>CM059971.1:71079713-73507203 GCA_030490835.1 Annona cherimola
TTATTCTCAATATAACTTTTTAAATTTTCTATTTAATTTTTTAATAGGATGAAATTTTTTTATTCTCTAGATGTTTTTTAATTTTCTATTTTACTTTAACTTTTTACATTTTTAATACTTCTTTTTTCATTCTCAATTCATATCAAAGTACATTCTCTTCTCATTTATGAGTCATTTTGACACATATGATAACAAAGCTAGTACAAGATTACACCTTCAAAATAGATAAATAATTTTCAACAATGAAACTCAAACGCAAAATTTAGAAAAATAAATCTGATATAGTATTCAATGCTCATAAGTTTTTCAAAATAAAAAAACATAACACCTTTATAGTACTGCTATAGCAAAATTTAGCTCTCAGAAAACTCTAAGCAAATAGAATTATGAAAATGAATTGCAAAAATTCTTAATAAATGTGATTTATTAATTTTAGTAAATCAAAATTTACTAAAAATAATATTAGAATTTACTAAAAAGTAGTAAAAATCGAAAAGTAATGAAAAATAAAATTATAATGGCAGTTATGATGTCAAGCTTGAAAAAAGTTTTCCATTAATATCTCATAGCTCCCATAATTCTACCTTGATCAAAATTTATGACTATTTAGAACTGTATCACTTTTTTATTGTGCAAAAATCTTTCTAACTTTTCATCAAACAATCCTATTCAATTCCTCTTGGCAAATTACTTAACCTTGAATACTTTAGAACAGCTATTGAGAAAGAAAAACGCAAACGTAAGTGAAGGCAAGCAAAGCCGAATTCTTCCACAAGGCAAATTGAGACAAATGTTTGAGATGAGTAGATGCGAAAAGGACAAAATGAAGATAAAATGGAATTTTACATCCCAATTTTTTTAAAAAATTTCTATTACTCAGCAACCTTATTTTTTAATTTTCAATATGATTTTTCTTATTCCAAATACAGTTTCTTATTTCCCGGTACACGAGGACACTTACAAAAAAGGAGAAAAGACAAAATTTTCATGGTTGTTTGAACCACCAACAGACTATTCCTTTGCATTTTTGTGCAAAAGTTTACATACTGGAGGGAGACAACAATCTGGTTTCTTGCTTTTGATCAACCTACTCACAAGACTCAGTCTAGAAATGAAGTTGAATTCGTCAAGCTGTGGGTTATCAACCTTTTTTTCACTTGCAAGTTGTCTATCTTTTTAGGGCTGAAATTGAATGGACGGTCGAATCAAATCATTTTGATTCGAAAAGGAATTTACTCGTGTCCATTCATATTTGACCCAATTGACAAGTTCTTCCACTTGGCATGCATGTGTTACGGAGGATGGTTGCAAAGAGAAATTTCCAAGACAATATCGATCTTTCTTTCGCATACGATACAAGTATTCTTTTTTGTTTTTAAAGTATCGTATACAAGTATTCAATGTACATTTTTATCAAAAAAATATATATTCAATGTAGATAACTACATATTTGGATGTATCGCCCATCCCGTGTTTGAAAAAATAATGAGGGTGTCTCCATCAAATTCAATCAGATAGTTCACACAAAATAACTCCATGATAGGCTACATAATCCAGGGTTCTCCATGGCTGACTCTGGTTCAAGGTCTGACCCACAAACACGTCAAAAAGAAAATATAGCTCAATCGGTAAACGAGGTAATCAAGGCATCAGTTTTTCAGTGTTCTTTTTCCCAAACTACCTCTAGACAGAGGGTGACTGTTTACAGCTGCTAACCAGCCGCCTCAGCTCCCTGCCTCTTCTGATCATGTGTTAGTTTGACTTCTTCTTTTTATCCATTGAGTGTTTTAGATGTTCCATTTCTTCTTCTTTCGAAAAAAAAGAGGCCAACATCCTAATCAGTACGAATAAATAGCATTGTAAACAATACCATTGTATAAAATTAAAAAAGATCGCAAATAACTAATCAAAACAAGAAACAATTCCAAGTGTCTTGCTCAACTAAAAATGTAATGTCCAACCTCCTATGACTGTGATATTATAAAATTTTTAAGGCAAATCCTACATCTTTGAGAGCAGAATTATAACCGTCTTAACAATGTTTTTAATTCTCGATATGGATGCCCCCGTAGCTGCTGCGGCGGCTGCTGGGCGGGGGCTTGTAGGAGGTGGAATTGGGGCCGTAGCTGTTTCGGCGGGAGATGTCGTGGGGGCGGGAATCCGGGGATCTGGAGCCGATCCGGGAAGGTTTGGAGGAGGGGTCGTAGGGGGGGATGAGGGCGGAGTCGGGGAGGAAGATGCGGATGGAAAGGGAGGTGAAGGTATCAATATGGAGGTCTTTGGTGGCGACGGAGTCGGTGAAGGAAGGGTTGGAGGGGGCAAGGGATTCCTCGTCGGGGCGGGAAGTGACGCCGAAGGGGCTGACGAAGGAGGCGGCGGCGGAGGAGTTGGAACTGATAAGAAAACAAATTTTTTTGGAATTTTAGAAGTATTTTCTTGTACTTTTCCTTTTGTTATTTATATGGGTATTTTTGTTATTTACAAAAGGGTTTAGCGTATTTAGGTATGTTGCAATTTTAAGCAAATATTGTAGGTATAAATGCAAATTTTGTGAAAATGGTAACATTTTGCTAGGGCATGAGACTTATCCTTTTCTATTTAGCGAAACAAGACAATCTTTTTTGTGCATCTTCAAATTTTTTCAAAAAATT
This sequence comes from Annona cherimola, assembly GCA_030490835.1. Taxonomy (NCBI): domain Eukaryota; kingdom Viridiplantae; phylum Streptophyta; class Magnoliopsida; order Magnoliales; family Annonaceae; genus Annona; species Annona cherimola. Next base: position 71,082,365 of record CM059971.1, read on the forward strand.
TATTGAAGCTTATCTTTTTTTTTTTTTTTTTTTTTGCTAGAATTTGAAGCTTATCTCAAAGCTCCTAAAAGGTGAACCTGACCACAGGACTGTAGGTTTCGCATGGGGGCTTTACGCCCAGCCATCGGGATTCAATTCCTGTGTTCTGCAGATGTCATTGAGTGTAGGGGTGCAACTTGGGCTCATGAAACTCAGGTTCACCTCAACCCTGACCCTAACCCTATTTGTAAACTTCAACCTAACCCTATTTTTAAAATTCGGGCTCGGCTTAAGTTTCGAGTTGAGTTTCGGATTGAAGTTTTATCATAAACCTATTGTATAAAAAAGTTTAAAAAATAATTTATTATACGAAAGCAAGAAAAATTCAAATACTGCTTAAGAGTAGAAAGAAAGAAACCTGTTTTGAGTCTTATCTTTGCATCAAGTAGAATAATAGCTGTATTTCAGAGAACGTAGAAGTACAACCTTTTCATTCTGCAATTTAACACCAATATCACAACTATATATATATTACCTTCTAATTGTAAGATAAACATTATCATATCAGTTACAATAAAATAAAATCATCCAAAAACCACAAAATATCAAGTTGAATAAGATTATATTAATTCAAGTATCAAACTCCAAATCACAACATCCAAATTAACTCCAAGTCGACAACACAAATCTTAAATTTGAATAACCAAATTACAACAAACATTACAACACAATAGAAATAAACATTTTTATCTTCCACTGTTGTGTTCATTGCCCTTGTCTTGCATTATTACTATATGTCAAGCCAAATTTTTCTTTCCTAAAAGAAAAAGCAAAAATTCAATGTTATATTGTATAATTGGACTTAAAGAGTATATATATGTATATATATTCAAAGATATAACTAATACCTCTTTTAAATTAATTGTTTGATGAAAAAGGAGGTAAAGAAGCACATGTCAATGTTCCATCAACTTCCTCTGAAAGATAAATATTAGTTAGAAAATAATTCCCAAAATTAAGTGATATTCATATTCTAAGCAAGATAGTGAAAAATTAATCAAACACCCACAGACGACTCCGATTGAGGTTTCTATTTGAAGGAATGATTAAGGTAATTTTTGATAACGCGATAAAGCAACTGAAATTAAACAAAATCAGAAGATGTCAAACGAAAAGGAGTTAAAACAACATTACGACTAAAACAATGATGTTAAAAAAAATAGCAGATTGTAAATGATAAGAAACTAAAATGATATTTCCCAATGGATTTTCGCTAATTCAAACTAGGATATTTCATATTCTATGCAAGATAGTAAAAAATTAATCAGGCACCCACAGATGACTCCGATTGAGGTTTCTTTTTTTTTCGAAGGAATGATTAAGGTAATTTTTGATAATGCGATAAAGCAACTGAAATTAAACAAAATCAGAAGATGTCAAATGAAAAGGAGTTAAAACAACTTTATAACTAAAACAATGATGCTAAAAAAATTAGCAGATTGTAATTGATAAGAAACTAAAATGATGTTTCTCAATGGATTTTTTCTAAAAAAATATGAAGAATAAAAATGTTACCGGTGCGTGATTCCGCTATTGTCCAGCGCGTTTGGACTGGAAGCAGCAAAGTAGATGGTCGGCGGAGGGATGCAAGGACAGGGATGGGCAGGTAGCACCGGGTGCTGCCGTGCCGGCGTAGGACGGACCAGGCGGCAACGTGGCGAGACGACGTAACCAGTTCGGCGAGCAAGACGGACCAGGCGGCGACTTCGACATTTCAGCGAGAGATGGGCAGATGAAAGTTGCGGCCTGCAGAAAAAATGCTGAAAGCGGAGAAGAAAAGGCTGAAATTTGAAACTTGAAAATGCGAGCGCGAAAATGGCGGCCTGGACTCTAGACACGGAAAGGAAAGAGCACGCTACAGTTCTGTGCACTGACAAAGCAGGCCTAGCAAAGCTGCTATGATGCTGTTGTATGTTATAAAATAATAATATTTTAAAATTTAACCGCAGGTTCGGGCTTATCTGAACCCGAGACCGATATCTGTTTGAATTCGGTTCGGGTTCAGGCCGAAAAATTCAGAGTTTCAACACTGCTCTCTGCCGGGTTCGGGCCGAACCCGGCCCAAATTGCACCCCTAGTTGAGCGTTGCTACTCTGGCAAAATTAAAAAACAGCTCTTAAAAGTATTAAAATTCATAAATTATATAAAAACTCGTAGAGTGTTTTGAAAGGTTTATTTAGGTCACTTACACATTTTAAAGGTATAACAGATTTTTACTTAATTCATCTAAAACTTCTCCTCTCAAATAATAATTTCGGGACAGGTAAAGAACTTAAGGCTAAAGACTTGCTAATCAAGGGCTTAAGGTTATAATAATGTGAAATATAGAATAAATTAATGCAGATATCTAACGTCTCAAAATATAGGTTGGAAATAGATTTTTGCATACCCTGATCCTCAACGTCTTGGTTCCACTATAATCCTCTCATTTAAACACACTCTGGCCACCATTCATTTCATGTATTTATTTGGATGATTGATTTACTTATATTATTAGAAGGCTTGCATGATTTTAGAGGCTAACATATGACTTTATAACTATTTTAAATTAATTCCAGGGATGCAGCAAATGGCTTGACAGTTGACTCCAGGTCGCAAAAATTATATATAAGCCGGAGAATATTCGAATATTGATTAATTTGGTAATTCAAGCCTTTTGAAAATAACATAGACGACTAGGTTGATTTGATAGCTTCAAAAGCTATTATCAATTTACATATTAGAAGCCTCGTGTCAGCCGCCATCTTTATTGCCAGATTGCAAATTACGGTCCCACTTTTATGTAACTCGTCTTCCCTGTAAATTCTTTTATTTTTAATATCTGGATAACTGATAAAAAATCTACCTTATCTATTATATTTTCATATAAATTTTTCTATTTATTTAAGATAATTATATATTGGCCTCATCTATAAATATATAAAATCAATATAATAAAATGATTTAACATTAAAATACAATTTTTAAATTATATTTTCAATATCTAAACCATCTAAAATACAGTTTTATGTGGATAAATAATTTTATAAAGTATTATTACATTTTACTATATATGTAAATGATTCTAAATATTTTTCTTAATTTACACATGAATATATCTATTTTTGAGCAAATGTGTTCGTGCAAATATTTGATTTGAATGAAACATTATTTCCTAGCTAAATAAATTAAGTTAAATACAATGTGTGGATTAGATTTTGCATCAATCATCAACATCTTAAAAATAAATGGGATACACGAGATCGGTTCTTTGTAACCTTGTAATATAGAAGCCTAGTATCATATATAATAAAATCATATGATTAAAATATGGTTGGGTTATGTACGTTGTACAAACTTCCTAAGGGTTAGAATAATTCCTTTTATAAAAAAAAAACTTCCTAACACCTACAGCGTTGCAAATTAATGATTGTATATATATATATATGGAAAATGATCCAGTGCATGCGACTGCACCGTGCAGTCCATGCACTGTGGGCCTCACCTGATCATTTCCCATAAATCCACCCCACCCATTGTATTTAAAATTGTTCACTTTATTACCATACCAATTTTCATCCAAATCCAACATGTGTGTAGTCTCCATATTAAAATGGTGCAAAATCAACGTAATAAAATAGTTTAATGTAAATATCAAGTTTAAAGTGGTTTTTTCAACATCTAAACCGTCTAAAGTATGATTTATATATGGATAAATGAGTGTATAAAGTTTTATTACAATCTAATATGTGTGGGGTCCATTTTACAGCGGACTGACCCGTAATTACGGTGCAGTCCGACTGCACACGATCATATCCCTATATATATTTGTATGATGTAAACAATTATTTTTATTAAAATTTGTATATGGAAATGGTGGATGTAAAAGCAGACTGGTTGGTTTTAATCAATATCCTGAAACGTCTCAGGCTTGTTCTCTCGCCGGTTGAAGATATTGTGAAGGATACACGGATAAGGATTTTTGCAATTACCGGATGCATGTATCTTTCTGTCATGTTCTCAGAAGAGGTAACCAGATAGTTTACATACCCGTGGATTTTGTATCACAAAATGGGACCATCTGAATTAGAATGTGATCCTATGCACAAATACTCATTTTGTTACATTTTTAAAATTTTTTTTATACAACCTAATTTAAATGTATTTAGTATGTGTATTAATTTTACCATTTTTGAAGTTTTGTGGATAATTTTCGAATTTTTTAAAATTAGTGGCATTTTAGTAATTTAAAATTTTCAAAAATAATAAAAATTAAAATACATTTATATTAAGAGTTTTATTAAAAAATTTAAAAAATAAAGAGTTAAATGTACTCAGGTGCAAGAGTTAAATGCACGCAGGTGTACAAGATTACGTTCCTATCTGCTATGGTTTGGTCGGGAGATCCTCCTACTGAATGTACTGTTGTACTGTTGATCATTTTATTGAAATTGAATAAGTGCATTCTTTTTTCTATCTTCACGTCAACTCTTGATGTTAAAATAGTTTCTTAATAAGGCACCAATATCAGTACAAAAAAAAAGAATGAATTTTAAATATTTTGCAAATGAAACAAATAAAAAAATTATTTGCAAACGTTACACTTGGGGAGAATATTACTCACAAGTAGATTGGTTAGTCCACTAAGAAATAGAACTCAATCTTGATCAAACTAAGACTTTTTCATTATTTTAATCTAATATAATAAGCAATTTAATTACTTATAAAATATTCATCTGTAAATTAAAAAGTATCTAAGAATTATGAAAATATATCACATCATTTGAATGGAGTGGATTATCAATACAAACACTCAGAAAATTTTCTTTAATGCAATAAATATTCTTGATGTAAAAAGACGATAATGTGCCCTTCATAATACTTTTTTTTTTTAAAAAAAGAAGAAAATGGATTTTGCCTCCCATAATTCCATCATACCCTGTGTTTCCAATTGCAAATAAGAAGGATAAGTGAACCTTTTAGCCCGGGTTAAGCAAATGTCTCACTTAGCTTATCTTAAAAAATCTATTTACAAACATTTTAAACTTTTTTTCACATACTTGTTTATCTAAGTATATTTAACATATAAACTAACTTTTGCCATTTTTAAAGATTTTTAAAAATAAGAGTATTTTAAATATATATACACATAATGTTTAAAACCTTTAAAATATATATACACATATTCAAAAATGGTAAAATTTGGTTTATATGTTAAACATATTTAGAAAAATAAGTATATGAAGAAAAAAGTTAAAAAAAAAGAATAATTAATTTTTTGATGTGGACTAAGCGAGCCATTTGCTTGGTTCGAACCAACAAAATCATTCCTTAATAATAATACATGGGAAGGTAACAGAATGTGAAATCAGTTTTGCCCTCAAATGGGTAGTGAACCAAGCCTTATAGAGAGTTAAAGAGTGACCATCCTGCTCCAGTGAAAAGTCTCATTTGAGACCATATTACAGCCATAGAAAGCAAGCTAATTAGTTAACTTTGGTAATCTTCCACCATTAGCTTGGATATTGAAGTACAAAGAAGATTAATTTAATAAGAGTGGATAAACATACACTAGTTTCCTATAATCTTATAAGTTTTTACTTTTGATGATTATCTAATTGTATTTGAAATCATTTCTTTAGTGTGGAGATTGAGCTTCAAAGATGTAGATGAGCCACATTTGCCGAATAATGTATATTTAAATTACGAAAAATGCTGATATCCATTCAGATATACATTGGAATGCTTATGTAATATTGATATTTTAGACTACATAGATATTAAAAGTATAATTTTACAATTGATATTTAACATCCAATAGTTTTATTGAATTGATCTTAATAATTTGTAGATGGGGGCCATGAACTATCATGCTAGAAAAATAATGGGGTTTACCGTTTATGAGGTTATAATTGTTGGTACTAAGTTTGTAGCAAAATCTAAGAGGGAATGACTGAATTGAGTTCTTTTAAATTTCTTTTGGTATATTAAACTTAGCCCCTTATTAACTAAATCCCCTTAAATAAAAACGTGAAGAATAGAAAAGCAAGCAAAGTAATAAAAGCAGACACAAGAAGTTATACTAGTTTGGAATTATCCTCCCTACTCCACTCTTCCAAAAACACACTATTGTGTCTCGGGTTCCACTATATTAAAGAAAATACAACTAGAGCTCTTACTCTCTTTTAGATTCTAGCTCTAGGGGACTTTTATAGTCATGCTACAAGTAGATTGTGAGTCATACTCCAACCACGGACTACTTGTCTTTACTTAACCTTGATCTCCAACGCCAAGTTAAGTAGAATAACAAGAGAAAAAGTTTAGGAAAGAATTCTACACTTTATAGATTGTGTAGATACAGTTTTAGTGTAGGCAAGAAGTTGTAAAGCTTGAGATTAATGAAAAACTTCAGTACTTTCAATGAATAACATAGTTCTTCTTCTAGAGCACTTAATGATCACTCGAATACTTGTAAATGAAAAGATGAAGGTTCAATGAATGCTCTATCTCACCCCCTTCACTCCACTTAACGAGTTTTAAATAATTGAAGAATAAATTCAAACGTTACCAGGTAAGTGGCGCACATTAAATGTGCTAATGTTCAAATTTTTCGACCGTTTAATGCAAGTTGTAGCTAGAGTCAACATGGGGTACAACTTCGATTGGAATTTTTCAACTTTTTAAGTTCTTCTCAATCACGTAGTGCTCTTGGAGTGTCATCTTGAGTCGACTTGATCCTTGACTTGACCTAAGTTGCAGGTGGAGTTGATTTCGGGTGCGACTTCGTATGTTATCTATCTAGTCGATGGAAATATGCAACCTCTAGGTCAACTAGGCTATGGAACTTCGCCCAAGTCATTGGTGAAGTTGACTTGGCCGTGCGACTTCACTTCTCACTTGATACTTAAAACTTCATTACTTGTACTTCTTTGATTTTACTCTTCCAAGTCTTTGATTTGAGTCAACTTGATTTTAGACTTCATCTAAGTCGTTTGCTGAAGTCGATTTGGATATGTAACTTGTCATTTGGTACTTCGCATTTGCGCACTTGCTTGGCTTCTTCGGAATGCAAGTCAGAGTTTGGGATCGACTTGGCCTTCAACTTAACCCAAGTCGCAAGATTGAGTCAACTTGGGGTGTGACTTCGCACGTTCAACTTTGAGTCAGTGAAAACATACAACCCCATAAGTCGACTTGGTTATCGACGTTGCCTAAGTCACAATTTGAGTCGACTTGGATTTGCGACTTGGCCTACCAGCACTTCAAAACTTGTATCCTTTCAACCTAAGTCATAGTTTAAGGTTAACTTGGGTATGGACTTAACTCCAGTCGTATATCTGAGTCGACTTGACTATGAAACTTGGTTTGCTATGCTTTATCAAATGAAGTTTTCACCTTGAAATCACTTTACCAAATATGTTAGTGACATTTAACATTTAAAATTGGTTTGTTAATAATCAAAACATAGATTGATTTTGGTTTTCTAGTTGAGTTCACAATAATAATAATATAAATGATACTAAATACAATCATGAAAGTGCGAGATACATGACTACTCAAGTTGATCGGTGAATAAATAAAATGAATGGCATACGTGCACATATAATTTATTCTGCGCAACTCATTCTCGTCCAAAATAATTATTTATTTCAATGATTATATAAAAATTATATTTTTACAGTACTCAAATTCGTGAAAAGGAGTGTCATTGCGTATTTGCCCAATTGGTAACGCTGGATATGCTAGTAAGCATTCGAGTTCAGCGAGGTGAGGTTCGGCTGTGACGGAAGCTGATCATTTCCCGCGAAGATTGGTGAGAATTTATTGTTTTCCCGATGAATAGGTTGGATTATAATAGCAGATGCGAAAAAAATTGATGAAAAGGAATGATAGAAACTTAACTTAGTTAAAAATCAAAGATGTTGAATCCATACAAATATTAATTAACTTTATTCTGCGTTGACCAGCCAATACCGCTGTTGCTAAGATCTTATAGAGACAAAATTTTAATTAAAAGTAATAATAAGAAATGTGATCGCATATTCAAGCCAATCGTAGATTGTCGATCATTTGAATGTGTTAACATCAGAAATTATAGGAAGAGTAATTAGAGAAATTCTTTATATAATGGATTAAAGAAAATCTAGTTGTAAGTGGTGTCTATTGGAAAAATGATGTACCAACATCATCAATAACGAATGGATAAGCGTGTATACTTTTCTTTTTGCCGTAAATATTTGTAAGATAAGGGTATACCATAAGTATAAAGCTCCATTTCGTAATAGGTAATGTAATGATTCGATGAAATCTGTTCATTTCTAGTTAGTTTTTTATTTAAAAATTTTTAAGCCAAATCAATAATAACATTCATGCATCGTTATGTATTTATTTAAATTCCAAAAATCACGTATATTATAAAATTTATATTTTACATACTCATTTTGAAGTATAATAGTTGCATGCGCACTATTAAATGATTTTTAGTTTTTTAAACTTAGTAATCCCCAATGAGGGTCTGTTTAGTATGATGTAAAAAAAAAAATTCACACTCTTCTATCTACGTATATCTTTTGAATCTCATTTGACATTTTAACTTCACTTCATACGATTATATCATTTATTTTCTTTTATTACATCCTTATCATCTTACGCCACTTTTTTAACCTTTTCACTTCATTTGAGAGGGGACATGCTTCTATTTTACTTTAAAATGAGTATATAAATGACGAAGTCTTGGCCTGGATCCTCGAGCTTCCGGGGCAGCGGCATATGCACGGGATTTCTAAGGATTCAACAGCATGGCGGGGCAGAGACGTCACCAGGAGCTGCTGGACGGCATGCGTCTACCTTGTTGTGGCTCCAACTCAATGAAAAGCGTTAGTATTTAGATCAAATAAAATATGTGGAAATAACCTCAATGGCCAAGAAATTTGCACAGCTAGATGGAGTCGCTACTGATCTTAAAGGGGAGATTAGTCCTTGTTTCATAGAATAAGAACACCGGTCATACAGAGCTTGGATCTCAGTCTTCGGATTAAAACAGATATAACAAAAATCTATTAACCCGAAGCCATTTACATGGGCATGAAAGGGGAAAAATAAAGATTAAAAAAAATCTGAAGAAGAGGGAAAGAGGGATAGAGGGTTGGAGAGAGAGGAAAGCTAGAGCTAGAGGAGAGGAGAAGCCGGGGTGTCAGAGATTTGCTTCAAACTCTCGTCATCCCCTTTTGGGATTCCTCCTCAAGTGTGTTTGAGCTTGGAACTTGCTCCTCTATTTATAGAGGGGAGGTGGGCACGTGGGCCTTGGGCCGCAACTGTGGAGCCCGTCTCTTGTTGGGTTGCGGTCTTATTGGAGCATTTTGCTCTAGGTGGACTGCTGCTGTAGAGCTCAGTTGCTGTGGGTTGAAGTTGGATCCGGTGGGCTGCTGTTGTAGAACCCAGTTTCTATGGGCTAAAGCTTGGTTGAGCCCATTTTGCTGGTGGGTAGCTTAGAGTTTTGCTCCTGTGGGCCAAGGCTGGACAGGCCCGTTTGGTGGTTTGTAGGCCTAGCTTGTTTGGGATCTTTTTTCATATGGGCTGTGGGTTTTAGAGCCCATTGGCAATGTTCTTGGGTTGATTTTCTTTGTGGTAGTTGGGCTTGGATCTTGATCCATACATATATTTCATTTATTTTTATATATATTTATTCGGGCTTAAGGGAAGGGTGTCTACAACTGCCGTCCTTTGTCGGAGGCGTCTTGATGGTGAATAACAAAGTTTCAGACACCTTTTGTCTTGGACCTAAAAACTTTTAAGTTTCTAGATCGTCTTGCAATTCGTGAACTTCGCAACTGTCTTCTTGTAAGTCTGATCTTGTGCTGACCCCCTCGAAAAATCTTTATGATCTTGCACAGCTTGTTTTGTAAAATTTGTTAACTTGCTGGGACCATTTTGCATTTTTCTCAATTTCGTGCGGATTTGTAATTTCCAAAACTTGCAAGGGGTCATCTGTAACTTATTCAGATTTTAGGGCTCTTGTCGTAGTTTGCTTCATCTCCCTCCTGCCATTGCCTCTTTCGATCATCGGCTGGGTTCTTCTTCGACTGCCGGTGAAGTTCACTCGGATTGCTGCCGCCGTCACCGAGGATCTCGTGTGGGTAATTGGGAGGAGTTCTCGTTGGCAACAGGTTTCCCCTTCCTCGCTCGCCCCCTTTTTTTACAGAGCCCTAGGTTTTAGAGGAAGCGTCGTTGCCCTCCGGTGAGGTTTGTCATCGATCAGCCAGCCACATTAGCCGCTCAACAGCAACCTTCTTCTTCTAGTCACTACCACCTTCTTTTTCATCAATCACTGGCTACGCCCTTAGTTGCTGTTGCCATTGTTGAGGGTCTTTTGCGGGCAGGTTTCACCCTCCTTTGTGACATCCGGGTCATGCGGCCGGCGGTAGGGGTCTACTTGGAGTATCAGCTGCTGGCGAAGTTTGCTTGGAGCATTGGGTGCCAGCGATGTTGGCTTGGATCGTCACCGTTGTCGTCGGACAAGTATCTTCTTCTCCCTTTTTTCTCCTCAATTTTCTTTCTCCTTGCTATTGGCTTGGATGGCAGCGATTCAGGGTGGCTACAGGATATCCGTCGGTGCTGCTGGAGGATCATCGTTATTCATCGGAGTTGCTGCTATCGACTAGTAAGTATCTCCTTTCCTTTCTCTATCTCTCTTTTGATATTTTCTTCTTCTTCCCTCTCACCGGTAAACAGTAGTTGGGGCTTGAACGTCTGTCGGTGATGAGCGATGGTTGTTGCCTTTATTGGGGGCTTCGCGCAGAGTATCGCTGCTACAATCGAATTTGCGGGAAATGTCGCTGTTGTCGAAGGCCTCGGAGGGGCTCGTAGAATGGCAGGTACCCTTCTCTTCTCTTCCCTCATCTCGTCTCGCTCCCTACTGTCAGTCATTTTTTGGTGACGATTCTTGGGTGTTTATTAGTGCAAGGCAGATGTGTGATCAGAGCTGGGTGACTTAGCATCATGGTCCAGATGGTCCGGAGGTCTCTTGGAAGACATTCTGGAGCCTTGGAAGGGGGATTGCCCGCATTGTTTGGGACCGGATCGGCAGTGGCTATTGGTCTTTGTCGAGGATGTATGTCCTCTTCCTATCTCATCATCTGATCGGACTCTTTGTTTTTGTGGTTTGATAGGCTTGGTGCTGAGGACTGATATTGGCTTGGCGGTTCTGGTTGTTGGTTTGTTGTAGTGGAGCTAGTGATCATCTATTGCTCTTTTATGCTGTCGTTTCCCTTCTGCTTGCGTAGGATTCGCCCAATATGTTGTGCCTTGTTGTATTTGTCAACTGTCAGTATTTTATATGGCTCACACCTAATGATGATTGTTGTAGGGTCTTATATATCTGTGTCGTTATTTGTGAAGTCCTAGGACGCATTAGGATTATTTCTTAAGTGAGACGAAAGCAAGTTGTTAAGGCATCTTTCCCATCATGGTTGCATCAAGACTTGGGAACAGTGACCCCTGTTTCTTATTCTACTAGAGTGCTATATTGGTAACTTTTGGCCATTTGCAGGTGCTTCGTCTTCCATGCTTTATGGTGAGGGTCCTTAACTTGAGTTGTAAAGAGATGGCCCACCTTATCCTCATTTTTGTCTTTTCTAGAAATATGTTGTCTTTGCTTCTTTTCTTGAATGTGGATAGCACTTGAATGTGAATAGCATGTGGGTTTGTTGCCTTTTCGTCCTTTTGGGTTAAGGTGCTTCTCTTTTTTCTAAATTGTTTATGCTCGATGAGGTGGTTGCCTCCTTTTACTGTTGTGTTATAGATTTTCTCTTTTTTCCAAATTGCTTATGCTTGGTGAGGTGGTTGCCTCTTTTGTCGTTGCGTGACAATTTTTCTCCTTTTTTTTCCAAATTGCTTATGCTTGATAAGGTGGTTGCCTTCTTTCGTCATTATCTCTACTACAGATCTATTTGTGGGATCAAGACGAGTTCATCGGGATATGCAGGCCTTGCTAACTCAGTTGGGAGCTTTGGCTTCTTTAGCTTCTTACCAAGTTGATGCTTTATCGTGTTGTTCTTTTTGTTTCTTTCTTCCTTTTTTTTAAAGTGCTGGAGGTATGGGACAATTGGACCATGCTTTCATAGGTGTTCCCACTTTTAGATTCTTTTTGGGTTGTGATGTAATCGAGATGTCTCCTTTAAACTCTCTCCTTTGGGCTATAATGTATTTCTGATTTGCCTTTGATGTCATAGAGGGCATGAGCCTTTCATCTCATCCATTTGATACAGCTACCATGTTTCTAAATACAGCAAAACTGCATTCTTTCTATTACGTGCCTTAAGAATCCTCTATTGGATCAGATATCTTTGTTTTAAATGGGTTAGAAGATGGCTTGGGATCAGCTGGAACTCATCTCCTATCTGTTGATCTATGTTTCCGGACTTTCGGGTCTTCTGGCTGTATTGGGGAGCGTCTAACGGATGTCTGAAAATTTGTTTGGGAATGCCACCACCGGACTTAAAAACTTTTTAGGTCTTTGACCTCAAGCAGCATCGCTCTAGCGGCTGAAGCTTGCTTCTGATTGCCTAAGGAGCACTCGGGAAGCGGATTGAGCGCTGCTTCTGATGTACCGTTGGATCTACAACTGCATCTTGCCTTGTATTTTCTCTCTTTTTTTCTTTTTTCCTCTCTTTTCTTTTTTTCTCTCTTTTTCTCTTTTCTCTGTCTTTTCTTTTTCTGTCTTTTCTCTTTTTTCTTTTTTTCTCTCTTTTTTCTTTTTTTCTCTCTTTTTTCTTTTTTTCTTTTTTTAAAAAATATATAAATACCTTTCTTCATGCAACTTTGCCTCTCGGGTCCCAAACCTTATTTGAGGCAAGATGTGACTTGATATAAAAATAATTTGTGTCATTTATTTTGAAAGTTGTCTGCTTCCGTGCTTTGGAATATATTTTTCTCCACCTTTTGCCCTTTAGCCTTTGTTTGTAAATTATTTCTTGTAGCTTAAATTTAGTACTTTTCTGGCATGCGGCTTTGGCAATCTGCTTTATGTACTTAATATCTATTACGGCCGCCCCGTTTTTGTAAAGCGTGACCTTGAATACTTTTGAGATTAATGTTGCCCCCTATGAAATATTATCTTCACTGGTTGTTAACATTTTTTCTTCCAAACTTGATGAAAAGACTGTCTAGTAGCCATTTTGAAATATCACTTGTGGATGTGTTGACAAAGATGCATCTGTGATGATGGGTTGACTAATGACGGTGGTGTGCCCTATGCATTTTACGGCTTCCGGGGCTAACCTTGTTGGCTGTTCGACTTTGTCGACATTGCCTGTGTTGATGATGGTTTGTTGAGGCTTTTTAGATGTCTCTGCTTGATTGTTTATGTGATGGATAAATTCATTTGTAACTTGTAGATGATCTTTTCTGTTTGGCTTTACTTATGCAGAAATTTTTTGAAATTTGTGCTCTTTGGCTAGCACTTCCTTTTCTGAGGCATTTGTCTGCTTTGTCAATAATACTAATATTTCACCTTTCGTGATTGGGCATGGTTGTGTAGATGATGATGACAACGACTGCTTTAGATGGATGCTAGGATTAGAGGTGTAAGGAACTTTGGGGTTTTCTTCTGCATTTTTAGACTGCGAGCATGTTGGTTGGTTGACTGGAACAAAGATATTTTTTGGGGACAGGTGAGACAAAGTTGGTTAGTTATTTTGAGTGGAGTTTCCGGGTTTGTAAGAAAAATATTGGAAGGTTTTCTTTCAACAATAGGGGATTTATGTAAAATAAGATTTTCTTGCATAAGCATGACAGACTTTCCTAATAAAATGACATACTCAATACATTTTCTTTGAAAGATAATAGAGTTGACATTTTGGCCTTGTAAAATAACAGATCATTATAAGACTGGACTTTTGTTATAAAAATAGAAGGGTCAAAATTTTCGGCATTACCCTTAAGAAAATTGATTTCCACATCGACGTCCGCCAGTTGAGATGTCTGGTTTGCCTGTTCGAGATAAATAGCATTCCCTTGTTGTGGCCATGGGGAAATTATTTCCTTCCTTAGGTCATCTTCAACTTGCTCTGCCACTTGCAATAGTTGGGTAAAACTGGCAAAAGGATGTAAGACTAAGTATCCAAAGATATTTGAGTGTGCTGAGTTGATGATGATGGAGATCTGCTAACTTAAAGGTAAAGGATTCTTTATTTTTGCCATCAATGCTGGCCATCTAGCCACGTATTCTAAGAATATTTCATCGTCTTTCCGCTTTAATGTTTCTAAATCAGCCCTTTTGGGTGCAACATTTAAAATATAGGAAAATCAATCCATGAAAGTTAGAGATAGATGCTCCCATGTTTTGATTTGTTTGCAGTCAAGCGACGTATATCATTTAACGGCATCCCCTCTCAAGCTATGTTGGTATAGCACGACCAAAATTTCTTTCTTTTTTACTAGAGGGTATAAATACTGCAAAAGGCCTTGAGATGGTCATGTGGGCATGAGTCTCCTTCATAGGTAGGGAGGGTTGGCATTTTGAAATTTTTTAGGTACTTGTGTATTTGGAAATGAGCATAAGTCTTCAATTTTTACCAAAGGAAGGTCCTCCCCTTACTGTCACTTAATTTTTCTTTGTATTTCCTGGAGCTGGTTTTGAAACTGTGCTTTGACCTCTTATATTTGGCCTCGCATATTCATTAGGTCATGTGATCTTTAAGTTGGAATAGATTGTAAGCTTGAAATTTGTTGATGTTGTGATGAAGAAGATGACGCTTGATGTTATAGAGTTGCTGTTGATTGGCATTGCTTTAGCACTTTGTAAAGCATGTCTACCATCCGTTGCATTCGTTGCATTGTTTGATCCCATTTTTCAAATGAGAATGCAGAATTTTTCTTTGAAAAATAATTTGTCAGCTCCATGTGCGTAGCTTTGGCTTGAAGGCAACTAGAACTTTGAGATATATTTTTTCTTTCTTTTTTTGACTTTTTTTGCTTTTTTTCGATAAGAAGCCAAGCAAAATTACATAAAATATGATATGATGCTCCCTATTTCAGAACCAAGGATGAGAAAGTTGATTAATCGTCTTTGGGCTTGAAAATTTGTTGCTAGCTTGCTGCTGCTTCGTTGGAACGCTTCCAGACATCACCGGACCAGGAAACTTTTCAGGTCCAGTCACAGTGCTCTTTTTATCACCTTTTTGCCTCCTCCAGATTTTAACGCATCCCTTTATCCATCGCCTCCATATAAGCTTCAATGGACTGATGTGAATATTGTTCCGACTACATCCTGGCTGTTCTGGATCTGGTGGCCACAGAGCTTCGATCAATGGTTGACTTACTCTATTTTCGAGCTATGGTGAGAAACTTGAGCAACAAAAGAAGATGGTTAGTAACTGCGAATAAATAGTAATTTGCTTTATGACTTTCAGGATGGGAAGATCGGCCTTTGAATAGATGTTGGAAACTGCAGTTTTTTTAAGTGTCCATGAAGACTCTAGATGTTTTAAGTTCCTCCAATAAAGAGATTTGGGACTTTCTAGCCCAACTTGTCCAAGGCGTTTCTAAACCAAAAAATTTTTTAGGTCTGGAAAAAGAAGTGATTTTTTAGCCAAATTTTTTCTAATGGCTATTAGTGATTTAGCTTTTGGACATTAATCTCCTTGGCTCGTCTTACACATACATGCTTTTACAACATCAAGCAACCTATGCCTTAGAGAGTCTCCATAAGTTACCTGAGTTGATCCCTTTCAAAACTGAAAACTTTTTAGGTCTGAGTGTGTGCCCCTTTTTTAAGGCATGATTTTTTTGACAAAAAATTATTTAGTGATAATTAACAATCTAACTGTTGGAAACCCTTCCTCTAGACTCGTTTTACATGCATGAACAGTTACGAGTTAATATTTAATGGTTTACCCCCTTTACGAGCTCTCTCCAGTTCATGAGCTGAATACCTCTGAACCTAAAAACGTTTTAAGCATAGGCGTTTTTGGGCTTTTTCGTTCCAGAAACAGCAGGACCTTGCTGTCCAGAGAGGGGGAGAGCCTTGGGACCTCGCTGTCCAAAAAGGGGAATGCTACGATGCTCAGATTTATGCCCCCTCGTGCCCAATGTAAACTAGCAATGCTATCCCCAGTGGAGTCGCCAAGCTGTAGCACCTGTCGCGGTCGATACGATGGACTCGGATGCCTTTCTCGCCTTGTGAAATCTAGGTTGAATTGAAAGGGCTGGAACCTGCGTTTCTCATTGAATAGAAGTGCTGTTAGTATGTTTCGAAAAATGAATATTTGCATAGAATAGACATCGGTCTTGGGCTAGATCCTCAAGCTTCTGGGGCAATGGCATATGCGCAGGATTCTTGAGGAGAGATCAAATAAAATATGTGGAAATAACCTCAATAGCCAAGAGATTTGCACCACTAGATGGAGTCGCCACTGATCTTAAAGGGGAGATCAATTCTCATTTCATTGAATAAGAACATTGGTCGTACAGAGTTTGGATCCCGGTCTTTGGATTAAAATAGATATAACAAAAATCTATTAAGCCGAAGTCGTTTACATGGGCATGAAAGGGGGGAATAAAAATTCAAAAAAAAATCTATAGAAGAGAGAAAGAGGGAGAGAGGGCTAGAGAGAGAGGAAAGCTAGAGCTAGAGGAGAGGAGAAGCCGGGGCGCTAGGGATTTGTTGCAGAATCTCATCCTCCCCCTTTGGGATACCTCCTTAAGTGTGTTTGAGCTTGGAACTTGCCCCTTTATTTATAGAGGGGAGGTGGGCGTGCGGGCCTTGGGCTGCAACTGTGGAGCCCGTCTCTTGTTGGGTTGATGTCTTGTTAGAGCATTTTGCTCAAGATGGGCTGAAGCTTAGTGTCTGGTGGGCTGCTGTTGTAGAGCTCAATTACTGTGGGTTGAAGTTGGATCCTGTGGGCTACTGTTATATAACCTAGTTTCTGTGGGCTGAAGCTTGGCTGAGCCCATTTTGCTGGTGGGTGGCTTAGAACTTTGCTCCTGTGTGTCAAGGCTGGACAGGCCCGTTTGGTAGTTTGTAGGCCTGGCTTGTTTGGGGTCTTGTTCCATATGGGCTATTAGTTTTAGAGCTCATTGGCAATTTTCTTAGGTTGATTTTTTTTGTGGTGGTTGAGCTTGGATCTTGGTTCATACATATGTTTTCTTTATTTTTATATGTATTTATTTGGCCTTAAGAGAAGGGTATCTACAAGTTATAAGTGGTGTCTATTGCGAAAATGATGTAGCATACCATAAGTGTAAAGCTCGATTTCGTAATAGGTAATGTAACGATTCCATGAAATCCGTTCATTTCTAGTCAGTTTTTTATTTAAAATTTTTTAAACCAAATCAATAATAACATTCATGCATCGTTATGTATTTATTTAAATTCCAAAAATCACAAATATTATAAAATTTATATTTTACGTGCTCATTTTGAAGTATAATAGTTGCGTGCTCACTATCAAATGATTTTTATTTTTGTAAACTTAGTAATCCCCAATGAGGGTCTGTTTAGTATGATGTAAAAAAAAAAAAAAATCACACTCCTCTTTCTACGTATATCTTTTGAATCTCATTTGACATTTTAACTTCACTCCATACAATTATATCATTTATTTTATTTTTATTACATCCTTATCATCTTACGTCACTTTTTTAACCTTTTCACTTCATTTGACAGGGAACATGCTACTATTTTACTTTAAAATGAGTATATAAATGATAAAGTTGGTGATATATATGATTTGAGTTGGAATCTTAAATAAATACATATTTGTTGTTGTTATTATTGATATGGGTTTAACAATTTAAGAAAAAAAAAACGATCGGTTGCACGAAATGACTTCCTGGGACCGATTTCATGGAATCATCCTAGGACCGTGGTTATTACATATTGACGAATATTATTATTTGTTCGGATTTAATACCATTTATTGAAAAATCGTTCCTAGAAATCATTACTTAGCATCTTTCAATCGGTGCCTTATCCACAGCCGCAAAAATGTACTTACAGAAGGATCTACAAGATTTGTTGATGCTATAAGTTTTGTTGAGGCATATATTAAAGTCAATTCCAGAACAGACCGTTATCCGAAAATAGACATAAATAACTATGTATATGACTTCATAACTAGACAAAAGTATCATCAAAAACCATTCTTTCTTATTTCTAGAAATCTTTAGCAACAAGACATGTTTTGTGTTGTTAATAGAGCCATTAACTTTAGATGAAAATACTCATCTATGTCCAATAACACATGTGAGTGGATAGACAGGCTATGCAATATTCAGCCATAACTCTGGCGGAGATTGGCAACTGATTCACTAGAGCTGTGAGGGTGAATTTGCTAAAAAGGAGAATCCCTACAGACTTGACCTGTTTTTTGTATAAGCAGCCAAATGAAGTTGAAGACAACCACCACCTATTTTGGACATGTATTAAGGTGAAACATTGGTTTAGAAATGTAAGATTGGGGTGGTTGCATGGTAGGTAATTCAACAGCATGAAGGACTTGTTGAAGGCTCTGATGAGAAACGATGATTCCTACCCATTCATGCTTTACATTACTATGTGTTGGCTTATAAGGTTTTTGAGGAACAGAGAGAGCTTGCAGACGAGGGACCGGTGATGGGGGAGGAGCTGGGTAATTGATGTATCGATTTTATTCGTAAGTACTATGCATCCTAATTTGCTTTGAAAAAGGCTATCAATTTTGAAATAAGCCCGACAAACTAGAAGAAACCCAAGGAGGAAGGATTCAAGCTAAGTAAACGGTGACGCTAGTTTCTGCATTGCAACAAAGCGGCTGGTATTTACGGCAGTGCGTGATGAAAATAATAAAAATAAAAATAATTTATCCATATATACAATTTTGGGCCCTCACACATATTAAAATTCAATAAAAAATTATACAATTATTTACTCATATATAAATTTTATAGCAAATAGTTTACATGTTGAAAAAACAACTTTAAAGGTGTTATTTACAATAAACTATTTTATTATGTTCAATTCACTCAATTTTCAGATAGGGTTCATACACATATCCGATTGTGATGAAAAATGATATGGTAATGGAATATATAATTTTAAATACAATTGGTGGAGTATATTATAATTTTATGATCATGTGGAGCCCATTTCAGCATCACTGCACTAAAAATTCCGGTGTAGTTTCACTGCACCACAATTACGGTACATTTACCTCAAAGTGAGCCTCACATGATCATAAAATTATAATATACTCTACCCATTGTATTTAGAATTGTGTATTCTATTATTATACCAAATTTCATCCCAATTGGATATATGTATAGACCCCATCGAAAAATTGTATGAATTCAATGTAATAAAATATGTTAATGTATATAACAACTTTAAAGTTATTTTTTTCAACATGTAAATAATTTGTTATAAATTTTATATATAGATAAATGATTATATAAAGTATTAATACATTTAAGTACATATGCAGTCCATTTTAAGCCAAATGCACCGTTAATTATGGTGCAACTTCACTGCACAAGAAATGATATATATAAATGAGAGTTGTTCCTGTGCAACACAACTACACCAGAACAGCGATACATTTGATCAAAAATGGAATCCACAAATATTAGAATGCAATGCAACTTTATATAATCATTTATCTATATATAAATTTTATAACAAATGGTTTACATGTTAAAAAAAAACACTTTAAAGTTGTCATTTACATCAAACCGTTTTATTACGTTGAATTTGTACCATTTTCAGATGAGGCCCATATACATATCTGATTGGGATGAAAATTAATATGATAATAGAATACATTATTCTAAATAAAATGGGTAGAGTAGATTATGATTTTATGATCGTGTTAAGCCCATTTCAGCGTCGCTGCACCGTAATATGAATATATATATATAGACCAGTCTGAAATGATAACCGGGCATAGTCCTAAGTATGAATAATTACCAATTAAAAAATTTGCATCTGGTATCTAAAATTAACAAGCATGCTTGCTACTAAGGCCTATCTCCAGCAAATAAAAGGGCGTTGACAGTTTCAGTGGGATCTTGCCAAACGACAGTACTACTATGCCATTACAAACAGAAAAAACGCAGGCGAGAGAGAACGGCCAGATTCATCCATCCGAACGAAGACTTCCAGCGGCCTCTTTTCAACAAAACAGCTCCTACGTCTCAATGAATGATCAGCAAAACCACTTTTAATATTTGTTAATCACAGAATAACCTTACAAATGCTTTTTTTTACAGATTAGCTTATGTTATTTAAGGTTTTTTTATAGTGATAACACCAAAAAAAAAAAATCCCAACCATGGGTTGATTTTCATTCTGTAAGATCACTTCTGTCACACACACACACAGAGGATGTTTAAGATGAGCAGGAAAATGCATCAATTTAAGGTCTCTCTACACGATATAAACTAAAACAGAAGCTTTATTACCAATCATATTGCAGGTGAGAAAATGTTTGCGGATCTGTGAACACATCCAGACGTCAAAAATCAACCACCCTTGCTGAAATCCCAGCTCCAGGCATAGTATCAGCTTAAACCGAGTAAAAGAGTCTCAAAGGGAGGAGAAGATTGGCACACCCGGAAGAGTGACACCGGCTTCCACAATGAACATATTGCCAGACACATACTCAGAGGAGTCATGGATCAGATACCGAACTAGCGATGTCAGAGCAGGATCAGATGTGCCATATGTTCTTAAAGGGACAGTTTTGAAGGCAACATTATTGAGCCAGTCTTTCTGCATAAGGGCCTGTGTTATCTCTGACTTAAACAATCCAGGTGATATCGAGTTGACTCTGATTTTATGATCTCCAAGTTCCAAAGCCATTACCTGTTATTAACCACATCAAGTTTCCACAATAACAACCGTTAAAAGAGGAACCAGAAAGATCGATCAGTTACTCAATCACATGAACTGATAAGAGGAATAATAAAATGGATTTGTTTTAAATCAAGGACTGGTGCTGGTTTAATTAAAAATTTTTAATCAGGCTTAAATTAAGGGCTTGTTTAGCAAAGAGGAGGAAAAATTTTTGCCCCCAAATTTGACACACTTTTCCATAAAACTATCCTATTTAATCATCATTGTACTCTGTTTACTCCTAGTCACTACTCCCTACATATCATATCATTACCCTATCTATTTCAAAAAAAATTCGCCCCAAATTTACCCCACTATTTTTCCCCCCTCTTCCCTAACACACCCAATGATACGTACCTCACAGAATCCTGTATCTACTTTAACAGCTGTAAAACATAGAATTCACATTATTGACTTATAATGTCCCACGTGTCCTTTGGGTCTCACATCACAGATTAAAAAAAAAAAAAAAAAAAAAGACCAGAACCAATTGCATGAACAACCACACTTTCAGGCATCTTTAAAAATAATTAAATGTATTATGACTTCGATAATGGACATACATCATAATGGCAGCTGATGCTTATTTGTGAAGGAAAAATTTGAATGATTAAAAGATTAAAAAGTAATAACAAAAAAAAATAATTCACTGTAATTTATGTTGATCAAAAGATTAAAAAAAATTAACTTTGGCAAGTATGCACATTTGCAGTAGCCATGAATGTGTATTAATGTTTCTGTCAAATGAGCATGTTTAATGGACATTTAAAGTGAGCTAGAAATGTAATAAGCTAACTATTAGCCCATTACATGGGCATCTAATGTGAGCTAAAAATGTAATAGGGTAATATGCATGGCTGGATGCTAAATGGAATCATGGTTTCAGTCATCCTGCTAACAACAAGTCCACCTATGATCCCAAATCTCATAAGATAAGAATTTCAACATTATGCATATAAACGAAATTTGGATCTACTACTAATTTCCTATAGATAAAGAGTATTTATGATTAATTTATCTTCTTGATTATTTCAACTTCTTTAGTCACTCATGTCTATATAATTTTTAAAAATTCCTGTTTGAACAAATTGTTACTCCTGTTTTTCAAACGTTATTTATTTTTACCTTCTCCTGCACATTATTGGTTATTTTATCTTTACTTTCCAGAAGTATCTGCTCCATTGTAATGCACATCTCATGATGCTCTCCAATGCACTTATCCAAACACACTTATGTCATGACATCTTCCAGGTAAACTCACATTTTTACATGTTTTTTAAAGATTATTTGCAAATATACCTACGTAGTTTCAAAAATATTGCAAATAATCCTTTTAACCTCACAATTTTTGACAAATATTGAAAGTATATTCACACTATTAAGGCTTCCCCAAATTAGGTAATTTTTTATATAATAACTACACTGCCCTCACTCTTGCCATGTAAAACTTCTTATCTGGCTTTGCAGTGCGGTTGCTGACTCTCATCTCACCATCCAGGACACTTTAAAACAAGGGACTCTTGCTGAGAGTAATCCAAGGGTGACTATGATGTTTTCAAAGAGGCAGAATCTCCCATTTGTTGACCATGACAGGATATGTGAAGTGGGCTTCACTGCTCAATCTTTTGCATTGAAACCAAAACACAAACATAGGATGCATGAAATGAACAAAGTGATGATGACATAGGCCAGTTTCACCTTGGTTGCATCTCTTCTGTTTTGTATTAAAGGCTTACATGGGCATCCTCTTCATAGAATACACAAGGCTTAGCTTCACATAGCACATGGCGTAGCTTTATATTTTAGTAAAGTAGATTTCATCTCAAAATTAGAGATTTTAATTCTATTCCATTCTAATGGTTAAAAACTGACCAAGAATCTCTCCTAATCTCTTTCCAATGTAGGATGGTTTAAGGCTCTAGCAAACAGAAATTGAAAGAAGGCAGAGCGCATAGGCCTGCGATCTTCACTGTCTCTTCTATGTGCTACATAACCACTACTCAATATATATAACCACTACTCAATATATATATATATATAGGGAAATGATCCAGTGCATGCGACTGCACCGTGCAGTCCATGCACTGTGGGCCCCACCTGATCATAAATAGAAAATCCACCCCACCCATTGTATTTAGAATTGTTCACTTTATTACCATACTAATTTTTATCCAAATCCAACATGTGTGTAGTCTCCATCTTAAAATGGTGCAAAATCAACGTAATAAAATAGTGTAATGTAAATATCAAGTTTAAAGTGGTTTTTTCAACATCTAAACCGTCTAAAGTATGATTTATATATGGATAAATGAGTGTATAAAGTTTCATTACAATCTAATATGTGTAGGGTCCATTTTATAGCGGACTGCACAGGATCGGATCTCATATATATATATATATGAGAACCTTTCCTATGCAGTAAAGCTGCACCATAATTAATAGTGCATTTGGTCCAAAATGGGCCCCACATATACTTAAATGTATTGATACTTTATACAATCATTTATCTATATATAATTTTATAGCAAATGATTTACATGTTAAGAAAACAACTTTAAAGTTGTTATTTACATTAAACTATATTATTACATTGAATTTGTACCATTTTCAGATGGAGTCCATATACATATTCAATTAGGATGAAAATTGGTATGGTAATAGAATACATAATTCTAAATACAATGGGTGACGTAAATTATAATTTTATGATCATATGGGGCCCATTTTGAGATAACTGCACTGTAATTGTGATGCAGTGAAGCTGCACTTGAATCTCTCTCTCTCTCTCTCTCTCTCTCTCTCTCTATATATATATATATATATATATATATATATTTCCAGATGGTGACCATTGAATGCACGCCTGTTAGGTTCCAGTGATCAATTCAGTGAGATTTTGAAGATAGAGGAAGCCAATAATCTAACTATTTGGGTCTTTTCCAGTGGGGAAAGAAGATGATGTAATTTTGGTATGTTAGAAATTTTTTCAACAGATTGGAATGGAACCCTTAACATTGAGGGTACACTAGCAATATTAAACAAAAATTTGAGGTTATTTGCAATTTTGGGAAATTGAAAGACATACTTGCAATGTTATTGAAACTATATAGATATATTTTTAAGAATAATGATTTAATAAATAAAAGAGTACAAAGCATCAATAAAACAAAGTTTTTTTAGCTCTTTTTTCTTCATTTTTATGTGGCCCACATGTGTTTAAGTCATATAGAAAAATTTACGATTTTTGGATTTTTGTATACAACCTAGTGGAAACTGTTGACTTTTGAAATTTAAAATAAATATCCAAAAATGGTAATTTTCGAGATATATATATATATATATATATATATATATAAATTACATGCAACACCACATAAAAATGAAAAGAAAAATGAAAAAGGAAAAAAGAAGTTTGAAACACTTAGGAGTATGGAGGTTCAATAAACATTTGTATTGAATCATTACCCTATTTTAAAGGGTCTTGTGAAGTTTTTTTCATAACTCCATTCATTTCGGCCCAGTCAATGATTATGTGAAATTCACTATACCTATTGTATTTAGAATCAATTGTCTAACTAGGAAATTAAGTTTCGTGAAAATCAAAGATGTGCACAGACCCTATCTAACAAGTGTGTAAAATAGACATGATAAAATTGTTCGACATAAATATCAATTTCAAAATTGTATTTTCAACATTTAAATTATCTAAAACATCATTCCTATGTGGAAAATGATAGTATAAAATATTGTTACATTCTAATGCATATGAAAGTGGATCTAAACATTTTTCATAATTTACACGTGAATATATATTTTTAGCCAATTGTGGCCCTTACACATCTTTGATTTTGATGAAATTTGATCTTCTAACTAAATAAATGATGTTAAATGCAACGAGTGGAGTGGATTTCACATCATCATCAAGGTGGGCCAAAACAAATGGGGTTACATCGAAAACTTTGGTGTAACCTAATTAATGGAAGCAAAACTTAAATAACCCTATCTTTTGTCATCAACAGGCATGGTAAATCCACACCACTCTCAATCATGTGTATTACTATGGGTGTAGTCGTTTTCATCGAGTGTACAACACAAGATGGATGGCTTTGATCTCACAAGCAGATTCTCAAAATTGATGTCTCATATCTTTGGACCGTGGATGCTAGTGGTTTTGCTTTTCATACAACCCCGTTTCTAAGGATCTTTATTAAATAAAGCATCAATTATTTCTCATATCAATGAAAATGCTCAGGATGTTCAGGCAAAGGAATCCAAATATAAGGGATCCCACTCAAGTTATGCTCCTGTGCCTAATAAATTATTCAGCATACTAGAAATCAATCAGCCAAAACCAGCTAATTAGTTGAACAATACTTACCCTAGTCATGGTGTTCACACCAGCCTTTGATACAGCATAAGCAAGTCCTCCAGGTAACTGTCCACGATTAAGCCCCGCAATAGATGAAATATTGACAATTGATCCCTTTTGTTTTGCATCACACATGTGCTCACATATAAACTTGGATACTAGCCAGGATCCTGTCAGATTGGTCTTGATTATGCTATTCCATTCATCCTCAGACAAGCCTAGTGGGGAATGCACACTGCCTGCATTACATGGTTCACCTAGCTTAACTTTCGGAACTGGAGGAAGGATAGGATTGGAATTAGACATGCATAAAGTGTAAGCAATAATCCTCAACCGTGAAAGACCTCGCCATTGTGCAGGGGCAGCAATGGATAGATATCCGAATGTCGGATAAGAATCTTTTACTATCATAGCTTCAGTAAGCTCATCATAAAACTATATTGATGTATTTGTCCAGTAAAAATTAACCAGTCTATCACTCTTTTTTCAAAAACAGTGGGCATACAGAAATTTATGTCAAACACATTTATCTCGTGCGCCACTTGATAGGATATGCTAAATGTTGCCACAAAAAAACAAAAAAAGAGGTGGATAAAAAAAATCAGAGTCACAAAATAATAAAAGAAATTGATTAATCACCAGGTTTAAATATTCCTTTTGTAGCTCCCTGAACCTTCTGTTCATATCAATAACATTCACCTGAGGTTTTTGTCTCATAAATGGTTCAGATGCAATATAAAAATGTGAGTAGGCCTACCACCAATTTAAACTTGATTTATTTTCTTAAGATTGCATTGTGCAAAGGGCTACCTAAATAAAATGATATGCAAACAATGAGAACGAATTGTCAGTACAGCATTATTGAAAAAAGCATCATGGCACAGAAGTCACAATCCCACGATGCTCCTATCTTAAATGCAATCACATATTCTTGCTACAATAAATGGTTCTATTCAAGTGCAAAATTAATTTCAGAAAACATGGAGCTATAGGCTACCAGATGGCTTCTGCTTTCAAGCACATATTTGAAACAAAAGGAACTACTGTTGTATCATTAGAAAAGGTAGAATAAACAAACAAATATATGGAAAAAAATGCTTTGAAAAACCAGCTCGATTTGGTCACGCTTAGGGCCCATGTGGGAATGAGGGAAATGGTGGGAAAAAAATGAATAAGAAAAAGTGAGGGGGACAAAAAAGAATCATGTGATGTGATACAGAGTAAAAAATTAAAAATAAAATAAACAAAGACAAAATAAATAGGCTTTTGAAAGAAAAGACAGGAAATAATTGTTGAAAGTATAGATGAAAATGGCTAAAAATAGGAATACTAGGCAGCTAAAATGTTAAATCACACTAAAAGATGTGAACAAATAAAAAACTCAAGCACTTCTTTTTTCTCATTCCTGAATGGAACCTTGGCACTATCGAACTAAGAAATGAATAATTTTTTGTCATTTATTTACGTAAATTACTTATGTCTCAATGTTTCTTATGAAAATTCAAGCTGCTTAAGCCAACTACAAGAATACTATTTTGACAAGAATCAACATTCAAGCAAAGTAGATTGAAACAAGACAAGCATCATACTCTCATCCCTTTCAATGTAACCCAGATTCCTAAACAACAAGAGTGAAGATAACATCACAAAGTTCAAAACCCAAAATGTTATTAAGCATTGTATTTGCATCCATTCCCCATCATCATAAGCTGTTTGTCAATAAAATGGAGTCAACTATGTGGACTCTAGTGCACCCTTTTTGTCATTCTAGGATCCGTTTTCTTAGCAAGTTTAAGCACCTTCATGTGTTTCCTAATGGCTTCAACCATGTGCCATTCAACCTTCCCATTATTCTCTGATTACCTTCAGTATCATACAAACTCACAACACCTAGTTAGTGCTTGTACATTCCACTCGTATGTCCTTCATTTTCTTTTGTATATAACCAAGTTAAGTGTCTTTGGCAGTGGGAAATCAATGAAGTAGCTGACCCATTACTAGATGACAATGAAGAACAGTTATCTTAGATGATGACCCAATCCACCTGTTGACATAATCGTGATTTCGCCACTACAAGATGCCATGCATTCTCCAAAATGTGGGATGTAATTCCTCGCAATCAGGTCCCCCCTCATGTCGTCAGTCCTACTCAACAAGATCAAATCTAAGGATGTTACGTATTCCTCTTTTTTACATACTTGCTATGTTATTTTCAGTT
Organism: Annona cherimola; assembly: GCA_030490835.1. Lineage (NCBI taxonomy): Eukaryota > Viridiplantae > Streptophyta > Magnoliopsida > Magnoliales > Annonaceae > Annona > Annona cherimola. The sequence goes on from CM059971.1 coordinate 71,109,839, forward strand.
AGCAACTTACTATTCTCACTAACTTTCAGATCTCTACAAGACTGAAAAAAATGCTGCAAATGCATCATCCTTACTATCAAGGTTAGATGACCGAGAAAACATAATGCCAAATCAAGAGGAGCCAAGTCATGTGATTCTAACAGCAGTTAGATCAGGGAAGCCATGTCTCTGCAGCCAGAGGCTCAATTAATCAAAATCAAGTGTGTTGTAAATTTTATAGTTTGGCAGAGGCATAACTAGTTCTTCTCTTTTGGCTTGATTTTATAGGATATTTTGATATATTTGGATCTTCAAAACAACTATGCAGTGTGTTCCATGAATTCCATTATAGAAGAGCTTTAAAATAACACCGGATTTTGGTGTTATTCTTCACATGTATATGGCCAAAAAAAAAAAAACACTATTCTGATGTCCTTCCTTGCATTTACAGTTTCGAGGTTTTCACTGAATGTCAAACAACATAAGAAGCAGATAGAAGATGTATCACAAGTAGGATCCGCGTTCAGAATACCTGAGGAAATTAATCTCAAAAAATTCATGTTCAATAGACAAATCCAGCAAAGGTGCAAGGCCACCATGAAATTGCCAAAAAGCCCAAAAAAAAAGAAAAAAGAAAACCCTTTTATGAAAATCCATTCTTCATTTGAAGGAATCCCCAAGATTGCTTTTAGCCTTTGCATTCCAATAACATCCAAATGACAAGCCAAAGACCCAATTCAACGCCAATGGATATGAACCACCCGTTTTTCCAACTCATTCCTCTCCTTTTTCCACTATGCAAAACTCATCCTTAAGAGTTCTTGGAACAATGCCAACAACTCCCCCTCTTCTACTTTGTCTACCTCTTTGATCTCCTGTCACTCTTCCCCTTCTTGTACTTCTACCTCTTCCATCTCTTGCCACCCTTCCCCTTCTTCCACCATTTCCAGCTCTTCCAAAATCCCCGTGTGCTTACATTCCATTTAGGAGTAAGAATAGGAGTAACCGGATCTGCCTTTTACACATCTATCATTGTTTAGTTACAATATTAACTTTTTTGGGCTTCAATCGAATCGAGAAATTGGTTTGATTGTACATCTTTTTTTTTTTTTTTTGATGAAAGGGTCATGGGCCAATGACTCCTCCCTAACTTCAGCAACTTGCTGAAGACAAGGAAAGGAGGGCCCCAAAAGAATCATTCATTGATCAAAAAATTGTATATCTTTACAAGCAGCTTTTACAATACAATTAGGAAAACTTCCCACCAATTGTACCTCCCTATTTCATTTGTCAGTGCATATTCCACTATATTGTGAGCGACACCATTGCCCACATGGTTTACATGAGTAAATGTACATCTCTTTTTTGATAGACACCACTTTAGTCATATATTCTATGTATCATCCTAGATAGATATCATAACTATAGAATACGATTCACTTTCAAAGTCTCAACAGTACTAAAATGCCTAATAAAATCTTCAGATCTTTCAACAAACCCTTCAATCTCCTCAAATTAAGATGGGATTTTCAATGTCATAAAAAAAAAAAAAAAAGAACAATAGCAAAAATGATAGGGCTTTTCCCAAATATGCCAACTTTATTTGACCTTAATCTCAAAATTACCTACTACGTTTCAAAAATCCCAAGTATACTCATTATATTTTCATCTAATTTCAGAAATGTCTATTCCATTATAAATGTTAATAAACATTATTACACTATATATGAAATTACCAATATGCTCATCAAATTTAGGATTGGATTGAAAGATTTGGATGTCATAATTTACCATTATACCAATTGCACAAGAATTCTAAATCATTAAAGCCCTAATTTCATTCCATTTCCATTTCATTTCAATTTTTTTTATTATTTTATACTAGTTGTATTTTGGGCATTTATAAACAATAACCAACATTTAAATCAAGATCCGTTAACTTACCCAGCAGACTTTAACCGAATAAGCTTTTTTAGGATGAAATACAAACTCAATTTGTATGTTTGAGATTTTAAAAACGCAATGGGTGTTTTTGGTATTAGCGTCAAGCTTTTGGGAATATTTGAAAAAAGACCAAAATAATAGCCCAAAATAATACTTCGTCAAGCAAATCTCGTTGCGAAAAAACACGACGAGGCTCAAATTCTACGAAAATGCCAAAAATAAATAACAACACCTGCCCTTGCCAAGTGCCAACGCAAAATAACCCATCACTAATAGCAGCTACTTGAGAAGAGGAATTTAATCCGATTAGTTCTTTCGAGAACATCGAGATCTCGAGCATCAAGTTCAACTTACCTCTGATTCCAGCGTTGTTAACCAGCGCATCGATCCGGCCGAACGCATCCCAAGCCTTCTGCACAGACTCCGCGATGACGGCTCCCGGGGCGGTGACATCGAGTTCCACAGCGATGCATCTGCTGGGCTCTGAAACGGTCGACGCAGACGGAGAGCTCAAGCTCTGGATTTCATCACAGAGGGACTTCAAGCGGTCGGTTCGTCTAGCAGCCGCGACGATCTTGCAGCCGGCCTTGGCTAGATCGATGCAGAAATCGCGGCCGATGCCGGAAGAGGCTCCCGTGACCATGACGACCTTGTCGTCGAGCCGCTGCCACGGCTCGGCAGAAGATCCTCGTCGATCTTCTGCATCAGCCATGCCTAGCCCCTTCTGATTCTTTCCCAGCAGAAAAGGCGGCCGAAAACACAGAAGTCAAACGCCGACGGAGTTCGTTGACTTTTTTCCCGACCACTGGAAACGGGGCAGAATGACGTCCGAAAAGCGACAAAGATTGTGAGCCGCTTCGGTGGGGCCCGCACTAATTGCGCGAACGCGTGGCACGTCGCTCGTCGGCTTGCCTGGTCTTGGACAAAAACGCCACGGACAATACGCCTGAATTACGGTTTTGTGTGGAACTTGGTTTCGGCACGGACACCGGGATTAATTCATGTGCATTTGAATTATTTTTTATTTTTTAAAAACTATTTTACTAAAATATTACTAATTTTTAAAAATAAAAAATATATTTTAAAATCTCTAAAAAAGATAAAACTTAATATACATATTAAATATACTTAGATTAACAGTTATGTAAAAAAATTTTAAAAAAATAAAAAATAGGTTGAAACACCCCGTGCACTATATCAATACTTATTTGTATGATAATCAATAATACTTTTGATATTTTAGTAGAATTAAATTGCGCATTATATTGACAAAACTGTTTTGATTGGAAGTCACCACTACAATTATTTAATAATTATAAATACTCTTTTATTAATATGTTATTGTGTATTTTAGCTCAATAACTAATGTTAAATATCTTAGATGGATAAGATTTCATTTAATTTTTACATTAATATGAAAATCAGAAGATTATGGGTTTATTGTTGTTTTGGGTAATATGTTATTAATTTTCTATTAATATGAAAATTAAAAGATTATCTTAAACATTAACCTAAAATGGGCTTTATCAAAACCTTAAATCTAACTCTAAGCTCCTAACATTAAGATGATATAAAACGATGTTTTGCATTACTTCTAGTGCAGTCTGAGACTGTTTAGCTAGCCTAGCAAGCATGGTTTTATATTTGCAGCTTCAAATGTTTGGCAAATAATGCAAGTGGTCCGAAATGGCTTTCTTATCCATCACAAGTTAGAATCAAGAAAGTCAATAATTTTTCCATAATAGAATCAACATCAAAACATCAAAAGAAACTTCACTGGATAAAGAATTATTAATGTAACACACATCATGTGGTTATTGTAACCAATGAAGTGGTGATTTCTACATCGAACATCTCTTCTTCTTTATAAGTTATTTCCAATGAGCAAGTCGTCAACAATGTCATTCATTTTTACATCCTAAAGCATTTAGGTCATGGGTTGAGTTTGGATTTTCATGGCGATTTTATTCTCGATTACTATGAAGAGTTTGAGGCATATTAGATGGATTCCTTGCCTCCACTGGCTTTTGTAAGGTGTGCATAATTTCATTTATCTAGCTAATTTAATATCAATATTAGTTTCAAAGCCTGTTTTTCATTTGAACAGATTAATTCAATTTCCTCTCAACTAGATGCATTAAAGTTAAAAATTTTTATATTAATTGAATTTGTATCAAATTTTTTTGAAGAAAAATTTGTATCAAATTTCGGTAAGGAATGTACACATGGATAAATGAATCCCCAGAGGAATTTCATTTTAAGAATCCTAAATTAATTAGTTAAATATGTGAATTTTATTGGATTGAAATTTTATGCAGTAAAATCTCATTGATGATTTAGATTTATGGATGAAGTTTCCTATTTTAGTTAAATTTCTTATAAAATTACCTCATGGCTAGACATTCCGATTATAATCCCATAGAAAAATAAAACATTTAATTTGCAAGCAAGGAGACTTGAACTTATGACCTCAAGAGACTTCAACTTGAACTTATGACCTCAAGAGACTTCAACTTTCCCTCATGACTTTAGCATAGTTTAATCTATAAATTATAGATTAAATTTATAGATTAAATTTAATTGTTCTTTTTTATTTTATAGATGCAGTGAATGTGCTTAACAATTAACTATATGATAAATGATTTTTTTATGCATGCTTATGTCAATTTATTATTATTCATCATTTATGATCAAAGTTATTTTTATACGATATTAATTTAATAAGTGTTTTCAAAAATTTAATTAAATATTATGTAAATATCAAATGAATTGGAAGAAAAATTGAAGAAAATTAACATACGTACTATTTAGGATTATATCAATTTTGGATTTATTTAGGATTATATAAATTTTAAGATAAATCCAAAATATACTCTTTAGGAACAATTTTGAATTATGCAAATTTTCAATATTTATCTTCACAATAACTGTATTAGATTATCTCTCAAGCAAAAACTAAGTGGTTTTATTAATTCTCTACTAGAATTTCGAAAAAGAAAAAAAATTGCTCTTAAAATAAAAATACTAGTTGTCTATATGATGTGAGCTTTAGTTGATGGAGAACCAGGAGATTATTTTTTTGAATTATGTGATCTTCTATATTGTCTACATGGCCTAATCTTTGCCGAGTAAGATTTGAGAAAGCTGACATAAGAAAGAAAGGATTTTGATTAGAAAGTTGAAGGAAAAATCACTGTTATGTGTGATGTCCATAATTACAAGTTTGAAAAGAAATTAAGTAATTAAATTCTTGATTTTTATCAATTTTCATTGGTGAAAACATTCAAACAAGAAAGAGTAATTTTTATTTTGATGTACTACATGTAATGGACAAAATGTTTTACACCTTTTTAAAATTATGTATTCATTTTATTTGATATTATATGATTAAATGAAAACCATGTATGCATTAGCTTTTTTATAAATCATGTGTTAATTTATTAAGTAAGAGTTCTTAAGTTGGCAATATTTAACGAAATTCTCACTTAGAACTAAAAAATTTTGCCTAATGAAACTAAGTTAAAGATAATTAAATGTTCATGATATAATGATGATTGAAAGCATGATGAACGTTCGAATTTACTCCTTTGTTAAAATATTATTAATTTAGTTAGTTTTTTGTGAAAAAATATAAAATTCATAATCAAATGCTAATATTAATTCTGTGTTAATATCTCTATAACGCCCCATTGCCTAGGTATCTTCAATGGTTAGTTAATGATCTAAGAAAAATTTGGCAACATCTCGCATAGCCTATAAAGGGGTGGTATGATATACAAAACCTGTTATACATGAACATCATAATTCCATTCTAAGATATAAACACTTAGCTTTACATCCACATATTCACATGCTCGTACAATAAAGACATCTGTAAAGAAAGAAAATCATTATAATTCATCATTACTCTATAAAATAACCCAAAATAATATATACATATGTTTACATAAATTGTAATCAAATTTAGAAATATCCAAGAACAATATATTCTTTATAGGTGAGTCAAATTAGGTAAATGTTTAGACTAATTGGTGTCAAAAAGAAGCATAAAGCTCAAAATAGCTAAAAACATAAAGCCTAATCTATTGAGTTTAGTCTCCAATATTATATCCTCCACCAATCTTGTCTCGGGGTTCATCTCCTGCCCTATGGTCTAAAAATAAAATAGCAAATAATGTAAGTCTAAATGAACTCAATAAGTAGATAACAGTTATCATGAAAATAGAAGCAGATGAGACTCATGATACGCATACTATAACAATAAGGGTGTGTTTGGAAATTGATAGAAAATGTCAAGTTAAAACTTTTTAATCTAAAACTTTTTACTCTCTACAACTATCATATTTTTTAAATTATTTTTCACACTTTCCTATACAACTATCTTACTTTTCAATTATTTCTGCACAACTATCTACATAACTAACTTATCTATTTTAACTTTATCCTTTTTACTACTCATCATTATCTCTATCATATTACATCATTTAACAATTTTTATTCTCCAAAACTTTTCATCAAAGTTTTATTCATTACCAAATACACCCTAATACAGAATGTTAACTCTTAAATGACTATATAAGATGTGCAATCAACACTCATGTCAAAGAAAACATGTATATAGTCGCATGTCTTTAACGGGTCATGAACAACCCTTTTTTTATTTCAATCAAGGGCCATAAATAACTCTTTTCTCATGTCAATCAAAGGCTATAAATAACCCTATACAACTATGCAACCCATTTATATTTATAGTTGTATGTCAAATTTAAATAATATAACATGGAACCCGATCGTATGCTCCCGGGCGCATACACCCATTTTTTAAATTTTTTTTTTATAAAACTGTTAATATAAGTGTATTTAACATCTTTATAAATTTTTACCATTTTTGGAGTATTTTAGATATTTATTTTTTATTTTTAAAAATCGGTGGCATTTTTGATAATTTTAAATTACCTAAACTTTCATTGATTTTCAAAAATAAAAAATAAATATCTAAAATACTCCAAAAATGGTAAAAATTTATATATATATATATTAAATACACATAGTACAATATTGTTAAAAAAGTTTCAAAAAAAATAAAAGAAGGGGTGCATGCTCCCGGGAGCATGTAGCGCTGCATGCTCCCGGGAGCATATGATCGGGTTCGATATAACATACTCATGATAATACTCATGCATAGAACTACCGAACTACTTTCACTTATCTTGGACGATGCATCATCCCATACGCACAAAATGAATATGATAAATCACGCATATAACATCATTAAAATCAATAAATATATACTTTGATTTAGCACATCAACTGTCATGCAAGCAATCCATCGAATCGTAATAGGCATTAGAGAGCAAACCGCTAGTTCTCCATACCAATTAATTACACTCAAGCCACATCACGTTCTAGTGTTGCGAAAACTACAAAGATGTCATATATTCCACCAACCTACACAAAAATATTCGATTTCCCATGAAACCATCTGACTCTAACTCATCTGAAGCTCAAAATGCCTTAACTATGGCTTGGACGATATCCACTCCCACCAATTCTATAATATGTTTAAAAAGAGAATTCATCATTAACTTGAGAAAATGGAATATCTACTTACCTTGATTACAATTTTTCCTAAGAACAGCAACTCTAAACCCGTATATCTTAGATTTCGAATTTTGTTATTGCGAATCGGCGATCTTCAAGGCAGTTTGGGAAAATTTTGAGAAGATTTGGGGTAGGATCGAATACTGTAAAGAAGAGAAAATAAAAAGGAGAGGAGACAAAAATGAGAGGAGAAGGAAAAAAATGAAAGGGAGCCCTAGCCCAGACGGGCCTTTCTTTTAATGGCCATCATCGGGCGAGCCAAGCCCAAGCATGGGCTAAGCCCGATTGCAATTTGTAACTTACTTTTCCACTCATACAACTTAGTAAATTAAAATTTTAACCAGGGGTGTTGCCCCCTTGATCCCCATGACCTGACCAGGCAGGTCGAACCCCCTACTTACTCTGTGAGGTTTAAGATAGTCTTAATACCTCAAACGACATATTAAATCATATACATTTAAATCAATACCCAATCAATATATCATAATCAAGTGATGCAACTACAAAAATATGTCAGTGCACACACTCGTACTCATGTTTAGCATACTCATGAATGGTGTCTCATATAACTCAACATGCTAAGATCATAACATATACATTCGTGCACTAGATGTCATATATATATGTTATATATCACATTAACAATAATAATTCTTAGTAATATATTCATAAATTATCTTATGGTCAGGGAAGGGTTATAATAAAATAAAAAAATCCGGTCTTTACAATCTCATATAGTTCTTAATTTCCAACAATGGCTTCAAAGACAATATTTACCAACCTTAATAAAGATGAAAAACCAAATGGTGACAACTATGATATCTAGCATAGAAAAGTTTAATATATCTTGGAAGAACAAGAAATATTAGATTTTCTTATTAATATCATATATGAGTTCGAAGAGTATACTATTGTTAGTCAGCAACCCTAAAAGAGAAATATGATGGTACATCTATTACTAAGATGAAGAGACTTATTATTAAGTTTGACACCAAAATATTACCATAAGGCAGTATCTTAAAGAGATGCCAAACATGATTTAAGAAGTGAAGTGTGCAGGACATTCTTGTTGATGAGCAGCAAGTATAAACCGTGATTCGATCTCTTCATGATAACTAGGAGCACATGAAGATCAGTATGATGCATAATGATAATATTAAAATTTTGTTGATATAGTATGTCATTTAAATCTGAAAAATGAGTGCTTAGAGGTTGCTAAATCCTCATAGCAAGCTTATGTTGTTGCTTCTATCTCTCATAATGTTTCTAGTTATAAGCGAAAGTAGATGCAAAAGTTTTACCGGAAGAAAATTTTTAGAAAAGGCTCCAACAAGGAAACAAATGTTCATCATAAACGAAGTAAGCACGAAAGAAAGAAAGACAAGACTAAGGTTAAATGCTACAACTATAACAATGTAGCTTAGTAATGCTCACTGAATATCATGATTTGTGAATTATCGACTCCTGAGCAATATATTGTATAGCTAAAAATAGAGAAGTTGTGGTGCCCTAAACCAAGCGACACATCCTTAGCCTTACTACGAGGCCGTTATTGATTGGTAAATATGATCAGGATTGTTGCCCTATCACACAACAAGATTTATTGGATATTTATCCTTTTATAATTCACTCCATAAGAGTTAAGTTCATCATTCATGTTCAATTTCACATCACTTTGCCTATCCAGGCCATTATCAAGTCCTGATATTCATTATGGGTGTGTTTGTTTAGGGTAAAAAAGTGTCAACTAAAACTTTTCAATCTAAAACTTTTCACTCTCCATAATTACTCTATTTTTTAATTATTTTTTCACATTTTTTCTATACAAACTACCCTACTTTTCAATCATTTCTACACAACTACCCATACAACTAACCTATCTATTTTAACTTTATTCTCTTTACTCCTCATCATTACTCCTATTATATCACATCACTTTCTATTGATTTGACAACTACTTCAGAAACTTTTCATCAAAAGTTTTACCTCCAACCAAACACACCCTATATATCATAAATTCTATATCATTCATAGCATAGCATAATCATACATTGAACATTCATCCCTAAAATTTTTTCATTAATTCATCATACATACAGTGTAAATCTCATAAATTGCATCACATAACAATTATTCAATTCATAGTACATTTTCCACACATAATACCATATATAGGCATCCATAAATTATCATTCCTCATCATTTAATTGGTGCTCATTGCTACATCTGTCCTTGCACCTAACTTAGGGTTTGGAAAACAAAACATGAGTCAAAACTCAATAAGCAAGCTGTATAGTTTTTCAGGCAATTCATTTTATAGGCAAATTTGTTCATTTAAATATGATCTTGGAAAATATCATTATACCCACTCGTGGGTATATCATGAAAAATATGAATCCTTATACCCATCATGGGTATATCATAAGTAATGCAATGCATTATCATAAAACATGATCATCATAGGATGGACGCTAGCTAGACGACCATCCGTCTCCGTCTTGTCCCATCTCAAGGAGGGCGCCGCTGGCCTTTAACCTATCTTAGCGACTTGATCACACCAAAGGGAGACAATCGGTCTGCTTACACCTTTAAAGTGTACCTAATTCCTTATGCACCATGAGCTTATCATAAACATGAACTTGAACATGCTAGTATGATTTTCATAAATGTCATATGAACCATAGTTTCTCAACCCATTTGATAAATCATTAACAAATCATTGTCATGGTTAAACAATATTGCAATAACATGTTGAGATAAGGAATGATCATCCTTAAAAAATCTTAGAAATAATTGAAACAATCATTTGCTAAATAATTCAAAGCATTTGGATAGAATTTTTAATAATTTTATCATATTTTGAGAAAGAAAAACTTTTAGAAAGTTACTTGCTTATTGGAATCATGTCAGCTTTTCGTATCAACCTTTTCTTTACCCTTGCCTATACACATAAAAATGATATTGCGTTCATACATATAACTTCATATGCTTGCATATAACTTAGTTTTCCAACCCTTATGCTTTTCATTACATACATGACCCACTTGTAGTTCAAGTTGGGTATTCATACATAGCAACATAGCTTATCATATCATTCATTTCATTTCATTTTTGATACCCTTATGTAGGGTAAACCTTTAAACACCTCATATCCTTCCATTTACCCTATATATGGAAGCCCATTGCTTCCCATTTATCACATATCATTTATTTTTCACATTTTACACATTAATACTCACTTTCGGCACATACTTGTTAGTTTAGGCCTTAATTACAATTTTCAAAATTTGAGATTTCAATTTATTATCAAATCATCACCCTACTTATACATTTTATCATATTTTCATTCATTTTTGCATTTTAGCAAATAACATTAGTCATTTCTCATCTTAGTTATACATACCCTTTATGTGCACCCTTCTTACTACACATATATTATGTGCTTTCTAATTTCTTTCAAAACAGAAACTTGCCCTTTATTTTGGCATAATTAAAATACTTAATTAGCACATAATTTAGGGTATTTTCATAGGATTTTATTTCCTTAATCACATTGTTCCAAAACAGCAACTTTGGCAGCATTCTTTTCCAATTTCAATGTCCGTCTTGACATATAGTCCTTAACAGATTTTTAAACCTTTAATTTCAGCCTTTAATCATGCTTTTCTTATCCCATGTTTAGGATAACTTCACATATCTAAGGTTTATAATTTAGTTGCCCCAAAACAGCAACTTTTTACACATGTCTTGGCCACCCTTTGGATGTCCATACCTTAGGTTCCAAAAATTCAGATTTTTGCATTTCTTTTCATCCCCATATTGGACGTCCCATGTGCCCTAAGTGTAGGGTATTTTACCCTTAAATTCACCCATGTATTATTTGGGTTAATTCATGCATCATAATTATCTCAAAAGAGTGAAATCTTGATCATATTGACAACCCTAGGGTTTACCCTTTCTTGGATTCATAATTCATACCCTAATCAACGTATTTTAATTATGGAATCATAAATCATAAATCAATCATGAAACATACTTAAAATAGCGACATTAATTGGAATTTAAGAAAAATTCCAGCTAGGTATATGGGTTATAATCAACCCTAACATCAAACTTAGCTCCTTTGAACCCTTGATTCAATCTCTTTCATTCATTCCTCATTTAATACCTAATTAAGGGATTCATAACTCATCACTTAGGGTTCTGGATCAAATTTATGACCCATGAATGAAGCTAGAAAACTTAAAATTCAATGAATTAAACTTAACTTAACACTTACTTGAATTTATGAACCTGTGCTCAAATCATTCCTAGCTTAGTTGCTTCCCTTTTCTCCTCCTCTTTTCTTCCTTTTTTCTTCTTCCTTTTCTTCCTTTTCCTTCCTCCTTGGGACGTCCTTTTCTGGACTTTCTTTTCTTTTTTATTCTCCCAAAACCGTCCACTTGAAATGGACGTCAATTGCCCCCTTTCTCTTATATATAGGGCTGCCCACTTTCTCTCCTAATTCCACCTCATTTTTAAGGTTTAGAATATTCATAATTATCCTCATTGAGCTGTCATAATTATCCCATGATATTTTCCATTTTTTACACGTTTTTAAAGCCAAAAAATCTGCCCTACATCACCCTTAGACGGCCCCTCCTAAGGTAGCCTCTTTTGGATTTTTATGGGTACAAAAATCTGCCCAAATTCAGCCATTAATCATCCTTGATCATGCAACAGCTTTAACATTAATTTCTAAATTTTTTGGAATTGCAAAATGCCCCCTTGCACTCCCATGTGTGGCCACCTCACTTGGCCATTTATGGTTACTTGATCTAGCCTATGGGCATGCATTTATGCCCCCTGATTTATCATGAATTTTCACTTTTAAAATAAATCACAAATTATGCCCAAAAATCCCTTCTCATGCCACATCATTTGGGCCATTTAATCACCTCATTAAGAGGTCACCTTTTCATTAATGGCCATGTCACTTTATGGGAGCAAAAATCAATGCCTTTCGTCCTTTTGTGATTAAGTATTTTTTCATAATAATTAGCTTAATCAAACTTATCTATAAGATTCACCATATCTTTTTAACTGTTCATGACAAATTTCATCTTAAAATGACCTTTCTAACACAAGTTATGGCTATTTGAAATTGTCTTTTGAATTTGGATAAAAATAAATAATTATCACCCTAATCTCATCATAATTTTCATAATCCAATTCATTCATAAGGTTAAGCATATCATCATGTGCTTACCTTTCAAATTTTACCTCATTCCGCCTTGTAGGTGTTAAGTTATGAGTTTTCTAACATTTATTACCTTAAATTCATAATTATCATCATATTCTTCGTTAATTAAATCATAATATATGAGATAATTATTCACATCATATCCACATTTTCTAACCCTCATTAGGACACTTTAATCACATGAACTCACATTGAGCTATGGTGATTAATTTAACCACCTTCCTTAATTAATAGCCCTAAATTCAATAAATCAATCAAATAATAAATAGATCACGTTTACATGTCAAATGTGCATATATGGGTCATAATTGGGTCTGGGTATCACGGAAGTATTTGTAGAGTACCATCGAATTTATATTAGATCCCGTTGGATTTGTATAGAAAATAACTCTAAAATGGAAATAAAAAGAGATCAGTACATACAAAATAAAGTTATGTGGTGGATGGACCTTTTTTGATATGACGTGTTGTTCGTTAGATATTTGATAAAACTTAATATCCATTTTAACTCTTCTTAGCCTAGGTTTCTCTATAAGGTTGTATTTGAGAAGTGGTAAAACTTTTGATGAAAATTTTTTTATTGTAACATTTTTTGAATTGGTAGAAAATGATGTGATATGATAAAGTTAATGATGAGAAATAAAGAGAATAAAGTTAAAATAGATAGATTAGTTGTATGGGTAGTTATGTAGAAATGATTAAAAAGTATGGCAATTATATGAAAAGATATAAAAAAATAATTCAAAATAAGGGAATTATAAAGATTGAAAAGTTTTAATTTGAAAATTTTTTTATTTGCCGAATATTTCATAAATTTATATGATAATTATGCAAGAGTATTTCTTGAAACAACATTTTATTGGTCTAGCTTTGTGCAAGATAGTATATTGTATTGTTAATATACAATTAATAAATGTCCAATATATAACTTTTTTATTCTTGATACTCAATGAGTGGACAAATTATAATAAATGTCCAATATATAAATTTTTTATTCTTGATATTTAATGAGTGGTGTCGTGTCATGTGGCATAACCACTCTATGGGTAGGGGTTAATGGTAACCGTCATCACATCTCAAGCCACTACCATGACATTTATTTTAAAATAAATGATTATAAAAGGCGGTGACTCAAAACACAAAATGGGTGAAAAATATACATTGTAGCTAAGTCCATACTCTGTTAGAAAAATCTTGAAAATTTTCTTCATTTTGAAAAATTATCACATATTGAAGAAAATACCATAAATTAAATTATCATATTTTTATTATAAATAATTTAATTTGAGTTTATGTAAGTTTTCAAATTTCAATACCAGAAAAGATCCTTATTTGCTTCTTCTTAATTTTCTTTGACAATAATTTATAAAGGTAGGATAAAAAATTTCATCAATTTTTCATCTACAGTGTTTGACATTAATTGTGATAAATACGTATTACATGGTGTTTTTTTTTATATTACATCTTCTAATATTGATAGTATAGATGCAAATGCATAACGTGTTAAATTAAGTCACAGTAGGCAAGAACGAATGAATAGATTAGCTTCAAAAGGCTTATTCGGCTCACTCACTAAAATTCACTTGCCCATTTTTAAACATAGTCTAGCTAGAAAATAACAAGGAATCCATTTGACAATGATACTAAAGTAAAGTTTTCATTATAATTAATTTATTTAGACATTTGTAATCTAATGAATGTGAGGGCAAGATAGAGTATTATATTTTATTACATTTATAGATGATTATATGTGATTCGATTATATTTTCCTAATATCTTATATATCAGAAATGTTAGACTACTTCAAACATTTTACGAGCATGTTTTTTTTATGTAAAAGGACACCCTATCCCCTTTCCTCTGCATTCGAAGGGGAGGATGGGATAGAGGAGTCCAAGCAATTCATTGCCAAAAAATTATCTGTATAAAGTTTTTCCAAAATAAACTGAGGTGGATTACCCCACCACACATGACTGCCTTCACCAGAAATAGAAACAAAATCAGCTAAGGAATGGGCGACAGCGTTACCATGCCTTAGCACATGAAGAAGAGAGAAATGTGGGAAGGAAGAGAAGAGAGATTTGATTTCCGCAATAGTTGCCCCAACCGGTGAAAGAATCAGCTCGTCCTTCAAAATATAATTGACAAGAAGTAGAGAATCAGTTTCGAACTGCACATTTTCCAATCTTAGTAGAACCGCCCATTTGAGACCCAGGATAAGCGCGGTCGCCTCCATGCAGAGAGGTCCCATAGCGCCACTACGTCTCCATCCTTTAGCTCCCACAAACCTTCCATTGGAGTCCCGAATAATGGCGGCAAACCCCAGAGCCTAGGTGTCGTCATGTCTCCTTGCATCAACATTCAATTTGAGAAACAATAAAATTATAAAATTAAAGTTTTGAAAATTGACTAGGGATGTGATTATTTATCTGATCGTTTTAAAAAAATTTATAATGAAAATGGTTTAATTAGGCAACTAAGTATTCTTGATACTTAACAACAAAATTATTATAAAAAGAAGAAATAGAATCCTTTTAGACATGGTTAGGTCTATAATGAAATACACAAATCTTTCAATATCATTGAGGAGAAGCTTTACTAGTTACTACTTATATACTTAACTGTGTAGCCCCAAAATCTATCTTTTCTACTTCTTATGAATTGTGGACAAGCTGAAAGCTTGATATGAGTAAGTTGCAACTATGGAGTCGGTAACTTTTATGTACAATTCCTTCCACAAATATCAAAAATTAGGCTGAGACAAAACAAATATATCTGTATTAGATACTCAGAATACTCCAAAAGATGTGTTCATTGGTGAACATGAAGATAAAAGTATGGTTGAAATTAAATTAAGAAATATCTTATTCTTAAAGAATAGTTTTCCTAGCTATGGTGAGATTGAAAGGAATACTTCTCTTTATGAGACAAATGAACTTAAAGATAATGACTCTAAAATTAATTAATTGAAAAAATGTAAAAATACCTCAATATTTTGAAATGAGTGGAAGAAATATACCTAAACAATTCCTCATACTCCTTTATGAAGTAGCCATAAAAGTATCCACATTATCAGTTTGAGATTAAAGGAGAAACTTTTACTTTTACACCACAAGATGAAGGAAAATTTTTTATAAATACACCCAAGATAATGAGTCTAAATCAATTAATGATGCTCTTTTATGCCTTCCTATGGAAGAATAGATAAAAACAATAGAAGAAGAGATAGAGTTATTGAGAACCAATTAAGTCTAAAATTTGATTGATCTTTCATCTTAGCACAAAGTGATTGGGGACAAATGAGTTCTCAAAATTAAGCATAAAGTAGATGGATATATTGAAAGATATAAAACTTACTTAGTGGAAAAAAAGATAACTAATCAGAGGATATAAATTATAAAAAAAACTTCTCTCTAATCATAAGATTTACTTTTATTCACCTTGTTCTTACGCTTGTTACATATTTAGATTTAGAATTATATCAAATAGACGTTAAAACACCATTTTTCAATGGAGAACTAGATGAAAAAATTTACATGGAATAGCCTATAGACTTTATAAAAAAAAGCTAGAAGCTCAAAGTTTGCAAACTCTAACAATCTATTTATTACCTTAAACAGTTGTCTAGATAGTGGTATTTAAATTCGCCGAACTTATTATCTTATGAGTTTACAATAACTAATGAAAATCATTGTATTTATGTCAGAAAGTTCAAAGTTATTTTTTGTAATTCTATCTCTTTATATTTATGAAATTTAATTCATTAGAAATGATAAAGGATTCGTTGTCACCATTAAAAGATGTTTGTCCTTCATTTTTGAAATGTAGATCATAAATTTCATACTTAGAGTTAAAATTAACAAATATCCTTCAAGAAGACTATTTAGTCTATCACATGAATCGTATATAAATAAAATTCTTAATCAATTCAATATATAAAGCTACAAACCTATTGACAATCTCATAGCAAAAAACAAAAGTTAAAGTTTTAAAAATATATCCTAAAGCACCAAGAAAAAGGAAAAGATGAAAAATATCTCTTATGCTAGTACTATTATGAGCTTAATGTACGTATGACGTGTACTCGCCATAATATTTGTTATGTCATTGGCTTAGTAAAACGATATTAGTCGAATTCCAAAGGAGCATATCAAAAAGCTATTAAATTTTTTTTTGAGATATTAGAACGGCATTGTGCATTATTTAATATGCTACCGAGGACATGATTTGTGCCTATGGGGTTACTTAGATGTTGACTGGGGAGAAAACCTAGATGAGCATAAATCAATATCAGAATATGCATTTTAGCTATATAGTAAAGATCCCAAATATTATTACAAAATTAGGCACTTTGACATCTAACATCGTTATATCAAAGATACTGTGATTTGAAAAGAAATAATTCCATGATGCTTATTTACATATCAGATGGTTGTTAATTCGTTCATAAAACCAATTTCTAGAGATGTATTTGTATCACACGTTAAACCTCTAGGTTTATGAGATTACGATGTAATTAGAATACTTATTTGAAATATTAATGAATATTTTATTATTCATAAAATACTAATATGAATGAATGACTAAATAAAAAGTATGATAACAAAGTCATGAATTGCCCTTATCTCATGGGTAATTGTCTTTAATATTTGGGAATATGCAAATATGAGATAAATTAAGTGTTATAGATGTTCTATATAAATATATAACTTATAGAAGTTCTATGCAAACAGTAACGTAAGTTAATTACATTGCCTTAATAAGAGTATCAAGATGGGTCCTCTTAATTATATAATGACCATAGTGGGAGATCCACTTTCCATTGGACTTTGTTAAAGCTAGATGTAAGTTTTTTCTTTTTTATTAATGCTTATATAGGATGAGCATTTTGAGAACTTAGATTAAGTGCTTGATAACGACTAAAATGGTATTAAAAAATTAATGACATATGCTCCTTATATATTAGGAAACATTCCGCTATAGTATGTATTTCATATAATGTGTGTTTAACAATTTTAAAAGAAATGAGTTAAATTATTTTTATGTTGATAATCTCTATCTCCTCATTATGGAAGACTTTTGAGTGAAAATATCTTCATTTTATGCTCTATACAACTTTCAACTACATTTTAATATTGTAGTCTAATGTTTGCTATTTCATCATATTGCCAACGAATCGTAAATGATGCAACTTTACAGGACATGTTTAAAAAAGTGATTAGTTAATAATTGAGAACTATATGAAGGAAAGAAAGATTATATTCTATTTATATCACTTGCTTATATTCACTAATTGGCCAATTATGTTTGTTTATATAACCTGTTTATTTAATTAGATATAGCTGTAATAACAATTCAATAAGAGAGAGAATCGAGTATAGCCTTATAAGGAATTAAGTATACCTGAATTAGCATAACAAAATGAGTCTAGAGCATAGTGAGATATATATATTATTTTAAGATAATAGCTACTATACTATCATTAATAGGTACATAGTTTTGAACTCTTAACTTATATGTTTACTTACTAATTGTACAACCTATTTACCTGTATGAACAAGTAAAAGGAAATGATAAAACTTCACTCATGCAAGAGTATCTGAACCGATTATGTGTGATGTTAAGGTAGTGAGCATCATGTGATTATTGCAATTGATGGAGTGGCGGTTTTTATAACCATCATCTCATCATCTTTATAAATTATGTCCAACTAGTAAGTCATCAATAATGTCATTCCTTTTTACATCGTAAAGCATTTAAGTTGTTATTTAAGTTTGGATTCCCACTAATTCCATTCCTGACCTTTGTGAAGAGTTTGAGATGCAATAGATAGATTTCTTGCCTCTCCCATCTTTTGTAAGCTACACGAAATTTGATTTATGTAATTCATTAAATATCAAACATTGCCATTTTCATTTACCAATATGACTTCTACATACATATATACATAGGAAAATAGAATTGATATGTCAATAGCACCCGTACTTAAAGCCAAGATTAACACCCACGCATGCACATGTAATACCATTAGGCTATGCCCTAGTCAACATTTGCCAATAATGCTTGTATATGCATACACAGGAAAGTGAATTGATTTGATTTCTCCGTATCCAATACATAAACTCACAGGTAATTGCGTATTATTAAAACAACCTCCATAATCCCTGATCTAAACATAACAAATTCTAAAACTAAGTAGAAATAATATCACAGTGAAGAAAAAATTGGCACACCAGGAAGAGTGGCACCCATCTCCACAGGGAATTCATTGCCAGACACATACTCAGAGGAATCATGGATCAAATACCGAATAAGCAATGTTAGCGCAGGATTAGTAGCACCTAACGTCCTCAGAGGGTAAGTTTTCAGGACAACATTCTTGAGCCATTTATTCTCAATAAGAGCCTCAGTTATCTCTGATTTGAATAGTCCGGGTGATATTGAGTTAACTCTAATGTTGTGCACTCCAAGCTCCATAGCCATTACCTGTTGTTCCAACCACACCAAGTTTCCACAATAATATAGCCGCTAGAAGAAGAACCTCAATTATTAATAGTCAATGAATCACAAACTAATAATGTAGAAAATGCAACACATGTAACTTGAAATCGTGGACAATCAAATACACTTTTCACGTAGGATATGTTGAAATGGGAACTCGAATCTCTCCTACAAATACGAGCTGTGATCTTCTCATACCAGTTTGTGATTGCCCCATTTTGGACGGGTTTGAAGTATCATTTCTTAATTTTTTTGAAAATGTTTAATAAGACTATTAATTTAAGTGAATATTATCTACAAACCAAATTTTACTATTTTTGAATGTGTATATATTTATTATATATTTAAAACTTAGGGATATTATAGTTAAAAATACAAAATAAATATACACACACCTCCGAAATTGTTAAAACTTGGTTTATAGATAATATACAGTCAAACTAATAGTTTTATTTTTAAAAAAATTTAAAATGGATGTTATGACTGACCTATCATATTCATAGATGATTATTAGGCCACAAACACAAGATAGTTAATTGGGATAAGATGTTCAAATGGAGTGAAAGATTCTTTAAAAAGAATCTGATCTCATTCTAGTTAGGGGTATTGTGGTAAAAAAAACAAAATAAATATACGCATCTTTGAAATTGATAAAACTTGGTTTATAGATAATATATACCCAGACTTATAGTTTTATTTTAAAAATTTTGAAAATGGATGTTATGGCCAACCTATCACTAGTCGTAAATGATTGTTAGGCCACAAACACAAAATAGTTAATTGGCATAAGCTGTTCAAGTGAAGTGAAGGATCCTTTATGCAAGAAATAAACAATTCTGGATATAGCTATATATTCTATAGTAGAATATAGTTACCAAATGAAATTAGTTAAATAGTTGAGGTTGAGTGGCACATACCTTGGTCATGGAGTTTAGACCAGTCTTTGATACAACATAGGCTAATGCTCCAGGTAACTGTCCACGATTAAGCCCCGCAATAGATGAAATGTTGATTATTGATCCCTTCTGTTTTTCATTGATCATGAGCTCACTGACATACTTTGACACCAGCCAAGTTCCCGTTAGATTGGTCTTGATAGTTGTATTCCATTCATCCTCAGACAAATTTAGTGGGGAATGCACGCTGCCTGCATAATAAGGTTCATGATGTTTAACTTCTGTCCTAGAGGATAGCATCGAAGATAGAAGTGCAAAGAATATAATGATGAAAATGATAATGCTTGTCCATGAAAGTAATCCCACATCCATTTTGAAGAAAAGGAATAGATGATTTGCCCAACATATTAGAAAAGTACCATTTCATGAATGGTAATGAACGCTAGATGACTTGTCCTTACATTAAAAAGGGCTCATATAAGGGGTTTTTGTAAGGTGAATAGTTTGGATGAAATATAAAAATCGGCATTCACTTTGCAATGTGCAATGGGGCTACGCAGATAAAATGAAATGCAAGAAGTGAGAATGAATTGTGGGTACAAAAGAAAACTTAAAAATGACATTAAAAAGTTGAATGAAAGAAACACAATAATTGCTCATTTCAAATGAAAATAGAGCTTTATTATATACATCGTAGTGTATTTTAACCCAAAATATATCATGAGGCCTGATCTTTTTAGGTCGGACGCACAACTGCCTCCGTGCATCCGGCCTAAAAATGTATTTTTTTATTTTTTCATGGGCAAGTAAATCTATGTGTATTAAATCTATAACCAAGTTTTACCATTTTTGAATTTTTTAAGTATTTTTTTAGATTTTTAAACACAATGGCATTTTCGTAATTTTTTAAGACCAGAAAATTACGGAAATGCCACTGTGTTTAAAATAAAAAATACTTAAAAACATCCAAAATTGGTAAAACTTGGTTTATAGATTTAATACACCTAGATTTACTTGCCCGTGAAAAAATAAAAAAAATAAAAAGTACATTTTTGGGTCGGATGCACGGCGACCTGAAAGATCAGGTTTCATACATCATTCACTTATTTCTACACTTTGTAATATTTTTTTTATTTTTCTTGGTAAATATGTTTTCCTAAATGTATTCAATCCATATACTAAATTTTGCCGTTTTATCGTAATTTTATATATTTATTATTTTTTAAAATCAAGTATTTAAGGGATAAAAAATGACTTAAATGCCCTTAGAATTGCTATTATCTAAAAATGAAAAACAAATATGCAAAAGTATTGCAAAATGCAAAACTTAATATATGGATTAATCACACTTAGACAAATTCAGAACACAAGAATGAAAAATGCCTCTTGAAGGCTACAACTTTCAAGAATACAAAAGCAAATAAACAAGATGGTCAATCTTCTTAGATAGGTCTATCATCTCAAACTGGTTTAAAAACCCATTTTTTAAATTTTTTGAAACTTTTTTTTAATAAGATGGTTAATCTACGTATAATTATCTATAAACCAAGTTTTATTAATTTTGAAAAATATATATATTTATTTTATATGTTTAAACAGGGTATTGTAGTCATTGTGTATATATTTCTTTTATATTTTTAAATAGGGTACTGTGGTCAGTTTTACTTCTTGGTTTATAGATAATATAAACCTAAATTAACCATCTTATTAAAAAGTTTCAAATAAAAAATAGGTATTACGACAGCCATCATCCTAGTAGATTATTATCCCACAATAAACCATTCAGGATGCAAATTATTCAACAGGGTTAGATTGTTGGTATGCATGTGTGTGCATCTGCGCACAATTCTATAAGCAAGTGGGCATTTTTTTCATTTGGACGGAGCCACTACTTGATGGCAATTTATTGAACACGGGAATCGATTCCTGAACGTCGAGCATCTGAGACCTCATGCGATACCAATTGCCCTAATGTAGGTTTGCGCAAATAGGCACTTCCGTTGTAACCAAATTATAGCAAGTGCAGCAGAAAGATATAGAATGGGAGAGAAATTGAGGTAATAACTTAACAAAATTCGAAGGTGGACTAGGACAGTGCATGAACTGTCACATAAAAAGCCCATGGCATTGACGTCCCCTTGAAATTCACACTAAGGGTGCAACCTGAGTTTGCCAATTTCGAATCAATTGGAACTCTAATCCTAATTATACGTATTGAGTTTGGGCCGCATTTAACTTGGGTTCATGTGTATTTCAGACTTGGTTTTAGGTTAAGAATTCAAGTTTATAGTTGGGTTAAACTTTAAATTTTTTATTATTTTATTTTTAAAATATAACTACTTCATATTTTTAAATAATGTAACATATTATCAAAATTAATAAATCAAAATATTATATTTTTAAAATATATTATAACTTTGATTTACAAATAATAATTATTTATTAAAAATGAAAAACAAAATCTTGTTTTACTCCATTAAATTTTATTAAAAATTACAAGAAATCACTAATTTACAAGTCTTGTGAAAGTGAATGGATTAACATAGGCCCAAAATTTTTTAAAATATAAATATTATATATAATTTTTTAAAATTGGAAGAGGCACTCATATTACAATAATCGCAGCATGCAAATACCCAAAATACACAGACTAATTTGCAATCATACAACATGGCAGAGTCTATGTTGCAACTTACACATGAACAGCTAAAAATGCAAAATAATAATAATAATAAACATCCAATCAAAACAAACAACAATAATAATAAACATAAATAATAATAATAATAATAAAATCACTTGTTTTTAATACAACTTTACTTATTTTTAATACATATTATTACATTGTCATTTAAGATGTAGTTTCGATCAAATAATCTTTTATCATTTAAAACACTCTTTTATTATATTTAATATTATTTATATTTTCATGCAAATTTCATTAATAAAATTATTTAATACTAAATATTAATTTAAAATTTGTATTATTAATATTTAAACCGTTTAAGATATCATTTGTATATGAATAAATAATTTTATAAAGTATTATTATATATTTTTTGATGAAAAGTATTGTTATTTTTTAATGTATACGAGGATGAATTTAAATATTTTTAATTATTTAATATAAGTATATATTTTAAATAAATATAGCTCATACACATCTTTGATTTTTGATAAACTTTAATCTCCTAGTGAAAGAAATGAGTTTTAATAAGATACATCTACTGACTGTTCAATCAATTATCACGAAATGAAAACTAAATGGGGTTAGACAAAACTACTTCTATGCGACCTAACTGGGTTAATTAGAAGAGGGACTCGTATCACAATATTTGCAGCATGCAAATACCCAAAATACACAGGCTAATTTGTAATCGTACAACATGGCAGAGTCTACGTTGCAACTTACACATGAACAGCTAAAAATGCAAAATAAAAATAATAATAAACATCCAATCAAAACAAACAATAATAATAATAAACATAAATAATAACAATAATAATAAACATAAATATAAATAATAATAAAATCACTTGTAAACTTTCCAAAAAAAAAAACCACTTGTAAACTCTTTGAAAATCGTAATCAAGCAGGAAGAAAACAAAACAACACAACACAAACAGTGATTTGTAGGAAAGAGAAGCAAAAAATTAGCAGTTTCAACACCTAAAATCCCACATCAGTGATCACAGCAAGCAAGAAAGCAGGGAAATCGAATAAAGAATGCCTCTGACTCCAGCATTGTTAACCAACGCATCGATCCGGCCGAAAGCGTCCCACGCCTTCCTCACACGCTCGGCGATGACGGCTCCGGAGGCGGTGACGTCCAGTTCCACGGCGATGCATCTTCTTCCGGCCTCGGAAACGTGTGAGGAGCTCAAGCGATGTATTTCGTCGCAAAGAGAATTGAGGCGGTCGGTTCTGCGAGCAGCGGCAACGATCCTGCACCCGGCATTGGCGAGATCAAGGCAGAACTCGAGGCCGAGGCCGGACGAGGCGCCCGTCACCATCACGACCTTGCCGTCGAGCCGCTGCCATGGCTCTGCCAACAAGCGTTTGGCTTCTCCGTCCTCCGCCATTACTGCTCTATTTCTTTCTTACGCAGGACAGGGACAGGGACTGGGAACGGAAGGGAAAAAAGGAGCTTGTCTTTATAGACGGCAGCAGAAAGAGAGGCCCCGGGGGGTGTGGAGGAGATGGAAATGGTTCTCTATAACCGGGTCGCAGAGTCGTTCGGTAAACGTGTTACAGATGCCTGTTTTATATGACAGGGCCCGTTATATGACTGCCCTGTAGTACATTACAAAATGGATTCCACGTGTATCAATATTTTATATAATTTTTTATTTACATAAAAATTAATTCTAGACTGTATGTTTTTGGTTTTGATAAAATCTTTATATGAATAGCTTTTTGTACACAAAGTTTTTAGAATAAAAAATTTTAAATTGATATAAAATAATGTAATATGACATGATAAGGATAATAACAATAAGTCAAGAGAAGAAAGTTGAAATTAGTAGGTTAATTATACCGATAGTTATATAGAAATAATTTAAAAATAGGACAATTGAATGAGAATATGTAAAAAATAACTAAAAATAAGATAATTGTCGATATTGAAAATTTTTTATGTTTGGCAAACATTCTTAATTTAAATATTTAAATATAACTTTAAAATTTTTATAGAATGGGAATGTTTTTATGAAATCGAGTTTTATAGAAGTAATTTTTTTTAATTTTTTCATTTTTGAGATGTTGATAATTAATGTAAAATTCAATTAATTTACTATATTTAACATCATTTATTTAATTATGAGATCAAGTTTCATTTAAATATAATTTGTGCACAGGTTATATTTGCTCAAAAAAGTATATTTATGGGTAAATTAAAGAAAATTTTTAAATCATTCATATATTATAATATATTAATACTTTAAAAAATTATTTATTCAGATAGTATATTTTAAATGGTTTCAATATTAAAAATCCTGCACCAACTGCTGCAGCAGGAGGAGAGAGCAGCACAGGGACCGGGAACGGTAGGGAAAAAAGAGCTTGTGTTTATGGACGGCAGCAGCGGTAGGTCAGAGAGCGGCAGAGATAGCGCTGACAATCCCATCACGTACATGTGGTGGAGGAGACGGAAATGGTACAGTCCCATCACGTACTTGTGGCGGAGGAGATGGAAATGGTACAGTCCCATCACGTAATCCCATACGTGTGGTGGAGGAGATAGAAATGGTTCGCGGTAACCGTGGTCGGTTCCGTAAACGTGTTACAGATGCCTATTTTACATGACCGGGACCATTATATGACTGCCATGTATTACTGATATAGTACGTTACAAAATGGATTTCACGTGTATTAATAATTTATATAATTATTTATTTACATACAAATTAAATTTTAGATAGGATGTATTTGGTAAGTAGTTTTTTTGTATGAAAAGTTTTCAGAATAAAAATTTTTAAATTGGTATAAAATAATATAATATAATAGGAATAATGATAATGAGTAAAAAGAATAAAATTAAAACTACTAGGTTGATAATATGGGTAGTTGTATAAAAATAATTAAAAAATAGAATAGTTGTATATAAAACGTGAAAAATAACTAAAAATAGGATTATAATAGAGATTGAAAAATTTTAGTTTGAAAAATTTTTGTGTTTGCCAAACATACTTATAATTTAAATGTTTAAATATAACTTTAAATTTTTTATATAATGACAATGTTTCTATGACGTGGAGTTTTATAACAATGATTTCATAGAATATTTTTCATTTTTTAGATGTTGACAATTAATGCAAATTCAATCAATTTATTATATTTAACATTATCCGTTTAGCTAGAAGACCAAGTTTCATCCAAATATAATCTATGAATAGGCTACATTTGCTTGAAAAATGTACATTCATGTGTAAATTAAAGAAAATACTTAGACCCATTCATATATATATTAGAATATATTAATATTTTATAAAATCACTTATCTATATCGTAGTGATATTTTATATTATTTCAATATAGAACATACTACTTAAAAATTGAGATTAAGCATTGAATCATTTTATTACGTTGATTTTATACGCTTGTAGATGACCCTATGTACAATGATATTAGGCAAATAAAAGGATTTTCATGATAATACAAATAATACTAAATATAGTAGATAAAGTAGATTTTTTATTAATCATTTAAATGTTAAAAATAAAGAATATTTCATAGAAGTATACCTGTTTATATAAACTTAAAATGTTGACTTTATGTCATATCCATGGACAAGAATTAGGAGAGTGTAAAAACTATCAACATGCTACTATGATTAACATGCTAACTATGAGATGCGATTCTTTGTACTCGGGTCCACTTAGGCTCCATGCACCTGGCTGCATTTAACGCATTTTAAAATTTTTTTTGAAACTTTTTCATAAAAGTGCCAATCTAAGTGAATATAATATATATTAATTTTTACTATTTTCGAAGATTTTTAAATATTTTTGAATTTTAAAAAATCAGTGACATTTTTAGTAATTTAAATACAAAAAATATGAGTAATACTTGTTACCCAAAATATCTAAAAAATATTTAATATGCTACCGAGGACATGATTTATGGCTGAGGGGTTACTTAGATGTTGACTGGTAGAAAACCTAGAGGAGCATAAATAGATTATGCATTTTAACTAAATAATGGTGTCATCTCATGGAGTAGAAAGAAGCAAACTTATTTAGCTCTCTTTACAATGAAAGTTGAATTTGTGACATTTTCGACTATAGTGTAAGAAATAGTTTTACTTAAAAATTCCTATAATATTTGAAAATAACAGAAGATACATATGAACCAATATCAAAAAATTATGATAGTCAATAGGCTATCATATATTGTAGCACCCTAACCTGCGGGAGCGCATTAACCTTACTTCATGGATCTTTAAGTGGTGAAACTTTCATCATTATGCGAGTGGAAACTTTACCTAGTGTGTTGGAAAATTAGTCTGAATTTTTTTTTCTTTTAACCTACATTGGTTCCATTTTTATAACTAAAGTTCGACAACATGCTGTCAATGTTTAGGATATTTGAGCAACACAAAACCTGATAATTAGTATATAATCTAACATTTTCTACTAAATCATTCACATCTACTTCAATTCATCTAGTGCATCCCTTATTTAAATCATACTTCACACAAGAGGCTATATATTACATTAATCTATCTTAACATAATAAAAATTCAATACATACAATTTTAACAATTACATTCTAAAGCTCCAAATACTTCAAAAGTACTAGACGTCATATCTTCACTAGGCTCTTCTATTAACCCTATATCATCTGCATTTACTGGTTATTTGAAAACAATGAGTATAAAATACTCAGTAAGCAAGCAATTAAAAGTACCCATAATTCTCCAAAACTCGTTGCGTTAGTTAGAAATATAAAATTCTTAAATTCTTTTTATGAAATGAGTGCATACATGCATCATGACTTATTCCTTGTTCAGCAGATGACACTTACCAAGCGATGATCCACCTATAATAACTTTTCTAATCTTACATGCTTAACAATGAAATGCATGAATGATATACATCCTGCTTAACCAAGATGGTAGTCGAAATGCCTCTAACGTCACCCTTAAGACCCAAGGTTAGGTGACTGGGCTCGATTTCCTCGGAAACATCACCTCCTAGCTCACCGCGCAGGGCTACTTAATGCATTCAAGCATACCATGAATCATCATTATTGTGGAAAAATATGCATGACATCATAAAACAAACTAGAAATTGTCATTTCAAAGTGCACAATTCAAACACATAAAAGAAAAATAGTATAATCATCCGTTGGCAATATCATTTCATAAAATAAAAAGGAATGGATTTTCTTTCATAAAATTCTTTTGAAATAAATTTTTGAAAAGCTTGCTTACCTTTTCCTTTAGTTTTTTCTCATCTTTTCTTTTACCCATCCTTAGCATAACCAATGGGAAACAACATCTAAGCATATTAGTCTCCTCATCAAACACGTCAATCTACACACCTACTTATTTTCTCAACTTTTTCTTTTCCTTTTCCTAAACAAGAGAGACAAATTATTTTATACATTTGCATTATATTTATTATATATATTTATACGTAAAGCCAGTACATATTTTTGTCCTTACATTTGTCATACAATTTAGAACCTTATTTCTTTCATTTTTTCTTAGATATTTAGCACTGTTGTAGTTAATTTAAGCCATACATTTCATTCAACACCCATGTTTAGGGTGTTAAATTTCATAGCCATATTATATAATGTAATAGCATATAATCGATATCAAGAGAAATAAAACAACGTTAAAATTTCTATAATGCAGATATATTTAACATCCATAATTTCTAAAAGCTTTTTTAATATATTTTTCTAGCTATATTAAATCAAAGGCCATGTTACATCTGTTGGGACGTTAGGGGTAACTATATCAAATAAGATTTCCAACCATCGATTCTATTTGAGCGTGAGATTAAATATGTGACAACTTTAAATTTTATGGGAAATAAAATTTCTGAATTATTTAAACATTCTAATAATCATGTATTCATGAAATATAATTAAGTATCATATATAGGAAAGAGAAAATTCTAATAATAGTAATTGCTAAAACTGGCTTAATCATTATAAGAGACCATGAAAAATATGTAAAATGTTTCCAAAGCCTGTTTGAATATCAGCCATGCATAATAAAAATAATTGCATATATTTTTCTGAACCTGTTTGGATGTTGCTGAACTTTTAAGGCTTTTCTCCTTATGTTGCTGCATTCTTCTCTCTTCCTAATTTCCTTGGAGGATATTTGTGTCCTTTTTCAATGTGGGCGATCTATGCTACCCCTTTATACACCCCTTAGGCGGTCACTCATGCTAAGGCTGCCAGAACACCATTGCATGTACCATTCAACACATTCTATTGCCAGCATTTCATTCATTTTTCATTTTTGATTTGTAGCTGGACATGTTAATTCAGCAGGTGGTCAAAATCCACTTCATGGGGCCAAGTTGGTAATTGCTGGAACCGACTTTGCCTATCCTAAAATGATCATATGTATATTACATAGATAATTAAATTTTTTAATAATTTTCTAATAATACCCTTTGTAATCTAATCCATTTATATCTTAAGGCTCATTAAATTAGTCACTCATAACAAATTTCATGTCGAAACGAGTAAATTTGGTTAATATATAAGCATTTGAAATTAACTAATGCAATTCATTCACATTTTAATTTTTCTACCCATTTTCTAATCATGTTTTGTATAATCTAATCCATTCACTATGTAAAGCACATTATTTAGGCTTACCCATGAAATTTCATCTCAAATGGAGATGTATATACATAATAATTCAATTAATAAAATATGAAATATAAAATGAAAATTACACATGCATGTACCAAAGGTAGAGACGTTCCATGTCGAATTTAAGCCATGCACATTTTCCAAGGCAATAATTGAATTTTCGTAATTCATTCCATTCATATATTATAGAGCATATTAATTTAACTGTTCATTTCAAGTTTCACATCAAAATAATTAGTGTAGGTTAAGATATTAACATTCAAAATTAATTCATGAAATTTCATCGACTTTTGATTGTTTAAAATCTTCTAAATATAATTTTCATGATCTAGATCATTCACTGTGCAGGGTAGGATAAAATAAACTTAATCCTGAAATTTCAGATAAAACTGCCTTATACACGTTAATATATTAACTAAATAAATAATTACATAAAAATAACAGAATGCGAAAGGAAAGCTCCTGGACGTGACGTGACTTGCTATGCATGACTTGACTTTTAGGTACGTTTTTTAATGCAATTAAGTTAAGTATTTTAGTTAATTATTTTTCATAATCTATTCCATCTAGATTAAAAAGTATATAATTTAACATTTTCTATTAAATTTTCTTGTCAATCCGAGTTATACATTTTAAGATCTAAGAAAAACAGTATGAGTAAATATAAGCCCTTCATTAACTCCAAAAGGTTCGTGAATTTAAATAATTTTATCTAGTACTATTCGGCATTTTGAAATTCTTCCCGAAAAATTTATAAAAATTCATTTTCATATCTTATCTTTATAAAATCATAATTTACTCCCTTTTTCTTATAATTCTTAAATTTAACCTTTTTAATCTCAATTATGCCCCTCGTTGTCTTTATCCTTTGCAAATTTACCATTCAATCCTTTTTTTTAAATTTTCAATTTGATCATACTTTCTTAAAATTGCAATTTAGTCTTTATATATATATCTATACATATTTACATATCATGAATCATAAAATTTAAATTTTATAACTTAAATCCATAGTATGCATTTAAGCCATTAAATCATGATCATTCATTAATTTAAATAATTTAAGTTAATAAATTATCTAAATAGGACCACTTGATTGCAATTACTTAATCCAAGAGTAACTAATATACTTTGCTATTTTTTTCTAATTCAATAATTGAATCTTAACTCATCATCGTTTATTATTAATTACTTATTTTCTTACTGTATAATTTTAGGCCATTAATTTGTATTCAATTTCATTAATTTCATGGCCTAAAATCTACACATATATATAAATTATATGCTTGAGGGTGTAATTTAAAAAATAGCGGTTACTACATATATAGTAAGGATCCCAAATATTATTACTAAATTAAGCACTTTGACATATAATATCATTATATCAAAGATACTGTGATTTGAAAAGAAATAATTCCATGATGCTTATTTACATATCAGATGGTTGCTAATTTGTTCATAAAACTAATTTCTAGAGATGTATTTGTATCACACGTTAAACCTCTAGGTTTATGAGATTATGGTGTATATTAGAATATTTATTTGAAATATTAATGAATATTTTATTATTCATAAAATACTAATATGAATGAATGACTAAATAAAAAGTATGACAACAAAGTCATGAATTGGCCTTATCTCACGGGGAATTGTCTTTAATAGGTGGAAATATGCAAATATGAGATAAATTAAGCGTTATAGATGTTCTATATACATAACTTGTAGAAGTTCTATGCAAACGGTAACGTAAGTTAATTACATTGCCTTAATAAGAGTATCATGATGGGTCCTCTTAATTATATAATAACCATAGTGGGGGATCCACTTTCCATTGGACTTTGTTAAAGCTAGACGTAAGTTTTTTTTTTAATGCTTATATAGGATGAGCACTTTGAGAACTTTGATTAAGTGCTTGATAACGACTAAAATGGTATTAAAATATTAATGACATATGATCCTTATATATTAGGAAACATTCTGCTGTAGGATGTGTTTCATACCATGTGTGTTTAACAATTTTAAAAGAAATGAGTTAAATTATTTTTATGTTGATAATCTCTATCTCCTCATTATGGAAGACTTTTGAGTGAAAATATCTTCATTTTATGCTCTATACAACTTTCAACTACATTTTAATATTGTAGTCTAATGTTTGCTATTTCATCATATTGCCAACGAATCGTAAATGATGCAACTTTACAGGACATGTTTAAAAAAGTGATTAGTTAATAATTGAGAACTATATGAAGGAAAGAAAGATTATATTCTATTTATATCACTTGCTTATATTCACTAATTGGCCAATTATGTTTGTTTATATAACCTGTTTATTTAATTAGATATAGCTGTAATAACAATTCAATAAGAGAGAGAATCGAGTATAGCCTTATAAGGAATTAAGTATACCTGAATTAGCATAACAAAATGAGTCTAGAGCATAGTGAGATATATATATATATTATTTTAAGATAATAGCTAATATATTATCTTTAATAGGTACATTGTTTTGAACTCTTAACATATATGTTTACTTACTGATTGTACAACCTATTTACCTGTATGAACAAGTAAAAGGAAATGATAAAAAAAGAGTATCTAAACCTGATTATGTGTGATGTTAAAGTAGTGAGCATCATGTGGTTATTGCAATTGATGGAGTGTGGTTATTGCAATTGATGGAGTGGCAGTTTTTATAACCGTCATCTCATCATCTTTATAAATTATGTCCAACTAGTAAGTCATCAATAATGTCATTCCTTTTTACATGGTAAATCATTTAAGTTGTAATTTGAGTTTGGATTCCCACTAATTCCATTCCCGACCTTTGTGAAGAGTTTGAGATGCAATAGACAGATTTCTTGCCTCTCCCATCTTTTGTAAGCTACATGAAATTTGATTTATGTAATTAATTAAATATCAAAGATTGCCATTTTCATTTACCAATATGACTTCTACATACATATATACATAGGAAAATAGAATTGATATGTCAATAACATTTTCTTTGATTACATTGGATTACAATGTAGACTACTTTCACCAATACTTAAAGCCAAGATTAACATCCATGCGTGCACATGTAATACCACTGGGCTATCCCCTAGTCAACATTTGCCAATAAAGCTTGTATATGCATACACAGGAAAGCACATCGATTTGATTTCTCTGTATCCAATATATAAATTACAGGTACTTGTAGATTATTAAAACAACCTCCATAATCTCTGGTCTAAACATAACAAATTCTAAAACTAAGTAGAAATAATATCACAGTGAAGAAAAAATTGGCACACCAGGAAGAGTGGCACCCATATCCACAGGGAATTCATTGCCAGACACATACTCAGAGGAATCATGGATCAAATACCGAATAAGCCATGTCAGCGCGGGATTAGTAGCACCTAACGTTCTCAGAGGGTAAGTTTTCAGGACAACATTCTTGAGCCCTTTCTTCTCAATAAGAGCCTTTGTCATCTCTGATTTGAATAGTCCAGGTGATATTGAGTTAACTCTAATGTTGTGAACTCCAAGCTCCATAGCCATTACCTGTTGTTCCAACCACACCAAGTTTCCACAATAATATAGCCGCTAGAAGAGGAACCTCAATTATTAATAGTCAATGAATCGCAAACTAATTATGTAGAAAATACAACACATGTAACTAACTAATTATGTAGAAAATGCAACACATGTAACTTGAAATTGTGGACAATCAAACACACTTTTTGCATAGGATATGTTGAAATGGGAACTCGAATCTCTCCTACAAATACAAGTTGTGATCTTCTCATACCAGTTTGTGATTGCCCCATCTTGGATGGGTTTAAAGTATCATTTGTTAATTTTTTTTGAAAATTTTTAATCAGACTATTAATTTAGGTGAATATTATCTATAAACCAAGTTTTACTATTTTTGAATGTGTATACATTTATTCTATATTTTAAACTTAGGGATATTGTAGTTAAAAATACAAAATAAATATATTCATATCTCCGAAATTGTTAAAACTTGGTTTATAGATAATATACACTCGAACTAATAGATTTATTTTAAAAGTTGTTTAAAATGGATGTTATGACTGACCTATCATATTCATAGATGATTATTAGGCCACAAACACAAGACAGTCAATTGGCATATGATGTTCAAGTGGAGTGAAAGATCCTTTAAAAAGGATATAATCTCATTCCAATTAGGGGTATTTCGGTAAAAAAAAAAACAAAATAAATATACGCATCTTCAAAATTGATAAAACTTGGTTTATAGATAATATACATCCAGACTTATAGTTTTATTTTAAAATTAAAATTTTTTTTTTTGAAAATGGATGGTATGGCCAATCTATCACTAGTCGTAAATGATTGTTAGGCCACAAACACACAAGATAGTTGATTGGCATAAGATGTTCAAGTGGAGTGAAAGATCCTTTATGCAAGAAATAAACGATTCTGGATATAGCTATATATTCTATAGTGGAATATAGTTACCAAATAAAATTAGTTAAATAGTTGAGGCTGAGCATACCTTGGTCATGGAGTTCAGACCAGTCTTTGACACAACATAGGCTAATGCTCCAGGTAACTGTCCACGATTAAGCCCCGTAATAGATGAAATGTTGATTATTGATCCCTTCTGTTTTTCACTGATCATGAGCTCACTGACATACTTTGACACCAGCCAAGTTCCTGTTAGATTGGTCTTGATAGTTGTATTCCATTCATCCTCAGACAAATTTAGTGGGGAATGCACGCTGCCTGCATAATAAGGTTCATGATGTTTAACTTCTCGCCTAGTGGATAGCATCGAAGATAGAAGTGCAGAGAATATAATGATGAAAATGATCATTCTTGTCCACTAAAGTAATCCCACAACCATTTGCAGAAAAGGAATTAATGGTTTGCCCAACATATTAGAAAATTACCTTTTTGTGAATGGTAATGAATGCTAGATAACTTGTCCTTACATTAAAAAGGGCCCATATAAGGGGTTTTTGTAAGGTGAATAGTTTGGATGAAATATAAAAATCGATCATCACTTTGCACCGTGCAATGGGGTTACCCAGATAAAACGAAATGCAAGAAGTGAGAATGAATCGTGGGTACAAAAGAAAACTTAAAAATGACATTAAAAAGTTGAACGAAAGAAACACAATAATTGTTCCATTCAAATGAAAATAGATCTTTATTATAATATATGATGTTGTATTTTAACCCAAAATACATCATGAGGTTTGATCTTTTCAGGTCCGACTAACAGAGGCATGTATTTATTTTTATTATTTTTATTTTTTATGGGCAAGTAAATCTGTGCGTATTAAATCTGTAAACCAAGTTTTACCAATTTTAGATGTTTTTAAGTTTTTTTTTTGGATTTTTAAACACCATGGCATTTCCGTAATTTTTGGTGGTCTCAGAAAATTACGGAAATACCACTGTGTTTAAAAATTCAAAAAAATACTTAAAAATATCCAAAAATGATAAAACTTGGATTATAGATTTAATACACCTAGATTTACTTGCCCATGAAAAAATAAAAAAATAAAAAAATACATTTCTCCATGCATCCGGCCTGAAAAGTTCAGGCGTCATACATCACTCACTTATTTCTACACTTTGTAATATTTTTTGATTTTTATGTATTCAATCCATATACTAAGTTTTTCCGTTTTATGATAATTTTGTATATTTATTATTTATTTTTTAAAATCAAGTCTTTAAGAGATGAAAAATGACTTAAATACCCTCAGAATTGCTATTTTCTAAAAATAAAAAATAAAAATTCAAAAGGATTGTAAAATGAAAAACTTGATATATGGATTAATAACACTCAGACAAATTTAGAAAACAAGAATGAAAAATGCCTCTTGAAGGCTATAACTTTCAAAAATATATAAGCAAATAAACAAGATGACCAATCTTCTTAGATATTCATTCCTCTTGAAGGCTATAACTTTCAAAAATATATAAGCAAATAAACAAGATGACCAATCTTCTTAGATAGGTCCATCATCTCAGATTGGTTTAAAAACTCATTTTTTAAAATTTTTTCAAATGTTTTTTAATAAGATGGTTAATCTATGTATAATTATCTATAAACCAAGTTTTATCAATTTCGAAAAAATATATATATATTTATGTTATATTTTTAAACAGGGTATTATAGTCATTGTGTATATATTTCTTTTACATTTTTAAACAGGGTACTGTGGTCAGTTTTACTTCTTGGTTTATAGATAATATAAACCTAAATTAACCATTTTAGTAAAATGTTTCAAAAAATAAAAAATAGGTATTATGACAACCATTGTCCTTGTAGATTATTATCCCGCAATAAACCAACAATTCAAGTTGAATGGGTGAGGATGGAAATTATTTGATAGGGTTAGATTGTTGGTATGCACATGTGTGCATCTGCGCACAATTCTGTAAGCAAGTGGACACTTGTTTTCATTTGGACGGAGCCACTGCTTGATGGCAATTTATTGAACACGGGAATCGATTCCTGAATGTTGAGCATCTGAGACCCCATGCGATACCATTATACCAATTGCCCTAAGGTAGGTTTGCGCAAATAGGCACGTCTGTTGTAAGAAAATTATAGTAAGCGCAACAGGAAGATATAGAAAGAGAGAGAAATTGAGGTAATAACTTAACAAAATTCGAAGGTGGACTAGGACAGTGCATGAACTATCACATAGAAAGCCCATGGCACTGGTGTGCTCACAACACCAGCAAGCGCATACACTTCCCCGAAAATTCACACTAAGGGTGCAACCTGAGTTTGCCAGTTTCGAATCAATTGAAACTCTAATCCTAATTATATGTACTGAGTTTCGGCCGCATTTAACTTGGGTTCATGTGTATTTTAGACTTAGTTTTAGGTTAAGAATTCAAGTTTATAGTTGGGTTAAACTTTAAATTTTTTATTATTATATTTTTAAAATATAACTAGTTCATATTTTTAAATAATGTAACTTATTATCAAAATTAATAAATCAAAATATTATATTTTTAAAATATATTATAACTTTGATTTACAAAACAATCTAAATAATAATTAAAAATGAAAAACAAAATCTTGTTTTACTCCATTAAATTTTATTAAAAATCACAAGAAATCACTAATTTACAAGTTTTGTGAAAGTGAATGGATTAACATACACCTAAAATTTTTAAAATATAAATATTATATATAATTTTGAATTCATCTTTAATGAAAATATTCAAAACAATGAAAAGATAATGAAAATTATTACATTATTTATTCAACATTATTAAAAATAAATGACTTAGAATAAATATTTTTAATGATTAATATACATATCAATTAAAAATACATACTAAATATTTATTGAACCTAAAAGACTATACATATATGTGATTGAATTAAAAAAATAAATAAAATAATCTTAAGCTAGATTTGTAATCAAGTTTAGATTTTTTGAAGACGAATTTACATGAACCCAAACCCACCTTCTTTTTACTCTGGGTTCACGGTGAAACTTTCTAACTCAAACCAAGTTGCGCACCATGTCCACTTCCACGGTGACATGGGACATGGGCGTAGCGGTGCCATGGGTTGTCCCCTCTGCATTATTCTAATTAGGGGTGCAACTTAGTTTGGGTACCCACGGGTCGACCCTCTGGGTATCCTATTTAGGGTCTGTTCGGTTCCGAGTGTTAAATTACCCGTTCAAATTCGGGTACATATAAACCTAAAAATCTACCTTCTCGGCCTCAATCCCGTTTCCCCTCCCTCTCCCACTCCGTCGCCTCTCCCCCCTCTCCCTCGGTCTCTCCGTTGGCGCCTCCTCTCTCTCTCTCTCTCTCTCTCTCTCTCTCTCTCTCCCTCTCCCTCAGCTGCCTGGAGCCTGCTCCTCTGTCCGATTGTCCCTTCCCGCCGTCGGTACTCCGGCGCCGCCTCTCTCCCTCTCTCTCTCTCCCTCGGCGTCGGCGGCTCCTCCCTTCTCTCTCTCTCTCTCTCTCCCTCTCCCTCCCTCCCTCCATCGACGCGTAGCTCGCCTGCTCCTCTCTTTCTCTTCCTCCCTCCCTCCCTCGACGCGCAGCTCGCCTGCTCCTCTCTCTCTCTCTCACGCTTTTCTCCTAAACCCTAGAAGCGGTGATTTGCCGGAGAAGGAGATCCTTGCCCGTCACCTGTCACTCTCAGCCCCCATCCCAGCCGCACCTCTTCTGTTTCAATCGCAGCCTCGGAGCCTCCTCCTTTTCAGTTGCTGCTGCCAGAGAACAAAAGCGTTGCCGCACGTCTGTCGCCTCCATTCCATCCATGCTACACTGCTCATTCAGCATCTTCTTTCGCTGTTGTTGCTATAGCCGACGAGGAAAGTTGCAGAAGTTAAGGTTTTTGGTTTTTTCCCCAAATCGAAAAGGGCATGCTTCGATACGTTTAGGTTTTCGCATTACCATGATATTCAAATTGAATCTAAGTCATTCGGCTTAGGATTCGAGTGCAATCCACAACCTGTTTTAAGATTCGAGCATGGACAGTTAGGTAGGCTTAAACTTTTGATTTGCATGTGTCTAAATGATTTGTTTGTATATTTCAAGTACTAAGGTTGAAATGTTATTAATTGAAGCTTGGATTGAACTAAATGGGGTGGATGAAACAGGAAGTCATGGAAGACTGCCCCTTTTTATGTTGCATTATTAATTTTTAAGTAATTATTAATTCTAATGTTTAAGAATGTTGCTATGATGTTAATCATCTATCATTATGTTATTGGATAATGTTGATGGTTCTACATAACTTGATTGATTTGTTAAGTCTTTATTACTTAGAAATTTATAGTCTTTTATATGTTAATTTTTTGTTCTTATAATAAGATGATAAGCAAGGATTAATGTTTTCAAAATAGTCATCTAAGATGGTTGTTTCTATTTGAAATTCATGTTCTTGTCTTCAGTTATTAGTTTTGCTTATTGCTATTTAACGTTCTGATGGTTTAAAAAATGAAAACATTTCAGTTATGAAGTTTAAGTTTGGACTTTAGATGTTTGAGCTACATTTGTTTATTCCTCTTGTTTAATGTATTGATGATGATGAAGATGATTTAGGAGCAATATCTGGGCAATTTTTCACTTTTCCTGAACTTATCTTTCCTTTCATTGTTTTTGTTCCTCCAGTGATTTTGTCTTAAAGGATCAGACATGAGTCCTCTGACTCCCTCTGAAACTACAGGTCCCATTCATGCTAGCCAGACTACAATCTTGTGTAAATTGGAAGAAAGCTACAATATTTGGTTGGATCCTTCGCCCACATGTCTGTATAGTACAACTACTGCTTCACTGATGTCATCAGTTCAATATGTTTGTTATATTTATATGCTTATGTAGGTTGATGATTGCAAAAGATCACATGTAATTGATTAATCATTTTGCAATGTCTGGACAATTAATTGCATGTAACAAGGTTATATATTTTGTAGTGATTCATGTGTGGACAGTTTTATTTGATAGAATGTCTGGACAGTTAAGTTGATGGGGGATATATTTTGCATTGATTCGTATAGATGGTTGATTGCATGTAAAAGATTTTTTAGTTTACAAAGATTCATTTCTGGACAATTAATCATTTAGCAGTGATTTATTTTGCTGTGCTTTATGTATGAAGACAATTAAATTAACAGGTTATTCATTTTGTAGTTCATGTCTATGGCTGCATATTGCATGATAATATAATCTTTTAGGAACCGATTTGGAACCGGAACCGGAACCGACCCGCCCTTAAAAAAATAGGGTAGGGTAGGGTAGGCTCCAAACTGACCCGGCCTAAAATAAAGCAGGGTAGCCCTACCCGGACCGAGTTGCACCCCTAGACCCAGCAGCCTCCACTGACTGTCCGCTCAGCTGTTCTAGTCTTGAAGGGTAGCGATTTCTTGCGCCCGAGAGCATGAGGCGCCGGGCTGAAAGTACATTTTGCAGCGCAGACTCATCTATAGCACGCTATCAGCTGCAGCCGTTTTTTGCAAACCGGTCATTTTACCTGCTCGAATCGGCGCCTTTTTCAAAACCAGTCATTTATTTATTGTATAAAAACTAAATGTATTTAAAAATTTTATATACTATATATTACATTTTAAAAAAAAATTAATAGTTATTTACTTATCATTCTTTTTAAAATATGAGTTTTTGATCAAAGTAATTTTTGATAATATTATAAAATAAAATGTGTTTAATAAAATAAATAATTTAAATGTAAAAGTTTAAAATAAAAAAATTAAGGGACGCGTTGAGTTCCATTTTAAACTCTTTGAAAATCTTTGAAAATCGTAATCAAGCAGGAAGAAAACAAAACAACACAACACAAACAGCGATTTGTATGAAAGCAAAGCAAAAAATTAGCGGTTTCAACACCTAAAATCCCACATCATTGATCACAGCAAGCAAGCAAGCAGGGGAATCGAATAAAAAATACCTCTGACTCCAGCATTGTTAACCAACGCATCGATCCGGCCGAAAGCGTCCCACGCCTTCCGCACACGCTCGGCGATGACGGCTCCGGAGGCGGTGACGTCCAGTTCCACGGCGATGCATCTTCTTCCGGCCTCGGAAACGCGTGAGGAACTCAAGCGATGTATTTCGTCGCAAAGAGAGTTGAGGCGGTCGGTTCTGCGAGCAGCGGCGACGATCCTACACCCGGCATTGGCGAGATCAAGGCAGAACTCGAGGCCGAGGCCGGACGAGGCGCCCGTCACCATCACGACCTTGCCGTCGAGCCGCTGCCATGGCTCTGTCAACAAGCGTTTGGCTTCTCCGTCCTCCGCCATTACTGCTCTATTTCTTTCTTACGCAGGACAGGGACAGGGATGGGAACGGAAGGGAAAAAAGGAGCTTGTCTTTATAGACGGCAGCAGAAAGAGAGGCCCGGGGGGGGGGGGGGTGGGGGGTGTGGAGGAGATGGAAATGGTTCTCTATAACCGTAAACGTGTTACAGATGCCTATTTTATATGACTGCCATGCAGTACTGATATAGTACGTTACAAAATGGATTTCACGTGTATTAATAATTTATATAATTATTTATTTACATAAAAATTAAATTTTAGATAGGATGTGGTTGGTAAGTGGTAAAACTCAATCGTGTTACAAATGCCTATTTTATATGACTGGGACCATTATATGACTGCCATGTAGTACTGATATAGTATGTTACAAAATGGATTTCACGTGTATTAATAATTTATATAATTATTTATTTACATAAAAATTAAATTTTAGATAGGATGTGTTTGGTAAGTGGTAAAACTTTTGTATAAAAAGTTTTTTTTTTGTATGAAAAGTTTTTAGAATAAAAATTTTCAAATTGGTATAAAATAATATGACACGATAGAAGTAATAATGATGAGTAAAAAGAATAAAATTAAAATTACTAGGTTAGTTATATAGGTAGTTGTGTAAAAATAATTAAAAATAGAATAGTTGTATAGAAAACGTAAAAAATAACTAAAAATAGGATAATTACAGAGATTAAAAAATTTTAGTTTGAAAATTTTTTGTATTTACCAAACATATTTATAATTTAAATGTTTAAATATAAATTTAAAATTTTTATATAAGGACAATGCTTCTATGACACAGAGTTTTATAACAGTGATTTCAAAGAACATTTTTCATTTTTGAGATGTTGATAATTAATGTAAATTCAATCAATTTATTATATTTAACATTATCTATTTAGTTAGGAGACCAAGTTTCATCCAAATATAATCTATGCTTAAGTTACGTTTGCTTGAAAATGTATATTCATGTGTAAATTGGAGAAAAATGCTTAGACTTATTCATATATATTAGAATATATTAATATTTTATAAAATCACTTATCCATATCATTATGATATTTTAGATTGTTTCAACATTGAACATACTACTTAAAAATTGAAATTAAGCATTGAATCATGTTATTACATTGATTTTATATGCTTTTAGATGGCTTTATGTACAGTGATATTACATAAATGAAAGGATTTCCATGATCATACAAATAATACTAAATATAATGGATAAAGTAGATTTTTCATTAATCATTTAAATGTTAAAAATAAAGAAGATTTCATGGATGTATCCCTGTTTATATAAACTTAAAATGTTGGGTTTATGTCATATCCATGGACAAAAATTAGGAGAGTATAGAAACTATCAACATGCTACTATGATTAGCATGCTAACTATGGGATGTGATTCTTTGCACCCTAACTCATTTTTAAATTTTTTTGGAATTTTTTTTTATAAAAGTGTTAATCTAAGTGAATGTAATATGTATATTAATTTTTATCATTTTTGAAGATTTTTAAATATTTTTGAATTTTTAAAAATCAGTGGTATTTTTAGTAATTTAAATACAAAAAATATGAGTAATGCTTGTTACCCAAAATATCTAAAAATGATAAAAATTAATACACATGTTAAATATATTTATATTAGCAGTTTTGTAAAAAAATTCAAAAAAATATACAAAAATTAAATATTTTCACCCGAGTGTACCAAAGCGAAGTGCACCTAATTGCATACAATCACCTATTGCTAACTGTTACCTTGTTGATTAGCATATTAACTCGTATAACATGCTAACTAAACTGCATCACAGTTCACAAACGGTCTTTTTTTATATTCATATTTTACTCATCTCAATTTGTATTAGAATAAGACTTCGAGATATTCTTACAATATTCAAACATCAATCTACAATTATGTTACCAATATTTTAATTTTTATTTAAATAATATTTCCTAATATCCCAAATAGTGGACGCTCTCACAGAATTATGAGAGAGAATGCGCCACCACTCACTACGTAGCTGTTAAAATGCTGCCGCTGCATGTAATGAAAAGCTACTGCTGTGAAAATGCTGTCGTTGAGTTTTGAAAGGGCATCACCAAATGAAGGCAGTTTGTAGACGATCTTGATACACATCCCATATTGATGGGCTTTTACTCATTAACGAATAATTTGAAGAAAGTGCACAGGGTCAGCATGAGGTGAGTCTGCTGACACATCAAACAAGTTTTTTTTTTCTTTAAAAAAACAACATGTACGTTTCAGTGCTTTTAAAAATTTTGAAAACTTCCATAAAAAAATGAAAGCCTTTGTCAGAAAAGTATTCCTATTGAAAATTCTCTTTGTTTGCGAGAAGCATGCATCTAGTTGATGCTTCTCATTAAAGTATTACTAATAGGATTCTGCTGAGTTTAGGCGAGTGTCGATCAGGATTGGGATGATATAGGAATGTGATGAAATCGGATGAAGACACTATAAAATTTTTATTTTTTCAAAAAATATTTTCTCATTCCCAATATATAATAACTTACTTTTTCTTGTTTCATATATAAAATTTTCATTTATAATGCAATCTTTTTACTCTTAGTATATTTTTTTAATTTTAATACATAACAACATATTTTTATCCAATCTTCTCATCCCATTTCACCATCCCAAATAGGTATAGTTGCGCTTTAAGTGACAAAGTTGTTAGTTCAAACTAACATAAGCTTATATTAATTTAGGCTAAAATGTATAATTTTAAATTTTTTACTTTTCATGAAAATATTTTTCTAAAAATGT
This sequence comes from Annona cherimola, assembly GCA_030490835.1. Lineage (NCBI taxonomy): Eukaryota > Viridiplantae > Streptophyta > Magnoliopsida > Magnoliales > Annonaceae > Annona > Annona cherimola. The sequence goes on from CM059971.1 coordinate 71,152,920, forward strand.
TCAACTCACATGATAAATTTTAAATTTTTTGAATATATTTATATTTTTGTTTTCAAAATTAAAATTTTGGGGGATGACATAACTTAATATCCCAAAATGTTGCTTTTTGAAAAAAAATAAGCACACATATCCAAATCTTGTAAAAACTGGCAAATGAATTAAATATAATTGGAAAAATATTTTCATGAAAATTTTAAAAATAAGAAATACACCTTTTAGGTTAGACTAATATAAGTTTACATTAGTTTGGGTTAATAAGATCGGAGCACGTGCATTTTAGTATTATGTTTTGGTATATGTGACTATGTTTATTTCAAAAGGCTTATGTAGGCCACATTACAATACTCTAAGGCTCTGTTCCACTTTAGTAGCTCTATTTCATATATTATAGTTATAATTATTTATGTACTGATATCACTTAATATCTGATGAAGTTGAAAATTGGTTCATGGAGATGAAGCTCACCAGAAGAAGGCATAGAGAAGACATGAATCTTACATGGAAACGGAACTTTTTAACTCTAAGACCTACTTGAAAAATTACAAGGAAAGAAATTTTCATTAATTTGAGACAAAATAATACAAATTATCTATTAACTCATGCAGGGTTTATGGCTAGAGAATTATAAAGTACTAAGAGAGATTAAGTAATAGGCATAATAGGGAAGAGATTTAATGTTGGCTCAACTTGAGGGTTCAATTTTGTCCCTATTCTAAGTAATTCTTGATCTTATAGTTCATTCACTCAAACGGCATTGGTTCGATCTCATTCCAATACAAGAGACTTCCCATATTTTGCTAGGTTTGTGGTAAGATTGGCCACACTTTTAAAGAATGTGAAGGCTATAAAGGGGAGGAAGAACACTATGAAAGCAATTTACCATATGGGTGTTTCCTCAAAATAAGTTACAAGTCACTAAGACTAAAAGGAGAGGGAGGCCAGGCGGGTAGAGTTTTCCCAAAAGTCTATTTGAAGGAAGCCAGTTTGCTAGGCTAGATAATTATTATTATTTTTTATTACATCAATTGCAGAGGTTGAGGGTTGAACCCTTAACCAAGTGGCATCATACTACATTGTGTTACCATTGGGGTATGCCCATGGACACGGCCAAATAATGATCTTGATTACGAAATTGACATGGAAACAGAAAGAGGGGAGGGGGAGTGCAATGGAGGGGTAGAATTAGAAGAATGAGAATATGTAGGAGGAAGAGAAAAGGAACATGTAGGGCAATACTAGGGGAAATTATGAGGCAAATGGGGACAGGGGAGTAGGTAAAAGGGGACAGAAGGAGAGGAGGTAAGTAGGTGGGAGAAGAGTAGTAGTCTAAATACAGTCTCATAAACCTTTCGAGCAGAACATACTAGGTAAAAGAGAATGAATGGAGTCTAACATACTATAGGATGAATCAACTAGGCTTAGATCAAGCTAGAGGGACCAATAAGATAGGCTTGCAAGGAAAAGAGAACAGGATTTGTCCAAATAAAAGAGGAACCTGAGAATAGGGAAGACTACATCAAGATGGGGTAAAATGAGGACTGGTTATTTGATGAAGAAGAAGATGTACTGGGGGAGAGAGAGGAATGGGAGGTGTTGGTCCTGTGTGATGGTTAATCAAAGAACTTCGATAAAATAATGTGAATCAAGTAAAAATACAAACTACAATAATGAAATCAAACCATAAGACAAGAACATGTATAGTGGTTTAGATCTCCCTATCCTAGTCCACTCTTCAAGCAGGACAACTTGAGTTCTACTAGTCAACTTTAACACATAAGTTACAGTGGTACAGTCTGTTCAACTATCTTTTGGATTAGTACTAAGCTCCAAGTAGGATCCTGAAGTAATCAACACTTTGATTCACTTCCTCTTAATCTGATCACCATCAACACCAAGATAATACAAAGAATAAAACTTTAAACAAAAAATAAACCGGCTTAGCACATTTGCAAGATCAGCATATTTAACATTTGAATGGTAATTTGAAGCTTTGAATCACCACAACAACTTTACTTGAAAGATGTCAACTTTTCTTGAAAAGTGTTCTTCATAAAGGAGCAAATTTGAATTTTTCATTCTTGGGTGCTTGATGAGTTTTTTTTCGATGTTTCTAGCTCTCCCACGTCTTCCATTTAAAGCCTTTTGAACCTTTAAAACATGGCCTAGAAGATAGCCTAAGGGTCTTCATGAAAATCAAAACTTCTCAAAATCTAAAATTTTGATGCCCTAAAAAGGTCGACCTTTTCAAACTAAAAGGTCGATCTTTTGCTGCTCCTGTTGAGATAAAGTATTTTCAATATGAAAAGTCGACCTTTTCTCCTGTTTTGTAGAATTCGAATTTTGGAGAAAAAGTCCCGCTTCAAAGATATTAATCCACTTAAGACAAGTATAAACAAATGAACCAAACTTATTTTAAGATTAACCATAACTCCAAAAGTATATTCCATGATCATTCTAAGTGAAGTGTATCAAATACGCATATTCCAAAATAATTTCATGCATCTCCACTAGCATATTCTATTTTCAAATTTCAAACTCAATCTTATTACAATTAGTATGATAAACTCAAAACGATAATTCTACAAACACACCATACTTTTCAAAATCCTATTCAAGAGCACTAAACACAAATTTACAAAATCAAATTCAAGAGCACAAAATCACATCTTTTGTCATCATCAAAATCAATCAACACTAAATTTGCACAGAAGTTCACATTCTCCCCTTTTTTGGTGATGACAAAATATCTACAACCATTGTTAAATATTGCTCCCCCTATTACCATGCTTCCAAAGAGTTGGAGAAGTCACAAAAAATTGATATTTGAAATGGTTCTATTTCTCTCTTTTTTTGTCATTAGCAAAAAGTGATGAAGATAAATTATCAAACATCAGTATTAAACCATAAATTTCAATGTCACTGTATCCAAGATGCAATGATATATGAATTTAACAAAACCAAACAAACATTAATAAATCGTGAGAGATATTTTAAGAAATTGAAATGGTCTTGTAAGAACTTAGAACATTCAAAAAGGTCTTCTTGGTATGTTTCTTTGAGAAAGTGTGACCGTCCTTATCTCTTCTTCTTTAGAGACCATGTCAAAGTTGGTACCAAATGATACTTTGAGCTTCTTTGGTTAGAGTGAGAACTTTATTTGAAATGACTTATTTAATTTCTTCTTTGAAGATTGACTTGAAATGAACTTTTGAATAGAAACTTTTCGCACAAAGATAGTTCATTTATTTATTTGAGAGTGTATTTGAGACTTTGAAAAATGAAAGTTTGGAAGAAGATGAAGAGTTTGGAGAAGATGATATGCAATGCGAAACTAGTTTCTTTTCGAAGAAGCATTGCAATGATGAGATATTTTACTAAATTTGTACCTTATGACATTTTTTTCAAAAAATCAAGATAAGAAATGAACAAAGCAAAATAACCAGCTAAGAACTCATTCAAGGTAGTCAAGTTCACAGTACGTTTATGATAGAAGGTTGGGAAGTGGTTTTAATGGAAAGTTTAGAGTACAAAGGTTTATGTTTAAGTTTTGAATATGAGAAATGATTTTAGTGTAAGGTTTGAAGTATGAAGGTTTAGGTTTATGTTGGAGATGATTCTTTACCATCCTCATTAGATTCCTCCATATTTTACCTTGAGATCCGTCTTTTTTACTATGAGATCCTATATCACCCAAAATCCTCTACTCTTTGGATGTTGAAAGCAAGTTTCTATCACTAGCTTGTTTATGCTCCATTCTTTTGAGCAAAAGTCTTTAATTATGCTGTAGGAATTGGGTTTAATGAATCCTTCTTATCTCAAATCCAGACCAATGAGCTTGAACAATTGAGTAAGAAACATTTCATATTCTTTAGCGGCAAATGAAATTTGTATCCTTTAACATATTTGTATCAATATTCAGTTTCTCAAGTTAAACATATAAACGTTTTTTCTTGAAACAATCTTGATTTGATATTCTTTCTCATGTTTTTTACTCTTGAATATGTTGATATTGAATATTGTTGAAAGGTTGAGGTTGAACCTTTGATGCCAATAGTCTTTGTCAATGACAATTTAGATGAAAGAGATGTGCACATATAGATGTTCTTCTCTTTATATTTCTTCTTTTCTCAATGACAATATCTAGATTCCTTCTAATCCTTAGAGGAGATTTATCAGGAAATATATCATCTACTTTCCTCTTCTCTATCTCTTGGTAAGTTGTTTTAGAATCAGATTCGGTTAGAGCTATTTAGGTTATAGGTTGAGTTGAGAAAAAGATAATGTTTCAGCAAGAGGATTTGACTTGAGTTAGGTTGTGATTTTGGTTAGTTGATTTTGGCTTAAAATTTTGACTATTAAGCTTTTGACAAAGTGAGAATAGGGTAGTGGGTTAGGAAAGGCTAGATAGTTTTGGTTAGGATTTTGGTTGTGAGAGTGATGAAAATACATAGTGGATAGACACTAAATGTATGATATTCACACTTGAGTAACCAATAGAAGCACTAAGAAATCAAATTCAAAAGTGAATTTTCTATTTTTGAGAGCGAAGAAGAGTATAATACAGAAGTGGAGAGGAAGGAAATGAGAAATTATGACAACTTCAAACAAAATAAACTTAATGGAAGAAATCAATATAAAAAAATTTATCTCACAAATTTTGGTTGCCAACAAAATACCCTTAAATTGCCAAGTTGTCCAAGTCCTAAAGATTCTGAAATAAAAACATACATCTATTGAATCATTTTTATTTTTCTCTGTTCAAACAAAACTATCAACCTTTTTAAAAAAAATGGTCGACGTTTTCATATCAATTTCAAAAAAATAAAAATTATAAAATATTTATGCTTAATTTGATCCATTAATCTCAAACTATCATGCAAATAGGATCAACAACACTTAGCCTTTTATAGAGGAGTGTTTTAATAAAAATTCCTCTAATTGTTCCTCAACAAGAATAAATTTCAAGCAATGCAAATTATTTTGAATGAAATCTTATCTTACAATGTTGTGATTCTATTCATTTTCATACTTGCCTTGATTTATTTTAATTTTTTTTTGTTGTCAGTCATTCGATGAGAGCAATCTTTATCCACATACCAACTTATTTCAGTTTCCTGCAAAATAAAAAATTATGTCTTTGGTACCCATCGAATGGGTCTACCTTTGTTAGTGCCAACATGTGAAGACATTTTTTGTTTCCAAATGAGTTTAATACCTTGAGTCTGCATTCTCTTCAATGGACAAATAAATGAAAAATGTCCATGAGAACAACAAAAATGACAAAGGTCATTATGAACAAAAATTTTCTTTTGTGACTGTTTTTATGTTGGTTTTCTGCAGATTTCAAGAACTCATTTTTAGTTGTCAATTTTTGAATGTTTTCGTGAAGTTTCAAACATTTTAATTTTTTGCATTCAATCACTTACATCATCGTCAGAGTGATCTATTTGTAGCAGTTCTTCATATGCTTTTTGAAGTTTATTTGTATCAATTACACTTACCTCTGATTCACAATCATCGTCAGAGTGATCTACCATAAAACCAATATTCACATGCTTTGCAATGTAAACCATTTCATCATTGGATTTAGAACTGATAGAAGGAGGGGTATCACTATCACTCCAAGATTCATAACTTTCACTTGAAGTTTAAATTCTCGATTTGTGAAGAAGGACACGAATTCTTGAGATGTTCATATCCTTTGCAATTGAAACATCTCATCTTCATTAGATTGTTATCTTTCTTCTCGAATTCATACCTTTGAATGGTCTTATTGATAACATTCTTTCAAATTCACCTTGCTGTTGCATTTTTGTCCCTTTTGACCTATTTTTGGTGATGAACCTCCTAAACATCTCAATGAGCATTTCAACTTCATCATCATCATCATCACTCACATCATTAGAAGAAATATCAACTTCAGATTTTAGACCAAATAATTTTTTACTTTTCACATTTTTTCATCACTTTTTAAGGACAATTTCACAAGTCATTAAGGAGTCAATCAATTGATCAACAGTCATAGTGGTGAGATCTTTAGCCTCCTTAATCGCAGTCACTTTTGCAGTCCATGTTGCAGGTAAAGAACGAAGTAACTTCTTGATTTGTTTAGTTATAGCAATTGACTTTGCATAACCTTTAAGATTATTCACAATATCAGTAAACTTCCAAAACATCTCAAAAATGAATTCAACGGATTTTATTGCAAAGAACTCATAGTCATGCAAGAACATATTGATCTTAGACACTTTTACTTGTGATGTTCCTTCATGGGTAACTATAAGAGTGTCCCACACTTCTTTTGCGGAAGCACGAGAGGAAATTCTATTGAATTCAGATGGAGAAAGAGAGTAGTACAAGACATTTAGATATCTAGCATTTAATTGAATGTGTTCAGTTTGCTATCGATTTAGAAAAATGGAAATATCATCTCCAGATATGTCCAAACCAGATTTTACAACTCTCCATAGCCTAATATCATTTTCCATAAGAAACACCTTCATTCTAAGTTTTCAATACACAAAATTCGAACCATCAAAATATGGGGGACGTATGATAGAATGACCTTCAAACTAGCCAAAATGAGGTCTTTTATTAGCCATATGATTTCTTTATTAAATTCAAAGAACTCCGCTCTGATACCACTTGTTGATCCCATGTGATGGCTAATCAAATAACTTCGGTAAAATAATATGAATCAAGCAAAAATACAAACCACGATAATAAAATTAAACTATAAGATAAGAACACGTATAGTGGTTTGGATCTCCCTGTCCTATTCCACTCTCCAAGCACGATGACTTGGGTTCCACTAATCAACTTTAATATACAAGTTATAGTGATACAGTCTGTTCAACTGTCTTCTAGATTAGTGCTAAGCTCCAGGTAGGCTCATGAAGTAATCAACACTTTGATTCACTTCCTCTTGATTTGATCGCCATCAACACCAAGGTAATACGAAGAATAAAATTTTAAATGAAAAGCAAACTGATTTAGCACATCTGCAAGAGCAGTCTATTCAACATTTGAATGGTACTTAAAGCTTTGAATCAACACAACAACTTCACTTGAAAGATGACAACTTTTCTTCAAGAGTTCTTCACAAAGGAGCAAATTTGAATTCTTTACTCTTGTGTGTTTGGTGAGGTTTTCTTCGATGTTTTTAACTCCCCCATATCCTCATTTTAAAGCTATTTGAACCTTAAACATGGCCTAGAAGATAGCCTAAAAGGTCTCCATGACAATTCAAACTTATCAAAATCTAAAATTTTGGCTTACCTTTAACCTTTTCAGACTAAAAGGTTGACCTTTTGCTGCTTATATTGAGACAGTGTGTTTTCAGCACGAAAAAGTCGACCTTTTCCCTTATTTTGCAGAATTTGAATTTTAGGGAAAAAGTATTACTTCAAATATGTTAATCCACTTAAGACGAGTATAAACAAATGAACCAAACCTATTTTAAGATTAACCACAACTCCAAAAGCATATTTCATGATTATTCTAAGTGAAGTGTATCGAATAAGCATATTCAAAAATAATTTCATGCATCTTTACTAGCATATTTCATTTTTAAATTTCAAGCTTAATCTTATCACAATTAGTATGATAAACTCAAAATGATAATTCCACTGACACACCACACATTTCAAAATCCTATTCAAGAGCACTAAACACAAATTTACAAAATCAAATTCAAGAGCACAAAATCACATCTTTTATCATCATCAAAATCAATAAAAAATAGATCTTCACAGAAGTTCACAAGAGGGAAAAGAGGAAGGGAATAAGAAGGTAGTAGTCATCTCATCAACTCAAATTGAAAAGTAAGAATGGGATATTCAAGAAAAGATAAATGGCAAGGAGTTGAGGAATATGGGGAAGACAGGGGTGCATGTTTTGTTGAGAGCAAAAATGTTTAAAGAAAAAGATTTACTAAGGGAAGGAAGAAAGTTAGTGGAGAAAGAATGCACAAAGAAGAATGTGTGGAATCCCTTGGTAAGGAGGAAAAAGCAGCAAGAGTTCTCTTGGAATGGGAACATAATAGACTAGCTCAATCCATTTACAAACCTAGAGAGACACCAAAAAAAGCAAGTGGCATGGGTGTGAGAGATCCTTCTAGGGGATTCACATGTCACAAAACAGAATGTTAGGCTAAAAGAAGGAAAAATAGATCTTCATAGAAGTTCACAAGAGGGAAAAGAGGAAGGGAATAAGAAGGTAGTAGTCATCTCATCAACACGAATTGAAAAGTAAGAATGGGATATTGAAGAAAAGATAAATGGCAAGGAGTTGAGGATTATGGGGAAGACAGGGGTGCATGTTTTGTCGAGAGCAAAAATGTTTAAAATAAATGATTTACTGGGTGAAGGAAGAAAGTCAGTGGAGAAAGAATGCACAAAGAAGAATGTGTGGGATCCCTTGGCAGGGAGGAAAAATCAGCAAGAGTTCTCTTGAAATGAGAACATAATAGACTAGCTCAATCAATTTACAAACCTAGAGAGACCAAAAAAGCAAGTGGCATGGGTGTGAGAGATCCTTCTAGGGGAGTCACATGTCACAAAACAGAATGTTGGGCTAGAAAAAGGAAAAAAAATGAAAGTTATAGAGGAAAACATGAAGGGGGAGATGACAGCTCATAGCTAGGGGAAAATATAGAAACCAGAAGAGGTAAATCCGATAAGTGGGAATAGATTAATGGAGGTTGAGAATCTCATTCAGCCCAACTGGAAGAAATGAGCATTTAGGATGGAACTGTCATGGGCTTGAGAACCCATGTGAAATTTGTAATCTCCCTGACATTGTCAAGTTAAAGATCCGAACTTCGTGTTCTTCTGTGAGACAAAGAGGACATGTGTAGAGATGGATTTTTTAAGGAGGAGATTGGGGTTCGAAAATTGCCAGGAAATTCTATGTGAAGGTAGGAAAGGAGTGGGCTATCAGTGTGATCAGTTTCTTAACCAATCACATAGCAGCAGAGGTGACCTCTTAACCAAGGGATAAACAATGGAGTCTCACAAGCTTTTATGGTAATCTAGAACTAGTAAGAAGAGAAGAATTATGAGCCATTACGAGGTAATGGGGCCTTTTGAAGTAATAAGCTAGAAAGCCAAACCAGAAAGACGCTTGGATAGGTTCAGAGAGATTATCGATCAATATAACCTGTTGTACCTAGGCTATTTGCTATGACTTTGAGAAATAACAAAAGAAGAAGAAATCATGTGGAAGCTATGGTTGATAGAGGTATGACAAACACAGATGGCCCGCTATTTTCCCTTTTGCAAAGATCCTTCACCTTTTTCAAAAAATTCATTTAAAATATTTTTTATATACTTGTTTATCTAAATGTATTTAATAGATAAACTAAGTTTTATCATTTTTGGATACGTGTATATATTTTTTTGAGATTTTTAAACATTTATGTGTATATATGTATTTAAAATACCCATATTTTAAAAAATATTAAAAATATATATATATAAACATATACAAAAATGATAAAAGTTGGTTTATATGTTAAATATACTTAGATACATAAGTATATGAAGAAAAAATAAAATAAAGCGTTATAAATGGGTTTGTTGAGGTAGGCTAACCCGGAGCAATTGGATCACTTCTTTTTTTTAAAATATTATATTTAAGTATCGAACAAGCGATTTGGAACTATAATGGCTATGATAGATACACTAGCAAATTGAACTGACTCCAATTCACCCCTGATTATATCTAGCTAGCAGAAGATTCGGCGATCAAATTCTCACTATCACCATTACTCCTTCCGCTCAGCCACTAAAATCGCAAGAGCTCATTCACGGGCGATGGAAAAGAAATCGCCCCCGCTGAATCGATTAAGACAGATGAAAAGTGGAAAACTCCTTCCGCTGAATCGTACTTTTGGAAGTGCATTTAGGCCATATGGAATGACACCCGTGAGGCTATTGTTGAAGAGGTGAAAGATGCGCAGCTGCGTGTGGTTTCCAATCTCAGCAGCGAGTGTCAAGGGAAGTCCGATTTTGGCCGGCATCGACTCGAGGATGCAGTTTTGGAAAGACAGAGACGATTTTGGCCATGGACTTTATGGTAAAATTACTTCGTCGGGTATGGATGGTAATATGTGCAAACATAGCAGGTATTTAAGGGATTTGAAAATATGATGTGTGTATTTGGGATATACGTCAGTGGGTATATTTGAAATTGCTCTATTTTTAGAAACTTACGTTTCAATGAAAGTATGTTTTAAATAAACAAATACTGATAAATATTATTAATGAATTGATTTAGGTGATGGTATTCTTAAAATATAAAGCTGATAGGTACATTGGATACTCTGGTCTATGCAACTAATTGTATAGGATAATAACTCATAAATAAATATAATGATAGAAGCTTACGAAAATTATTTATTAAATGCTCCGGCTAAATTTAATTATAATTATTCCAATTACTCTTCTATAATTTAAAACCTATCCATTTTCATTTTAAAAATATTTGGTAGTTAAATTTATTTAAATTTTTAGTTTTTCAAAATATTGTAATTGTACTATCACAGAAAATAAGGATATTTGAGAATGATCAGCTTAGGTAAGCCTAAAACAATATTTTTTTAGTTTTTTAGTTTTTCATGATCATATTAAGTTAAGTATATTTAATTTATAAATAAATTTTTACCATTTCGAAATATTTTTAAATAGCGGCATTACTCGTAATTAACATAGTCCAAGTTCGACTGGCACTAGGGGTGTTAACGGATCGGGTTGAACGGGTTGGAGTCTAATCCTAAACCTAACCCATTTAATATATCTCAACCCTAATCCGTTTATTAACCCATTTAAAAAACTTCAACCCTAACCCATTTACAACCCATTTAATAAACGGGTTAACGGGTTGTTAACGGGTTGTGTTTGTTACTAATTTTCATGCTAAAAATCTTTAATAAAGTATGTAAATTTAAATAAATTAAATAATTCGAAGCTAACATATCTGAATTAATTTATTTTGGCTTGAAAACATCAACTCCAATCTCAAATCATCTCTTTAATGCCAATTCCTGTTATAAATATTACATATATATTATAATATATTATATTAAATGAGTTATACGGGTTGAACGGGTTAAATAAACGAGTTGGACGGGTTGTGAAGTCTCAACCCTAATCCGTTTATTTAATTAAATGGTTGAACGGGTTGGCGGATTATAACTCATTTATTCAAAAATCCCAACCCAAACCCATTTATTAACGGGTTGAATGAGCGGGTTAACGGGTTGACCATGACCATTAACACCCCTAACTCGCACCGACCCGGCTGTGTGGTTTTGCAAACGAAGACAATTCGGCCATGGACATTTTGGTAAAAGAGATATGATCTGTTATGCTAGACCAAGTAGCATCTATTTGCGTCTGATCGCTATGAGCTGTCAGATCTGACGGGCGTGCTAATAGTCGTGTGATGGAAATTTTCCAACAAGGCAACAACATACAGTGTCAAGTGACAATGCATAGGGGGGAATTTTTCCAAAAACCCCACCATTTCGCCCTCTTCCATTTCGTCGTTGCTCCCAATCTCGCCTTAATCCATTCCGCCATTGGCGCCCAACCCATGGGAAGCCATCCCTGGATTTTTCTCATGGGAAGCTCCCTATCCACCATTCATTACCATTCATTTTGGATAGACGGCTTGGATTCATGCGGACATTTTAGGGAGAGGCAAAAATTTGTTAGGGGCATGGATTTTGGAATTCTCTTATTCGCACTTCCATCCCCTTCCACTTCATCGATCTTCTTCTTCACACAGTTGTTTGACAATCAAGTGGCCGTGGAGGAAAGTTGCTGCAATGATCGCTAAAGTTGATGGATGTTGAGCTAGAGGATTTTTAGGTGTCGTACGTTTTTGAAAAAAATTTCGTCAATTTCCCTGCTCGATTTAAGAAATGATTGAGGCTTGACTGCTGGAAGCGATGGAGATCAAATCTAAGGCAGAAGATTGGTTTTTTTTCTCTCTTTTCTAGGCTTGAAGATTGTGGCTAGTTGTGGATGGCTGAAAATGAGGAAGATGGCAGGGGCATCCTTCTAAGATTTCCACTCTATTAGGTGGCTTTGATTATCCGATCGATATTGTAGATAATGAGTCTGAAAACCCAATAGCGGCCATGGCTGCCTCTCATCGTGCTATGACGATAGTGGTGGAGCACCAGAGATTGAGCTTGGTGGTCCAGCGATGTAGTTTCTATCCGTGCACATCCACCTGCTTTGGATAGGTCACTACAATGAAATTGCAGATATCGAAAACAAAGAAGAAAATTGGCATTAGTTTTTTTTTTCTGATTCCGGTGACCGGAGAAGAGATTAAGCCCAGCGACTTGGACACCAGCGTTAGGCAACCGGCGGCAAGTCATCAGTCGGTTCTAATCGCCAATCCAGCGGCTGGCTGCAGGTAGGTTTGGACGCAGCTATGACGGCGGCGGCTAGGGCTCGTTTGGCAGTAGTGGAAGGTGACGCACCGTGCGTCATCTGTTGCGACGGACAGAAAATTGATTTAAATTTTGTCAAATTTTGTTTTATTTAGATCTAATAATTGCGATGTCCCGTTTAGGTGATTTAAGAGTCATTTTCTATGTCTTGAACTGCTCTGAATCATGTAAACGGTTTGGATTGGAGTAATTCATCTTATTAAAATGTAAATATAAATAATCATGTGGATGATCAAATTAGCATAGATGTTTATATTTAAATGTGAATAAAAATAATATAATTATTATCGACATGAACTTAATAAAAAAATACTCATGTTTATTTTATTTATCATTTATATTAATTTTATAGTAAATATTAAAGTAGAAACAAACTAAGTGAATTAAAGTAATTATTTTCAACAACTTCAAATTTGGTACACATAATTAAATAATCATTTAAATTAATTATTTTCTACCAATTTAATTTCGAGAGTGTTTAAATTACAATTTGGGACATATAATTAAACCATTCTTAAAAGTCATATATATTTATTTAGTTTAAATCATTATTTTTAATTAAACATCTAAAAATACTTAATTATTATACCAGTCCCAAAAAGTAATATACATTTATATTATTAAATCTTAATTATAGCTACATATAATTTAAATAAATATAATTTATATAATTTTATTTTTAAAGGTAATATATAATAATTAATATAGTTTTATATATTTATTCAAATTTTTATTTAAATATAATTAAAAATAATTTATATATGTTTATATTTTTAAATATAAATTACAATTATGTATTATTTAAAATTTTATTTCATTTAATTTAAATTAGTTATTATTTTAGTTATAGCTTTATGCATTTATTTAGTTTTAAAATTATTTAATTAAAAATCAAGATTTGCATAGTTCTAAATAGATTATTAAGTATATATCTTTGGAGTTGACAACCCATCATTTTAATCATACATGTTACCCAAAATAATACCCAGAATAAATAAACAAAAGTTAAATAATAAAAAAATTAGATATTTTTGGATTGATACTGCTAAAAAAATTATAATTTTGAACGTATTACTTTATGATATTGTAATGGCCGTAAATATTTAATAATATAATTTAATTTAATTTATGGAGCGTTGACGGGAGAGCGTTGGCAAGAAGGCAAGAAACGTATGCTGTCGAGTTGATATTTGGAAGAAAACTTATGTGATTCTCAGATCTGTTCCAGTAAATTCCTCCGTGGGTACGCCCAATTAGGTAAGTAGAAATTTTCAAGCTTTATTGTTGAAGATTCAATAAGAATTTTAAGCTTTTATAATTTATCCACTTTTTTTTCAAACTCTATAGATTCGCTAGATTTACAAAAAGAAAAGTATCGGACGAATCTATATTAAATAAGGAACTTAGATATGTAGCCAGAGAAAATTTTTGGGTTCATTTGGACAGTTTCCGCAACTGCCGAATGTTGACAAAGAGACGCGAAAACGGAGCAAAGAAGAACATTTTGACTTCTTTATGGAAATTTTACACAAAACCCCCATGAATTTATGATTTTGCAAAAAGGTACCTATTTTGAAAAAATTGTAGAAAAACTCAAATTTTGATAGAAAATTTACAGGAGATATTTTTAAAAAGATTATTGCAAAATAACCTCTTGACTTGTGAAGGAATTTCATAAGAAAAGTTTTAGAAAAAAATTACAAAAGAGCCCCTTCTGAATGAAATAGTTTGCAAAACAACCTTATATTAGCTAGGAATTCACATAATAAATAGAAAAGTATAATTTTCACTAAAATAAATTATTATGTATATATCTTTTGCAAAATACATAAATTATAGTTTATTTAAATCTAAATTATACTTTTATATTAAAAATTTTCATTGGATTTTAAATTTGATTGGACTTTGTTTAGAGGTATTCTATAACATGAAGATTTTCTGTAATTTTTTTATTCAATATAAATATTTATTAAATTGATAATTTTACATTGATTTCACTCAAAGTAAATGAATTTTTATTTTTATTTTAAATTTATTAATTCTAGTAACAATAAATCACAATTAGTATATTAATACGTTAAATTTATAATATAAACTGTAATAATATTATTTTATAATTTTAATAATTTTATTATAAATTTATATTAAATATAATTATTTACTAAATTGATTATTTAACCAATCCCAAAAAGTAACATATATTTATATATTAAATCTAAATTACAGTTATATATAATTTATTACATACAGCGTCATATATATAATAATTATTACAGTTATATATATTTACGTAAATTTCTATTTCATTGAATTTAAATTAGTTATTATTTTTAATTATAAATTTATATATTTATTTAGTTTTAAAATTATTTAAAGGTTTGCGTAGTTCAATTATTAAGTATATATCTTTTGCAAAATACACAAATTATATAAAATATTTTTAAAATATAAAAAATTAGATGCTATTAGATGTCATTAGATCCAGTTAGATGCTGTTAGATGCTGTTAGACACTGTTAGATTAAGGTGAATTTCATTAAATCATATTATCTAGGTTTTAAATTCTGTACTTAAGGTATAAATAACCTTATAAGGGGCCTAGGATCATATTACAGGTATTAAATTAATATTAACTTATTAATTTCAAAAATTAGATGCTGTTAGATGTAGTTAGATCCGATTAGATGCTGTTAGATATTGTTAGGTATTGTTAGATTAAGGTGGATTTCATTAAATTATGTTATCTGGGTTTCAAACTCTGTAATTAAGGTATAAATGACCTTATAAGGGGCATAAGATCATATTACAGGTGTTATATTAGGATTAACTTATTAATTTCAAAAATTAGATGTTGTTCGATGCTGTTAGATTAAGGTGAATTTCTTTAAATCATATTATCTGGATTTCAAATTATGTAATTAAGGTATAAATAACCTTATAGGGGGTCTAGGATCATATTATAGGTGTTAAATTAGGATTAACTTATTAATTTCAAAAATTAGATGTTGTTAGATGTCGTTAGAACCGGTTAGATGTCGTTAGATGTCGTTAGATGTTGTTAGACGCTGTTAGATTAAAGTGCATTTCGTTAAGTCATATTATCTGGGTTTCAAATTTTGTAATTAAGGTATAAATGACCTTGTAGGGGGCCTATGATCATATTACAGGTGTTAAATTAGGATTAACTTATTAATTTCAAAAATTAAATGTTGTTAGATGTTGTTAGAACCGGTTAGATGTTGTTAGATTAAGGTGGATTTCATTAAATCATATTATCTGGGTTTCAAATTCTATAATTAAAGTATAAATGACCTTATAAGGGGTCTAGGATCATATTACAGGTGTTAAATTAGGATCAATTTATTAATTTCAAAAATTAGATGTTGTTAGATGTCGTTAGAATCAGTTAGATGCTGTTAGATGTTGTTAGACGCTGTTAGATTAAGGTGGATTTTATTAAATCATATTATCTGAATTTCAAATTTTGTAATTAAGGTATAAATAACCTTATAGGGAGCCTAGGATCATATTACAGGTTTAAATTAGGATTAACTTATTAATATTAAAAATTAGATGTTATTAGATGTCGTTAGATCCTGTTGGATGCTGTTAGATTCTATTATATTCGAAAAATAAAAAATATTAATAAATTTTCAAAAAATAAAAAATAATTAATGAAATTGTTATTTTTGAGAGTACCTTAATTATATGAACTTTACATAATATAACACAACTCTTTATATAAAATGTATTTTTTAACTTTACTAATTATAATGAAATCTTATTAAAAATTAATTTTTTGTACACAAATATTTTTAAAAATTTCACATAATGAAAAATTATGTCTCCATATGTTTTAGTAGTTGATTTAGCAAATGAATATAATAGATTGAGATTTTGCATATATATAATATAAATTTTATCAAAAAACCAAACATACTAATATTTTTAAATAAATATACTCACACTGTAAAATTACCACGATGCCCCAACTTCTTTTTTTTTTTTTTGGCTCACGGGGAAGGCTTCCCATGGGTTTGGGCCCTCCGCGATTTCGCCCGAGCTCTTGATCTCTCTTGCCATCTCTGATTTCCCCCCAGTCTCTCCCTTCGTTGCAAGGTGCAAAATCTGTTTTTTGCCGCCATTATGAACATCTCTCCTCTCTCGTCTTTCTTTTCCAACAGTAATCTCTCCTCTCCCGTCTCTCTTCTCTGGCAGTAGGCGACATTCATTCCGGCGTGTAGTAATCTTTCCTGAGCATGAGCGTACCAACCACTCTTCAGCGTCACTCCCAAGTCCCAACTAGTGGAAGAAGCTGAAGAGAAAAAGGTTGGCTTCCAATTCTATTCCTTGTGAAATCCTAGATAAGATCAGAGCTCTTCTGCTGTCACCCACTTCACCGCGATCAAACCGTCATCTTACCTTCTATGCAATTATCGTGCCACCGATGAAGATTGCATCTTCTTCCTTCGTTCCCATCAGCAAGGGACCGAATCCTTGTCAACAAGATCTTCTTCAACGTCCCTTCCCCCAAGTAATCCAAAAAACAAAAAATGGTGAAAGAATAATGAATGATGAGATTTTGAATCAAAATTTCTCTGTTGAATTTTTCGCAGGCCTGGATGATTTATTCGCCTTCGTACAACATCACATTTCTTAGAATAGAGAAGCCGTAAGAACTTGATTTATCTAACTTTTATAGGCTATTGATTCACTTCCAGCTGAATCAAACACTCCCATGTATTATTTTTCCGCTCTTGGGCTAAAGTCCATAAACCATTAATCCATTTTTGTCCGAAAATCTATATTTGCCCTTGTAATTGATTTAAGGCCCATAAATCCATTAATCCATGTTTGTCCCAAAGCCGTGGTTCGTGTACGCTCCAAGACGGTTATCCACACCACTGGCTCGAGCTTAAAAGACAAATCACAGCAATGAAGAGGATCCAATGTGCTGTCGTGTTGTTGTTGTTGTTGTTGTTTAAATTACATTGGAGAACACGACGGAGACCACACTTACGCACCCGCGAATCATACCATTGAACTTTACCCTAGTTGTATCTGATACGATGTACTAAGACATAAGATTAGAACTCTCTTAAGGTATAATCGATTTTCAGCTTCATCAGTAAAATTATTCTCTTTTTCGTGACTTTTTGGGCTAGGGCAACCGTCTGCCGAGTCTCTTTTTCGACATGAATATTATGTTTGTTTGCTTTATGCCACTTTTTCCAGCTTCATAAGATTGATAGAAGAAATAATCGTATTTAAAACTTTGTTAAAAGATAACAAAATTTGATCAAGCGTGCTTATACATATGTAATACATGGCCATTTGATGTGGGCAGCAAGTACGATTTTGTGCAGTTCAAGTCTCCCTGCACAAAATGGCAAACTTATTTATATCATGGTTGCTACATGAGAAATATATGGCTGCGATCTGTAACAAGCTCAGAAAATACAGCTTCCAAAAACGTGTAGAGACAGGATCAGAGGGAGGAGAAAATTGGCACACCAGGAAGAGTGGCGCCCGCATCTGCGATGAAAAGATTTCCAGAGACATACTCGGAGGAGTCATGGATCAGATACCGAACAAGTGATGTCAGGGCAGGATCAGCTGTACCATATGTTCTCAAAGGGGTAGTTTTCTGGGCAACCTTGCTCAGCCATGGTTTTTGCATAAGGCCCTTGGTTATCTCAGATTTGAATATTCCGGGTGATATCGAGTTAACTCTGATGTTGTGCACTCCAAGTTCCACAGCCAGTACCTGTTATTCCAAAGTAAAAAACATCATAAGAGGAACCTCGACCATCAATTTAGTCAGTGAATCACAAACTGAAAATACACAAGCACAATAAGGTCCAATGCCTTAGGATGTTCGAGTGAAGGAATCCTAAGACAATCATAGGAGCGATCTCATTCAAGTTATGCTCCATTTTCTTTTGGATGATTCTTAATACCAGAAATCAACTAGCCAATGAAAGCAGTTAATTGGTTGAGCAACACAGGCATACCTTCGTCATGGCATTTACACCTGTCTTTGACACTGCATAAGCAAGCGCTCCAGGCGTTTGTCCTCGATCAAGGCCCGTGATAGACGAAATGTTGATGATCGATCCCTTTTGTTTTGCATCACGCATAAGCTCACAAACATACTTCGCTACTAGCCAGGATCCTGTTAAATTCGTCTTCATTGTTGTAATCCACTCTTCCTCAGACAGACTAAGTGGAGAATGAATGGTGCCTACATATCAACATTCATCATGGTTAACTTTTGACATTGGAGATCAGCATTGGAGTCAGATGCATATCAAACACGTAATCATGATGTTGTGGATGATAACAATGATGATGACTGAGCATCAAAGTCCATCAGCAATTTTCAGAGAAGAAACAGATAATTAGCCCAATATCAGAATAGTATTTTTAACAAAGTCATGCATTTTTCCAATCTAAATTCACCAAACTGGCATTTTTGTGTCTTAAGAAATAGAGTATAGGGTTAGCCTAATGCAATTTTGTTGCACACATTTATCTAATGCACCACTTTCTAGGATTATGTTAAATCTTACATAAATTAGGTTAACCGTTAATGAAAACTAATGAGTGGACCTGCATGAGCTTTGTATAGGATTGACTCATCCTTATATCAATAACTCATCCAAGGCGCCAGCTTAATTTGGAGTCAATTAGTAATAAAAAAAAGAGCAAAGAAATGAGCTATTCTTTTATCTTTTCTTTAATCAAATTACTTGATATCACAAATTTCTCATGTTAAAACAAGTTGACTGAGCCAACTATAAGAATGCTATTTTAACGATCATCATCATTCTATGAAAATTTGCTGTAAACAAAACAAGCATCATATTTTCATCCCTCACAATCTAACCCAGATTCACGAACACAAGGAACCAAGAACTCATCAGCAAGTTTGAAAACCAAAAATGTGATTGCCATTGGCTGATACAGAACCAAAAAATCATTGTTGTCATTATCATCTTTATTATCATCATATTCTTATCCCTCACAATCTAACCCAAATTCCTGAACATAAGGAAACAAGAATTCATCAGCACGTTTGAAAAACCAAAAATGTTTTTGCCCATTGACTGATCCATAACAACAAATCATTTTTGTCACAATCGCCTTTATTCATCATCGCAACTACCTTTCAACTTACAAAAAGAAACAACCACATAGCTTCAAAATGTTCATATTCTGACATGTTCAGTGGAAGAACAGAACCGAAACGAAATATTGAGTTGGAGTAATGGGATGAATGAATAAGAAAGATAAAAATTTGAAACGGATTCAATCAAAGAAACTTATTTATGCTGCTGGTGGGTGGAGAGAAGAGGTATTCATCAGAAAGCAAGACCAAACAGTCATGACAGGAAGGACAAAATGGATGTAGCTCTAGACAGTAGGAAATGATTTACGCGAACCAATGTTTTTAAGTCAATTACGAGAGGCAAAGGTCAATAGCAAGAGTCAGTCGCAATAGGCACAAGCCAATAGCAGGACTGAGGTAGCTGATCCGGAAGTAGTTAGCACAGGTTCAGCTTGCTTTCTACTTCTCTACAGAGCCCATTTTTATGTTATTAAATTATCAGACGATCGGCAAATTTAGGATCACTAATGACAGGAAGCAGGGAAAAGGAATTCGTCCTCAAATAGCAGTCAGATTCAGAGAAAATCAAAATCACCAGAAAACTTGTTCAGAATCGAATTCAAATCACCTCTGACTCCAGCATTATTAACCAAAGCATCGATGCGGCCGAAGGCATCCCACGCCTTCCTCACAGACTCGGCGACGAGAGCTGCGGGGGCTGTGACATCGAGTTCCACAGGGATGCATTTCGCCTCGGAAATCGCTGCGTCGGGGGAGGCGAGTGAGGAGCTCAAGCGCTGGATTTCGCTGCAGAGAGACTCCAAGCGGTCGGTTCTTCGCGCAGCGGCGACGATGCAGCAGCCGGCCTCTGCGAGATCTAGGCAGAATTCGCGACCGAGGCCGGAGGAGGCGCCGGTCACCAACACGACCTTGCCGTGGAGCCGGTGCCATGGCTCGGCAGAGGCCGAGCCTTGTTTTGCTTCTCCGTCCGTCGTTACCATTTCCTACTTCTTCCTTGCGTTTCTTCCTCGGCAGCGAAGGCAGAGCCATTTTATAACTGGCGGGAGCAAAGCGAGTTGGAAGCCAGTCCAAACACGTACCTGGGGAAGAGGATTTCAGTGCGAATTTCGCCTCCATGAAAACCATTTGCTAGCAATTGCCCGCTGGTTCCCGCCAAGTGCCAAGTGCCAAGTGCGGCCGAGGGGAAAATATATGCACATGTGGCTCAGCAGCACCATCGAAATACTTCTAGCCTGTTACCAAGTGAAAAATATTCCATTTTTCAGAAAATACTTTTTTGATTCTCAAAAAATATCAATTATTTTTCTCCTTTTTATACAAATTTTAAAATTTTAATATAATTTTTAAAATTTCTAATGCACAGCTCCATTTTTTCATCTCATTCTATTCACATGTTCTATCTCATTTCTTAATAGGCCAACCATGACGTTATCACGATGATGATTAAATTAACATCTAATTTCCTCATTTTTTTAATATTATTTTATTGGTTGTATGATAATACTAAAAATTATTGCAATTGAAGTTTTTGTTAGAGATATCTATTTAAAAATATATAATTATGTATAAATTATGAAAAATTTACACAATTACTAAGATATAATGTATTAAAATGATCAATGATGATTGAAATATTTATGTGAGCAAAGAAGCCTCCGTGCTCATCCTAGATTTTTAAAATTTTAATTATATTTAAAATTTAAATTACCTACCGTGTTTAATATATTTTATTATGTTACTAAAAATAAATTTCATTAGAAACTTGTATATTCTAAAAATATCTTTTAAGTTATAACTACTGAAAATTTTAAAAATTATAGTACAAATATAATATATTAAAATTTACAATAAATATAGTTTTTGAAATTATAAATAAATACATATTGGTAAATATGATAAATGATTTAAAATTTTAAAATATATTTTAAAAATAAAAAACAAAGAGTAAGCACAGAGGCTTCATGCTCAAGTAAATATTAGATCCTCATTCCAAAATATATGCATATACTGTTTATAATTATTCGTTTACATAGGACCGATGTGCTAAATAGTTCTGATATTGAATTAAATAAAATTAAACAATTTTATTATTAATTTTACACTTTTTAAAATGGTGCAAATGTACGTATTTGATATGCATTAAATTTGGTTTCATAATTAAATAAATAATTGTAAATGTAATGAACGAATTAGGTTTTGATTTAACCATCCGAGAAGGAAAAATGCTAGGGGTAATACCATCGAAGCACTCACATAATTAAATATTCTACTTTAAAAAAAAAGAAAATGACTACGACTATGGTCCGCCCCATCAAGTCTTGCGCCTCGGTCCCCACCTATGTGACCATGTCCCAATCGATAAAAGTATATTAAAAAGGATATTTGCAAATAACCCCTCAACTCTTTTGAATTTATAACATAAATCACGATGCATCCTAAACTGTACAAATTCGTTGGAGAGATTCTGTAGGGAGTTGGGACAAAGCTTGAACTATTTTCGGTTTGGAATAGGGACTGCAAATAAAGTTCAACGGTGAAATGTTATATGCAAAAATGATTTAGATAATAGGAAGTCTTTTGCAAATAAATCTCAAAATACATAGTTATGTGTAAAAAAAAGGGAAAAGGGAGGGTCACAGTTCAAAACTAGGAGATTATTTGCAAATTGAAAATTATGGGCATGAATTGCAAAACTAAAAACTCAGGTAGTCATTTGCAAATAACCAACATAGCATATGAAAAAATAAATGAAAGATGAATTCAGGGGCATCCACCGAATCTGATGGTTTTGGGAAGGATTTTGATTTGTCCGGTATTTGTTTGCATGAGTCCGTCCAAGTTATATAAATGGACTCAGACTTCGGTGCAACCAAATTCCGTTCCTATTTATATGTAGGATTTTATATATCTTGATGTAATAAACCCAGCTCAATTTAATACTTTTTGCATTTTCTATATATTTTTAATAAAGTTATAAATATCAAAATTTTCATAAATTTTCACGAGAAGGGGAGAGTGAGATGTGTG
Source organism: Annona cherimola (assembly GCA_030490835.1). Lineage (NCBI taxonomy): Eukaryota > Viridiplantae > Streptophyta > Magnoliopsida > Magnoliales > Annonaceae > Annona > Annona cherimola. Next base: position 71,175,544 of record CM059971.1, read on the forward strand.
AAAACTTGTAAAATATATAAAATATTCAAAATAATAAATTTTTTATATAAACTTCGTATAGCCGACCATTGAGCCCACATAACAATGAAAACCCCACAATAAATAAATAAATAAATATATATATATATCTATATTAGCAGCCTAATTTTATAACTATACAGTTGAAAGATTTAAACAAAAATTAAATTTTTTTTTATAAATATCAAGTTGTGATTAAAACTCTGGAAAACAAATAAAATTTTTTTTCTGTTAATAATGACTAAACAAAGTCATCAATTAGGTAGAGAATTAAAAGCTCTAAGGCAAAGAAGAACTGAATTTGAAAATCAAATAAGAAGATTATTACCTCATTAAATCTATAGTAGACTCTATAAACAGTTAATATATATATATATAAGGAATGATATATATCGGTCCGCTTTTATGTAACTTACGTAAAAGTGGACTTATGTAACCCTTTCAAAATCTATGATTTTGATCCTTAATGGAAAATTCAATCCATTCATTATATTTAACATCATTTGTTTATCTAGGAGACCAAGTTTCATCCCAATCAAGTATTTTTATGGGTTGCATTTATTTAAAAAAATATATATTTATGTGTAAATTATGAAAAACGCTTAGGCCTATTTACATATGTATTAGAATGTAATAATATTTTATAGAATCATTTATTCACATAAAAATGATATTTTGGAAGGTTTAGATGTTGAAAATACTACTTTAATACTACTTTAAAATTGTTATTTTAGTATTTTTTATAATTTACATATGAATATGTACATTTTTTAACAAATGTGGCCGATAAACATACTTGATTGGGATGAAACTTGATCCCTTAAATAAACAAATGATGTTAAATATAATGAATGGATTAGATTTTTCATCAAAAATTAAAATCTTAGATTTTGAAGAAGTTACATGAGTTCATTTTTATGTAACCGGGTTACATAAAAGCGAAGTTCCATATATATATATATATACAGAAATATTCAAGTGCAGCATCGTTGAAATGGGCCCCACATGATCATCAAATCATAATCTACTCCATCCATTGTGTTTAGAATAATATATTCTATTACCATACCAATTTTCATCCAAATCAGATATGTATATGGGTCTCATATGAAAATAGTAGAAATTCAACGTAATAAAATAGTTTAATATAAATAACAACTTTAAAGTGGTTTTTTCAACATGTAAACCATTTGCTATAAAATTTATATATAGATAAATGATTGTATAAAGTTTCATTGCATTATAATATGTGTGGGGCCTACTCTTGATCAAATGTACCGCTGTTCCGGTGCAGTTGCGCTGCACCGGAACAGCTCTTATATATATATATCTCCAAATTAATCCCAGGTTATGAAAAAATTACAAATAATTAATATGATACTAAGCTAAGAGATGTTCAAGTTATTTTCTTTTTTGTTTTATTAAATAAGATAATCTATAATATTTTGCTCTTTATTGATTACGGTAGTTGCTATATAGTTCACGTAGTTTTAGTCTCATCAAGTTGTTTTGAATTTCTGTTCTTTCTAGTCTTGCAGTTCTTAGTTCTTTCCTTAGTTGATTGATTTGTTTACTCATGAAACAAGAAGATTTTAATAAAAAAATCTAATTTAGCCTAGAAGATATTCTATGAGTTCTTGTTTCTGGCTTATTGCAAGCGAACTTTATGGAAATTTTCTTTTAATCGTTTATAGAGATTACTATAGATTTGATGAGGTAATAGTCCTCTTAAATGATTTTTCAATTTAGTTCTTTGTTGTCTCAAGACTTTTAATTGTATACTTAATTGATGAATTTGTTTAAGCATTATGCAGCAAGAATAGATAACTGTTTTTCCAAATTTTATTTATTTTCCTTTAAGTCAAGATTATGACTTCTAAACCAGTGTTGTTGTTGTTGTTCTCTTTATATTAATATTTCTAAAAATTCTGTAATTATTTTATGTTGTACTACAAGTCCTTTAATTAGAGATAAATTTTCTAGAATAACTCTCCAAAATGCTATTTCGTCGTGTATATTGTCTTTTAGGTGTTGAAGCAGTTGTTGTGTCATTTATAGAGACATCTTTTCGTTTTTAAAGAAATCTACATAAAATTTGTCTAATCTTGCTTTTATCCTATTTTTAATCTTTCCAAATCCACTCAAATCCTTTTAAAGAAAGTTTAAATAGGTTAAAGTTCTATTATCTTTTGTTTTTTTAATGAGATATTTGATCTTACTAGGTTTTTTCTTGATACTAATATAAGAAGGAAATAAATTTACAGGCAAATAACAACTCTATTGAATAAACAAAGTTTACAATACAAGTTTGAAATACAAATTTGAAAATAACTTCCAAGTCTAAGTCGGATCAAGCTCTAAATCAATAACTTATTTCTTCAGCAGAACTTTGAGATCGTCTTACAACGGAAGTTTAAGGAGAGTTTTACAAAGTAGAAAGGGATTATAGATTTTTTCAGAGATATATAGAGAGAGAGAGAGAGACCTTTGGAAGATTGAAGGTGATCATTGTAGCAAATTGAGCTTTAGGAAAATGGTTCAATGTTGACTTCCTTCTTCAGTGTCCTCTTTATAGCCGTTTGGAGACGCTCTTGATTGACTTGTGCTGGCTTGGAACAACGGCCATTGATGAAAGCCATCTTAGCTCCATGGCAGAGATTCCCCACAAAGTTGGCTAGCGAGCACTGTTGGTTTTCTGACAAGAACTATTGGAGATGCTGTTGGAGCTACAGTAGAATTCTACTGTTACTGAATAATTATTTTATCTTTTATGCTTGCAGAGCTAGTGATGTCACAGTGTTATCATGCTAGCGGAGTACTCTACGTGGGAGAAAAATTTTTAAGCAAGAGTGGAAGATGATGGTTTATGGATGAGTTTTTTTTTAAGTATAGAAATGCAGTTGATATTGAGACTCAGTGAGTCTTTATATATCTTCATTTCGGTCTGCCTGGTTAGCTTTATTTGACCCGATGGCAGACTATTGGTCTTTCTCGAGTTTGACGATTGGTTGCGTAGGCGGTTGTAGGCTAAGTTGTGTTTGGATTTCTCGAAGGAGTTAGACAAAATCTTCTTAGGTTGATGTTGTTGCTAGTTTGGATAGGTTTACAGATTTTTGTGATAAAAATTGCAATTCTAATTTGGATGGTGTTCTTGGTACTTACAGTTGCTATTTGTTGATTCATTCAAGGATCTGTATAGGCTCAACATGCGTGTATGTAAAGGATCTCACCGTTTACCTTAAAAATTCTTCCAATGGAAGATGGTCGGGGTTTTGAATTTTGAAGAAAAGCATACTCCCATTAACAAATCTAAGCCACAAAAAATTTCGAACAAATATTTAAAGTTTGAGGAAAATGGTTTTCATAATTTGAAAGAGGAACATGTTTGAAAATCTTGATTTACCAAAGGCGACAATATTTCAGGAATTAACCCAAAATGATCTCACTATTGAGCAAACTGATAAGGAAAAATATAATTTGTGTTCCGTTTGAAATAAAACATTTAGGAAAAGGAAATAAAACACATTGTGTTGACCCAAATGCTTCCAAAATCAAAATCTCGCCACAAGACAACTACACAACATAGATGGCTCAAATTTTGGGAAGTGATTGATAGGTCCCCAACCCTAAGAACCTACCTAACTAGACCTAAATTAAATGAATGAAAGAATCAAAAATTGATATCAAGGTTAGGAGTGGGAAAGGGGCGAGTTGCCTTGTGACTACTCCGCCCCAACCTATTTTAACCAAGACAGGTAGTGGTTCTTTATCTGGTGGGTGGGTCGCTAGTTTAGAATTTCTTAAATGTCGGGTCAGGGCGAACCTACCCTTACCTGGACCTCCCGGCATTTGTATTAACCACACTTGTTGCCATATAAATAACAAGTGGGAAAAAAAATTCATATCCTATCATCTCCACTATCGACATCTAATTGCTACTATCCCCTAGTTTGCACAAAGTCCATCAATTGTCATCCCTACCATTCGTCCATCCCTATTGGCGTCCACCATTGCTAGTGTCGTCGCTCCTACAAGTGTTTGTATTATTTCATAGCCGATAGTTAGATCACTATATTTATCCGCAGGGAATTTCATAGGTGGGCCAGCTTACTGCAGGAAGCTTATCCAACATGTCTCTTCCATTTATGAATTCTCTTCCATCTCCCAGCAACTAGTATCTGTGGTCAGTAGCCTTTCTCCCGTTTCCCATATTTTGTTGGGTTTTAATCTTTGTTTCCATATTTTGCAACAACCATTTCCCCATTTTAGGTTTCGATTTTCCTTTTCTTATTTCCCATTTCCCATTTCCTATTGGATTTTAGTCTCTATATTCATTTTTAGTAGCAACTATTTTTGACAGCAACAATTAATTTCTTGATTTTATGATGAACATGTTATAATAGAATCAAGGTGTTAAATTTGATGTGTTGGACAAATATGTGTAGTTCGTGTGTGTTTTCTAAACTAGAAACTTTTCTTTGATGGTGGATGAATGATTATGCACATAGTTGGACTGGTTGTGATTTTTTTTATATGCATATATGTGTTACCAATTGTAGTGGAAAGTATTATTGGATGTAATTTTGTTTTATTGATTGCATTTGCATATGTATTATTTAGGTTATGCCTTCTACAGAATTTCAAAATAACACATAAAGTATTATGAATGTTCTTTTCACTTTTCAGGTATAATTGCTATGATACTACATATTTAAGCAATTTTCATTTTAACTCCAAATATCACATCCATATTATTTTTTTGAAAATGAATGATAAATGACATTAAATGAGGTCAAGAAATTAGTGATTCTTCAAGTTGTAAATAGAATTCTGAATGAGATATGTTTCAATTAACTTATTCTAATCTTCATTTTTTATTTAAGTAATGATGTTTTACTTTGATTAATTAGTAACACGATGAAGTATGCATATATTGAAATTTAGAATAGATATCTCTTTATACTTGATAAGTTCATAAATTCTTAAAATCATCTCACCTTACCTGCATTTTTTGCCCAATCCATTGTCTCGATAACGATTTGAAGTTTATCCAGAGACCTACTGAAAAAGTAAGGGTTAAACCATCTCGACTTGGTTTAAAAATAGATTCAAATAATAATTTTCAAATGTAAGGTCAAGATTTGGCATGCCTCGAACCGTCTCGATTCTCACCCTAATTGAGGTTCTTTCCTTTTTTCATCTTACTTCCTGTCTTTTTATACTTTGCTCCTTTGGAGGTTACACCATTACAACAATCACCCACTTATTTTCTATTCTACACATGAGCTCAATTGTCGCTTTTTTCCATCCGTCTATAATCACGTGCTTGCCCACGCTGTAGGCTGTACCTGAAGGGTATAACAGTAGTAAACAAAAATTAAAATAATTACAAGATTATTGTAAGATCCACCATTACCAAACCACAACAAGCAGAGAGAAGGAATTCCATCCCCAAATCATAGTAAGAGAAAAGGCTACTCCATTGACATCATGACTTCTCATGGAGCCGATACCATGGCTCAGTAGTGGTAGAGCTACAGTTGGTTTTCACTTATCCTTCCGCTGTTATCATCCTTTAATTTCTTCCTTTAGTTTCTTCCCTTGCAACGAGGGAAGAGCCATTTTTACACCCGCTGTCAGCAAAGGTGGCCTACTTGGATAAGCTAATGAGAATGTGCATGGCTGGAGAAGAAGGGAGAAAAGGTTTGGTGTCTTATCTGGAGTAGGGGTAAGGCACACAAAAACTGTTGAAATAGGCCAGGATCTATCCCAAATAATTAACCTAATAGGTTTTTCTTCATCATCTAACACTTCTCCTCACTTCTTGGCTAGAAACTTAGACATATATTATAAATGAGAAAATACTAATGAGTTTGGGTCTGATTTTAATATCATGTTAAGGTGGGCTGATTTTATCTTAAAATGACTGGTTAAGTTAAGAAACATATTCCTATATATATAAATTGAGAACTCTTTGAACCTCTTAACAATGAAGGATTTCCTTACCATTCAACAAAAACCCGCCTTCCTTTCCCACCATGTGGAGAAATAAGCGATCATTTCTGCTAATTATATTGACAATATCAAGGAAATCATGGGCGTGCTTGACATGGATGAGGAAGGAAAATAGTCTACTTCTTCATTATCAACAGTGTATTTATCTTAATTACATGCTATAACTTTCACCCATATCCAATCTGCTAGGCTTGATTAGAAAGGAGTATTGTTGACTATTAGATGAAGTCATGAAAGGTGTGTGGTAAATGTAAAAAAGATTATGGGAAAACAGTCTAAAATATGGGAAAAGAGTCTAAAATGTGGAAAAATGATCTTACATGATAGAAGTAGTGATTGGAAGTAGACGAATTAAAATTAAAATAGATAAGATACTTTTATAGAAAGATGTGAAAAATGATATGTGGACAATTTTCTTTTCCCTTTGCAAAACACACTTGAAATGTCTTAAATTCCATTATCGAATTGTAGAACGGCAGTGTGCAAAATAATACACACCTCTGAAGTACCATGCTTCATCTTCCTCATAAATTACCATCTTTGAATGAATTTAGACTTTCATTGAGGTGAGATTAAGAAGAATGGCCAATTATTTTACTGTGGCCACAGTCAATTTGGGAGGGATGTGTATGTCATTTTAAAAATTTGAGTTTTTTTCAAATATAATTACTTCGTTTCACTCTAATCCTAAATATACCTGTAATATTTCAAAAATTCTAACTATACTAATTACATTTGTATTTAATCCCAAAAGCGCTTATTTTGTAAGTTAATGTTGTTAATTAATATATGAAATTACTAATACGTCTTTCAAATTTATGACGAAATTGAATGTCATAAATCGCTGATATGATTTCTAAATTTGGAGAACCCTAATTTAATTTTCTTCTATTTCATTTTATCATTTATTATTTTATAACATAGGTATTTTGAGTATTTATAAAATTTATCTAACGATTTTTGAAAAAATGAGCATTTTTTGGAGTTAAATCAAACGTAATAGGTATATTTAGAATTTTAAAAATGTGTTGATATATTAAGAATTAGGGCCATCTGTAATAAGTATATTTAGAAAAAGCGTTAAAAATTTTGAAACGGTTGTCATGGGGCCTCCTTCACTCGTGTTTCCAAAAAAATACATTTTTTAGAGGCCAATCCAATAGTCTGACTTCAAATATCTTACATAGATACATATTTATATACACTTATGTTAACATACTCATGTCAATTACTTGACTATTCTAGTATTAACTCAAAAACACTTCTCTCGTAGTAAAAAATAATAACCCATTTTTCATTTTCTACACAACTTTGCTTGATTTCAATCTCAAATGAAACAATTCTAAGTACAATCAATGGCTATTTTAAAAACTATGTGATACTAAAAGAAAGTTGACTTTTGATGTAAACTTTTGTATTAATTACATTATAATGTTAATATAACCACGTCACTACTGTAAGTCCATCACCAAAGACTTTTAATACAGTTTTTAAATTTATCACTAAAGTTATACTTCTACTTTGTCAGAGCCTTGGACCTCGGGCATCACTACCAGATGTGATACTAGCTAGCCAATTGCAGTTGTACACTAAAAGATAACTTTTCGTAACATATATTATGTTGTTATCGCAAAAAATAATTTTTTTTATAGACAGAAGCTAGGTTTTAGTGACAACAATTATTTATATTGCTAAATAGAGCTTTTGTGACAAAAAGTATTAAACATGGAAAAAAGTATATCACAAAATATTAGTTCTACTGTAATGGTAATATCTCACGTTTAGACTATCACAGTGGTTTTAAAACTTTATAAAAGTTGTTTATGTCACTCTATATCTTTTTTATTGTAGTAATGTCATAGTCCCGCAAGTTATTTGGAGAAGACTTCAATGACAATTACAACAAGTTAATTTTTTTTTTTTGCAATATAATTATGATGGATGATTTTATAAATTTGGATGCATGGGAGCAACCATGCATCCGGCCCCCAAAATATTTGTTTAAATATTTTTTTATTTTCTTTTCAAAAAACTATATATTATTCTAAATGTATTTGATCTATGTAACATATTTTACTATTTTTGAAGATGTGTAAATATAATTTCGAATTTCAATGGTATAAATATTTTATTTTTTAAATGACTAAAATACCCTTATATTTGAAATTCAAATATATATCAAAACATCATAAAAATTGTTACATATGGATCAAGTACACTTAAAATATTTCATCAAAAAATATACTTAAAATAATAATCTTATAAAAATAAATTAAAGATTTAGAAAAATATGTTTTTTCTACCAATCCACGGTTGATTGCTTGTTCCTGCATTGGGATGTATGGAATGATAACACTATTATTATAGCTATAAGCTAATCTTTAGAGACTAACTATTTAATGTGGCTAAAAATACGTTGCGAGTTAAAATGCGTAAGTTTATTTTGCAAAATTATAAAACATAATTGCTAAAATTCTTGTGTATAATTACGAAATCTACTTTTGCAAAAAAACGATATTGCATAAAATTTGGATGAAAATTAATTTGATTTGAAGACAATTTTAATCTAAATCCATCGAATTTGTATTACTCGCTATCACTAATTGGTGACATATAATAATGGACATCCGCTGATCAAGCATTAATTAATTGGTTACGTACAATCCACATGCACGACCGCATATATATTATCCAAAAATAACATTAACGTAGATATGCATACAAATGGGCCACGATTAAAGAAGAATGTGAAATTTGAACTATATATACATTAATCTCATGGGAATAGTAGTTTGCATTTGGTCCAGATGATAAATGCATGTCTATATCACTCGTCGCGGACGCTACGATGGGCTCAGATGCCTTCTCGCCTCGTGAAATTTGGGCCAGATTAAAAGGGCCAGAACCCGCATTTCTCATTGAATAGAAGGGCTGTTAATATATTTTAGAAAGTGAATATTTGCATAGAATAAGCCTCAGTTATGGATTTGGTCCTCAAGCTTCAGGAGCAGTGGCACATGCGCGGGATTTTCGAGGATTCAGTAGCGTGACGGGGCAGATACGTCATCGGAAGCTGCTGGACAGCGTGCGTCTACCTTGCTGCGGCTTCAACTAGATGAAAAGCGTTAGTATTTAGATCAAATAAAATATGTGGAAATAACCTCAATAGTCAAGAGATTTGCACCGCTAGATGGAGTCACCACTGATCTTAAGGGGAGATAGTCCCCGTTTTTATTGAATAAGAACACTGGTCGTACAAAGCTTGGATTCCAGTCTTCGGATTAAAATAAATATGGCAAAAATCTGTTAATCCGAAGCCATTTACATGGTCATGAAAGGGGGGAAAAATAAAAATTTGAAGAAGAGGGAGAGTGAGAGAGGGAGAAAGAGGAAGGGGAAAACTAAAACTAGAGAAGAGGAGAAGCTGGGGCACCAAAGAGCTACTGCAGACTCTCATCCTCCCATTTGGGATGCCTCCTCTTGTATTCTTGGAGTTGGAGCTTGCCCCTCTATTTATAGAGGGGAGTTGGGCGCATCGGCTTTGGGCCATGGTTGGAGAGCTTGTTTCTGTTGAGCTGAAACTGGACAGGTGGGCAATTGCTGTAGAACCCAGTTTGTTGTGGGTTGAAGCTGGATCTAGTGGGCTGTTGCTATAGAGCCCAGTTTGCTAGAATCTGGTGGGATGTTGCTATAGAGCCCAGTTTCTGTGGGTTGCTGGAGCTTTGCTCCTGTGGGCTAAGGCTGTATAAGCCCATTTGCTAGAATCTGGTGAGATATTGTTGTAGAGCCAATTTGCTGGGTTACTGGAGCTTTGTTCCTATGGGCCAAGGCTGGATAGGCCCGTTTGGTGGTTTATAGGCATGGTTTGTTTGGAGTCTTGTTTTATGTCGGTTGTTGGGCTTGGATTTCATACATATATATTTTCTTTGTTTTTTTTTTGTATGTTTATTTGGGCTTAGGGGAAGGGTGTCTACAGCTGCCCTCCTTTGCCAGAGGCGTCTTGACGGTGAATGACAAAGTTTCAGACACCCTTCTTGGCTTGGACCTAAAAACTTTTTGAGTTAAGTTTTCTACGTCGTCTTGCAATTTCTGCGAACTTGCAACTGTCTTCTTGTAAGTCTGATCTTGTGCTGACCTTCTCGTAAAATCTTTATGATCTTGCGCGGGCCGTTTGTGTTTTTCTCAATATGGTGCGGATTTGCAATTTTCGAAACTTGCAGCGGGCCTTCTGTAATTTATCCGGCTTTAGGGTGCTTGTCACGATTTCCTCCTTTTACCGCTCCTTTTCGCCGATCGCCGGCTGCTCTCTTGGTTGTCGTCCCATAGCCGAGGGTCCTGTGCGGGCGGGTTTCTTCCTCCTTCTTCATAACATCTGGGTCGTGTGGCCGGCGGTGGAGTTTGATTGGGGCGTCAGCTGCCAGTGGGGTTTGCTTGAATCATCGTCGCTGTTGTCGGACAGATATCTTCTTCTGCTGCCGGCGAAGTTCGCTCGAATTGTTGCTGCCGTCACCGAGGATCTCGTGTGGGTAATCAGGAGTTCTCGTTGGCAGCGGGTTTCTCCTTCCCCGCTCATCCACCTTTTTACAGAGCCCTAGGTGTTAGAGAAAGCGTCGTCGCCCTCCTGCGAGGCTTGCCGTCGATCAGCCGGCCACGATAGTCGTCCGGCAGCAACCTTATGCCTCCGGTCACCACCATCTTTCTCATCTTCGTTGACATTTCGGGTTGCCATCTTCCTCGTCATCGACGGCATTTTCGGCCTCCATCTTCTTCGTCATCGACGGTATTTTTAGCTGCGATGGCCCAAGGCATGGGCTAAGCGGTACCCTCCTCTTCCTCCTTTTCTTTTGTTTTCTTTTTCTCTTGCAGCCGGTGTACGATGAAGATGGTTGGGTGACTATAGGCGCTGGCGGGTGCAATTTTGGTGAGCTGGATATCTCCTGGCGCCTGCGAGCACTTGGTTGGACGGCGAGGGAATCACTGGTATTCATTGGAGTTGCTGCTATAGATCGGTAGGTATCTCCCCCTTTTCTTTTTCTTTTTTTCGTGTCTGTCGACATTCAGCGATTGTGGCTTGAGTGCCCATCGGCGGTGAGCGGTTGTTGTCGCTGCAGTCGGGGGGTTCTGCGTGGTGCATCTCCTCATCAGCTTCTGTTTCATCCCGCCATCTTCTTCGTCTACGGTAGCGGCGTTGCGAGGCCGCAAGCTCAAGTCCACCAAACTCAAGCATATGGACCAAGCCCAAGCCTTCAAATGGCTCAAGGCCCACGATCTCAAACCAAACTCAAGCATATGGACCAAGTCCAAAGCCTTCAAGTGGCCCAAGGCCCATGGTCTCAACCCAAACTCAAGTAGATGGACCAAGTCCAACTCTTCAAGAAGCCCAAGCCCATGGACCAAGTCCATGACCCCAAGTGGCCCAAAAGCCCACTCCTACATCTATAAAAGGAGGAGCACCCCTCCTCATTAGGGACTTGAGGAGAGGCATCCCAAAGGGGAGGACGGGAGTCTGCAGCAACGCCCCGGCGTCCCGGCTTTTCACGCTCTCCAAGCCACGCTCCCTCCTCCACGCCCCCTTTCCATCTCTCCCATTCTCTCAAATCTTTCATTTTACCCCCTTTCACGCCGTGTAAACCGCCTCGGGTTAGCAGATTTCTCCATATTTGCTTCAATCCGTAGGCCGGAACCCGATCTCTGTATTATTAGTGCCTTATTTATTTAAACAGGGTCTGATCTCCCTTTAAAGATCAGTGACGACTCCGTTTTTCTTTATTTTTGTGTGTGCGTGTTTGAGTTAACGCCCCGGCAAGGTGGGTGCACGCGGGTCCACGGATCCCAGCATAATACGCTGCCGTTATGCTGCCGGATTTGTGACTCGACCCGTGTACGGAAAGCCCCGTCTTAGCCGTTATGCTGCCGAAATCATGAGAAAATACCCACACGCCAACTTTCCTAAAAGATATGAAGCCTAATGCGTTTTACCCCATGTGAATGCAGGAAATCTAAGCCCACGTTGCTTTTCAACACGATCCACATTTTCAAGGCCCGGGAAACCATTCCGAGCCCATCGTAGCGCTCACGGCGGGTGCTACAATGCCATATATATAGGGATGCGATCTGCTGCACCCGGGTTGCCTGCTCCCGGGTGCACACACCTATTTTTTTGAAATTTTTTTTTGAAATTTTTTTTCTTAAAATGCTAATATAGGTGTATTTAACATGTTTATAAATTTTTACCATTTTTGGAGTATTTTAGATATTTATTTTTTATTTTTGAAAATCAGTGGCATTTTAGGTAATTTTAAATTACTAAAATAAATTACCTAAAATGCCACTGATTTTCAAAAATAAAAAATAAATATCTAAAAATCTCCAAAAATGGTAAAAATTTATATACATGTTCAATACACTTGGGCTAACAAGTCTATGAAAAAATTTTCAAAAAAAAAAATAAAAAAAATAGGTGTGTGCAGATCTCATCCTATATATATATAGAGGGCTGTTCCGGTGCAGCATCACTGCACCGGAACAGCGGTGCGGTGGGCCCCAAATGGGCCCCACATGATCATGAAATTATGATCTACTCCACTCATTGTATTTAGAATAATGTATTCTATTACCATACCAATTTTCATCCCAATCAGATACTTTAAAGTTGTTATTTACATCAAACTATTTTATTACGTTGGATTTGTACCATTTTCAGACGGGGCCCATATACATATCTGATTGGGATGAAAATTAGTGTGGTAATAGAATACATTATTCTAAATACAATGGGTGGAGTAGATCATGATTTCATGATCATGTGGGGCCCATTTGGGGCCCACTGCACCGCTGTTCCGGTACAGCGTCACTGCACCGGAACAGTATCCATATATATATATATAAAGAACAGATAGAATATAAAATTCAATTCCATCCAATTGAACTTTTGGTACAAAAGTTATAATTCTGTTGTTACAACTTAAAAATTGCATATAAATGGAAATTATCGAACAAAAAATTCCAATATCCTAAATATAAAAAAATCAAGTAGATGAAATTAAGAAATATAAATCTGTTAACACAATAAAATTTGAATGAAGTCAAATTTAATTAATTCAATAAAACGAATACGAATAAGACAAATTGTTGATACATTAGCGGGAAAATTTTAAAACCAATCATCTTCCGATCTTGTCCTTTTTATGTGAATTTTAGAGCTCTTCAGGTTACCAGTAGCTATAAAAATATTAACTTCATTTTTATATTTAGGTTGAATTATATTTATAAAAATATAACCATAATTCTCAGTAAAATTGTTTTCATTGAATTATTTAGAGTGAGAAGTAAGAATATTTTTTGAAAAAAATCATTATGATTATCAATACAGACGTTATTTTTATCTTTTATTGTCATCCAATAAAATTATTTTCATTCGATTGTTTATACGAGGGATAAGAATATTTTTTCAATAAAAAAGAATAATTTTTGAAATAAATCATATATGATTATCAATACAGATATTTGATTTTTAATTTTTGATTATCATATAACAAAATTATTTTCGCTAAACTAATTTTGTAAATATATATTTTATTACTCTATGCGAGCATTGCCATTCAAGTTATTGAAGCTATCTTTACAAAATATATTGATAATTTATGTATTTAAAATAATTTTATTGCACCTGACAATTTATAATTGCGAGACCTTGTAATTTTATTTGTATAAATTAATTTATCTCTTAACAAATTCCTCTTTTTAAAAATATTTATCTTCTATGTATTAAGTTATTTATGAAAAATTGTTTAACAAATATACACATTATTTAAAAATAAGATAAAATATTTTTAAAATAATGGTTTCTTTGCATATCAATTTTATTAGAATTTAAACTTATATATCATTATTTGAAGATAGAATTTATTCATTTGTTTTTGATAGTCATATATAATCTTAAATAACTTTTAATTTTTAGTTTGTTTAAAATATCATGGTGTAACTGTTGATGATGACCGATGTTGTTGTAACTTAACCTGTTAATGAATAGGCCAAGGGATTAGTTTTAGTATAACCTATTAAACAGTTTGTGAAATTCAACTTGAACTGATATATTAAAATATATGACAGATCGATTAGTTAAAAGCCAAAATTTCTTTTAATCTACAAACTTTAAAGTTGGGGCATCCAGTGGTTCTGTATGTTTCTAATTTTTAATTTTTTGTAAATTAAGAATTATAATTGTAAAATATAATTTATTTTATTTATAATAAATAATCTTTGAAACTTATTAACAGCTGCAAGATCAAAAAATCGTTTATTAATTGCGTTAATAACTTCAAGTGCAAAATTTTTAAATGAAAGCTTTCTGATATAAAAGTTTTTGAAATGGAAAAAAATGATATGATAGAGATAGTAATGAGGAATGAAAAGAATAAAATGAAAATAAATAAGTTAATTGTAGCGATAATTGCGTAGAAATAATTATTTAAAAATAGAACAGTTATATAAGAAGATACAAAAAATAATTAAAAATAAGGTAATTATAGAGAGTAAAAAAATTTTAATTGAAAAGTTTTATAATTAAACAAAAACATCCAAAATGATTATTTCTCCGACCACGTAATCAAAAAACAAATGATAATTTCCAACCAGAGTCCAAGCATATGTCCCATAAAGATCACGAAGCGGCTGAACAGCGTTCAACATATTTCCAGCTTGATTACAAGTTTCCTACGGTGAACAGGAGACCAATTCCACTAATTTTCCCTTCCAACAGTTGCAGCTACCGGCAGTGACAAGGATTTTGCTTGAAAAGCTCCTGCCATTTCAACTGCCGACAGGGACGGGAGGGAGAGGGCTCGCGAGTCGTGATAGGATTGAAGACCTTGTAACAATCGAATTCTTGAGTACGGCGAGGATTTCGATCGCTGTTGCCTTGAAGTGGAAGATGGTTCTTGCGGTGAGATGAGGTCAGGTACGGGGAGAAACGGTGATTCTCAGCTTCGAAGGTGGGGATATTGGCTGTTAGAAATCGAAAGGATCGGGATTTAGGATTTTCTTATATTATTATAATATGCATATTATAATCATCATTATTTTACACCGGAGAGGGAGGGAGGCATTGAAATTGTTGAACCGGCTGATTTCAAAACCGATCAACCGGCATGCCTATTCGGTTCTAAAAACATTGATCACGACAATCTCTTCGGACGTGATTTGATTAGGGTGTTTGGCAATAATGAAAATTTTTCACCTAAAACTTTTCACTCTTTATAATTATTCTATTTTTTAATTATTTATCCTCATCTTCCTATACAAACTATCATACTTTTCAATCATTTCTACACAATTAGTTATACAACTAAATTATCTATTTTAACTTTATTCTTTTTACTCATTATTACCCTTATCATATCACATCATTTTTTTTATCAATTTAATAACTTTTACATTAAAAACTTTTCATTCAAAAGTTTTATCACTTAAGTCTTAAGTAGTTTTATACTTTCCTGTACATGTGACAGGTCGTGCTGATAGATTCTGATGGATTTTAGTATCAACAAATTTTATAGTGGTATTATTTTGTTTGAATTAATTGCAAAGCGGTTTTTGTTTATGACTTTAATTCGTATTTGAGGAAGCATGGTTTAGCATGTCATGAGCATAATGTCTAAATGCATAAGCATGACATGATGAATACAACTTAAAGTTGAAGTTATGGTTAAGGGTTGCATGGATGCGATGAGAGTGATTGCGGTCTGTGGGCCACTAAGTGAAAGAGGAAGTAGAAAAATTAAATAGTTAAGTGCATGAGCATGAGCAATTGCATTGTAGTATGAGCATGGGCATTAATATGTTAAATATTTATGAAAGTTTTAATATTTTAATTGGTTATTTTTAGCTAATTTTTAGGATTGAGCAGTTTTCCTTCGCTTTCCTGTTTACTAAATTTGCCCATGCTCATCCCTATTTTATTATTTTTTAGTTAACAGGAAAAAAATGGATGCAGGTATTATGGTTCTCTACAAGATAATGTAATTTGGGTTAAATATTTTTTAAGATTCAAATTCTTTTGAAGTTAAATATTTATATTTGGATAATTTGAATTTATAATATTTATGCAATAATAATAGAAAATAACTTTGATGGACATTGAGGAAGTTGGTGTAAATTTTTATAATTATAAAAGAGATTCAATTATTGATTTAACATTTTTTCCTTAGCTTGACCGATCCTGGTAAGCTTTAGGTAGCTATCGTTGGTCGCAAGAGGTATGGGCGGGCGAGGTGTTGCATAGCTTACAACATGTTTGGCAATACATTTTGAATGTGGGAAGTGTTATCACCGTTGATAATTGTGGATTAATAATATATTTTGTGGCATTTTATATTAATTTGGTGGGTAATTACTTGAGTTTAGCTTTAAAATGTGTATTTGCAATATTTGGGTATTAAATATTAATTTCAAGTGATTTAAATAATTTCTGTGATCTTTTGACTTAAAATTAAGATATTAAACCTGAAAATCTAAAACTATGAGAATAAACATGATGACCTAGAGGAATCCACGAACGGCTACAAAACTTATTAAATTCTAATTAATTTAATCTCATGAGAATAAGTTGTTAAGAATATATTAAGGTTACGCCTTGTAGGTTTCGAGAGAATGTGTAAGGATAATTTAGGATTCATTCTCCTTTAACAAATAATATCTGGATTAAAAAATCATACCATGTACTCGTTGCAAAAAATACATGTGAAACCCTAGACTCTAGGTACTTGTATCTCTGCCTTCGAATTTTCTAGTTTTTGATTTTACGTTTTTAAATTCTATTTTTTCTTTTCTACTTTTTTTTATTCATTTCACTGTCTAGATATGCACTAAAAAGCATTTAAAATAATGTTTTAAGTCTCAAATTTCTTATAGATCGATATTTTATATACGACGATTTACGACCCGTGCATTTGCGATGAAATTGAGTTGCGATGAGATTGAAAATAACCATTAGCTTTTACGGAGTGTTAAGCTCCATTTTGACTTCTAAGGAAAAATTTTAATTAAAAAAAGCAATCAAAAGTGCCATTAAAGAGCTAAAAATCAAAGTTTGCTGCAAAAGCAGCTTCCATGTGTTGTTTTTATCATCTCATTAATTAGGTTAAACTCTAAATATGTTTATAAGTTTTCCCTTAGTTCCAAACATACCCAAGATGTTTCAATAATTTTAATATAGTCACTTATTTTTGTCAAAATCCCATTTATATTCACATTTTCTATTAAATGATTAGTATGTTCTAGCCCAAATGATGATTCTATAATTAAAAATTCGCATTCAAATGATAGATAGTTATATGCATGTAAAAGTATGATTTTATAACTATGAAAGTACTAAAAACTATAATTAGGGCTTGGACATATGAATGAGATTTTGAGGAAAACACATATATATATTTAGGATTTCTCAAAATATGAATATTTTTCCTAAGGAGGCCATTCTAGGTCTTCGGGACATGGTATTTTTCACATGATTCTACTTTAAGGGGTATTGTAGCCTAAGTTGATGATGTGATTTAGAGCCATTTGTTTAGTTGTGAAACCAAGTTAGATCATATGTGTAAATTTAATATAATAAAATCACTTGATTTAAATATCAATTCTAGATATCTTAATTCGACTTTAAATTATTTAGAACATTCTTCCCATATGGATAAATGATTTTACAAGTTATTATAACCTTTTAACTTAAAATGTGTCAAATGTTTTTTTTTTTATAATTTACAGATAATTACACATAGAGTGGTGTTGAAGCTCAACATTTGTGTAAGCTTTACCCGTTAATTTTTAAAATTTTTTGCATGGATATTTGGGCTCAAGTAAAATATTTTCATATAAAAAATTTATACTTTTGATTTTGTTTAATTTTTTAAATTTCAAAAATGAAAAATGCTCTAAATTCTAAAAATATTAAATAAAATTCACAAATGTAAATTTTGGATAGTGAAGAAAAATTTGTTTGGGCCTACAAATTCACACAAATAAAGCAGGTACAATCTCACCTAAAATTTAGATTAAATGCTTTTTAATGCTATGATAAAATAATTAATTTTACACAATATTACTTGTTAAATTTTGATTTTATCACCAAAGTACACCTCATGTAACAACTCAAAATTGAATCCCACATCAAAAAGGGAGAAATTTCTACGTGTTTATAAGTGGGTCTTAGATTAAACGTAGTATGATGCATTTTAAAATTGTGTTGCTGAGCTACCAGGTTAGAGTAGACAATATCATACTATTAGACTCATAACCCACAGGCTCATGATGATTTTTTTGGGTTTGGGTGCTACAAATGATATTAGAGCAATCCCCTCCAATAGATGTAGGGCAGATGTCCAAAATTGAGTTGAGATGAGCGGGTAGAAGCCTAGAGTTGAGTTGAGTTGAGTAGTAGTTTGAGGATAAACCAGACAGAAGCTGGTGAGCTTGTAACAACCCACAACTGAATCCCATATCGAAAATGGAAGAAAATTCATAGGAATTTACAAGCGAGTCTCAACTTAAATATAATATTCATAACCCATATGCTCGGAATGGTTTTTTTAGATCTTGGTGTTTCACCTCTTTCCTTGAAAGGAAAGATCTTCAAACTACTTTGGTTGTGTGCTCTCTATTGTCGGAGTCCCTATTGAATTTATTTTTGACAACAATGCCTTATAATGGTCTCGAATATGCAAATGCCAGCTACGAAGTTCTATCAAGGTTTGACTGTTTAAGGATGGTCATCAATCAGATCTTCAATTTATGAGGTTTATCTTCAATGATCTGATTCATATGTCGTAAAATTCAATAGCATAGTCTATGGGCACTTACATATGACCATGATCATCTCTACATAAGTCAAAATTTTTCATGAAAATTTGAATGTTGACTAATTTTTCATAGTTGAGGGCATGGGTATGTTAAATATTTTCATAAGTATAGGTTTATTCGTAAGAATCATAATTACAATGTTATTTGCAAAATCTAACCTCTGGGGTTAAAAGCATGATATAAAATTGATGGGGGCTTCATGCCAAAAAGAATGGAATTATGATTGGGCTAGAAGGTAAAAATTTATTTTTAAATATTTTTTATAAAATTAAACTAAATATATTTAACATATATTTTTAAGTTTTACCATTTTTTGGAGACTAGTAAATATTTTTTATTTTCAAAAATCAGGATATTTTAGTTAGTTTTAAAGGACTAAAATACTCCTATTTGGTTTATAGATTAAATATATTTAAATTAAAATTTTTACAAAAAATAGGTTTTTCGCACCTAGTTGCACCTTGTGCATTTAATTATCCACCATTACAATTAGCATTATGATTGTTGGGCAAAAAGTAGAATTATTGATCTAGACAATCAAACTTCTTAAGAGGACATGCATGTAAGAGAGTGAGAACAATGATGGATGTCAAAAGCACCCGAAGATGTATGAAATATTTTAGTTAAATTGAAATAATGAAAATATTATAATGATAACCTATTACATCATCAATCCAAATATATTTCCTTGCCTGAGGATGTAAATAGGATTAAAATTTTTTATTCTTAATATAACTTTTTAAATTTTCTATTTAATTTTTTAATAGGATGAAATTTTTTTTTCCCAAGATTATTTTTAAATTTTCTATTTTTAATGTAAATTTTTACATTTTTAATACTTCTTTTTTCATTCTCAATGCATATCAGTACATTCTCTTCTTATTTATTTATACTATTTCAGCCAATTTTGACACATGGATGAAGGTACGATAACAAAGCTAGAACAAGATTACACCTTCAAAATAGATAAATAAATTTCAACAATGAAATTCAAACGCAAAATTTAGAAAAAAATTCTGGAATATTATTCAATGTTCACAAGTTTTTCAAAATAAAAAAACATAACATCTTTATAGTACTGCTATAGCAAAATTTAGCTCATAGAAAACTCTGAGCAAATAGAATTCTGAAAGTGAATTGAAAAATATTCTTAATAAACGTGATTTATTATTTTTAGTAAATCAATATTTACTAAAAATAATATTAGAATTTGCTAAAAAGTAGTAAAAATAGAAAAGTAATAAAAAAATAAAATTATAATGGCAGTTATGGTGTCAAGCTTGAAAAAAGTTTTCCATTAATATATCATAGCTCCCATAATTCTACCTTCATCAAAATTTATGACTACTTAGAACTGTATCACTCTTTTATTGTGCAAAAATCTTTCCAAGTTTCCATCAAACAATCCTATTCACTTCCTCTTGGCAAATTACTTAACCTTGAATACTTTAGAACAGCTATTGAGAAAAAAAAAACACAAACGTAAGTGAAGGCAAGCAAAGCCCAATTCTAGAAATATTGGTGGGAGACAACAATCTGGTTTCTTGTTTTTGGTCATCCTACTCACAAGACTCAGTCTAGAATGAAGTTGAATTCGTCAAGCTGTGGGTTATCAACCTTTTTTTTTTTCACTTGCAAGTTGTCTATTTTTTTAGGGCTGAAACTGAATGGACGGTTGATTCAAATCATTTTGATTCGAAAAGGAATTTACTTGTGTCCATTCATATTTGACCCAATTGACAAGTTCTTCCACTTGTCATGCATGTGTTACGGGGATGGTTGCAAAGAGAAATTTCCAATACAATATCGATCTTTCTTTTGTATACAATACAAGTATTCTTTTTTTGTTTTTAAAGTATTGTATACAAGTATTCAATGTACATTTTTATCATATATATATATATATATATATATATTCAATGTACATATTTGGATGTATCTCCCATTCCATATTCGAAAAAATAATGAGGGTGTCTCCATCAAATCGAGATGGAAACATGAAATCTTCAAAGCACAAACTATCTTTTGCAGCAGATTTCCAGTTGACCATGTATTTAGTGTGGGTTATAATCTTATTAACTCAAGTTAAATAAGGCAGGCCTAGGTTTCAAAAGTACCGAAAGGGAATAAAGAGGCATGATATTATGCAGCCAGCCACATGGGTGTCCGCAAAATCCATTTATTATTTTTTTTTACAAATATATAAAATTAAGAGTATTTAATTTATAAATCAAGTTTTATTATTTTTAGAAATATTTATATTCTTATTTTTAAATATAAAGGTATTGTCATAATTTTACGGGCAGAAAATTACAACAATGACTCTATGTTTAAAAATAAAAAAATATATAAACATATACAAAAAGGTAAAACTTGATTTATATATTAAATATATTCAACATGTAATTTGTAAAAAAAAAAAAAAATTTAAAAAAAAAATTTCTAGCCGGCCTAGGCCGGCCTCGGAGGATCTTAAATAAAAGTGTCGATGGGATGCTTTGCGGTTGAGTTTTCTTTTGCTTTCTTTCTTTTTTTCACCTGGATTTGGGAATTTCGTGTCCTCAACAAGGCAAGGGGATTTTATCTTCCATAAATATTCAAGTGAAATACATTACTAATGTGGATAAAATCTATAATTTCTGTTTATATTGAGTTCCTTTCTTATATAGTCTCCTGTAATTAAATCGCCTGTAAAAAATGTCGATTCAAATTATTCAGTACTTTTATTTTTAAAAATGGATGTGGCAGGCCTGGATATTTTCACCGAGAGCAAGACTTTGGTGGTTTCCATATATTTATAAAAACTAATAAAAAAATTTCGGCCTCTCTAAAAAGAATCACAACATTTTACGGATGGCATCTAAATCATTAGTAATTATATATTTTAGTTAAGATAAAATGATATAAAATGAGATTTATCTGTTGAATTATAACATCCCACATTGGTTAGGATGAAGGAGGAAGCCTGAGCTATAAGTAGAAGCCGTTGGTAACTCTGTCGATGTGCCTTTTGGGGTACATTCAGAGTACTCACAATGACAAAACCATACAGGCTAAGGCTCAAAGTGGACAATACTTGCTACAGTTGGGCCTAGGCATTACATTAATCAAATCCATAAACTAGTGTAAGATCTATATTAACATGCATGAAAAATATACTTCTTCATATTGCTGTAGGCAACGTATATCGTTTCAAAATAAAAATTTTAAGCAAAATTTTTTCTTTCTTCTTTTTGTGGTGCATAGAAAATTATAAATGAATAGTATTCTTTATTTTTTTTGTTGGCAATTTTTTTTTTTTTTTTGGATTCCGATTATATGCTCCTGGGAACACAAACTTAGAACTCTTGGGTGCAGATAACCCATTTTAAAATTTTTTAAAAAGTTTCATAAAATTGTTAATTTAAGTGTTGTAATATGCATACAAATTTTTGCGATTTTTGGATTTTTGAAAATCAGTAAATGCCACAGATTTTAAAAAATCAGAAAAAATCTAAAAATCTCTTTAAAAAAGGTAAAAATTGATAAACATGTTAAAAAATACTTGCATTAATAATTGAGTAAAAAATTTCAAAAAAAAAAAGAAAATGGTTATATGCTCTTGGGAGCACATAACTGGGATTCGTTTTTTTATAGCTCTATTTTGCATTAGTACCCCTTTCCGTTTGTCATTTCACCATTTAGATGTCCTAATCTATTGATTAATTTATATCGATATTTAAGAAAATTCTACTTATTTAATATTGTTGTAGGCAACGTTGTTTGAAAATAAAAAATTAAGCAATTTGTTTCTTTTTGTGGGAGGTACACATAAATGGATAACATTCTTTATTTTTCGTCTCAACATTAATTTATTGTAGATACTATTGATTTGGCAAAATTAACATCCACTTATTAAGCAGTTTTTACAAGAAGACCCGTGGTATCAACTTTGATATGGTTTTTCACAGCCTACATAGATATAACCAAATGACAAATCTATAAAATAGCGTCCTTAAATTAAGCTCACCTGATCTTAATGATAGAATATAACTAGCTTAAACTCTTAACTTCTGTTAAAATTTCTAATAAAAGTGTTGATAATAAGGATATATTTTCATGGTTCCGAAGTGAAAATATTTTTGTCAAATCAACATTTATGGAGTAAAAATTGTAAAATGGCAAAAAATTTTATTTTTATTTTGAATTCTCTTTCATAAATGTACCGGTCTTTCATACTATGAAAATTGACAATTTTTTATATTTAATTTTTAGAGTTAATTTCAAATATACTCACTCCGTTTTCCCTTAATTACAAATATAGGAATATTTAATAATTTTAAAATTTCAAAATACCCTTGATTGATCTAGTATTCATTGTTATTTGTGTCATATCCAAACTGTCAAAACTCATTTTGCTTAACTTCACTCTCAAGTAGGGTGAGTTTCCATCACATTGTTCAACTTTTTTCATAAATGAATGACTATAATTATTAAATAATAAGGGGCATTTTAGAATTTCCTATGATGAATAACGATGATTTTTAACTATGCATGATGGAATGAGCATGGATAAAATTTTACCCATACTTACAAGGTGTATGTGAAAGTTTTCAAACTTAGTGAGTATATTTCTAATTAAAGACAAATGTAATAATTATATTTAGGGTGTGTTTGGTTGGGGGTAAAACTTTTGATGAAAAGTTTTTGAGGTAGAAGTTGTCACATTGATAGAAAATGATGTGATATAATAGGAGTAATGATGAGAAGTAAAGAGAATAAAGTTAAAATAGATAGGTTAGTTGTATAGATAGTTGTGTAGAAATGATTGAAAAGTAGGGTAGTTTGTATAGAAAAATGTGAAAAAATAATTAAAAAATAGAGTAGTTATGGAGAGTGAAAAGTTTTAGATTGAAAAGTTTTGATTGACATGTTTATATCCCAAACAAACACACCCTTAAAAGTAACCCTAAAATTTTATTTTTGAAAATAAAAATGGGCATAAGCATTCATTTCTTTTTTATTTTTAAAAATCAAATAAAATAAAAATGGCCAAATTTCACCAATAGAAAATCGAGATGGTCCTTGCATATTTGATTTAAAAATTGAAAATAAAAATAAACATTTTTTCTACAGTCTCTCCCTCCTATTGCGCCCGCAATACTGCGAAGCTGTATGAGATGGACCTGAGCAATTGACGTGGAAAATACCAATGTTAACATTTTTGGCCTTGAATGGCCAGCCTTGGGAATGGTCCTTCCAAGCAGTTTTGGCAAAGTTCAAAGAGGTTGTAGTTTGATAATCCAAACAAAATAGTTCTTGAATTATTTTTTTATGATATCCTTTTACAATATCATTTATATTTTGTTACAATTCAAGATCAACTTACTCGATGCATTTTATAATTTTTATTTTATATATTTCTTCTGTCTAGCATAGGTTGAAACTCCGACCCGGACCTCTTGGACACAGGATTTTTACAACCCCCCGTGTCGGCTCATGAATTATTATGGCCATGTATAAATAACAGGGAATTTACTGTTGGAGGACTGTTTCCTCCCATAAAGAGTAGCACATGTAAGGTATTTATAATTCCATGTTGCACCAACCATTTTTCAAAATTCATATAATGAATTGCACATGCCACCAGCCATTTTGAGTTATTAATGCTTGGAATTATCTCAGACAACTCAAAGGTCAAAAAAAAAATTGCTACTTTATTTTGTGCATAGAGTAGAGTATTTTTGTTGGCAGATGGATGTGCAATTTTCAAGTGCTTTTCAATTAATATCAAACCATTTGTTAACCTGTCTCACATTTATTAGACTAATATAAACACACAATTCCTAGTCCATGAAGGCGTGGAAGCGACCGAGCGTATCCACAAGGCTTTCCTTCTCCTTAATTTGTGCCTGCCACGTAAAAGTTGTCTTACTTTCCAGGGCAACATGTTTGAGGTTCATATCATCTCTAGAGAGACCATCATCCCATCCTCTCCAACTTCACATTCCACCCCTGCATTCACCCTCTCGCTGCTTCATCAGATTGCTCCTTGCACATACGTCCCACTCATTCTCTACTACTCTCGAGACCCCTCCAAAATTAGCACCGTAGATGATGTCTCCACCAAGCTGAAAACATCTCTCTCCGAGGCATTGTCTGACTTCTATCCATTGTCTGGAAGGCTCAGAGAAGATGGCCTCACGGTCGACTGCAACGACGAGGGCATTGACTTCTATGAAGCCCGAGTGGACGGCCAGCTCTCCGAGTTCCTTCTAGAGCCGGCTGCCCATGAATGCAACCGGTTTCTCCCTCCTGACTACCACTTTGGGAGATCCAACAGGCCGAACAAGCTCCACGCAGCCCAGCTCAACGTTTTCGACTGCGGGGGCGTGGCAATCGGCTTGTGGATTTCCCACAAGGTCGCTGATTGCAATTCCCTGGACTCATTCCTCGATAGATGGGCTATAACTGCTCGTGGAGCTGACGGAATGGCAGCCCCCCTCTTCGATTCCGCCAGGATTTTCCCAGCAAGAGAGTGCCAGCTGAAAAGTCAACTGGGCTTTTCCATGCACGAGAACGTTGTAAACAAGAGGTTCGTGTTCTCTGCTGGCGACATCGCTAGACTTAGAGCTCGAAAACATCAAGATCAGCGTCGTCCCCCAACACGCGTTGAGGCTGTCTCCGCTCTAATCTGGCAAAGCGTGATTACAGCTGAGTGGAAGGAAGAAGGGGAGAGGCTGTTTATAGCAATGCTTGCTGTGAATGTGCGAGGGAGGAAGACGCCACCTTTGCCAGACCATTTGTTTGGAAATCTGTGGGTCGATGCCGTCGCCTCATGGCTATTCGATGGCCGAGAGCGCAGTACTGGAAATTTCCTGCAGTGCTTAGAAGGGCGGCTGAGGGATTCCATCAAGAAAGTAGACCGTGACTACATGAGCCCACTGCAAGGCCCAGATGGTTCTTCCAAGGTTACTCAACCCTTGCAAGAAGTGCTGCAGAAATATTCGGGTGAATGTGGCGTGGAGATTTGCTTTTTTTCGAGTTGGTGTAGGTTTGGTTTGCATGATGCTGATTTTGGTTGGGGAAAGCTCACCTGGATCAGCCTTGCTCAGATTCCATTTAAGAATCTTATCATGCTGATGGAGACGAGAAGTGGAGATGGAATTGAAGCATGGGTGAGCATGGATGCGGGAGAGATGACTGCATTTGAGCAAGATGAACATCTCCTCTCATTTATTTCTCCTCCTAAACTCAATTAGAAGAAATGATAGGCTTTGTATCTTTTAGACATTTCTTCAATGTGACCACTTATAATTTTAATATCTTTATGCTTAATTGAAAATTTATTTCATCCATTTTGTTTATGGTCATTTATATTATTATGAAAATCCTTTCATTTATTTGGTCACTATACAAGGTTCCATTACAAATATGCAAAATCAACATAATAAAAATTTTAATGTTAAATGTCAATCTTAAAGTTTTATTTTCAACGTCTAAACGATCTAAAACATCATTAGATAAATGATTATATAAAGTGTTATTATAGGGTAATTTGCATATAAACCCACATAGTTTAATCGATATTGCAGATATACCCACGTAGTTTTACGAAATGCATATTACCCCCACATAATTTCACCAAAATTATGTATTACCCTCAGGCCGTTAATATTTGCCGTTATATTTTCAAAAATGACGAAAATGCCCTCATCTTCATGGGGTGATATGCAATTTCGTGAAACTATAGATGAGGGTATTTTCATCATTTTTCAAAAATATAACAGCGGATATTAACGACAATTAACGGTGTGAGGTAATATGTAATTTTGGTTAAACTATGTGTAGGTAATATGCATTTTGTGAAACTACATGGGTATATCTGCAATTGACGTCAAACTATGTGAGTATATATGCAAATTAACCGTTATTATATTTTAATTCATATGTAAATGAATCTAATTAAATATTTCTCATAATTTACACACAAACATATAATTTTTAGTAAATGTGGTCAGACATATATTTGATTTGAATGAAACTTAGTTTTCTAGCTGAACAACTGATGTTAAATAAAATATATAAAATAAATTTTCCATCAAATATTAAAACTTTTTAAGTCATGATGCAATATCTTTGTCAATCTCTGTACTTTCTTGAATTATTGATTGGGACAATTTAGGAAGAAGTCCTGTTCAATACAAGTGTGAGCTTTGAGCCTCAATGTCACACTTGCATAACCCTTTATAAAAAAATTTATTTGGACCCACATTAAATGCTAAAAATAAGAATGTATGTTAGCAATGATAAAACTTTTAATGAAAAGTTTTTCAATGTAAAAATTTTTGTAATGTGAGAAAATAATATGATTTAATAAGAGTAATGATAAGATATAAAGGGAATAAAGTTAAAATAGATAGGTTAGATGTATGAGTAGTTGTATAAAACTGATTGAAAAGTAAGGTAGTTGCATGGAAAGAAGTGAAGAAATCATTAAAAATATGAAATTTTGCAGAGTGAAAAAATTTAAAATTGAACCTAACTAATCATTTTAAGGCTAGGCTCAAGGGTTTAGAAATAGAAATTGGGGCTTAAGATATAAGATTAGAATTAAGGT
Source organism: Annona cherimola (assembly GCA_030490835.1). Lineage (NCBI taxonomy): Eukaryota > Viridiplantae > Streptophyta > Magnoliopsida > Magnoliales > Annonaceae > Annona > Annona cherimola. The sequence goes on from CM059971.1 coordinate 71,203,031, forward strand.
TGATTCCAACCACCTAATCAAAATCGAGTTGCATTCTTGAGAACAATAGTTGACTTGTGTAACAGTGGAAGTATAAGTATGGAATACTTAATAACATCTAGCTTTCTTTTCTCACAAATCCTACACTTGGCCTTAAGACTCGTTGACTATATAGTAAAATCTTCTAAAAAGAAGAAAACTCAGTTATTAATCTCTGAGTTCTGAATTGAAAATTCTATACAAGGTTCGGAATATCAATATTGGGGGCATATCGGCCCCTCCAAAAATGATACTCTATGAGTGTATTGAGTCCATATCAGACTGTATCGGATGGAATTTTTTTAACCCAAAAAATCTAAAAAAAATGTAAATAATTCTAAAAAATAAAAAACGAAAAATACCTACTTAATTCACATACTTTGCCCATGTATAGGACGATGTATTGGTGGATTTTCTCTTATAAGTAGTTATTTACGGAATGGGTAATATGACTTTTACAGGCAATATTCAACTAGAAATAAAAATATCATACTAAAACTAAGTAATAAACATGAAGACAATAAAAAATAAATAAATGACAACCTTTACATATCAATGAAAGCTAAACTGAAGTAGCAATATTAAAAAAATGTGATTTTTAAATTTGCAAATTAGGAAAAAAATATTTATAAACAAAATATTTTGTGAAAACATATGTCAAACATGTATTTATTTTTATATGAAGATGAAAAATTGAAGCATTAAACAAATCATGTTTTTTCATTTTCCAAATTATAAATTTTGAAAAATCAAAAAAAAAAATTTTAAATACAAAAATCACACATTATCACCAAAAAATAACAATACGCATGGATCATCAATAATGTATTATATAGAGTATGGACATAAAACATGTATTTGATATTAATATTTTTAAAATTTTTAAATCTGAAAAAATTAAAAAAATATTTTTGGTCAAAATATTTTGTGAAAATAGAGGTAAAACACATTTTATTTTTGAAGATGGAAAAATGAAATGGTTGCATTTTCAATATTTTTATTTTTAGAAAATGAAAAATAATATAAAAATTACAAATCTAGCACAATAATAGAATGAAATTAACAAACCATATGCGGATCTTAAGTTTTAAACCATTTGAAAGAAGAAATCTCACCTTTTATGATTTTTCCCCAAAATGGGTTCTTCTGGCTAGATTTGGAATTGCACCTAAAATAACTTGTTTTTTGACAAATCAACAGCTCCAACCTCATCAGTTTTGCCTCCCTTTGCTTTTTTATGGGTTCTTGTCCATTTTTTTCAACTCGAAAAAATAGATTTTCACGAGATCGTCAGATTCAATGCTCGAAGAAACTAGATATATCAACTAGTTTGAGGAAGCACCAATAGCTGGGTCTACTTACATTTTCTTTCCTTGATTTTTCAATTTTTGAATCCCTTCCATTAGACCTTTAAAGACCATATTTGGAAGCTTATCCAAAAGGCATAGTAGGTGCATAGCAAAACCCCATATGGACAAGCCTATGATTGGGTTAGAGCAACCCAAAGTAGAAAAAAAAAGGACCTCTATAGAAGTTGTTAAGTGTGACAATGTTACATAGCTGCAAGGTTAGCATCAAACAAATTCAAATGGGAGTCAAGGGTCAAATCAAAGAATTTACCCATTGGAGAGGGTTATGAATTTCAAGGTATAAAGAGCTTAGTTGCTGCATGAGCAATAGGTAGAACAGTTTACACATTAGAAACCCATGCACTAAGTAGGCATGATCTGACCAAGACTTCCTATGAGCTAGAACAAAGAAGGATTAAGCCCTATGCATAAAAGTACAAGCATTACACATCATATACCAAGAGTGTTATGATGCTTATGAATTTGTTTATCATGAGCAGGATTGCAGGTTTGGTGGAGACTCAAGATTAATCAAAAAGATTCTGCAATGAACCAAAGGTTGACTGACTTTTTCCATCTAACAAATAGAGGAGTGGTGTACCTTCCGTCAACCTCAATGGTTGTCGTAGGCATAGGGATCTTGCCAAAGACCAATCCTCCACAACCATCAATGATTTAGAGTTGAAAATATAAATGCCCCCATTAAAGATCGATACGCACTACTACCTGAATGATGATTCAAGTGCTACAAATCCCTACAGAAGTTTGCGTGCTTTCTTCCCCTCAAGTAGACAATTTTAGAGAGTTTCACACCTTCATGGATACCGAGAACTTACGATCTTAGAGCTTGTAGAGAGAGAAAGACTCTGTTAAGCTTGACCTCCATCTCCAATGTCTTCTCTTAGAATTGGTACTCCAAATTGGAAAGTTTTACTTTCAATGCTTTGAGGTTGCTCACCATAATCACCCACAAAATCAATGTTATGATATCTTGATAGGATTTAACTTTGATTCCTACAATTCATTGAACCAATACAATTACAAGATACAAGAAATCTTGTTGTGTTGATCTCTCTAAAATTATAAACTAGTTAGGTTATTCCAAATTCTAATAGCCAAAGAACACATCAATTATTCCCCTTCCATTGATATAGTTTTTAACTACCTAATTAACAACTTAGAAGGAATGCTAGTAGGTTAGAACATTATGATTTAGCATTCAATTTCTTATATATCACCACAACACCCACCCTCTGCACTTGTGGTGCAAAGCCCACCAATTTTGAGGCCCTAACATCCCAGCTTGGCTTAGAACAAACCTAGCCCTTTAGGTCTTATGGGAGAAAAATATGCGAAAGTTGGAATAAATCTTCAAAAATATCATCCTTAAAGAGGAGGCCCTGCCATAAACTAGTGTCATCGCTCATGGGACTCTTTAGATTGCCATGTGACTCCCCACTTTTGATCAATCTAAGGAAGTTGCTAATAGATCTCAGTTGATGAAGCCATGAAAGACAATACCATGATAGGGACTTTCAGATGACACAAACCCTCTCGATGTCACATATTTGTTACCCGCTCATCGAGTAAGTTATGATGAAAGACACTTCTCTTGGGTTGAACTCCTCTACAAATGTGAGAACTTTCTCTTATCACCATCTCTTCTAATTTGTCACCCTCAATTCCCCAATGCAACCATGGAGAACACCTCATAGATTGGTAAAGGAGTCACTTAATTTCTTAATTATATGCATCCCAATAACCTACTAAGTAAGTTTTGGGTAATACCTTGTCAACAATAATTGGACAGGCTAGCTAAAGTGTTTCTTCAACCCATAGCTAAATTCCGCCGAACTCAAATTGGGTAAGCTAATTTTGATATATTGACACCCCCGAATTCCCTCAACATCTAGATATTGGGAGGTTAGCCTCGCCTATGATTCTCCTCTAATCAACTAGGATATTATATCCTCTAAAAAAGATAATAGAAAGATTGATCTTCTTATACAATCTTCTCATGTATAAGGTTAGATTGATTGCTAGGTAATTTTTTAAAAATCATAAGCTGTCATGGAGTTTCTGTGAAATTAGAAGGCGACAGGAGAATCTATAATTTTTAGAAGCTAGAAGTGGGTTTCCGGGACTGGGCTGGATCCAAGCTGAGCCCAACAGCAAACAAGCCCAATTGTTGGGATAGGCCGGGGGAGGAGGATCCAGTTAGCCATCCCAGGGCTTAAAGCCCAGAAATCAAGCCCAGGCAAAATCCAAGCAGTGAAGCCTAGAGTGCGGCCTACCAGGAAGCCCAGTTGGGCAGGATCACCGGCATCGAGCCCAAGTGGCCGGCGGGGAGGGACACATGGCAGCATTAAGTGATTACATCTTTAAGTTGATGTAAATTGAGCCATAGATGTCCGATTTGAGTGATCTAAGCATCATTTTCTATGGATTTAGTCCTTCTGAGTTCGATGGAAGGGCTAGATTAGTCAAATGAGGCCTAAAAGTTTGAGTTTTTGGGATAGAGGAGTACCTTAAGGGATTTAAGGTTATAAATCCTTAAGGTAGTTCACAAATTTAAAGTCGAGTACTTCAAAGAAAAGATGATGACATACAAGATGTATTAGAAGCTTAAAGAATTGAGCAATTGAGAGAATATGTCATATTTTTATGATCTTAATTGCATGACATTATCTCATTTACTAAGTTCTTGTGAGCTTACCCTTTTCCTTTGACTCTCAGATGATCCCGTGAATGGTAGCTAATGAGATGGTGGTGGTGTGATGAATTTATTTAATTTTTTATTTATTTTATGTAATAAATGACTTGACTTGGATGTAAAAATTTTTATTGATGTGGACATGATTGTAATAACTCTATTTCTAGGATGTACTAGTGCAAGTATGGTCACCTAAAGATCCTGACGTTTTAAACGACTCAAACCGAAAATTAAGGCAAAATCTTTAATTTTTAGTTCAAGCTGTTATAGTTGTTGGTCCCGAGTTGATGGCTAAACCCAAGAGGAGAGGGGTGAATTGGGTTCTTTAAAAAATCTTCTTTGGTAAATCAAAAACTCTTAACCCCTTGAAAAATTTAATCCCCTTTGAAAGCAAATGGAGAGCAAATAAGATAAAGCAGTAAAAATAAATAGAACACAAGATTTATAGTGGTTCGGGCAAACCTTCCCTACTCCACTCTTCCAAGCTCACACTCCGTTGTGACTTGGGTTCCACTATGTATTCCTCGAATACACTTAGAGTCACCGCTCTCTTCTAGATTTCAGCTCTAGGGGGCATAAACAAACACTTACACAAGTAGGTGATGAGTCTCACTCCAATCACACCCTACTTTGCATACACTTGATCTTAGCTACCCAAGCTAAATCAAGATTTATACAACAAGACTTTCAAAAAGAAAACCTACACTTTACAATGATGTGTAGACAAGTTTGAGCTCGAGGAAGAATTCAGAAGCAGCTTGGATGATTCTCGATGAAGCAGCTTGCAACCTGAAGCTCTCTTCTTCCTTAGAATGTATATGGACCACTCAAAAATGGAGAAAAGCAAATAGGATTCCTCTCTAGCACTTCTTTTCTCTCTTTGGACTTTGTAGAATATATAGTAGTGTCTTGTAATGTTCTTGTGTGTATTCATGTTCATTTGAGGGTCCTTATATAGATTGAGGAGAATATGAACGTTGTAGAAGTGGTTGGCGCGCAATAAATGAACTCCAACGTTCAAAAATTCGAACGTTATTTTCCAAGTCGAAGATGGAGTCGACTTGGCCTGCGACTTGGCTTCCAAGTCGCACCTGGAGTCGACCTCGTGTGCGACTCCAGTTCTTCAGATTTCCAAGTCCGAGTCTTGGGTCGACTTGGCCTTCAGTCTTCAACTCAAGTCGATCCTGGAGTCGACTTGGGTTGCGACTTGGCGTGGTCTTTTGCAAAAACGCCTTGATCTTCTTGAATTGGCTTGAACCTTGCAAAATTGGTCTTCATGACTTGGGTATTGCTTCAGTTGGAATAAGCTTGAAGATTAGCTTTGGACTTGATAGACTTGATTTGAACTTTGAACATGAATCTTAGCTTTGATCTTCAAGAAACTTCAGTTGCTTTTTGAGAATGGACTTTGCATCTTATTTGGATTTGATAAAGTCTGAATGGATCCTCGAAATAAGCTTGAAACTTCAATCTTCAAGTCTGAACTCCTCAAGTCGAAGTTGGAGTCGACCTTGTCTGCGACTTCGCCCAAGTCGCACCTGGAGTCGACTTCGCCTGCGACTTCGCCATGTCCGTTTCCACATTTTCAACTCTGGACACTTTTTGACGTTTGAAGTCGATGCTGGAGTCGACTTCGTCTGAGACTTGGCTTCCCAAGTCGCACGTGGAGTCGACTTGGACTGCGACTTCACTTGCTTGTTTTCTATTTTCAATGTTATCCACCTTTTGCCATTTGAAGTCCCTTGTGAAGTCGACTTAGGTATCGACTTCACCCCAAGTCGAAGTCCAAGTCGACTTGGTAATCGACTTGACTTCTTTGCTTTCCTTAAACACTTGGCAAACTCATTAGTACACTTTATATACTCAAATTAGTCTTTGTTTAATCATCAAAACTTATGCTTTGGTCAATTTGTTTTGTTTTGAACATTGTTTCCAACAATAGTAACACCACATTAGTCTTCTAAAACTTGTAATAGATAGCAAATAATGAAATCATATTAGAAGTATTATAAGCGCATATATGTCAAGTCTCAAATCTGAACTTATGCTTTGAATAAATTAGTACACTTCTTTAATAATGTAAAAAAATTTAAATAAAATTCTAATTTTTTATCTTTGGGGTTGTTAGAATCTCCTTTCTCACACTAAAGTATATCTTTGCTAATCATGTTGCAAGACTAAAAACAAAATGGTGTGAGCGAATAGCTTAGGAAGTAACTAATATCTTGAAGATTTTTAAGTCTTAGGAATAATCATATCATTGCTGTCATCTCACTTAAATTAAGAGAATTTAAGAATATTTATACTCATGTATGCACGCTACGTAATCATGCGTGTTGGTCATTGTTATGCTCATGTGCACCCTTATTACACAATTATGGACTAAGTATATTTTAATACAGTCCTCAGGTCCCTACCAAGATGCGATCATACTATTTATAGTCTCAAAATGCTAACTCAAAGACCATTTCTAATCTCACACACCAACATGCAAGCATACACCATGCTTATGCATTAACCACCACTTAAATTCACTTAATATAACTTATTGCTAAAAAATTTTATAATCGTCACACTCATTCTTGAATAAATCAACCTTGGAAGAAATCGACCTTAATAAATAATCTCAAATCATAACCAGTGTTGTAATAACTGGTGGCATGGCCAGTCCGATCTTGCCTAGTTTTCGGTTGAGTGAAACAAACCGCTAAAAACCGGTTGAATTGTCCCGGTTTCCGATTTTCCTCCCGCTCGGTTAACCCGGTTTGCAGCATCGGATATATTTTTTTAAAAAGAAACCCTCATTTCCAAAACCCAAATAGCAGGAGACCAGCTCTCTATTTTTTTTCCCTTTTCGAATTTAAGGCTTCAAGCAGTAGATCATCTTCCTCTTTAGCTAGTTTCTTCGACGCCGGTAGTCAGTTGAAGACTTTTTTTCAATCTAGCCGGCAGCCACAGCAGGCGGCAGGTAGCGTCTTCTTCTTTCTCCAGCGTCATCAACACAGCAGCACGTGTAATCGTTGCTGGCTGCGCTCATCTTTATCCATCCGCTACGAGTACTTAGCAATCGAGCTTTAAGTTTCCAGTTATCACCACACAGGTCGATTAATGCTATCTTTTATCTTTTTCTGCCTCCCTGCTTCATCCATCTGCCTCCTTGCTTTCTTCTTTCTCCCTACTTTCGTCACCATCCAGCTATTCAAGTTGCTTTTTTATATTAAAAAAAATTTTGCTTTCAAGTTTCATCTGCTGGATACTTTTATTTTGGATTTGTTCTTTTTTTTTTTAAATTTTTGCTTACATTCCCTATATAATGTATATTTCCTATTTGGTCGATTTTCCAACCTTCTTGGTTATTCTTAGTTAGAAACCTACCAGCCAAATATTTTTTAATTATTTGTTCCCATCTTCCTATACAAATTGTCATACTTTTCAATCATTTCTACACGATTAGTTATACAACTAAACTATCTATTTTAACTTTATTCTTTTTATTTATCATTACCCTTATCATATCACATCATTTTTTTTTTTATTAATTTAACAATTTTTACACCAAAAACTTTTCATCCAAAAATTTTATCACGTTTACATGTGACAGGTCGTGCTGATGGATTTTGATAGATTTTAGTATCAACAAATTTTATACGGATTAGGTGGTATAATTATGTTTGAATTAATTGCAAAGCGATTTTTGTTTACGACTTTAATTTGTATTTAAGGAAGCATGGTTTAACATGTCATGAGTATAATGTTTAAATGCATGAGCATGACTTGAGGAAGACGGCTTAAAGTTGAAGTTATGGTTAAGGGTTGCACAGATGCGATAAGAGTGATTGCGGTCCGTGGGCCACTGAGTGAAAGAGGAAGTAGAAAAATTAAATGGTTAAGCGCATGGGCATGAGCAATTGCATTGTAGTATCAGCATGAGTATTGATATGTTAAATATTTATGAAAGTTTTAATATTTTAAATGGTTATTTTTAGCTGATTTTTAGGATTGAGAAGTTTTTCTTCGCTTTCCTATTTACTAAATTTGCCCGAACTCATCTCTGTTTTATTATTTTTTAGTTAACAGAAAAAGCAATGGATGTAGGATATTATGGTTCTCAGCAAGATAATGTAATTTGGGTTAAATATTTATATTTGGATAATTTGAATTTATAATATTTATGCAATAATATTAGAAAATAATTTTGATGGACATTGAGGAAGTTGGTGTAAATTTTTATAATTATTAAAGAGATGCAATTATTAATTTAATATTTTTTCCTCAACTTGACTGATCCTGGTAAGTTTTAAGTAGCTATCGTCGATCGCAGGAGGTATGGGCGGGCGAGGTATTACATAGCTTATGACATGTTTGACAGTACATTGTGAATGTGGGAAGCGTTATCACTGTTGATAATTGTGGATTAATAATATATTTTTTGAGTATTTTATATTAATTTGATGGGCAATCATTTGAGTTTAATGTGAAATTTGCTTTAAAATATGTATTTGCAACATTTGTGTATTAAATATTAATTTCAAGTGATTTAAATAATTTTTGTGATCTTTCGACTTGAAATTATATTTTTTTATTTGTTGTCATATAATAAATTGTGTTTGATATATTTATTAATATTGTTGCAATCATTGGGCTTGAAATAATTTTAATGTGTTCACCACTTGTTTATTAACATGAATTAATCATTTAAATATTTTTTATGTAGATACATTTATTCCAACCATGGGACCCACTACAAATCAACGAATTAAATGAATCAGCCCAGCTGACAGTCCAATTTCTGGTAAACCAGAAAAATCCACCGCCTAAGCCCAATTCAACGGCCATGATCATACAATTCACATCCACACATGCAAGTACGGCCAGCAGATCAGCCGTCCGTTTACATCAGCTGTCCGTCCATTAATCCCATGCAAGATCAGCCACCGTCCAGCAGCCCATCTGAACCGTCCCATCTCTCCAGGCCGTCCAAAGTCCAGTGGGGCCCTCCAGGATCCATCAATACATCACTGCCCAACCTGATTTTCACCATCCAGATTTTTTAAAACCATCCTTGCAGATCACGTAAATTCCATGCATTCCACCACCCATTTATCCAGCAGACCACGTCCATAAGATTCAACCATCCAAAGCTAATTAAATGCGCAAAAATAAATCCCGGCAAGCCACGTCCATTCCGTTCCACGCTATGAAATTCAAGCCGTTCAATTCTGGACGTCAATTTCTGCATAACCATGCAATTTCAGCCCAAACAAAATTCAGCCATCCATCTGTCTCCAGCAGCAAAGACACATGCGCAATTGTGATACCGTTGCAATTCAAATTGCGCAGTATAAAGCTAGATGCGCATCTTCAACTCATGCAAACCTTACAAATAAAGGATGTGGGCAGCTATTTCGGAGAGGAGGAGAATTTAGACGGATTTTAGAGAGCAGACCTCGATAATCGACATACAACATAATGGCAGCTGATGCTTATTTGTGAAGGACAAATTTGAATGATTAAAAGATTAAAAAGTAATAACAAAAAAAATACTGTAATTTATGTTGATCGAAAGATTAAAAAAGTTAACTTTGGCAAGTATGCACACTTGCAGTAACCATGAATGTGTATTAATGTTTCTGTCAAATGAGCATGTTTAATGGACATGTAAAGTGAGCTAGAAATGTAATAAGCTAACTATTAGCCTATTACATGGGCATCTAATGTGAGCTAAAAATGTAATAGGGTAATACGCATGGCTGGATGCTAAATGGAATCATGGTTTCAGTCATCCCGCCAACAACAAGTCCACCTATGCTCCCAAATCTCATAATATAAGAATTTCAACATTATGCATATAAACGAAATTTGGATCTACTACTAATTTCCTATGGATAAAGAGTATTTATGATTAATTTATCTTCTTGATTATTTCAACTTCTTTAATCACTTATGTCTATGTAATTTTTAAAAATTCCTGTTTGAACAAATTGTTACTCCAGTTTTTCAAACGTTATTTATTTTTACCTTCTCCTGCACATCATTGGTTATTTTATCTTTACTTTCCAGAAGTATCTGCTCCATTGTAATGCACATCTCATGATGCTCTCCAATGCACTTATCCAAACACGCTTATGTCATGACATTTTCCAGGTAAACTCACATTTTTACATGTTTTTAAAGATTATTTGCAAATATACCTACGTAGTTCCAAAAAATTGCAAATAATCCTTTTGTTTGATAAATTACAAATAACCTAACAATTTTTGACAAATATTGAAAGTATATCCACACTATTAAGCCTTCCCCAAATTAGGTAATTTTTTTCTAAAATAACTACATTGGCCTCATTCTCTTGCCATGTAAAACTTCTTATCTGGCTTTGTAGTGCGGTTGCTGACTCTCATGTCACACTCTAGGACCTTCACTTTAAAACAAGGGACTCTTGCTGAGAGTAATCCAAGGGTGCCTATGATGTTTTCAAAGAGGTAGAATCTCCCATTTTTTGACCATGACAGGATATGTGAAGTGGGCTTCACTGCTCAATCTTATGCATTGAAACCAAAACACAAAATTAGGATGCATGAAATGAACAAAGTGATGATGACATAGGCCAGTTTCACCTTGGTTGCATCTCTTCTGTTTTGTATTAAAGGCTTACATGGGCATCCTCTTCATAGAATACCCAAGGCTTAGCTTCGCATAGCACATGGCGTAGCTTTATATTTTAGTAAAGTAGATTTCATCTCAAAATTAGAGATTTTAATTCTATTCCCATTCTAATGGTTAAAAACTGACCAAGAATCTCTCCTAATCTCTTTCCAATGTAGGATGGTTTAAGGCTCTAGCAAACAAAAATTGAAAGAAAGTAGAGTGTGATCTTCACTGTCTCTTCTATGTGTTACATAACCACTACTCAATATTTCCAGATGGTGTGATTCAAATATATATATATATGGGATTTATTCACATGCATTCAAACTACACGGGAATTACCCTACAGACGCCCCATCCACCCGTTCATTTCAGCGGGCGAAATCTGCGCCGTTTTGTTCGATTGTGCGTGTAGAGAGAGACAGCGAGCTGAATGAGACTTCACGTACACGCGCTCAAAACTTCGGAGGATGGATTTTCCTGCTCGGTAGCAAAAAACAAAAACCAGGCTGAAGGTCCCGAGCCCTCCATCCTGCCCGTGCCTCCTCTCTCGCATTCGCCCTAATCCAGAAATGCATTTTCCCGCTCGGTGGACTGAAAATCCACAAAAACCCACCCGAAATATTCCCTCTTTCATGTTGCTGAAAGCAGCACAGCATTTGGGAGCCCGCTCATCCCTCTCATTTCGAAAACGGAGATGCCACTGCTGCTGCTGCTGCCGCCGCCGCTACTCCCAAATCTCCTTCTCCGTTGAGATTTTAAAGATCTTCGTCGAGATTTAGAAGTTCTCTGTCGATTTCGAAGTTCTGTGATCGATTCCGAACTTCTACGTTGACGGAAGGTACGATGTTTATTTTCGCAGGGTTCGTCTTCTCCGAAAATCCTCATGCGGATTATAATTGCGTAGCAAACGTACCTCCCATCTGCATCTCTCTGACACGAAAATCCGCATGTAGATTCTGAGTCCGCATGCGAATTATAACTGCACAGCAAATGTCCTCCCATCCGCATCTCTCTGACACGAAAATCTGCACGCGGATTATAACTGCGCAGCAAAAGTACCTCTCATCCGCATCTTTCTAGTTTAAGATTGACTCGGAGATCCGCATGCTGATTATACCTTAGGTGAAGTCTACCTCCCCTCCGGATGTGCAGAACTCGAAAATCCACAGGCATATTCTATTTTAATTGTTATCTATCATGTTGAAATAATATCGCGAAAATGAATTTATGAAAAAAAAATTAGCAGGCAAAAATATGGAAATGTTCACTTTCCACATATTGAATTTGAATTCCACAAATCACGTTTCAAGTGTGGTAGAATTCACATATTAATTTCATATTCCGCGTACTGATTCTGATTAGTGACATCTCTTCTTTACATTCTTGCTCTTTATAGCAGAATCTGCATGCTAATTCTAAGTTAGTAACAATCCTTCTTCACATTCTCACTCTCTGTGACATAATCCGCATGCTAATTCTGAGTCTTTGACAACCCTTTTCCATATTTCGACTTTTAGTGGTAGAATATGCATGCTAATTTCAGAATTTACATATGGATTCATGCCTAGTGATAATTTATGAATACCCCACGCTTGTACTCCATGTTTGTTAATGTAATATTCCGCATGCCAATTCATATGTCCAGGAGACTGGTTTTTGAAAAAAATACTGATTTTATCTTATTCTGCATGTTTATTTCATATTCAGCATGCTCATTGCATGTTTCGTATGCGAATTCCTAAGTAAGAAAAAAGCTAATTTTTCTTTCATGCAATTTATGACATAATACGCATGCAGATATCTTTACTTTCATGCAATTTTGGAATTAGGAGCATGTCTTAGTGCGCCTTGTGCTTTTAATAACTATGATTCGTTCTAACGTGAAAACTAAAATTAGGAGCATGCACTTATGAAAATTGAGAGTATGCATTTTAAAAATTCATATGCATCTGAAATCAGCATGCGGATTTGACCAACAGATGAAATTACATTTTCTTTCTCTATTAATACAATTAATCATTTTTTAGGTTGTTAGCATACTGTATTCCATAAAAACAGCTTATAGCCTACAACATGCATATGCAATGTGTCAACTTGACTTGATTTCTCGTTTCAACTTAACATGCATATGCGATGTGTTAGGAAGAATAGATCTTTGCCATATGGAATGACCATAACAAGAATCCTATAATATCATGGCGTTGATCTCAGTGGAGAGGAGCACCAAAAGTACAAAGAGGCTGACACGATTAATGAATCTGTCTTGACTAGATTGGGTTATTTATTCGATGAGCAGGAACAGGAGTGGAAACCAAGGCATGACGTTGAGGTTTCAAGACAAGATGAAGAAGATCAGGTTGAAGCTAACTTTGAGGATACGAGATTGCGACAAGGAGATGTGTGGAATACAGGAGATCATGAGCAATCACTTCCAGACATGAAAGGAATGAGCCAAGAAGCTGTTTCTACGCAAACTCACTTAGATCTCTCTTCACAGTTGCTGTAGTTTCGGGAAGATATCATGAAGCACATAGCTTCATTCGTGTCACAACCAATCAAGCCATCCACTTCTACTTCTGTCATCTCCACACCAGTTCTGAGTCCAACAACTTCCGGTCATTTGGTTATGCCAACATATACTCCTACTGGTGTCGTAGATACTCCAACGACAGTCTATTCACATTCACCTAGTGGTATGGGTCAGCATCCACCTGCGTCACAGTCAGCTTTCTCATTTGCCCATCCTACTACTTCATCTGCATCCCTTGCTGATTTCCTTCCCTAAGTAGGCCAAGCTAGTGCTCCATTCTATGATCCAACTGTTTTCCCCTTCCCTTCTTTATCGGCACCTTCCCCACCCTCTAATATTCTAACAGTTGAACATGTGCTTCAAATGACAAGGCATACCATGTTTCTTACAGGAAGTATTGAAAGATTGATTAGAAAGGTGAAACATATGCGGCAATGCATGGACGTGTTTGAGATGCGCTTAGAGGAGCTGAGATGCAAACACTCAGCAAATGATGGTGCGAATGATGGTGCTGGAGAAGATCATGGCGTTTAGATCTATGAAATTTGTTGCATTCCAACATATTTTTTTGTTGCACATTATATATTTTGATGCTGATGTATAACTTTAGCATGATTGCATGTTTTATAAACTACTGGACTCAGATGCATGGATTGAATGAATGACAGAAATGTTAATGGAGTATGTAGAGTGTTGAATGGATTGCCTCAGGTACCCCCAGATTTTTCATACTTGAGAATCAGCATGAAATCCGCAAGCGTATTATAACTTTGACAGGATATATATACATCTGAATTCTCTGACTCGAAAATCAGCATACGGATTATAGAATCCGCATGTGTCTGAATGTATACCCGGATTTTTCATACTTGAGAATCAGCATGCGGATTATAAAAACTGCATGAGTATTATATCTTAATATATTCCCGAATTTTTCAAACTTGAAAATCAGCGTGTGGATTATGAAAACTGCATGCGTATTATAACCAAAATGTATACCCGGATTTTTCTTACTTGAAAATCTGCATGCGTATTATATCTTAAATATATATCCAGATTTTTCAAACTTCAAAATCAGCGTGCGGATTATGAAAATCGCATGCGTATTATAAAATGGACAGGATATATATACCTCTGGATCTCTCTGACTCAAAAACCCGCATGCAGATTATGAAAACCGCATGTGTATTATATCTTAATATATTCTCGAATTTTTCAGACTTGAAAATTAGCATGCGGATTATGAAAACAGCATGCGTATTATAAATGGACAGGATATATATACCTCCGGATCTCTCTGACTCGAAAATCCGTATGCAGATTATGAAAACCGCATGTGTATTATATGTTAATATATTCCCAAATTTTTCAGACTTCAAAATCAGCGTGCGGATTATGAAAATGTATGTTAAGTTGTATCTTATACCTTACATGCACAACACTACATCAACAAACAAAGAGTTTATAAAATTAAGTCATCCTTCATCGATTTTACAGAGTCTACTTCTATACAAAAGTACAGAAATTCACAATAACAAACACATGTTAGAGTTATTGAAGTGTCTCCTTCATGCTTCTACTCTCTTTCGACGTTGCATAAAGTCCGACAATCCCTCTAATAATTATTCCATCTTCACAATCCTTGTAATGATGCTAAGCTGTAATAGAAAGATTAAATTAGAATAACGGATTTAGCATAATAAGAAATCACATTAAGATGCACATTGGAAAGATAAATACCTTAGTCGTTCACTTAACCAGATAAATCAATATCATTTTTATGTAACATTGGATAATTCCGCCTATCATGACCAACCACGATTTTCTTACACCCACGGCATAATCTTCATATGCGTTCGGTGGCTTTTTCAATAGAAGACTTTAGATGTTGCTTTGACCGCCCTTTTGTTCGCCGTCTATTCAGAAAGTCCTCCACTTGAGATGGGGCACTTGATCCATTATCAACTGTCATTGGCTCTAGTAGTATATTGTCTTCATCTCTTCTATTTTGTATGATTTGTGCATGGATTACTTTTAGTGACATGATTGCTAGCTTCTTATGTCATGCCTTGTCCTGCATATGACAATGCTAATCGTTGCTCATTCGAAGGACTTGCCAGCATTTTGGCTTGCTTCTTTTAACACATAACCTCTATCATCTCATCCAAAGCTGCATTTGCAAACTGAAAAGTTCCCCAACTAGATGATAATTTATTGAGAATGAAATTAATTTTTGACTTCTGAAATGAAAAACATCCAAATGTTAAAAAACATGACACATTGTATATGCATGTTAAGTTGAAACAAGAAATCAAGTCAAGTTGACATATCGCATATGCATGTTGTAGGCTATAGGCTGTTTTTGTGGAATACAGTATGCTAACAACCTAAAAAATGATTAATTGTGTTAATAAAGAAAGCAAATGTGATTTCTTCTGTTGGTCAAATCCGCATGCTGATTTCAAATGCATATGAATTCTTAAAATGCATACTCTCAATTTTCATAAATTCATGCTCCTAATTTTAGTTTTCACGTTAGAACGAATCATAGTTATTAAAAGCACAATGCGCACTAAGACATGCTCCTAATTCCAAAATTGCATGAAAGCAAAGATATCTGCATGCGTATTATGTCATAAATTGCATGAAAGAAAAACTAGCTTTTTTCTTACTTAGGAATTAGCATACAAAACATGCAATGAGCATGCTGAATATGAAATAAACATGCAGAATAAGATAAAATCAGTAGTTTTTTCAAAAACCAGTCTCCTGGACATATGAATTGGCATGCGGAATATTACATCAACAAACATGGAGTACAAACATGGGGTATTCATAAATTATCACTAGGCATGAATCCGTATGCAAATTCTGAAATTAGCATGCATATTCTACTACTAAAAGCCAAAATATGGAAAAGGTTTGTCAATGACTCAGAATTAGCATGCGGATTATGTCACAAAGAGTGAGAATGTGAAGAAGGATTGTTACTAACTTAGAATTAGCATGCGAAATATAAAATTAGCATGCAAATTCTGCTATAAAGAGCAAGAATGTAAAGAAGGGATATCACAAATCAGAATCAGTACGCAGAAAATGAAATTAATATGTGGATTCTGCCACACTTGAAACGTGATTTGTGGAATTCAAATTCAATATGTGGAAAGTGAACATTTCCACATTTCTGCCTGCTGATTTTTTTTCATAAATTCATTTTTACGACATTATTTCAACATGATAACAATTAAGATAGAACACGCTTGCGGATTTTCGAGTCCTGCGCATCCGGAGGGAAGGTAGACTTCTCCTAAGGTATAATCAGCATGCAGATCTTCGAGTCAATCCTAAACCAAAGAGATGCGGATGGGAGGTACTTTTGCTGCGCAGTTATAATCCGCATGCGGATTTTTGCGTCAGAGAGATGCGGATGGGAGGTATGTTTGCTGCGCAGTTATAATCCGCATGCGGATCCAAAATCTGCATGCGAATTTTTACGTAAGAGAGATGTGGATGGGAGGTACGTTTGCTGTGCAGTTATAATCCGCATGCAAATTCAGAATCCACATGTGGATTTTCGCGTCAGAGAAATGCAGATGAGAGGTACTTTTGCTGAGCAGTTACAATCCACATGCGGATTTTCGGAGAAGACGACCCGCGTGAAAATAAACACCGTACCTTCCGTCGACGTAGAACTTCGGAATCAATCACAGAACTTCGAAATTGACGGAGAACTTCGAAATCTCGACGAAGAAGGAGATTTGGGAGCAGCAGCGGCAGTAGCAGCAGCAGTGGCATCTCCGTTTTTGAAATGGGAGAGATGAGCTGGCTCCAAAACGCTGTGCTGCTTTTGGCAAGATAAAAGAGGGAATATTTCAGGTGAGTTTTGTGGATTTTCAGTCCACCGAGCGGGAAAATGCGGGATAATGCATCTCTAGATTAGGGCGAATGTGAGAGAGGAGGCGTGAGCGAGATGGAGGGCTCGGGACCTTCAGCCTAGTTTCTTTTTTTTGGTACCGAGTGGGAAAATGTATCCTCCGAATTTTTGAGCGCGTGTACGTGCAATCTTGTTCAGCTCGCCGTCTCTCTCTACACGCACAATCAAACAAGCGGCGCAAATTTCGCCCGCTGAAATGAATGGGCGGATGGGGCGTCTGCAGGGTAATTCGCGTGCAGTCTGAACACACGTGAATAAATTCCTATATATATATATATATATGAGAACCTTTCCTGTGCAGTGAAGCTGCACCATAATTAACAGTGCATTTGGCTCAAAATGAGCCACACATATGCTTAAATGTATTGATACTTTATACAATCATTTATCCATATATAAATTTTACAGCAAATAATTTACATATTAAGAAAACAACTTTAAAGTTGTTATTTACATTAAACTATATTATTACGTTCAATTTGTACCATTTTCAGATGGAATCCATATACATATTCAATTGGGATGAAAATTGATATGGTAATAGAATACATAATTTTAAATATAATGGGTGAAGTAAATTATAATTTTATAATCATATGGGGCCCAGTTTGAGATAACTGCACCGTAATTGTGACGTAGTGAAGCTGCACTTGAATATTTCTCTCTCTCTCTATATATATATATATATATATACATATATTTCCAGATGGTGACCATTGAATTCATGCTTGTCAGGTTCCAATGATCAATTCGGTGAGATTTTGAAGATAGAGGAAGCCAATAATCTAACTGTTTTGGTCTTCTCCAGTGGGGAAAGAAGAAGATGTAATTTTGGTATGTTAGAAATTTTAAGAAGATGTAATTTTGGTATGTCAGAAATTTTTTCAACATATTGGAATGGAACCCTTAACATTGAGGGTACACTAACAATATTAAACAAAATTTTGAGGTTTTTTGCAATTTTGTGAAATTGAGAGACATACTTGCAATGTCATTGAAACTATATAGATATATTTTTAAGAATAATGATTTAATAAATAAAAGAGTACAAAGCATCAATAAAACAAACTGTTTTTAGCTCTTTTTTCTTCATTTTTATGTGGCCCACATGTATTTAAGTCATATAGTAAAATTTACGATTTTTGGATTTTTGTATACAGCCTAGTGGAAACTGTTGACTTTTGAAATTTAAAATAAATATCCAAAAATGGTAATTTTCGATATATCTATATATATATATATATAGAAATTACATGCAGCACCACATAAAAACGAAAAAAAAAATGAAAAAGGAAAAAAGAAGTTTGAAACACTTAGGAGTATGGAGGCTCAATAAACATTTGCATTGAATCATTACCCTATTTTAAAGGGTCTTGTAAAGTTTTTTCGTAACTCCATTCATTTCGGCCCACTCGATGATTATGTGAAATTCACTATACCTATTGTATTTAGAATCAATTGTCTAACTAGGAAATTAAGTTTCATGAAAATCAAAGATGTGCACAGACCCTATCTAACAAAGTGTGTAAAATAGACATGATAAAATTGTTTGACTTAAATATCAATTTCAAAATTGTATTTTGAACATTTAAATTATCTAAAACATCATTCCTATATGGAAAATGATAGTATAAAATATTATTACATTCTAATGCATATGAAAGTGGATCTAAATATTTTTCACAATTTACACGTGAATATATATTTTTAGCTAAATGTGGCCCTTACACATCTTTGATTTTGACGAAATTTGATCTTCTAGTTAAATAAATGATGTTAAATGCAACGAGTAGAGTGGATTTCACATCATCATCAAGGTGGGCCAAAACAAATGGGGTTACATCGAAAACTTTAGTGTAACCTGATTAATAGAAGCAAAGCCCATTTTCAAATAACCCTATCTTTTGTCATGAACAGGCAAGGTAAATCCACATCACTCTCAATCATGTGTATCACTATGGGTGTAGTCGTTTTCATCGAGTGTACAACACAAGATGGATGGCATCGATATCACAAGCAGATTCTCAAAATAGATGTTTCATATCTTTGGGCCATGGATGCTAGTAGTTTTGCTTTTAATACAACCCCGTTTCTAAGGATCTTTATTAAATAAAGCATCAATTATTTCTCATATCAATGAAAATGCTCAGGATGTTGAGGCAAAGGAATCCAAATATAAGGGATCCCACTCAAGTTATGCTCCTGTGCCTAATAAATTATTCAGCATACTAGAAATCAATCAGCCAAAACCAGCTAATTAGTTGAACAATACATACCCTAGTCATGGTGTTCACACCAGCCTTTGATACAGCATAAGCAAGTCCTCCAGGTAACTGTCCACGATTAAGCCCCGCAATAGATGAAATATTGACAATTGATCCCTTTTGTTTTGCATCACACATGTGCTAACATATAAACTTGGATACTAGCCAGGATCCTGTTAGATTGGTCTTGATTATGCTATTCCATTCATCCTCAGACAAGCCTAGTGGGGAATGCACACTGCCTGCATAACATGGTTCACCTATCTTAACTTTCGGAACTGGAGGAAGGATAGGATTGGAATTAGACATGCGTAAAGTGTAAGCAATAAACCTCAACCGTGAAAGACCTCACCATTGTGCAGGGGCAGCAATGGATAGATATCCAAATGTGGGATAAGAATCTTTTACCATCATAACTTCAGTAAGCTCATCATAAAATTATATTGATGTATTTGTCCAGTAAAAATTAACCAGTCTATCACTCTTTTTTCAAAAACAGTGGGCACACAGAAATTTATGTCAAACACATCTACTTCGTGCGCCACTTGATAGGATATGCTAAATGTTGCCACAAAAAAACAAAAAAAAATAGGTGGATAAAAAAATTGGAGGCACAAAATAATAAAAGAAATTGATTAATCACCAGGTTTAAATATTCCTTTTGTAGCTCCCTGAACCTTCTGTTCATATCAATAACATTCACCTGAGGTTTTTGTCCTGTAAATGGTTCAGATGGCATGTAAAAATGTTAGTAGGCCTACCACCAATTTAAACTTGATTTATTTTCTTAAGATTGCATTGTGCAAAGGGCTACCTGAATAAAATGATATGCAAACAACGAGAACGAATTGTCAGTACAGCTTTTTATTGAAAAAAGCATCATGGCACAAAAGTCATAATCCCACGATGCTCCTATCTCAAATGCAATCACACATTCTTATTACAATAAATGGTTCTATTCAAGTGCAAAATTACTTTCAGAAAACATGGAGCTATAGGCTACTGGATGGCTTCTGCTTTCAAGCACATATTTGAAACAAAAGGAACTAATGTTGTATCATTGGAAAAGGTAGCATAAACAAACAAATATATGGAAAAAAATGCTTTGAAAAACCAGCTCGATTAGGGCCCATGTTGGAATGAGGGAAAATTGTGGGAAAAAAATGAATAAGAAAAAGTGAGGGGGACAAAAAGAATCATGTGATGCGATACAGAGTAAAAAATTTAAAATAAAATAAATAAAGACAAACTAAATAGCTTTTGAATGAAAAGACAGGAAATAATTGTTGAAAGTATAGATGAAAATGGCTAAAAATAGGAATACTAGGTAGCTAAGATGTTAAATCGAACAAAAACAAAACTCAAGCACTTCTTTTTTCTCATTCCTGAATGGAACCTTGGCACTATCGAACTAAGAAATGAATAATTTACTGTCATTTATTTACGTAAATTACGTATGTCTCAATGTTTCTTATGAAAATCCAAGTTGCTTAAGCCAACTACAAGAATACTATTTTGACAAGAATCAACATTCAAGCAAAGTAGATTGAAACAAGACGAGCATCATACTCTCATCCCTTTCAATGTAACCCAGATTCCTAAACAAGAAGAGCGAAGATAGCATCACAAAGTTCAAAACCCAAAATGTTATTAGGCATTGTATTTGCATCCATTCCCCATCATCATAAGCTGTTTGCCAATAAAATGGAGTCAACTACGTGGACCCTAGCGCACCCTTTTTGTCATTCTAGGACCCATTTTCTTAGCAAGTCTAAGCACCATCATGTGTTTCCTAATGATTTTGACCATGCGCCATTCAACCTTCCCATTATTCTCTGATTACCTTCAGTATCATAAAACTCACAACACCTACTTAGTACTTGTACATTCCACTCGTATGTCCTTCATTTTCTTTTGTATATAACCAAGTTAAGTGTCTTTGGCAGTGGGAAATCAATGAAGTAGCTGACCCATTACTAGATGACAATGAAGAATCTTAGATGATGACCCAAGCTACCTATTGACATAATCATGATTTAGCCACTACAAGATGCCATGCATTCTCCAAAAGGAGGTATGTAATTCCTCGCAATCAGGTCCCCCCTCATGTCATCAGTCCTACTCAACAACAAGATCAAATCTAAGGATGTTACATATTCCACTTTTTTACATACTTGCTATGTTATTTTCAGTTAGCAACTTACTATTCTCACTAACTTTCAGATCTCCATAAGACTGAAAATAATGCTGCAAATGCACCATCCTAACTATCAAGGTTAGATGACTGAGAAAGCATAGTGCCATATCAAGAGGAACCAAGTCATGTGATTCTAACAGCAGTTAGATCAGGGAAGCCATGTCTCTGCAGTCAGAGGCTCAATTAATCAAAATCAAGTGTATTGTAAATTTTATAGTTTGGCAGAGGCATATCTAGTTCTTCTCTTTCGGTTTGATTTTATAGGATATTTTGATATATTTGGATCTTCAAAACAACTATGCAGCGTGTTCCATGAATTCCATTATAGAAGAGTTTTAAAATAACACCGGATTTTGGTGTTATTCTTCACATGTATATGACCAAAAAAAACAAAAACAAAACACTATCCTAATGTCCTTCCTTGCATTTACAGTTTCGAGGTTTTCACTGAATGTCAAACAACATAAGAAGCAGATAGAAGGCATATCACAAGTAAGAAGCAGATAGAAGGCATATCACAAGTAGGATCTGAGCTCAGAATACCTGAGGAAATTAATCTCAAAAAATTCATTATCAATAGACGAATCCAGCAAAGGTGCAAGGCCACCATGAAATTGCCAAAAAGCGCCCCCCCCCCCCCCCCCCCCCCCCCCCCAAAAAAAAAAAAGAAAACCGCTTTTATGAAAATCCATTCTTCATTTGAAGGAATCCCCAAGATTGCTTTTAGCCTTTGCATTCCAATAACATCCAAATGACAAGCCAAAGACCCAATTCAACGCCAATGGATATGAACCACCCGTTTTTCCAACTCATTCCTCTCCTTTTTCCACCGTGCAAAACTCATCCTTAAGAATTCTTGGAACAATGCCAATAACTCTTCCCCCTCTTCTACTTCGTCTACCTCTTTGATCTCCTGTCACTCTTCCCCTTCTTGTACTTCTACCTCTTCCATCTCTGCCACCCTTCCCCTTCTTCCACCATTTCCAGCTCTTCCAAAATCCCCATGTCCTTACATTCCATTTAGGAGTAACCGGATCTGCCTTTTACACGTCTATCATTGTTTAGTTACCATATTAACTTTTTTGGGCTTCAATCGAATCGAGAAATCAGTTTGATTGTACTTTTTTTTTTTTTGATGAAAGGATCATGGGCCAATGACTCCTCCCTAACTTCAGCAAGTTGCTGAAGACAAGGAAAGGAGGGCCCCAAAAGAATCATTCATTGATCAAAAAATTGAATATCTTTACAAGCAGCTTTTACAATACAATTAGGAAAACTTCCCACCAATTGTACCTCCCTATTTCATTTGTCAGTGCATATTCCACTATATTGTGAGCAACACCATTGCCCACATGGTTTACATGAGTAAATGTACATCTCTTTTTTGATAGACACCACTTTAGTCATATATTCTATGTATCATCCTAGATAGATATCATAACTATAAAATACGATTCACTTTCAAAGTCTCAACAGTACTAAAATGCCAAATAATATCTTCAGATCTTTCAACAAACCCTTCAATCTCCTCAAATTAAGATGGGATTTTCAACGTCATGAAAAAAAAAAAATTAAGAACAATAGCAAAAATGATAGGGCTTTTCCCAAATATGCCAACTTTATTTGACCTTAATCTCAAAAATACCTACCACGTTTTAAAAAATCTCAAGTATACCCATTATATTTTCATCTAATTCCAGAAATGTC
Source organism: Annona cherimola (assembly GCA_030490835.1). Classification (NCBI taxonomy): domain Eukaryota; kingdom Viridiplantae; phylum Streptophyta; class Magnoliopsida; order Magnoliales; family Annonaceae; genus Annona; species Annona cherimola. The sequence continues at coordinate 71,226,391 of CM059971.1, forward strand.
TATTCCATTATAAATGTTAATAAACATTATTACACTATATATGAAATTACCAATATGCTCATCAAATTTAGGATTGGATTGAAAGATTTGGATGTCATAATTTACCATTATACCAATTGCACAAGAACTCTAAATCATTAAAGCCCTTATTTCATTCCATTTCCATTTCATTTCAATTTTTTTTATTATTTTATAATAGTTGTATTTTGGGCATTTATAAACTATAACCAACATTTAAATCAAGATCCGTTGACTTACCCTGCGGACTTTAACCGAATTAGCATTTTTAGGATGAAATACAAACTCAATTTGTATGTTTGAGATTTTAAAAACACAATGGGTGTTTTTGGTATTAGCGTCAAGCTTTTGGGAATATTTGAAAAAGCCCAAAATAATACTCCGTCAAGCAAATCTCGTTGCGAAAAAACACGACAGGCTCAAATTCTACGAAAATGCCAAAAACAAATAACAAAACCTGCCCTTGCCAAGTGCCAACGCAAAATAACCCATCACTAATAGCGGCTTCTTGAGAAGAGGAATTTAATCAGATTAGTTCTTTCGAGAACATCGAGATCTCGAGCATCAAGTTCAACTTACCTCTGATTCCAGCGTTGTTAACCAGCGCATCGATCCGGCCGAACGCATCCCACGCCATCTGCACAGACTCCGCGATGACGGCTCCCGGGGCGGTGACATTGAGTTCCACAGCGATGCATCTGCTGGGCTCTGAAACGGCCGACGCAGATGGAGAGCTCAAGCTCTGGATTTCATCACAGAGGGACTTCAAGCGGTCGGTTCGTCGAGCAGCCGCGACGATCTTGCAGCGGGCCTTGGCTAGATCGATGCAGAAATCGCGGCCGATGCCGGAAGAGGTTCCCGTGACCATGACGACCTCGTCGTCGAGCCGCTGCCACGGCTCGGCAGAAGATCCTCGTCGGCCTTCTGCATCAGCCATTCCTAGCCCCTAGCCCCTAGCTCCTTCTGATTCTTTCCCAGAAGAAAAGGCGGCCGAATACACAGAAGTCAAACGCCGACGGAGTTCGTTGGCGTTTTTCCCGACCACTGGAAACGGGGCAGAATGGGAGCACGATCCTATGCTTTCCCGCGCATACATTTATTTTTTTATTTTTTTTAAATTGTTTTTATAAATTTGTTAATCCAGAGATATTTAACTTATGAATTCATTTTTGTCATTTTTAAAGTATTTTAGATATTTATTTTTTATTTTTAAAAATTAATAATCACTAATTTTTAAAATTTAAAAATAAATACTTTAAATATTTTAAAAATAATAAAAATTTATATATATCTTAAATTCAGATAAATTAATAATATTATAAAATAAATTTTTTAAAAAATAAAATAAAATAAATGTGTGCGCCGGAAAGCATACAACCGGAGTCGGTAGAATGACGTCCGAATAAAAAGCGACAAAGATTGGGAGCCGCTTCGGTGGGGCCCGCAGCAATTGCACGAACGCGTGGCACGTCGGTCGTGGGCTTGCATAGTCTTGCACAAAAACGCCACGGAGAATACGCCTGAATTACGGTTTTGTGTGGAACTTCTTTTCGATATGGACACCGGGATTAATTTACGTGCATTTAACTCAGTTTTTATTTTTTAAAAATTATTTACTAAAATACTACTATTTTTAAAAATAAAAAATATATTTAAAAACTTTCAAATGATAAAGCTTAATATACATGTTAAATATACTTAGATTAATAGTTATGTAAAAAAAAAATTTAAAAATAAAAAATAGGTTAAAACATCCAGGTGCACTACATCAGTCTTATTTGTATGATAATCAATAATACTTTTGATATTTTAATAGAATTAAACTATGCATTATATTTACAAAATTTTTTTGATTGGAAGTCACCATTACAATTATCTAATAATTATAATTACTCTTTTATTAATATGTTATTGTGTATTCTAGCTCGATAACTAATGCTAAATATCTTAGGTGGATAAGATTTTATTTAATTTTTATATTAATATGAAAATTAGAAGATTATGGGTTTATTGTTGTTTTGGGTAATATGTTATTAATTTTCTATTAATATGAAAATTAAAAGGTTATCTTAAACGTTGACCTAAAATCTTGAATAACCTAAGTCAAGATTATTCAACATTTGCGCATTATCAAACCTTAAATCTAACTCTAAGCTCCTAACATTAAGATGCTATAAAAAGATATTTTGCATTACTTCTGGTGTCTAAGGCTATTTAGCTAGCCTGGCAAGCATAGTTTTATATTTGCAACTTTAAATGTTTGGCAAATAACGCAAGTGGTCCAAAATGGCTTTCTTATCCCATCACGAGTTACAATCAAGAAAGATGATAATTTTTCCATAATAAAATCAACATCAAAACATCAGAAGAAACTTCACCGGATAAAGAATTATTAATGCAACACACATCATGTGATTATTGTAACCAATGAAGTGGTGGTTTCTACATCGAACATCTCTTCTTCTTGATAAGTTATTTTCAATGAGCAAGTTGTCGACAATGCCAAGTAAGATTTAAGAAAGGTGGCACGAGAAAGAAAGGATTCATATTGGAGAGCTGAAGGAAAAATTATTGTTGTGTGTGATGTCCATAATTACAAGTTTGAAAAGAAATTATGTAATGAAATTCTTGATTTTTATTAATTGTCATTGGCGAAAACATTCAAACAAGGAAGAATAATTTTTATTTTTATCTTTGATATACTACATGTAATGGACAAAATGTTTTACGCCTTTTTAAAATTATGTATTAATTTTATTTGATATTAGATGATTAAATGAAAACCATGTATCCATTAGCTTTTTTATAAATCATGTGTTAATTTATTAAGTAAAAGTTCTTAAATTGGCAATATATTTAATGAAATTCTCACTTAAAACTAAAAAATTTTGCCCAATGAAACTAAGTTAATGATAATTAAATGTTCATGATATAATGATGATTGAAAGCATGATGAACGTTCGAATTTACTCCTTTGTTAAAATATTATTAATTTATTTAGTTTTTTTGTGAAAAATATAAAATTCCTAATAAAATGCTAATATTAATTCTACATTAATATCTCTATGACGCCCTATTACCTAGGTATCTTCAATGATTAGTTAATGATCTAAGAAAAATTTGGCAACATCTCCCATAACCTATAAGGGGGTGGTATGATATACAAAATCTGTTATACATGAACATCATAATTCCATTAGAAGATATAAACACTTAGCTTTACATTCACATATTCACATATCCATGCTATAAAGACATCTATAAAGAAATAAAATCATTATAATTCATCATTACTTTACAAAATAACCCAAAATAATATATACATATGTTTACATAAATTGGAATCAAATTCGGAAATATCTAAGAACAATATATTCTTCATAGATGAGCCAAATTAGGTAAATATTTAGACTAATTAGTGTAAAAAAGAAGCATAAAGTCAAAATAGCTAAAAACATACCTCCAAGGTTATATCCTCCCCCAATCTTGTCTCGAGGTTCTTCTCCTGGCCTATGGTCTAAAAACAAAATAACAAATAATGTAAGTCTAAATAGACTCAATAAGTAGATAACAGTTATCATGAAAATAGAAGTAGATAAGGCTCATGATACACATGCCATAACAATAATACAGAATGTCAACTCCTAAATGACTATATAAGATGCAAAATCAACGTTCACGTCAAAGAAAACATGTATATAGTCACATGTCTTTAATGAGCCATGAACAACCCTTTTTTTATGTCAATCAAGGACCATAAATAACTCTTTTCTAATATTAATCAAAGACCATGAACAACCCTATACAACTGTGCAACCCATTTATATTTACAATTGTATATTAAATTTAAATGATATAACATACTCATGATAATACTCATGCATAGAACTACCAAACTACTTTCACTTATCATGGATGATGCATCATCCCATACACACAAAATGAATATGATAAATCACGCATATAACATCATTAAAATCAACAAATATACAGTTTGATTTAGCACATCAACTATCATGCAAGCAATCCATCAAACCTAATAGGCATTAGAAAGCAAACCTCTAGTTCTCCATGCCAGTTAATTACACTCAAGCCATATCACGTTCTAGTGTTGTGAAAACTACAAAGATGTCATATATTCCACTAACCTAGAAAGAAATATCTGATTTCCCATGAAACTATCTAACTCTAACTCATCTGAAGTGCAAAATGCCTTAACTGTGGCATGGACGATATCCACTCCCATCAATTCTATAATACGTTTAAAAAGAGAATTCATCATTAACTTGAGAAAATGGAATATCTATCTACCTTGATCATAATTTTTTCTAAGAATAGTAACTCTAAACCTGTATATCTTAGATTTTGAACTTTGTTATTGCAAATTGGCGATCTTCAAGGCAGTTTGGCAAAATTTTGAGAAGATTTGGGATAGGATCGAATACTGTGAAGAAGAGAAAATAGAAGGAAAGGAGGCAAAAATGAGAAGAGAAGAAAAGAAAAATAAAATGGAGCCCTAACCTAGACGGGCCTTTCTTTTAATGGCCATCATCGGGCGGGCCAAGCCCAAGCATGGGCTAAGCCCGATTGCAGTTTGCAACTTTCTTTTCCACTCATACAACTTGTTGAATTAAAAATTTAACAACGGGTGTTGCTCCCTTGATCCCCGCGACCTGACCAGACAAGTCGAACTGCTTACTTTACGAGGTTCAAGATAGTCTTAATGCCTCAAACGACGTATTAATCATACACATTTAAATCAATACTCAATAAATATATCATAATCAAATGATGCAGCTACAGAAATATGTTAGTGCACACACTCATACTCATGTTTAGCATACTCATGAATAGTATCTCATACAACTCAATATGTTAAGATCATAACAAATACATGCATGCACTAGATGTCATATATATATATATATGTTATATGTCATACTAACAATATTAATTCTTAGTAGTATATTCATAAATTATCTTATGGTCAGGGAATGGTTATAATAAAATTAAAAAAATCTGGTCCTTACAATCTCATATAGTTCTTAATTTCCAACAATGGCTTCAAAGACAATAGTTACCAACCTTAATAAAGATGAAAAACCAACTAGTGACAACTATGATATCTAACATAGAAAAGTTTAATATATCTTGGAAGAATAAGAAATATTAGATTTTCTTATTAATATCATACATGAATTCAAAGAGTATACTACTGTTAGTGAGCAACCCTAAAAGAGAAATATGACAGTACATTTATTACTAAGATGAAGGGACTTACTATTAAGCTTGACACCAAAATATTAACATGAGGCAGCATCTTAAAGAGATGTCAAACATGATTTGAGAAGTGAAGTGTGCAGGGCATTCTCGTTGATGAGTAGCAAGTATAAACTGTGATTCAATCTCTTCGTGATAACTAGGAGCTCGTGAAGATCAATATGATGCATAATGATAACATCAAAATTTTGCTAATATAGTATGTTATTTAAAGTTGAAAAAAGAGTGCTTAGAGGTTGCTAAATCTTCAGAGCAAGCTTATGTTGCTGCTTCTATCTCTCATAAATGTTCCTAGTTATAAGCAAAAGTAGATGCAAAGTTTTATTAGAAATTTTTTTTTAAAAAAGCTCCGACAAGGAAAAAATGTTCATTATAAACGAAGTAAGCACAAAAGAAAGAAAGACAAGACTAAGGCTAAATGCTACAACTATAGCCAGTTGGGATACTTTGCTTATGAATGCATTGAGCCAAAGAAAGTATTACTTAACTATATTTTTACTTCTATTTTTGCTAATGTTTGTAGCTCGGTAATGCTCACTGAATATCATGATTTGTGAATTATTGACTCCTAAGCAATATATTGTATAGCTAAAAATAGAGAAGTATTTGTATAGTATCATCGAATTTATATTGGATCCCCTTGGATTCATGTAGAAAATAACTCCAAAATGGAAATAAAAAGAGATCAGTACATACAAAATAGAGTTATGTGGTGGGTGGACCTTTTTTTATATGACGTGTTATTCATTAGATATTTGATAAAATTTAACTCTTCTTAGCCTAGTTTTTTCTATAAGGTTGTATTTAAGAAATGGTAAAACTTTTTATGCAAAATTTTTTATTGTAAAATTTTTTAAATTTGTAGAAAATGATGTGATATGATAAAGTTAATAATGAGAAGTAAATTGAATAAAGTTAAAATAGATAAGTTAGTTGTACGTGTAGTTATGAAAAAATGATTAAAAAGTATGGTAATTATATGAAAAGATATAAAAAATAATTCAAAATAAGGGAGTTATAAAGATTGAAAAGTTTTAGTTTGAAAATTTTTTGTTTGCAAATATTTCATAATTTTATATGATAATTATGTAAGAGTATTTCTTGAAACAACATTTTATTGGTCTAGCTTTGTGCAAGATAGTATATGGTATTGTTAATATACAATTAATAAATGTCTAATATATAAATTTTTTATCCTTGATAATTAATAAGTGGACAAATTATAATAGATATCCAATATATAAAATTTTTATTCTTGATAATTAATGAGTGGACAACTTATAATAGATATCCAATATGTAAATTTTGTATTCTTGATAATTAATGAGTGGACAAATTATAATAGATATCTAATATATAAATTTTTTATTCTTGATACTTAATGAGTGGTGTCGTGTCATGTGACATAACCACTCTCACCACCACATGTTGTGTTGTACATGAGTAGGGGTTAATGGTAACCATCATCACATTTCAAGCCACTATCATGACATTTATTTTAAAAGAAATGATTATAAAAGGTGGTGACTCAAAACACAAAAGGGGTGAAAAAAATATGTTGTAACTAAGTCCATACTCTGCTGGAAAAATCTTGAAATTTTTCTTCATTTTGAAAAATTATCACATATTGAAGAAAATACCATAGATTAAATTATTGTATTTTTATTATAAATAATTTAATTTAAGTCTGTGTAAGTTTTCAAATTTCAATACAAGAAAAGATCTTTATTTTCTTCTTCTTAATTTTCTTTGACAATAATTTATAAAGGTAGGATAAAAAATTTCATCAATTTTTCATCCATAGTGTTTGACATTAATTGTGATAAATACATATTACATGTTAGTTTTTTTTTTATATTACATCTTCTAATATTGATAGTATAGATGCGAATGTATAACGTGTTAAATTAAGTCACAGTGGACAAAAATGAATGAATAGATTAGCTTCAAAAGGCCCATTCGACTCACTCACTAAAATTCACTTCCCATTTTTTGAACATTGTCTAGCTAGAAAATAACAAGGAATCCATTTGCTAATTATACTAAAGTAAAGTTTTCGTTATAATTAATTTATTTAGACATTTCTAATCTAATGAATGTGAGGGGAAGATAGAGTATTATATTTATTACATTTATAGATGATTTTATGTGATTCGATTATGTTTTCCTAATATCTTATATGTCAGAAGTGTTAGACTACTTTAAACATTTTAAGAGTATGGTTGAGAAATAATAAAATTATAAAATTAAAGTTTTAAAAATTGACTAGGGATGTGAGTATTTATCTGATCGTTTTTAAAAAAATTATGATGAAAAGGGTATAATTAGGCAACTAAGTATTCTTGATACTTCACAACAAAATTATATTATAAAAAGAAGAAATGGAATCATTTTAGACATGGTTGGTCTATAATGAAATAAGCAAATCTTTCAATATCATTGAGGAGAAGTTTTACTAATTACTACTTATATACTTAACTGTGTAGCCCCAAAACAAATCTTTTTTGCTTCTTATGAATTGTGGACAAGCTGAAAGCTTGATATGAGTAAGTTGCAACTATGGAGTCGATAACTTTTATCTACAATTCCTTTCACAAATATAAAAAATGAGGTCGAGACAAAACAAATATATCTGTATTAGATACTCAAAATACTCCAAAAGATGTGTTCATTAGTGAACATGAAGATAAAAATTAAATAAAGAAATATCCTATTCTTAGAGAATGATTTTCCTAGCTAGGGTGAGATTGAAAGGAGTACTTCTCTTTATAAGACAGATGAACTTAAAGATAATGACTCTAAAATTAATTAATTGAAAAAAATGTAAAAATACCTCAATATTTTGAAATGAGTGGAAGAAATATGCGTAAACAACATCCTCATAATCCTTTATGGAGTAGCCATAGAAGCATCCACATTATCAGTTTGAGATTAAAGGAGAAACTTTTACTTTTACACAGCAAGATGAAGGAAAAAATTTTATAGATACACCCCAAGATAATGAGTCTAATTCAATTAATGATGCTCTTTTATGCCTACCTATGGAAGAATAGATAAAAACAATAGAAGAAGAGATAGAATTGTTGAAAACTAATTAAGTCTAGAATTTGATTAATCTTTTAGCACAAAGCAATTGGGGACAAACGAGTTCTCAAAATTAAGCATAAAGTAGATGGATATATTGAAAGATATAAAACTTAGTAGAAAAAGATACCTAATAGGAGAATATAAATTATAAAAAAAACTTTTCTCTAATCATAAGATTTACTTTTATTTGCCTTGTTCTTACACTTGTTACATATTTAGATTTAGAATTATATCAAATAGACGTTAAAACACCATTTTTCAATGGAGAACTAGATGAAAAATTTTACATGGAATAGCCCATAAACTTTATAAAAAAAGCTAGAAGCGCAAAGTTTGCAAACTCTAACAATCTATTTATGACATTAAACAGTTGTCTAGATAGTGGTATTTAGATTCACTGAACTATATTATCTTATGAGTTTACGATGACTAATGAAAATAATTGTATTTATGTTAGAAAGTTCAAAGTTATTTTTTGTAATTCTATCTGTTTATATTTATGACATTTAATTCATTAGAAATGATAAAGGATTCGTTGTCACCATTAAAAGATGTTTGTCCTTCATTTTTGAAATGTAGATCATAAATTTCATACTTAGAGTTAAAATTAACAAATATCCTTCAAGAAGACTATTTAGTCTATCACATGAATCGTATATACATAAAATTCTTAATCAATTCAATATATAAAGCTACAAACCTATTGATAATCTCATAACAAAAGCAAAAGTTCGAGTTTTAAAAATATATCCTAAAGCACCAAAAAAAAAAGAAAAGATGAAAAATATCTCTTATATCCCTTATGCTAGTACTATTATGAGCTTAATGTACGTATGACGTTTGCTAATTCATTCATAAAATCAATTTCTAGAGATGTATTTGTATCACACGTTAAACCTCTAGGTTTATGAGATTATGATGTATATTAGAATACTTATTTTGAAATATTAATAAATATTTTATTATTCATAAAATACTAATATGAATGAATGACTAAATAAAAAGTATGACAACAAAGTCATGAATTGGCCTTATCTCATGGAGAATTGTCTTTAATATCTGGCAATATACAAATATGAGATAAATTAAGTGTTATAGATGTTCTATCTACATATACAACTTATAGAAGTTCTATGCAAATAGTAACGTAAGTTAATTACATTGCCTTAATAAGAGTATCAAGATGGGTCTCTTAATTATATAATGACCATAGTGGGAGATCCACTTTCCATTGGACTTTGTTAAAGCCAAACGTAAGTTTTTTCTTTTTTATTAATGCTTATATAGGATGAGAAATTTGAGAACTTGGAATAAGTGCTTGATAACGACTAAAATGGTATTAAAAAATTAATGACATATGCTCTTTATATATTAAGAATGTAAGGACCAGATATTTTATTTTATTTTATTTTCATTATAACCCTTCTCTATTTATGAGGTAACTTATGAACATGCCACTAGGAGTTTATGATATTAATGGATGCATAACATATATGAATATGGCATTTAGGGGACATAGTGCATATATGCATGTATTATGATCTTAACACATTGAATATAAATTTAAATATGTATGATTAATGTATCATTGTTGAGTATTATAACTATTTTTTTCCCTTCGTAGAGTAGATACGGGGTTCGACCTGACCGGTCAGGTCGCGGGGGTCAAGGGGGCAGCGCTCCCAGAGAAATTTTTAATTATTAAGTTGTAGGAGCGGAAAATTAAATTACTAATTGCGACTAGATCCGACCCATGCCCTGGCCCGACTCAATGGGTTCAGTTAACATAAGCGGCCCGCGCTTTAGGGCTTCATTTTTTCATTTTCCCCTCGACTATCCTTCCTTCTTCTCCTCTTCTTATTCTTCGCTCCTCCTCTTCTTTCTCTTCCACTCAGTTCGAACCACCCGTGGATCTCTTAAGGAAAACTATACCGACTGCCTTGAAGGTTATAGATCCTAGCCCGGGAAGCTCTGAAGCTCCGAATCTCTGTAATCCAAATCTATGGTCGCTATTTTGGGAGAAATCACGGTCAAGGTAAGTAGATGTTGTCCCTTCTTGATTTAGTGATGAAATTTTATGTTAAACGTGATGTGAGACTGATGGGAATGTGTAGCGCCTGGCAACTTCATGGTATGAGGCGTAGGGTTCATAGCAGTTAGGGTTCGTGGGGAATTTGCTTTGAATGTGCGATCTCTATGATGTAAAAGACTTCTTAGCAGTTTTCATATTGTTGAAATGTGACGTGAATTGATTCGCTCAAATGAGAGTATGAATTGAAGGTTCTTTCATTTCGCACCTATTATGTGTTTGATAAAATACTTGTGTGACAGATTTATATGTTGAATTTAAATTTCGTTGATGTTGTATGTGCGGTTTGCGACATGTATCCTTGTCCGTTATGTATGACGCGTTATTTAAAATGGTTGGTTGTAAAAGGGTTGTTCATGGCCCCTGATTGACATGACGAGAGGATTGTTCATGGCCCTTGATAAACATGAGTAGATGATTGGTTGTGTTATTCTATTTATTCATGGTTATATGCATACGATCTTGGGAGTGGGTATTGGACCCATATTGTTAGCTTGATCACTATATGTGAATCCATCATTTTACTTATTTCCACTTTGTGCTAACCAGTATCTACTTGCTGGGTCTATTTAGACTCATATCGTTTGTCATTGTGCCTTTAGATCACAGGTCAGGTGAGGAACTTCAAGATAGGACAAGTTCAAGATCAAATCTGAGAGACTATAGCACAATATTTTAATTTCAGTTCTTTTAAATTTATGCTCTTTTGATAATCATATGTGTAGACAATTATTGAGGCGAATTCACTTTGACAATTATATTGTATTTGGTATTTCAGATTGGATTATAATCCCTGTGGATGCACATATGCATGATCATTATATTTGCTTGATGTGTAAGGGTAATATTTAATGATTTTTCTTCTATATGAATGTCTTTATTATATGAAGATGCAAGTATATAAATATAGAATTGAATGTTACAGATTGAAATGTTTATGAATATCAGGTCATGTATTCCATATTAACCCTTGTGTATTATGGGGAGATGCTGCCGAATTTTTCTTAGGTTGTGTAGCACCCATTGACTAGTTATTGAGTATTTCTAGGAATGGGGCGTTACAAGGAAACATTCCGCTATAGTATGTGTTTCATACCATTTGTGTTTAACAATTTTAAAAGAAATGAGTTAAAATATTTTTATTTTGATAATCTCTATCTCCTCATTATGGAAGACTTTTGAGTGAAAATAGTTTCATTTTATGCTCTATATGACTTTCAACTACATTTTAATATTGTAGTCTAATGTTTGCTATTTTATCATATTGCCAACAAATCGTAAATGATGCAACTTTACAAGACAAGTTTAAGAAAGTGATTAGTCAATAATTGAGAACTATATGTAGGAAAGAAAGATTATATTTTATTTATATCACTTTCTTTATTCACTAATTGACCAATTATGTTTGTTTATATAACCTGTTTATTTAATATGATAAGTTGTAATTATAATTCAATAAGAGAGAGAATCAAGTATAGGCTTATAAGGAATTAGGCGTACCTGAATTAGCATAGCAAAATGAGTCTAGAGCATAGTGCTATATAGATATCATTTTAAAATAATAGCTACTATATTATCCTTAATAGGTATTTAATTTTGAACTCTTAACTTATATGTTTACTTAACTGATTGTACAACCTATTTACCGATATGAACAAGTAAAAGGAAATAATAAAACTTCACTTATGCAAGAGTATCTGAACCCCATTATATATGATGTTAAGGTAATGCACATCATGTGGTTATTGCAATTGGTGGAGTTAGGGATGTAAATAGGGTTGGGTTCAACCCGAGCCCGCATCAACCCGAACCGATTTATACCATGGTTGGGTTGAGGTTTTGGAAATTTGGTTTTTAAAAAATGGGTTCAACCCGACCCGATTTTAAAAATGGGTTGGGTTAGGGGTCGGTCGACCCGACCCGACCCGATTTCATAAGATATGTATTTACATATATTTATGAGAGTGCATTTCATTCATATTGCTTAGATATTTAAATAAAATTGTGTTGAGTTTGGAAATTTGTTTGACTATTTGGTTGTCAAATGTTATTTGAATTTATTTGGTTTGGAAATATATTTGGTTAATTAGTTGTGAAATTGTGTTTGGATTATTTGGTTATATTGCATCGTAAATAGGTTGTTTAGATATTTGCTCGCATTGGTGATTTAGAATAACATAACAGGTCAACTGAGAACTTAAGATGTTTGTAGCTTTGATTGGAAGCCAACTAAGAAGGTAAGTAAGACTATAATATTCATTTTTCTAATTTGCATAATTTACTGTAATAATTTTACTTGGCTTTCACTTTTTGACTTGCAGAAGACATCGATTGCTCAAAAATACAAAAACAAAAAAACGAATCAATTACTAAACTTATCCTCCACTTTTGAGCTATGTAGAACTTTTATTGGTACTTATTGTTTTTATAATTATAATTATTTTTATTATTTTAGAAATTCAGGTGAACAAAACTTTAACTAGCATTGATAACATGTGTAATCTATTAGCCCGATTTCTAACCCGAACCGAACCGATTTGAGGTGGATTGAAATAGGGTTGGGTTAAGATGTGAAAAGTAGGGTTGAAAGTAGGGTTGGGTTGTGATTTTACAAGGTGGGTTAGGGTTGTATTTGTGCCAACCCGAGTCAACCCGACCCGATTTACACCCCTAGGTGGAGTGGCGGTTTTTATAACCATCATCTCATCATCTTTATAAATTATGTCTAACTAGTAAGTAATCAATAATGTTATTCCTTTTTACATCGTAAAGCATTTAACTTGTAATTTGACTTTGGATTCCCACTAATTCCATTCCAGACCTTTGTGAAGAGTTTGAGATGCAATAGAAAGATTTCTTGCCCCTCCCATATTTTGTAAGCTACATGAAATTCGATTGATATAATTAATTAAATATCAAAGATTTCCATTTTCATTTACCAATATGACTTCTATATACATTTATACATAGGAAAATAGAATTGATATGTCAATAACACTTTGTTTGATTACATTGGATTACAATGAAGATTGCTTTCACCAATACTTAAAGCCAAGATTAACACCCACGCGTTTACATGTAATACCACTGGGCTATGCCCTAGTCAACATTTGCCAATAATGCTTGTATATGCATACACAGGAAAGCACATTGATTTGATTTCTCTGTATCCAATATATAAACTCACAGGTACTTGCAGATTATTAAAATAAACTTCATAATCCCTAGTCTAGACACAACGAATTCTAAAACTAAGTAGAAATAATATCACAACAAAGAAAAAATTGGCACACCAGGAAGAGTGGCACCTAAATCCACGGGGAATTCATTGCCAGACACATACTCAGAGGAATCAATGATCAAATACCGAATAAGGAATGTTAGCGTAGGATTAGTAGCACCTAACGTTCTCAAAGGGTAAGTTTTTAGAACAACATTCATGAGCCCTTTCTTCTGAATAAGAGCCTCAGTTATCTCTGATTTGAATATTCCAGGTGATGTTGAGTTAACTCTAATGTTGTCAACTCCAAGCTCCATAGCCATTACCTGTTGTTCCAACCACACCAAGTTTCCACAATAATATAGCCACCAGAAGAGGAACTTCAATTATTAATAATAAATGAATCACAAACTAATTATGTAGAAAATGCAACACATGTAACTTGAAATCGTGGACAATCAAACACACTTGTCGCATAGGATATGTTGAAATGAGAACTCAAATCTCTCTTACAAATACGAGTTGTGATCTTCTCATACTAGTTTATGATTGCCCCATCTTGGACGGGTTTGAAGTTCTTAATTTTTTTTGAAAATTTTTAATAAGACTATTAATTTAGGTGAATATTGTCTACAAACCAAGTTCTACTATTTTTTAGTGTGTATATATTTATTTTATATTTTAAACTTAGGGGTATTGTAGTTAAAAATACAAAATAAATCTATGCACATCTCTAAAATTGTTAAAATTTGGTTTATAGATAATATATACTCAAACTAATAGTTTTATTTTAAATTTTTTTTCAAAACTTTTTAAAATAGATGTTATGACTGACCTATCATATTCATAGATGACTATTAGGCCACAAACACAAGACAGTCAATTGGCATAAGATGTTCAAGTGGAGTGAAAGATCCTTTAAAAAGGATCTAATCTCATTCCAATTAGGGGTATCGTGGTAAAAAAAACAAAATAAATATACGCATCTTTGAAATTGACAAAACTTGGTTTATAGATAATATACACCCAGACTTATAGTTTTATTTTAAAATTTTTTGAAAATGGATGTTATGGCCAACCTATCACTAGTCATAAATGATTGTTAAGCCATAAACACAAGATAGTCAATTGCCATAAGATGTTCAAGTGGAGTGTCCTTTATGCAAGAAATAAACAATTCTGTATATAGCTATATATTCTATAGTAGAATGTAGTTACCAAATGAAATTAGTTAAATAGTTGAGGCTGAGCAACACATACCTTGGTCATGGAGTTCAAACCAGTCTTTGATACAACATAGGCTAATGCTCCAGGTAACTGTCCACGATTAAGCCTCGTAATAGATGAAATGTTGATTATTGATCCCTTCTGTTTTTCATTGATCATGAGCTCACTGACATACTTTGACACCAGCCAAGTTCCCGTTAGATTGGTCTTGATAGTTGTATTCCATTCGTCCTCAGATAAATTTAGTGGGGAATGCATGCTGCCTGCATATAAGGTTCATGATGTTTAACTTCTGGCCCAGAGAATAACATCGAAGATAGAAGTGCAGAGAATATAATGATAAAAATGATAATGCTTGTCCACAAAAGTAATCCCACAGCCATTTTGCAGAAAAGGAGTAGACAATTTGCCCAACATATTGGAAAAGTACATTTTTGTGAATGGTAATGAACGCTAGATGATTTGTCCTTACATTAAAAAGGGCCCATATAAGGGGTTTTATTAAGGTGAATAGTTTGGATGAAATATAAAAATCGGCAATCACTTTGCACTTTGCAACGGGGCTACCCAGATAAAATGAAATGCAATAAGTGAGAATGAATTGTGGGTACAAAAGACAACTTAAAAATGATATTAAAAAGTTGAATGAAAGAAACACAATAATTGCTCCATTCAAATGAAAATAGAACTTTATTATATACATCATAATGTATTTTAACCCAAAATATATCATGAGTCCTGATCTTTTCAGGTCGGACGCACGGAGACATGTATTTTTTTATTTTTTTCATGGGCAAGTAAAGCTAGGTGTATTAAATATATAAATCAAGTTTTACTAGTTTTGAATTTTTAAGTATTTTTTGGATTTTTAAACACAGTGGCATTTTCGTAATTTTCTAATAGAAAATTTCAGTCAGAAAATTACGGAAATGACACTGTGTTTAAAAATCCAAAAAATACTTAAAAAATCCAAAAATCATAAAACTTGGTTTATAGATTTAATACACCTAGATTTACTTGCCTATGAAAATAAAAAAATAAAAAAATACATTTTCGGGTTGGACGCATGGAGACAGTCGTGCATCCAGCCTTAAAAGATTAGGCATCATACATCACTCACTTATTTCTACACTTTGTAATATTTTTTAATTTTTCTTAGTAAATATGTTTTTCTAAATGTATTTAATCCATATAGTATGTTTTGCCATTTTATGATAATTTTATATATTTATTATTTATTTTTTAAAATCAAGTCTTTAAAGGATGAAAAAATGACTTAAATGCCCTTAGAATTGCTATTTTCTAAATATGAAAAATAAATATGCAAAAGTAGTGTAAAATACAAAACTTGATATATGGATTAATAACACTTAGACAAATTCAGAAAACAAGAATGAAAAACACCTCTTGAAGGCTATAACTTTCAAGAATACATAAGCAAATAGGTCCATCATCTTAGACTGGTTTAAAAACCCATTTTTTAAAAAATTTTGAAACTTTTTTTAATAAGATGGTTAATCTATGTATAATTATCTATAAACAAAGTTTTATCAATTTCGAAAAAAAATATATTTATTTTATATTTTTAAACAAGGTGTTGTAGTCGTTGTATATATATTTCTTTTATATTTTTAAACAGGGTACTCTGGTCAGTTTTACTTCTTGGTTTATAGATGATATAAACCTAAATTTACCATCTTATTAAAAAGTTTCAAAAAATAAAAAATAGGTATTATGACAACCATCGTCCTCGTAGATTATTATCCAGCAATAAACCAACAATTCAAGTTGAATGGGTGGGTGAGGATGCAAATTATTTGACAGGGTTAGATTGTTGGTATGCATGTGTGTGCATCTGCGGTTTTTTTCATTTGGACGAAGCCACTGCTTGATGGCAATTCATTGAACACGGGAATCAATTCTTGAACGTCGAGCATCTGAGACCCCGTGCGATACCAAATGCCCTAAGGTAGGTTTGCGCAAACACGCACTTCTGTTGTAACAAAATTATAGCAAGTGCAACAGGAAGATATAGAAAGGGTGAGAAATTGAGGTAATAACTTCACAAAATTCGAAGTTGGACTTGGACAGTGCATGAACTGTCACATAGAAACCCCATGGCACTAGCGTGCCCACAACACCAGCAAGCGCATACACTCCCCTTGAAATTCACACAAGGGTGCAACCTGAGTTTGCTAATTTCGAATCAATTGAAACTCTATTCCTAATTATATGTACTGAGTTTGGGCCGCATTTAACTTGGGTTCATGTGTATTTCAGACTTGGTTTTAGGTTAAGAATTCAAGTTTATAGTTGGGTTAAACTTTAAATTTTTTATTATTTTATTTTTAAAATATAACTACTTCATATTTTTAAATAATGTAACATATTATCAAAATTAATAAATCAAAATATATTATAACTTTGATTTTCAAAACAATATAAATAATAATTATTTATTAAAAATGAAAAAACAAAATCTTGTTTTACTCCATTAAATTTTATTAAAAAATACAAGAAATCACTAATTTACAAGTTTTGTGAAAGTGAATGGATTAACATACGCCCAAAATTTTTTAAAAATATAAATATTCTATATAATTTTGAATTCATCTTTAATGAAAATATTCAAAACAATGAAAAGATAATGAAAATTATTACATTATTTATTCAACATTATTAAAAACAAATGACTTAGAATAAATATTTTTAATGATTAATATACGTATCAATTAAAAATACATACTAAATATTTATTGAACCTAAAAGACTATACATATATGTGATTGAATTAAAAATATAAATAAAATAATCTTAAGCTAGATTTGGTATCGAGTTTGGATTTTTTGAAGACCAATTTACGTGAACCCAAACCCACCTTCTTTTTACTTTGGGTTCAAGGTGAAACTGAATTTTCTAACGCAAACCAAGTTGCACGCTATGTCCACCTCCACGTTGACATGGGACATGGGCGCAGCGGTACCATGGGCTGTCCCCTGTGCATTATTCTAATCCATTTTTATGGAAGCCGGCCCACTTCGCCCTGCCATGCACTGGCAGCGACGTGGGACCCAACAGACTCCACGGACTGTCCGCTCAGCTCAGCTGCTTTTGGGGTCGTTTGTTAACGTCTCAGCGTGGAAATATAGTTTTTCAATGGTATTGGTTTTTTAATGCTAATAATTATTTTATCAATTACATTATTTTTTTCATTTTTACCCTTATATTCAAATCATTTTTCCTACCAACTACATATAACAAACCTATTTATTCCAACTATGTATCAATCATTTCTTATCAATCACACATTTCTCAAAATATTCTCTTTTTTATTTTCCATCATTTTCCACGATCCCACAATTTTACACATTACCAAACATCCCCTTAATCTTTTCATCAATTTCAAGCATTTTTTTATTTTATTTTTCTCAAGACAAACTTCTTCTCCGTCGACCTATCTTGTCCCTGACAAGTCGCAATCAACCTGCCCAGCTATAAGAGTTACGATCCATCTGTATTTTTCGCACGTTTATACGAAATGTCCTTAAGTTCGAGCCTGTTGCCGACTATATAATATCTTATGTCTTTATTTCGGAGGCAATTTATCAATTCTCAATACATTTTATTAAATTTTTAACGTAATTTTATTTATTTTCAATACAATTTTACTTATTTTTAATACATATTATTACATTTTCATTTAAGATGTAGTTTCCATCCAATAATCTTTTATCATTTGAAACACCTTTTTATTATATTTAGTATTATTTATATTTTCATGCAAATTTTATTAATAAAATTATTTAATACTAAATATTAATTTAAAAATTGCATAGTTAATATTTAAACGGTTTAAGATATCATTTGTATATGAATAAATAATTTTATAAAGTATTATTATATATTTTAATGAAATTATTGTTATTTTTTAATGTATACGAGGATGAATTTAAATATTTTTAATAATTTAATATAAGTATATATTTTAAATAAATAAAGCACATACACATCTTTGATTTTTGATAAACTTTAATCTCCTAGTGAAAGAAATGAGGTTTAATAAGATACATCTACTGAATGTTTAATCAATTATCACGAAGTGAAAACTAAACGAGGTTAGACAAAACTACTTCTATGCGACCTAAGTGAGCTAATTAGAAGAGAGGCTCATATTACAATATTTGAAGCATGCAAATACATAAATTCACTGGCTAATTTGCAATTATACAACATGGCAGAAGTCTATATTGCAACTTACACATGAACAACTAAAAATGCAAAATAATAATAATAATAATAATTATTATTATTATTATTATTATAATAATAATTATTATTATTATTATAATAATAATAATTATTATTATTATAATAATAAATAATAATAAATAGTAATAAAATCACTTGTAAACTTTCCAAAAAAAAAAAAAAACCACTTGTAAACTCTTTGAAAATGGTAATCAAGCAGGAAGAAAACAAAACAACACAACACAAACAGCTATTTGTAGGAAAGCAAAGCAAAAAATTAGCAGTTTCAACACCTAAAATCCCACATCAGTGAGCACAGCAAGCAAGCAAGCAGGGAAATCAAATAAAGAATACCTCTGACTCCAGCATTGTTAACCAACGCATCGATCCGGCCGAAAGCGTCCCACGCCTTCCGCACACGCTCGGCGATGACGGCTCCGGAGGCGGTGACGTCCAGTTCCACGGCGATGCATCTTCGTCCGGCCTTGTAAACGTGTGAGGAGCTCAAGCGATGTATTTCGTCGCAAAGAGAGTCGAGGCGGTCGGTTCTGCGAGCAGCGGCGACGATCCTGCAACCGGCATTGGCGAGATCAAGGCAGAACTCGAGGCCGAGGCCGGACGAGGCGCCCGTCACCATCACAACCTTGCCGTCGAGCCGCTGCCATGGCTCTGCCAACGAGCGTTTGGCTTCTCCGTCTTCCGCCATTACTGCTCTATTTCTTTCTTACGCAGGACAGGGACAGGGACTGGGAACGGAAGGGAAAAAAGGAGCTTTTATAGACGGCAGCAGAAAGAGAGGCCCCGGTGGGTGTGGAGGAGATGGAAATGGTTCTCTATAACCGGGTCGCAGAGTCGTTCGGTAAACTTGTTACAGATTCCACGTCTATCAATATCTTATATAGTTTTTTATTTACATAAAAATTAATTTTAGACCGTATGTTTTTGGTATTGATAAGACTTTTATATGAATAGCTTTTTTGTACCGAAAGTTTTTAGAATAAAAATTTTTAAATTGATATAAAATAATGTAATGTGATATGATGGATAATAACAATAAGTCAAGAGAAGAAAGTTGAAATTGGTAGGTTAATTATACCGACAATTATATAGAAATAATTTAAAAACAGGATAATAGAATGAGAAGATATAAAAAATAACTAAAAATAAGATAATCATCGATATTGAAAAAATTTTATGTTTGGCAAACATACTTAATTTAAATGTTTAAATACAACTTTAAAATTTTTATAGAATAGAAATGTTTCTATGAAATCGAGTTTTATAGAAGTGATTTTATAGAAAATTTTCATTTTTGAGATGTTGATGATTAATGTAAAATTCAATCAATTTACTATAATTAACATCATCTATTTAATTAGGAGATTAAGTTTTATCTAAATATAATTTGTGCACAGGCTATGTTTGCTTAAAAAGATATATTTATGTGTAAATTAAAGAAAATGTTTAAATCATTCATATATTATAATATATTAATACTTAAAAAAATTATTTATTCAGATAGTATATTTTAAATGGTTTCAATATTAAAAATAGTGCAGCAACAGCGGCAGTTGGAGGAGAGAGCAGCACAGGGACCGGGAACGGAAGGTTAAAAAGAGCTCGCGTTTATGGACGGCAGCAGCAGGAGAGAAAGGGGGAGAGAGAGATTGACAATCCCATCACGTACATGTGGTGGAGGAGACGAAAATAGTACAATCCCATCACGTAATCCCATCACGTACGTGTGGTGGAGGAGATGGAAATGGTTCTCGGTAACTGTGGTCGGTTCCGTAAACGTGTTACAGATGCCTATTTTTTATGACCGGGACCATTATATGACTGCCACGTAGCACTGATACAGTACGTTACAAATGGATTTCACGTGTATTAATAAATTATATAATTATTTATTACATAAAAATTAAATTTTAGATAGGATGTGTTTGGTAAGTGGTAAAACTTTTGTATAAAAAGTTTGTTGTATGAAAAGTTTTTAGAATAAGGGTGTGCCAGGGAATAGGTAAAACTTCTAATAAAAAGTTGTGAAGAGTAAAAATTGTCAAATGATGTGATGTGATATGATAGGGGTAATGATGAGTAGTAAAGATAATAAAGTTAAAATAGATAGGTTAGTTATTTGGGTAGTTGTGTAGAAATGATTGAAAAGCAGGGTAGTTGTGCAGGAAAATGTAAAAAAATAATTAAAAATTATAATAGTTGTGAAGAGTAAAAAATTTTAGATTGAAAAGTTTTAACTTAACATTTTTTAACCGTTGCCAAACATACCTTAAAGATTTTTAAAATTGTATAAAATAATATAATATAATAGAGATAATGATGATAAGTAAAAAGAATAAAATTAAAACTAATAAGTTAGTTATATAGGTAGTTGTGTAAAAATAATTAAAAAATAAAATAGTTGTATAGAAAACGTAAAAAATAACTTAAAGTTAGGATAATCACAAATATTGAAAAATTTTAGTTTGAAAAATTTTTGTGTTTGCCAAACATACTTATAATTTAAATGTTTAAATATAACTTTAAAATTTTTACATAACGACAATGCTTCTATGACACAGAGTTTTATAACAGTGATTTCATAGAATATTTTTCATTTTTGAGATGTTGATAATTAATGCAAATTCAATCAATTTATTATATTTAACAGTATTCGTTTAGCTAGGAGATCAAGTTTCATCCGAATATAATCTATGCATAGGCTACATTTGCTTGAAAAATGTAAATTCATGTGTAAATTAAAGAAAATACTTAGACTCATTCATATATATTAGAATATATTATAAAATCACTTATCCATATCGTAGTGATATTTTAGATTATTTTAATATTGAACATACTACTTAAAAATTGAGATTAAGAATTGAATCATTTTATTATGTTGATTTTATACGCTTGTAGATGACTCTATGTACAGTGATATTAGGCAAATAATAGGATTTCTATGATAATACAAATAATACTAAATATAATGGATGAAGTAAATTTTTTATTAATCATTTAAATGTTAAAAATAAAGAAGATTTCATAGAAATATCCCTATTTATATAAACTTAAAATGTTGACTTTATCTCATATCCATGGACAAGAATTAGGAGAGTGTAGAAACTATCAACATGCTACTATGTTTAGCATGCTAACTATGAGATCTGATTCTTTGCACTCTGGTGCACTTAGGCTCCATGTACCTGGGTGCATTTAACCCATTTTAAAAAAAAATTTGAAAGTTTTTTTTATAAAAGTGTTAATCTAAGTGAATATAATATGTGTATTAATTTTTACCATTTTAAAATTTTTTAATATTTTTAAATTTTTAAAAATCAGTGGCATTTTTAATAATTTAAATACAAAAAATACGAGTAATACTTGTTACCCAAAATATTAAGGTAAATTTTATTAGATCTAATTATCTGGGTTTCAAATTCTGTAAGTAAGATATAAATGACTTTATAAGGGTCTTAGGATCATATTACAAGTGTTAATTAGGATTAACTTATTAAAATCAAAAGTTAGATTCGGTTAGATATCGTTAGATGCTGTTAAATATCGTTAGATCTGGTTAGATGATGTTAGATTTGATTATATATTGTTAGATGTCATTAGATGTTGTTAGTTGTCATTAGATTAAGATGGATTTCATTAAATCTAATCATCTGGGTTTCTAATTTTGTAATTAAAGTATAAATGACCTTATAAAGGGCTTAGGATCATATTACGAGTGTTAATTAGGATTAACTTATTAATATCAAAAGTTAGATTCGGTTAGATATCGTTAGATCTGGTTAGATGTCATTAGATGTTGTTAGATGTCATTAGATTAAGGTGAATTTCATTAACTCTTATTATTTGGGTTTGAAATTCTGTAATTAAGGTATGAATGATCTTATAAGGGGCTTAGGATTATATTGCTGGTGTTAAATTAAGATTAACTTTTAGTATCAAAAGTTAGATGTTGTTACATACGATTAGATGTCGTTAGATGTCATTAGATTAAGATAGATTTCATTAAATCTAATTATTTGAATTTTGAATTTTGTAATTACGGTATAAATGACCTTAAAAGGGGCTTAGAATCATATTTCTGGTGTTAAATTATGATTAACTTATTAATATCAAAAGTTAGATTCGGTTAGATGTTATTAAATGTTGTTAGATATCGTTAGATCTAGTTAGATACTGGTAGATATCATTAGATGTTGTTAGATGTCATTAGATTAAAGTGGATTTCATTAAATGTAATTATCCGGGCTTTGAATTCTATAATTAAGGTATAAATGACCTTATAAGGGGCTTAGAGTCATATTACAAGTGTTAAATTGGAATTAACTTATTAATATCAAAAGTTAAATTCGATTAGATGGCGTTAGATGCTATTATATGTCATTAAATCTGGTTAGATATTGTTACATGTCGTTAAATGCTGTTAGATGTCATTAGATTAAGTGGATTTCATTAAGTCCTATTATGCGGGTTTCAAATTCTGTAATTAAGGTATAAATGACCTTATAAGGAGCTTAGGATCATATTAAAGACATTAAATTAAGATCAACTTATTAATATCAAAAGTTAAATATGGTCAGATGTCGTTAGATGTTGTTAAATCCTGTTAGATGCTATTAGATCCTATTAGATGCTGTTAGATTCTAATATATTCGAAAAATATAAAAATATTATTAAATTTTCAAAAAATTAGAAATAAATATTGAAATTGTTATTTTTGAGAGTAACTTAATTATATGAACTTTAAATAATATAACATAACTCCTTATATAAAATATATTTTTCAACTTTACCAATTATATTGAAATCTTATTAAAAAATAATTTTTTCTACATGAATAATTTTAAAAAAGGTCAAATAATGAAAAATTATGTCAACATATGTTTAAGTAGTTAATTCAGTAAATGAATAGAATAGATTGAGATTTTGTGTACATATAATACAAATTTTACCAAAAAACTAAACATACTCACGTTTTCAAACAAAAGTACTCACATCAAAAAATTACTACAATGCCCCTACTTCCTTTTTTTCTTGGGGAGAACTTCCCATGGGTTGGGCAGAAAAAAATCGCAAAAAAGAAACGGAGAGAACGGTAGAGGGAGAAGAAGAAAAGAAGAGGAGAGAAAGGAGAGGAGAGATGGAGGGAAGGAGAAGAGGAAGATAAGAGGAGGAAGAGGACTTTAAATTCCTAGGAATTTGAAGTTGGAGGATTTGGAAAAAAAGTGGGTGAAAATTGAGCTAAGTAATTTTTCGTTCTTTTTTATTTTTCTTATTTATTGTATTTGTTTAATATATTGTGATGGTATGAAAGAGATTTAGTATGAAATTAAGATATTAAAGTTACAAATTTTAAACCCTAAAAGGGTAGAGGAATTGAATTTTTCATAAAGATAAAATATGAGTATAAAACCTAGATGGATAATTTTAAGATGATATTTGTGAGATGAAATATAATTATTATTTTAAATATTTGATGCAATTGAAAGATAGATGTCTCCAGATAAGTGGTTAAAATTTAAGAAGGAGAAAATTAGGATATTTAAGGATGGAATTAAAGAAAATTATTTTGGAATCTTATTTAAGAATATCGTTGTTATTTTGATGTAGATTAAAGGAAAAGATATTAGAAAATCTTGAAGAGCCCAAAGTTGGATATTTGGAAAACATGCGAAAAAGGTAAGTAGGATTTTCTATTTTTATTAGGATGCTTAAGGATGTTGATGAATGTTTATTTTTCAGGCATAGATTTTTTGTAACGAATTAGAAGTTTCATTTGAGATATTTATGAAAATTTCTTTATTGAGATATATGATTTTTTGGCTTTAATTATTTAATTAAGTTGAGGAGTATGAAAAATTTATTTCGAGTTATCAAAGGATATGTTTTAGCATGATGTATAAGTGCATTGCTGTATGTTGAGCATAACATATGATAATTCTCTAGGTAAGCCAAGGAAAAAGAGGAGTTGCGGTATAGCCATGTAAGATGTTTTATAATGATGAATCTACTTAGGTCGGGAGACATGTATGATGAGGATGATAATGGATGAGGATGAGCAATTGCATTGCATGAGTACTTGCATGAACATAGTATGGACGAGCATATAAATTTTATAGATTTTTTATATTTGAGTTACTTTATGAAAATGATCTTTGTTTGGTTTAATATTTGAGTTTTATCACTGTCCTACTTATTGAGTTTGTTCGGACTCATGATTTCTTGTATTGATATTTTAGACGACAGAACCAAGATAGAAGCGTAACACAAGGTTGGTGCTCGACAAGAATGAAAAGAGATCTCAGTGGGTATATATGAATTATTATCCGAATGAGAAGATATCTCGGGACGAAACCTTTTGTAAGGAGGGGAGAATATAGTACTCGCAATTTTTAAATTGCAACCCACAAGTACGTGGCATATATAAATGAAAATTTTGGGCCATGAAATTAATAAAATTAAAATTTTATTAATGGCTTAAAATTATAAAGTAAGAAAAGGGAGAATTAATAAATAAATAATAATGAGTTAGAGTGTTAATGTTGAATGGAATAATAATAAAATGTATTATTTAATTTTAGATTAATTAATGAATTTCAGTCAAATAGTTTAATTTAAGTAATTAATTGATTTAAATTATTCAAATTAATGAATGACTATGGTCTTAAATGCATATGGTGGGTATAAGTTATAAAATTTAAAATATTATGATTCATGACATATAAATATACACATGGCATATATAAGAAAAATAAAAAATAATAGTAAAGAGGTGTATCTACATATATACGTGTGTGGAGTACTGAAAGAAAAGAGGCATGCCGAGCCCCTTTCTCGTGAGCGAACAGGGAGGGAGAGAACGAAAGGGAAAAGGAGAGAAGGAAAAAAAAATAAAAGAAGAAGAGGAAAGAGGAGAAAGGAGAAGAGGAGAGAGGAGACTGCTCGCCGTCCACACACCATCGCAGCCAATCATCCTATCACTGGCCGGAGGTAAGGAAGATGGTTTTTTTTTATTTTCTAAAGAAATTCCTACCAAATTATGTTCAAAACATAGGGCTTTTGCTAGATTCATATAGATTTTTATGTATAGAAATAGAATCATGGGAAAAGAGATGAGATTCGGTTGCACGGTGGAAGGAAAAGGATAGAGTTTTGAAATTTCTTCCTAAAATGGGTAGAAATCATGGAAGTTTTCGTAGATTCATATAGATCTTCATTTTGAGAGCCGAATAATGTATATGGAATGTGAAAATTGAATCCTATGCATGAATCCGAAATTTCAAGAGTTGAAAAGTTTTAATATTTTTGCCTGAAATTGCTATATAATGTATTTAAATGATGTTGGGATATATTATTTGCAAAAATTATATGTATAATCTTGGATAAGAAAGAAAATTCAAATTTTCATCATACCTTAAACGTGGGGATGCCCTAAAAAAGTGGCCTAGGCAAGGGCTTTTATACTATTTATATATGAGGTGATTTATAAATAATTTTGAACCCGTTCGAATGTGGAAATGGGTGGAAAAAAATGAGGCGGTTGGGTATATATGTTATGGGTATGTGTTGTTGTTTGTAAAAATTTAAGTTTAGTAATTTAGTAATATATGAACATAGATTTAGATCAAAATATGCAAATCTTGAAGTCAAAATCTAGACACATGATAAATGAAATTGGGTAGTTAGGAAATTTGTACGGAGGTATGAGTTTTGTTTTAATTAAATATGTACGGGATGAATTTTATATAATTTTAGTATCAAATAAATATGGTAAAGAAAAAAAGAATGATGAGTAGCAATTGTATGAAGCGTATGAATGGTTAGAGAGTTATTTGAATTGCTTTAAAATATTGAACTTGTCAAACTAAAATCATGTGAAAATGAATGGGAGTAAAATACCTTAATTTTAAAGCTTAAAACTCTCTCATCCAATTGGCCAAAGTTGGGCGGTGTATGAGTGATGAATTTGGGTTTAAAGATGGCTCCTAATTGATTAATTTTAATTTTAAAAGCATGATATAAAATTTATTTATGATAAATGGGGGGTTAAGCAAAATTTTAATTATTAAAAAAATATATATGTATATAAGAATTTTGGGTAAGCCTAAATGAAGGTTAAATTTAGGCAGGAGCATATATGATGAATTTGGCTTCAGTAAATGAATTATAATTATTATTTAAAAAAAGTAAAATACATATGAAGGACGGTGGAATGATAAATTATAAGTTAGATATATGAAAGTAAAGGGACGTTGGAGAAAACCCAACTATTAAATTGAGATTATGAGCTTGGATATTAATTTTTAGGCATTTAATTATTGTATTTATATAATTATGATTAGTTTAATTATTAGATAATGCGGTATTATATGTTAAGCTATAAGTGTTGAAATGTAAACGAAATAACGTAATTAATAGGTTATTTGGACATGAAAACAAATTTATTAGATTAACTCATATGCTTCATGTAGAAAGAAAATAAAATTGAAATGAAATGAAATAAATGATGCGTTTTAAGCAAGTGAGAGAGTTAAATAAGAGTAAAATGGAATGAATTATGAAATTGAGGAGCATGTTGGGTAATTTAAAATATTAAGTTACTTAAGTTACTTTTCAATAGGTATTTAAAATTTAATGGTTATGTTTTAAGAGAAGTGGAAAAAAGGCTATAAAGGCTATCGTATGTTCAAACGGCCTTACGATATGAAAATGTCATTTATATATTGAGTGAAAGGTCTCTTATTCCATATGTCTTAACATATATATTAAATGCAAAGTTTGTACATATAGGAGTTATCTAAGCGTTTTTTTGCATACCTTTGAATTCAAATCTCATGGCAACAAAGCAGGACATTTTCTTTTTAAAGTCGAGCAGTTTAATTGTGAATGGGCAATTGAACATGAATGGATATTCATATGTGGTTGAATTTGTATGAGATACTGTAGAATGAGCTGTTAATTAGCCAAGTAACAACCTAGTATCTTTTAAAATTTTCTTCTCTTATGTAACCCAAGTGTATTTAGCTTAAATACCGAAATTTACCCTTTTACCCTTTTCCTATTCTTGTTTACGCTTGTATAAAATTTCAAAGATAAATTTTTTTTACCATTTTGTAAGTTAGCGAACATTTTTATGTTTTGAAATTTTATAAAATATATACAATAATCCAAATACGATAAAATTGATATTTGAATTATTTGATCAATATTACAACATTACATCTCATCTCAATTTATATTACAAATTAGACGTGCGACTCAGGTTAAGTTGCATTCGATTTAGGTGAACCTAAACTCCGATCTATCAGGTTTGTATGAATCTAAACTCTAATCCTAATATTGAAATTTGGGTTAAGTTTGGTTTCTATTTTGGTTTCATGTTGAAATTCAAATTATTCTCAAACCAATAAAAGTTAAAATTTACTAATAAAGATAATAAATTTTTTGAACATTATTGCATTCGCGCCAATTCTAAAAAAAAATTATTTATAAAATTTATTTATTTATAATTTGCACATGAATATATTTTTATAACCTATAATATCTTTGATTTAATGGTCTTCTAATTAGAAAATAATTATTAGTACAATAAATGTAATGAATTTACCATTAGCAATCACGGTAAGAAAAATAAATGAAATTATATAAAACTACTATCTAAAATTTAATAAAAATGAGACTTATATATCTCATCGTTAATTGGTATTAATGCAATAATTTTAAAAAGTTAGTATATTTGTAATTATTTGCAAATAAAGTTATATAAATGCAATAGATTCAACTTTTATGGATAAATGTAGATGACATTTAGGTTTAGTTTAGAATAAATGTTTTATAGTTTAATTAAGTTATGATTACATGAAAGAACTTTTATTATAATTATAGTCAAAATGCTTAATACGTAAACTAATATAATTATTTTAAAAAACTAGACTATCGGGTTCAAATCGGGTCGGATTTTAGTACTAAATTGATATAAACTTGGTATTCGTTTCGGGTTGAAACTATGTCTAATTTGAAAAAAATTTTAAAAATAAAACTCAGATTAGTTTTGAAACTGAGTCAGGTCGAGCGGGTTCAGACAGATCAGTAACGAATTGCACTCTTATTACAAATCATGCTTAAGGATCCTTTCCAACTTATTTCATTTCATATTACACGTCAAGCACATACCCGTATAATTTTCCTATTATTAATAAAGGGGAAGCCAAACGCTAACCACATTCGAGACGACACCACCCGCAATGGGATACAAAATTCCCACGCCAACAACAACTTACAATAGGAATAGAAACAGCACACAAATCAAGCTACCAATCGAGAGCTCTCTAAAAGTGAAGAAAAATAAAATTATATATATTAAAAATCAAAAGTAAAATATATGAGATGTTACTTAGCCAAATAACAACCCCTTGTATAGTATCATAACCCGAAAATAAATATCCATATGAACCATGGCATAGTTTAATTGTATCATATTATGCGTGCATGCGTGAATCCCAATATTAAGTCCAAAGAGAAGCGTTTTCATCTTATAATGTAAAAAAAAAAAAAAAGGTAGAGTGCGGACGGATGCCCAGGCTTCCGAATGGGATGGAACCGAGACTAGACCAGAGGTCTATAACCGATGCGCCTTGGCGGGTAAAACTCATGGACTCAAGCCCAAAGTGGCCCAGAAACGCAGGTGTGTGGCCCAGGAAGCACCCCAGATCGTTTGCGGCAACGTAGCAGACGATCCATTCTGCTTTATTGCAATTTGATTATTTTAAATCTAATTTTCATAATCCAATAACGGGGACGCTTCTGTGTAACCTCTTCATTTTTAATTTCTTGATCCTTGATAGAAAATCCACTCGTCTATTCTATTTTGTATCATTCCTATTATCATAGAAATCTTTTTATTTGTTTAACATCATTGTATATAGCCCCATCTATAAATTTGCAAAATCAACTTCATAAAGTAATGTAATACTAAATATTAATTTTCTTAATTTACACATGAATATAGTATATTGAATTTGAATGAAACTCAGTTTCCTAGCTAAATTAATGAGGTCAAATATGATAAATTAATTATATTTTTTATGAATGATCAGCATTTGAAAAATAGAAGAGATTAACTCAAATCACTTCTATATAACCTAATTACGTAGAAGTGTACCCCAATAACCTATTTCTATATTTTTAATGATTTTAAATCTATTGAATGGGCTAGAATTTTCATTTGAGATCTGTTTATAAAGTTTTTAAATTAAATATCTATTTCAGTCATTTTTTATTATACTCATTTAGTTAAGTTAATACATATTATTATCTATTTTCAAAGATTTTTACTACTTATTGGTCATGCTGGGAGTAACCTTTATCCATTTTGCCTTTTGGGAATTTGCAAGAAAGACCAATTTCTTGTTATTATTTATTTAGAAGGCATTTATGAACAAAAGTTAACATGTACTTATTTATTATTTTTATTCTGTTGTAATCAAGGTACAAGACCAGTGACTAAGAAAATGTTTTAAATTTTTATATTTATAATTAATTGATTATTTGATCTATGGAACTTGATTATATGCACTTTGGTGCACTTCGCTTCGGTACACCTGGTGTAAAAGCCCATTTTTAATATTGTTTTGAAAAAAATTTTACACAATGTTAATCTAAGTATATTTAACATATGTATCAACTTTTACTATTTTTAGATATTTTAAAATATTTTTTGGATATTTAAAAATCCATGACATTCTTAGTAATTTAAATTTACCAAAATGTTACTGATTTTTAAAAATCTAAAAAAAATCCAAATATATTAAAAAATCTTCAAAATTAGTACACATGCTACATATACTTAGATTAACACTCTCGTGAAAGAAATTTAAGAAAAATTTTAAAAAATGGCTAAATGCACCTTGGTACACTAAGCCTAAGAGCACCCGAGTGCAACAAATCACTGCCCTTGATCTATTTGTAATTTATCCTGGGGTTTTAAGTTTCTGCGTATGTGCATTATAGAACTAAATGAACATGAACCTACGTAAAAATTAAAAATACAATATTGTTGCTTTTCTAAATAATAAACTCGTATACAATTCAATCTAAAAAAACTCGTATGCATGATCATTATCTTTAATAAAAATTCAATTTGCTCATTGCATTCGAAATAATATATTTTACTAAAAAATCAATTTTATCAAAAGATTTTGTGTACGCCCAATTTGTTCATTCAACACATAATCGACTTGCACGTAAAGATTCAACACATACATATGCACCGAGGCTCAATACATATAAATGTTTTTTCAGTCCTTTTCATTTTCATTTTTAGGCTGACATGCATTTAGTTCATATATCAAATTTATCATTTTCTTAGATTTTTATTTATTTTTAAAATTTTAAAAATAATAGTTTTTACCCCATGTAAAGAAAACTATCTTGTCGTCCCATATGTAATCTTCATACATTCCAAATTTTATCATTTCTAAATTAATGTATATTTTAATAATTTCCAAAATCAATCATTTTCACCCTACTGACTTTAAACAGAGGTAAAAACCATTACTATTGAAATTTTTAAATATATATGATAAATTTGGTGTATCAACTAAATACGTATAAGCCTAAAAATGAAAAGAAAATTTAAAAAATGACAAGGGCTAACAACACCTAGATGTGTATGCATTGAGATTCAATATATATATATATAGACACACACACGCACGCATTGAATCACTACCTACCAATTTAAAAAAAAATTGTTTCATTTATATACCTATGTTAAAATTAGTAATTCAATAGCTATATTTTCTATAGTATTCTTCCTACATGGATAAATGATTATGTAAATTATTATAATATAATAAACAGTCTCACTTCTATAAAACTTTTCTCTATGTAACCCCTTCCATACTTAAAATATTGAGAGTCGACAGAAAATCCATTCCATTGATTTAATTTAGCATTATTTATAATATCTTGGAAACTATTGTATTTGTCTAGTATCGTTGTGCATGAGTTTTATTGAAAATCAACATAATAAAATGATTCAATATCTAAACCATCTAAAATATCATTTCTATGTGGATGAATGAATCTATAAAGTATTATTACATTCTAATATGTGTAGATGGATCTAAATATTTTTCATAATTTACACATAAATATACATTTTTCAACAACTGTGACCCGTAAACATATTTGATCGGGCTGAAACTTGGGGGAATGTTTGGTATCTTACAAGCATGGGAACTATGGCATGGGGAGGGGCATGTTTCACGAAGTAATCATTTACTTCATCAATAATTATATTTTTTTCACTTTTACCCCTATGTTCTAATTATTTTTCTTTATAACAATCTTAATTATTTCAACTTTACCCTTATCATTTTTTATTAACCACACAATTTTCAAAATATTCCATTTTTCAACCCTCATCCTATCTTACAATCCCACAAAATTATCAATTACTAAACATCTTCTTGGTCTCTTAGATAAACAAATGAAATACAATAAATATATCGATTTCGCCATCAATGATCAAAATTTTAAATTTTAAATCTATGTATCCTAGTTATATAGAAGTAGAACCCATTTACAAATACATGAAAATGATTTAGTAATGTATCTAAGTGATTTTCATCTTTTATATATGCTTGTAAATCTTTGAAATAGATATCGCTCACCTAAAACTTCAATTAAAACAATTATTCATATTTTATAACATGATAAAACAAATAATTTTGAACAAAATGAGAGGATTAGATTTTAATTCCTTGTCAAAATATGCCAAAATAGGAAAAGAGATGTGGAAGATTTTAATGCAATATAGTATTTTTCCACATAAAATAATGTTACCAAAATAGGAAAGAAATATTGAAAGCCTTCTCTTAAAAAATTAGTTTCAAGATGACTATACCAATCTCGTAGGGCTTCTTTTAAGTCATAAAGAGCTCTCTTTGATTTACACACTTTATGCTCATTTTCGATTTTAATATAATCAGGAGGTGGTTGTGTTTATGTCTGTTCCTCTCAGTATTCAAGCGAAAGCTAATTTGACATCCAGCTGGAAGATATGTCAAGAATTCGACGCCACCATTGCAATTATCAATCTGATTGTAACAAGTCTTACTAATGGAGCAAAACCTTGCAACCAAGGGTGTACCTGGTGGTAACTCATGATGACCTTATTATTGGATGATCATGAGTTAACTCTCCCTTCCCACATTATCTAGTGTGTGAGTTCTTCCATTTCCTCCCTTTGGTGGAGGTATTTGCAGTTTTGCCTTGTGTGGAGTGTCATTAAAAATTTTCCCTTATTGTGTAAGAGTTATAAATATGCTTGAATGTAATATGAGTTATGATGTATATAAATACTCCTAAAAAAAATAGAGCAAAGAAATTTAGTGTAGTCAACTTTTTTATTCTTACTCCTATCCTTTAACTGCTAATCATATCTCTAGTACATATCAATTTCATCATTCTTCTTCAATTTTGCTTTGAAGACCCACTTGATGCTAATGATTTGGTGATGTTTGAGAATAGCTCCTAAGTATCATTTCCTTCAATTGCTTCAATTTCAACATCCATTGGCTTTTACCATTTTGATTCTTTGACAACACACTCACAATTTGTAGGGTCATAATTTGCAATTAAAGTAAAAATAAGTAATTGAATCTTTAATTCCAATCATCTCATAGTCTTCCAACCATGGAGGAATTTGTTGAACACGGCGAAGATATTGAGTTGTCGCGTCAATAGCTTATGCTATTTGTTAGTTTGTTTCTTGTATTTTATATATGTGTTATTTGCATAGTATTTTCATATGAGAGTGCATAATGAATACACAAGAAAATGTGTATTGGTTTTGCATAAGTACATATAGAATTCATATTTATATCAATTAGGAATTTAGTAGAACTCTGAGTAGTTCCCGTGGGGCATGAAAGAGAGATTTCAAAGTGCTTTGATTTGGGGTGTGTGAGACATGTGGAAAATGAGCATGAGTCATTCTACGTGTTTCTTCGTAACATATTATGGTGGATTGTGACCTCTCCCAAGGTTTTTCCCTTTTATGTTAAAAGTGTTTTTCATGAATATCTTGGTATCTTATGTGATTGATCTTGTAGTTGTTAATTTAATCCTATTTTATTGTCTACGCTTCTGTTGAAATGAGTATCAATTCGAATCATGGTTCCTAACACTATTGTTGCTGAAAATTCAGTAGCCGTCGAAGTTGCATTTGATGAGTCCTCAGACATAGAAGGTGCTGAAAAGTTTGACTTCTTTTCAGCTTCGATAATCATAAAGGACTCAAGTAGGTCGTTGTCTATTCTAATCCTAAGTACTTTCTTCATCAAAACAACGTCTTCACTGGCCACAATCTCCTTTGTTAATAAATGGAATAACTTCTATGCTTTAGGTGTTTTACAAATACCAAGAAAGATGCACTTTTTAACCTTATCATCAAGTTGCTTTTTTCATTGTGGACTAGCATTTGCAATGCAACCAAAAATTCTGAAGCGATCTACAGCTGGACTCCACCCACTCCATGCCTCTTCTGGTTATGATGTTCTGAACAGCAAGAGTGGGGCTTCTATTCAAGACATGAATACTGCAATTGATAGCTTCCGGCCAAAAATCCTTTGCAATTCTCCCTCTTGCTAGTAAGCTCCTCACCATATTAAAGATGGTTCTATTTTTCGTCTCTGATACACAACTGGCATTTTTCCAATTTATAGCTTTCAATCAAAAATCCTATATTATAGTACTTACCTTTTCTTTGTTGGCATTTCCTTTACACAATTAGCTATCAACTTCCAATTCCTAACATTTCAAATGCATCATTAGAAATTAGCAAAGAAATCCTTCGCCATGTCATAGGCCTAGCGAAAAAAAAAGACGAATTAAATGTCAAAGATGATTTTTCGCTTAGCTTTAGCACACCTAGGTGTAAAACAAACTAATTTTTTGTATAACTTTTTATCTAAGTGTATTAAATGGCCCCCTTTTATATGCACCAGAGTGCATTGAGGTGAATACACTATTTTTTTTTTTACACAAACTGTTAATCTAGATTTATTTAACATATGTATTAATTTTTACCATTTTGCAAATTTTTAGATTTTTTTTCTAATTTTTGAAATCAGTAGCATTTTAGTAAATTTAAATTACTAAAAATGTCACTGATTTTTAAAAATCCTAAAAAACTATTCAAAAGCCTCCAAAAAAGATAAAAATTAATACATATGTTAAATACACTTATATTAATAGTTTCATAAAAGAAGTTTCAAAAAATTGAAAAAAATTGGGTGAAATGCACTCTACTGCATTGAATGCACCAAGGTACATATGACTAGGCACCGTAATAAATTTATAAGCCAATTTATGGCTAGGCACCACAATAAATCTATAACCCAATTTTTACCATTTTTAGAGATAGATTTTTTTTAAGTTTTTCAAAAATAGATGTATTTTAGTCATTTAAAAATGACTAAAACGCCCCTACCTTTAATATATATATATAGGATGTTGTTCCGGAACGGCGGTGCAGTGGGCCCCAAATGGGCCTCACATGATCATGAAATCATGATCTACTCCACCCATT
Source organism: Annona cherimola (assembly GCA_030490835.1). Lineage (NCBI taxonomy): Eukaryota > Viridiplantae > Streptophyta > Magnoliopsida > Magnoliales > Annonaceae > Annona > Annona cherimola. The sequence goes on from CM059971.1 coordinate 71,262,175, forward strand.
GTATTTAGAATAATGTATTCTATTACCACACCAATTTTCATCCCAATCAGATATGTATATGGGCCCCATCTGAAAATGGTACAAATCCAACGTAATAAAATGGTTTGATGTAAATAACAACTTTAAAGTATCTGATTGGGATGAAAATTGGTATGGTAATAGAATACATTATTCTTAATACAATTGGCGGAGTAGATCATGATTTCATGATCATGTGGGGCCCATTTGGGGCCCACTGCACGGCTGTTCCGGTGCAGCATCACTGCACCGGAACAGCTCTCATATATATATATATATATAGGGAAATAATCCAATGCATGCGACTGCACCGTGCAGTCCATGCACTGTGGCCCCACCTGATCATAAATGGAAAATCCACCCCACCCATTGTATTTAGAATTGTTCATTTTATTAGCATACCAATTTTCATCCAAATCCAACATGTGTGCAGTCTCCATCTTAAAATGGTGCAAAATCAACGTAATAAAATAGTTTAATGTAAATATCAAGTTTAAAGTGATTTTTTCAACATCTAAACCGTCTAAAGTATGATTTATATATGGATAAATAAGTGTATAAAGTTTCATTACAATCTAATATGTGTGAAGTCCATTTTACAGCGGACTGCACAGGATTGGGTCTCATATATATATATATATATGGGAGCTGTTCCGGTACAGCGTCACTGCACCGGAACAGCCGTGCAGTGGCCCCAAAATGGGGCCCACATGATCATAAAATCATGATCTACTCCACCCATTGTATTTAGAATAATGTATTCTATTACCATACCAATTTTCATCCCAATCAGATATGTATATGGGCCCCATCTGAAAATGGTACAAATCCAACGTTCTGAAAATGGTACAAATCCAACATAATAAAATAGTTTAATGTAAATAACAACTTTAAAGTATCTGATTGGGATAAAAATTGGTATGGTTATAGAATACATTATTCTAAATACAATGGGTGGAGTAGATCATGATTTCACGATCATGTGGGGCCCATTTCAGTGACGCTGCACTTGAATATTTTCCTATATATATATCTCAATATCTCCATATCTCCAAAAAGTGGTAAAATTTAATACATACGTTAAATATACTTAGACAAACAGTTTTATTTAAAAAATTTCAAAAAATAAAAAAAAATAGATTTTTGGTGCACCAAAGCTAAGTGCACCCTAGTACTTAGGATTCAAGTCCATGATTTTTGGCTTCAAGAACGATAACAGCTATGCATATTCATGCAATGCGTTTTGCTCGTTTTACTTTGATCCTTCCAGAGTGGAGAAGGTAGGTGAAGATGTCTCAGACTGACATCAGTTTTTGAAGTGTCTCCAATAATGCTATAATCCTTTAACGGAGAAGCGGACAGACAAGCAGCAAACACGAATCTTATGGAAATATGGCTGGATTTCTCCAGTCAAGCCTTCTTCAATATCCCTTCATGAGTGCAACAAACAACAAGGGCTTCACCCAAGGCTAGGGTGGAGACTGTTCTCTCTTGTAAGAGATTGCTTATTCTTTAAAGTAATTAGACATATAATAGTTTGAAATGCAGGAAAATTTTCGCCAGCAAGGCATTTGGAACCATTAGGGCAAACAAGCAGCAGTTCACATATTACTCTTTTCCTTCCAACTTTTTAGCACGTCCCAAATTTTGGAAGAAACACAAGAAGGCAACAGATGCAGGGTAAATGTTAAAAGAATGAATCAAAGAGGAAACAGTACCAACTATAACTCTCCACATTAAATATCCAAAACAAACAGAAATTAAGAGCAAGAGATTTGTCAATGAGGTCTCACATTATAAAAAAATACTCTCCAGATGCAGGAGTGACGTCATGTACATACTTTTACACTAAATGCTGTAACTTACCAATATGGTGCTGAAGCTTCCCCTGTCAAATACCAAACCATGGAAAGACCTCCCTAAGACACACTATACATAATTCATGCAGTAACCGCTTGTGGCATTCATCACAATTGATTCAATGTGCTGCTTCCTTTCTATCATGAAACCCAAATGCATACGAAGGCAAGCAAGGTTATCACTCATAAAAGTGATAAATATTTTAGTACATGCCATATAATAAATGAAGAATAAGTACGTCCAAATAATATTCAAGGACTAGTCCAAACCAAGATAGAGGTAATTGTGAAACTGGAGCTCTTCTGGTCACCCATCAGAAATGGCATCAGAAAACCCTAGCCTACTTCGCAATTTTGATGAGTCCATTAGGCTTTTCATTTTAATCTCCATGACATATTTAATCGCATGCCTTCCATACCCAATATATACAGTAGGAGCATGTAACAGATGAGAAAAATAGGCTTCTGACCCCTCTGCATGTGGGATCCAACGACCCAAAAACAATCAGAAGTAACATGGTCAGCACTGAGAACCACTGTAAAATCATTCCATCCCATAATGGCATGTCGCCAATCTCATGAGCTTACCAACTGCTGGAGACGAGACTGTTGAACTACTACGGTATAAACATGCTCCCAACTAGCCTGAAGAAGGGTGGTGTAGCACAGCAGAAGGAACAAGAACTGCTTCATTGCTTGCAGCTTTTGCCACAGCAACATCCTCCAACCGTTTCCATGTGGCTTCACGCTTCGCTTTGACATCCTTCTCTTTTGCTTCGTCTTCCTGGAACTTGAGCAAGCACTCCTTGAATAGCTCAGGATCAAGATCAGAGAAAATCTTGCGGACATTTAGAGTAAGGCTTTGGACAGCTTGGTTCCAGTGGTTCCTTGTATTTCTTTCCAAGGCAGGGAAGATGATGGGCAATATCACCTTCCGGTTTTGCTTAATCAAGCTCTCAATATGATCATTATTCCATAAGAACAAAGCTCTCTCTGCAACCTGCAACCAAAGTAACATAAATTCACAACAATAAGAAAACACCAGACATTGAAATGCACCACAAGCTACAAATCTTCTAGGGAGTGGGACAAATCAATGATACTGACATTTTAAAAGCAACTCTCAAAGATTATTATTTATTATTTCAACTATCAAATATCCTAGCATCAAGAATGCCAAAAGAATTTAAAAAGAAAATTTGCTTCTTGGAAACAAATTGAATACAATAGTATAATCCAAAGAAAGCTTATAACAACATATATTTTTGTTCCGTGCCAATAAAACTTAAATAAAGCAATAAAGACAACAATCTGAACAATCTATTATGATTGTTTGGTGCATACAACAAATCCAAAATAAGCAATTAAATAATAAATTCATAAATAAAATATCCCTAGAAATATTCAATGATAAATAAACCCCAAATTTTATGCATTAGCCTTTAATGCTCAGATTGCATTTGTCATCACAATATTGTTTCTCCAATTCAACTTTTTAAGTGATGATGATATACTCTTTACTTTCCTGAAATATTGATTTGGAGGGTCCAGTTCAATACAAACGTAAGCATTAAGCCTCAATGTCAAACTTGCATAACCCTTTTTTAAATTTTTTATTTGGGCCCACAATGAATGCTAAAAAATCAATAATATATAACATGAGCCTCGATGCTCATGTTTGCATTGCACCGGACCACATTTAAGAATTAGGATACTAATTGACTCAACAAAAACGTAATCTCAGATGTTAGAGATAAAGTATACTACACCATAATTGGGGTGTGACGACCATATTAGCATGCCAAATATCAGAATTAGCATACTAATATATTGTGGAATCCTTCTACAGTGCTTCAGGATGAATTCTAGCATGCTACTTCAGGCTATATCTAGAATACTTATTAATGAAAATGCTAATATATGACTCATTCATCTTTCAACATGTTTTGGGATAAAGTAATATGCTACTACTTATATTTAGCATGCTGATGAGGTCACTGTGCCTTAATTACGGTGCAGTACAATTTAGCATCTCCCAAGAATAAATATGTCAAAAAAATAATTAATTTTATGGGGTAAGCAAACTAAAAGAAAATCTAATAAATTAAGTTTAGCTTAAAGCCTGGGCTTGATAAGCATGTTTCGACAATTAAACCAAGTCGCAAGATTGTGTCAGACCAAGTCTGGATTAGATTGTGTCAAACCAAGTCTGGGTTATTCAACTTTCACACAAAGATGAAGCTCAACTTGGTTTCTCGAGAGAAAAATGAAAAATAAACAAAAAAACAAAAAATAAAAACCAAAAACAAAAACAAAAAACTTAACTAGGTTCAGCTCATTGCAATAAAAAATTATGCTTAAGCCTCTGCCGAAAATCAGGTTGATCATAACTAACAATCAGCTCAATACTCATCTTAACTCTCAGTGTCTGCTTGAGAGAGTCTTCAACCCAAAAAGATAACAGTTTTAACCAAACATGCATCACATTTTTCTCAATTTATTGTTTAACTTACAAAGTCTTAATTTTTGTAATTTATCCAAAATAAATTAATAACAAATAAAATTGAAATTGTAAGGAACAAAAGTTCAACTCAAATCTCTGGCCTATTTCAACCATCATCAGCTGGAATTTTAAGAGGTTCACTTGGTTGGCTTTACGTAGCTGACAAATGTCTCCCTTCTTTTCTCTCTGACGTCTATACTTCAATCGCTGACCTGTTTCAACCATCATCAGCCTAAATTTTAATCTGAACCTAACCAATCATTTTTAAGGCAAGGGTCAAGGGTTGAGAAATAGAAATTGCGGCCTATGATATAAAATTAGGATTAAGGTTGATTCCAACCACCTAATCAAACTCGAGTTGCATCCTTGAGAACAATAGTTGACTTGTGGAACAGCAGAAGTATAGGTAATGGCATCGCTGAATAATATCTACCTTCCTTTTCTCACAGATCCTATACTTGGCCTTGAGACTCATAGATTTATGCAGTAAAGCCTTCCTAAAAGGTTAAAATTCTTAACTGCTTGTATAGTTGCATCACATTAATCTCACGGGTTCAGAATTGAATATTCCATGCCCTCATGATGTCCAGGGGACCACATAATCTCGAACCTAGCTCCTGGGCACATGATTATTCACTCAACATCAAAGGATCTATCTGGCAACACATCCAGCTCTTGGATGCAGAATTTATGAGCTCCATGTCCAAGAAAGCATCTAGCGGTACATGTCTCTCCTGGGCAAAAGAGGATTTTCCTTGAAAAATCCAAACTATGAGTGTTCAAGGACCAATTCCAACATATTTCCTGATTTAGGTGTATTTATCTGAAAGAGAAGCCTATTAATCCAATTTTTTTTTTCCCTTAGACAACGTGACCCCAAGATCATGTGATTGTAAACAAGTAGTAAAACTTAAGCAACATATAGAGATGCAACAATGCATGTGAAGAAAGCAATAATCCTTCGTCAAAGGGAATAAGCAATACAATTAACTCATATAATAAACGAAACAAGTAAGGTGGGTACCCAGATCTTATGGAATTTTCAAAAGGGCAGTGAACGAACATACACAATCTACTATGGTGGGTACCCAGATCTTATGGAACTTTCAGAAAGGGCAGTGAAGGAACATACACAGTCATTGGTCAATAAGAGTTAAAAATAAAAGGTACTATCTAATAATGTGGAAAATAAATGATGGAAAAGTAATTTCAAGATATGTCAAATGTTGAACAATCTGTAAGCATAAGAAATAAGAAAAATAAAATAATACTAAAGACTAGATTTCAGACATCTGGAATGAAACTATGAAGTTTACTAGGAGGGAACACCATTAAACCAAACAATATACACTGCTAAGACTTGCAAAATATCATACTACCAGTTTATTCTGGCCATCAAATTAATATAAAAAAATAATAGTTAAAGAAACGTCATTTGGATGCACATGATTAATGACAAGAAAGAAATAAAAAGTCAGAACCACCAGCGGAGAAAAGTCAACTCCCAATTGCCATAGGCTAAAGAGATCAACGTTAAAACAGGCTAACAAGGCATTTAAAAGGTAAAAATACACATGCTATTTGTAGGTGATACGGATTTGATGGATGAGAGTAAAGAATGCAAAGGTACGAAAAAGTAGGCATGATCAGAATCTAAGAATTATAGAAGGCACAAGATACAATAGGGACATGTTCCTGAGTAAAGCACGGGAGGTATTATGTAAAACACAAATAAATTTACTGATAGTTCAAGTTTATAATAGCAGAATAATAAAATTTGAGGAATGTTACATGACAACAAAATTTATAAACGATAAGAGAACAGAATATGAAATATTAACAACCAAAACTTTAAAGGATGTGAAATATAAAATCACCACAAGTCAAATATTTAAAACATATAAGTCAAAAGTAATAAATTCCAGTTAGTAAGATTCACTTGAAGGAAAACTATAAACAATCAGAAGAGAAAACAAGAAGTTAGAAGCGAGTCAGCAGCATTTTTCTAAAGAAAAAAGCAAAACAGAAACAGAAACAAATGCGGAACCTAAGCACCAATGATGGGTGATGCAGCAACTCGGTAGCAAAACAATTAACCAAATAAATCACAACAGCAAGTCAGCAATCCATAAGGCACAGATTAGGAACAATCTATCAATTCAAAATAGATACGCAACTGGAAGTGGTGACAATGATGCAAGTAGAAAGAAGAAATGCTTTGATAAAATGAAAAAAAAGGGAAGTAAAAAGGACAATAATTTGGAACATGAGGCTAGGGGAAAAAGAGAGAGAATCAGCAACATAGAAGGAAAGAAGACATCTCAATCTGCACACTTCACAAGAAGAAGAAGAGGACGATGCTTTCTAACACTCGAAAAAGATGAATAAGCTCAAAGAAACTATACGTATCAATGGGTTTGAAGTAGCACCAGCAGCTGGATCTACCTCGATTTTCTTTCTTTGTTTTTTCAATTTTTGAATCCCTTCTACTAGACCTGTAAAGTGCATATCTGGTACCTTGTCAAAAGACACCAAACAAGCTTGTGCAGAACAAAACCCCATGCAAACAAGCCTATGATCAGGCAAGAGCAACCGAAAGTAGAAAAAGGGCCTCTATAGAAGCTGTCAAGTGTGACAGTGTTACATGGCTGCAAGGTTGGCATCAAACAAATGCAAATGGAATCAAGGATCAAATCAAAGGGTTTACCGACTGGAGAGGGTGATGAAATTCAAGTTACAGAGAACTTAGTTGCTGCATGAGCAACAGGCAGAACAGATCACGCATTGGAAACCCATGCACTAAGTACACATGATCTGACGACTCCCTGCGAGCAAGAGCAAAGAGGGATTAAGCCCTGTGCACAAAAGTGCAGGCATTACACATCATACAAAGGATCAACCAAGAGCATTAGGGTGCTTATGATTTGTTTATTGTGAGCAGGTCTGCAGGTTTGGTGGAGGCTCGAGAGTAATCGAAAAGATTCCTCCATTGACCAACGGTTGACTGACTTTGCCCATCCGACAAACAGGGGTGGTGTCACTTCCCTCAGACCTCAATGGTTATAGCAGGCATGGGGGTCTTGCTAAAAATCGAGCTCTCCACAACCATCAATGATTTACTGTCGAAAATATAAATGCCACATCTAAGATGGGCCATGCCACTGCTTGAATGATGATTCAAGTGCTAAAGATCCCTGCAGAAGTTCCGAGTACTGATCTTCGTCCCCTCAAGTAGTCAATTTCAGAGAGTTTCGTACCTTCATGGATATCGAGAACTTACTTAGACTCTGTCACCTCCAGCTCCAATGTCTTCTTGTGGATTGGTACTCCAGACTAGAAAGTCTTGCTTCTAGTGTTTTGTGGTTACGCACCATAATCACCCACAAGAACAATGCTCTGATATCTTTATAGGATTTAACTCTGATTCCTACAATTGATTGAAGCAATACAAATACAGGACACGAGAGATCTTGTTGTGTTGATCTCTCCAAAGTTCTACACTAGTTAGGTTATTCCAAATTCTGACAACTAAAGAATTCATAACTAGTTCACCTATAACTCCGGTTGATATAGTTTTTAACTACCTAATGAACAACTTAGAAGGAACGCTAGTAGGTAAGAACATTACGATTTGGCATTCAGTTTCTTATATACCACCATAACATCCATCCTCTACACTTGGTGCAAAGCCCACTTATTTTGAGCCCCTGACATCCCTACTTGGCTTAGAACAAACTTAGCCCTCTAGGTCTTATGGGAGAAAAATATGCCAAAGCCAGAATAAATCTTCCCAAATATCATCCTTAACCTATGTCATGGCTCATGGTATGCTTCTAATTGGCATGGACTCCCAACTTTTGATCAATCTAAGTAAGTTGCTAATAGATCTCTGTCATGAAGACATTGAGATGAAACAAAATCTCCTGGGTCACATATTTGTTGTCCCCTCATCAAGCAAGTTATGATGAAAGGGATTCCTCTTGGGTCAAAATCCTCCATAAATGTGAGAACTCTCTTATCATCATCTCCTCCAATTTGTCGACCCCTCAATTCCCCAACACAACTGTATGGCAGCAGCCTACCTGAACACCTCATTGATTGGTAAAGGAGTCACTCAATTTCTTGAATATACTCATCTCAAAAACCTATTAGGTTAGTTTTGGGTAGTACCTCATCAACAACAATCTGAACAGGCTAGCCAAAACATTTCTTCATCCCATAGCAAAATCCCATGTAACTCAAATTGGGCAAGCTCATTTAGATATATTGACTCCTCTGAATTCCCTCAACATCTAGATGTTGGAAGGTTAGCCTCACTTATGATTCTTTTGGAGTACTGTCATCTGTGGACATGCGTTTCTGCTCTAATCAACCAAGATGTAAGGTCCTCTAAAAAAGAAAATGGAAAGATCAATCTTCTCATGCATAAGGTTAGGTCAATTATTTCATCTTGAACTTGTATGTTGAAATCGCTCATGAAAATTTCTAAACCCAAATGGCCTGCCATGGACATCACGTTCTTTCCATAGGTTTGTGAGTCAAGAGATGATGGAATCCATACCCTTTCTAAATCCCTCAATTGGTGTTCAAAGCCCCATATGGAGATTTCAAGATTACATCCTCTAATCCATTTCCCCCAACCTATCGCAAAATTCATCCTCGAACTTCAAGTCTTTCTTCTAGATTCTTCCATTGCTATTTGAGTCGTACTTAAGACTCGATGGAAAATCTGATACCTTGATAGAATTTAACTATGATTTTCATAATTGATTGAAGAATTGCAAGTACAAAAAGTGAAAAGATCTTGCTGTGCTAATCTCTCCAAAATTCTACCATGTTAGTGCTCACAACTGCGGGCCCTACAGCACACATGCTAAAGCTGAGGATTGTAGTGGTTGAAAAGAAACTAAATGCCGATTTGCAAGGTTGTAACCGACTAGCACTCTTAGTTGAGCTATCAATTAGACAACTGAAAACTGTATAAATAAGAGTTATAAGTACTAAAATGGGGGAAATGATTTACATAATTTTAGTCATTAGAATTGAAAATAGCCAGCTATAAATCAGTGCAACCAGATCTCTCATCTCTTGTACTTAATTCTCCAATCAATCATATGAATCAAAATTAAATCCTATCAGTGAGTGAGCTGCCTGTGGAATGCACAAGCATTGACAAAATAAGCATAGTATGAAGGAAAATTTAGGCCAGGGATCCAGAAAGATTCAATGACAAAGGCTAGGCAAGGTAGTTTACAAGCATATTGAATCCAGGAACTAAGCAGTGATTCTCGTTCGAGTAGGATGCCAAGAACCAAGTACATCTGAGCTAGCTATGCCTGCAGATCAGCTGAGAAGTAAAGAAACTCACTAGGTCACAGGTTTCGATTGTCCACTTTACCTAAAGAATCCAAACATTATCTAATACTAGTGAGTGAGACCTCTATTGACCGTCTTTAGGAGTAGAATCTAGTAGTTCGATAGTAGTTCGAATAAGCTACCTAGCTCATTAAAGCATATAACTAAGATAGCAATCCAAGGATTTTCTAATTCCAAAGCTGCATTTTATTGAAGGTGCCTTGCCCAAACCCATGCTAGGAGCCCCACATCTACACCTTGTGCCTAGGTGAACCTTTGGTGACTATTAAAAAGACTAAGGACCTTTTTGGTTGTGCAGTTTAGGAGGTAAAATGGGCTTTCCCACTTCTAAGCGTGCATGCCTCCCAAGGATAGGTGTTCTAACAGATGATCAATTTTGCATATTACTGTTGAAAACTGTACAAAATAACATTTACAGAAAGCTAGAATGGATAGCCCTGTACTGAACAGGCCCTAAACTGAATGATTTCAAGTTTAATTCTAGAGATGACAGTCAACTGTTGCTTACCTCAATTGTTGACAATTTAGGGACAAGAAAGGAATTAAGAAGACAAAATAAAAACTCAAGGACAGAAATAGGAAGAAATATTGTGACATGATAAGGAGTAATGACTAAAAATAAAGTGAATAAAACTAAAAATAAATAAAATGTTCAGATAGAAAAGATTGGCAGCAATGATTGGTCGGTAATAATGGGGAAAAAGTAATATCATTGAGGCATAGCAAGAGGAAGAAAAGATGAATCTATTTTTCTTACTCCCAAGGTGTGTAACATCCGGAGCTCATGTATGAGTTAGCTACAAAATTTACCAGATAAAAAACAAAATAAAAGATCTAGCAATATCAGGACTAAAAATTATCCAAATAAAATTGGTCACCAAGAAATACCTAGACCTACTGAGATACATTTTTGATAACTTAGATTAATATGCCTTGGAAGCATAGAGATTAAGAAGATTGCCCCTGAATTATAATATTTCAAGGGAGCAGGGAATACAAGAGTTAGTTCACTTTAATGGATTGAGGATATAGGATGGAAAAAGTGTATTTGTGCGTTCGAAATGGGAAAAGTTGTATGAGAAGTAGGAAAGCAAGTTGTCATTTTTTGGAATGAGAAAAGTATTTTTGGGAAATAGAAAATTCCATTTCATCATCATTCCATCAAAGTTGTGAACAGGCCTAGGTTTCCCATAAAATCCATGCTCATTACAAAAGTGAATACTCTCTGCTAAAGGTCCATGTGTCACATGATACCAATCAAATTTAAGGTAAGATATATAATGAATATAAGACATGGATGAGTGGCAAGACGAAGACAGATGGAATTAAAAGAAAATCCACTGCATGCAATTTAAGTCTACCAACAATAAGTAGTGAAATGAGGCAAAAGACTTAAATGGCATGACTAAATGCATTGAAGAAAGAGTTAGCCTAATCACAAGAGAGTTGAGTCAAACTGAACTACTTCAGCACCAAGAGGAAAAGCATAGCTCAAGGTTATGGCAGTGAAGCTGATTAATTACCACACAAAACAATGTTTCATATGTGAAAAATGTTCACGATAAAGACAGTTTACAAGGATAATGAAGTCAATGTCAATTCTCACTTCAGCAAGGGAGGTGGAGGTGGTAACAGCAATGATGAAACAATGAGAAAACAGATCTGATTTCGGTTCAGTACAAAGTCCAAAAGCACACAAGATGCAACAGAGGAACAGGAAATCAAAGGAGTATCATAGAAGTGAAAATAGTGCAACATACAGAATTTGTGGAGTCATCATGAAAGCTAAATGCGATGATTGTAACTTGGCAAGGAAATCCCCCCTCACTTTGATTGCAGTAAGAGAGGGAGGGAGGGAGGGAGAGAGACCCACCCAGACAGCACTTGGAATGGAAGTAGGCTAAAAACATAAACAAAAGTATGAGAATACTTTAAAACCCCTGCATAATGCATGAAAAGAGGCCTAGGCTTGGGAGCATAATTTTGAAATGCCCACACAGAGAAAGCAAGTAGAGTGCTATTGATTTGTTGAATTGCACTGAGTTGATTCATTCTCATTCAAGCCCGACTCGATGTGAAATATGAGTCGCATTTGAAAACATTATGATTCAGTTCAAACCACACTGGCAACAGTCAAGTTGCCATAAATGACCAGTCTTAAAACTAAACAGATGATACTGCCCGCTAAATTCTTTGTAGACTAACATGAGAGAAGAATTAGACACTGTTCATGTCTCAAATGTGATAATAATTTTCACAAGGAGAAAGTCAAGGAAAAGGATTGAAGAATAGAATCAGTAGTGGATGCAGTCTAGGCAGTACTGCAAGTATGATGAGTCAATCTGCCATAGGCAGATATCAATGTTTTCCCTAGTTAGTAATCAGATAAACACAGAGGTTTTCTGTTCCCCAACTAAATTCTCAAAGCCAATGACCAAAAATGACAAAGAAAATTGCACTCTAAAGGCATATGGTTTAGCTGAGGATAAATCCTTGACCAGGTGAGAAACATGTAGTCAAGATCCAAGACAAGTTAGCTGGAACAAGAATTTGGTTGTTGTGCCTGATGTACAGCTTGCCATTAGAACAATTGAAATCCATTGCCCAGTCATAATACCAAGAAGTGAGCGGACCAAAAAGATTAGCTTGAACAAACCAAAGACAGTCCAATAGGCTACAATATCATAATTGAATTCAATTTCTCAGAATATTATGTACAAATCTTACCATGGAACATTTTGGGTGTCATGCTCTTATCTGACACAGATGTTCTTTACAAACAAAATACTCACAGGGAAATGAGAAAAATGAATGTATAAAGAACTCATTTAACAAAGACCCGTACATAAGCAAATGAAACAGACAAACCCACACAAATGGAAATTGAATAGCAGTGGTAGAAAGAAACCTTGAACAAACTCATAGATATATGATGGTCTACTTGATAATAACAACCATAGTCACGATTCTTGTTATTTTCTTTGAAATATAGTTGCAGAAGAAATTTTATAAGAATACAGTCAGAATTATGTGCCTAACAGAGCAATAAAATCTCATTACACATGCCACAAAAAATTCACTTCCTGAAGCTGACATAACAGCTAACAGGAAGATGAATTCAGAAATATGCATCTCAAATAGCAATCCCATACTGCCCAGCATGATGGGAGCAGCAGCAGCAGATTCAGGTGAAGAATCAGAAAGGTGACTTGAAAACATTCATAAGTATATGCAGTACTGAAACAAAAACAGAAAGACAGATTTCAACCATGATACGATGCCAGAGAGCTAGAGGCACCTGCCACCAGTCTAATGAGACAGACCCTGGACAATTTACAGAACACATGAATGCTAGGAAAATTTTCCAATTAAAGTGGAACATTCTCAATTGCAATATAAGGAGGTAAAATAAGGATAATGAAAGAAACTAAATTCAAAGAAAAATACATGGGCAAACACAGGTCCTTATAGGGGTGCATCAATCATTCTATCCTTTTATAGCAGATGATATGATCTGCCAACAACCAAATGCAAAAAACAATAGAGGCTCCTGAAAAGAATAACAATTCCATCTATAGGAGAATGAAAATAGAAGGTTGTTTCTCATTGGGTCGATCTGAAAATAGAAGGCTGTTTCTCATTGGGTCGATCACTTGCAATTCCCAAGAAAGTGGCAGACAGGATTCACAGAAGAAGCATTATTACTGCAATAAGATAGCACAATAAAATATTGCATAAAGCAAGTTCCAGGGTCTGATATTTGTTTCGTACAAAGGACACATGCAGTGCAACATAAAAGCAAATAAGAGACCTTATAAAGTGACTTATGGAAAGTACCAAGAGAATGTGGAAGAAATTGAGCAAACAACCTGAAAATGTGAGCTGCTTAAGCAACGGGCAATCTGGCGAAACAGAGGCACCATACATTTCTGAAATTCTGCTGGCTGTGTTGCCTCCAAAACTTCCTCTAGCTCCCCTAAGAACAAGACTTCCTTTGAAGTATTAGTGATAGGCCAATACTTCAACAAACCCCTTATCACAGTATCAGCAAGTTTACAATCTTTCTCTACAAATTGTACAATGCAATACGCTAACTGTTGATGGTACATGGGTATGCACTTAGGCTTGTGAAGTGGAATGAGTGCTCGTACAAGAAACAATTTGTGCTCTTCTTTCAATGGCAAAGCAAATCCATTGATGATGCTGCCCAGAATCTCCAACAATTCAGCAATGCCATTGTGTTTTTCTGTCTCAAAAATAAAACGGTAGAAAATGATGTTGATAGCTTTCCTGATGAATGGACGATGCACCATAAATTTACCATAGATGCGGTGCAGTATCGTTTTCAGATATTCCCTCTCTCTAGGATCTTCGGAATCAAACAAATCAAGTAACCTTAGAACAAATGAATGGTCAATGTATCTTTTGGCCAATTTAGTATCCGTCTCAGGTGATGCAACAAATCTTAGAAGGAACTCATAGACAACTTGTAAGTGTGGCCACGCAGGGTCCATTAGTGGCTCTTCTTCCTCCAAATCAAAAGCCTCTACAGCCTTATTCTCCCGAGGTGGAGAAGTGAGTGCCCGAAACAAATTTGCAGACAGCATCTTTGTGATCTCCTGCATGACAGTTTCTGTAAATTTCCCATTTGCTGATGAAACATATTCCACAAGTTCTAACAAGGTCTGCCTCTTGATGTCCTTCTCTTTCAAGTGCTTTGTTGGATCAGTGAAGTCAAACACCACAGAACACAAGTTCAACTTTTTGATAAACAAGCTTTGCTTCTCTGAATTTGGCACATCCCTGAAACTAGGCAGTGCTTCATAAGCAGTTGGGGATGAATTTCCATTCTGCTTTGAACTACTGACTTGCAGCTGCTTGTTCCCAAGGTTCAATCCAGTAGACCCTGCTCCAACAGGATTATTTATGTACGCATATCGAGAAGCAGCTCCATCACCACTGCCACTTCCTCTTGTACCAGCTGAAGCAGTTGGAGGTGTAGCACCAGCACCCGGTTCACGGTTTTCTGCCGACTTCGGCTTGCGCGGGAGCTTTCCTAGAATTTGCTTTATCATTATTCAGGGAGAGGGTTAGGAAACGTCCACCTAGTAACAACCTAACAGAATATACACGGCCCCAACACAAATTTCCCTCAAGGAATCTTTTTGACGTGACGGGAAACCCAAGTCCCCAATCAGAGAACAACAGTGAGGAAAATATACTCCATTTCCAAATTCCACCCTACAGATTTCTCCAAATATCATCCACGAGACTCCATATCCTTGTTGTATACCTTTCTCTTCCTTCTCTATTGAAAGTTACAAAGAAACATAAACAAGGAAGAAATCCTTTTCAATCCAACTCCTTCCACGGATAACCCAAAAACCCATTTCCGACGAGGTCTCAGACAAAGTTCCCAGCCTTTAATTCAACCCAAAACATCCTATCTTCTTCCACCTGAGAAAGGCACCTCTTCTCGCTTTTCCCAATTCCAGCAAAGGAATCAATCGTTCATCTCGCACCAAAAACCCAGAAGCTGAAACCCAATACCAGAACAACAATCATTAGAAACCAGCACCTGATTGAATCCAATAAAACTCACCCCTTCTCCTTGACCAAATTAAAGGCTACTCAGCTACAAATCCCATAAAAACCAAACAAGAAACAATTTTTGTTGCCGTGATCCAAAACACCAATAGAAATCAAAAACACACAAACCATCCAAGGAAAATTCCCAAAGGCAAAGGCGCAAAGCTAAGAAAGTGCAGTCATTTCCACCAAATATGCTACTGAAAAAAATAAATAAGTAAAAAGAAACAAGAAGAAGAAAAAGAAGGGGAGTGTATTTGGTAATTACACCAACAATCTCTTTCCTCTGCACTCTTCCTATGCAAACATGCCACCTACTCTGAGAGATATCTCTCCATTTTCAGGATTTAGCCCACCTCAATCCCTCTTTCTCTCTTTTGCCTTTTGTTCTTGCCGATGGACCATGCTTCGAGTGCTCTCCCGATTAGGATTCTTGCAGTTCAATTCCCAGACCCATCATCCCGTCACCCTGCAATCCAAACCGTTGCTTTTAAACCATACACTCATATAATTCGAAACAAAAGTTTTGATCTCCTTTTTTTAATTTCTTATAAATCCGAGGATCAAAATCGGAGGCATTAGACAGTTCAAAATCTAGAAATTCTTTTTAGTGACTCCATAGAAATTTACTTTTTAACTTATTTTGTTAAATTTGTCCTAATGGAGGATTTATATATGGATGATCTGGACGGATGGAGACGAAATGAGCAGATGCGCTTTGATAGTGTAGCGATTAAAGTAGTCCGCCGGAGTAATGCGGCTATTCTGGCTTTGAAAATGTTGGAAAGAGATTATAATATTAATATATATTCGTAAAAGAAAAGAATGCGGTCTTCTCTAGCTGCGCTGAAGTCTTCTTTTGAGGGAGGGACGAGGGAGGATCGTACGAAGCATCGCTGCGTCGCCGGTGCCCGGCTCGCGAATCCTACGGTCCCATCGCTGGAAATTATTAAATTATTTCCATTTTTTTTTATATTTCGATCGAGAAAGCCAAACAAGTTATAGCTATACGACAAAAATAATAGTAAACCATCAAAACTAAAATATCCGACTATGGTCCACTCCGTCGTATTAGTGGCAGTGTTTTGAAAATCATAAAAAATTTCAACTAAAATTTTTCAACTTAAATTTTTTTACTTTCAGTAATTATTTTATTTTTTAATTATTTTTTATGTCTTTCTATATGATTATTCTTTTTTTACCGTTTTTTCATATTTTTATGTATAATTATCCTACTTTTCAATCATTTCTACGTAATTATCTATCAACTAACTTATTATTTTAACCTTGTTCACTTTACTCATCATTATTATTTTTAATGACATTATTTTTTATCAATTCAATAACTTTTATAGCAAAAAAATTTCATAAAATTTTTTATCATTTTCTATATATGTTTACATTTTAGGATAGCCTTGCGGGGATGTATATGCCTGCAAAATGGACTCTTAAGAATCAGAATTCAATTTAATCAATATATTAAAAACTATTTATTTTTAACATCCAAATTACATCTAAAAAATGGATAAAATAAACATAATTAAATTGTTTGGTTTATTTATCGAATTAAAATTATATATTAAATATTTAAATCATCTTAATATCATTTTTATACAGAGAAATAATTTTGTAAAGTATTATTATATTCTAATATACTTATATTTTTAAATATTTTTTTTAAATTATATATGATTATTTATACTTAAGTATAAGGACGTATGGTCTTCCAAAGAATACGATTGAAATATTTTTGATGGTGTACCAAAATCAATGATGCTAAACCGGTTGAATTTTAAAATCATTATCAATGTGGCCTCATTTTCAGCCGACCGCATACCAACGTATGCATTACATATTATGGAGGACAAGATCTTTCAGACCGATCTGACTCAAAAAGGCATATTTTTATTTTTAAAATTTTTATAAAATTATCAATCTGGGTATATTTAATTTATAAATCAAGTTATACACTTTTCGAGATTTTTGTATATTACTTTTAAATTTTTAAATATATAAATATTTTATTCATTTTAAATATGTGAAACATATTTGTATGCAATCAATTATAAAATTTGAGCCCACCATGATACTTACGTGATATGAAAATTATTCATATTATACACGTTTATCTGATTAATTATGTAAAAATGTTCTTGATTAGATATTCATGAGAAATTATACACAACATTATTAGATCAAGCGGCTTTCGTAATAGATTAGCCCGCATGGAGGGGCTGGTGGCACCGCTTTCTTAATATTTAAAAAAAAAAAAATGGCTTTCATCATAGTCTCTTATTTTTACAATCTAACTAAAATTTTAATTAAAATGGTTTCATATGCGTTTTGAACATATAAAATGAATAATATTCTTAATTTTAATCTGTTAAAATTAAGAAGAGAGGTAACTTCGAGGTTACCTGTCAAATTTCTATGTGACAACACACACAAATTTTGTCATATAAGGAATAATTTGTCATATGTATTCCTTATATATTTTTGATTAAAAGATTATGGCCAAGTAGGCTGTTCAAAGTATATCGGAATAAGAAAACGTGTATTGAAATTGAGAAAAATTATATTAAAAATAAAAAGCTGTTTTTTAAAAAAAATGAACATTTTAATTTTGAGAATTGGAAGATCTCATTCTAAGATCATCGAATCATGGCTGTAAACAACTTCATATTGAACTGAAGTGAAGGCTCCTTCTCTCGCGGACTTAAAATCAATACTTCGGGTGTGTTTGACAATGGTTAAAAAATATCAAGTTAAAACTTTTATATCTAAAACTTTTCACTCTCCACAATTATCATATTTTTTAATCATTTTTTCACATTTTCCTATACAACTATTTTATTTTTCAATCATTTCTACACAAATACTCACACAACTAACCTATCTATTTTAACTTTATCTTCTTTACTCTTCATTATTACATTTATCTTATCACATCATTTGACAACTTTTACTCTCCAAAACTTTTCACCAAAAGTTTTATCCATTCACAAACACACCCTTCGATTATGACAACGATTTGGATATTGCCGCAAAAGATAAATATGCCTTAAATTGATTCAATGATGGAGAAATGTATTTTTTTTATTTTAATAAATTTAAATTATTTACAAAATTCATATAGATATTTTTATTGCATCAATGCAATAGACACAAAGCGTCACTAACGCACTTCTGAATATATTACTAATGAGTTATGCTCTGGTTAATGCTATTAGATTCGGTAACCACAAAAAAAGGTAAAATTTTTTTCTACCTTCTCTTTTTATTCACCGCTTTTAGAATTTTATTCCAACTTGGAAATTGTAATTTGTCATCTTATTCTATTTGTCCTAATTATTGTATAATTTTCTAAGACTTTTCCATCTTTTATACTGTGTATACTTATTATTTTGTTTTTATTTATTTTATTACGTTCCGGTTTACTTTGTCCTTTCTTATGTCTTTTATTTTTATACGCAACCAGGCATCTTAAGCCCATCCGCCGATTCCGCTGGAACTGATTACAAATAATTCGAAAACAATATCCCGCAGTCTCTTCTTGATCAAATAAAAATCTCACTGCCTCTCTTATGGTTTTATAATTTTCACATTTTCCATTTTTATTCTTATTCATTTGGATTTGGTTCACAATTCCAACCTAAAATTTTCATTTCAGTGGCCGACTTTTAGGTTTAACGAGAATTTATTTTTGGCTTATGGGCGTTGGTTAGGTTAACACAAAAAACTTTTAAATCAAAAAATTTTCACACACCGTAATTATTCTATTTTTAATTATTCCTTCATTTTTTCGTATTCAAGTGTCTTACTTTTCAATCATTTTTTACTTACATATCTAATTTATTTATTTTAACTTTACTTTTTTATTTCTCATCATTACTCCTATCATATTATATCATTTTCTCCTATTTCAAAAACTTTTACATAAATATTTTACAATCTCAACCGGTATTATACTTAGGCTCTAAGATATTCTTAGAAATTCCCATACAATATTATAACATATATCTAATAATATCTTCAATTTCTAAGAAACTTCCTTTCATGCTCATAATGTTTGCCCATACTTCTTTCTATACTCATAATATTTTATAAATTTCTTTTAACATTTCATCTTCAATTTTTCTCATACTTATGTCATCAACACGATCATTATCTACTCTATTAAAAAGATGATTTTGCCTATTCGAAATTTTCTAATTTAGACAATTCAATCATAATATGACTAAATTAATGATAATAATTATTCATATGTGGCATTAAATGATTGAAGGGCCATGTTAAGGTTAAATTATTTTAATTACAAAAATTTTAGATGTGCAAATTCGTCTTTTCAATGGGTTAGATAACGTATGTGTTAACGACGTGAGTATAATATAAATTTAGAATGAAATATTATGCGTACAAGAGAAATTTATAAAACATTATGGGTATAATATGAATTGTGTGCAAATGTTGGGTTACAAAAGAAATTCTCCCTTAATTTTTCCATTTGGTCAACACTTCCTATAATATCAAGAAGACCGATGCCATTATGTTTTGAAACTACATCACTTATGAGACAGGTAGATGGGTTTACCATGAGGTTGCCTACATCATGGCGAACATATATTTTTTTTGACATAATTAGAACATATATTTTTTTATAACAATTAGAATGTATATTTTTTATTGTTTGATATTGTACAATTTTACATCTAATATTACATTTTGGCTCATATTAATGGGAAAAAAACTTCCACCTATCTATATAGAAACCAAACTTTACCCATGTTAAACTCAGACACATTGCTGAGAAATAAATACTTAGACACATTCGCCAAGAGTTGAACACCCGTCCTCCCACATATCAGACAAGGACGGTGTTACCACCGTGGTGGAATTGTGTATATATATATATAAGAAATATTCAGGTGCAGTGTAACTAGACCTTAACAACAATGCAGTTGCACCAAAATAGGCCCTAAATTATCATAAAATTATAATCTACTTCACCCATGGTATTTAGAATCTTGTATTCTATTACCATGTCAATTTTCATCCTAATCGAATATGTTTATAGACCACATCTGAAAATGATACAAATTTAACATAATAAAATAGTTTGATATAAATAATAACTTTAAAATGGTTTTTTCAACATATAAACCATTTGCTATAAAATTTATATATGGATAAATGATTATTTAAAGTTTCACTGCATTTTAATATATGTGGAGTCCATTTTTGGGCAAATGTTCTGTTGTTCCACTGCGGTTACGCTACACCGGGACAGCTATTTTTATATATTTGATATAATTTTGTTTTCTTTGATGGATAGTGGTTAGTGGAACGCATATTTTTAATTCAACTGTTAGGTAATGTAATTGGACAGTAGCACAAATCAGCTGTAATGATTTGAACTTTGAAGCGGGTGGTAGTCAACCATGTGCACCGTCCAGTCCAATTAGCGGGCCTTGTTCGAAGTGCCGAAAGTCGAAAGAATATTACACACCCGTCCAAATGTTTTTCTGATTTGCTTTCCAACGGTACCATTTCCATGAGCAGCTGCCTTTTTAGCAACAACCAAAAAAGCATATGCCTCGAGAATAAAAAAAAAAAAAAAAAACATTCAAAAAATAAAATAAAAAGCACAAACGCATGTGCCTACGGTATGAACACACATTTTTTCTGATTTAAACTTAAAATTTTAATTTAAAAATTTTCACTTCTATATAACCTGGTTTTTATGTCACCCTATCTATCTTTTATACTTCTTGATAATTGATAAAAAATTCATTTCATCTAATATATTTATATTTAATGTTATTTATATAATTTTAAAGTTGCAACAATTAGCTCACTTAACTATATCTAGATTTACCTTTAAATGGTCAGATTACCTAAAATCGCTTCTACAGAGTAAGACTCAGTAATATATATATATATAGGGAGCTGTTCCGGTGCAGCGTCACTGCACCCGAACAGCGATATATTTGTCCAAAAATGAGCCTCACACATATTAGAATGCAATGAAATTTTATACAATCATTTATCCATATATAAATTTTATATCAAAATATATTGAAAAAAATATTTTAAAGTTATTATTTACATCAAACTATTTTATTACGTTGAATTTGTACCATTTTCAGATGGAGTCCATACACATATACGAAAATTGATATGATAATATAATACATTATTCTAAATACAATGGATGGTGTAGATTATGATTTTATCATCATGTGGGACCCATTTCAGCGCCACTTCACCTTAATTTCGGTGAGGTTACCTCAAAATGGGCTTCGCATGATTATAAAATTATAATCTACTTCACCCATTGTATTTAGAATTAT
Source organism: Annona cherimola (assembly GCA_030490835.1). Taxonomy (NCBI): domain Eukaryota; kingdom Viridiplantae; phylum Streptophyta; class Magnoliopsida; order Magnoliales; family Annonaceae; genus Annona; species Annona cherimola. The sequence continues at coordinate 71,283,870 of CM059971.1, forward strand.
GTATTCTATTACCATACTAATTTTCATGTCAATCGTATATGTGTATGGACCTTATCTAAAAATGGTACAAATTCAACATAATAAAAAAATTTGATGTAAATAACAACTTTAAAGCTGTAATTTCGATGCAGTTAACTCAAAATGGGCTTCACATGATCATAAAATTATAATCTACTCCACCTATTGTATTTAGAATTATGTATTATATTATCATACCAAATTTCATCCCAATTGAATATGTTATGGACCCCATCTAAAAATGGTACAAATTTAATGTAATAAAAAAATTTGATGTAAATAACAATTTTAAAGTTATTTTTTCAACATGTAAACCATTTGCTATAAAATTTATATATAGAGAAATGATTACATAAAATATCAATACATTTAAGTACAAATAGAGCTCATTTTGGGCGAAATGCACCGTTAATTATGGTGCAACTTCACTGCGCAAGAAAGGTTCTCTGTATCTATCTATATATAATATATATATAGAGAGAGAGAGAAAAAAAATCTATCTTGTGCAGATGGTCCGCTGTAAAATGGACTCCACACATATTAAAATGTAATGAAACTTGATATTTACATTAAAAATTATACTTTAGGCAGTTTAGATGTTGAAAATACCATTTTAAACTTGATATTTGCATTAAACTATTTTATTACGTTCATTTTGTACCATTTTAATATAAGACGTATACACATGTTGGATTTGGGTGAAAATTGGTATACTAATAAAATAAATAATTCTAAATATAACTGGTAGAGTAGATTTCTATTCATGATCAAATGGGCCCCACAATGCACGGAAGTCCGAATGCACTTGATTATTTTCCATATATATCTGTATATTTTAATGTTAAGACTTTAACTGTAAAACATGAAATTTAATGCCAAAACATATATATTCTACATATATATTCTATATCCTTAATTATAGGCATTTTAGCAAGGCTGAATCTGGAACCTTCACCAAGGTGCTAGCGAATGCGAATTACAAGTGCGCTTAAGAATTTTACCGTTAATTTTATTTACACTTATAAACTTTCAAAATTTTCAAATATGTCTATATATTTTATTCTAAATTTTATTTATACTCACATCCCTATATGAAATGAAAAATATGCATAAAACCTAATCATGCATTTATAAATAAGAATCACATCCAAATGATATATAATTCTATAGCGATAGAAGTATGATTCTATATCATTTGAATATGAATTTCTAGCTTAAAATTAAAATTAAAGTTTGGGTATATTCTTCAATCACCATGGGCATAGGTATGAAAGGAATTTTAAATAAAATACATTGATATATTTAGAATTTTTAGAATTTTGTGGGTACAAATGAAATTATGGGTAAAATTCATTGTTGTATGTGGAATTTTCTCAAGAAATAACGTCAAAATAAATAGGACGAATTTCACTTATATTAATGAATTTTACCCCTAATTCTACTTATACACATAAGCTTTTAAATATACTTATGCATTCTTACCAAAATTCAAATGTATGTTATTAAGGATCTTTTAAAGGAGTCATTAACCTCTTTTTAAAATAAGGATTATGCCCAAAGTCCTAATACAACTTGAGTATATTCATCATTTCACTAAGGTTAAGAACTCATGTAATATATACTTTGCGGCAATGAATGAATGAAATTTTGAGCAAAATATGCTAGCTATTTTTGAAAATTTTGGAAGTTCATAATAAAAGTACGTAAGGAAGATAACTTTATACCAATCATTATTACCAAATGGTACATTTTTTTATGAAATTACCAAGTGGTATACTTGAATTTTTGAAAGGTTCAAAAAATCAGGGCACTAGAAGAAGATCCTTATTTACAGCAACAAAAGTGCTTTTTGGAGTTGTATAAGATTTTGAAAATCTTTTGCAGAGTAAATAAAAATTCGCTTATCGTGTCACATCACCAAAATTTTTCCAATATTTAGAACATACGCAACCGAGCATTTGCTAATTGCCATATAAAAATGGGTTAAGCAACTACTTCAAAGTTTATTGTCTATTCGCAAACTTGGATGAAACGAAAATTAGATGAGCAAGTAAGATGGAAAAAGTGTTACCGTGTGTTGAAAATAAGAAAAATTATATGAAGATTAGGAAAAATAAATGATTTTTTAGAATGAGAAAAATATTTTTTGAAAATAGAAAATTTCATTTCATCCTCATCCTCAACCTATATTCATCTCATTAAATTGCCAACAGATAAAAAAGCATAGAAGGATCCTGAAATTAGAGTCCTGATAAGAAAATTACTTTTAATTAATTCTTTTAATCTTAATTTTCTAGGGTCTAAATCCATCATCCCGTTCATTGACCACTGAGGCCAAGCGGAGCATAAAATAAAGCTGCCATTTCATTGCTGTTGGGTACATCGAGGCAGGTTACACGTTTGGTTCAAAATTGACCAGTTAAAGGATGACATCTTTTAGAATTTGTCATTCACCAGTACAGCAGTTTCCGCAGATGAGGGCACGTTTGTTTAACATGAAACGTTTTAAATTGGGTATGTTTGACAATAAAAAAAACGTTTTTAAATTAAAATTTTTCAATATAAAATTTCATTTTTTATAATTATCCTATTTTAAATTATTTTTTCACTTCTCCCTATACAATTATTCTACTTTTCAATCATTTCTATATAATTACCTATACATCTAATATATCTATTTTAAGTTTAGAGTGTGTTGGGGAAGTGATAAAACTTTTATGAAAAGTTTTTAAATATGAGAAAATGATGTGATATGATAGAGATAATGATAAGAAGTAAATGAAATAAAGTTAAAATAAACAGGTTAAATATTTGGTTAGTTATGTAGAAATAATTAGAATGTAGGATAGTTGTATAGTTGTATAGGAAGAAGTGAAAAAATAGTTTTAAAAAATGATAGTTACGAAGAATGAAAGCTTTCATTTGAAAGGTTACAAGTGTTACAAATATCCCCTTATTCTTTTTACTCTACATTATTATCTTTACCATATTAGATCATTTTTTCTTATTTTAAAAACTTTTCATCAAAAGTTTTATTACTTCCCAAATATGCTAAAAAAAATTTCAATTTAAAACTTTTCACTTTCTACTATTATCCTATTTTTAATCATATTTTCACATTTTCATATACAACTATCCTACATATCAATCATTTTTACAAGACTACTTATATAACTAACTTATTTATTTTTTTCAAAAAAATCTATCTTCTCGCACCCATCATATAACATAATTTTCCTGCAATTCAAAAATTTTATACTAAAGATCTTTCATCGAAAAATTTTATTACTTTCTAAATACGCTGTAAATTTTATATGCAGGCCTCCTTTGCAAAATAGATGGTTATGATATATAAATTGCAAAATAAAGAATTTAGGCCATCATTTGCAAATAGCCTGAAAATTATGATTGCCCACACTTAAAGTTTTTTCGGTGCCCGTAATCCCTGTGATCATCATCATGTATGCCTTGTCTACAAGTTGAGTTGGGTTTAAAGTAATTAAGTAGGCGTTTGGCACTTGGCAGCCGTCCCATCATGGCTATTTAGAATTTAGAAGCTCTTTGGCAAGCCGCTGATCAAAAAACCAGCGGCGGCAGCAACCGCAGCATGAGGGTTTCAATTCAATGGAATTTCTCCGCTTGGGGCTTATCCTAGGAGTCTTTAGCCCATAATTTTTCTATAAAAAAAAATAATTACAGAAATCTACTTTCAAAAAAATAATTATATGGAATCCATTCCATTCATTTGTATTTATAATTAAATCATTGCTTATGCCTATCTAGTTAAAGCATAAAATTAATATAATAAAATTATTTAATTTATATGAAGATTTCGAAGCCCTTAATTGGGTCATTTGCAAATACACCACTTAATTTCAACATAATTATAAATATCCTCCACATAGTTTGACTATGATTGTAAATACACTTACGTTGCCTTGAAGCCGTTACTAGATAACCAATTTCAATATACCAGGGTGCAAAACCCCTTTTTATATTTTTTATAAGATTGTTAACCTAGGTGTATTTAACTTTTGTATTAAGTTTTATAATTTTTGGAGATATATAAATATATTTTTTAAATTTTTTAAAAACAAGAGTATTTTAGTAACTTGAAATTGGCTAAAGTACCCTTATTTTTAAAAAAATCAAATATATATATCCAAAAATAGTAAATTTTAGCTTATAAATTAAATACAATTATATTAACAATCATATAAAAAAAATTCAAAAAGAATATAAAAAAATGAGATTTTGCATAGGATGCATTGAATTAGTTTTTCCGTTACTACACTATTATAACGTGAGTATATTTGTAAAAATATACAAATTACGTAAACATATTTACAATTTCAAAAATTATATAAGCATATTTAGTTTTTGCAAATAACTCACGTAGTTTGTATATTTTTACAAACATATCTACATCGTGACGGTATAGTAATAGTGTTGTAACAACGTGTATATATTTACAACTAAGTCAAACTATATATGATTGTTTATGATTTTTGAAACTATGTGGGTATATTTGTAAATTAATCATGACAATTGGACATCGAAACCATGTACGCCATACTTCCTATGTCCATAAATGTTTTAATAAATTATTATAATATTTTAATACATGTACCAATTGATCTTAATATTTTTTATAATTTATGCTTCATTATATAAATCATGTCCATAAATGTTTTAATAAATTATTATAATATTTTAATACATGTACCAATTGATCTTAATATTTTTTATAATTTATGCTTCATTATATAAATCATGTCCATAAATGTTTTAATAAATTATTATAATATTTTAATACATGTACTAATTGATTTTAATTTTTTTATAATTTATGCTTCATTATATGAATCATGTCCATAAATATTTTAATAAATTATTATAATATTTTAATGCATGTACCAATTGATCTTAATATTTTTTATAATTTATGCCTCATTATATAAATCTTCAAACAAATGAGATCTACTCAAGACTCCGATTAAAATAAATTTTTTTGGTACAGTAACAAAATAAATGATTTAAATAGCATGATGGGTTGAATTTTGACTAGTGATCAGGAGAGCTCCAAAGAGAGGGCACATGCATTCCCGTCCATGGAATCGATTCCGTTGGCACGGAGAACCCCATTTTCCAAACCCGTCGTCAAAGGCCAATAATGTGCGCGTCTGTCTGCGTGTGCTTCATTGCTTGTGTGCGTGTCGGGAGGATTTCAACTGTTTCATCGCCATGTGTCATTCGCTACATGGCTCAAATGAGTTGGTGGCGACTTGGAATTAATGATCGAGCAGACATGTATGCAGTCGGTAGGAATTATTCCAGGGTACAGGAAGGTGCTTTTTTATTTTTTATTTTTATAATAATCGGGAGGTGGTTTTAAATTCTAAAAAAGAAATTCAGAAATTAAAGTACTTCCCAAAATCCCTCTCAACGTCCGCTTTGAGCTCACCATAATATTCTAGTTCCATATTAATTAACAATTAATTAAGTCCCCACTAATTTTAGATCGATTTTATCAATTGTATTGATTGGGGCCCACCAAAGTGTTGATCAAAGTGTTTTTTTAATATCGTAACTGAATACTTATTAAAGAAACATAATGGGGAACTTGATTTATCAAGAGTATTAGGCATATTTAATAAAACTTATGAGTGGAAAGTTTTTTATGTAAAATTTGAAAATTAAAATAAATAAGATAATCGTTTGGATAGTTATAAAAAATGATTAAAATAAGATAGTTATATGAAAAATTTGAAGAATGAGAACACTTCTATGAAACCCCCTCTTTATGAACCCTTTTATTTTTAATATTTATATAGTTGATGAACAATCTATTTTATCTGTTGTATTTAACATTGTTTATATTATCATGAAAACTCTTTCATTTATTTAGTATCACTGTATCTGGACCCCATCTACAAACATATAAAATTGTCGTAATAAAATGATTAAATATTAAATATCGATTTTTAAGTAATGTTTTTAATATCTAAACCATCTAAAATATCATAAATATGTGAATAAATGATTTTATAACGTACTGTTATTATACCGCATATATGAATAGATCTAAACATTTTTTCTAATTTATACGTAAATGTACCTATTTTTGAGCAAATGTAGTCTATGCACATATTGGATTTTGATGAAACTAGTCTCCTATCTAAACAAATTATGCCAAATACAATGAATAGATTGAATTTTCTATCAAACATTATAATTTCAAAAATGCATGGGGTTACATGGAACCACTTTTATGTAAGCCCCTTCATTGTTAATATCTATATGGTTTATGGAAAATCCATTTCATCCATTGTATTTAGCATTATTTATATGAGCATGGAAACTCTTTCATTTGTTTAGTATCACTGTATATGGGCCCATTTACAAACATATAAAATCAACAGAATAAAATAAATTAATATTAAATATTAATTTTTAAATAGTATTTTCAACATCTAAACTATCTAAAATGTCATAAATATGTGGATAAATAATTCTATAAAGTATTTTTATATTATACTACATCCGTGAATGAATCTAAGTATTTTTTCTAATTTACACATGATTATACCTATTTTTGAGCAAATGTGGCCTGTGCATATATTAGATTTTGATGAAACTTGGTTTCATAGCTAAGCAAATTGTGCTAAATACAATGAATGGATTGAATTTTTCATCAAATATTAAAATCTGAAAAATGGATGAGGTTACATGGAACCTTTTCTATGTAACCCACTTACGTAGAAGCAGGCCCATTTGAAGAAATAATTAAACAAATAAAGTAGTTGTGAAAGGTAAAAAATTTTAAATAAAAAAGTTTTAAATTGATAAGTTTATGAGAATGTCAAATACACTCATAGTCGAAATGTTTATTTTTAAAAGTATTTTAATTAATTGAATTACCAAGGAAGATTCAAGTGTGCATCTCCATTTTAGTCACTTAATGATGAATCAAAATCCAATCCAACTAATATAATTAGAGTTATTTATTTATTTAGGAAACTTATGGTCCGTGTGATAATGAGGAAAAATGGGAAATTTTTTGCAAGGAAAACTTTAAAAAATTGAGATAATAACGCAATGTAATAAAGATAATGATTATGAATAAAGAGAATAAAAATAAAATAATTAGTATAATTATATAGAAATATATAAAAAATAATTAGAACATAAAGTTGATAATAGAAGAAGTAGAATAGTTAGATGGTTAAAATATTACATCACATTAAAATATATATAAAAAGTAAGAAAACATTCCTTTTCATTTAGCAAAGAATTTTTCAATAAGTTCACACCAAGAATTTAATGATTATTTTTCTATCATGTCAAAATAAATAATTTTAAACAAAATAAATAGATTAAATTTTAGTTTAATCATCAATGAGGCAACACAGGGTAGAACACTTCTTCAATTGTATCAATGTTATTGAGGTTGGGGCTTTTTTCAAATGTACTTACTGCTTTTAACCCTAATTTCAAATATATCTACGATATTTTCAAAATTATTATTTTTTAAAATCTCAAATATACCCACTACATTTATACTTAATCCTTAAAATATTCATTTTATCACAAATAGTAGATGGTTAGCTTTTCATAAATGACATCAATATCCTTGGTGTGTGCTTGTACAAGTTACGAAGAGGATTTGCACCACCTACCATACCCCGGTCATACCTCATTTAAGGTATGTTTGTTTTCCTACAGAATTTTTTAATCAAAATTCTTCAATCTAAACTTATTCACTCTCTATAACTATTTTATTTCAACTCCTCGATTTTTCAATCGTTTCTATGCAACTATTCATACAACTAATATATCCATTTTAATGCAATTACCTATACAATTAATTTACCTTTTTAACTTTATTCTCTTTATTCCTCATCATTAACTCTATCATATCACATCATTTTCTTCCATTTTAAAAACTTTCACACTAAACACTTTTTATCCAAAGTATGACTTTCTAAATATATCCTTAAGCTTTTAACTTAAGGTCAAGTTCAACTTTTGGTTTTTCTTACGCCATTTGCATTTACTATTTGGATTAGGAAATTGGTAGGCCATCAAAATTAGCAAAATAATTCCACGGCTAGTGAGCGTCCATCGAGAAATCCGCTCCAAACTCATTGGTCATGATTGCTCCCGATTTCAATTCGGTAGCTCAATGGCCGAACAACATCATTGGTCTTCCTCAGAGTCAACCAAGGTATGAGAAATTTGCGCCATTGGCGTCCGAATTTGTTAATAATGGCATGATTTTAGGAAATAATGGGTTTGTTAATGAATCTTATAGGGTCATGGGCAACACTTGTTAGTGGCTTAAATTTAGGTGTTATGTATTTATTGGAAATTATTTTAAGCCCCTTTTGATCCCTACGAGAAGAGTTTCTAATTTGGTTTGTAAAGAACATTTTGCACAACAAAGTTTATTGATTCTATAGATTTTAAATTGTTGTGAACTCAACTAGAAAATTAAGCACAATCTATGTTTTGATGATTAACAATCAAAATTTGAATATTAAAGTATACTAATAAGATTGATGAAATGTTTTCAAGCTAGAAGTTTCAAATATCAAAGCATAGATCAAGTCTTACAGCCAAGTCGATTCAGATATAAGACTCGAGTCAAGTCGACACTCAAGTCGATTTCAAAAGGAAACTGAGGATGAAAAATCACAAGGACAAAAGTATAGGCAAGTCAAGTTGTAGACCTAAATTGACTCCACCTGCGACTTGGGCCAAGTCAATGGCCAAATCAACTTAAGGGTTGCATGTTTTCACTTACTCAAAGTGATACAATAGAAGTCACATATCAAGTTAACTCCATCTTACGACTTGAGTGAAGTTGAAGACCAAGTCGATCTCATACTCCAACTTGGGTTCTGAAGAGGTAAAGCAAAACTCCAACATTAAGTGTCAAAAATGAAGTCATACACTCAAGTCAACTCTACTTACGACTTGGATGAAGTCCAAGACCAAGTTGACTCAATTTAATGACTTGGAAGATTGAAACCAAGGAGGTATATTTCATGAAGTTTAAGATGTCAAATGGGCAGTGAAATCGCATAGCCAAGTCAACTTTGCCAGTGACTTAGGCGAAGTTCTAGAATCAAGTCAACTTCAAGGTTGCATATTTTCACTAACTATATAATATAAATGTGAAGTCGCACATGAAGTCGACTCCACGTAAGACTTGGATTAAGTCAAGGACGAAGTCGATCTAATTTGGAACTCAAAGAAACATTATATTCAAAGCAAGACTTAAGAAGAGGAAAAACTCCAATTGAAGTCGCATCCCAAGTTGACTTCAATATACGACTTAGGTTAAGTCTCATTTGAAGTCGACTTCAGCTGCGACATGCACTATAACGGTCGAAAAAATTTGAACGTTGACACATTTAATATGTGCCACATACCCTCCAACATTCAAAATAACTCCTCTTTTGCTTAAAGCACAACAGGAGAATTTATGAAGATTATCCAGAGCATTCATTGAGCTTTCACCTTCCTTTTAACAAGCATTCAAGTGTGCATTAAGTACTCTACAAGAATAACTCCACTACTCACTACAAGAGCTGCAAGTCATCATCATTCTTAAGCTTCACTGCCTTGCACTAAACTTTCCTTTATACAATCTACAAATGTAGAACCTTCTCTTAACTTATTTTCTTGTATTCCTACTTGGCTTGGTGTGAAAATCAAGGTCAAATAAAGACAAGTAGTGTATTGTTAAAATGAGACTCGCTGTCTACTCGTGTTATGATTATAAAGACTCCATAGAACTAAAATCTAGAAAAGGGCGAGAACTTTAGTTGTATTTCTATTGAAATAGTTAAACCCAAGGCCCAAGGGTGTATTTTTGGAAGAGTGAGGTAAGGAGGGTTGTCTCAAACCACTGTAATTTCGTGTATCTGTTATTTTTTATTTCACTTGCTCTATTACTCTTCACGCTTTTCATTCAAGGATACAAATTTTACAAGGAGTTAAGCTTTTATCTACCAAAAGAATTTAAAAAAAAACCAATTCAACTCTCCTTTCTTGGGTTTTGCCGAAAACTCTATACCAGCATAAATTACTAAACATAATTTTGAATAATCCAAATATTTCCAACACTATTCTAAAAGCAGATAAATCGATAATCATTTCAATACTTTTTCAAATTTTGAGTGTGTTTATTAAAAAGTAAAACTTTTCGACGTAAAACTTTCCAATTTAAAATTTTCACTCTCTACAATTATCCTATTTTTAATTATTTCTTCACATTTTCCTATACAAACTATCTTACTTTTCAATCATTTTTACATCACTACTCATACAACTAACCTATCTATTTTAAATTTATTTTCTTTATTCTTCATCATTATCCCTATTATATAAGATCATTTTCTCTTATTTCAAAAACTTTTACTTTAAAAATTTTATCACTTCCCAAATACACCCTCACTTCAAATGATTTCATCATCATGCTAATATATTGATCCGTTTTTACCATCTCCATAACATATATTGTTGTAATTAGCCACAGCAACATGCATGTCAGAGTCTCACGTCTTGCTGCGGCAGGTCCAAGTCTGTCAAATAATTTCGTTTGCCTGGATGTATCAAGCCGCATATTCAGTCTCTGCGTCATATACATGAACAAATTCAACCGCATCCTTATTACCATGCATCAAACTGCCTTTAACTAGATATCGAAGTACAAATTGAGACTGCAATCCATTTACCTTTGTAGAGTACTAGCATAAACAAAAACGCAAGCAAATTGCACAATGACATTGTTGACAACCTACCCTTGGGCCCAAAGATGAATAAATGAGAATGAGATCCAAGCCCAACAGAGACAAACAACTCAAGAGCAATCACCAATGGACTTAGAACCCATGGCCCACTCCAAAGCAAGCCGAAGTGGATTCAAGCAAAACCAAGCTACACTCCAGCAAACGGACCTGTTCAACTTGGCCCGCAGGAGCAAAGCTCCAACAAGCCTCAAAAGTAGGCTCTTCAACAACCAGACCTGGCCCACAAGAGCAAAGTTCCTACAGGCTACCGAATGGGCTCTACAATGCAGCCCACCAGATCCAGCCCACCAAGCCTCAAAAGCAGGCTCTTCTATAACAGTCCATCAGGCCTCCACAACAGCCCACCCAAAACAATGGGCTTAGCTAAGCTCTAGCCCACCAAGCTCAAGCCCCAAGTGCTACAAGTCCAACAAAGATCAGGCCCATGGACCAAGTGCAACAACTCAAGCAGCCCAAGGCCCATGCTCTTACCTATAAAAGGAGGTGCCTCTTGATAACTCGTATTTTTACGAGTTATCATGGCCCATTTCAGACTTAATTTGTGTGTTAGTTCAAGAGATTAGGCTTAGTTTGCACTCTTTTAGCTTAATTTTCATCCGCTTTGCATTTTAGGAGCGTTAATTAGTTTTTAGGCAATCTTAGCATTAATTAGGCATTTTTAGTTTATTTATTTAGTTTTTCCATTTTTTGTAGGAAGGACAGGACGTACGGCAGCAGAGCAGACGAGTTGAAGGCAAGCTGAGGCATCCAGAGGCAGGGAGTTGGCGCTTAGGCGCCACCCTATACGCCTTGACCATTTGCAGCACACAGCTGACATGAAGGAGCAGTCTAGAGAGTTGGCGCCTAGGCGCCACTTCATCAACGTGCAACTCAAGTGAAAACATTGCTGAAGCCACAAGTTAGAAACCACATCCAGGGAGTTGGCTCCTAGGGTTCCAGAATGTGTCTAAACTGCTCAGCACACAGAGAGTTGGCGCCTAGGCGCCAATACGCATTCGTATGCTAATATTCCAGTGCGTAAGCTGCGCAAAAGGGGACTCTATATATAGATCCTAGGGGTTCGCGCGCGAGAGAGAGGAGGAGGGAGCTTGAGAACGAACTACAGTGCAAGAGAAAGCAGGAATCAAGATTAAAGCTCGGATTGAAGAAGAAATTCAAGTCCCGTTGGTGGAAACCGCCGAAAAATAGTTTTTCTTATTCTTTCCAATTTTCTTTCTCTGCCTTATGGATACTTTTTATATGGATGTAGTGGTTGTTAAGATCATGTCTTTGAACTAAACTTCCATTAGATGGATAGTTAGGATGAATTGAATTCTAAACAGTATTGTTTCTTGGTTCTTAGAATATTCAGGAATGAATATTTAAGCGTATATACATGGTTGTGTATGATTTACCTTTGCATGTATGAGTATAATGTTTTACAAGATTAGCTACCTTGTAAGATGATTTAATTACTTGATTTACCCTTGGAAAAGGGAGATCTTTGCCAGATCCATGTGCAAGGCACAGGTTTCGACCTTTGTGTAAGGAGAGTTGTTTAACGGATAGGAATTTACCGTTAAACCCTGTGTAGTCATTATACAAGTTATGAACTTATCAATTTCACTTTATTTAATGGAATGGGAACATAGCACTTAAATATGGTGTAATTAGCTTTATATACTATTGGAAGACATATATGAAGATACATGAACTTGGGCTAATAAATTTATATGCAATCTGCTTAACAAGAACCAGAGCAATATAGTTTAGATTCAAGGATTTCGATCTATCCATCTGCCATCCCTAATCAGTAAACCCGTTTTAGTATCCAGTAGTCTCAGATCTCTAATCTAATTTTTCTTTTCTGCAATTATTTGTTTAATAGAACTACAAACGCAGAATTTCTCAACCTTCGAAAGCGGTTAAGCTAAATAATAATTTTGATCTACAATTCCACGTGGGAACGATACTCTACTCACACTTTATTACTTGACACGCGTAAATAGCGAGCAATTTAATAGACATATACGCAGCTCGTCACCTCTCTCCCACTTTCCCGATTTTTCCGCTCTTCGAGCTCCAAGCCTCTCTCCCACTTTCCCCTTTTCGTTCTCTCCCATTCTCTCAAATCTTTCATTTTTCCCTTTTCATGCCCGTGTAAACCGCATCGGGTTGGCATATTTTACCATATTTGCTTCAACCCGAAGGCCGAAACCCGAGCTTTGTACGATTAGTGCCTTATTTCATTGAAAACAGGAACTGATCTCCCTTCAAAGATCAGTGGTGACTCCATTTTCTTTATTTTTGTGCGCTTGTTTAAGTTAACGCTTCGGCGAGGCGAGCGCATGCGAGTTCATAGATTCCAGCATAATACACTGCCATTATGCTGCCGAATTTGTGACTTGATCTGTGTATGGAAAGCCCCGTCTTAGCCGTCATGATGTCAAATCCACGGAAAAACGCCCATATACCAAACTATCTAAAAATTGTGAATCCTAACGCATTTTACTCCATGTGAATGTAGGAAAATTGAGCCCACACTGCTGTCTCGGAGGCGTTGAAAGATTGGGTCAAACCCATTCGACACGACCCAGATTTCCAAGGCGAGGAAAAACCATCGGAGCCCATCGTAGCGCTCGCGGCGGGTGCTACAGCTTGGCGACTCAGCTGGGGACAGCGTTGTTGGTCTACATCGGGTGCAAGGGAGACAAAAATCTGAAGATCGAAGCTTTTTTCTCACTGAACAGCAAGTTCTAGAGACCTTCCCATCTTCCGGCAGTGAGTTTCTAGCATTTCTGCCCAAATCGCGCAGAAACCTGACAAGTTTTCAGGTCCGGAGGCGTTCGACTCATAAACTGAAAAGAACTCGTAAAGAGGAAAAACTATTGAACATATCCTCGTAACTGTCCAGGCACATAAAACGAACCTAAAGGAAGGACCCCCGATAAATATAAAATCAATTAACGCTGAGAAAAAAACTGGCATAAAAATCACGTCTTTTCCGCAACCTGGGAGTTTTCTGGTCACACTTCCAGAAACGCTTCAAGCGAATTGGTCATTCCTCCAGAAACTCTTCAAGCGAACTGGTCACTCTTCCAAAAATGCTTCAAGAGAACTGGTCGCTTTTCCAGAAACGCTTCAAGCGAACTGGTCACTTTTCCAGAAGCGCCTCAGGCAGACAGAACCCGCGAATCCCGAACATTTTCACGCGTAAAACTTAAAATAAATAAAGTCTGCAAGAACACGAAAGGACCTAGATTCGCAAGCATCCATCCAAGGGATAATCTTCTTATTATCTTCTTACAAGTGCTAATCATTTTCATTGATTGCTCAGGTTTTTCACCATAGCTCAAAGGCAAAACAAGTGAACCGTGGATCGAAGCCCCGTGGTTATCAGATCGAGAACAGCTAGGATGGAGTCCGAGAAATCCTCATACCATGAAGATCAAGATCATCAGTTCAAGCAGTCCGTCGAAGCCTACATGGCGGCAATGGACAAGAGGATGCAGAAATTAGAGGAGGTCCTGTCAAACATGGGACCACCTCTAATAGGCGGCCAGAATATGGCTACACCACCATTCTGTTCTCAAAATCCGAACATGGAACAAGACGGCGGACCTTAACAATCTTTCCACAAATCAATAATCACTATAAAGAAGAGGAGTTGGTCTTAGAACAAGGCCGCAATAAAATCCAAGACCTCAAGAACCAACTGAAAGAAATGTAGGAGCGAATTCGACAACATCAAGGAGATGGCCTACCCTCGGCCAAAATCGAAGACCTATGCCCGTTCCCCGACACCAAGTTACCCGAGAAGTTCGAGATACCGGCTCTACCCGCATATGAAAGAGACTCATGCCCAAGGGCTCATCTCAAGGCCTTTTGCGACATCCTATACCCCTTGGTGAAGAGCGAAGAAGTCTTGATAAGGTTATTCCAACATAGCTTAAAGAAATACGCACTGGAGTGGTATACATCACTTGACTGCCAGTTGATTAAGACATAGGAGCAATTTTCTCTGGCCTTCATGGACCGTTTCTCATATACACTAAACATGGCTCCCAAAAGGGCCGATCTAGAAGCACTAAAGCAAAAAGAGGGTGAAACATTCTCAGAGTACGTGGCTAGATGGCGTGCATTGGCGGAAAAAATGAAGAGCCCGTTGTCTTTGGATGAGCAAATCTCTATCATCATCAACTCGGCTCACCCAAGTATCTCAGGATACCTCATCTCTCACCCTTATGTCAACTTCACTCAATTCCTCCAAGCCGGGGACCAAGTGGAGGTGGAAATCAGACATGACACCATCTCCCCATGGCCACAACAGGGGAATGCTATTTATCTTGAACAAGCAAGCCAGAACTCTGAAATAGCGGACATCGACATGGAAGTCAATTTTGTCAAGGGTAATGCCAAAACCTTTGACACTTCTATTTTCATAATAAAAGTCCAACCCCATAATGCTCCTGTTATTTTACAAGGCCGAAATGTCAATTCTATTGTCCTTCAAAGAAAACGTGTTGAGCCTGTCATTTTATTGGGAAAACCTGCCATGCCCATGCAAGAGGATCCTATTTTACTTAAATCCCTTATTATTGAAAGAAAATCCTCCAATACTTTTACTACAAACCCGGGAACTCCATTTAAAATAACAAGTCAACCAACTTTGCCTCACTTATTCTCAGAAAATGTCTTTGTTCCAGTCAACCAACCAACATGCCTAAAGTCTAAGAATGCAGAAGAGAATCTCAAAGCTCCTTACACCTCTACTCCTAGCATCCATCTAAAGCAATCATTGTCATCATCATCTACACAACCATGCCCGGTCACAGAAGGTGAAATATTAGTCTTATCGACAAAGCAGACAAATGCCTCAGAAAAGGAAGTGCTAGCCAAAAAGCACAAAGTTCGAGAAATTCCTGCACAAGAAAAGCCAAACGAAAAAGGTCATCTACAAGTCACAAATGAATTCATCCCTCACACAGACAATCAAGCAGAGGCAAAGCCTCAACAAACCATCATCAACACAGGCAATGTCGACAAAGTCAAACAACCAACAAGGTTAGCCCCGGAAGCCGCAAAATACGCAGGGCACACAACCGTCATCAATCGACCCACCGTCTCAAATACATCTTCGTCAACACATCCGCAAGGGATATTTCAAAGTGGCTACCAGACAGCCTTGCCACCAAGCGTGGCAGGAAGAATGCCAACAACCAGTAAAGATAATATTTCACAGGGGGCAATATCAATCTCAAAATTATTCAAGGCAATGCCCAACAAAAGTAGGTGGCCATAACATAAAATACGCACAAGAAGCAAATTACCAGAATCGCATGTTGGGGAAGCATTAAATTCAAGCGACAAGGGAAAAATTACAAACAAAGGCCAAAGAGCAAAATGTGGAGAAAAATACATTTATATCATTCCGAAGCATGGAGGCAGACAGTTCTGAAGGAAAATGACACGAATTATCTTTATATCATGTTTCATCCTACATCAACAAAGTTTGGAACCCGGGAGGCAAAGCTACATGAGGAAAGGGACAGCATCCAGAAATCGCCTTTCTGCACTCTCTATGAAATCAGAGAGAATCCACAACTGTTGGACTGCTGCTGCTGGAAACAGACTTCACAAACCTAAAAAGTTTCAGGATTCCACGGCACTGCTCACAAAACGAACTTCCAGACACTAGGCAAACACTCCTCAACATGACCAAAAGGGTCAGGAACTCGGAAACAGGTGATGGACAGATAAGAGACGAGCTACAACTGACCTCAAACCATCTCTTAGTCAATTCAAAGCGGAAATGCAAGATTTGGCGGAAGATTCATAAAGCATACAAGGAGGAATGTAATCCAACGGCTTTACATTCAAAATCCAGATTCGTTGGGGAGAACGATGGTGCAAATTGCATAAGCTAAACAGACTCCTTGAAGCTCATAAAGCTTGAAATCAAAGAAAGGAAACATCAAGATATGGCCAAGGTGAAGCGTTCCATTTCATTCAAAAGCATTCCCAAAGATACAATCAAAAGCTAAAGGAGGAAGGCCTCTCAAGTGCATGGTTGCCTAAAAAGAATCTCAAAGAAAGAGGAGGCAATACATATGAAAACAAAAAAAGAAGTCTATACAATACATTAGCCCCACTCCTCCAACATCAACCAAAAAGGGGAAAAAGAACAAAAGACTACACTCGGCGTTGTCACTAGCACCTAGCATTTGAAAGTCGGTTAAGGCGCTCCAGGATGACTTCATGTCGATCAATCATCCTCCCTATGGCGGCCAAGGCATCATATTGGCATGAGCACAAAAAGCCAAAGCTCCCAACTATGTATGCAAGGCTTGCATATCCCGGTAAATCCGTCGTGATCCCATGGAAAGATCCGCAGTAGAAAAACACCATTCGCGGCAAGACCCCGAGGACATACACCTACAGCAAGCTGGCTCATCCAACTACGGCAGTCACTAGTCGCCTCGGCTATCATGGTAGGAAATGGTGATGGCAAGCCTCCCTACGAAATGATTTGCAAAGGGAAATCCGAGAAAAATGGGAAGGAGATCGGACGTGAGGCAATGAGAATGATGGAAGCCATTAATGGAAAACCCATACCCTTAATTTCTGCAGCGACAAATCTGGGTCAAAAGGTTACTTCTCTACCCGAGCAAGTTGACATTCAACAGTACCAAAGGAGAGGACGATCCGGAAGAAGACATCGAACAAAAGGGGGAAAAATCGCGGGCAAGCGCTGCAGCATCGAAGGACAAGTGCAGAAGAAGCATGGTGAGAAGAATTCGAGCCGAACGGACGAGAAAATCGCGCAAAATCTGGAAAATACGGAATGCACGCACGAAATCCGGATTTCAGCAAGCGGATCGCAAAAATAAAGAGGGACGTTGATCGACCTGAAAAGTTTTTAGGTCTATATATATTTCTCAATGGCCTACGGCCTATGAAGGATCAAAACATTATAAGAGACGTCAAGAATAAGAACTTTACAAGATCGATGCCCTGCAGAAGCAACGTATCACATACATACATCCAAAGAAGAGGACAAGAAGGTCTTCCAAAAAATGAATCAATATTCACGCGGCTTTACATCCAAAGAAACGGGCATTCAAGCAATCAGATTTACAAGAAAAACACAGTATGGCCAAAAAGAGAAGAGATGAAGAAGTATCTCCAATGCATCCCACTAGTAGCCTTAGCCCGAACAAAGACGTCACCACCCGAAGCCGCGTGACGACCGTCAGAGAAGAAATTTGGAGCCCGAGCATTGCGCCCATACTTCGAGTACCACAGATCATAACTCTCTTTTGGAATAGGGGACATTTGCGATAAGATCGTGCTTCCACCAAGCATTCCCGCCACAGCATTTGCAATAGGATAGTGCATCCACCAAGCATAGGGGCAACCATAAAATTATCACACGGATACAAAAGAAGGCAGTTACTCAGTCAAGCATGAGAAATTTGGAAAAAAGAGAAAAGTCATCATGGTAACCATATCGAGCAAAAACAAGTCTGCAAAATGCTTCAATTCAAAAGACGAAAAAGTGGCGGTCACATGCAAAGGCACGAAGAAGAAAAAAAAAAGGGAAGACAAGGGGCCACCCCTTTTTCTTATTCAAGCTACGGACTCCATCACAAAGCGTGACAGAGGAAGCAACACAAAAGGCCAAAAACCACCCTCAACGGACTCTTAAAAAGGAAGGAGAGGACAAAAGTCACCACAACAGAAGGGTCACTTGAGAGATAATCCTAAGGCATCCTCATACTCCACAATTGACTATAGAAATCAAGGCTTCCCACCTGCTCATCATCAAGCAAAGGTTATATAAAATACCGGCAACTGGCAAATAGCGAATAACAGCCGACAAGCAAAAGAGGAATGACAGCATATAAGGGAGTACCTACTAAACCAAATGATGGCCAGCCACACCGCAAGGTCCAGCAAAGACAAGCAAAACAACCAGAACTAATAACCAGGCACTAACTCGTGACACTTCAGCAATAAGATCCCCAAACTGCAAACAATAGAGGATCTAATCAAGCAAAGGAATAGGCAGTATCAATCACGGCAAACACCAAGACGAACCGTTGACAATACTAGCCCAAAATCTACCAGTATATCCGAACAAAAAAATAAAAAATAAAAAATAAAAAAACAAAACAAAATAAAAAAATAAAAAAGAGGGGTCATGACAAAGGTCACAGCCGCTCAAGCAATACGGAAAGGCTATCACACAACCAAAAGAGGTAGCTACCCCGAGCAAAACACAAGCAACATGAAGTAAAGGAAGGGCAATACACGGTCACAAAAGAGGTAAAAGAGAAGACACTATGGTAGCCGCGTCAAGAAACAAGTCTACGAAGTGTTTCAACCTAAAAAGGCAAAAGGCAAGCGATCACACGTAGGGGATACCCGCGCATATGACAAAAGGCAAAGGCATATAAGGGGCTATCCTCTATCTTCTATTCTAGCAATGGACCCACCGTAAGAAATGGAAAGCGCCGCCCACATCAAATTTCAATAAAGGAAATGTGGGGACCACTGCCTCCAAATACCAATCCAGCTATAATGAAAAGGATCCCCTAGCAGTCTCTCCTAGTTTCAGATCAATCCCGAGGCATTTTTCTCACAAACAGCAATGTAAGAAAGTACAGACAGAAAGCGAAAGCAGTTAACAAAGTAAAAAGGGAAAAGAGATACCTGTCTAAAGTAAAACCGCAAGTAAGTACCCTTAGAAGTTCTGGTAACTACAGATCAACAAATCACTTGACAATCTTTGGCACAAGCACACTGCAAGAAGCAAACAGGCAGATTAAAAAAAAGGGCACTACTGTAGCAACCAGGGCCGGAGGCGACAGCGATGACGGCGGCCAGCAACAGCAACGACTGCGGCAGGGACCAGAGGTAGCAGCAACAACGACAGCCTTAACCGGCAGTAGCGGCAGCTAAAAACGCACAAGCCCCGAAGGCAGCAACCTTGACCGGAGATTCGGAAGACAACGGCGCGTCCCGAGCAGGCAGCGGCGGCGGCCGGAGATGAAGGAGAAGACCCCAGCAGCGGCTATTCTGACAACGGCGATGGCGACCAGAGGACGGCGACGACTTCAGCGGCGACCAGAGGACGGCGACGACTTCAGCGGCGACCAGGCTGCAACGAGTAGCGCTGGCGACGAAGAAGAGATTCGGAAGGCAGCCGCAATGAGCTGCGATCAAACCATCGCTGGAGACGAAGCAAAAGAGGATCGCCACCTGAGCAGCAGCGTCGACAAGCGACGGCGACACCAGCAGCAGGGGCAGCCGAAGGCCAGGAAGAAAACGGCAACCGGTGGCCGAAGACGATGAAGGCGACCCACACCCAGAAAGCCGGCGAATGCGCGAAGGCCGGCCGTCTACCCTCTACACGCGACGACCTATCGGAGGAGGAGAAGAACGCAGGTAACGCGGCGACGTACCCCGACCGGCGGCAGCGGCTGCGAATCAGGCGATGGCGGCAACGGCAAAGAGAAGAGAAGGGAAACCAGAGGAAAAGGGGGGCCCGCGGCTAACCCTAAGAGCCGAAAAATTTGCAAAAAGGCCGCCGCAACTTTCAAGAAATTGCAAAATGCCGGGGAAAACTAACTGGTCCACAATTTTGCAAAGCAGCCTACAGGGGTCTTTTACAAAAGGACCACCTTCAAGCCACATTTGCAGAAAGACCGCCGCGAGTTCATGAAAATTGCATAATGACCCAACGACCTGAAAACTGTTTAGGTCAGTGGGGTGTCCGGCACTTTGTCATTCACCGTCAAGACGCTTCTGATAAAGGGGGGTAGCTGTTGACACCCCACCCTTGGGCCCAAAGATGAATAAATGAGAATGAGATCCAAGCCCAACAGAGACAAACAACTCAAGAGCAATCACCAATGGACTTAGAACCCATGGCCCACTCCAAAGCAAGCCGAAGTAGATTCAAGCAAAACCAAGCTAGACTCCAGCAAACGGGCCTGTTCAACTTGGCCCGCAGGAGCAAAGCTCCAACAAGCCTCAAAAGCAGGCTCTTCAACAACCAGACCTAACCCACAAGAGCAAAGCTCCTACAGGCCACCGAATGGGCTCTACAATGCAGCCCGCCAAACTCAAGCCCCAAGTGCTACAAGTCCACCAAGCTCAAGCCCAAGTGCTACAAGTCCAACAAAGATCAAGCCCATGGACCAAGTCCAACAACTCAAGCGGCCCAAGGCCCATGCTCTTACCTATAAAAGGAGGCGTCTCCCTCCTCAAGCTACACACTTGGAGAGGGCATCCCAGAGGCGAGGACGGGAGTCTGCAATAAAGTCCCGGCATCCCGGTTTTCCCGCTCTTCTAGCTCCAAGCCTTTCTCCCACTTTCCCCTTTCCGTTCTCTCTCATTCTCTCAAATCTTTCATTTTTCCCTTTTCACGCCCATGTAAACCGCCTCGGATTGGCAGATTTTGCCATATTTGCTTCAATCCAAAGGCCGGAACACGAGCTCTGTACGATTAGTGCCTTATTTTATTGAAAACAGGGATTGATTTCCCTTCAAAGATCAGTGGCGACTCCATTTTCTTTATTTTTGTGTGCTTGTTTAAGTTAACGCTCCGGCGAGGCGGGCGCACGCGGGTCCATAGATTTCAACATAATACGCTGCCGATATGCTGCCGAATTCGTGACTTGATATGTGTATGGAAGGCCCCATCTTAGTCTTCATGCTGCCAAATCCACGAGAAAACGCCCATATGCCAAACTATCTAAAAATCGTGAATCCTAACCGTTTTACTCCATGTGAATGAAGAAAAACTGAGCCCGCGCTGCTGTCTCGAAGGCGTTGAAAGATTGGCTCAAACCCATTCAACACGGCCCAGATTTTCAAGGCGAGGAAAAACCATCCGAGCCCATCGTAGCGCTCGCGGTGAGTGCTACATGCACATACCGAATCAGGATTTTCATGGCTTGACCTTTCTCATAAATCAGAAGTGTGTTCAAGAATCAAGATTACCCTTTGAGTGGTTTTTGCATCCACACTTACAAGATTTGTGCAAAATTGGAGCTTTACCACAACTGTTATAAAATTTGCATTCGTACTTACAAGATTTGCCTCAAATTGAAGGAGTACCAATAAACCCTATACCCTTTTTAAAAATAAAGGAAATACTCTCAAACAATAAAATAAACAAATGTAAGAAAATGCCTTTAAAATACCAAAAAATTTTATTTTTACAAATATTTGTTGCATTAAATGGATCTATTTAATGTGAGAAATATTATTTTAACAAAATTTTTTGATATTTTAAATGTACAAACATTCCTCACTTCCAATAGTTCTACTTAATGCAAGGAATTTTTTTTTGGTATTATAAAGATGTTTTCTTGTCTTTTTCATTTTACTGTTTATAAGGGCATTTTCGTCATATTGAAAAAAGTTTAGGGTTTGTAGGTATGTCTTCAATTTCAAACCAACCTTATTGGTATGAACACAAATTTTACAGAAGTCAGTGACATGCCTATAATTTTGCCAAAACCTTGTAGGCACGAATGCAAAAATAAATAAATAAACCTTTATAATTACTATTTCAACTCTATGCAGGCTCTGCATGTTTAATGACCGTACAGAATACAGATCATATATCTAACCCTACAAGCTTTTCCAAGCAAGTGGTGCTTTGTCTCATAAAGATATCCCAAGCCATCAGTTGTAGATTCATTGGCAGACAAGAACCTACACTTTGGTTTTGGAATGCTTCGAACAAAAAACAAAGAAACTAGCCTGTTGAACTGAATAATTTTTAATTTTTTCAACAGAAATGAGGACTGAGGAGCTCATCCAATTGTGCCTAGTTAGCTTGAACAGTTGGACTTCCTTTAGTCCTGCGAGGCTTTTGATGGAAGACATTTATTGGCTGTTGTAGGTGGACAGCAATAGAGTGAAAAGCACGTCCAAAGCCAGCAAATCTTCCTTTTCCATATGCTTGTTATAGTAATTGGGAAGCTTCTCTAAACAGTAAGCAACCAAAGGACCATCCTCATTTTCCGGTGGATTGGGAAATGGAAATGCGAATAACTACCCAAATGGGAACCATTGATTTGATTGGTTCACCACAAGAATTCTTACCCTGCCCAGTCCAAATGAATCTCTATTGCTTGGCCTGGTATCTTTTGATCATATACTGAGTTTAGATTCCTTCTTAAGCTTGAAGCCTTTGGAAACGATTAGCTCTAAGAATGCATATTAGAACAGTCCAGTGACTGTTTCTTGGAGGCTGCTTGCTCCATGTCGCCACTAACACCAGCCATCCGGGTATATTGGTAGGCTCCATCTTATGGTGGCATTACAGTTCTTGGACTGCTCTAATCCGTTTCTTGCCTCTAGAGCCAAAACCTGTAGTTGTACCTCGGTTGGGACCGGGCTACTTAACAGCTGTTTTTTTTTCACTCGTTTCCACTTGTTTTTGTCAACAAGTTGATAAAGCTATCAAAACTCTACTAGATTGGACATTGGTAGCAAGGAATCAACATAACTGAATTGATTGGTGCCCTACAGAATGCAGGTGGTGGATTGGACAAGCTAAGCAGCCTTTATTATACCAGTATCATATGGGCCCACTAGCTACCAAGGCTTCTTTCTAAAGGGATTCTGATAATGACATTACACCTCCATAGGCTAAGCGATGCTGGACTCATCCTGTGAATTGAAAATATCAATACAAAGGGCTGGGCTGGACTATTCCTTTTGAATGTGATTTCTGGCTCTGTCCTCCTCACTTGTGATTCAGATTCAGCCAGTCCTGACTTTGATTGCTCAGAGGCTTCGTTGGCGGAAGAACTTTCTCTGGACATACAGTTTTAATTGCCCTCTACTAGTAAAGCCCTTTCTAGGCTACTGACATGGACAATATTACAGAGAACTTCATGAAGCAGGCAAATCGATGCGAAAAGGGTTTGGAAGTAATAAAAAAAATTTAGTAAACTTCAAATAATCATAACTTTTTATTCGAGAAAAGTGATGGGAATCCATACTATATTAATGGAAAGCATTTTGGAGTCCGTACATAACAACCTAAGTGAAACTTGATCGAGCAATTTTCCAATATCAAAATCCATCGTTTGCGCATAAATTAGGATTAGTGAAGTTTTACATGAATTTATTTACTATTTACAGCAAATTGCTTATTTTTACTATTTTTGGTAAAACACGCGTAATAAGGCTTTTCTAATTTTACATGCGTCAGGCTAACTCCATCAAATTTTGAATTTTTGATACTTGATGAAAAATTCAATCTATTCATCGTATTTAACATTATTTATTTAGCTATGAGACCAAGTTTCATCCAAATCAAATTTGCGCATAAGCCACGTTTGCTCAAAAATATGCATATTTAGGTGTAAATCTAAAAAAATGCTTAAATCTATTCACGTATGTATTAAAATATAATAATACTTTATAGAATCATTTATCCATATAGAAAAAATATTTTAAACGGTTTAAATATTGAAAAGTTAACGTTAGAATTGATAGTTAACATTAAATCGTTTTATTATATTATTTTACACATTTGTAGATGGGTCATGCACAGTAATACTGAATAAATGAAAGAGTTTTTAAGATGTTAAAAATAATGTTAAATACAATAGATGGAGTGGATTTTTCATTAACCTTCAAGATATTCAAAACGGAGTTATTGTTTGGGAAGTGTTAAAACTTTTGGGTGAAAAAATTTTCATGTAAAAGCTGTTAAATTAATAAAAAAAAAATGACATAATGTAATAGGGATAATGATGAAGTGTAAAAAGAACATGTTAGTTGTATAGTATAGGAAGATGCGAAAAAATAATTTTAAAATATGGTAGTTGCGGAGAGTGAAAAGTTTTAATTTGAAAAGTTTTTATTAAAAATAAATATGCCTTAAATTTCATGTTTAGGTTCTCGTCTATCAATCTTGAAGGTATAATCTTCTATTAGACTTTGTTACCATGCTTACTCGCTGTGCCATTACATTTCATGATACTTATTTATCCAAGCACTTCTAAAACAATGCTCCTAGGCCCTCAACCGTGCGACCAGACGATGTGAATCCTCCGTAGCGTTGATTCTCCATTCATTTACTACTATATACCAACAAGACCTCTCATCGACTAGAATCGCCATGTCCTTTTCCTTTCTGATTCTACTTGTTTTTTCCGCTAGTTGCGGCAGAGCTGCTTTCACGCAGCGTTCATTTCAAACGTATACCATGCAAGAAACAAATAAAAAAAAGAAGAAGACCATGTGAAGAAAAATCAAAAACGCAGAGAAGCTGATGGTCGTTGATGTCTCTAACGATGCAAATGGGAAGAAAAACAACAGAAAACAAAGCTGCCTGTGTAAACAAAAGTGCGGCATGCATGCAACAAGTCAATGAAGTGGATTGCATGTGCCCTAGGTAAAAGGTCAAGCACTATTAATGGCCATGCCCCACCTCAATTTGTAATGGCAGTGCTGAGTTTTTTTTTTCCTGAAAAAAGATTATCACCAATCAGCCGCAGCTATTCCTTTCGGGTGGGATCCATCCGATGGACAGTGACACAGATGTTTATTGGTTGGCAACTTAGATCATTGACGGAGCCACATCCATATAATAAACATGCTCTTAAACTCGTTTCATAGTTCTTAGCAGAACGGTGTTGTACACGTTGCAACGATGAAGAATGGATTATGCCTTGCAAAAAAAAAAATTTGATGCCCATTTTGCAAATACAAAGCAAAAAGCGTCGTCCAAATGGCAAATAACCCTGCGAGAAATACAAAATAGTGTCATACTCCATGCCTGCGTTTATCTGTTTGGATTTCTGGATATGATAGTGCGAAGCTAACATAAAAGAGGGAGGAGAGTTCCTCATCTTTATTTGACAAGAAATTTACCAACCTTGCAACTTTTTTTTTTTTTAAAAATAAAAGCTTTCACATCCTAGATGATATTTTCCAAACTTCAGAGCAGAGCTTTAGCAATGCTATTCCATGAAGCAGAAGTTTCGGAGATCAACTGCCTATCTATGAGAAAGCAATAGTCTTGGAAAAGAGGTGCAACTCGGTCTGTTTCTAGAGCAGTAACCAAACCGAACTCCACCCCGACCCGATCAAATTCAGGTTGAAGTTAGAGACGAAAGTCAACTTAACTTTGAATCGGAGCTCACTTTCAGATTTTGCATATGGTCCCAAATATGCAAACAAGTTTTGCTCCGAATTCACACAATATTTCAATCATTCCAGATACAGCCACGTAGTTTACCCAAAATCTCATTCGTACCTATGCCTCTCTGTAAAATAACAAATATGTCTAACCCTAAATTATGATTATATAACTAAAATTTACATTCAAACAATATATGATTTTATAGACCTAAAAGTATGATTCTATAGTTGTAAAAGTACTAAAAAATTTATTTAAATATAAATATTTAGCTTGGAATCATATCTAAAGCTCAGATATATTCACCATTTTATAGCTATGAATAAAATTTTGAAAAAACTACAAAGATATGTTAGGAATTATTGAAATATAGGGGCAAAACTCCTGGGTATATAGAAGGATTGCCCAATTAAAAATTTACCAATTAAAACATGAATGAAACATAAATAAAAAAGATCAACTTAGGCCAGCCTAAAAAATATATTTTTCAGTACTAATTAAATATGAGTATCTAGATATTTACGTAATTAAACTAAAATAAATGATATTTCTATAGTTTGGATTTATTTTTTAGTTAAAATTTCCTCATTTGTAATGTTCGACATTCATAATTATTTAATAAATTGATCAACTTGATATTTCATCAAGCCTCAAGTATATTCTGAGTTCTGACTTCTGAGAGGTGCAACGAAACAGCCAAGCTAAATTGCTTGTCTTTGCTCAAACTATTCGTGATCTTTATCTAATAGTAAAACATGATGATTACAGTGGAATTTAAATTCCAACTTACATTTCTAACTAGAGGCGTGATTCTCTTAGGCTAGCCTAAGTTAGGTCATACTTAAACATATTTTTTAAATTAAAAATACTTAAAAACATCTAAAAATAATAAAACTTGGTTCATATGTTAAATACACTTAGCTCTACATGTCCATAAAAAAACTAAAAAAATAATAAAAAATATGTTTTGCGGCCAGACACATGGCTGCTGCCGTGAGGCCAGCCACAAACAATTACTCGTCTTCAAACTTCGAATTACTTTACCTTGACCTTGGGTTTAAAGAGTTGAGGAGCGATCTTTTTAGATTTCAGACCGGTCCAAAATCATTTTTTTGTTTTTTTTGAAAGTTTTTCAAATAAATGTGTTAATATAGTTGTATTTAATTTATGAATCAAGTTTTATCATTTTTGGATGTGTATATATTTATTTTGGATTTTTAAAAATAGGGATATTCAAGACATTTTATATAATTTAAAATGACTTAAATACCCCTTTTTTAAAAAATCCAAAATAAACATATACACATATCCAAAAATGATAAAACTTGATTTATAAATTAAATATAACTAGATTAACATGTTTATAAAAAAATTTTAAAAAAATAAAAAATATGATTTTGGACGGTCTGAAAAGATCATTTGGTGAGTTTAAATTGTGTCAAGCATAAGGTAAAAATTAATTCATGTATTCATTTATATTATCTTAAAAAATATCAAATAATATTTTAAAATGTTACATATACCTTGTAAACGTGCGAGAGTCAAGTTCAAGACCTTCATCTAACTCTAACCAAACCCTATTTCAAACAAAGTCTCTGCAGCTCTAAGTCTTTGCAACCCTGAGGCTGATTTCAAACTATATAAAATTTTTGAACGAAATTTATATATGAGATAATAATATAATGATGTATATTAGAAATTAAAAATATTAAACTGAAAAATATAAAAGGTTAAAGATATTCGATCTTCTTAGACTGGTCTAATGTGAAATTTGGTGATTTCAGACTGGTTCAAAAAATATTATTTTTTTTAATTTTTTATAAACATATTAATATAAACCAAGTTTTATCATTTTGTATATATATATATATATATTTGGATTTTTAAAAACAAAGGTATTTAAGTCATTTTAAATAATTTAAAATCACTAAAATACCCCTGTGTTTAAAAATCCAAAATAAAGATATACACATATCGAAAAATGGTAAAACTTAATTTATAGATTAAATATAACTAGATTAACATGTTTATAAAAAAATTTCTCAAAAAAACAAAAAATATATATATTTTTGGACCGGTATGAAATTTTGAACCAGCTATTATAAATTGAAAAAACTGTCTTAAAAATTGAAAAACTATCTCGAAAATGAGGATACAGATAAAATCAAAAATCTTTATGGCTTGAAATAGGCTTTAAATTCATAAAGATATATCCTAGCTCTGAAAAATTTAAAGTCGGGTTAGTTGTTTTTAAGTTCAATTGCACCCAAGTCCAACTTAAGTAAGATAACCGTAACCGTTAAGTAACTTAAGTAAGATACCCATAAGTACCATTACCCATCAACTCAACTCTAATTTGAGTGAAGTAAGATTAAAAAAAAATTACCCATTAATATAAGTAGGGTAAAAAAATAATACCCTCTCCAAATAAGGTAGGTAGCGCATGTGTCATAAGAACTCGGAACCACTCAAGTGTGTACATAAATATTTATAATGTTATACGTTGTATAATAGTGTTAAGTGTACTCGTCCTTGCACACATTATTCGCCAATTTATTCAATGCATTTGTGAGGAAACTATCATTATTTTTTTTCTGCTAATGTTGTTTAGTTTTCTCTTATCATTAATGACTTTAGCTTTATTTTATTGTGTTAACATTAAATTTTAATGCGCTAGATTCATATGATCTTGTAGATTTGTAGTATCATTATTGTTGTCATGACTTCCAGTAATGTGAATATTTATGGTGCATTTGGAAAGTAATAACTTTTGGAAGAAAATTTTTTAAACAGAAGAAAATAATAAGATATAATAGGAGTAATGATAAGTAAGAAAGTTAATTTCCTGCACCTAAGTGCACTTACCTTTGGTGCACCTAAGTGCAAACACTCATTTTCTTAATACTTTTTTAAAAAAAAAATTTACAAGATTGTTAATCTATATGCATTTAAAATGCGTATCAACTTTACCATTTTTGAAGATTTTTAGATATTTATTTTTGATTTTTTAAAATCATCGACATTTTAGCAATTTAAAATTATTAAAAAATTTCACTAGTTTAAAAAAATCATAAACAAATATCTAAAAATCTCAAAAAATGGTAAAAATTTATATACATATTCAATACATATAGATTAACAATTTTGTGAAAAAATTTTAAAAAAATATTAAAAAAAAGTTAAACGCACCCAGGTATGCTAAAGCTAAGTGCACCCAGGTGCATAAAATCAATTTCCAATAAATAAAATAAGATGATATGAAGAAATAATTAAAAAATAGAATAGTTATAGAGAGTAAAAAAATTTTAATTTTAAAATTTTTGTATAAACAAACACAACCTTGATATTGTGATTTTATTTTCCTAAATTAAGGAACCAATTTATAATCAAAACTGGAATCTAAACTAACCCGCATAAGTAATGTGTAGAATAGAGCATACTAAAAAACCCAACCGATAAATGAATAAGGCAGCCTAGACTTTTTACAAATAAAGTATACGCACATGATATTATTACCGAACCGAATCAACCCAAATTGCACCCTTAAGTTGCGCCCCTCACAATTGATCAGTGGCAGAATCTTTATGTAAGCTCCAAATAACTTCAAAGCAGAAATGATAACAGAATGAGAAAAAATTATCACAAGCAGGGGGAAGAGTTCTTTTGTTTTTATTTTTGCTAGGAGTATGATAAAACAAGTAATGGCACAGCAGGCGATCCCAAGTATTCATATGCCATTTCTTGTTTTCTGTTCAACATATGCATGAATAGATGGCGTCCTTCCCAAAAAATCACGCAGAATCTCCATGGAATCTTTTCCTCCTCCAGGGGCCAACACCTGTAAAATCATTAACCATAATTATTATGAACACTTGAAAACAACTTCTACAAGACCGTATGAATGTTACATAAACATCTCACATCAATATGGAATGACTACTCCACTGCTCGGCCATAAGAGGTAGCAATACAATATATAGGATTTTCAGGATGCAGCTTTCTTTGAGAAAACTACGAAGAAAATAAGAGGACAAAGAAATAGATATAAAAAGCACAATTCTTAAAATGATCATTGGTTGAAGGATCCATGGCAATTAATCCACTGGATCTTTGAGTGATATAATTCTGATTTGCAGATGAATCCATAACCTGATTTTGATTTTCCAATGGTTGCTCATGCAAACTATGGCAGATATCCTCAAAATCAGCACTATGCTGTAAGACCTATCAAACAACTTATTTCAATGATTGCTTAAAATCAGAAAAAATTAAATAAGCCCTCAAAATCAACCAAATCAAATAGGTCCTAAATAGCATTTTCAGTGTTAAATTAGGGCCATCAATTACTCTACCGAACCTTTCGCAGTCAGATATTTTTTTCTGAAATTTGAATTTCATTGCAGTTTGATTATTGCATTATTTCTCGTTGTCTATCATCAAATCTGAAATTGAAACCTTTTTTCCCTTCGGACTTGTCAGAAAATTAGAAGGTTGAACTCAACAATAGTAGCCAAATTTTACCAGTTAAAAAAAATGAGGTTTTGATCATCTGCCTATAGTATCATTTGAAATTGTGTTTACTAAATTCCATTCTCGAGGAAGCAGGTGACCTAGCAAAGAAACAAAAAAGGAAAGCAGCAGCAGCAGCAGCAACAACAACAAGAAAAGAATAAGAGGGAAACAAAAAAAGTACTAAAAACTACTACTGGAGTTAGGGCTAAATTAGTGCAAAAAGTCCTACCTTTTTCTTGAACTGCAACCCTACATGCTGGTTTAAAAGATCATCCTGAAACTTCGTGGCAAATATGTCGGCAGCAAAAACCTAAATATCAACATGGAGGGTTAACCATTTAACATATGTCAAAAACAAGTTATGAGTAGTCTTAATTAATGGAAACAAATATTAAGGAGGGTTGCACCTCACTCCAAATGCGACTGTAGCAAGAAGCTTCATAGCCAATAGCAAGGCGCGAAAAACAAGAAGCCGGATTCACACCCTCCAACAGTGGAATTCCTAACATTACCTGGAAATGAATAGAAATTTGATAGAACTGAACATAAAGTTCTATCGAGCTGTAGATAGAACACAAATCTGTGATTGCTACCTTTGGATGAAGATGTTTGAGTAGCTCCACCATGTCCACATTTTCACTTGAATGAATAATCTCGTCGAAAAGACCTAGGATTTACTAAAAATTATTACTATTGTTTGATACAGATAAATGGGAATAATTTAGAAGGGAAAACACCACAGCTGAAGCATTTTTGGCAGAAACTCAGATTAATAGGAAGATTTAATTGTGTTCGCACTATGACCATTCACACAAATTGCAGCTATGCTTAGAAGAAAAACTTATTGTCAATATGCCTATCTATTTTTTAAAAAGGGGAATTTTACCCCTAATTCCACTTAAAACCACTAACTTTCAAATATGTCTATGTATTTTGTCCAAAATTCCATTTATATTCATGCCATTGGGAAATGACAAATATGCACAAAACCCAATCATGAATTTATAAATAAAAATCCACATTCAAGTGATACATGATTCTATAACGGTAAAAGCATGATTATATAATCATAGAAGTACTAAAAATTCATTCTTATGTCCACATGGTTAGGGTTTCGATCCCTGCTGGCAGCATTGTGTCTCCCATTTTAAAGAGCGTTGGTCTCCTCCCATGCTGATATATACTGTTGTTAGTTATCAGTAAAGGTAATATGAAAGATGAAAATTGGGTGAATTAAGCTTAAACTGTAACAAAATATAAGTGATATTATAAAAAGAAATCATCCAAAAAAAAAGATTTGGCCATATTTGTTATTTCATAAAAGACCACAAGTATAAATGGAATTTTGGGTAAAATACATGGATATATTTGAAAATTCGTGGTTATAAGTGAAATTATGGGTAAAATTTTTTGGTATATGTAATTTGCCCAAAAAAATTTTGTAATTAAGCTTATGATAAGTGTGAATCTCTTGGGTTTTGTAAACCACGATATTTTCAATAAATCCAAGACTCCCATTATCTTTATTAAAATTATTTACTTAAGATACTAAAAGTCACATCCACCAAATACCTTAGGGCCCTAATAAATATAAACTCATGAGATTGCTTCAAAATGGGTTATGACCCACTAAGATATCCAATCAAGGAGATTTTTGGTATTTTAACCAAATTATTAAACATAACGAGTGGATTGGATTTATTAAAAATATTATGATTTACAAAAACCAAAAGATTCACACTTTGTCATACACATAACTATGAATATTTTTAAATATCCATAGGCATGTTTGCCATAAGTTTCACATCATAGGCATAATCTCAATTTGCATACAAAGTCATAAGTATGAGCACAAATAACTCTAATAGGAATTACGATTACAATTAGCATTGTAACCATACAGCTTAGGGAAGCACTACATAAGTTCCAAGTTCCCTGTGTTAATATTTATCATGGCAAATGCCAAAAGTATGTGAAGCAAATTAGCGTTCCGTATTTCAGAATTATTGCTTCTAACATATAATTATAGATAAGCAGCATCATGATGTCTTAGATTTCAGAAAGAAATTTGACATTGAAGGCTTATCCTACGCCCTTGTTTGTCATACCGTATGAGGATCATAGGAAATATTCATGCCTCGTTTTGGAGATACTGATATCACATGGAACAAATCACGTACATAGGCAATGATATAGATGTTAAAAATACTACCAAAAAAATGGAAACACTTAGGTTCTTTGGAAATACTTCAAGGAGACATAAAATAAGTATAAATATGCACTCAAAGGACAAATTAGGAAATTCTATTTATAGACAATAAAAAAATTACTTAATCAGATAGGAACAATTCTACAGATGTAGGAATTTGAATACATGGTAGCATGGTAGGTCAGTAATTAGTATTTACACATAAATACCATTGACAAAACCGACAACTCCTACAGTGTAAAATGTTGTATCATATCATATTTAAATACATGATGAGTCAATTTAGAGGATGGGCCTTCGTACAATGGTAAGAGTTGCTGCCTTTGCAAATCAATTTAAGGTACAGGAAACAGCCTCTTTGTAAAACAAGGGTAAGGCTGCGTATATTGACATCCCTCTTGAATACCATGCAATGTACGGGAGCTCTATGCACCAGGTTGGCCCTGTTTTATTACTGTTAGTTGTATTGGGATATATTCGCATCCCCATGCCATACTTCCAATATTCCACATGAATATATCATTGCAAGAGATCATGGGTATCGGAGACAATAATCCCAAACAATCCAAGTCAACATGATGGATTATATTGTCATTCTATAATAACCAAAGGTTCCACAAAGTCCCAGGAACCTAGCTGTTTATTTAAATTTGGAGTTCAGTAAGAACCAGACCACTCCTAATTAGAGCAATTCTTCATCTCCTTTGCACATGGCTGCAACTTCTGGCTAGGTAATTAAAAGAAAAGAAGCCTTGAGTTGTGATACTAAAAGGTATGATTGATATAAACAAACAAATAAGCACTGGCTGGATTCCATATAACTACAAATTAACTTTCTATAACTGTGCTAGGAGGATCTAAGATGACTTACAAAGAAGAATTTCTTGCTTTACTTTAAGGCCACAAAAGAAATCCCTCTTTCTTTTCAGCAATCTGCACATTTCATCACTGATAGGTTTCGTGATATCCTGAAAGGAATAAACTTTGCACATGGATAAACAACACTTCAAATCCTTCAGTAAATGAAAAATAAGATGAAGAATGCAACTTGTAATAACCACACCAAATAGCACATTGAAATCAATACTGTACAGCTTCAATGCATTATAATTACTTCATGCAGACAAAAACCATCTCAGTAAAAAAACAAGGATTATGATTCAATGCTGCAGGTTAGCATTGAAACAAGGATGCTGCCTTCATTTTATAATGTACAATGAATCTTTGACTTGGAATCAAGTCATTCGTTATTAAATTCCTTGTTTTATAAGAAAATAATAACTCATTTCTATGGATTACTATCTTTTAGGTCACAAAATTGTGAAGCTAGGGTCTGTTAGGTAACATGCAAAAGTGTTTTTTTAATTTATTTTTTTAAAAAAACAAACCACCTTTCCCACTCCTTATATACCTTTCAATGTGATTTGGAATCTTAACTACTAACTATCCTACTTTTTCTTTTGTTACATCTACATTTCAATCATTTTTTCTATACAACTACCCACATCTGTTGTAACTTTACTCCGTTTACTCTTAATCATTAGCCCTATCATATTGAATTATTATCTCTCTTTTCTTTTTTGGAAACTTTTCCCATTCCTACTTTCACTTTTATGTCTTCCCAAACAAATCCTAATTCAATTGATTCACATATACTGTTGAATTTTTTTACCAGATTGATACATTTAAATTTCAATTACAGTGCATTTTGCAATCAATAAAATTTGAAAGAAATTCTCACCCCTTCCTACACACCTTTTGATATGATTTGACATTTTAACTACCTAATCACCTTCTTTTTCTATTATTACACATACTCCAATAATTTTTCATAATTTTTAATATAACTAATATATCTATTTTTTCTTTGAGGCATGATCCTGTTAACCTGAGCTGAATAATAACTTACTTACCTCAGGCCAAAAAACCATTAAAAACTTTTTTTTTTGGGCTTTTTTCCATAGCCTTATTAATCTAGCCGTATTTAATATATAAGTCAAGTTTCACCATTTTTGGTGATATATTTTTAGATTTTTAAAAGCAGTTACTTTACTAATTTTCGGCAATTAAAAATGGCCAAGGTAGCCCTATATTTAAAAATCCAAAAAAATATACACGTCTCCAAAAATGGTAAAACTTAGGTGTTTGGTTTGATTTTTAAATAAGAATCCATTTGCGGCTTTTTTATGTATAAAAACAGAATCATAGTTTTTGTGGGAAGACAGAATTCCTGGCTTCTTTCAAACATGCTGCATGTTAAACTTTTGTGGCAAAAAAGTATAAACCAAATAGATGCATAGCCTACATACCATTCACGTTTTCTTATCATTATCTATATTTATTTCTACTTTTCTCCCTTTCATCCTGTAAAACTTTAATGTCCTATCAGAGATTTCAATCCCTGCATGTCCTGGACACCTTCCATCTTACTTTCTTGATTACCGTATCATTCTTTTCCTTTCTTCATTGCTTTTTCAAAATTCAAAGTTCGGATTGCTTCTCCACCAGCCAGGAAAGATGATTGCATTCAGAGGTGAGGAAAGTTAGGAAGAAGAGGAAGAAGAAGAAGCACTTAAAAACAACATATATAATGAAATAAACATCATATAACTAGCAGAAGAAGAAATTTGGTACTAACAATAGCATTACAAAATAATCATCTAGAAGAAGAAAAAGTAGGATTTTGGTAATAACAATAACATTGCAAATGATAATCAAGAACAAGAAAGTGGATCAGAAAATTTTTCAAAAATGCATTATTTAATGTGGATGGAACATCCATATCAAAACATCAGAGTTTGATATTTCATGGAGCCTGTCAAATGAAAATGGTTCCATTTGAGTACTCTAGCAACCAAATCATCCAGCAGGGTCCTGACATCCTTATCCCTCATCAGAGACCACTTTGTAAAAAGCAGATTAGAGTAAAAGTACACATCAGTAGATGGATAATGCGAGAAATTAGAAAATAGAGGTCCCATTATGGATATCCTTTGGCAGGTAACTGCTTTTCTTTCCCTTTTTGGTAAATAGTGGAAGAAGTGCAAATTGCAGTTGGAAGAAGAAACCTAGTGCGGGCACCATAAGACCAAAGGCGAAAGGGCATCTCAATGTATCATTTCCCTCAACAACTAATTAAATTATATCAAGAACATGTTACCTGATGGAAACCAGACATCATCTTTAGGGGCATGCTTTCGTAACACCTAAGGCACAAATTTCACACAAGCATTGCAGTATGACAAGATGTTGATTCTCTGACCAAAATAGGGAATAGGCATAGCTTTAGAATTACCAATTTTCCAATAGCTTTCCAGGAATTTCTATAAAGTCAGCTTCACCCCGAAGACCAGAAAATCTAGCATGTGATGCACGATTGCAAATGTGATGAACCTGAGAGATCAATTCTAATCAAGGGCCACTGTTGGTAACTTTAAAAAATAAAAATAAAAAAATTCCAAAACATTCAATTGTGTAGTATCCACAAAACAATAGATAATCATCCATCAAGAACACCTGATTCAACCAAAATTGATGTCTTGATAAAAGCAAAAAGATGTTATAGTGATATATCCGCAAGAAAAACATCTTTGGACTGCTAATTTGTCTGTAACTAGAATTTAGTGAAATTAAGATCATACAACAGCTACGTGTGGTAAAATGCATGGAGGTGAGTCAACTAAAAAATTTTAAAAGAAATTGATTTACTACAGGTCAAATTGTTGTACCAAGAAAGAAATTCCCTACAATAGTTCCTTTATATGAGATAACATAAGAAAGAATTCATGCAGGAGCAGAAATAAACTATGAAAAACAACTCTGGATTGCCAATTTGCAGGTAACTAGAGTTTAGTGAAATTAAGATCATATAACATCTATATGAAGTAAAATGCAAAATGATGAGTCACCAAGAAAATTTATGTAAAGAAGTTGATAAACAATAGATCAAATTGTCAGATCAAGAAAAGACGGTTCCCTGCGATAGTTCCCTTACATCGGATATATAAGCAAGGGCTTATGTCAGCAGAAATGAACTTACTAAGTGGCTAAACTCGTGGAAAAGATTAATCACATCAGAAATCCGTAACAATCCTGGATCTCCATCAGTTTGCTTTGGAAGTTGAGAGATGATTAATGCCACAGGTATCTAGAAACAGAAATGAGTGAAAAAAGCAAAAACAAAAAGGATAATGAAAGTTAACTAACATATGGTTTTGAAAGACAATTAAAATAAACAGATAAGGAATTGAGGATCTGTTCAAAGAACAACACTTAATTGATAAATAGAACAAACTAAATCAGTGGAACATTTCGAGGGTAGTGATTCCAACAAACAGCTACACGGAATGGTGTATACAAATGGTTTTTTTCAATTTTGTGAAACTTTTTTTTTGGACATCTGAACCATGTAAACTATAAATTAACACGTATATTTATGACGTGAAAAATCAGTTTGATATAAAACTAATCACAATCGTCATCATCAGTTGTTTCCCATCTATGTGAGGTCAGTTTTATGGATTCTGTTTCACCATTCTCTATGATCATGAACTATCTTTTCAGTAATCTCTAACGTTTTCACATCTTTTTTAGCTATATGTTAAAACTATTTACCATTGTCTGAGGGTAAATATAAAACTGTTAAATCTAGAAAATGAATATATAATATATAATATATAAAAATTTCAAAATATTTGATTTTTGGCATCATAAATAAATATGTTTGGATGAATATTATGAAGGGTTTAAATATTAAAAAATCATATGGGAAGTGAAAACAGAAATCCTTTGTACAAGTACTCCATCCAAATGTTTGTAGGAACTTGAGTATGACAAGACATGAAGCTAAATACACCTCTAGACTAGAAAATAGACATGGTCTAGAAGAACTTTTTTTTTTTTCCGAAACCAATTTTGTCTTTATCACATACAAGCACTAGTTGATCTTAAAAATACTTATGCTATAACTATTTTTTCAAAAATCAATTTTGTCTTTATCACATACAAACACTGATTAATCTTAAATATACATATGCAGGTACTTAATGTGCCGATAAAACCTAAGCTGTAAGCACAAAA
Source organism: Annona cherimola (assembly GCA_030490835.1). Classification (NCBI taxonomy): domain Eukaryota; kingdom Viridiplantae; phylum Streptophyta; class Magnoliopsida; order Magnoliales; family Annonaceae; genus Annona; species Annona cherimola. The sequence continues at coordinate 71,321,665 of CM059971.1, forward strand.
ATGAGGACTCAAGTCTGTTATGTTCGCCTGAACCAGTGGGAAAAAAGGTCAAAGAGCCTTAGTGATGAAAATAGCAAGAAAATTTTCAAATCTGTCTATTCTAGGCGTGAGAATTTTGTAAAAGGGAAATAATCATAGGATATTTTAAAAAGATTTTATTTTGCTATTTTTGAAAGATATTAGAAGATTCCTAGGATATTTTAGAATCTGTTTAAAATAAGCATGTATCTATTTTAAGTTCACTTCCTTAAGAAGTTTACTTAAAATATACAACTTCCTTTTCTAGAAAGATTTTCCTAAGATATTTTAAAATCTGTTTAAAATAAGCATATATCTATTTTAAGTTTACTTCCTTAAGAAGTTTACTCAAAATATACAACTTTAGAATCCATTTAAAATAAGCAGGTATCTATTTTAAGTTTACTTCCTTAAGAAGTTTACTTAAAATATTTTTTTTTTCTAGAAGGATTTTATTTGCTAAAATTAGGTGGTATGTTCAACTATAAATACAGCTCTTGTAAGCTCTAAAGGGGCATCAGTTTTGAGATTTATAAAAGTGTTCTCTAGTCTTCTTCTACTTGTTCTTACTCTTCTCTTCTTATTCATCTGTTCTTTCTACCTTCTTTCTTCACTTCTCATCTCTAGAGGTTCCTTCCTCTTTCTTCTATTTTCTTCTCTACCCATCCTACATCAATTGGTATCAAAGCCAAACCTAGTACTACTTTCACCCAATTTCTATTGTCATTTTGCTGTCCACGAACTGCTGCCGTATACAAAACACTGCTGTCCATTCTCTTGGAGTTTGCTGTCCACAAGCTGGTGCTATCATTGCTGTCCATTCTATTGGAGTTTGCTGTCCACAAGTTGATGCTATCATTGCTGTCCATTTCGTCGCTGTTTTATGTTGTCTACTGCTGCCATCACAACAACCTACTAGTCATCGCGAAAATACTGCTAAGAAGTTGCTGAAATTATTTTCAAGTTGTCTCTTGCTAAACTTGGTAATATTGGACCTCAACAGGTACATTTTCTCTAGTTGAAAGTACTTAATTCATATCTGTTTCAATCAAGTTCTTTGCTTTTGAACCTTTTAAAAAAGGAGAGAAAAAAAAAATCATTCTTAGTAGTAAGTCTTTCCTATATCAGCATAAGTTGAATTTTGAGTCACCATACCTACTAATGCTGAATTAAATGCCGAACTCGAAGCTTTATCCAATTCTATTGATAATCGATTTGAATCTTTAACAACTCTTTGTGATACCTTGGCCCAAAAGCAAGAAGATTTCCAAAAAGAAACCACCTCTTCCATTCAATCTCTCATTACCTCAGTAAACAGGTTGACTGAAATTGTTGGAAAATGTCCTATAATTGAGACTGGACAATCATTTCGAAATGGTCAATCACACAATACTCATGCTTCTAGTAGCTCTCCTATCATAACTGTCATTCTCCAAAATCCAAACATACATGCTAAAGGTCATCATAACCCAGAGCATTCACATATTCCAGAAATGCATACAAATTTGAAAAATCATGAAGACAACAATAATTTTTATGAAATTGGTTTTGCAAACAATCTTAGACATGGGAACTATCAGAGAAATTATAATATACCTTTTCCACAACAACAACGGCGTGTAACTGATAATTCTTGGGGGGCAAAACAAGTCAAGGTAGATGCTCCTAGTTATGACGGTCGTCTAGACCCTAATGCTTTCTTAGATTGGTTGGCAGACATGGAAGATTTTTTTTGTTGGTATGATATGGATGATGCCCAACGATTGAGATTTACAAAAATGAAACTTGTTGGGTCTGCTAAACGCTATTGGCAAGGGGTTCTAGATGAAAAGTCAACGCATAGGAATACCTATCACAACATGGGCTGGAATGAAAGCTAAATTGAAAGAGAAATACCTTCCTGAATATCATCAGACTCAACTATTGGAACAACTGGTTAACTTGAGACAAGGATCATTAAGTGTAACTGACTATCTTAATAAGTTTGAAGATTTAAAAATGAAATGTGGAATACAGGAAGATCCTTGGGTTACACGAACAAAGTTTATCAATGGCTTGAAACCAGAAATCAAAACTTTGTTGAAATTGCATTCAGTTGTTTCTGTGGAAGACGCATATTATAAAGCTCTAGAATTGGAAACTTTTCAAAAATCTTTCACTAACAAACGTTTGATTCCACAAACTGGAGAGACAAGGGTATCCAAATTAAATTCTAATCTAACGTCTTTTCAAGGAACAACTAAACCATTGCTTGAACAATACACAAGTAGGAAAAAGAGTAATCCAGTTTCTCGATTTGATGCCACTAGTAAGCGGGTTAATGGTCCATGTTTTCGTTGTGGGGGTAAAGGTCATATTGCATCACAATGTCCTAGCACACACTCACAATTAATCATATAGAGGATCATGAAGATGTGACCATTGATCAGATTACTGAAACTTTTGAGGAACCATCGGATTGTGAACTTGATGGAGACTATAGCTACAATGAGGACTTGCAATTGAATGTTGTACGTTGCATTTTGACTACTTTTTTAAATAGTGATTAGAGACGTTCAAATATATTTCATCAATTTTTTAAATGTGGGAATACAGTATGCAAGATTGTTATAGATGGAGGTAGTTCCATGAATGTGATTGTCAAATCAGCTATAGCCAGATTGAATTTGAAAACTGAACCACATCCTCATCCGTATCGTGTAGCATGGGTAGACAAAACTACACTTCCTGTTAATGAAAGATGTTTGGTTCCTATATCGATGGGTGATTATTCTGATCATATTTGGTGTGATGTGCTACCCATGGATGTGGCTCATATTCTTCTTGGTCGACCATGGCTATATGACTTAAAAGTAATCCATTATGGGCAACCCAACACCTATATTATTAAGCATAATAGAAAATCTATCCTTTTGAAGCCTGCTAAACCTAAAGAAAGTGATAATCCTACAAAGAGTCTTCAATTGATTCATCTGAAAAACGACCTTTGCATATTCTTACAAGAAAGCAATTTGAAAAAGAAGGACAAGATTCAGGACTCATTTTAGCTATAGTAACCAAAGATGAAACAAATACTGTTCTTCATGAGACTAATGTAGCATTACCTGAAATTCAAGCATTAATGAAAGAATACAAAGATGTGATTCCTGATGAATTACCAAATGAGCTTCCACCTATGAGGGATATTCAACACGCTATTGATCTTATACCAGGATCTCAATTACCAAATTTGCCTCATTTTCGTATGAATCCTAATGACCGTGCTGAATTAAAAAAGCAGGTAACTGAACTGCTTGATAAGGGATTTATTCGTGAAAGTCTTAGCCCATGTGCTGTACCGGCTCTATTAACCCCTAAAAAAGATGGATCTTGGAGAATGTGTGTTGACAGTCGTGCGATCAACAAAATTATTATAAAGTATAGATTTCCTATACCAAAATTTGATGATATGTTAGATCTTTTGACTGGCGCACAATCGTTCTCTAAGATAGATCTTAGAAGCGGATACCATCAAATTCGAATTAGAACGAGGGATGAATGGAAAACTGCCTTTAAAACTCAAGATGAATTGTTTGAATGGTTAGTTATGCCTTTTGGACTATCAAATGCCCCAAGTACATTTATGAGAATCATGAACCAAGTATTTCAACCTTTCATTGGAAAGTTTATGGTAGTCTATTTTGATGATATTCTCATTTATAGCCGTTCTAAGGAAGAACACTTGCAACATTTAAAAATTGTTCTTGAGACACTTCAATCTGAAAAGTTCTTTGTAAACCTCAAGAAATGTTATTTTTTGACAAATCAAGTGATTTTCTTAGGATTTATGGTATCGGCTAATGGAATTTCTATGGATCCCTCAAAGGTAAAAGCCATTAGGGAATGGCCAGAACCCACATCAATTTCTGAGGTGCGAAGTTTTCATGGTTTAGCTGCATTTTATAGGCGCTTCATTAAAGGGTTTAGCACAATCATGACTCCTATCACAGATTGCTTGAAAAAAAAAAAATTCAATGGTCAACTTCTGCATCTAGAGCATTTAAGGAGATTAAAAAGAAAATGACTGAGTCACCTGTATTGCGACTTCCTGATTTTACTAAAGTTTTCGAAATTGCTTGTGATGCATCAGGAGTTGGGATTTGGGGTGTTTTGAGCCAGGAAGGTCATCAAATTGCGTACTTTTCTCAAAAACTCAATGAAGCTAAACAAAAATATTCAACATATGATCGAGAATTTTATGCTGTCGTGCAAGCACTTAAATTTTGGAGGCATTATTTGCTACCTCATGAATTTGTATTGTATTCAGATCATATGGCTTTCAGGTATTTGCAATCATAAAAACGATTAAGTGCTAGACATGCAAAGTGGATTGAGTTTTTGCAAGAGTACACATTTGTTCTCAAACATCAGGCAGGAATTGAAAACAAACCTGCAGATGCTCTCAGTCGTGTCTCATTCATTCTTCATACTATGGATGTTAAAGTTGTCGGATTTGATAGGTTGAAAAGTGAATATCCATCATGCACTGATTTTGGAATTATTTTTCATGAAACACAAAATGGAAATCGTAATGATTATGTGATTCATGATGGATATTTATTTAAAGGAATAAAGCTATGTATTCCCAATACATCACTTCGAGACTTTTTAATTTGGGAATTACATGCTGGGGGTATTACTAGTCATTTTTGTAGAGATAAAACCATTTCATTAGTTGAGGATAGATTTTATTGGCCTACATTGAAAAGAGACGTGTCAAGAATTATTTCATAGTGTCGCACATGTCAACTTGCTAAAGCTCAAAAGAGAAACACGGGATTATACACTCCTCTGCCTGTACCACATATTCCTTGGCAAGACATAAGTATGGACTTTATTCTTGGATTGCCTAAAACCTCTCGAGGATTTGATTCAATTCTTGTGGTAGTAGATAGATTTTCGAAAATGGCTCGTTTTATCCCATGTACTAAATCTGTTGATGCTTCATATATTGCAAAATTATTCTTCAGAGAAATTGTTAAGCTTCACGGTTTACCAACTTCCATCTTTTCTGATCGAGATGTTAAATTTGTAAGCTATTTTTGGAAGACATTGTGGAAACTCTCGGGTACCAAATTGAAATTTTCATCTGCTTTTCATCCACAAACTGAGGTAGTCAATCGGAGTTTGGGAAATCTGCTTAGGACTTTGGTGGGAGAACATATTGAAACTTGGGATTCTGTATTGGCTATTGCCGAATTTGCATACAACAATTCAGTCAATCGTTATACTGGGAAATCTCCTTTTGAAATTGTCTATGGTTATATTCCTCAAGCTCCCATTGATTTAATTCCTTTACCTATTGATACCCGTTCATCTGCTACTGCTGAATCTTTTGCTCAACACATTCGAGAAGTTCATACTGATATTAGAAGAAAGATTACTCTAAGTAATGAAAATTACAAGCTTGCTGCAGATGTTCATAGAAGAAAACATGAATTTGATGTTGGGGATTATGTCATGGCTCGTGTACGTCCAGAAAGATATTCTAAAAATTCATTTAAGAAATTGCATGCACGAGCCAATGGCCCCTTTCGTATTTTAAGAAAATTGGGATCTAATGCATATGAACTTGATTTGCCTTCAGATATAGGAATTAGTTCTACTTTCAATATAGAGGATTTGTTTCCTTACCGAGGTACTTTTGAGCCTCCAAGTTTGTCTGCAGGAATTTCAACAGATAACAGTTCAGCATCACCACATGTGCCTATACTTCCACGAGTATCGTCTACTTTTTCAGATCAGATAGAGGATATCCTACAAGATGAACTTGTCACTACTGGATCGGGCATTGTGCAAAGATTTCTTGTCAAGTAGAAAAACAAGCTTGATTCTGATGCTACATGGGTTACTGAAGATGACCAACGCCACTTGGATCAAAATATTCTTGAGCAGTATCAAAGTCAAAACTCTCTAGTGGCGAGTTTTTCGAAGTCGGGGAGAATTGATGAAAATAGCAAGAAATTTTTCAAATCTGTCTATTCTAGGCGTAAGAATTTTGTAAAAGGGAAATAATCCTAGGATATTTTAGAAAGATTTTATTTTGCTATTTTTGAAAGATATTAGAAGATTCCTAGGATATTTTAGAATCTGTTTAAAATAAGCATGTATCTATTTTAAGTTCACTTCCTTAAGAAGTTTACTTAAAATATACAACTTCCTTTTCTAGAAAGATTTTCCTAAGATATTTTAGAATTTGTTTAAAATAAGCATGTATCTATTTTAAGTTCACTTCCTTAAGAAGTTTACTTAAAATATACAACTTCCTTTTCTAGAAAGATTTTCCTAAGATATTTTAAAATCTGTTTAAAATAAGCATATATCTATTTTAAGTTTACTTCCTTAAGAAGTTTACTTAAAATATACAACTTTAGAATCCATTTAAAATAAGCAGGTATCTATTTTAAGTTTACTTCCTTAAGAAGTTTACTTAAAATATTTTTTTTTTCTAGAAGGATTTTATTTGCTAAAATTAGGTGGTATGTTCAACTATAAATACAGCTCTTGTAAGCTCTAAAGGGGCATCAGTTTTGAGATTTATAAAAGTGTTCTCTAGTCTTCTTCTACTTGTTCTTACTCTTCTCTTCTTATTCATCTGTTCTTTCTACCTTCTTTCTTCACTTCTCATCTCTAGAGGTTCCTTCCTCTTTCTTCTATTTTCTTCTCTATCCATCCTACATCACTTAGGTTATGGCATAAACCTGCAGAAGGTAAGATGGAATTTGTTAGACAAAGAAAAATTCACTTTTCTCTCTTAAGCATGTTTGCCAATGGAAACACCTATTTGAGTTTCCTCAGAGCCAAATCTTACAGAGTTGCAAAGGCTTCTATTTTGAAGGTTCTGGAGAAATTTTCAAACATGCAGGCAGCAAATTATGTTATTAGCTTCAAAATAGCCCTTCAAAACTTTCATAACTACAATTTTATGTTTCTATGATAACAATTGGAAACTTTTCTCTAGTATAATATAATTCAACTAGAATTAAATCAGCAAAAACAAATTCTTAAAACACAGAAAGATCTTTCAGAAAGTACTTCTTGAGAAGATTCTGCAGAAAGCTTATGTGGATGAGCTTGAGCAAACAACAGTCTAAATCAAAAAACGTGAAAAGTTTCATAACTCATAGAAAATCAAGACCTTGAGCTCAACTGGCAGGATTTTATGATATGATCACAAGTGAGATACCTAAAACTCTTCAAATTAAAGTATTTCTAATCCAGGCAAAATTCAGGGTTGGGATCATATGGCTCATAAACTGTGAAACATCCCTAGTTGTCCAGCTAATGGCATCATTTACCCTAGTTTGGCTCCCTCCGGCCCCCCAAATGGCCCAGCACTGGCCCTTACAGTACTCCAAGCTTCAGTTTCCATAAGTTCCCCCACAGAATCAAAGACATGGTGTTGCTATAACACCATGCTGAATACTTTTGACACAAATGCTACAATTTCTAATCTCTCATACCTTCAGGTAGCAATGATCAGTGTATGCCTAGAACAATCAATTGCAAACATGAAAGGAGCATCCTAGAAAAAGCACGAAGAATGGGAGCCATATTTACCTGGCGTGCACCATTGGATGATATGGATCCGCTTTGAAGTGCCACAACACACATGTGGTCATATTTTCCGTTCCTAATTGTGAAGTAACAAAGTCATAAAAATATTTTCTGGAAAAGGAACAACTAAAAGAATATCAAACAAGTAAGATTTAAACCTTGAATATATATCCAAGTAGAAATAACCTAAAAGTTCACTAGAACTAAAATCCATGACCGAAAACAGGCGAACATCATCATGCCAAACCTCTGGCTCCTCGATTTCTTCAAATCTTAGGCCTAGGTTCCAGAAATTAGATGCCCATCAGAAAATGAATAAGAAAACCAACAAAGAAAAGATTTATGGACGACGTTCAATACTGAGAAGAATTAACTAAAAGGAGCAATGACTATAAGGAATGATAATTACCAAAAAGGTCTTGGAATACTCTGAAAATCCCGCAAAGAACCAAGCTGACTGGGAAATATTGTTTAACTACTTTAGAGTCTTGATTGAATTCCTTTTCTTCAGCCCTCTTCATATAGTAAAGTAAATCCTCAATCCCAAATACAGAATCACCTCCATCCTTTTTCTGAAGGTCCACATTACAAGGATGTGACATCAATTAGAACACAAAATTGAAGGATCCAATAGCAATTTAAAAACAATAATCAATTACTTAATACCTTCAGATCTTTGAGTATATTTAGTTCTCTATTCGCTACGTCTGTGAAACATATGGAAACCTCCTCTAGAAATTCAAAGACCTTAAAAACCACAAGAGATAATATCCAGTTAAAATTTGAGCACATAATATAGTGAAAAAAATGGAGTACTTAAATTGATTGTGTTGTTTTGTTTAGATGAAAAGGGGGAAATTCAGAACCTACATTAAAATCGATCGCATCTGCAACTTCAACCATCCAAAAATATGTTATGAAACTAGTACAAATTAAATTAGGCTACCAGTAATTATTTTGAAAGAAATAACAACGAGATTACATTTAATGCTGCTTCTAACTTCCATATTACTTACACAAAAGTTACACATATTAACACATATTAACAAAATCACACTAAGTCTACAAGCTCTAGAGCTTATAAAGGCATCAATTATCATCCGTTAGACCTATGAATCAGAATCCTATTGAATCAACAAGAAGTTTCAAAGGGAGGAGGCCGTTTAAGCCATCAAGAGTATCTGGACACTGGAGAGGAGGAATCCCCGTAATGGAACCTAATCAATGACATTGCCTTCTGATTTCCCTTATATATGCTTCAAAGTTCAAACTCACTTATAAGCTAACCAAAAAAGAAAAAAAGAAAAAAGTTCAAGCTCACTTAAGAGCTTAATCAAAGATGCAAAAAATAAGCAATGCTAAGCAGATTGACGGACAGAGACAGACTTTGATCATATGCTTGCTAGTTTTGGTACTCTTTCTGGATTTAAATTCAGATGAAAGAGGACGGCCACTAGGGTTGATACTCTGAAGGAAGGGATAGTAAAAAGAGGCCCAAATTTATAGTATGAAAGGCCTATACGTCTTGGGATATTTGTGTGGAACCCATGTTGTTAGACATGGCTCTAAGAGGGACACTAGGCTCAAAGTAAAGAATGTCATAAACCAAGCACACAGATAAGATCGTAACATTCAACCACTGTACAAACTACAATCGATACACATGCTCATGCCCTTAATGGAATTTTGGTGGTTTACTCAACTGACGTATCCCTTTCTACGTAATAATAGTAAACACATGCACCCTCAAACCTTATTGTGTTTCCATTCCCATTCAGGTTAATCTCTTTAGAAGTTCCATTTTTTGATATTTAAAAACCAGACTTTCACACTAAGAAAAATTTAAAAAGATTAAACTGCCACCCTGAAAGCCATAATTAAGAAAGCTTTTAGCTTAATTCTCTTGAGCATTTGAACAATTAGCATCCTCTTAAAATCTGCAATACCTGAAAATTGTTATTTACCATCCACCTGATCAATCATACTATAATGCATAATCGATGAGTTATAAATCATACTACTAGTGACCTCCTTGACATCAGATGAAATGAAGTGATGAACATGTACAATGGGCAAGCTGCATAAAGTCAAGCATCCACTCTACGGATAGTTCAGAACACAAGGAGAGACTCCATGATGCACATGCCAAATGAATGACGGGCTTTTGAAGGTTCATCATCATTAAATTAGAAGTTCTATTGCACTGTGATCAGAAATTGACGAGCAAAATCTATAAAGTTACCAAATGACAAAAATTAGCTGAACATAAAGAATTTCAAAACCCAAGAGAAAAAGAAATATAAGAATCTAGAATACAAGAAAGGATCCAAGAAAAAGGCTATGTGATAGGTCACTACAAGATCAACCCAACCAGCCCATCTTGATGTCTGGTAACATTCAAGCAGCTAATAGATGCACACGCAAAGCCAAACTCACAAAATGGTCAATCTCCAAAAGAAACATGTCAACAGAAATTACAGACCTTCGTTGACGTCTTTGCCATTCTAAGCTCAACAACGTAATCGGCATAATTAGAATACCCAAGCAATCGAGCTAGTTTATGGCGTAAATGGACCTGATAATAAAAGATGAATATGGTCAACTCTTGCTTATATGATTTATGCACTTCCCAATAGCATGTTTATCGTTTAGCCTCTTTCTACAGGGATTTTGCAAAATAGACCATATAAGTATGATAATTGCATTTAGCATATGTATTGAAATTTTGTACAATAGACCATGCAAGTTTCGAATCTTTGCAAAGAAACCCTACATTTTATGTTATGCAACTAAAAGAGTAAGAAAAAGATTCTTTAAGTCATCAAAAGGTTTTTTCATCCTATGTGCTTGAGATTTTCAACTAAATAGAAAACAGAAAGGACTTTGTAGACTGTTTTAGTCAATCATAGGTTTTATTTTTGCAAAGAGTTGAGACTTACAAGGTCCATTTTTGTGAAATGCCAAAAAGTGCTAAAATGCAATTATGCATACTTACAAGGTCTATTTTGCAAAATACCTCACTTTGCATTAATCAAACAAGTCATATCCATGATACCAATGATGTAATACTCAAATCAAGGAAATTAGAGCTTATAAGACTACTAGTTGCAGGGCATAGCAGCGAAATTGACACAATTTTGGCACATGTAGAGGATAGATGTTAATTGAAGAATATTTATGCAACTAAGCATGAATCCATCTTCAAAATCATTCACCTATTCAACCGATAATTGGCAATTTTAGCATCAAATGAAAATCAGCTGATATTTCCACTATCACAGCTTACTAATACAAAATAATCCTAATTTAAACCAAATTTTAGAGTATAGAATGCAATATTTTTTTTCCATTCAAAAGTTCCAAGTCTGTTGAGGAACAGAAGAAGAAGCTTAGTAGGGCCAGATAAAAGTTCCAAATCTGTTGAGGAACAGAAGAAGAAGCTTAGTAGGGCCAGAAGCAAACCAATCTCAGTAAAACACAGCCCACAAACAAGCCCAGAGCAGAGTGCGCACATTAGCATTTAGCAACCTGACCTGAGCATAGAACTTGTTTAGAAGCAAGTGGCAAGTGCATCACCAAAGAAGAAACCAGAGCTACACATCAATGTGCCAGTCACCCTCAACAATATCTAACAAAAAATATCAGTATCTCATCCCTCTATTCGCTAGCATTGTTGTAATCCAAATATTAAATTGGGCACGTCCAACCTCCACAGGTACTTGGACTTATGGAAGACTAAATTGTCTTTAACATTGAGATTAAGGTTAGCACATTGGTTCAAGCTTCGTAAGGAGCAATAGTATAATAGGAAGAAATATCAAGACTTTCAAAAGATGCATATAAGGAGAAAAATTGAAATAGCCCAACACAGGGATAAGGGCCTTCCAGCTGTAAGGTTGGGAAGCTTTCCCCATTTAACTGCCTTTCTTTGAAAATTTCTTTTTCTTTTCTTTTTTCTTTTTTTTTTTTTTTTTTTTTTTTTTTTGTGTTTTGGTTACGCTGCATGATTTATCATCTGCAGAAGAGGAAATAACTCTACATAAGAGCAATTATGTGGAAGCACCAAATTTGGGCTTCTGCACAGTGCAATTTTTTGTAGTCTGCACAATCCTGCCCACACAAGCAGGTTCTAAGTGAGTTGCTTGGGCTCAGAAAGACACTGATGTAAACCTACTGAGGGGAAGCACAGGTCCAAAGGTCAGAGTCCATCTAGGATACAAACGCATCATTGAAGCAAAATCCAACTGTGGATCAGGGTGTGAAAATGTGCAGTCCCATATTTTAGCCCAAGCGGTAGGGTTGAAAAATATATCATAATCCAATAGCTAAGAGATTAAATTACACACATTCTATAGACCCTTGGACATTTCGAACTGCCTATTGAAATTTTCAAAACATTATTGGTTAGTAGTATTACCAAATCTATTAATCATCCAACAATTCCCCTTTCACATTGTACTTTCAGAAGCTGAGGAGGAAGCAAATGGTTGGGAGTAATTGTGAGATTTACCTTCTAGAACTTGCAGCTATATCTACATTGCAGTAGAGCAGCGATGGGATTGTTACTGAAACTACTAATATAAAAGTGAATCTCATTATGCTCATCTTGATCACCTGCTTTTAAAATCATTAAAATTTTTATTTTCTTGTTTATTTGATATCATGTCTTTAGAATTTAGAATCACTGTAACATCAAGTGTTTTAAATTATCAAAGCCTTATGAATGAACCCTGCTCTACATAGTTAAGAATATTTTATGATCACCAACATGCTTAGACTCATCCAACAAGTGAGCCACATAACATAAAAGTAAATATATTTGCTTATCCATAGCCTCATACAAGAGAGAATAATGCCTGATCTGACCAAATATTGGTAACTCGATGAGATTAAATATAAAAAGTTAGAAATGCGTGACAACGAAATAACTGTTAGGATTTTCAAAACTATGATAAATATTGTATAATGTCAAAGATAAACAATAAAACTGAAATAGCTAAGGTGGTAACAACTTGACAGTTAAACAAGGGGTTGTGGAATTGAATCTTGCCACTGTATTTTTGGCATAATTTTGCAAAACATATAGAGATGCAATGATTGGATGTTTGAAATATTCAAACATTCAAATGGCAATAGTCATGGCAATAGACATGTCCGAAACAAGAGATGCAATGCATGAATTCAAGGGATGATTTGAAGGGATGCAATGAATGAAAATGTGCTATTCCAAAAGCTATAAATAAAGATCATCCGGGCAAATTTCATTCATTCATTCAACTCCTCTCAGACATTTGGTAGTATCCTATTCAAGACAACAATTGCTCGTCTTAATTCAAACATTGTGTGTCCTAGTTGTTGATTTGCAAAGTTGTCGTACATTTCCAAAATTCCCTCCATCAACTAAGAATTTTGTTTTCAAGTGTCTGTGTGTCTAAAAGAGGTACTGCTTCCTGTTTTAGTTCAAGTTTCACTTTTTCTATCCTGTCGGCAACTGCAAAATAACCTTAAGCAGCAAATAAGATAGCAAAATTGCCTTAAGAAAAATGAACCATAACATGCCTAAAGTGAAATTTGGTTCCATTTTCAGTTTTACCACTTTCCTTAATTTTCTCTTTTTCTCATATTTTGCCCCAACAGTAACTGCACCTGCTACAAGTAAAATCATTTAAAATGAAGCCACAAAAGAACCAAGGAGAATTCCCAATATGAACATAGCCTACAGTTTTGGTACAATATGGTCCATGGTAGAGATGAAAGGCATAACATTCCCCATTTGTCTAAGTTCACTTGCCCCTCCCTCCCATTTACACATGCAATGCATATTTCAGAAGGAAATAAAACCCATATAATGATTTCAAAATAAGAATACAACAAACAACTTGCAAAACTATAAAAAAATTTCACCAAGTGTCTTAATGCAAGAATGTTGTTTTTGGATTTCTTAGTCAAAACATCAGTTAAGTTTGATCCATACATGTCACAAAAGTAGTCAAGCTTGCATGATAATTTGAGAAGACTACTTTATAATAGCTCCATAAATTTTCATTTCTATTTTTTTATTTTAAACTTTTCCAGGCAATGTCACAAAACTATTCAAGGCAGCATGATATTGAAAGTCTACTATTCTATAACAGCTCCAAGAAATCTTTTTCCTTTTTTTTTTTTTTTTTTTTTACTTTTTGCAATAACAAGAATACGGTTAGCTCAGCAACAGTACATGTCAAACATTACCAAATTCTCTAAAATATGCAAATTCTGTTCAGCGCATCTCTGTCCTTGTGCCACCGCAACTTTCTTCCTTGTAGCACCTACCTTCACGGGACGGAAGAAATTTTAGGCAAGTAAATGAACAGAAAATGTACGAATGTTCACTAAGCTTCCAACAAAGAAATCAGAAAGAATTCTAGTTGCCAAAAAAAAAAAAAACATGAAGAAGAATTGATCTCTCCAATGGTGGCAATTGAAATGTTTCTAGGAGGTATGCCTAAGGGTGAATGTACATTTGGTTAAAGGACACATTTGTCAGAGAAAGGATTTGCCCTGAATGTTTTCCAGGAATGATAAATTCTTTTCATACCCATGCATAACCAAAATTTATGCTCACCAATTAAATAGGGATGATGAATAATCAATCTCAAAGAAAACTCATTCATTTCTAATCATGGGTACCTTCATTGTTCATCACTATCATGAGCTGTTTCCAAACTAGTTGCCGTCAGTTGCATCAGTCTTGTTACAACATCATTCTTATCAACTGTCTATAATATCAATGGCAGAGATTGTGGGCTGTCAGTTTATGGCAGAAATCCTAAGATTACGGCAGAAATCATGCAGAAATCATGGCTGGGCTGTCAATTGCTAAGAGATTTGTGGGCTGTCAGTTTATGGCAGAAATCATGCAGAAATCATGGCTGGGCTGTCAATTGCTAAGAGATTTGTGGGCTGTCAATCATGCAGAAATCATGGCTGAAATTTGAAGATCTAATCTATCATAATTTGTGTAATAGCTGTATATATTCTTACCTAAAATTAGATTAACAGTAATTAGTGTAATTGCTGTAAACATTTTCTTGCCTAAAATAGGTTGTACAACAATTCTTATTTAAAGGAAACATCAACAAAGAAAGGGTATTCAGCCATTTTCTCAAACTTTGTTATGGTATCAAAGCCAGTTTTTGAACTTCCTAGCTGAATCTTCGAATCTGTCAGTTTTTTTTTTGCTTCTGTCTTCCAAAAGTTTCTGGTTTGCTTTCATTTTTTTGGGTTGATTAATTTCTGATCAACAACTTTGGCTTTGAGATTTCATTCTTTTTGGAAGAATGTCTGCTGATAATTTTCTTGGAAGAATGTCTACAGAGACTTTGGCTATCAAATTTACAGGAAAGAATTATGCAGCATGGGAATTTCAGTTTAGAATGTTTCTGAAAGGGAAGGAGCTTTGGAATCACATTGACGGGTCTGCTCCTACTCCTAAAGAAGGTACAGAACTTAGTCAATGGGAGGCAAAGGATGCTCGAATCATCTCTTGGATTTTAGGTTCTATTGAAGCTCATATGGTGAACAATTTACGATCCTTTAGTACAGCTAAGGAGATGTGGGATTATCTACAACGCATCTATCATCAAGATAACACTGCAAGACGATTTCAACTACAACTTGAGATTAGTAACTTCAGTCAAGGTAATCTTTCTATTGAGCAATATTATTCTGGATTTATTAATCTATGGAGCGAATATTCTGGTATTGTTTATTCAAAGGTGCCTAATGAGGCCTTAGCCAGCCTTCGAGCAATTCATGAAGATAGTAGGCGTGATCAGTTTTTGATGAAACTAAGGCCAGGATTTGAAATTGCACGGGCTGGATTACTGAATAGAAATCTTGTCCCTTCCTTGGATATATGTCTTGGTGAATTGTTGCGTGAAGAACAAAGAATGGCTACACAAGCTGTTCTTGGTTCGTCCAAGGAGACATCTGAGATCGTTAATGTTGCTTATGCTGCTCAAGGGAAGAACCGAGGAAAGGGACAAATGCAGTGCTATAGTTGCAAAGAGTTCGGGCATATTGCCCGCAATTGTGGTAAGAAATTCTGCAATTATTGTAAACAGAATGGACACATTATCAAGCAATGTCCTACACGCCCAGAAAACCGACAAGGCCAAGCTTTTCAAGCTGCTATCTCAGAACCTACCAATATCAGATCTACAGCCACAATTGCTGACACAAATCAATCTTTCGTTACTCCAGAAATGGTCCAACAGATGATTATCACAGCATTCTCTACTCTTGGACTTCAGGGTCAAAGTAAGAGTGCTTCTTCTCCTTGGTTTGTTGATTCTGGAGCATCAAATCATATGACTGGATCACCTGATTGGCTGCATAATCTTCGAAAGTACACTGGTAAACAAAATATTCAGATTGCTAATGGAAGTAATCTTCCAATTACAGCCATTGGTGATATTGGACCTTCCTTTCGTCATGTATTTGTCTCTCCTGGATTGTCTACTAATTTAATTTCAGTTGGGCAGTTGGTGGATAATAACTGTAATGTAAATTTCTCTCGTTGTGGTTGTCTTGTACAGGATCAGGGGTCGGGGAAGGTGATCGCGAGGGGGCCTAAAGTGGGCAGATTATTTCCATTGCAATTTATTATTCCTAGAACTTTGTCTTTGGCTTCTATTATTATTGAAAATAAGGCTGAAGTTTGGCATAAACGATTGGGCCATCCAAATAATGTGATATTGTCTCATTTAATGAAGCAAGGTTTTCTTGGCAATCAATGTTCTTCTAATAGTTTATCTCTTGATTGCTCTGTTTGTAAACTAGGAAAGAGTAAAGTGTTACCTTTTCCTACTTATGGCACTCGTGCTAATATATGTTTTGAGATTATACATAGTGATGTTTGGGGTGTTACTCCTATCATTTCCCATGCGCAGTATAAATATTTCGTAACATTCATTGATGACTATAGTCGTTTCACATGGATATATTTTTTGCGTACTAAAGCTGAAGTGTTAACTGTTTTCAGAAATTTTGTGGCTTATATTGAGACTCAATTTTCCACCTCCATTAAGGTTTTACGGTCTGATAATGGAGGTGAGTATATGTCACATGATTTCCAAGCTTTCTTACAACAAAAAGGCATCATATCTCAACGATCATGCCCTTATACCCCTCAACAAAATGGGGTGGCTGAACGAAAAAATCGCCACTTACTGGATATGGTTCGCACTTTACTCTTAGAGGCCTCAGTTCCGCCTAGATTTTGGGTGGAAGCTCTGTCAACTGCAGTTTATCTAATTAATCGGCTACCTTCTCAACAATTGAATTTTGATTCTCCTTACTTCCGTCTTTTTGGTATGCAGCCTGATTATCATATGCTACACACTTTTGGATGTGTTTGCTTTGTCCATTTGCCTTCGCATGAACGTCACAAGCTTACAGCTCAATCTATAAGGTGTGCATTTATGGGATATAGCACTACTCACAAAGGATTTTTGTGTTATGATGCTGCCACTAATCGACTGCGTGTTTCTAGAAATGTGATTTCCTTTGAACACGAGTACTATTTTCAGCAGCAGGATCTCCCTTCACATGGTGTTCTTCTTCCTAGCTTTGATGATATATCTCCCTCCTTTGAGCGTTTTAAACCTGGTTTTGTCTATCAGCGACGACAGCCCCCATCATTGCAAATCCTTCCCAACCCTGATCCAGTACCCACTTCAGTGGCTCTTCGACGATCTAATCGTATCAGTCGTCCTCCTGATAGGTATGGTTTTTCTGCTATTTTAGATGATATTACAGTTCCTACCTCTTATTCTCAAGCCACTAAACATGTATGTTGGGAGAAAGCTATGCAAGAAGAACTTCAGGCTCTTCAAGAGAATCATACTTTGGCTATTGTTCCTTGTCCTACTGGTATTAAACTCATTGGTTGTAAATGGGTATATTCTATTAAACTGAGATCTGATGGGTCACTTGATCGATACAAAGCAAGGTTGGTGGCACTCGGAAATCGACAAGAGTATGGAGTTGATTATGAGGAGACATTTGCACCGGTGGCCAAAATGACGACAGTGCGACTTGTTCTAGCTATTGCTGCTTCCAAGGGTTGGTCATTACAACAAATGGATGTTAAGAATGCATTTTTACATGAGGATCTTAAGGAAGCAATTTATATGACTCCACCACCTGGGTTATTTTCTACACCCTCTTCTGATGTCTGTAAACTAAAAAAGTCACTCTATGGTTTAAAGCAGGCTCCACGCGCTTGGTTTGATAAGTTTCGATCCACGCTTATTAGCTTCGCTTTTGTTCAAAGTCAATATGATTCCTCTTTGTTTCTTTGCAAGACTCCTAAAGGAATTGTTTTGCTCCTAGTATATGTTGATGATATCATTATTACAGGGACCGACTCTGAATTGATTTCTCAGCTTCAACAGCGCCTTCAAAGCTCTTTTCATATGAAGGACCTAGGTCCTCTACGCTATTTTTTAGGCCTTGAAGTGAACTCTACAGCGGCTGGTCTTTTCTTAAATCAGCATAAATACATTCAGGAGATAATTACATTAGCTGGTCTTCACGATGGTCGATCTGTTGATACTCCCTTAGAAGTGAATGTTAAATATCGTCATGATGAGGGTGATTTTTTACCCGATCCCTCATTATATAGACGTTTAGTGGGGAGCTTGAATTATCTAACTATTACTCGGCCTGACATTTCTTTTGCTGTCCAACAAGTTAGTCAATTTATGCAGGCCCCTCGGCACCTTCACTTGGCTGTTGTTCGTCGCATTGTTCGCTATTTGCAAGGCACTTCTACTCGCGATCTTTTCTTTCCTGTGGATTCTCCTATTCACTTGATTGCATATAGTGATGCTGACTGGACTGGTTGTTCTGATACTCGACGTTCCATTACTGGCTGGTGCATGTTCCTTGGCAACTCTCTTGTCTCTTGGAAAAGCAAGAAACAAAATCGGGTGTCGAAATCCTCCACTGAGTCTGAGTATCGTGCTATGTCCTCTGCATGTTCTGAGATTGTTTGGCTTCGAAGTCTATTGGGTGAGCTTGGGTTTCCTCAAATGGAACCTACTCCGCTTCATGCGGATAATACTAGTGCTATCCAAATTACAGCTAACCCAGTGTTTCACGAGCGCACCAAGCACATAGAAGTGGATTGTCACTCTATTCGTGAAGCATATGATGCCCATGTCATTTCTCTACCTCACATCACCACTGATCAACAGACTACTGATGTATTTACTAAAGCCCTCTCACGACAACGACATCATTTTCTGGTTACCAAATTGATGCTTTCTGATCATCCAGCATCAATTTGAGGGGGGATATCAATGGCAGAGATTGTGGGCTGTCAGTTTATGGCAGAAATCCTAAGATTATGGCAGAAATCCTAAGATTATGGCAGAAATCATGCAGAAATCATGGCTGGGCTGTCAATTGCTAAGAGATTTGTGGGCTGTCAGTTTATGGCAGAAATCCTAAGATTATGGCAGAAATCATGCAGAAATCATGGCTGGGCTGTCAATTGCTAAGAGATTTGTGGGCTGTCAATCATGCAGAAATCATGGCTGAGATTTGAAGATCTAATCTATCATAATTTGTGTAATAGTTGTATATATTCTTACCTAAAATTAGATTAACAGTAATTAGTGTAATTGCTGTAAACATTTTCTTGCCTAAAATAGGTTGTACAATAATTCTTATTTAAAGGAAACATCAACAAAGAAAGGGTATTCGGCCATTTTCTCAAACTTTGTTATATAATGCCCACAGTCAGCCTTTTTCTATCTAATTTGGTTCTTAAGTTTCATTGACAAACCTCAATTTTTCTCTTTTTTGAATCTTTATCCAATTTTAACATTAAAGTTGGCAATATTATCAATGGGGATAAATGATAATAGCCATTTTTCAGGAACAGCAATATTTCTGTTTCAGATATATCACACATCTTGCTGCATCAAATGTGTTATATTATACTAACAAAAATAATAGATACAATCAGGAGGTAAAGCATCCTAACAATGGACTATTAGTAGTTCATTGTTACTTCACATACTGGATGTCTACAGTCAAATCACATAGTAATTAAGCAACAACTAGGAATCTAACAAACTTTAGTTATGTTGAGAAGTCCTGGGACCCAAAAAAGCTCTACAAAACTGCTTTTCAATGTAATTACTAAGATAAGTTGCAGAAATTTTAAAATAAATTTTCAGATGTTTAGGATCAAACAAGAATTGGAAATTCAAGAAGATGGTTATTAATTTCATTAAGATTGTTAGGATTTTGTTTTGTATTCTATGTGTAAGTCACTTGCCTAGTGGTTCGCATGTGAAAGTGCATGATGAATACGCAAGAAAGTGTGTATTGGTTTTACGTAATTATCCATGACAGTCCTGTTTAAAGGTGTATTAAGTAGGGATTCAATGGCACCCTGGTCTTGTTTAAAGGTGTATTAATTAGGGATTCAATAGAACCCTAAAGGCGTCCCAATAGACCCAAGTATTTTCTTTTTGAAACGTGTGTGAAGCATTTAGAGAATGAGTGTATATCATTCTATTTAATATCTTCATAACATGTTTATCATAGCATGTTGTTATCTTTCCCGTAGTTTTTACCTTGTTCTGATTAAAGGGTTTTCCACATAAATCTTAGTGTCCTATGTATTTGATCATATTGTTGTTTATTAGATCATGTTTTATTATGTATGCTCCCGCAATAATCTATATTAATTCGAATCATGTTTCTTAAGAAGTGGTATCAAAGCTATGGTTATGCATAGGTGACTCTTGGAGTGAATTGATGATTGGATCAATGGTTTTGTTATGAACAAGACCTGATGGATTGATCGTACAGGTACAAGAGGTTATGTGGTCATTTTGAATGGTCATGGATGACGATGGATCTGATTGCATGGTGAGATCGTGATGTGGCTGGTCGGATTGACGACAAATATAGGTAGGGCCCACAACTAATGGATGACCATGGTGGTTGGAGAGCCACTACGAAAGCAGATTTGCTACAGTCGGTTGCGCTAGAAGAGTTCTGGTGCACAGCATGAAGGCAGGTAAAGAAGGAAGGCTCCCATGGAGGTCAGTGGCAAAGAAGAAGTCGGATCTAGAGGAGAAAACAGTTGCAGCATCTGTGGTTTTCAAAGAGGATGATGCAGATTTGGTAATGTCGACAAAATAGATGTTGGTGGTCCCCCCCGGGCACTGAAGAAGAAGAGGATCGTTAGCAATAGCATAGACTAGGTGAGGTAGCAAAGCAAATCTAGGGAAAATCAACGGTGGTGAGATTTCGTGACAGTGAGAAGCAGCTATGGTTGCATATGACGGTGCAGTCACCAACAAGATGGCATTGAGGAAGACGGCACTGGAGATGAGACAGACAGAGGCTGCAAGCTGGTCAATGCAGATCCAGCAGTTGTAAGTGATGGGTGCCGGATGAAGATATGATTGGTGGCGTCAATGACTGCATGGAGGATGCGACGCTGGGGCGTCATGTGGTTCTTCCTCAAGGTATAAGGAAGAAGAAGAGATGCATCTGATTATGGAGCATCTGAGATGCACTTAAGCTATGTGCGTACAGCTCAAATAAGGTGATCCTAAAGTCAGATTAAGGTGTTCCATATATGGTTTTCTATATTTTTGGGTGCTACGAACACAATGGCAGAGTCAATTTGAGCATATTTTGCTTTAATAGAGTAAATCTGGTGAGGTGTCCAACTAAATGATCATGTGTTGTAAAATAAATGGAGATCATGTTGTTAAATAGTTGATGCGTAAGAGGTGCATGATAGGAGTGCATGGTTTGATGCACTGACACGCAGATTGGAGCGTGTGTGTAATGTATGTGGTTTGGCATACATGTGTGGAGACAATGGGCACAAGCATAGATGGAGCTCTTGTACTCATGTGACATCTAAGTAAAAGAATTTGCTGCAGATGCATACGGAAGCAACACGGAAGCATTTTAGACTTGATCAATCTAAGAATGTGGGTGGTGACAGCTTTAGTGGTGTGTAAATGGTGACTAGTCGGTCAGAGAGTTACAACAAGGTTCATTAAAAGCTCCTGATTGAGAGACAAAGAAGACAAAAAGATGTGCATCGAGTAGTGGTCTTCTTGATCTCTGATTAGGGCAGGTTCATGATCTCTCTGAGTGCTAGCAGGTGGAAGAGATGGTGCCATGAGCGGGCATAGTAGCTGACTTCGTTGGTGTCTTTGGTAAAGATGCAGACTCATGCCAGTTTGCACATAAAAGTGGAATGATCTCTCTAGTGAAGAGATGTAGTGTCATACTACATTGAAGCATGAGGATTGGTGAACAAACTGATGAGTTGCACAATAGTCGAAGACAAGGTCTCTCTTTGAGTTAGTTTGGCATGCAAAATCTAATCCAAGGTAGAGATTGTTAGGGTTGTGTATTGTATTCTTCATATGAATTATTTGCATAATGGTTCGCAAATGAGAGTGTGTGATAAATACACAAAAGTGTGTGTACTGATTTTGCGTAAATACCCATAAGAGTCTTATTTATAGCTGTATCGGTTAGAAATTCGATGAAGCTTCAAAAATGTCCCAACGCATTGTCAGAGATGGGTTATCAGAGTGTTTTCTTTTGGTATATGCATAAATCATCTAGAGAATGAGTAATAATCGTTCTGGTGTGTATCTCTATGATCTGTTTATCATAGTGGATTATTCTTTCTCCCATGGTTTTTCTCTTATTCTGGTTGAAGAGTTTTCCACATATCTTAGCATCCTGCATATATGATCTTATTGTTGTTTGCTATATCCTATTTTATTATGTATAAATCAGCAATAATTCATATCAATTCAAAAAACGGTTCCTAACCAAGACCAATGTCAAAGCTGCAACGATCCCATCATGTGAGGTAAACTCTTCCTTCAAAGTTACAAGAAAAAACTATCACTCATATTTTCAAAGAAAATACTGTTTTAAGAGTTTCAAATGACCATAGTTGGCAAAAAATTTGAATTTGTCAACTCCACTATTTAAGGAAGTACCTCTCTTAAGGCTTGAAAAGCTTTTATCATGTATTCGATGCTGTCCAAAACAAAAATTAATAAGACAATAGTATCTATAAACAAAAAATTAGGAGAATACTACTAAAACTGCAACTATTCAATGAGTGACATCTATATGAACTATATCCTTCATAAATAGCCAAAAATTTTGTACTATCTTAAGCTCTTTCAAAAATTAACCCACTAAACGACCTTAACTTAGGTCAAACCTCTTATTAGGTCAAATATGAAAAACAACCCGAGAACCTATGCCCCACAGTGTAATATTATCCGTTTTAGCCTGGCAGCTCAACTACATGATTTTTCAACATATAACATCATTATTTAAACCTAAGATCCACTTCTCAAATCACCAGGAACTCTTCTCAATGTGGAATTTGGTTCTCTACTATAGTAAGTTATCTGTCCTCTATAGATCTCAAGGTCATCACAGGCCCACAATCTTCCGCCTGATTCGCACTTGAACCACACCTTTGGGCCTACTGCAATGGTTCATCCTCGAAGAACATCGACTAGGCTTCCACTAGCTCATCTCTTCAAACCACATCTACAGGCTCTCTAATACCATTTATAACAACCTACCTTGTCTGAGTTGAGTCAAATCTCTAACCTAGATCAAACTCAAAAAACAGTGGCCCTTGGGCTTAAAATCATCCATTTTTGCCTAACAGTTCAGAAAAACAATTTTAAAATATGTTGCACTATGTTTAAGCTAAGACACACTTCTTAAATCATCAACCTTTTCAATGTGGGACATTCAATTTTCTACTACACTAAGCTTTTTTTCCCTCTATGGTTCTCAAGGCCATCACAAAATTGCTAAACATATTCCGTGCCCCAGTGAAATATATCGTAATGGAAACATACGTAAAAATAATCAATTATTTACAATTTAATAAATGAGAAGGAAGAGCTAGCTCACAGGGGAAACATTCATATAATCATATCCCTACACCTTCCAGTTATTTGTATTCTTAAAACTTAGGGCCTGTTTGACCTATCTTCACAAACAACCTTTTGATCCAACAAAAAAATTGTGTTCCACAAAAGCTAGGAATCTTGACATTTCTCTAATGGTACTTGACAACATTTTTTTACATGTTCCATACAACTAAAAGTGCAAAATTATGATGATTTCCGTTTTTCACAGAGAACCTCTTCATCAAACAAAAAATTATGTTCTACAAACTACGAATCTTGACATTGCTCTAGCTGTACTTGTACAACATTTTTTTACATGTTCCATATAACTAAAAGTGCAAAATTATGATGAGTTCAGCTTTTTCACAGACAGCCTTTTGATCCAACAAAAAGTTGTGTTCTGCAGAAGCTAGGAATCTTGACATTGCTCTAACAATACTTTTATGAGTTGCTTTTATGAATCCCCACTGCTATATAACTATATTCGTTTTCCCTATCATGATGATTGATGGGAAACCCACTTTATCCATCGCATTTAGCATCATTTATTTAGTCATGGGAAACCCATCAATTATCTAGGATCATTATGCATGCACCTCATGTATAAATGTGTATCATCAATGCATATCAATTTTAACTTTGTATATTCAACATCTAAATCATCCAAAATATCATTTCTATATGAATAAATTATTCTATCGAGTATTAATACACTATAATAGATATAAATGGATCTAAGCATTTTTATAATTTACACAAATATATACTTTTAAGTAAATGTGATTTCTTGATTTGGATGAAAGGTAGTCTTCTTGCTAAACAAAGATGCTAAATACAATGAATGGAAGGGAATTGTCATCAATCATCAAGGTGGGAAAAACGAATGGGGTTACATAAAATTGCTTCTATCTAACCTGGTTACCTAGAAGCATTTAACTTGGTTACATAGAAATGACACTCAATTAAAATAATCCTGGCAAAGAGGATTTCCATGATTTTCACATTTGTGCAAAAGAAGTGCATCTAGCCTTTTAAACATGGAGACAAACAGGCCCTTAGTATCAAATATAACCTTCGCCTATCTACACTCAAAATCCAAAACATATCTAACCCTGTTAAACACAAGGCCAAAAGGGCCCTTAGAATCAGATATAGTAGAAAGTTTTGTCTGTATGCAGTATACGCAAAATCTATAGAACTAAGACATGGAAGATTGCTCAGAATCAGCCTCAACCTTTTGTGTGAATGCCAGCATAAATTAATCTGCCACTCGACTACAGAAAGCCAATAATTTATATGCCAAGGGAGTGAAGTTCCAGTGGAATGAAAAAAAAAATGATATGCCAAGGGAAGCAAGCAGGAGGAGCAGCAGCAGGAGCAGAAGAAGAAGAAAGGTGTCCATTTGCAGCAACTACAAAATGCCAAGGTTTAATGCCAAGGGAGCAAAGCTTCAATGAGAGCAAAGTTTCAGTGAAATCAGCATAAGAATATGAAGAATGCATCATTATCAAATTGAATAGCCTTTTACCTTACGATGCTCCAATTCAGGGAGCAACATTTCAGTGAGTGTGAAGTTTCAGGGAAGTGAGCAGAAGAATAAGAAGAATGCATCATTATCAAAATGAATAGCCTTTCACCTTACAGTGCTCCAAAATCGGCATTACATGGTGGCTTCTTAAGCTGATCTTCAGTTTTCCATTCTCCGTTTCCTCCAAACACTGTGTAAGATGCACAAAATTATGTCCCAAGGCTTCATCATAAATGACAAAAGTGAATGCATTAAGGCTTAAGAATCAATCCAGATAACTTACATCAAGTGAAAGTGTAAAACAGGATTTAATGTGTCCAAGCAATTGAGAATAGGCACACAAGAGACAGCAAGTATTTGTATCATGTATTTGCATCATAAGAAGAATTACAACAATCTAAACCAATCCACCCAAAATGAGTTAGCTCTACAGCTGCCACAGAACACCTGAATACGTATCACTGATATCAAGACAAGCAGTGAGCTCATTGCCATGATATGTCTGGGATCTTGATAAGATCCCAGAATCAACGATTCTGCAAGTTCACAAACCTCCACAACCCCAGAGGCCTGTTCCTCTTCAATTTCATCTAAAGGTGTACCCTTCTCATAATCAGGTGAAATAGGAGTATGCTAGACACTTATCTTGGCATTGATGATTCAAGAACCAGTGATAGAAACAACTGGATTGCAGCATTTGAATGTGGCAATTACATGGTAAACAATTAACGCGGGATAAGGCACACCCATTTAGCAGTTAACACATCACTCCCTATATTTTAGGATCTCGGATTGAGACCTTTCAGGAAACTAACAAAACAAAAGATGACCAACCTTTATGAATTCGTGTGGCAGCCCCACTAACTCTGACTCCCTGAAGGCAATAGTCTTATCATCCTCTTTGAGATTTTGAATATATGCCACACTGAGTTCATTGATTTGAGCATTCAAACGTTCCACTTCCACCCTCTTGCTCAAAATTAGATTCATTCCATTGCGCTCAAAATCTTTAACCTGCCAGACACATTGTTACTCCATATTCTTCAAAAAAAAATGCTTAGTAATCCCTCATTGTTTGAAAAATCGTATTTTTCAAAAAATATATATATGTCTATTCAAGTTAATCCAATTTTTTTAATAAAACTCACTATATTTTGAAAAGGAACTTTATTGTTACAAAATTATCGATGTTAATCATCCAAAAGAATAGATAAATTTTAGGAGATATAGTAGCTACTATCTAATTTTGTCAAGAGTTATCCCCAAAAAGGAATTTTTTAAGCAATAAAGAGCATTCTCCTACCATTAGAAGTAAATTATTCATTAATAGAATCTCTTATACTTCAATCTCAATATACGTGCAAATTTTAAATTAATTCATGCAGAAGTAGTCATTTTTCAATATATTTCATTTAGTTGTAACTGTATTAATCATGAACTGTTATTGTCATGTTCTAAGACTTCGGTATCTATGCACTTTCATGAAGAAGTAGTCATTTTTTCAGTATGTTTCGTTTAGTTGTAACTGCCTTAATCATGAACTGTTATTGTCATGTTCTAAGACTTTGGTATCTATGCACTTTTAGCCATTAGTTATTATTGAACCTTTTACAATAAAGGTACAAATTAAAGAGAAATATTTTGTATAAACCAACCTTCTGAAAGTCTTTTCCATTATAAGCTTTACTGCCAAGGATGAAATGTATATGAGGTGTTAACAGAAAAATAAAAATTATCCTGAGTCCTTGATTTTCTTTTGATAGACAATCATGATAGGAGATTTGTTAATCATTTATAGTGAAAAAATTTATATATATATTTATCACAGAAAAAAATTTTAGGACTCTATGAGTCCCATTCCCAAATAGAGTACATCAAACCTCCATCATGCTCTTATCACTGATCCTAAAAGCCTGGTATTTTAAGCTTATGCTAGAGAAGAAAGGATGGGGGATCAAGGGCCTGTTTGACCGTACAACAAGGGACTGAAGGGAGTACAAACAGGCTTTCACAACTCACAACATGCACTTCCCAAAATCAAAAAACTCCACATTTTGTTGTTACCAACTGTGTAAAACAACATTTGCAGGCAGCTAGAATTGATAGCTTCCTACAAACAAGGTGCACAGCAGGAGTTCTGCTTCCTGCTGATGCTAGGCCACACAGGCCCCAAGTCATCTGTGGAGCACAATGACCAGTGTAACCAAGATTGATTCAATCAATGAGGCAAAACCAATGACAATCACAATATGATGCCTTGAAAGCAGTCATAGATGCCACTCAAACTTTGAAATTAGAGTTCATTAAGTAAATTAAAGATCTATAATCACATTAATTATATATTTTATAGGTTTTAGTTGCAATTTTTTTGAAACTGTGAACACTTTAAAGGGTTTGTGCTTTATATTATTTGCATACACTGCCTATTGCGATCGCTGTGCAAAGAATTCTGTCCAAAACAATGCTAAATAGACACAACCAAATTAAGGAAACAACTGGCATCATATTAATTGGAAACACTGCAATCTTCATACCAAGCGCTGAACAAAACACTTATTTTCAAGGCTTATCCATTCCCCTTTTGCAGCAAAAGCCTTCAGGACTCGGTACACATCCTCCCGTTTGCTGATCACCTTACATGGAATGGTAAGAATGTTAGAATCCAACCAAAGACAAATAAAATGGTTTAAAATCCCACCCTTCAACAGACTCTGTGCTGACTGTGCATTCGATAGCTTGACCAGCAGTAATCCAACAAATCAGTAAGTTACTTCTGATTTAATGAGTGGCCTATTACACACCTCAGGATTGATTGAACAACGGAAAGAAGAGCGACGGAAAGGAGGTCAAATAAATCAGCACTCCAGATGGGTTTCTGGCAACACTGAATAATCTCCGAATAGATCTAGATCAACATCAGCACAGAAGTGCTAAGCATTCACGTAATACCAAAATACAGGCGGGAAATCCAACAACTCTAAGAGCCATCATCACCAGGAGACTAAATCAGTATTGAGGATACAACAGTTCAGCCATCAGCACAACTGTGGAACTACCAGCGAAATTTCTACATCTGTTCCAACACAGCTTCAATCCTAGAATGACTACAGAATCAATTCTAGGATGTCTGCAGAACCACTATGAATAGAAAAAGTATACTCCACCCATTCATCAGGCTGGCAACAAGATACATAAGTGATCCTAGTGTTTGGGCATAACTTCATAGCAAGAACACCTGCACGTTAAAAGGTGAGAATCTATTCTCCTCTCGGCTTCAGAGCTGGCTTTCTGCACATCGTCAGAAGTTGCTACCATCTTCTGGAACACGCAGGACTGCACCAATGGAAACTGTTGTGCCTCCAGCTCAGCTAATGGTAAGACGACATTAGCATACGTGACCTGCACAACACATGCTAATTAAATGTTGCCCATTTCTCACCATGCCCATGCTAGCCTATAATGCAACATATATCTAAAAGAAACACAGAATCGTGAACTCAAACTTTCATATTATAAGCATTCAAGCAAAATAAAAATGGATGGAAAAGAAATAACAAAGGAGGAGGAAATGTACCTTGTCCAGAGGAACCGATGCCACAGAGTCATGAACCTCCTTCGACTTGGCAATTACGCTATCAGCTAGCTTGAGAATTTCAGAGGCAGTGAGATTGACACGGACGCTTAAGCCAGGAATAGCTGCCAAGACCGACAAAATCCCCCAGAAGATTTTTTGAAAAATGAAAATCGTGTTGGCAGGAGTATGACAAGCTACCACAGGATCAGCGAAGCAAGTGAGAAGAAAAGGGGATACCTTTGGTTTTCTTCCGGTTGTTCTTGGATTTTCTCGCATTGAGATAAGTGAAGAGGAGACTGATAGAAATTGCTGCCAGAGCTGCAGCTCCCGTCAGCGCGAGAATCCTCCGGCCCTTCTTTCCCTCGTCTCCCTCGCTTCTTCTTCCCATGCCTTCCTTTCCTTTTTTTTACTCACTCGCAGTCTCCGTCCGGAGCAGTGGCAATATGGGGGGAAAAACGCGAGGGAAATATTGGAGGCCTTGCATATGGAGGGAAATCGCAGCCGACATTTATATATGGGAAGAGACGGGCGGATCTGACGATGAGGCAGTCACGCACGGTCTTGGGGTAGACATGGGGAATCGCCTTCGCCGACAACAGTTGGCGAAGCGTTCGCGTGCGGCAGTTGAAACGGGTAGGCGTGGGATTGTGGGATGTTAGCGGATGTTCTGCGTCGCGTGTGAGCTGGATCCTGACAATAATACCAATTCATTCAGCAAATTTTAACCTTAATTTATTTATTAATTCATT
Source organism: Annona cherimola (assembly GCA_030490835.1). NCBI lineage: Eukaryota > Viridiplantae > Streptophyta > Magnoliopsida > Magnoliales > Annonaceae > Annona > Annona cherimola. The sequence continues at coordinate 71,351,122 of CM059971.1, forward strand.
TGCAGAATCTCAACTCTAGTTATGACCTATTTAATTAAAAGGTTAACAGTTCGTTAATGAATTCTTTATACAAATAATAAATATGTTGAAAGCAACGAATTATTTATATAAATTATAAATACGTTGAAAGCGAACTAATGAAGTTCTACTCAGTACTAATGTATAAAATAAATTTGATCATAAAAAAATATGTATTGACAGCTTAAAAAGTATAAAACGCCCGATTAATTTAGAAACAAATGTTTCAATATCAATATCCACTGACTTCGATGTGCGTCAACCATTTATGGGTTAGACTGGTTGAACAGATCATTAACCAAACCTATTACTATATAGTTAATTTAATTAAACAGATGGTAGGGTTGATGGATCAAACTTCATTTATTCAAAAAACATAATTTTTATTGTTATGTTTACAACTCATTTGAAGGTACGGTTTTTTCCAAAAACATAATCTTAATTCATTTATAAGTAGGTTGAATTTATGGATTGACTTAATACATTAGCAACCCTAGCCCATAATGAGCTTGGCTTTAAAGAAAAACCAGATACAATTTTAGGGTGGAATACAAGTTCCAAATAAAAAAATGGTGTGACAAAGTTACACAGTAGCAAACTCCTGTGCAAACGTATTCAATAATGAAGGTGCAAAATCGTTCTATGTCAAAGTGTGATGATTGATAAATTAATTGACGGATTGCAAGATGATAAGAAATATAGTTTCTTCATGAGTTGCCTTTGTGCGCGTGAAATTTAAACTAAGGTATAGATTTGTTAAATTTTTTATATTTTTTATTTTGTAAATAGTGCAACTCAAGTAAGGTACTAATGAAATATTAAATGACTTAATTTTAATTTGGATATGATGGGATGTGAAAAGTTATTTATGGATATGGATGGAATATAAGTAATTATTTATCACCCTAAAATATGATAAGGTATATAGCTTACGTGTCGAAGACCAACCTGTGTGGGAATCCAAGTGGTTAAGTAACTGTGCCAATTATATATGTGTTGTGTAGTATGTAGTGTGCACATATGTGTCGTTTTTTACTTTCAATTCACTTGAGTACTTGAGGCATAGCTCGATGGTAACTTACACTAGCACTCTGTGGAGAGAGTGTTGAAAAAAATTTCACTACTGAAAAAACTTTGTTGAATGTGTTTCTAGTATTGTCTTGCATTTGATTATCTAAATAAACATAAATATCCTACCAGGAGTAAAGTGTCGAGCATTGTCCTTTATAATTAATTTTTTTTATATAAGCATCATAGCATGAGCATATGAATTGCATCAAAAGGTGCTTCGTAATGTTCAAAATAGCTTAATATCGTCGCTTTGTAATTTCCAAAATAACATAATAATGTTTTCGTTTTAAATAATGTATTTGATTGACATTGTTTTACTGATATGTGTTTGTTTAAATATATGTGATTATATGTTGCTTCTAATCATATTCAACGTAACTCCACCTTCAAATGGGTATAATATGGTCAACAATGCATGGTAGATTTTTTACAAATAAAATATGAGTAGAGTATATTAATAATTGAATGAAACTAACCTTAAGTTGCATCACCATTTGTGTATGAATTATGCATAAAGGTTTGTATATGAGTGTCTTAACGTACAAGAGAGTGCATGTTGGTATTGCATGAGTGACCCATGAATGCAAATACAATAAAATATTACTTGGAGATTTAGTATAGACGTGGAGGATAAGAGAGAGAGAGAAAAAAAATTCTTCATATAATTTTCAAAGTGTTTTAAAAAAAATGGAAGAGAGCTATCACAATGTAGTAATGTAGATGAAACATGTAGGAATAATCATTCTACTTGTATTTTTACAACATATTTATTATAGCAAATTCATATCCCTCGGTTAATCTTTTTTATTGATTTAATGGTTTTTCAAAGTTAGCACTTGTTCGGGAACAATCAAAACTTTTCATTTTTTACGATTATCATATGTTTTTATTTTTAATTTTTTACATTTTTTTATACAACTATTATATTTTTCAGTCATTTATACAAAACTAACAATACAACTAATAATTGTAGGGTTATTTGCATCTCGATCCCTTTAACTATGTGTATTTGCTTTTTAATCTACGAGTTTTATGTATTTGCTTTTTAAACTTTATAAGTTTGTCTTCTTTTGCATTTTAGTCTATGTCATTAAAACCTTACCATTAATTGCATACATGAGTCGATTGATGCTCATGAGTCGACTAACCTTGTCATTAACAGCATATATGAGTCGACTCATGCTTATAAGTCGACTTAAAAATATGAGAACAAGAATCAACTCATGACATAAGTTAACTCATATATGCAGTCAACAGTACAAACTAAAATATAAATAGGGCCAACTTACAAGGTTTCAAAACCAAATGTGTAAAACTCGTGGATTAAAAAACAAATACACATAGTAGAGGTACTAAAATGCAAAACCCCAACAATTCCATTTTAACTTTATTCTTCTATAATTCCAACACCACAACACCGGTCTTCATCATCAATAGTGGAGAAGGAGAATATAGGCAACGACAACCTCTTCTATAATTCTGACACCTCCTCTTCCTCTGCCTCTGTCTTCGTTTTCTTTTTTCCATCATCCTCACCACCTAAGAAGAAGGCATGCATCACACAGAGTAGCCTTCGTAATTGGTAGCGGAGAAGAAGAACAAAGGCGGTGACAATCTCTTTTACAATTCCGACATCTCTTCCTCCTTTGTCTTCATCTTCATGCCTTTGTTGCCTTTGCCTCCATCTTGATCCTAAATACGCCTTTTCTGTGTTGATACTTCCAAAGGTATTTTAAACATTTTTGAAAAATTGACCACCATTTCTTAATACATATATTAATTAACGCAACAGTGGCTAACAGAGTAAGCGTATTTGGGACTATGCACAAACATAATGACTATATTTGAGATTTTTGAAATGTAGTAGATATATTTAAGAATATGATCAAATGTAACAAGAATATTTGGAAAAAATCTAAAAAATTTAAAAAATCTACTCCCCTTCGTATCCTCCCACCCTTGCTCGCTATTGTCATCCACAACTTTTACAAATTTTCCCTTTCCGTCATTGCTTGATTTGCCAATCGTCTCTTCCATCTCGCCTTTCCATTTTCGATTCTCCATCACCTGTCAAGTGTTGCTCACTATTTTCGAACCTTGTAGCTCCTCCCTGAAGATTAGATGCAATCCCTTATGCATTCTCTGCTACCTTTGTTTAGATTATTAAAGCTCTTTTTCTTTTTCATTTCCTTTTCGTTGCTTTTTTATTGTGATTTTGTGCATTTGTGTGTCTTCGAGAAGCCGATTTTATGAAGGTTCTATTAAAATTTTGTTTGGAGCATAGGAGCCTGTTGTGATTTGCTCTTTTCTGGTTCTTTATTTTTGTCAGCCATGTGAAATTTCGTAGGTCTTATTCTCTATCGAGTTGGATTCATTCCAAAGATCTCATGTCGTGTTGTTGGTATTCTCTTCGTTTTTCCTTATGTTTTTGTGCTCTCTCATTTGGTGTTTAACTGTTTACGTGTGCTGGCTTCTTAAATTCTTGATTTTTAAGTTATTTCTCTAATAGAGATTTAGATTGGTAGTTAGTGTTGCCGGTCAAATGGACAAGAATGCGGCACACATTACTTGAACTCGCGAAGGGAACAAAAAAAAACTCCACTACAAAGATGTCGCCCAAAAGGCAATTCAATCCACTTAAGAAATCTCTAAAATGTGTTTGCTATGTAAGCAATGACATTGTTTACTATTTACTTCAATTATTTTGTAGAATTGTAATTAAGTTTTATAATTTACATTACTCATTTAAAATTCTTTTCAGTTAATTATCGAACTAAGATTATTCTAATGTTTATTTCTGTTTTTGTTTTGCTTTTGCAGGTATATTAATTATTAAATATCAGAATCATAGTTTTAAATAACAACAAGATTCAATGTTGGTACACAAAGGTAATTACAATATTTTTTAACTTTTAAAATCATTAACACATTCTCAATTATTGCATTATTTTTATATATAAATTTTTAAGCTTTTAAGTTATTATCTTATGAATTCATTATATATTTTACATAAAATTTTAATATACGAGTTCAAACCAGTGTTATAAGAACCGGACTGGACCGGCCGGTCCGACCGGGAACCGGTCAAATTTCCGGTTCGATACCTCCCGGTTCGGTTCGTTTATATAAAACCGTCCGAACCGGTGAACCGGCGGTCGAACCGGGATATGCGGTCGAACCGTATTCGACCGGTCGGATGGTTTTATATATATATAAAAAAAAACACCAAATGAAGTCTGTTACGGAACCCACTTCCTGCCTCCCGCTCGCTGCCCCTCTCTCATTTCCCCCCTTTCGTCGTTTCTGAAATCTAAACCCTAAAATGCCATCGTCGTCTCCTCACGGTGGCAGCGCCTGCCATCATCAACTCGGCGTCCTCGGCCCTCGCAGCTCCCGCCACCCGCACCGTGCCCGCCGCTGGCTGCTCCCGCACAGCGCCCGTAGCACCCACCGGTTCGAACCATTGCCTCTCTGTTTCTATTTCTCTGTTCTCGGATCCATCATCCGCTCATCTTCTAGCAGAAGACAAATCGCCAACCCGAAGCATGGCAGGTTTTGGCCCCAAGCAGAGGGGGCATTTTGTCTCCTCCTTCTTAGGTCCATTCTCCTCCATCAAGCGATGGATCCTTGGTGCCGTGCAACCCGTGGCAGCTACACTCGCTCATGGAGATTTAACTCCCTTGCATGGGTGTTTGTGCTATGGGGGCCATCGTCCAAGATTCCAAACTCAACGATCGTTGAACCAATTCGATAATGCCATCATCAACAGCACGGGTGCGACTGCCTATCCCGATCTCGGCTGACCCAAGTCCGTCTCCCCTGACATTGACGTGTCGGGCGGGCTGCTCAACAACAGTGATCGGTTTGTATCATGGCTAGGCTCTCTGGGATTCTCGATGATCTTGGGAGAGAGGCGATTGGACAGGCAACGCAAGAGGCTTGGAAGGAGATGGGAGCTTCTAGCAGTCGTGATCCCCAAAAAATTCTGCGGTTGGCAACATGGGTTCACAAATGAGGTTGGATGATGACGATAGATTTGACCGCGAGATGCGTTCGACGAGGCGCGCTTCAGTCGCTGGGCAGATGATCGAGAGGCCAAACACAACCATTGCAAATTCCAGCATTGAGACAACCCCATTAGCATGCATGCCTTCACACGAGGGAGCAACCTGCCCACACAAGGTGCTGTAATGGAAGCCAAGGTGGACACCACGAGGAATTCGCGTGGGGTGTGACGGCCTGCAATGGGTGTTGGGCGACCATCTATTGTTCGCTTGCCATGCTACCATGCTACGAGATTTTTGAAGGCGTGGGTGGAAGCAGCTTCCATACTAGGAGAGCTAGGAGAGGAGTGGGCAGTGCACGTGTTGGGAGGAGCTCTGAAAGCTGGGCAGCTTACGTCGATGAAGTTCGTAACGCTCTATTAAAGTCCAAGTTATGCGTGCTGCAGACTCAAATTCTCCATATATTAGTTTTCAATCACCCCTGTTTAAGTTTTGAAATCTGTTTCCAACTAAAAACCATCCAAGCAGGTGTAATTTATTTCTATTAACATTTCCAATGCAAAATCTTATTAAAGAATCAAATTTCTCAGTTTTATCTTTTACACTTCTAATTTTACCGAGTCCTTGTTTGGCTTTGAGGAAAATTTAAAAAAAAATCCCCCTATTTTTTACATTGCTACTTTACTTTTTTAATTATTTTTTTCATATTTTTTCACGCAAATATGCTATTTATTTCAATTTTGTTTTTTTTTTTCCTTACCAACCTATTAAATAGGCTAAGTCACGTGATACTCATCTAATTCCATCAATACACATCACATAAATCATAATATACATAACAAATATGTCATGCTGACGTCACCGGTTCGAACCGGTTTGAACCAGACCAGTTCTTTTACCGGTTCGGTTCTGACAACATTGGTTCAAACCGGTTCTTTAGAACGGCTGAACCGGTTGGATCATAACTGGTTCGGTTCGGTTTTCATAGCATTGATAAATATTCAAAAAAAAAAAAAAAAAAGGTGGGTCCGAGTGTCGAGGTTCTCCGTCCGAAACCTTTCTCAGGCAATGCACGCGGTGCGTTTCGTCCACACCTGAGTTGCCAGGTGTCGCTGGACCGGATTCCCGATTGCACTGAGATAGTCCCTTTCCACTACCTCTGCAAACCCTAACCCTGACGGGCTCGCCCTGCTTTCAATATCTTGAAGTTCCTGGAATCTCGAAAATCCACTCCATTCCGCGTTCTCACTCGTCTCTCCTTCATTATCTCCGCCTCAAAATTTCGATTTACTCAACTTCGAGGAGAGAGGAATAGCAGAGTTTGCCGCTGCATGTCTCTTCTGTGGCCCGAGCATTCGAGCATTGCCTGGAGGTAACATGATCGTTGCTAGTTCTGGAAATTATAACGTCTGGAGCTCTGTTTTTTAGCCGTTGGCTGAAAACCTCCGTTTTTCGGGATTCTGCAACTTCGAATCCGTTTGCAACATGATTTCAATCATACGTTGTTGGTTTTGAATTTCGGTTTCTTTCGTGAAACGTTGCCGTGCTCAATTCGGAGAAGTGACCGTGTTTTTGGAATTTCTGGAGCTAGAAAGTTCAAAGATTGCATCTTTACTTGTATTAGCTGAACCGATTTCCTCTTCCTTACAGCGTAGTCCTTGTTTATTCAATGATGACCGGAAACCCTCTTTCACAACCTATTTTGTTGTGTATTCAGTAAAAATCACCTCAGTTCCTCGCGTTTCTGAAACTTCATGATCTTAAAACCATTGAAATCTGATCTTTCATCTGCATATCTATTTCACAAGCGTTGTGGAACTATTTCTTCTGTTTCTTGCCAAACAAGCATATGGTTTGACAGCTTTTTGCTCGAGTGCTTAATCTGAATTACCCATGCTCTGGAGATAGGTACATTGTACGAATTTCTGTTTGGATTTGCAAAGTCTATTGCCTATAGTTCATCTTCAATGGATATCTCCATTGATGCTTTCTCTTACTTGCTGGTCTTCTTGCCAATGTTCCTTGTCATCTATGTCATTGGTTACTTCAGTGTGTTCCGGAATTGGAGCCCCAAACATCGCCCAGAAGCATCTAGCTGCTTCATCTCCTTTGCCCATGGGACCCCTGCTGCTGTCATGGCCTGTCTTTCCATTATCTCCCAAGCCCACCCTGCCTTTGCTTCTCCCAATACCAACTTTCAGAACCTCGTGCTTGACTTCAGCATCTCGTACTTCTTGGTTGATCTCCTACATTACCTCATCTTCTTCCCTTCTGATGTATTGTTTATTGGACACCACCTTGCTACTCTTTTCGTCTTTCTGACATGCCGGTATCTTGTCTACCATGGTGCCTTTGCAATTCTTGTCCTCCTTATTCTTGCTGAGGTCACTAGTTTCTGTCAGAACACATGGACCTTAGCCAGCTTAAGGAGAGCTGATGTTCCAGTGGCTGCAAAGATGTACAAGTTCTTATCTCCCCCTTTCTATGCCTTCTATACACTTGTTAGAGGCTTGGTGGGGCCATTCTTTGTCTACAAGATGGGGGAATTTTATGTGAGTGGTGAAGCAGACTATGTGATCCCACAATGGGTTTGGCTTTCTTGGATGCTTGTGGTTACAACGGCAATATCTGTCAGCATTCTGTGGATTTTGAACCTTTGGTTGGAATTGCACAAGGAGAGGATTGGAAGTGCAGAGCAGAAAAAGAAAATGACATGATGAGGTTGTACTAAGTGGTTGATAACGACTTCAGTGATTGAGTTATTAGATGTGAGATTAAAGGCGTCCCCATACTAAGCAGTCATTGTAATTCATGAATCATGAGTGGAAATTAACAAGAATAATGACACTAGAGGATGGGATGATTGATTAACTGTGGTGAATTTGTTCTGGCGGGCAAGTTTTTCAATGGTGACATCGTCTGAAGACACTCCTGATCTCTTGCTTCTTGGTCTAAATCATTGTCAGTCAGATTGTCAACAAAAAGAAACATTCTGAAATTATTTATTTTCTTTCCTGTCACGATCCATTGAAGCTTCTTTTGCATTTAATTATTTTATTTTTCCCTTCAGTGTTTAAGCTCTGCATGCCATGTTCAGATGTTGTTATCGGTTTCAAGGTTCAACATGATCAATTTCTCACTCATTTGGTATCTGTGATCCTAGAAAAGGTTATTCACAAGGCGAACATGCTTAAGGTTCCTAAATGAGTTTTGCATTTGCTTGACCTGCTGAAGCTGTTGAGGACAGTGTTCCACAGCGATTGCACTGATTCAGCCTTTGCTATAACTTGGCTCTTTTAGGCAGAGTTGAGCTCAGCACTTGCTTAAACCCTTACTAACTGGGCAAATGGAGTCGCACCAAACTCAAGGCAAGTTAAAAAGAGCCTTGCTGGATCAGAAAGCAAAAGCTGTCCTAGTGTCAAGGTTAGGGTATAGTTTCTCCTCGGTTTGAAACATTGTACTTGTGTTTAGGTTGGTGTTCATCAACATAAGCCATTTCCCACCTTGGTGGGATTGGCTGTATGGATTCTGTTTCGCCATTCTTGCATTTGAGTTGTACATGCCAAATGCAATTTTAAAATTCATCGAGCATGGACCACCTGTCATGGAAAATCAAGGTAGAAGACCATCAATACTTACTACCAGTTATCTGACCAGGTTGCCGCTGTTAAGGTGCTCGAATTTTTTTGAGTTGTATTAGATTGGGTTTTTCAGGTTGCCTCTGTTAAGCTACTTGGGTTTGTTGTTCTTGGATTAGATTGGTTTTTGCAGAACCTGGTCCCACCTTTCTGTGATTTGCTCACATTGGGCTCAAGAATTGAGACAGTGGGAACCAGCACATTGGTTGGTTGCAGCTGTTTCTAAGACAGATTTGAGTGGTTTGGCCTCAGTTATTTTCCTATCATGATCACAAATAGGGTGGAAATTAGGACTTATTGAACCTAACCCGCCCCTAACCTGATCTGTTTTTACCAGGTAAAATATAGTTTTTTTGAACCACTACAGGGGTGAGTTAGAAATTTTAACTCGAATCGAAAAATAGGGTTAAAATAGGTTAATTGTGTCTTGACTCGAAGATTCCCGACTTGCTTTGTATATATTATTGATTATAAATTATAAATCTTTTTTTTTTAAAATTTTGTTCTCATTGTCTTTAAAATTTTTTACATTACTTATTATTGATTATATTAACAAAATAAGAATCAGTAAGAGACATTTGCATATATATATATATATATATATACTCACACACATATAACTTTTACGAATAATTATAGTTCTTCTATCATTTTTAAAACTTTTGCAAAAAATATTATTATTTTAGGAAAATATTTTTATAAATGTCAAAATTCATTCTAAATGAAGTATATTTTATCAGCCTATTCGAATAAGAATACATGATATTTACTCGGGTTTTGTTTGGTAATAGTGTTTAATTTTTTAACTAGTAAAATAATGAAACATAAAATATTTAAATTTTGCATAGGTGTGTTTTTAAGTTGATATGTTTATAAATTTTTAAAGGGCCCTGTTTATATATAACCTAGTAAAATAATGAAACATAAAAATATTTAAATTTTGCATAGGTGTGTTTTTAAGTTGATACGTTTATAAATTTTTAAAGGGCTCTGCTTATATATAACTAGGTTACATGGAATATAACTAGGGTACAGGGAAACGAAGTCATGTAACCCTTCTAAAATTTAAGATTTTGATCCTTAATATAAAATTTAATATGTTGAGTGTATTTAACACTCTTTGTTTATCTAGTATATTTATGGGTCATATTTGTTGAAAAAGTGTGTTATTTGTGTGTAAATTATGAAAAATGCTTAAATCTATTTATACATGTATTAAAATGTAATAATATTTTATAAAATCATTTATCCATGTATGAATGATATTTTAGATGGTTAAGATATTGAAAAAACAACTTTAAAATTAATATTTAATATTAAATCATTTTATTATGTTGATTTTCAATGGGGTCCATTCACAATGATATTGGACAAATAAAAGAGTTTCTAAGATACTAGAAATGATGTTAAACATGATAGATAGAGTGAATTTTTCATCGATCATCAAACTTTTAAAAGTGGAGGGGGTTACATTGAAAAGAAGTTTCATAGAAGTAGAACTGATTTTAAAATTATTTTACTTGATCCACTTTTTTTATCTGATAAGCTGACTTGATATCGACTGAGACCAACTTCAAGACCTATTAAGAAAAGGTAAAGGTAAAGGTAAAGGTCAAATTGATCTTGTCTTGATTTGATATAAAAATGAATTTAAATAAAATTTTTTAAAAGTAAGGTTAGGGTACCTTTATTTACGAATATTGCGTTGTAGTTGCACTTTTCTTTTGTTCGATAGGTTGGTCAATGGAAATATGTTTTGCCTTACACAGGTGTTCTGTTCCACCTTTGCTTTTTACCAAAGGGTTTTTAATATACTTATTACATTAGACTATAATCTAAAATATACTCACAAATGTCTCCAAAATCTCAAATATACATGTTATTTTTGTGTTTAATCCAAAAAAATGCTCATTTCGTGAGTTAACCCAAGGAGTTACTATGTGAAATTATTAGGATGTCTATCAAAGGGCATTTCGTGAGTTAACATTGGGAGTTACTATGTAAAATTATTAACGTCTATCAAGTTTAAGATATGATTGAAAAAATTGATTGTTATCACTCACCTATGTTCTAATTTTACATGACTCTATTTTTAGAGAGCTTTATAATTTCATTTTTTCTATTTTATTTCTAGGGGTAATCCTGTGCATCTGCCTGTTGGACCACATTTTTAATTTTTTGATTTTTTTTATAAACATGTAAAGTTAATTGTACTTAATCTATAAATCAAGTTTTACTATTTCGGATGTTTTAAAGTTTTTTTTTTTGATTTTTGAACACTTACATATTTGTAATTTTTTGTCAATGTGTTTTAAAAATAAAAATACTTAAGAAATCCAAAAAGGTAAAACTTGTTTGTAGATTAAATATACATAATTTTACATGTTTATACGTTTATTAAAAAATCAAAAAATAAAAAGGGTCCCATGGTTGGATGCGGGAGGTAGCACATGGGATCAATTCTTGAGATATTTTGGGTATTTATAAAAATTTGTTTTCGTCGGAATGAGTATTTTTGTGATCAAATGCAAAAGTAGCAGACATATTTGGGATTAGAGTTAAACATAGTGGATATATTTTGTCTTCAACAAACGTTTGTACTCTATAATGCAAATGGTTTCATGTACTGAGTGTACTGAACTTATTTTTCAAAATTTTTTTGAATTTTTTTTCACGAAACTGTTAATCTAAGTGTATTTAACATATGCATCAATTTTATAATTTTTGGAGATTTTTAGATTTTTTTTTGGATTTTTAAAAATTAGTGATGTTTTAGTAATTTTAATACCTTTATATTAACAAATGTGTAAAAAATTTTCAAAAAAAAAAAAAAAAAATTAAAAAACGAGTTTATGCACCCGGGTGCATATCATTCATATATATATCTACTCAGTGTAGTGGAGAGGGGATGCGATCCATGAAGCATTTTACTGGCCCCAAATAGCACATTCAGTAGGGTGTCTACACTTAGCTTATTCTTGAAATTAGAGCATATTTAGATTAGAATGTTTTACCTGAATTATGAGGAGCCACTAAGACCGCTGCTATGCTGCAATGATTTTTTTTTAAACCAAAAAAGAAAAAATCTTTTCAACAAAGTTAAAAGTAGGGTTTAGTTGTCCAAACGCTTGGCTTGGATAAAGAGTATATACGTGTGTGTGTTTTAGAGAAAAGTAACAGGGCCTGACGTTAGTAAGAATTTTAAAAAATAAGGAAGAAAAAAATTATGAGTACAGAGAATAAGAAAAATAATGTCGTCGATGGTGGTAACTATAGGGGTACAACTTGGCCGGGTTGAGCCCGAACTTGACCCGCTGAACCCGATTTCTAAATGTGTTAAAACTCGCTAGTTTACAACCCGAGCCTGAAGAACTTGAATCCGGTGAACCCGGATTATAAATATGATAGGGTTAGGGTTTAAGTGAACCCGATTTAGAAGAACCCGAGCCCGATTTTATTTTATATTTATTATAAAATATATTTTATATATAATATCTAAACAATATTTCTTTATATTTTTTGTATTTTATATTATTTATATTTATATTTAAATGCATATTTGACATATTGTAATTATATTATAAATAAAGTATATTATTTTTATTTATATTTATTTTTTATTTCTATAATCTTCTTCATTTATTTTGTTTTTCATGTTAAATTTTTTTTAAAGATATTCTTTATAGGTGAATGATTCTATTAGCTCGGGTATATATAAACAAGTATATGAAGAGAAAAAAGTTATTATAAATGAGTTTTTTGAAGTGGGCTAAGTGAGACATTTGCTTAGCCCTGGTTAATAGGATCACTATTCTTTTTTATATTGTTATATTTTTTAAAAATATGTAGTTTGACTGTATATTGTTATGTTTACTTATATAATTTGTTATTGTTATATATTCATATAAAATTTTAAACCTATCACTCTTAAATAAAATGTAAATTTATCAATCTAAATTTCAACCCAAAACTCAACTTGAACCCGATTTTCAAAAATAAGGTTAGAGTTTAGGTTTTACATATAGGGTTAAAGTTAGGGTTAATGTTTTATAAATAGAGTTAGAGTTAGGGTTGAAGTAAATTCGAATTTCATGAGCCCGAGTTGCACTCCTAGGTAACTATAACACCATTTCAGTGGATTTCAAAAATCTTTTAACAGGTGGGGCTATAAAATTTTATTAAAAATGAAGAAAAAAGAAGGAACGCACGGAAAGATTTGTTTATGTTGAATGATGTAGGCAACGAAGCCTACATCACTGACAGAGTAAATTGGCTAGTTTTTTTCTTCAAGACAATTATTCAATTACTATCCTGTAGTAAATCCAATCTACTTCACTTTAATATTCGACAAATCATTAAAACTCTTATATTTATAAACATCAATCCAGTCAGAGAAACTAAAAGCACTAAAAAGGCATGGAGGAGAGTATTTTCCAATGTGGCAAAACAGATTAGAAATCCCATCCGTGCACTCGGTATATATGAGCATCTTGTCTTTTTTTTTTTTGGATGAAAACATCTCGTCTTTTTGCTCGCACATGATCAAGAGTAGAATTTGTAGGTCTTGGCAGAGTCGATGATCGCTTTCAAGCCACCAATTGACGCGACACACATGAGAATGACTCCCAGTATGATACATATCTAGTAGCGTAGTTGGTAGAATTCGTGTTAGGAAAAATTCTCTGGAAATGGAAAGATCAGCATAAAATCACCAAGAAAATTCAAGAAGTGAGAAACCAACATACCCAATTTGCAATCCAAGAAAGGCTGAAAGGTCTGGGCTTGTAGATAGCAAGCCACATGATGCAAGGAAGCTGTCAACCGAGAGAGATTAAAGGTCAGATATCAGTGTATTGGATAGGAATGTCCGAGAAAAAATAGATCTTTTCACAATCTCAATAGAAGAGAGGTAAGATGTGTACGCATTACAAAGTAAGTGGTGGGTGCAAAAGCAAATCCTCCAAAGAAACTGAGAAGGCCGCCGAAAAAAGGGAAAGTGATGGCTACAAACATTGTAAGCGCTGCACCCAAAGAATTCAGAGAAGATTAGAGAAATTTGTTTGAGAACATTTGGGTTTTATGAAGAACAAGGAAAAACAGCTTTAGGTTAGAAGTTTACCAACGTAGATGGATCGCTCAAATAAGCGAAGCTTGAGACTGGGCTCAAGATGGAGCTTCTTCACAAGAAAAGATTCCATCATATCAAACACAGACATGGCGAATATCTGCACAAGTAAAGAGAACTCGTTAGTTTTCATTCACTTCTAGGATGGTGGAATGTCATGAGGATGGAATGATGAGATTGGATGAAAAAACGTAATGCAAGAAATGTTTGTAAATGGGAAAAGTAATACTGAAAATTGAGAAAGTTAGGTTACCATGTATTAAAAATGGAAAATTTTTTTTGGGAATGAAAAAAGTTTGTAGGTTTGTAGGGAATGTGAAATACCATGTTATTCTCATCCCTTCTCTTTTTTACTCACTGATTTTGAACAGCAAGAGAAAACCCGAGACTGGCACACTGATTGGTGATTTGTGTGGCTCATTGTGTAAAGTGTAATCCTCATTTACAGAAATTGATGTTGGAAGAAAAAGAGGAGTAGAAGCTCACCTGATAACTTCCAATAACATGTACTACAACAAAAAGGTTTGCAGCGGCAATCAGCCAAGCTGGTTTGTGGAGAGAAATGAGGACGTTGTCTTCTACAGCATTCCCAAAGGCCCAATAACCCAATAAAGCAACAGGGAAATAGCAGAGAGCAACCACAATGTAGGCGATGACCACACCCTTCCACATTGGCTTCTTAGATGGCTTATCTGGTGTGGAGGGGATGGTTGCTTGGATCTCCAGCACCACATTGTGCCCTGCATATGCAAAAGCTACATCTCCCAATGCGGCAAAGAAGGAAAACACCATGTCCTGTGCGTTTGAATCCCTGTAGTTATAGTCCACACCAACTTGCTTTCCTTGATGAACAGAAGCCCCCCATGCAATGGTTGAGTAACTGTATAAAATCATCAGCGAAAAACAGCAATTGAATCATTTCAACACATTAGCCAATTACGGATTAGTTTGCTAAACATATAAAATCCACATGAGTGTTTTCAAAACTGGACTGGACAGCGTAGTGGGACACTCTGAACCGGCGGATATACCCCAATTGGCTGCCTTTGGAGTAAGTGTTCCGTTCATGTGCGGCTGCCCATATATTGGGTGGTACACGACAGCCAAAAAATATAATTTTTAATTTTTTAAATTTTTTATAGATGTGTATGCTTCACTCGGACTAATTGTCATATCAAATTTTATATCTTTTATCTTTAAAATAATTTTTACATCAAGGTTTTGAGGCTTTATTTTTTCACTTTAGTAATAGATAAAATTATTAGATATTTATAAGAAGAAGTATCTTGGTGCATGTTATTTGCAGATGAAAGAAATGACGAAGCACGTTAGGGATTTTATGTGATTATTAAGTTTCAATTACATTAAAAGAAAATTTTATAAGATTGCAATTAGACTTGCTATGTTTTATGAGACAGAATGTTGGGCAGTTAAAGAATAACACACACATAAAATGAACGTAGAGAAAATGAAAATGTTAATGTGGATGAATGGTAAAATAAAAAAATAAAACTAGAAATAAAATAATCAGACAAAATCTAAGAGTGAGGCCAATAAGTGATAAATGAGAAAATACAAATTAAAATAGTTTGATCATATTAAACAGAGTCTGAAATGGTACCCTGTAAGGAGAGCAAAGTCTATTTAAGTAAAAGATGATAGTAGAATGAAAGGAAGACCCAAAAATATAATGGAAGTAATTAAATAAGATTGGAAAATAATATCGATTACTGAAAATTTAACTACAAATCGTCATGAATGACGCAATAGAATCTATACAGTTGACCCTACCTAGGTGGAAAATGACTTGTGATGATAATACAAATATAGACATTAGTAAAGAAATTAATCTGAACAAAACACACACACATATATATAAAATAATAAAAAAATATTTTTGGACCCTGCGTATCGCAAGAGGATCGCGGTCAATAGGAGTTAGTTAGTAAACTAATTCAATCCCTGTCCGGTTTCAAGTCCGGGCCACGCAATAATAAAATGGAGTAGGCTTGGGTGTAGCTACAATACCCATATTAATTGAGCTAATTCTACCGTAATGAGAGAGAGAGAACCCATATTAATTGAACTAATTCTACCGTAATATGAGAGAGAGAGAGAGAGAGAGAGAGAGAGAGAGAGAGAGAGAGAGAGAGAGAGAGACCTGAGGGACATCACTGCTGCAGCCAAAGAGACACCAGATATAGAGTTGAAGTTGGGAAGTTGAGAAAGGACAATCTGAGCGGAGGCAAAGATCATGATGAAATAAGTCAATTTGATGTCTTTGCAGTTGGGACAGACAACATCGTGGAATTTCTTCAGGGATTTCCCCCCAGTTACCATGTAGACTATGTCCACTCCTACTTCCACTATCAGCTGCTGGGGCACCACAATCCAAAGCCCCAGCTTTTCACCAAATGCCGCCTGACCCAACTCATGATATCGATCAAGTCGCTTTCCTGGAATCATCTCATGCATTTCAACCATTTGCCAGAGCGTGTACAGTGTGATTATCCATGACAAAATGAGCACCACAACGCCAGGTCCCCTGAAAATTACACCACCCATTTCCACCCATTAAGACAATTTTACAAACAGATTTCTCTTTTATACTCACAAGACACATGAATTCATTCATAAAACTGTGCACAATTATTAGTTAACTGGATATAATTAAGGGGATAAATTAACTTTACGTGATGATTAGAATGCATAAGGTCTGTATTCCAAATACACCTACTTTCAAATGCACCCAACACATGATCTTAAAGAATTTCATGGCGCCAGACATAAAAAAAAGAAAAAAAAAAAAGAGAGAATAATTTTATGGTGCCCATGGCTTGGCGGAAGTCATCATGCTGTTTGCATCTTATAGAAAGCTTTTTTCAAAAGCAACTTGGATTAGATTGGGCATAGTCATGTGGTGTGGCCATAAACACAGGGACACAGATTAAGATAATGTGTAAATTGTTGGGGGGCGATATTTGTGAGTATTTTTTTTTTATTGATGTATTTTTACGGCATATCTCATCTCATATTAAATTCAAAGTTCTAAGATGATTCTTATAATTTTTTCCAAAAGGAGATAATAAGCTCCCAAATATCAATAGAGAAATAACAAGACAAGCATTAGTTAGCACATTATTTAGCCTTATCTGCCAATCAACACTACATATTGTCGCCAGACGAGACCGCTCGTTTGGTCATCGGCTGCGGAACGGGATTTCCGTTCGCAGCCGGTGCGTGGTTCGAATCCCATGTGGGATTCTGAACCATATTTGGGGTGGGGCATGTGGTTCCCCTTTATACTTGGATGAGAGCTAGTGGTCTCCCCACTTGATTTGTGGAAGCTTGTTGTCGTCTTCCATTGTAAGTTTGTTAGAATTGTCTCAGGGTTTGAATGTAATATGAGAGCTAGCCGGTGCGTGGTTCGAATCCCATGTGGGATTCTGAACCATATTTGGGGTGGGGCATGTGGTTCCCCTTTATACTTGGATGAGAGCTAGTGGTCTCCCCACTTGATTTGTGGAAGCTTGTTGTCGTCTTCCATTGTAAGTTTGTTAGAATTGTCTCAGGGTTTGAATGTAATATGATTTGAAATATGATGTAAAATATCCTCCAATCAAAAAAAAAAAACACTACATATTGTCATGCATTAATAATGTACACATTGTTTTAATCAATGTTCTATGTATAAAAATAAGCATTACACCATATCTCTGTATCATCAAATCAAGCCGGCAAGCCATAGTTGAAGAGCTAAAGTGATTTTTACGTATTATTATTTTTTGGGTAATATTATACTTATTTTCTTTTGAGCCCATTAGGTAATTCATTACTGTGTCTTATTGAGGAGATACTTTTTTTTTTATTGTTCTATCTTGCCATCATACTTTACAAAGTCTCTATTTCTTACAATACGGTCAATCATCCTAACTAATTTGTCTGAATTTTTGCTCAATAAATAGATAATACCTATACAGTAGCAGCAACAGACAACGCTCCTACACCATTTTAAAAAAAAAAAAAAAAAACCAGCTCTCTCATAGTTGAACTTGGGACCTAGAGTACAAAGGCTAGGTCTGTACCACAAGAGTACTAACATTTTGTTACATGCTGTTCGTGATACTAAACATTTTTTGTCACAAAAAGTTCTATTTAGTGATACAAATAATTTTTGCCACTAAAAACTAGCTTTTAGCGACGCTAACATAACGAATGTTATAAAAAATAACTTTTAGCGACAAATTTAAAGAATTATCACAAAAGCCTTTTTGCAGCGGACTTATAGTGACGTAGTTTTAATGACATTAGTGTAAATTAATACAAAACATTGTGTGGTTCAAAGTTTGATTTCTTGTAGTGTATATGAACACCAAACGGGTTATGTGCTTAGGCTCTTGTGGGGAAAATACTTATATGGTGTCAATACACATTGAAGAATTCAATTATGTCACGCAATTTGGGTTGCAACTTGCCAATTAAATAGAAATTTAATATTTACCTGATTTTTTTTAATAAAAAATAAGGAATCATTACAATCAAAGTTTGGATAAACTGTTTTTTCTTTAATATAAATGTATTAAAATGTTGTAATAATTTATAAAATCATTTATCTATATAAAGAATGTTTTAGACATCGTAAATGTTGAATAGAAACAATATAATTATGAATTAGAAATTAAGATATAAATATATAAATTAAATAATTCTGTTATAATGATTTTACACTTTGTAAAATGTAAACATTTAATTTGGATTCTACTTAAACAAAAAATTTAAATGGAATAGATGAAGTAGATTTCACATATCATTAACGTGGGCAGTGGACAGCATGACACAGCTAAAATCTTTGAAGGTTCTGAAATAAGTACTTACCTTGTTATGGAGTCTTATCTTGTGGTTTTTCATAAAGGATTTTTAATTGCTTATCTAGTCTAGAGGTAAATCTATTCCAATACCACAATGAAATTTGATTGGCCTGTTAATATAAATAATGTATTCAAAATTCAAAAACAAAATAAGACTCACGTGAACAATTTTAAGAATAATGATCCTCGCTTAAAATTTGTTTTGGTATTTTTATGCAGGCTCATGTATATTTAGTTTATTTTGGTGCAGTTGCGTCGGAACAGGTTTATATATAGACAAAAAATTAGAGAAGAAAAAGAAAACTAAAAAATGAAAAAAAGTACGGGGACTGCATGCACCTGGGTGCATTTCACCCATTTATTTTTATTTTTTAAAACTTTTTTTATTACAATTGTTAATTTAGGTGTATTTAACATGAGTATCAATTTTTACCGTTTTTAGAGATTTTTAGATATTTATTTTTTATTTTTAAAATCTGTAATGCGCCTAACCAAAAGTATCTAAAAATGGTAAAAAATTATTATATGTTAAATGCACATAGATTAATAATTGTATAAATTTTTTTTTAAAAAATTAAAAAAATAGATTTTTGCACCCGGGTTCACTGTATCACGTCTCACCAAACAATGCTCAAAATTGGTAATGATCATACAGAAGTGATTTCGTGTAACTAATGAATTTTTTATTTTAAGTAAAATTTTTATTAAATCCAATCTATTTATAATGAGGGATGATTCTATGGAGGAGCGTTACTCATTTCGGTTCCCATTTTTTTGATAAATAGAAATTCAATTCGCTCATTTTGTTTAACATCATCCGTTTTTTTATTTTAAAAACAACAGCATCTAGTTCTGTTATGATACTAAAGGGGTATTTGTTTACATAAAAAACATTTTAAATTAAAACTTTTTAATTTCCACTACTATCTTATTTTTTGATTATTTTTCCGTTCATATACAATTACCCTACTTTTTAATTATTTATACACAATTATCCATACGTCCAGCCTATCTATTTTAACTTTATTTTTTTTACTCCTCATAATTATCTCTACCATATCATCTCATTTTCGCCTACTTCAAAAACTTTTACATAACAACTTTTCATCAAAAGTTTTACAACTTCCTAGACACACCCTAAATATTATTTCCATCAAAGTCTCAGGTGAGCTGTACTGCTTCAAAATATTTTTAATCATTAAGTAAAATATGAAAATCACTTAATTAGATCAATCTATTGATTCATCAAAACTTTTGGTAATTATAAAATTATTTATCTATACATATTCAATACATACATATGTATTGAGCCTTTATACATTATCCTTTTCTTTTTTTTATTTCTCTTTCTATTTTTATGTGAGCCACATCTATATTTATATATATATATATATTAAGATTTATTATTTTTGAATTTTCTCGATATATCTTTTATAGTTTTAGAAATGATCATTTTTTAACGAGGACTCAAAACACCTGTCTGTATCAAGGCTTGCTACATATATATGTATTAAATTGGAACATAAGAATTTTTAAAACAATATAAATGTTTAATTAATAGCTTAAAACAGACATAAAATTGTCAATCACATTGATTTGACACATTTGTCAATAGGCCCATATAAATTTTTAATTTAGGTGAAACTTTTATTTTTTTCGACTGAGAGATTTTAGATGAAACTTGATTTTATATTTAAACAGATAATTTTATAAATCATAGGTGGATCAGATTTTAATTTAATAAAAAACCGGACCAAAATAAGTGACACCATATGACTCCGTAGAACGAGCCCTCTTTTATAATATCCCCATGATTAACAAATTTTCCCTTTGATTAGAAACTTATATATTCTCGAAAATTCAAACTTATTTCAAATTGACTGTCTAAAATTTGAAAACAAATATACCATATATATATGTACGAATATTATAAACAGTTGCCTATGATCATCACCCATGACTAGATATATCTATGTACAAACAGAAGGTGTCCATAAAGACAACTCAGTTAGAAAGACTCAAAAAAAGAAGAGGAGTGATCACGTGCAGCCAGCGGCAGAGTCTCAGGTTGTGGGATCTATTTTTTTTATTTTTTTATAAACATGTAGACTTAAGTATATTTAATTTTAAAAAATCAAGTTTTACCATTTTAAAATGCTTTTAAGTTTTTTTTGATTTTTAGACACAGTGACATCTTCGTAATTCCCTGAGAAAAAAAATTATAAAAATGTCAATGTGTTTAAAAATAAAAATACTTAAAAGCTTCTGAAAATGATAAAATTTGATTTTTAAATTAAATACTCCTGAGTCTACTATTTATAACAAAAATTAAAAAAATAATTATGAGGGGTCCATGGCCGGACGCATGGGGCCTCTCATGGACCCGAACGCATAGGATCACTCATCAAGAATGCAATGATCTCGATCATAAAGATTAAAAAGAAGTATGTATTTGGCAATTAAAAAAGAAGAAGTATACATTTAATGGCCGACTGATCATTTACGACCGGTCGGAAATCCGGTGATTTCTGACCGGTCAAAAAAAAAATATATTTTTTATTTTTTTTGAAAAATAATTTTATAAACATGTTAATCTAGTTATATTTAATCTATAAACCAAATTTTACCATTTTTGGATATGTATATATATTTATTTTGAATTTTTAAATACAGGGGTATTTAAGTCATTTTAAATATTCTTAAAATGACTTAAATACCCTTATATTTAAAAATCCAAAATAAATATATATACATATCCAAAAATGGTAAAATTTGGTTTATAGATTAAATATAACTAGATTAACATGTTTATAAAATTATTTTTCAAAAAAAATAAAAAAAAATATATTTTTTGACCGGTCGGAAATCACCGAATTTCCGACCGGTCGTAGAAGATCAGGTCTCACATTTAATGGTACTGGTGTAGGGATGCATACCATCCAAGTTTGGACATAGAATAAGGCAGGCTGAGAACTCCAGCCCCAACCATGGCAGTCACATTGTGGAATGCCGAAAAATACCACTTAGCATTCCTCGATGATGTTACCGGCAGCCAGTCATTGATTGCCTTCTCCTTGGCCGATTCCGCCCCTTCTTCTTCTCTTTTCCGTGTTCCACGAACTTGTGTGGTTGAACATTCCATTGCCCTCAGATGAGCAGAAAGCAAGAAAGAAAGATGACCCAAGATTCAACAACTAACTATCTCAGATTCACTCAAGTTTATAAGGCTAAAACAGTTTTGATCCTTGCAGACTTCTGATTTACTTCAAACTCTTCCCCTTCTAGCTCGGATATTGTCCTCGAAGACATGCTATCAATCTAAATATATAGATGTCATGGCCGTAGATGCGGATGGGAATATGGGATCGCAAGCGGATCCGAAGCGTGTTGGTTATAATATTATATATTTTTTAAGGGGTACCACTTCCCCATCTCACTGACGCGCGAAGGGTGACAGTTTGCAACCAAAATTTCTTTATTTTTTAATTTTTCGGTACAATTATTTTACTTTTCAATTATTTTTATTAAATTAGCCATACATCTAATGTATTTATTTTAATTCTATTCTTTATAGGGATCGTTATTTCCCAAATCATATTATATTATTTTATCCAATTTTAAAAAAAATTTACCCCAAATTTTTCATTAAAATTTTTATCATTCTCCAGACGTCCCCTAAATCTAGTATGAGTTTAATGGGAAAGGCCCACCTTATTTGACGCAGATATAGGTGCTCTTTATTCTTTAATTACATCAGGTGATTACATCAGATGATTCCACCAGACTTATAATATTCGGACTCAATTGTCGCCGCTTGATCCGCCAATGAGTGTGCAAACGGATTTCCCTTCGGAAGAACATGATTGAACGAAATCTTCTCGAATCTTCTTCCCCATCCATTTGATTTCTTTTACCAAAACCCCTGCCAAGGAAAGACTGGGTTTTCACTACTGAAAAAGGGATTTTTGCCTGCAAGGTTACAACAATATATCATGTCTCTTTTTTTGATGAAGTATCATGTCTCTTTTAGTTGACCGAGATCATAAATATTTCCATAAAGTTTATGTAAAATCACAATGCGTTTCTTCTGGTAGAATGATGTTAGAATTTTTTTTTTTCATAAAATGACGGTAATGCACATTAAACTAAGTCATACACTTGCAATTCTTACAAAATTTACAAGCATTTAATTTTTATAATTTTTAATTATGAAATTTGAAATATTTCAGTTCATTACATTAATTTTTTTATTTGATAAGGTTGTGTTCCTGAGAAGCAAATTCGTCTTTTGTTAACAAGATCCATATGCCACATATATAATTTTGAATCTATTAAAACTACATTTTATAAAATTACGCTTTTATATAGGTCGACCAATGTCGATTAATTGGTTTTACAAGTTTTAAATATTGTTATTATATTAAATTTATAAATTAATAAAAAATATGGTATATAATATAATGGTCTCATACATTCTTATCACACTAAGGGTGTGTTTGGGAATGAATAAAACTTTTGGTGAAAAGTTTTGAAGAATAAAAGTTGTCAAATGATGTGATATGATAGGGGTAATGATGAGGAGTAAAGAGGATAAAATTAAAATAGATAGGTTAGTTGTATAGGTAATTGTGTAGAAATAATTGAAAAGTAGGGTGGTTTGTGTTGGAAGATGTAAAAAAATAATTAAAAAATAGAAGAGTTGTAGAGAATGAAAAGTTTTAGATTGAAAAGTTTTAGGTGAAAAGTTTTTGTCATTGCCAAACCCCCTAAGTTTATAAAATAATTTAGGATTTTTTGCATTGGTAGCTATAAGGTTTTGGGCAAAATTGTAGTTGTATCGTAATTTTATAAAATTTTTATTGGTACCTAGAATGTTTGCTTGAAATTACAAATGTACTTACAAACTCTAAACTTTTTTGAAAATGATAAAATATCCTAGTAAAAATAAAATAAAAATATAAGAAACTAGTTTTAAATGAAAAAAAAGGAATACAAAAAATTTCATTTAATGTGAGAAATATTTGTAAAAACTAAAATTTTTTGGTATTTTAAATTATTTTAATAAATAAAAATACAAAATTCCTGTAAAAATTATCAAAAATTCTATTTTTAACAAATCTTCCTCTCTTCCAATAGATGTATTTAGGAATATTTTTTTAAAAATAAAATTTTTAAAATTTTTAAGGTTTCAAAGCAAGCGTTCAATTTTAGGCAAATCTTGATGTATGGAGGCAAATTATGCAAAAAAATTAAACGTGTGTAATTTTGCTAGGCGTGCAACTCGGTTTGGGTACTCACAAGTTGACCCGCTGAGCACCCTAAATATGGTTAGTTTAGTTCCGGTTAAAAAATACCCATGGGAATTTGGGCTGGGTCGGTTCCAGTGCCGGGTACGCGGTACCGACTTGAATTGTATATTAATAATATTTTTATAATAAAATATGTAAACTTATTAACATGCTGCCACCTGCCGCTGCCCTAAATTGGTAAATCCCTAATCGTTTCAAACCCTCGAGACAGAGGACACTTCGCGAGCTGCGAGCATGCGTTTTGTGAGAATCTCTCTCCTCCACTTCTCATCGTCTCTGCAAAATTGGATTCGTGCGAGAGCATTTGGTTTTCCATCAGTTATTTCTCTTGGTTTTTCTTCAAAAACGCTTTTTGAAGAATCCTTCGCAATTATCGATTTCATTTTTAAAAACGAAAAGGATCAGAGCTTGAATGGAGTCCAGAGAATTTTTTGGAGACCCAGACACAACTTGGTAATTGGCGATAGCTTTGTTTCTGGTTTTTATCTTTGCTATTGGCCTTTGCTGAGATTCCTGGGTTCGACGTTTCACGCCTTCACTGCATTTAGGATTAATGCATTTTACCCTAGTATGATGCACTCAGAAAAGAGGCAACAAAACAACAAAACATCTAAGCAATCGAATTTAGTCTAATGTCAAGTCTCACGATGTGCACGATTTCCACAAATTCATCATTGATTCACTGTGCTATTATTTATGATGTGGTTGGTCAAAAAAATTGCATTTTTTTATTTTTTTTATACATACATGGCCTCATTTAGATTTTTTTTATAAGGCCTCATTTAAATCTTAGACGTAAGATCTAGAAATTTCTTGAATTTATTCAATATTTTATTTTGTCTTTTGAAAATTAAAATTTATGTCATGGATGCGTATGCTTATCTAAATTTTGATTTTGGGAGACCAAAATAAAATATTAAATGAATTCCTAATTTTATTAAATTTCACATAATGAAAAAGTTCAGAGGGATCTGCTTATGTAAGAAAAAAATGTACTTTTTGTTCCTTTGCATTATTTTTTATCATATTAAAATATAACGGAGACCACGCTCCTATTGACACTCAAAATTAGGATTAACACTGATGCACTTCATGTCATACCATTAGGCTATGTCATTGACGTTCCACCGCATTTTTGAGGAATGCGGCATACAACGAAAGATCACAATACATCTGACCGCATAAGCTCATAACTCTTTTTTAACAATTAAGACATGCATCGTATTCTTATAGATTGTGTTATAGTATGTACAATTTGTATTATTTTATAGATTATATACAAATAGGTTACATGAAAACAGATTGCACTTATTTGATAGATTTCATAGAAATAAATTATATGGATTATGATAGTGTATAGATTGAGCATTAATATAACAGATGTATTTGAATGCATGACTTCTTTAGGAACCAATTTGGAACCGACTCTTTAGAGGAACTGATTTGGAACCGAACCGGAACTGACCTGTTCTTAAGAAAATTGGGTAGACAGTACATTAAATGGATCTATTTAATGTGAAAAATATTTGTAAAAACTAAAATTTTTTGGTATTTTAAATTATTTTAATAAATAAAAATACAAAATTCCTTTGAAAATTATCAAAAATTCTATTTTTAACAAATCTTCCTCTCTTCCAATAGATGTATTTAGGAATACTTTTTTAAAAATTTTAAGGTTTCAAAGCAAGCGTTCAATTTTAGGCAAATCTTGATGTATGGAGGCAAATTATGCAAACAAATTAGACGTGTGTAATTTTTCTAGGGGTGCAACTCGGTTCGGGTACCCATGGGTTGACTTGCTGGTTACCTTAAATAGGGTCGGTTCGGTTCTGGTTAAAAAATACCCGTGGGAATTTGGGTAGAGTCGGTTCTGGTGCCGGATACCCGGAACCGACTTGAATTGTATATTAATAATATTGTTATACTAAAATATATAAACTTATTAACATGATGCCACCTGCCACTGCCCTAAATCGGTAAATCTCTAATCGTTTCAAACCCTTGAGACAGAGGACACTTCGCGAGCGGCGAACATGCATTTTGTGAGAATCTCTCTCCTTCACTTCTCATCATCTCTGCAAAATTCGATTCGTGAGAGAGCATTTGGTTTTCCATAAGTTATTTCTCTTGGTTTTTCTTCAAAAACGCTTTTTGCAGAATCCTTCACAATTATCGATTTCATTTCTAAAAATGAAAAAAACAGAGCTTGAATGGCGATAGCTTTATTTCTGGTTTTTATCTTTGCTATTCGCCTTTGCTGAGATTCCTGGGTTCGATGCTTCACGCCTTCACTGCATTTAGGATTAATGCATTTTATCCTACACCGCATTTAGGATTAATGCATTTTATCCTAATATGATGCACTCAGAAAAGAGGCAACGAAACAACAAAACATCTTAGCAATCTAATTTAGTCTAATGTCAAGTATCACAACGTTCACGATTTCTACAAATTCATCACTGATTCACTGTGCTATTATTTATGACGTGGTTGGTAAAAAAAAATTGCTTTTTTTTTATTTTTATTTTTATACATACATGGCCTCATTTAGATTTTTTTTTGATAAGGCCTCATTTAGATCTTAGACGTAAGATTTAGAAATTTCTTGAATTTATTCAATATTTTATTTTGATTTTTGAAAATTAAAATTTATGTCATGGATGCGTATGCTTATCTAAATTTTGATTTTGGGAGATCAAAATAAAATATTAAATAAATTCCTAATTTTATTAAATTTCACATAATGAAAAAGTTCAGAGGGATCTGCTTATGTAAGAAAAAAATGTACTTTTTGTTCCTTTGCATTATTTTTTATCATATTAAAATATAACGGAGACAACGCTCCTATTGACACTCAAAATTAGGATTAACACTCATGCACTTCATGTCATACCATTAGGCTATGTCATTGACGTTCCACCACATTTTTGAAGAATGTGGCATACAACGAAAGATCACAATACAACTGACCGCATAAGCTCATAACCCTTTTTAAACAAATAAGACATGCGTCATATTCTTCTAGATTGTGTTCTAGTATGTACAATTTGTATTATTTTATAGATTATATACAAATAGGTTACATGAAAACAGATTGCACTTATTTGATAGATTTCATAGAAATAAATTATATGGAAATAAATTATATGGATTATGGTAGTGTATGGATTGGGCATTAATATAATAGACGTATTTGAATACATGACTTCTTTAGGAACCGATTTGGAACTGACCGTCTTTAGGAACCGATTTGGAACCCAACCAGAACCAACCCGTTCTTGAGAAAATTAGGTAGGGTAAGCTCCAGATCGACTCGGTCTAAAATAGGATAGGGTAGAAGTTTTTAAAAAATGTGTAAGGGTAGGTTCCACCCTTACACCTGAGTTGTGCCCCTAAATTTTGCCCAAACTTTACAAGTACAAATGAAAAAAATGAAGAAATTTAACACACACGTAGGAAATAATAATATCGACTTACAACTTGTCATTATATGTATTCGTCACTCAAAAATAGCTTTTCACGTAGATTTTTAATGTTCAAATTATATTTTATAATCATTTTTATATTATTGCAAAATGATCATCTCAAACTAATTTGAAATATCCTATTTTTGAATGGTGAAAACATATTTTTCATTTTTTCAAAATTATTTTTGTAAAACGGGTAATCTAGTTATGTTTAATCTGTAAATCAATTTTTATTACTTTTGGAGATGTATATATATTTATTTTGTATTTTTAAACATAAGGGTATCTAATCATGTTTCAACAATTTAAAATAACTAAAATACACCTATGTTTAAAAATTCAAAATAAATATATATATAAATCTTCGCAATTGGTAAAATTAATTTGTAGATTAAACATAACTGGAATAACAATTCTGTAAAATTTTTTGAAAAAAATGTGTTAACCATAAATCGCATATTTTAATTTTAATTTAAAACAAAACTTTAGTTTTAGACCTAGTACATTGGCCCATCGTAGTGCACTTAAATACAATGTGCTATTGCCCAACGATCGCGTCCAAATTTCTTATTCTCCTCACATGCTGTGTCTAACATGAAAATTCCTACCCAACAGAATCGACCTAATTTCCCACCCTCCAACCCTCCAGCTGCATAAACCTATGTAGAAACACCCCCATCTCTGTATTCACTGCCTTAGTTGTCAGCCTTTGATTCTTAGGAGCTAGCAGTTGTTGAAATTATTAAAAAATAAGGCATCGAGACTGAAAAATTTTAAATTAAAATTTTTTAACTTAATATGTTTTACTTATTACAAAACAAACACCAAAATAATATATAATACATTATATTATAATATACTATAATAATATATATTAACATATATTATAATGTATAATATATTAACATATATAATATATGATGATAATACTATATAGGTAATGATCAAATGCGTCTAAGATTTGCGTCTGGCCATTTGTTCGCATCCCAATATATATATTTTTTGATTTCTTTCTTCAATAATCTTACAAGCCCAATGAAAATATGCCATGTGGCCAAATTTGAAAATTTTAAATTTTCTTTTATATGATTTTAGCAATCTTGCAAATAAAAAAATTGGGACAATTTCATGCGTCAGCACATGAAACGGCCGTTATTTTTTATTTTTAAATTTCGAAAAGCATATCAGATAAAATTTAAAATTTTTCAAATTTATCCACGTGGTATATTTTTGCTGGGTTAGCAGGATTAGGCAAAAAAATTCAAAAAAAAAATGTCGTGAAACAGGTAAAATGGCTAGACGCAACTTTCCTTATAAAAATTAAAATTTTTAAAAAATTTAAGGTTTCAAAGCAAGCGTTCAATTTTAGGCAAATCTTGATGTATGGAGGCAAATTATGCAAAAATGGTAGACGTGTGTAATTTTGCCAAACTTTACAAATACAAATGAAAAAACGTAGAAATTTAACACACATGTAGGAAATAATAATATCAACTTACAACTCGTCATTATATGTATTTGTCACTCAAAAATAGCTTTTCACGTAGATTTTTTATGTTCAAATTATATTTTATAATCATTTTCATATTATTGCAAAATGATTATCTCAGATTTGTTTGAAATGTCCTATTTCAGGGTTTGTTTGTTTGGGGTAAAAAAAATGTCAATCAAAACTTTTCAATACAAAACTTTTCACTCTTCATAATTACTCTATTTTTTAATTATGTTTTCACATTTTCTTATACAAACTACTCTACTTTTCAATCATTTATACACAACTACCCATACAACTAATCTATTTATTTTAACTTTATTATCTTTATTTCACATCATTACACCGATTATATCACATCATAACCAAACGCACCCTTAGAATGGTAAAAAACATATCTTTCATTTTTTCAAAATTATCTTTGTAAAACGGTTAATCTAGTTATGTTTAATCTATAAATTAATCTTTATCAATTTTTTTTTTTTTTGATAAAAGAGGAGATCCCGCTATCCCTACAGCCTCAAAGCATTAGAGGGGATAGAGATAGAAGGATCCTCGCCAATCATTGCCAAAAAATTATCTGTAGGGGTATTTATCTTTATCTTTATCAATTTCGAAGATGTATATATATATATATATATTTCGTACTTTTAAACATAGGGGTATTTAGTCATGTTTCAACAATTTAAAATGACTAAGATACACTTATGTTTAAAAATTATAAAAAAATATAAATCTCCAAAATTAGTAAAAATTAATTTATAGATTGAACATAACTAGAATAACAATTTTGTAAAAAAAATTGAAAAAAAAAGTGTTTTAGAACAGACTGAAATGACCTCATTTCAGGCCTCTTATATAAATGTATATTCTAAACGCTATTTCTATTTTTTATTCTTAAAATTTTTATTTTACCGGTAAAATTTTCTGATTAGATCAATTTTATCTTCAATAAAAATAATTTTATTTTTCAGAAAATCGAAGTTTACCTATATAGCGACTCTCACACCGTTTCGCCAATCGCCAGCCTCACCAGCTCGCCGTCGTCGGGGAAGACTTCTCAGATTTGTGGTCGCCGCTTGCTCGCCGTCGTCAGCCTGAGTGCATTCCATCTCAATTTTCGTCTCTTCTCCCTCGCTGGCCTTCCCAGTGTCCCTGTTCTTGATTCCCATCTCCCTCACCCTCTTTCTTCCGTCGTCAGCGTGATTGCCTTCGATGCATCTTCCATTTACGTTCCTGGCCACTGTCCCTTGCTTTATCCAGCACGTTCCTGCTCCAGCGACGTGCTCCTGATTGAAAATGTAGGCATGAGATGGGATATGCTTGTTCTGTTCTCTTTGTAACTTTGTGTTATTTTAGGACAAGTGCGCAGAGTACCTTCAAGTCTGCCAAAATTCCACTCCTTCTCGCACCCCTGTTAAACAACGAATGTGTTCAAATCCTAATTATAATTATATGACTAAGAATTCATATTCAAATGACATATAATTTATAGATAGAAAAGGATAATTCTCCCAGTGTAAAAGTGTTAAAAAATTATTTGAATGTAAGTTGTTAGCTCACAATTATCACTAAAATTTGGGTATATCCGTTGTTTTTATCAATATTTGAAATGATTTTAGCTAGTATGTCAGTACTAAATAACTTTTTCACAAGCACGTTGCATAAGGTTTGTAACAATTTTCTGTATGTTTATTTCAGGAGTTTACAAAATGCAGGTTTTTGACATTTTGTCCGTTCGATCTATTCAAATTACATAAAATAATTCAAATTAGTGCTCACAATATAATGTCACGAGTAAAATTGGCTTCATTATGCATGGTCTTGATTTTAATATAGTTTGTAACAATGCAGTTATCTTGGTATCTTATTCCTATTACCCATTTGCATGGATTGATATTCAATGTTTTTTTTTTTAACCATAGATTAATTCCTATTTTATCTCATTCATTTGTTTGTCGCTGGTGCATGAAATCATATTCCATTATAGTACGCGTAAAAATATCTAGAATAACCGGCATCTTAACAACTTCAATTAAAGTATAATTTTTATCGAGTCATTAACCTTATCGATTTCCGGCTAAATATAATTTCAAACCGTGGTTACATCTGATAATTTTTTTTGAACAACCTGAATTTAGAAGTAAAAACATTAGAATTCTCAACAGAATGTTTAATAGAAGCAGTACTATCAAGCGCACTCCGAGATAATATGACAATTAAATAGTTTTATTAATCAATTAAATTACTAAACATAATAGAGTAGTCGATTTAAATGATATAACTAATCTATTATTTCGTAATTATTTAATTACATGTTTGGCATTTATTCCGTGCCGTACCCCTACATTGAGGGTACTGGAAACCAAGTAGTCATTGGCAATCATGCCAGCGAACGCATTTAAAATATAACTTATTATCAAGTGTACAAAATTTTATCAATTTACCTATTTACTGATCAAATATACCTTTGTAAATTTAAAAATTCCTGTTGTAAAATATATCATTTATCATCCTAGAATAATATTTTTAGGATTCACTTCTATGCAACTGCTGTTACATAAAAGTGGTTCTATATAATTCATTTGATTTTTTATACATTGATTATTAATGTAAAATCTAATCTATTTATTATATTTCACATCATTTTTTTTACTAGGACATCAAGTTTCATATACATTAAATATGCATATGGATCACATTTGTTTAAAAATAGATATATTTATGTGTAGATCAGAAAAAATGCTTAGAGCAAATCACATATAATAGAATATAATAATATTAGATAAAGTCTTTTACCTACATAATAATGATGTTTTAGATAATTTAGATATTGAAAATACTACTTTAAAATCAATATTTAGCATTGAACCATTTTGTTTTGTTGATATTATATATTTGTATATAGTGGTCATGTACATTGATATTATACAAATGAAAAGATTTGGATGATAATATAAATGATATTAAATATAATAAATGGAGTAGATTTTTCATCCAGTATTAAAAATGAAAGGAAATATATAAAAGAAGGGTTTCATTCCTCGCATTCTATAAAACGTTTACTTATTATTTACTTTTAGCGCGCAAGCAAAATATTTGATTTTGAAGATGAGCCTCAACAATCGATATAAGATGTAAAAGCTCATCTACAAACGAATCCTATTTTGAAATTAAGATTCTCATGTAATATATATCCTATAACCTCGCATTCTTCTTCAATTAAAAGGATTGTCATTCCTTGCCTATAAATAGGGGCTAAAGAGAGTAAGCATTGCTTCCCTATAAATAGGGGCTAAAGCGAGTAAGCATTATAAGAAAAGGAAGACGACCAAATGAAGTGTAAAAAGCTTCTGTTGCTTGTGCTAGGATTCTTTTTACTGCAAGGACCTGCTTTTGCAATAAAAAAGGTATTTTTTGTTATTTATTATTATTTTTTTAAATGTGTGTAGAGATGTAAAATCTTTGGTGCAATTTTCTTTCTTTATGGATATATTATTTTTTTGTTTAATTTTTATATTTTAAGTTGATGTTCCAAATCGTATGTTTGTAATTTCATGTTACTTCTACATTCTTTTAGGGATGATTTGCAAATACGCTTACTTACTTTGACCATTAGCAAATATACTCACGTTGTTATCAAAACATCACTGTACCATTACGGCGTAAGTATATTTGTAAAGATTTTAAATCTATGTAGGTATATTTACAATTTCAAAAAATAAGTAAGTATATTTAGTTTTTGCAAATATACTCGCGTAGTTTTCAAACCATTGCAAATATGCCCACATTATAACAGTGCAGTAACGGCGTAAGTATATTTGTAATTATGATCAAACTATATGAGGATAATTTATAATTTCTAAAATTATGTTGGTATATTTGCAATTATGGTCAAACTATGTGATTATATTTGCAAATTATCCTTCTTTTAATTTAATTATGTATCTTAAAATCTTATTTGGTTGTTTTCATACCATAAGAGTATTTTAATGATTGAAATGAAGATATGATGAATGTATATATTCTTTAAATTTATTTGCATTTCACTGTTTTATTTGTACTCATTTCTTTGATTTTACTTCTCTAATTATCATTGTGTATTCTTTTTGTGCTAATTTACAGCCTTACGTGGTATACTTCGGTGCTCATTCTCATGGTCATGATGCTACATTGGTCCATTACGAACAAGCAACAGAAAAACATTATAATTTCTTGGAGTCCTTTTTAGGAAGGTGGGAAGATCTGCTCAGTCACTTACGAGCTGCGGAAAAGATTACAGAAGTATCATTTAGGAGAACAACTAATAAAAGAGCATCTTAAAATGGATTGAGTGCTTTTTCTTTCAACATTTTTCCATTTTTTGATGAAAACGTTTTGTATTATATTCCTCGTTATGCACCAAATTCTATATTATTGCTTCCAGCGTGCGTTTGGCATTCCGGTAATACGGTTATCCTAAATGCACTTCAGTATTTTTCCATTTTTTGATGAAAATGTTTCGTATTATATTCCTCATTACTGCACCAAATTCTCTATCATTGCTGCCAGCGTGCGTTTGGCATGCCGGTAATACGGTTATCCTAGTGCATTTAACTCTTTTAAAATTTTTTTTCACACAATTGTTGATCTAAGTATATTTAACATATATATCAATAGCATGAAATCGGTAATTACAAAAATGTCACTGATTTTAAAAAATTCAAAAAATTTCTAAAAATTTTCAAAAACGAAAAAATTAATACACATATTAAATACACTTAGATTAACAGCTAAATTTTTTTTTTTAAAAAATAAAAAGGACATTTGCATCCCGTGTATCAAGCCTAAGTGCACACAGGTTCATGAAATCGGAATCTTTAGTAACACGGTAGGCAGCCACAGTGTCATCGTGTGTTTGAGCGGTAGAGGCAGCTTTTCCTCCAAGTTGATTGTTGAAAGTACACTGTTGTCTCCCTTTTGAAAAAAATAGAAAAATATAAGAATGTCAAAAAAATTTGTAAAAATGTCTCAGCACCTAATTATCATAGAAATTAAGATGAAGATGAATGGTATAAAAAACCCTCTATTATTGCTTGTTGAGCTTTGGCGTCCAAGTTTATACTTTTCGATGTTAAAATGAAGATTATTTGCCTAATTTATTCTCTTGCTTTTGACTATTCCACACAGCAAGGAGAAGGCAAAAGACGCAGTCTTTTATTCATATCAAAAACACATCAATGGTTTCGCAGCCAAACTTGAGGAGGAAGAAGCATTGGCAATCTCAAGTAAGATAAACAATATAATAGGCCCATATTCACTGCAACAAATTTGGGATCTAAACAGAACCAAGAGAATGTTTCGTTTTCTTTCTTTTTCTTTTGATTTTAATTGTCTGCTCTAAAAGATAAGATAAGATTTTGTCATGTTTTCATTCATTTTTGACCAATCAAAATTCAGCCACTCAAAAAAAAAAAAAAAGTCTTTACTAATACTTGTACCCGTATCTCTTTCGATTTGGGTCTTAGTACTGATATTTTCTCTATGAAATTTACAAAAACATTTTGAATAACGATTCAGTATATATGCATGCATTTAGCCTCAATACATATGTATATATTGAGCCTGAGATATTTTTACCCCATTTATTTAGTTGATATGGCAAAATGTACGAACCTTGGATTTTTGGATATGTTTGTACATATATTATATTGAATCATTACTGCAAAACTTTTGACTCAAAATATTTTTTTATCCATATCCTCTATAAGCGTATGGATATCTTAACAGTAGAGACTTTCTAAAAAATCAAAGACATTATCTAAAAGGATATGTTCGGGAAGTGGTAAAGTTTTTGAATTATAAGAAAATGATGTGATATGGTAAGAATAATAATGAAAAATAAAGACAATAAAGTTAAAATAGATAGATTAGTTGTGTGAGTAGCTGTATAGATATGATTGAAAAGTAGGGTGGTTACATAGGAAGATGTGAAGAAATGATTAAAAAATAAAATAGTTATGATGAGTGAAAATTTTAGCTTACATTTTTTTGTTGCCAACACACACCCAAAATATAATTAGAAAAGTCAATATTGCGGGGATGTTGTCACTACACCCAAAATATAATCAGAAAAAGTAGATGTTGGTGACTGATGGGTTAATATTACAATCCATTGACAACAAAATGTTATCACATGTAAGAAAGTTTCCTGCAATGATCTCCCAATTTCTCTCTTTTATCAATTGGATTCTTTTTTTTCTTTTGATGAAAGTCAATTCAATTGGATTCTTATATGAGATGCGATGTAGTGTACTCAGTGCAAAAACCCATTTTAAAATTTTTTAAAATTTAATTTAAGTGTATTTAACATGTGAATCAAGTTTTATCATTTTTGAAGATTTGTTATATTTTTTGAATTTTTTAAATTAAGTGGCATTTTTGTAATTTATGAATTTTAAAAAAATATGAGTTAAATACACCTAGACGCACCCACGCTAAGTTATAATTATAATTTATTTCACTTATTGTATTTAGAATTCCTTATTTTATTAGCACATCAATTTTTATCTGAATTAAATATACGTAGGGATCCCATTTGAAAATGATATAAAATCAATATAATAAAATAGTTTGGTGTAAATAACAATTTTAAATTTATTTTTTCAATATGTAAACTATCTAAGATGTAATTTATATATAGATAAATGATTATATTTCAAACCAAACATATCATCAGTTACTGTATATATGTATAGGATAAAGTCTCTGTAGGGTTAGAAATACCTATTTATATTATGAGTGTGTTTGAGAAGTT
Source organism: Annona cherimola (assembly GCA_030490835.1). Lineage (NCBI taxonomy): Eukaryota > Viridiplantae > Streptophyta > Magnoliopsida > Magnoliales > Annonaceae > Annona > Annona cherimola. Next base: position 71,386,910 of record CM059971.1, read on the forward strand.
GTAAAAATTTTGATGAAAATTTTTTTATGTAAAAGTTGTCAAATTAGTAGAAAATGATATGATATTGTAGGGATAATGATGAGGAGTAAAGAGAATAAATTTAAAATAAATAGGTTAGTTGTATTGTTAGTTGTGTAAAAATGATTGAAAAGTAGAGTTGTTGTATAGAAAGATGTGTAAAAAATAATTTAAAAAAGAGTAGTAATAGAGAGTGAAAAGTTTTAAAATGAAAAGTTTTAATTTGACAACTTTTGCAAATTGCCAAACACACCCTATATAAGAATTATCCATTCGGTTGAAAACACAAATAAATAAAGTTTTTGCAATGATTATTTTGTAAAATGCCAAAACCTATGTGCTAAAACACTGTTATGCATATGAGCTAGAGTCTATTTTATAAAACTCTATAATTGCATTTTTTTAGACGGTATCATGCTGAATCAGAGCACCAACACAGAAGGACGTGAGCGTCTGGCCGTCGGTGGTTTGAATCACCATCGTGAGATTTAGGCCATATTTTATCTGGAGAACATGGTCTTCATAAAAAGTAGGTGGGAGTTTGTGGTTTCTTCTATTGATATTTGAGAGCTTAGTTCCTTATTGGAACTTGTCACTCGTAAGAAGTGTTTTAATGGTCAATTGTAAGATAAATCGAAATATAATGTATACAATACTCAATAGGAAAAAAAAAAACTTTGGGACAACAAAGAAAGGGTTAAAAAAACCATTCAGACAACAACTCCAGCGAAATGGTTAATAAGGTAAAATAGTTTTGTTGAACTTTGAACTCTAGACCTTCTACTCTTAAAACTCACAACAACCATTTTGTTATTCACACATACTTTGAATAGTCATATTGATTAATAAATTGTTTACGTGTTTTAGTGCATACAGATGTCATATCAATATTTCCAGACAAGCTCAGTAAATTACAAATTACTCGTTCATGGGCGTTTATGGGACTCGAGAGAAATGGTGAAATTCCGGCAGGGTCGATCTGGGAGATGGCTAACTTTGGCAAGGATACCATAATTGCCACTTTAGATTCAGGTCTGCTTTCCTCCAATTAATTAATTAATGCCTATTTTCCAATCAAATTAGTAATCTATTCTTCATATGCACTGATGATCAAGAGGTGGGAATTTCTCTCTCTCTCTCGAAAAAAAAAAGAGAGCTGGAAATTAAATTTCTTTCACTGACCAAGCCAGAATCTGATATTGCTGAGTTAAATATGCACGTTTATGGGTCAAATTTCAGGTGTGTGGCCAGAATCTAAGTGTTTCAAAGATGATGGAATGGAATCCGTACCAAACAGGTGGAAGGGTTCCTGCCAAAACAACACCCAGGATGGGGTGTTATGCAACAGGTGGCCGGCGATTTTCCTCTTATTTAGTATTTTATTTGAATTTTTAAAAAATCTATACCAATATAGTTTAGATAAAATTGTAAGCGGGTCACGACTTTTGAAGAAATTACATCCATATCTACATGATTTGCTTGAAATTAGAGATGTATCATTTTTATTAGGGTTATATTATAAAAATCGTTTGCTAAAAAATATTATGCCAACTAAATAGGTAAAATATAATTTCTCTAAAAGTCATGATATGCTTAGAATTTCACCCAAACTAAACTGGCAGGATGCAAAAACTCGTGTTATACAAAGTTTTTTTTTTTTTTTTTTTGAAGGCTTGAAATATTAATACTTAATTTTAATGGATTATAGGTTTGATGAATTTTGGAGTTAAATTATTCTGTTGACAATTTTGATATGCAGGAAGATAATCGGAGCCAAGTACTTCGTAAAAGGGTATTTAGCCAGTGGGAATTCGGTCGACCCTGAATTTAGGTCACCACGTGACTTCGATGGCCATGGCACGCACACGCTCTCCACCCTCGGCTGCCGCTTCGTCCCCGGAGCAAACGCTTTCAACCATGCCAACGGCACAGCCAAGGGGGGCTCTCCTGCCGCTCGAGTCGCGGTATACAAGACTTGCTGGGACGACGGGCGCTGCAGTGATTCCGACGTCCTTGCCGCCATCGATGAGGCCATCCACGACGGCGTGGACGTGTTGTCCGCCTCAATCTCTTCGGGACAACCTAGAGACTACCTCCAGGACGGTATATCCGTCGGCGGATTCCATGCAGTCATGCATGGGATAACCGTGGTTTGCGCTGCTGGAAATGGGGGACCATCACAAGGTACTGTTGCCAACGTCGCACCTTGGCTCATCTCAGTTGCTGCTAGCACCCTCGATCGAGATATCAAGTCATACGTTAGACTTGGGAATAACCAACGACTATGGGTAATTAATCAACACCATTAATTGTAATTACGCATTGAAAGAAAATCCGATTAATTAATTTGCGTCGTGTGCAGGGAAGAAGTTTTTCGCCAGATTCTCTTCCGAAGAAGATGTATCCTCTCATCTACGCTGAGGACGCCGTCTCCGCGGATGGAGATCCCGAATACGCGTATGAAAATTTTCATGATTTTGGACACGCTTATATTTTAGAGCATAAATTAATTAGGCATTTGGTTTTTGTGATTTACAGTCGGGTGTGCGCGGATGAACAACTAGATCCTGTGAAGGCCAAAGGGAAGATCGTGGTCTGCGACGTTGGTATTTCCCTTTTACAGCAAAAGAGCCAAGTAGTGAAAGATGCAGGCGGGGTGGGAGTCATCTTGGCTAACAATGAGGAAGCTGGCGGTTCCTTTTCTCCACAGCCCTACTCTCTTCCAGCCACACAAATCTCTTACGACGATAGCCTTAAACTCTTCTCATACTTGAATTCCACCAAGTTAGTTTTTTTTTTTTTTTTTTTTTTTTTTTTTTCTGTTTAAATTACTATTTTAAAGATGCTCTCATTTCATACGCGCTGCTAATGATCTATGGGGGTCTATCAATTAGGTCGCCGGTGGCCTACATATCCTTTCCACAGACGGTTTATGGCCAGAAGCCAAATCCCCAGGTGGCATATTTTTCATCCCGAGGACCAAATATCATTACACCGTCGGTCCTTAAGGTATCTCTCTCTGTATGCCCTTGATATTAATTTTTAAAAATTTTAAAAATGAATTTATGAAATTGCTAATTTTTTAAAGTGGAAGATCTAGGTGGTTGGTTTTCCGGGATGGAAGATCCATATGTAAACCCTATAGATAAAAAATTTTAGAAAAAAAAAAGAAAATTCCGGGCTCATTTTTATTTAATTTTTTCTTTAGTGTATGTTCTGATATTTTCATTTTTATTTTTTCAGCCTGATATTACTGCTCCAGGAGTGCAAATTCTTGGAGCCTACAGCGAATACACTGGCCCAAGTAATGCGCTCGATGATCTTCGCGGGTATCCCTTCGTGTTTTTGGATGGGACATCCATGGCAACCCCCCATGTTTCCGGCGTCGTCGGCCTCCTCAAATCCCTGCATCCTGATTGGACCACTGCTACTATCCGATCGGCAATCATGACCACAGGTTCATTACTTCCAAAGTTCAATACTCTTTAGTTTTCGTTCATTCAAATTAATTAGATATATACGACAAATTTCGTCTCTACAAAACTACTTTTTTTCTTTTATATAATCTCTCATTTTTAATGAAAAATTCACTCTATTTATGGTATCTAAAATAATTTATATTATAATGGAAACTATCTTATTTGTTTAGTACCACTGAGCATGAGCTCCATCCATAAATATGAAAAATAATAATAATAAAATTATTATTATTAAATTTCAATTTTAAAGTTTAATTTTCAACATCTATACCATATAAAAATTATATTTTATTACTATATGGATAAATAATTTATACATATATGTGTAAATGGATTCAAATATATCTCGCAATTTATATATAAATATATATTTAAACAAATATAACTTTTATACATATTTAATTTGGATGAAATTTAATCTTTTAACTAAACGAATGATGTTAAATATAATAAACGAAGTGAATTTTGCATCAAACATCAATATAGATATTAAAAATTGAAATGTGCCCTGCTAAGATACACACACACTTGGGAATCAAAATTGCCGGTGTTTAATTACCTTTGTTTACAGCTACAAACCGTGACAACAGATTGGAGGCGATAATCGATGGTTCCTCAGGCGCAAATGCCAACCCTTATGCCTGTGGAGCTGGTTTTATACGCCCCAACCGTGCCATGACTCCTGGCTTAGTCTACGACATCTCTGCGGACGACTATCTCAACTTCATGTGCGCCTTGGGCTACAACTCAACCCAGTTGGATGTTCTTCGCAAGCACCAGTGCCCGACCGAGGCCATCCGTTACTTGGACCTCAACTATCCATCAATATCTGTCCCGAATCTACACGGCGAACCGGTCGTGGTGACACGGAAGCTTAAAAACGTTGGCCATCTAGGCAAGTACACAGCCCGTGTGGCTAACCCGAAGGGCGTCTCCATCGTTGTAGAGCCGAGCTCCCTCACATTCACCAAGAGCGGCGAGGAAAAGTCTTTTCAGCTCACCTTTCGCCGCACTAATGGTTCCCTCGACGCGCATGCTTTTGGAAAGCTGACTTGGAGTGATGATGAGCGATACTTTATTAAGAGTCCCATTTCTGTGTCAGCTGCACTTCATTAGAATGCAACCAAATTAGGACTTAGATGTTGGGAGATAGGATTGGATCCATTTTTTTCATTCATATTTTCATTTGTCAGGCTGTATCTATTTGATCTGATTTATATACACATGGTTCTCTACGTCTGCCTTATTGAAAGAATCCAAACTGGGTTCCGATTTGGCCTAGCGGTCAAGTTTTGAATGATGTGTATCATCGAAAAAAAAAAAAGTGTTTTGAATGATGTGGAACGTTTGATTAGCCCTCTAATTTACCAGTGCTCATGCTAATATGGCTTAAAATATTTGTAAGGAACTTCTTTTAAACATTTTTAGTTATTAAAATAGACGAATATTGTTAAAATTTTATTCTTTTTAATAATAGAAATACCTGTATCTTAATAAAGTAAGTGATTGTTATTAGTACAATAAATTATTGATTACAACACGGTATATTTTTTTAAAAAGTGAAAAAGGTATAATTTTTTTTTAATCTGCATACAATAACGTTCATTATTTACGGTAAATTTCAAATATATCTATAACATTGCCCTAGTTATAATTATATCCACAATATTTCAATAATTCCTTTTATATCCACAAGATTTACCCAAAATATCTCTCATAAGGATCGTTAGCACTTGTGTGAAATGACTAATATACCCATATAATCATTTCACTATTAGACAAATAAAATAAATCGTAGCCCACTACACATATTAGAGTTATTGGATGATATAGGGCAGCCAAAATCATTAAAAATGATGAAAATTTATTTTTAAGCTTAAAATTTTCATTCTGGGCCCATGACAACAGAAAAAAATGGTCGACCAACTTAAAAGATTATGCAACGGTGTATATTTACAAAATACATAGGTCAAAACAGTGGGTTATAAGAATTGGTTTTCAAAACCACCTGCAACAAATATGAATAAGATACAAGTTAGTTTCCAGAATTACAGAAAAATCCCTTTAAGCTTCAAGAATGAAAGGAACCGAATTGTAAAAATTCTCACTTAACATGCTTATAAAAGCCATGCTTATTTTTTTAAAAATCCAAAACAGTCGGTGAACCATTGGTTTTCAAAATCACCTGCAGCAAATACGAATAAGAGACAAGTCAGTTTCTAGAATTACAAAAAAATCACTTTAAACTTGAAGAATTAAAGGGGACAAAACTGTAAAATTTCTCACTCGGCATGATTATAAAAATGCATCCTTGCTTACAGCAAAGGGAACAAAGAAACTCGAGGGAGAGCTCAAACATGATATCGTTTTGGTCATTTGGGGATAGAATCTCAACTCATATAATCTATTCTTTTCTTTTTAGAGATGAGTCTTGTAGACACCCCTCCCTTGAGCACAAAAATAAATAAATTGGAATGAGATCCAAGCCCAATAATGACAAGCAACCCAAGAACAAACATCAATGGGCTTTAAAACCAACAACCCATTTAAAACAAATCCAAGCAAATTCAAAGCAAACCCAAGCGAAACCAAGCCGGGCCTAACACTAGATAGGCCCATCTAGCCTTGGCCCACAGGCGAAAAGCTCCAACAAGCCACAAACTGGGCTCTACAACAGCGGCTCACCAGATCCAGACACACCAACTGGGCTCTACAACAACAGCCCACCAAGATCCAGCTCATCAGACACAGAACGAGCTCTACAACAGCAGCCCACCAGATCTAGCCTCAGCCCACAAAAGCGGGCTCTTCAAACAACAATCCATCAGGCCTCAACAACGGCTCACTTGGAGCTATGGGCTCCAACCAGATCCAGATCCAACCACAACGGGTTCCCATCCATGGCCCAGAGCTTACCCGGCCTGCTCCACCATCTATAAATAGGGAGCCAAGCCTCCCCTCTCAACACACTTGAGGAGACATTCCAAAGGGGGAGGACGGGAGTCTGCAGCAATGCCTCGGTGCCTCGGCCGTCTCACTCCTCAAGCTCCAGCTTTCCCCCTTTCCTTCTCTCCCCCTTTCTCAGATCTTTTTATTTTTCTCTTTTCACGCCCGTGTAGATCGCCCTGGGTTGACAGATTTTGCCATATTTGTTTTAATCCGACAGTCGAAACCCAAACTCTGTATGATCGGTGCCTTTATTCATTGAAAACAAGGACTGATCTTCCTTTTAAAGATCATTGGCGACTCCATTTTTTGTTTTGTGTTAGTTTAACGTGCTTGTTTGAATTGGTGCTTCGGCCATGCAGGCGCACACGGATCCGCAGATTCCAGCATCATACACCGCCATTATGCTGCCGAATCCGTGGCTCAATCCGTGCATAAACAGGCCCCGTCTTAGCCGTTATGCTGTCGAATCCACGGGAGGACACCCATATGCCAACGCTATTTCAAGATTGTCAATACTAATATGTTTTGCTCCATGAGAATGCAGGAAAACCAAGCCCATGCTGCTGCTCCAAAAGCATTGAAGAACCGGCTCAAACCCATTCGACACAATCCAGATTTTCAAGGCTAGGAAAAACAATCCGAGCACATCGTAGCGCTCGCGGTGGGTGCTACAAGTCTCTATCCACATTTTGTAGCAACATCAACTTGCGATATACCTTAGGCTACAAGGATTGGATTATCATGAAATAACTACCAATTGAGAATGCTTATATCGCATTTGATCTTTCACACGCATCAATGACATAAAATGGCACAAACCCCAATCCCTCTTGAATTTTTTATTAAATAATTTCTATTTTTATTTTTAGGGTTTGTTTGGTAATAGTAAAAAGTTGGGTGACAAGTTTTCGATGCAAAAACTATTGCATCCACCCTCCGATGAGTTGCTGTAGCTCATGCAAATTAATGCGCCTGCCATTGTCCACGTTTCTTTTTTTTGTCGTTGACCAGAAACTGCCAACCATTCATTGATGTGCAAAATACGTATGTGTTGACCGAATGGGATTCCAATGCCGCAGGAGCGACAGATGCCCTCCTTAAACAGCCTGATAATGAAAAAATAGTGCACGTTCAAGCGTATAAAAGAATGAATGGCTAGGGAACGTTTTAAAAACCAGTTAAAGGTTATTGTAATATGAATTGAGATGATGGAGCTGTTTGGCAATCTTCACAACTTGCGTGACAAATTTTCAGAATTTATGGCCTGAACAAATGCATATATTTCCTATTATACCCATAACATATCATAAATTAGACTTAAATACTCATGACATTTCACTTAAAGAGCTGCCGTTAAAATAATTCAACAGACCTAATGGGGGTATTTTAGTGTAAAAATATAATGCCCTCATTAATAAAATAATTACATAATTTACATAGCGAAGGGTGCACATTGGGCTGTTTTCGCAACATCGGACCACGTGGTTAATGGAATTGATTATTTGAATTAATTCACAACACATCAATTTAACGAGGTAAAAATTGCATAAAAATTTCAAACGCGAAAATGTGTGAATTACTCACACTGGTATGTTTCATAATTATCTTTTGTATATTCCTAACTCCAACATAATGTGTGAATTGTCGAATTTAGGTAAAGAAATAGAAAAATTACTTTCATTCTTTGTAATTTACCACCGCCCGTCAATATTATTATAGTCCATTTATATTACTAATAGCAACGAAAACTATAAATAGTTCATTGCAGAGAGAAAGGATTAGTATATTTATAAAACCACCTAGGAGTCCACTAAAGATCCCATACAAATCAAAGCAACTTGTAATGGCTAAGTCCTCCAAAGAAGAGAAAATAAAAAAACCCAGCTAAGAAGCTTTTGAAAACATTAATTTTACACCACCTTTTGTTTCCAACAAGCCCTATAGTCACATAGGTTAATGATTATGTAATTAGTCGGTTTGACACATTCTTGATAGTGACATAGGTTCACAACCCCTTCTTTCTCCTTTTCCGTTCCAATGAAAGTTGTTCACACTGCCTCGGCCTGACCTATATCCTTAAAAGCTTGGTAACAAGAACTTTTATAACCACCGACTTGATTATGCGTTTCCGGCCATGACGTGTATACACTAGGTACACGACCTTTGAATACAACATAACATCTCACCATCTCCACGCTTGAACCTGTCACATTTTCCAAAACAATGACAACATACATATAAGAACCAAATTTGCTGTTTTATGATATTGCATTAGATAGCTGTGGTGATTATGATGAAAAGACAAGAATATAAGCTGTAATATAAATCCAGAAAATGCTATTAAACAGCCACTGTAGTCTTTAAAAAGTAACAATTGGATTGTTCTTGTTCCACATTTTCAATAACCCAATACAAGTTCATGTCCATTTCCAAAACCATAAAACAAAACAAACGCAGATTGCCAACAGACACACATAATAGCATTTTACAAGTTTAAGTCCAAACAAAGGTACGAGATATAAAACTACATAGTTAATACAAACCTAATAATTGTCACAAGCAATATGAAACAAGAAGTGTTCAATCAGAGTCTACTTCTATTGAACAATAACAACAACTCAAATGCCTTGTCTAATCCCATTCAACATAATTACACGCATATGATCGTTAGCGGCTATAAACGCTGATGCAACATGGGGGTTCTTATTAAAGTAACACATAGCTATTGTTAAATCAACATCGGTCATTCCCATGGACTTTAGTAATGCAGGCAATGCACGGTAATCCTCTACCCAGTCTTATTTGAATGTGTGGGTATGTGTGTGTGACACAGTTCCAGGTTGACCTAAATAAGTTTCGGCAATGCCGGCAAACTCTTGCATTGGTGTTTGTGGCTGTTTATGGACGGACAGTCTAGGCCGATGCTCAAAAGAGTTAGGTGATGGTCCACCAGCATGTGATAGTGCAGGCGAATGACTAGATGGACCTCCTATTGGCATCCCAGATGAGCCTGGAAAAGCAAATTCGCCCCCCGATCCAATGGCGGGCTCCTCGCTATGAGGAGTCTCCATACTAAATGCTGCCCCTTCTTCATCCACCCCATCTTCTTCAACCCATCCTTATCGTGGCTCTTCAAACCCCACAGCGAAATGACCTGAGGCACGATTACTGCCGAATAACTCATGTAAGTCATTCCAACTAAGATGTTGTGGCCACATGAATCTTTTGCACATGCTATCTTGCTGCAAAACAAAATTTAGTGGATGTTAGCTAATTCCTTCCATAGTGTTAAACAATGTGAATAATATTTACATAACAGTGACAATAAGAAATATATAATTGAATGTCGCATACTTGTATTAGTGCTTTTCAGGCAAATTCGGGACCAACAAATCTGCTCTCTGCCACATCCCACTCCATTTTGATTTTGTTTTTAATTTTCAAATACATACTGTACGTCTTTCTTAAGGTCATCATCCTATTTTGCACATTTCGGGGGTTGATGGATACTGCAAAGAGATTACTTAACTCTTGGGTAATTGCCTAGAAGACTACATCTTTAATTTTGTTGGCCTCTGTGGTTCCATTATATAAGTTCCATAGAAGAATATCTACTAACTTCTTTATCTTGCACTTTTATCCACTGATGTCTATACTTGGACGACGATGGACCTGCGCCACTTGTCCGGTGATTGGACCCCTCGCCAGGGGTTTCCTCCCCAATGACCACACATCTAAAGTGGTCCATGTATACCGCCTGCAAGTAAATGAGCACAACCAAGTGTAGATGACACTTACCAAAAGGATAACACATGAATATATGTATAAACAAATTCGAATGAATTTTTAAAACCACGAGTCATAGAAAATGAAGTCATTAACATCCCACAAACACATTTATAGCATGCCACCATATGTATTTGATAGAAGACAGTCATCATATATCACATACATATGCAAATTTCAGTTTACATAAAGACTTCTTACATAGACGAATTATCTGCCCACATTCGAGATGCTAATTCATCGCGTTTCGCCCTCCACTCATGTCGGGCCTCTCTAGACACCCCCCTCACCATAATTTCCATTTGTTCGTCATCTAAAACAACACTAATAACATCAAAATTAGCGAGGTTTAGTTCATCGATCATGTGGTGGGGTAGTTCAGAATCATCTACAGTGGTTATGTAGTTATGAAGAATCACACATGCGATCACCATTTAAACCTGAATCCTATAGGGGTATGTAGTCATGACTTGCAGAGACGGAAATTTCTTTTTCCACACAGCAAATAATTTTTCGACAGTTTACTGCAAACGAGCATGTCTGAAGTTAAACAACTCTTCATTATTCCTTGGACTACTCCCAGGTCCGAAAGTGCTCATATGGTATGACACACCTTTGTATGGTGCCATGAAACCGGGCACATGCCCGTATCCAGCATCCACCAAGTAATAACGGCCTATAGCAAATGAGGGTGATCTGTCAAGTAGACAATCACATTTCATGAATATGAGAAAGTGGAAATGGAAAATTCTTACCTCGTGGAATTGTCAAATGATTGGTGGAACGTTCCAGTGCATCTTGTAGGACATGCGCATCATGCACACTACCTTCCCAGCCAGCTAATATATAGTTGAACTTCAAATTAAAGTCACATGCTGCCAGAACATTCTATGTGGGATCTTCATGTCTATTAATAAACACGACAACATTTTCAGATGGAGGTAGAACATGAATGTGGGTACCATCAATAGCTCCAATACATTCCTAGTAAGTAAAAAATGTCAATCCGGTGTGCAATGTCTACGTCACTTGTGTCTGTTAGCACTTTGATAAAAAATGATTCACGGTGTACCTGAAAGTATGGTGCTAGAGTTGGGTCAAAGGAGATCTTTTGGTGAGTTTGACAACTTAGACGGGCGACACAGTCTTCATGTAGGGAGAGAACTGATTATAGACACTTATGAAAATGGTGGTGTACAGTCTCACCGGATCTACAAAAGTACATACTGATGGAACGATTACGTACATTATGGGCCAAAGTGTGAAAAAACATTGTCATTTGTTTACTTATGGTTACATATCTAGTGGATTGCAAGATCCCTTTACTCTTTACTAAATCACACAACTGATTGAATGCGAATGTAGTCATTCGCAGTTGTGAGATGCATCGTCGATCCCCCGATAGACCAAAGAATGCATAAATAGTTCATGTTGAAGTGCTAAGTCATGATTACTGAAATCCGTCCGGCTTTCTTCTTCCTCTTGAGCTAGTGCTAAGGCTCCACCTAATAATACAAATGACCTACATCGCTCAATGTGTCAACCAGAACAATTTTCAACCGATTCCACAACAGCTGGTAATGCAGTTTCGATAGAGGAATCCATATATGGAGAGGAAGAACTATTCATGTTGTAGCAGTCTGAAAAGAATTATTTACTAGTTAATTCAAGAAAATACATGTATAGATAATGAATATTTGAATTAATCATTTATGAACAAGAGCCATCAAACAAGGAATACGAAAGTACATACAGGAGTGTACATTGACAATGGGCTATAGTGCATCGAGGGTCTGTTTAATTTGGTTTCTTTTGATGCCACTTTTTAATAGGACTTCCTCTAATAAAAGAGGGTATTTTAAACTCTAAATAGTGATTTAGGGTATGCGATTAGGGTATTAGAAGGGAGTTAATTTACGTCTTTCCATGCTATAAGTTAAAGGATGTTAGAGCTTCACCTTGTAAGAGGGGTCATGCAAATTGGTTAAACTTGAAACCATATTATGGTGCAAATATGAAACTAAGGTTACAGTAAAAATTTCACAAACATTTTCGAGAACCAAACCATCTTATTTGGCATGCTAGTTAATTAGGCTTGAAAAGAGAGGGTTACAACAAAACCTATGCCGAACCTATGATCACAGGTTTTTCGTGGATGACATTACAATCAGAGAGTTCAACAAAAACAAGCAATGGAGTAAGATATCCATCAAAGCCCATGCAGATAATTGCAAGCTTGTGGGATGGTGAGGATTGGGCAACGGAAGGAGGGAAGGAAAAGATGGATTGGACAAATGCACATAATTCATAGCCAGCTACAAAGGCTTTAGTGTAGATGGGTGCAGATCATCAAATTAGGAAGGCTACTTTTCATCTAGTTTCTGGTGGAACTGTGTAGAATACAACAGCCTGAGTCCAACCCAAATGTGTGCATACGAAAATGGGAAGAAGAATTATGTGGCTTATGATTACTGCTCTGATAGGCCAAGGTTTCCTACCCCACCAGAAATCAATATGGAATGAATGGAATCATTTGTAACCCATACGAACAAATGTATTCAGTATGTGAAAATGATACACTTGGAAATTATGCAGAAAATGCAAATGTTTCTTTTTCTCCAAAAACAAAACAAAAATCTCCAAAAAGCTCAGCTACTATTAAAACCCAGCCACCAACAACGCGAGGGCTATTAAAATAATAATAATAAGAAAAAAGAATCGCCCAAGCTGCTGTCGTTCGCCAAATTGGAAATTTCCAGCTTTACAAAAGAGACCCACCACAGAACAGCTCCCCATTTCTCCATCCCATCACCCATCGCCCCCCTCTCCCCATTTATCTTTTCCCCTCGCTATGGCAGATTTTAGATCAAGATCGTGTGGAGATGGCAGGACCCAGATTGAAGTATATGGAGCCGTGCCCTCACAATTAGGCATGCATGATCTGAGGTGCTATAGAGCTTCCTATGCATCTGGCCAGCACACCCAGATGTCTGAAGAGTTGAAATTCAAAAAGGGAAGGCCGGCAGCTGTCCCTCCTCGTCGTCTTCTTCTTCTTCCAAAGGGGGATGGAGTTTCAATGACCCTGAGCTGCAGAGGAAGAAGAGGGTTGCCAGCTACAAGGTTGGTAATGGATTTCCTTTCCTTCTCTGTAAAATTGGGTATGATCAGTTTGTGATTTGGGTTTCTGGCTTCAATTCACTTTCTAGCATTTGCCAACTCTTCATGCTATCAAGATCTTGGAAGCAGGATTTGGTTTTTTGATTTTCATATCAATGAGCTTTGAAGAAGCAGAGCTTGTGTTTTGATGGTATATTTTAAATTTCTATGCAATGCAATCTCCGATTTGGTTAAAAATGGTCCTGGACTAGCTTCACTCCCATTTACCATCTTAAGCGTTGGGACAAATCCTTAGAAAATAGAAACACGGTCAATTGATACAGCTCATTTTTTTTTATCATGCAATCTCTATGATTGATGGAAATCCATGTATTTTGGAAATTGAAAATTGGGGAAGATATTGTGGATGGATGATTGTAGAGGGCAGGTTTTCATCGCATCCATGCCCACCCAACAAGAAAGCACTCACGCATAGAAAAACAATGTGAATCAAAGAAAGCACTCACGCATAACGGGAATGAAAACCATTGCCGCATATGATCGAACAGAAAGAGGGTAGAACGGATCTACCTGTCGGCCTGTCGCCGCTGATCGGCAGTGTATTGATTTTGCAGAGGAGCTGATGGATGGTTCGGAATGCTGTCCATCGATGATCGTTGGCCGTCGATTTTGCGCCGGATCACCCGCTCGTGTATATCGTCTCAGACGCTATCGCGCACGTCTTGCAGATAATCGGGCAGGAAGTAAACGTCACGATGGGACAGGCGATGATCGGATCAGCATCGACTGCTACTGGAGACGAGAGGCGCCACTGGTGGTGCCTGCTGCGTTAGGGCAACCTCTTGCAACCCCTTGCAGCAGCCGTGTCTGTATCGCTTTTCTCCCCCATCGCCGTTCCCAAGGAAAGGTTACTACTGCAACCGTACGAGCAGCGGTAGCCTTAGTGACGCCGGTCCCAAGCCAGAAATGACGGGATTTTGTAGTTTCATCCCCTGGCGTGAAAAGTTTTGTGAAAAAACTTGAGTTATGTTGGTTGCCAAACAGACGCTTAGACTACTACTAATCCAAAGAGAGAGAATCTCCCATGTTCCACTGTCCTTTGATTAGGACCTAGAATCTATATAAGATCGATGCCTATTTCTTAGTATGACTGCCGATTCAATTAGTGGCAGTCCCTGTTGTTTTTAGTTTTATTTGCTTCCTTTATCAGTATGCTCAAGTATTTATTTTGCATCATGATGCGTATGGCTTGATCCCATAAATCGCATATTTCAATTTTAATTTAAAACAAAACTTTAGTTTTAGGCCTAGTCCATTGGCTCATCGTAGTGCACTTAAATACAATGTGCTATTGCCCAACGATCGCGTCCAAATTTCTATTTCTCCTCACATGCTGTGTCTAACATGGAAATTCCTACCCACAAGAATCGACCCAATTTCCCACCCTCCAACTCTCCAGCTGCATAAACCTATGTAGAAACCCCCCATCTCTGTATTCACTGCCTTAGTTGTCAGCCTTTGATTCTTAGGAGCTTGCAGTTGTTGAAATCATAAAAAAAAAAAAAAGGCACGGAGAGTGAAAAATCTTAACTTAATATGTTTTACTTATTACGAAACAAACACCAAAATAATATACAATACATTATATTATAATATACTATAATAATATATATTAACATATATTATAATGTATAATATATTAACATATATAATATATGATGATAATACTATATAGGTAATGATCAAATACGTCTAAGATTTGCGTCTGGCTATTTGATCGCATCCTAATATATATATTTTTTGATTTCTTTCTTGTATAATCTTAAAGCCCAATTAAAATATGCCATGTGGCCAACTTTGAAAATTTAGATTTTATTTGATATGATTTTAGCAATCTTGCAAATAAAAAAAATTGGGACAATTTCATGCGCCAGCACATGAAACGGCAGTTATTTTTTATTTTTAAATTTCAAAAAGCATATCAGATCTAATTTAAAAATTTTCAAATTTATCCATCTGGTATATTTTTGCTGGGTTAGCAAGATTAGGCAAAAAAATTCAAAAAAAAAAAAATGTCGTGAAACAGGTAAAATGGCTAGACGAAAATTTCCTTATTTGTGTCCAGACGCAATTGATCATTGCCCGATATGCTAATAACATAATATATTATATTATAAACTAGTATTATCTATCGTATTAGTAATCATTTTGATTATTGTATATTATATATAATAACATAATAATAATATAATACCACATGATATAGTATAACATAATATTTATTTAAGGACTTTTGCCGTGGCAATCCATGATGAGGCATTTATTAATATTAAATTTAAAGTTTAAGGACTTTTACCGTGGAACAGGAGATTGGAGTTGCAAGTTGCAAGGATATCCAACAAAAATTAGGACAGAACACGTGGCAGCAAAAAGCATTCTTGGACTTTTTTTTTATGGGTATATTTATATACATCTCAACACATATTACACGGAAGCTTTGAGACATTCATAATCGGGAGACACACAGCTTCCCAAGAAAATCTGAAGACACAGCTCCACCAAAGAATTAGGAAGACACAGCTTCCATCAGTTTAAAAATTCATGGTTAAAAATAATAGGGCAATCAAAAACACGTTGCAATTTTATTTATTTAATTATTTTTCAGTAATTTGTTGTTGAATTTATATTTTTATTCGACTAATAATTCTTAATGATGGTTAGATCTTTACTATGCTTGCCATCAAATCAAGGATCATAAACCACTTCTTGAAACTTGAGGTAGAGCTTTGTTTCTCCTTTAATATTTGGAAACGGTCTCTTCTATTAATATTTAGGAGCTTGTTGTCTCCCTATTTAAATCTTGTAAAAATTATCTTAGGATTTAATTATAAGATGTATTGAGATGTAATATGAAATACCTCAACAAAAAAACCAAGAATCATAAAACTTGTAATACTGCGAAGAAATGGATTCTCAAATAATAGTCATATTTTCTGTTAACTTCCTCTTGGATGGTCACAATGTCCTTTTGAAAAAAAGCCACGTTGAAGTTTCCTTCCCAATCCCACCCCAGCCACCATCATTTTCTTAAAGGTCCAAGACAAACACTTGGATCTAAACGATCAAGGAACGGTTTTCATTTCAGGAGAAGAAAGGGCGCATCTCGTAAAAGATGAAGTAGCAGACCATCTTAACCGTTACTTACATATATCTCTTTCGTTGCTAAAACTCACTATTCATAGACATTGCTAGAAATACCCATTTTCTGTTTTCTTTGCCCCTCACATAGACAATAAGGACGAATGTTCCTCCCTATCCGATAATGGGATTAACAGATGAAATCCAAATCCTCTTTAACTGGAGATGGATTCATTGAGAGAGAGAGCGAGAGAGAGAGAGAGAGTTATATGTGAGGATTTTCACCATATATGACTCGTTGCCATTGATATTTTGCATTTATTATAAAGGGAAAAAAAAAAGATAGAAAGATGAAGAGTTCATGGGCTTTCTTGTTACTTGTGTTTTTGTTGAGTTTCATTGACGATGGCTCTGTTTCTGTTCATGGCTTATCTCTTCCATCTTCTGCCGATGGCTATGCTTCTAGCTCTTCAGGCAATGTCAATCCTGTTGCTGGGGACATTGCTGATGATAGATTGTTCGATGTATTCAATGAGTCGGCAGCCATTGATTCATATACAGGACTTCCAGTGGCTAAAGGGGAATGAAAAAGTGAAAGTTCCGAGGAGCCAACATAGGAAGTATCACGGGAGGAATTGAAGCAGGGGATGCCACAAGTACTGTATTCTGCAGCTGTTTCTCTCTTAGAAAAATACGATTCAGCCAAGGCCAAGGAATTAGCTGATTTTATTGTTTTGTATATTTTAGAGATTGGTTCAGAGGACGAGGTGAGATATTACTATGTAAAAAGACAATGAATGAAACAACCCTGTCTTAGGTTCCATGATTAAATCTGTCTTTGATTAAAATAGAGAGCGAAATTTTTTTTTAAGCATGCTGTTGTTGTTTAGAATCGTTAGGGGTGCATATATTCAGTGATTACCTTAACCATATTTATAAGGGATTATGATCCTATTGTCTTGAAGTAACTTTCATCATGGTGCAAAACTCTTTTTCTTAAAATTTTTAATTTTTTTTTAAAAATATTAATCTAAGTGCATTTAATTTAGGAGAATGTTTTAATGCACCCCAATGCATTGAAATTATCAGAGTGCATTGAAATAATTTATATATTAAGTTTTATAATGCATCGGGGTGTCTTGAGCTAACAGTAACTTTTGTGAGAGACTCAAGTCTCAAATTTTAGTTAATGTTAAGGTGTGGAAATAGTTGATTTTGGATATAATAAAAAGGAAAGATCTTGTTAGCCTGAGCTAAGCAAGTATTTCGTTTAGCTCACCTCAAAAAATTTATTTACAATATTTTTATTTTTTTATTTATACACTCGTTTATTTAATTGTATTTAATATATAAACTAAGTTTTACCATTTTTGAATATATGTATATATTTTTTTGAGATTTTTAACATTTATCTATATATATGTAAAAAATCTCAAAAAATATATACATATATAAAAAAATGGTAAAACTTGGTTTATATGTTAAATACATTTAGATAAATAAATGTATAAAGAAAAACAAAAAATATTGTAAATAAGTTTTTTAAAATGAGCTAAGTGAGATATTTGCTTAAAATATCAACAAAGCCACATACAAAAAAATGGAAAAGGGAATGGAGATTGGGAGAGTACATGCACTTTCCCAATGCAACATTAGGGGTGTTAACGGATCGAGTTAAATGGGTTAGCGTCTAATCCTAATCCTAACCCATTTAATATATCTCAATCCTAATCCGTTCATTAACCTATTTAATATATCTCAACTCTAATCCGTTAATTAACCCATTTAAAAAACTTCAACTCTAACCCATTTACAACCTATTTAATAAACGGGTTAACGAGTTGTTAACGAGTTGTATTTGTTACTAATTTTAATGCTAAAAATCTTCAATAAAATCTGTAAAATTAAATAAATTAAATAACTTGAAGTTAACATACCTGATCTGCCGAGTCTTCATGCGTGCGGCGCCGCAGATCTGAAAGTCGCAGCGTGCCGACGTTTGCCGAGTCTTTGTGCGTACGGCGGCAGATCGAAGGTCGCAGCGGGTGCCAACTGCCGACATTTGCTAAGTGCCAAATATGACGTCCATTCCTTTGCAGTTTGCAAGCAAACCCTTCGACGACTCAATGGACTAGAGAGGTACACAATGGCGAGAGGAGGAGGCGAGCTAGCCTTTCTAGTGGCAAGTAAGAGAAGAGAGGAGAGAAGAGAAGAGAGAAAGGGCGATGAAGAGAGCCAACGCAGTCTACAAATCGATGACAGATGAGGAGCGAGAACTGGAGCGAGTAGGAGAGAAAAGGGAGAAAAGGAGTGGGCAAGGGAGACACTCTATGCCCTTGAAGAATGCTCTGGTTGATGTAACTGCGACATTAAATGCGAATCATTTATTTGTATGTGGCTTTGTTGACAGCACAGTGCAGTGCAGTTGTCATGGGTCGTTAAGCGGGGGAGTCAAAAGCAATTGGTGCTTTTGTAGAAGGGGTCTCAGCTCGGAAATATGGCTGTGCGTGCGACAACAAATCCAAAAGAATTTCAGATCTCCGTCTCGGCTGCGACTACAGAAGTTAACATCATACTCGGGCGCTGGGCGGGACAGAGTGCCAAGAGCAAGAAGCCGGGAACAGACTAAATTTATATATATAATTATATATAATATATTATAAATGAATTATACGGGTTGGATGAGTTATATGAGTTATATAAACGGGTTGAACGGGTTGCAAAGTTTCAACCATAATCCATTTATTTAATTAAATGGTTAAACAGGTTGGCGGATCATAACCCATTTATTCAAAAATTCCAACCAAAACCCATTTATTGACGGGTTGACCAAGCTGGTTAACGGGTTGACCATGACCATTAACACCCCTATGCAACATTGCACGACGTGTATCATCTCATGCGGCTTCATGGGAACTTTGCACCGTCTCAATAGTAACTTCTTGAAAAACTAATTTTTTAAATTTTACTTTAAAAATCTAACCACACATATTATTTAAAATATTATTTGGACAATTTATAATGAAAATAATTCAAATATAATGATGATAATTAAAAAATTATGATATAAGGATATTAATGGTGTATATATTTTTAGATTATAAATAATATACAAAATAAGATTTGTATGATTTGAAACTTTATATACATATTTTTTGGTTTGGATGACTCTAAAAAAGTCTTTTTTATTTTGATAAAATTTTTATACTAATTTTTATTTGCTAAATATGTAAATTTTATGGTTTTTACATATTTAAGGTCATAATAAAATCTGATTTTTTTAAATTTTCATTGTGAACAGTCAAAATCATATTTTAAGTAATATAGGTAGTTAGAAAAAATAATATAGGTAGTTAGATTTTTAAAACAAAATTAAAAAATTTAGTTTTCGGAAAGAGTTATCATTGAGGTGCCGAAACCGAGTTCTCACTCGGCCTCCAAATTCACCTGGATGCTGTAGTGCGAGCATGGAAACCGCACACTGGAACAGTGCATCACAGTCTCCATCTACTTCCTGAAAAAGGGGTTAGCCACCTTTTAAAGAGAAAAAACGGGCGCCTTTACTTCATTTGATTTTCATTATTTTCCAATTAATTTGAGTTAATTCAAAAAAGCTTCAATGGAGGTATTGTTTTCTTATCATTGTTTAATTAGATCAAGAGTACATATATTATAAAATAACATAATAATAAACACAATATAATATGTTATATATTATATTGTAACATAATATTATATATTATATAAATAATTTTATCTTTCATTCTTCAATTAATTATTTCATTTGATTTCCATATTTTTCAATTAATTTGAGTTAATTCAAAAAAAAATTCAATGAAGGTATTGTTTTCCTATTGTTTTTTAATCAGATCAAGAGTACTGGGCCACGAAGTTATTTAGTTTTCATCGTTACTTATAATAATAAGTTTGAAACATGTCAAAAATAACAATATTAACATGATTGTGGGTTAATATTGCCGATTATCATATCCTATTTCATATTAATGTAAATAATATTAATCTAATAGTAATTCCGACGTGATTGAATGCACCCGAGTGCATTTCACCAATTTTTTATATTTTTTTGAATTTTTTTTAATTCAACTGTCAATCTAGATGTATTTAACATGTGTATCAATTTTTACCATTTTTGGAGACTTTTGGATATTTATTTTTAATTTTTAAAAATCAATGGCATTAATTATAAAAATGCGATTGATTTTAAAAAATCAAAAATAAATATCTAAAAGTCCCCAAAAAATGGTAAAAATTGATACACATGTTAAATGCATCTAGATTAACAGTTATATAAAAAAAATTTCAAAAAAATATAAAAGAATGAATTTTTGCACCCGAGTGCACTATATCACAACTCATAGTAGTTAACGGTATAATATTTTAACTTATTATATCATAATGATAGGTAATATGATACTAACACATTATAATAATATATAATTTTATTAATTGTAATAATATGATATTACAATAATAATATTAATTAACCATAATTAATAATACAATATGTTATAATATCATCAAAATAATATGTCACTAATATAATATAACTAATAGCATTAACAAAAATATTAACAATATATAACATAATAAACATGATAATGATATATTATATATGTTATAATATATTATAATTTTCTATTACAAATTATGATATATTATATTGTAATATTATATGTTATTATAGTAATAACATAATAATATATAATACAGTTCTATGTATTAATGGTGACGTAGTATAATATATTAATAATATATCGATGCTGTCATTGTTATCATTATAATTATACCATAATAGTATATTATTACTTACTATTATGACGTTAATAACATATTGTCATAATAGTTATAATGTTATAATATTAATATTGTGGGTGGTTAACATAGTTACGCGGTTAGATGGGTAGCCGTAAAAATTATATTAAGGTTTAATAGGTTGCAATAGTCATATATTATATTTTTATCTTAATTATTATATAAAATTAAAATTTTAATTTTCATTATTATATATATCGTCATTATTTTAAGAGTATTGTTCCCCTATCGATTTTTTATAGATTAAGAGTTTGATATTCATTGTTGCTTTTTAAATGCTGGTATAAAAATGATCCTTATCTAAGCAGATGATCCATGATAAAAATAAAAAATTTAAAAAAATTTACCATGAAAATAATAGTATTATTACATTAGTCATATGTAAAAATTTAATATCGGCTAATTTATAGATCGAATATTCTTTGCCATATTTAAAAATACATGTTATAAATATATATCATCCCATCATTATACAAAATATTTGTATCGATAATTTTTTATTATTAACATGCCCAATTAAATATTCAATTTGATAGACCAACATAAACAATCGATTTACGATGTAAAAAATCATTTACAAATGAAATCAAATTTGAAATTACAATTCTCATGTAACATACATCCTGGACATTTTACATTATACTTCAAATATATATGTTAACATAGTATTGAGTAATCCTATTAACCCGGACTAAGTAAATGCCCCACTTAGCCTACCTTAAAAAACCTATTTACAATAAATTTTTTTATTTTTTCTTTATGCACTTGTTTATCTAAGTCTATTTAACATATAGACCATGTCTTACCATTTTTTAATATGTTTATCTATTTTTTGAGATTTTTAAACATCTATGTGTATATATGTATTTAAAATACTCTTATTTTTAAAAATCTAAAAAAATATATACAGATATCCAAAAATGGTAAAACTTGATTTATATATTAAATACACTTAGATAAACAAGTGTATGAAGAAAAAATAAAAATATATAGTTTAAATAGGATTTTTGAGGTAGACTAACTGAGATATTTACTTAGCTCGGGCTAACGGAATCATTCCTCTATTATATATGCTAATAATATATTGATATTATCATTGTTATTATTATAACTATATTATAATAATAAATTATGGAATTATTATTATCAAGTTAATGACATATTATCATAATATTATAACAAAGTTTAATGTTATAATATTTAATTTTGTGATGTATTTACATAGTTATTATTGATGCCATGGTAGTTGTTGTTAGGCGGGTGGCTGTGAAAATTATATTAAGGATTAATAAAAGTATAATAATCATTATTTATAAGTTATTATACTTTTAGTTTATTGTTAAATAAAACTAATAGTTTATTTTTTAGTTCATTTTTCATGGTTATATATTATCAATATTGTTAGGAGTACTTACTCCATAATGTTTGATGTGTGTGAACACGAAAGCTGAATATCATTCCTATTCGTACAAAAACTATCCATACAGATCATAATCCATGATAGAAAATAACAAATTTGAAATATGTATCAAAGAAATAATATTATTATGATATTAGTTACAAGAAACATTTTATTCAACTAATTTACATGTCAAATATATCGACATTTAAAAAGTTTCTATTATTATAATATAATATATCATCCACTACATAGAATAATATTTCAATTGATATTTTTTCATTTTTTTTATTGTTAGCATGCTCGGCGAAATATTTAATTTAGAAGACCAGCACAGGGATCCAATATACGGTATAAAAAATCGTCTCCAAACATAACCAAAAATAGAAAATTTCAGTTCCCATGCACCGTAATCTAATTATAACAATAAGTTTGAAATATCTAAAAAAATAAAAATATTCACATAATTATCGGTCAATATTGTTACTAATCATATCCTATTGCAGATTAGTGTAACTAAGGTTAATATAACAGTTACAAGTAATTAACGGTATAATATTTATCATACTATATTATAATGACAGGTAATATGATAGTAACATATTATGATAATATATAATGTTATTAATTGTAATAATATGATATTACGATAATAATATTAATTAACCATAACGTATTAATAATATAACATAACTAATAACATTAACAAAAAAGAACAATGTATCACATAATAAAAATAATAGGATATATTATTATAAAATCATGTATATGAAATATTATATATATTATATTATAATATTATATGTTTGTACAGTAATAACATAATACTATATGATACATTGTTATTATGTTTTAATGTTAACATAATATTATATATTAATAATATGTTGATGTTGTCGTTGTCATCGTTATAATTATACTATAATAGTATATTATTACATATTATTATCATGTTAATAGCATATCCTCATAATAGTTATAATGTTATAACATTAATATTGTAGGTTATTAACATAGTTATACTGTCAGGTAGGTGACCGTAAAAATTATCTTAAGGGTTAATAAGTTATAATAATTATTTATTATATTTTTATTTTAATTATTATATGTAATTAAAATTTTAATAATAATAATTATTATTATTATTTATCGTCAGTATTGTCAAGAGTATGGTTTCTTTATCATTTTTTACTATTATATTAAGAGTTTTATTTTCATTATTGCTTTTCAAACATGAATAATTTTTTTGATCATATTAAGAGTTTTTATTTTCATTATTGCTTTTTCGGATGTGACTAAGATATCATTTTTTAAATCATATTAAGAGTTTTATTTTTATTATTGCTTTTTCCAACTTCACTAAGATCTGGGAACAAGAGCTGGATATTTTTCATTTTGGTATAAAAATTATTGTTATCCAAACAGATAATCCATGAAAAAAATAAAAAATTTAAAAAGATTTACCATGAAGTTAATAGTATTATCCTGTTAGTTATATGTAAAGATTTTCTCATCCACTCATTTACAAATCAAATATTCCTTGCCATATTTAATATAATTCATGATATAAACATATACATCCTACCATCATAGAAAAATATTTCTGTTGATAATTTTTAAAATTTTTTTACTTTTAATTACTCCTGTAAATGTTTAGTTTGAAAGACCAACATAAGCAATCAATGCACAATATAAAAAAATTGATCTAAAATGGTATCAAATTTGAAATTACCATTCTCATGTTACATACATCCAAGACATTTTACAGTTAACGTAATGTTATACATGCTAATAATATATTGATGTTATCATTGTTATTGTTATAACTATAATATAATAATATATTATAGCATTATTATTATTATCACGTTAATGACATATCATTATAATAGTTGTAATGTTATAATATTTAATTTTGTAATTTATTTACATAGTTATTATTTTCTTGATTGAGATTATATACACCACAACATATAATATTATAAATTAGACTTATTCACAACCTTCATCATAAAAGGATATCTTCGTAGATATCCCAAATGCTGGGGGATAAGTCATAAATTCTTCATACTTGGGACCACAAATCTAACGTCTCACATTTGGAGGCAATATTTGTTAAAAATTCGCATGAAGAGGGAATTGAACCCCCATTTGGCCACAACAGCACCACTTAAGATTACCAACCGAAAATTTATGTAGTTATTATTTATGCCGTGGTAGATGTTGTTAGACGGATTAACAAAGTTATAAAAATCATTATTTATAAGTTGTTATATTTTTATTATATTGTTAAATAAAATTAATAATTCAATTGTCATGGTTATATATAATCAATGATGTTTTTTTTGAGTATTTATATACATGATGAATTTGTGCCGTACCCCCTCTAATACACACGTACCTCCTCTAAGTTTGCGTATTAGTATTTTAGACATCGACGTTTGCATATTAGCATATTAGACCCTAATAAGTTTCATCATTTGCATTTTAAACCCTCCGTCCTAATGTTGTCTATTATACACCGTTTGGTCGTGTACAATGACGAAAATATCCTTCAATAAAAACAAAATTACAGCGGCTAGCCCATTCTCTTTACAACACATTAAGAAGAAGAATCACTGATTCAATAGAATTAGGAAAGATAGATGCCCATGGAAAGAAGGAATTACAAGGAATTCAGATCCTCGCTTGGGTTTTTTTGCTTTTTTTTTTTTTTACGTTTTTGATGTTTCTCCATTGCGTTGTTTAGATTAGCAAGAAAAGAAACAAAAGGAGAGATGGTCTTAAGGGCCACCATCTCCCTCCGTGCCTATTCCAGTGCCTCCAAGGCCATTGCCCCCTCTGCCCGCTCCAATTCCAACACCGATGTCAAGCCGAATGCCAATTGCAGCACCGAACCCACCGCCAACTCCGAGGCCACCACCTCCACTCCTACTTGCACCGCCCCCATACGCTCCACTGCCGCCTCCCCCTTGGCCTCCTCCAAAGCCCCCTCCAGCACTTCTGCCTCCAGCTCCATCTCCTCCCCAGCTTCCAAAACAACTGCCAAAAGTACCTCCTAAGCCACTAACTCCACCCCCTCCCAAGATTTCATTGCCTCTTTCTGCCTGTCCAACTCCTTCGCTATTACATTTTTTATTCCTATAGCTTACATCGGCGGGGCCTATATCTCCAACACCAGTGGCCTCGCCAACATTCTCACCAAATGTACGAGACCGTCCTCCCTTAGGCTTACCAGACTCGATATCTTTGATGGGTTCTTCATGGGTAATTGCATTCAGATGGAACAGAATGACGAGAGAAAGAAGTTTAATGCAGGAAACCGTTTTCGCAGAGACCCATGCATGATTACTTCTTGTTTCTCATCCTTGAAGAAAATCGCCTCCAACTGATTTCTACCTGCATGTCTTTAACAGGTAAGCGACGCCATTGCTGCTTTCATCCAACCCCTTCTCTACTTTCTGACCACGAATTTAGGAACAGAACATGTTGTTTGCAGTTGGACTAGTTGAAATAAATAAAACAGAAAATTAGAAGTCTCTTAATTATTAGCTAGTTACCATAAAAAAATTATAGCAAGTTCCAGGTGGGCCGATCTAATCTATGTTATATGTATTCCTGTCTCCAACAGACCACATCCTCATGAATCCATGCAACTTGCCTGACATGCGGGTGCCTTGATGTATGATCTGATCCATATATCACTATTGGTGGATCCTACATGCAATGCGAATTCTAGCGACCATTTGGTAGGTTATGAAAAGATATATCCAAGGGCATTTTAGTTTTTTTTTTTTCTTTCAAAAAGTAGTTGTTCTCATTCAGTGATAACAGATAGCACGTCAAGCTTTGGCTTGTTGTTGCCAGTGGGGGGGGTTGGAGTTGATGCAGACGGTGGTGTTGGTGGCGACGGAGGCAGGGAGGCGGCAGACTTGGGGGTGGACTTGGGGGAGCCGAGGAAGGGAAGAAAGCCAGCTCACGTTGTAAAGAGAATGAGCTAGCTACTGTGATTTTGTTTTTGTTGAGAGATATTTTCGTCATTGCACACGATCAGACGATGCATTACAGACGGCGTTAGGGCGGAGAGTTTAAAATACAAATGATGAAACTTATTAGGGTCTAATATGCTAATACGCAAACGTTGGGGTCTAAAATACTAATACGCAAACTTAGAGGGAGTATGATGCAAATTTCCCTGTCAACTTATATTACATTTAAGCACATTCATAATCCTCACACTGTAGAGAAAAATTTTCAGTAATGCTCCATAGGGAAAACTACAAATACTTCCACCAAACGGGAAAAAAAACTCTCGCACCATGTAAATGGGGTGGGGAGATCGAATTTATGATTAGCGAATAATGAGCCTTAATGAGTTACCACCAAGGCACACCCCTGGTGACCATTAATATTGTTAGAAGTACTATTTCTCCATAAAATATTGTAAATCTCCTATTTTAAATTTGGAAGGAAATTTATATTTTTACAAATGTGTGTGCATAATAAATATTTTTAATTTTTTTTTATGATAATACATTTTTCAAATATTTGAATTTTTGCTATTAATTTTAGAGTACATTCCAATATGTCATTATCATCAATTTGGAAAGTTTCGGAAAGGGAAATATGAGTATTTTAATATTTTATAATAAATCAGGTGTAAAATTGCAAATTTTGGTAACTTCAGTGTATAAAATAAATAACAAGAAAAAAGAGCAAAACAGATGCTTAGTTTAAATTCGATGATGGAAAATTTTGATGCTTGGGGATAGGCCATAATCAAGGGTTATTGTTCGAGAAAATCCTACCCAAAAGTTTGATCAAAGCGGGCTCAAACAGATTATATATCGTTAGACAACAAGGAAATGATCTCAACCATTAAAAGCTATGATTCCATATAGGATACGGATGATCCAAACCGTTGGATGTGTGTAAAACTTAATTTTATATAGAGAAATGTTGTTAGATCATGTGTGAACACCTTGATGGATCATTACTCGACAATTTGTAATTCTATCTTAATAATGCCTATATTAGTAGAAATGGTAATAAGTTGATCTAAATCGTTAAAAATTTATTTAAAATTGAATTTTGATGATCTAAATCATTGGATTAAGACAAAATAAGTTATTTTCTAAGATATATATGTTAAATCTATGATTAGAATTTCTACGATATATAT
This sequence comes from Annona cherimola, assembly GCA_030490835.1. Classification (NCBI taxonomy): domain Eukaryota; kingdom Viridiplantae; phylum Streptophyta; class Magnoliopsida; order Magnoliales; family Annonaceae; genus Annona; species Annona cherimola. The sequence continues at coordinate 71,414,811 of CM059971.1, forward strand.
GTTAAATCTATGATTAGAATTTCTACGATATATATGTTAAATTTATGATTAGGATGGTGATTAGTGGTTTAGACTAACAATTATAACTATTTATAACTTAATTTACATCACCCATGTAGTAAATCTATAACCGAAAGAAAAAATATATAAGAAATAGTAAACGAATTATTTTTGATATGAAACGTTTCGTAGCAACTAAGATATTATCATTAAGTAACAACCAAATTTTCATCTTAATAGGTTTCGTAGATCGTAAATTAAAAATCCTAGAAGATCAGCCTGAACATGGTAGAACAGCTCTCAGAACCAGCTGCATTAATTAATTTTTCGTAATTTCTATACAATGAAATTGAGGCCGAAACTTTTATATAATATATAATATATTCTTAATATTGCTAAATAAAAATAAAAGTTTTTTTGGATGATATAAAAATTAATGTGATTTGAATTATCCCTAAACTCATAACCTTGTCAGTAGAATAAAAATACATAAATAAATATAAATAATTAATATTTTATGCTGAAATTATTTAATTTGGTTATCACTTATATTATTGATCTATGATAGAAATTTTAGGTTTAAATTCCTTGATTGGATTATAAAAAAATTAAAGAAGTTCAGTGTATTTGATTTCAGCAAGTATCGGCAGATTGAAGAACAATCAAAAATGAAATTTTAAACTCAAATAATAATTATCTAAAATACTATGATTATTTAAAATATATGATTATTGACTTAGTTCATGTGGAAAATTTTTATAAAATATTTAAAGAATAATGAAAATTAAATTGGAATGAATAGACTGCCGAAAATTAATATGATCAAGGGGGACTCACCCACGATCATATTAAGTTTTGGAGCTCAAATGATTATTAGTTAGTAATTGATAATATGATAATGATATCTAATGGTTAAAATTGAATATTTATACAATAGGGTTGAATATGATGCAGAGAATATAAATTAAAAGGTAGAAGAGTAGTAATCTGGTAATTTCGTGAAATGAACTTCAACTTAAATTTAATTTATCAACTTGGAGAAAGTAATATTTTAGGATTGATAAAATTTATTATAAATGATAAATTTAAAATAATTTAATTTATATAAGGAACCATATATTAGCTAAACTACAAAAGTGAGGATACATAGAGATATTCGTATACCTTAGGATGGAATATCATGCTAAATCATTATTAAAAGAGTTAATTTGAGTTAAAATATTGATTAAAAAGTATTATTTTTGAATGCGATGATTTGAGCATTGTAGTAAAATACAGTACAAGGATGGATTATAGATTTATACAAGGTAAGTAGAGATCATTTTTCCTCTTTTTGATTTTGTGTTGTACTGTATGGTTATAGGAATAGATGTTTTGGATGCCATTATTTTCTAATTTTTGAGTTAATAAATGTTATCAGTTATGATGATTTATTGTGATGTCGAGTTTAGCTTTTTATTCATGCTAGAATTATACATTATGACATTAGCATATGTTCCTTAGTATGCTGACATATTTATGATCTATGGTTGTAGTTGTGAATTTGTAAAGTTTTGTTGTTCGACCATCGGTGACAACCGTTGGCACATCTTGACCATGGATCAGGATATGATAGCCCGGATGACATTAGTTCAGGCCTACTTATCTAAGCGATATGAATTTGGTAGGCTGTAGACCTGATTTGTCGGGCCTTTGTAATTTAGATAATGTATATTGTGACTTGGTCTGTGGGACTGGAGGCCATCAATGTAACGGTTGATGCTAGAGTCATTCGTGTACTGTGGTGCGGCGTGATTGCGGCTATGTATTGAGCACAACAGGGTATCAATTACACATTAGGTTTGGATAAAAATGGTTCTTGATCTATCCTTATTGTACAAAGTTGGTCACTCGTACTAGGATGCAATTATAGCAACTTAGGTTGCATAGTGGGTTGGATTACGGGGCAAGATACTAAACCTCTCTATTGGATTAGAGACCTTTATTTGATCAATTAGAGAAGGGACATGCATATGTTGCATTGATGTTTACTTGAGCATTAACATATGTTTCATATGGATTTAAACTGGATTTGGATTTGTGATATAATTTGTGTTTTGTCAACTCCTATGCATATTATTTACTCAAATTTTACTGATTTTAATCTAGAGGGGTGATCATTTCAGGCCGGCCGCACGACACTGCTCCGTGCGTCCGGCCTGAAAACCTATTTTTTTTTATTTTTTTTTTGATTTTTTTTCATGGGTAAGTAAATCTAGGTGTATTAAATCTATAAAACAAGTTTTACCATTTTTGGATGTTTTTAAGTATTTTTTTTGGATTTTTAAACACGGTGGCAGTTTCGTAATTTTTGGATTTCAGAAAATTACGAAACTGCTACCGTGTTTAAAAATCCAAAAAAAATACTTAAAAACATCCAAAAATGGTAAAACTTGTTTTATAGATTTAATACACCTAGATTTACTTACCCATGAAAAAAAATCAAAAAAAAAATAAAAAAAAATAGGTTTTCAGGCCGGACGCACGGAGCAGTGCCGTGCGGCCGGCCTGAAATGATCACACCTCTTTAATCTATATGCTCTACTTACTGAGTTTGCTCAGACTTATTGTATTTTGTTAAATTTTTTTAGATAACAAGTATGCAGGTAGAGACCAACATGGGGTTGATATATTAGACAAGGCTAGAACTTGACGAATCCATACTAGAATTATTTGTTTTGATTTTTTTGAATGATTAGTAGAGAAGTGAAGTGTGTATTTTATAAATTTAATCATTTGGATCTAGTTTAATTTGAATTTATGAAATGCCTGGTGTCCTAATGAATTCAATTATTGCATGTGTATGTTTTCCTATTATCATTAATCTTGTATTTTAGTAGTGATCGTTCACTTTGTCGGTGGGGTGTTACAAATATATCATTCATCATCGTAGAAAAATATTTCGATTGTTATGTTTTTCATTTTTTATTATTAGCATTCTCGACTAAATATTTAATTTGAAAACCAGCATAGGGATCCAATGTCGAGTATGAAAAATCATTCCCAAATGGAATCAAATTTGAAAATTTTAAATTTTGACACAGGGGACGTGGCCTGGTAGTAACAACATTGGCACAAAATGCCACGAGTTATTGTTCGAGTCTCGCTAGCTGTGTGTGGCGTTTTATTGATCTCCCTGGATGGGAGTTTTTATAGATTTCTCCTAATATAAGGATATTTATAAAAAAATCACTTCATGGTATGAGGGTTGAATGTGCTTGATTATACTATCAGATATCATAGTATGTATAAATTCTATTAAAAATTTTAAATCTCATGCAACATATATCTAATTTAACAATAAGTTTGAAATACGACAAAAAGTAACAATGTTAACATGATTGTTGGTTAATATTGTTGTTAATCATATCCTATTGTATATTAATGTAACTAGTATTAATATAATAGTTACTAAGTAATTAATGGTATAATATTTTAGCGTATTATATCATAATGATAGGTATAATTTATACTAACATATTATATTAATATATAACATTATTAGCTATAATAACATGATATTTCGTTCGTTGGTTAATATGGTTGTTAATCATATCCTATTGTATATTAATGTAACTAGTATTAATATAATAGTTACTAAGTAATTAATGGTATAATATTTTAGCATATTATATTATAATGTAGATATAATGATACTAACATATTATACTAATGTATAACGTTATTAACTATAATAACATGATATTATGATAATGATATTAATTAACAAGTATAATAATATAATATATTATAATATTATCATAATAATATGTCACTATTTTAACATAACTAATAACATTATAAATAATATTAACAATATATAAAATAAAAAACATAATATGATATATTATATATGTTATAATATATCATAATGTTATATTATAAAATAATATATTTTAAACTATATTAAATTATTATAATATCATATATAATATTATGATTATTATATATAATATAATATTACCAGATTATATGTTATTATAATAATAGCATAATAATATATAATACATTGTTATTACGTATTAAGGTTAACATAATGCTATACATTAATAATATATTGATGTTTTCATTGTTATCATTATAATCATATTACAATAGTATATTATTACTTATCATTGCATTAATAACATATTACCATAATAGTTATAATGTTATAATATTAAAATTATGGGTTATTAGCATAGTTATTATCAATGCAATTGTGGTTATTGTCAGGTGGTTGCTGTAAAAATTGTATTAAGGGTTAATAAGTTATAATATGTAAATATTCCCACATCATAAGAAAGTTGCAAATTTTACCCACACAGTCCAAGGGACTTGAATGCTGGCGGGTGGAATAAAATCCACCGGTGGCTATCGTCAGTATCGTCAAGAGTACTATTTCCCTGTCATTTTTATCAGATTAAGAATTGATTTTCATCTTTGCCTTTTTAAACATGACTAAGATGTGTGGACAAGAGTTGGATAGGTTCATTTTGGTATAAAAATTATCTAAACATATAATCCATGATAAAAATAACAAATTTAAAAGATTTACCATGAAAATAATAGTATTATTATGTTAGTTGTATGTTAGAAATTTGTTATCGATTAATTGACAGATCAAATATTCCTTGTCATATTCAAAAATTCTTGTTATAAATATAAATCATCCCATCATCGTAGAATCGTTTTTAAATTTTTTCTTTTTAACATGCCTAGCTAAATATTTAATTGGAAAGACTAGCATAAGCAATCAATGGATGATACAAAAAATCATTTACAAAGGGAATCAAATTTGAAATTACAATTCTTATATAACATACATCTAAGACATTTACATTCTACTTAAGTATATTTGTTAACATAATATTATATATGCTGACAATATATTGACGTTATCATTGTTATTATTATAAATACAATACAGTAATATAAAGGGAACTAAATTTTTAAATTTCAATTCTCATGTAACGTACATCCAAGACATTTTACATTCTACTTAAGTATAAATGTGAACAAAATATCATATATGCTAATAATATATTGATGTTATCGTTGTTAATATTACAACTATAATATAATAACATATTATAGCGTTATTGTTATCAAGTTAATGATATATTATCATAATAATTATAATGTTATAATATTTAATGTTGTGATTTATTTACATAGTTATTATTGATGCCATGGTAGTTGTTGTTAGATGGGTGGCTGTGAAAATTATTTTAATAATTAATAAAGTTATAATAATAATTATTTATAAGTTGTCGTATTTTTCTGTGAAAATTATATTAAGGATTAATATAAGTATTAATTATAACAACCATTATTTATAAGTTGTTACATTTTTATTTTATTTTTAAATAAACTTAATAGTTTAATTTTCATGGTTATATATCATCAATATTGTTAGGAGTACTGTTTCTCCATAATTTTTAATCTAATTAATTTGTGTGTGAACAAGAAAGCTGGATGTTATTCATATTCTAACAAAGTTTTCAAAAAAGATCATAATCCTTGATAGAAACTAACAAATTTGAAATATTTAGTAAGGAAATAACATTATTATGATATTAGTTGCATGTAAAAATTTTATTCCACTAATTTATGTATTAAATATATCTTTCCACATTGAAAAAAATTCTGTTATAAAATATATCATCCATCATCGTAGAACAATATTTCAATCAATATTTTTTTCTTTTTTTATTCTTAGTATGCTCAGATAAATATTTAATTTGGAAGACCGGCATAAGGAACCAATGTACGGTATAAAATATCATCTCTAAACGGAATCAAATTTGAAAATTTGAATTCTTATGCAACATATATCCTACGCACACATTCACATCCTTCTTCAAGTCACAAGACTGCCAGTAATTCTCTATAAATAGTGGCAAAGAGAGTGTTAAAGCATTATAAGAAAACGAAGAGAATATTAAATGGAGTGTGGGAAGCTTATTTTACTTGTGTTAGGATTTTTTTTATTGCATCCGCCTGCTTTTGCAATAAAAAAGGTATTTTTTTATTTTTCTTTTCTGTGCGTGAGATTGAGAAATTTTGGTATAATTTTCTTTCCTTTACTAATATATCATTTTAATAATTTTTGTTTATTGCTTATATTTTAAGTAGATATTGGAAGTCGTTTATTTGTAATTGCGATCCTTACATAAATATCTGACATACATGCAGGTTAAAATTTCATGTTACTTCTGCATTCTATAGATTATTGTATCATAAATCTAATTTCGTTTTTTTTTACATCTTAAAAGAGTTTCGATGATTGAAACTAAGATTTGATGAATGCATATTCTTAAGTTTATTCACCCCGTTTTATTTGAATTTCATTTCTATTCTTTCACATCTCTAACTAAAACTGTATTCTTTTTGTGCTTTATAGAATTATGTGGTATACTTCGGTGCTCATTCTCATGGTCACGATGCTACATTGTCCCATTACGAACAAGCAACAGAAAAGCATCATGCTTTCTTGGAATCCTTTTTAGGAAGGTGGGGAGACCTGATCTGCTCATTCACTTATAGTATACATGATGTTTGAACACTTGAAAAAAAATATTTTTCCATGTTAAAATGCAGATCATTTGTCTAATTTATTCTCTTGCTTTTGACTATTCTACACAGCAAGGAAAAGGCAAAAGACGCAGTCATTTATTCATATCAAAAACACATCAATGGTTTCGCTGCCAAACTTGAGGAGGAAGAAGCATTGGCAATCTCAAGTAAGATAAACAATATAATAGGCCCATATTCAATGCAGCTAAATGACTAATTTCGGCTCTAATAAGATCCAAAAGGTTTCGTGTTTTTAATTACCACAACGAATTTTGTTTATGTAGCTAATTTTTTAGACACATATAACATATATTTGATTCTATGTATTTTGAACAAAGTTAATTATTTAACTGCAAATACTTACTTTTTTTATACAACAACCTCCGGTTTGAGCTGAATTGAACTTATCAGACTCAAGAAGGGATAAAGCTTTCGTTTTTTCTATGCACATGACTTCAACATAAACTCGTTACTTTAAATAGTTGCATTTGATTAAATTCAGTCATTCTTCTCATAAAAAAAGGGCCATTCTTTAGGCGCAGCCAGAAGTTAATATAGGCATTAATTTATTTTTGATGCGAATATAAGTATTAAAATTTAGTTTCGATAAATATAGTACATTTAGCTGCATTTGGTAACAAATGCAATCAAACTAAAATTTGGCTCCAAAGCTGTATTTTTTATTTTTATTTTCTGATCCGACTGTTTTGCAATATATATATATCTTCTCTATAAATCCGAATCAAAAGATTTTCTGTCCGTATCCTCTGTACACGTATGAACATTATTAAGATTAATATTAAGAATAGGGTCTTTTCCTAAAAATCATTGACATTAGTATAATGGGAAAAAAGATGACATTGCAGCGACGTCGTCACCGATGGGTCGGCGTTACACCCATTGCCAACAAAATAGTCCCATATTTTCATTAAAAAAATTGTCCCAAATAAGAAAGTTTACTGCCGTGATCTCCCAATTTCTCTCTTTTGTCAATTGAAATCTTTTTTTTTAAAAATATACTTCCACAAAACAGGGAAGAAATAAACACATGCCGGGAATCAAACACCCAACCCCTCCAAAACGGTCCATGGGTTTAATGTGCTAAAATGCAATTAGGCATATGAGCTAGGGTTTATTTGGCAAAACTCCATAATTGTACGTTGCTGAACACGTATATTGATTAATGATTTGTTTATGTCATTTAGAGCATCCGGATGTCATGTCAGTATTTCCAGACAAGCTCAATGAATTACATATCACTCGTTCATGGGCGTTTATGGGACTTGAGAGAGATGGTAAAGTTCCAGCAGGGTCCATCTGGGATAAGGCTGACTTTGGGAAAGATACTATCATTGCAACTTTGGATACAGGTTTGCTTTTCTCCAATTAATTAAATTAATTAGTCAATGCCTAATTAGTAATCTATTCTTCATATGCACTTATGAACAAGAGGGGGGGCTGGAAATTAACTTTATTTCGTTGATATATATATATAGAGAGAGAGAGAAAAAAAAAAATATTCAAGTGCAGTGTCACTAAAATGGATCACACATGATGACAAAATTATAATCTACTTCATCTATTATATTTAGAATAATGTATTCTATTACCATATCAATTTTCATCCCAATTGGATATATGTATGTATCTTATCTAAAAATGGTACAATTTCAATGCAATAAAATAATTTGATGTAAATAACAACTTTAAAGTGAATTTTTCAATATGTAAACTATTTACTATAAAATTTATATATGTATAAATGATTGTATAAAATTTCATTGCATTTTAATATGCATGTAACTCATTTTTGGGCAAATGACGCATCATAATAACTCTTATATATACAGAGAGAGCTGTTCCGATGCATCTCAACTGCACCAGAACCAACTGCACCGGAACAGTGCTACATTTGCCCAAAAAAGGGCCTCACATATATTAGAATGCAATGAAATATACAATCATTTATCTATATATAAATTTTATAGTGAGCGATTTACATGGTAAAAAAATCATTTTAAAGTTGTTATTTACATCAAACTATATTATTACGTTGAACTTGTACTATTTTCAGATGGGGTCCATATACATCTAATTGGGGTAAAAATTAGTATGATAATAAAATACATGATTCTAAATACAATTCATGGAATAGATTATAATTTTCTGTATTGGCCACATTTTGACGTAAATGCACTATTGTTGTGCTGGACGTGAATATTTCTAATATATATATATCAATGCCAGAATCTCATGATATTGCTGGTTTGAATGCTGGGCAAATCATTTCCAGGTGTTTGGCCAGAATCGAAGTGCTTCAAAGATGATGGAATGGGACCCGTACCAAAGAGGTGGAAAGGTTCCTGCCAAAACGACACCAAGGATGGTGTGCCATGCAGCAGGTAGTACTGAATATGAGTTGTTATAGGACTTCGATTTTATGCGACATGGCGCATAATGTCTCAAAATGCGACATCTCTTTGCTGCCGTTGGATGGGCAAGGAATAAATCCATGCCAAAAAAAAAAAAAAAAGAACCGGGAAAACACATACCTTCGAAGAAGACGCAGGAAAGATCAAATACGGGCAAAAAAAAAAAAAAAAAGATTTTCTTTTCTTTTTCTTTTGTTTAAAAGCACCCCAGCACCAAAGTCATTCCATTCAAGCAAATTATGTCTGGGTTGAGACGCGTTGCTGCATCAGTCGTCATTACTAAAAACTAGATACGAGTTTACTAGTGTCTCAAAGAACAACAGGACTTCTTATAGAGATCTGTATACCTGGAGTTCAAAGAAAAGACCAATTATAAATAGGAAGGCCAGGCAGTGGTGGGAATCCTCTTCGTTTAAGACATTCCAAGTATTTTAAAGCCGAAAAGCAAATCCGCTGTCTCTAGCTGGGAAAAAAAAAAAAAAAAAAAAAAAAATCCAGATATCCTTCTCCCTGTCTCAGCCTGAAACGTCGTTGAAAGGGTGATGGCCTGATGGGTGTGGTTTGGCTGAATGAGTAAATGCCCTTGTATGTCTTTCGCCACATCATCAAAAGAGCCATCTGCTTTCCCTCCTCATCCTGTCTCTGCATTTAATGCTCCCTTTGTGCTATTCAACGGCAGCAAAGACATGTCGCATTTTGAGACCATGTCGTATAAAATCAAAATCCGTTGGGTGCGGTTTTTTTTATTTTTGAATTCATTTTTTATACAATCATCTCAAACAACGTGTAAAAATCAAACCCTCTAGTAAACCTACAACCACCAACCAACCAATTTTTCTAGCATTGTATTTATTCTTCATCCTATTTTTTTTTTTTACACAAATTAACATTAGACACTTCCATTGCCATTTGCAAGGGAGACGCATGCTACCACAATTGCTGGCGCTGTCATTTCATCCCATGACTGCTGAGAGGCACTGTCATGTACCACGACGAGTAACACCCAGTCAAATCCGTTGTTATATGCCTTAAACCCTAATACATTCATAATTCATTTAAAATACTTTAATCCTAATCTTACTACATTTAATATAAGGTTGGCCACCCGTTTTATGGGCGGCACAAAATTATTATTATTATTTTACATAATGCAGCTTTAAGTCCTACCCAGATCTTTTATCTTAAAATGCCATAATTTTTTGTTTGGTGTTTCATTTGGATTTTCGATGTAAAGGCACATTTCAAAGATCCATATAACCAAATTTCACAGGGAAAGATCACAGGGCTCACACATGTATTAAAAAATTGCATAAAATCGAGAGGCCTAATATGAACATAGTTTTGCATTGAAGTTGCACACGAAAGTAATCGATAAGAAGATTAACATATTCTTTTAATTGTAATCGTAAATAAATACATAAAAGCAGGAAATACCAGTAATTAATTTTATGGGTTTGATGAATTTTTGTGTTAAGTTATTCCTTATATACATTTTGATATTCTGAGTGCAAGGGAGGGTTAATTCGAAATACCGACCCGCTTCTATGTAACCAGACATAGAAGCAATTTCACGTAACTCCTTTAAATTTTAAAATTTTGATGTTTTATGAAAAATTCAATTCATTCATTTTATTTAACATCATTTGTTTAGTTAGAAAACTAAGTTTCAACTAAATCCAATATGTGAATAAGCCACATTCACTCAAAAATGAGTATATTTATATGTAAATTAGGGAAAATACTTTGATTTATTCACTTATATATTTGAATGTAGTAATATTTTATAGAATCATTTTTTTATATAGTAATGATATTTTAGATGGTTTAAATGTTGAAAATACTACTTAAATATTTAGTATTAAATCATTTTATTATATTAATTTTACATGTTTATAGATGAGACCCATATATAATAATATTAGACAGATAATTTTTTTTTATAATAATATAAGTGATATTAAACATAATAGATAAAATAAATTTTTCATCAATCATTTAGATGTTAAACTGAAGGAGGTTCCATAAAAACATCTCCGTTCAAAATATACCAATCATATTAGACCTTAATTCAAAATCCACCCACATAATCCTCAAATTATCTTCGGTTACTAATCCCAAATATACTTTCTATATTTTAACTTGAAATATGCTATGTTCCACATGGTGAGCTTTGAACATCACGTAAGAAATGATGGGTAGGCAGAAACCGAATTGCAGCTCGAACACTACCTCCCCGGATTCTGGTTATTATCTACCCATCTTTCATTTTCAAATCCACGTAGTAGGCATTTAGCCTTATTTCTATGTAACAAGTTTGAAAACAGGGGGGGGGGTGGGGGTGGGTTCCTGTGAGTCGTCATCTTAAGATTGAGAAAATCCAAGGATGTGGTGCGAGAAATGTGATGTCCAAAATATTCAAAAGTTTTAGCTTACCTGATCTTTTCACCAAATTAGATACGCACACTCCTCTTTCAAGGCTCTCAAATTTCTAATCCTATTTATACATCGGGTTAGGCGCCCTAATTTTGAGATAATTATCAGATCATACGGATTTAGATGTTAATGATGTGCGTGATGGCATATTGACTCTTATTTCATTCTATTCTTTTTACGAAAATTTCATTCTATTTGTTTAGTTTTATTTACTTATCAAAATCATGTAAACAACTATGGTTTCTTTAATTGTAATAATTCATGATTAAAAAAAACTTATGGACATGATTAATGGAATTTTATTTTTATTGAGATGATTTTTGTTTCATTGTAAATATCTTGAAAAATAGTTATTCATACGTTTCTAAAATCTAGGGAGTCTCTCATTTTTGGACCGCTCTGTTGCCAATGGTAGATTTGGCATTTACAAAATTCAGCTGTTTTATGTATATGTTGCATTTGTAGCATACTATAAAACTGTACAAGTATATCTAGAATTAAGCAAAAATATTGCTGGTAATTTGGAAATTAACCCTTGATATTATCAAACCAGAAAGCTGATCGGAGCCAAGTACTTCGATAAGGGGTATGCAGCGAGCGGGGCCACGATAGACCCTGATACTAAGTCAGCGCGTGACTACGAAGGCCATGGTACGCACACGCTCTCCACCATCGGCTGCGGCTTCGTTCCCGGGGCAAACGCTTTCCACCAAGCCAAAGGCACAGCCAAGGGCGGCTCTCCTGCCGCTCGAGTCGCAGCATACAAGGTCTGCTGGAATGGCTGCTATGATTCCGACATCTTGGCAGGTTTCGATGAAGCCATCCACGACGGCGTGGACGTGGTGTCCGTCTCACTTGGTTCTCCGAGACCCTTAGACTACCTTAAGGATGTTACAGCCATTGGCGGATTCCATGCAGTCATGAATGGGATACTCGTCGTTTGCTCTGCGGGAAATTCAGGACCAGCACTAAGTTCTCTGACCAACAGCGCACCTTGGCTCACTACAGTTGCTGCTAGCACACTCGATCGAGATTTTATATCATACGCTAGACTTGGGAATAATCAACAACTGCGGGTAATTTATCAAGATCATTAATTACAATTACGCATAGATAGAAAATCCGCTTAATCTTGTTGTGTACAGGGAAAAAGTCTTTCGCCAGATTCTCTTCCGGAGAAGATGTATCCTCTCATCTACGCTAAAGATGCAGTCGATCCAGATGGCGATCCCGATTATGCGTATGAAAATTTTGGACACAACCTAATTAATATACATGTATTTTAAAGCATCAAAATAATTAATATTACGTTTTTGGTTCTTGTGATTTGCAGTCGGATGTGCATGGAACCACTGGATCCTACGAAGGCCAAAGGGAAGATCTTGGTCTGCGACGTTGGTTATAACGAAAACCAGGAAAAGAGCTCGGTAGTGAAAGACGCAGGTGGGGTGGGAGTGATCTTGGCCAACGATGAGCGAACCGGCGATTCGCTTACTCCAGAGCCCCACATTCTTCCAGCCACACAAATCTCTTTCAACTCTGGCCTTTTACTTTTCTCATACATGAATTCCACCAAGTTAGTTTTTTTTTTTTTTTTTTACAATACTATTTTAAAAATAATCTCGTTTCATTTCCTTACTAATGATCTATGGGGGTCTATAATTAGGTCTCCCAAGGCCTACATCACCTTTCCACAGACAGTTTATGGCCAGAAGCCAAATCCCCAGGCGGCATATTTTTCATCCCGAGGACCAAATCCCATTACAGCGTCCATCCTCAAGGTCCCTCTCCCTCTTTGTCGGCATTTTGTTTCAGCAAAACTTTTCAAATTTAGTGTATTCTGTCTACAAAAAGTATCTATTCCATATATTTTTATGTGGATTTACATGTATTTAGTTTATGTATCGAATTTTACCAAATTCAAGTATACAGTTTTATAAAATTTCAAATCATAATTTTTCATTGAATTTTGTAAAAAATTATAGTTTTTGGATTCTTTAGTACGTGTTGATATTTTCACTTTTATTTTTTCAGCCGGATGTTACTGCTCCAGGAGTGCTTATTCTTGCAGCCTATACCGGACAAGATAACCCAAGCGAACCCTTCATGTTTTTGGATGGGACATCAATGTCATGCCCCCACGTTTCCGGCAGTGCCGGCCTTCTCAAATCCCTCTATCCTTCGTGGACCGCTGCTGCCATTCGATCAGCAATCATGACCACAGGTACATTACTTCCAAAATTCATATTCTCTAGTTCTCATTTATTCAAACCATTTAGGTTTATGACAACAAATGCAAGCCCAATAAAAATATGCCAGCGGCAAGTTTGAAAAAATTTCGACTTTATTGATATGATTTTAGAAATTCTGAAATTAAAAAGGGGCAATTCCATGCCCCCTGTACAGATATATAAAATCTAAAAATATTTAAATTTATCGACATGGCATGTTTCAAAGAAGAATCTCATAAAACAGATCAAATCCTGATACATATATATGTACTCCGGAATTGAGATTGCTGGCGATTGAATGTGTTTTCAGCGACAACCCTTGACAACACCGGGAAGACGATAATCGATGGCTCCACAAACGAAGAGGCCAACCCTTTCGTCTTCGGAGCTGGTCATATACGCCCCAACATTTCCATGTCTCCTGGCCTAGTTTACGACATCAGCGCCGATGACTATCTCAATTTCATGTGTGCCTCGGGCTATAACTCAACTCAGTTAGATGTTCTTCGCAAGCACCGGTGCCCAGAGAAGCCCATCAGTCCCTTGAACCTCAACTATCCATCCATAACTATCCCAGAACTAACACAAGATCCGGTCACCGTGACACGAAGGCTTAAAAATGTTGGCCCTCCCGGTACATACAAAGCCCGCGTGGAAACTCCGAAAGGAGTCTCCGCCGTTATTACTCCGAAGACATTGACATTCAAAGAGCTTGGCGAGGAGAAGTCGTTCGAACTCACCCTTCGGATCAGTGGTAGTTTCCCACCAAACGAGCACGCTTTTGGGAGGCTGATTTGGAGCGATGGCGTGCACTATGTTAGGAGTCCCATTTCTCTGTCGTCTTCTAGATCTCATGTAACCAAGCTTATGATTTAGGTGTTAGAAGTAATTAGGATTGGATTATTTTGTCATTTATCCTTTTATTTGTTAGATTTGATTTATAGAATATATTTAATATTATTTATACCATTCATGCGTCTGGGAGTCTGGCTTCTCTCAAACTGTGCGAATGCCTCTGAGAGTATTTACCGAAAACTTTTGGATTAGATCCTAGCAAAAGCTTTCTTTCAATGTTTAAGCATAGGCTCAATCATTTAAGGTCACGTTTGATTCCGTGCAAATGGTTATTATCTTATTTTTAATAAATTATAATATCTAATTTTTTTTATAATATTCATTCAAATATCATGGCACCAAAAATCGGACATTTTTGAACATTTTAAATATTATATTTATTTTCAAAATTTAAAAGTTTTTCTATTCTGTCAAACGATGATATATATATTTATGAAATATACAAGTTTTCAATGAAAGTGATTTGCTGCACCATAATTATCTACATATTAATTTTGATGTAATTTTTTAGATATGAAAAAACCATTTGTAAAAGCTCATTTTTAATCATTCCATGTAATTTTTTTGAGAAAATTCTATATAATTAAAAAAACAGCATACGCACCCTACCGTTTACGTCGATTGGATCAGCAACGGTACTGTTGGTTTCCTCATACGTTAAGAGGATGGAAAACGGACGCCGATATCCTGCCCCTCGCGGGCGCATACGTCTATTTTATTTTTATTTTTTTTTGAAATTTTTTTCATAAACTTGTTAGCCCAAGTGTATTTAATATATGTATAAATTTTTATCATTTTTGGAGATTTTTAGATATTTATTTTTTATTTTTGAAAAGCAGGGGCATTTTAGTAATTTAAAATTACCTAAAATGCCACTGATTTTCAAAAATAAAAAATATATATCTAAAATACTCTAAAAATGGTAAAAATTTATACACATGTTAAATACACCTATATTAACATTTTTAGAAAAAAAAATTTCAAAAAAATAAAAAAATAGGTGTGTGCACCCGGGAGACAGTACTTGTTTTTAATAAAAGATTGTGGTCTCTTGCACCCGGGTGCATTAAATCCATTTTATTTTTTAAAATTTTTTTTTATACAAGTGTTAGTATAAGTGTATTTAATATGTGTATCAATTTTTACCATTTTTGAGTATTTTAGATATTTATTTTTTATTTTGAAAATCAATGACATTTTAGTTAATTTTTTTTAGTAATTTTAAATTACCTAAAATGCAGCTGATTTTCAAAAATAAAAAATAAATATTTAAAATACTCCAAAAATGGTAAAAATTGATACACATATTAAATACACTTAAATTAACAATTTATAAAAAAAAATTTATATAAAAAATATAAAAATGAGTTAATGCACCCGGGTGCACTGAGGGTGCACTGAGCTGGGTGTAGGAAATCGCTACCCAAACTTAAACTCACTACATGATAGGTTATATGTAATAATTAAATTAAGGCCAAGAAAGATATATATTTGAAATTACGCCAAGCGTAATGGTTGATCGGTTTAGATTTCTAATGAAAAGTTGTGTGATTACATTAAAATATTATGTGCGGACGCTTGTATTGAATGCGCAATATGGGCAGGCAAAAAATAACTTTTGAATTTTTATAAATGTGTGGGGTCTTATATATGAAGGGTGATTCTTCTAGGCTGGCCTAAGTTAGGCCTTACTTAAGCTAACTAAAAAAACATATTTTTTTAATTTTTCAGAAATTTACGAAAATGCTACTTGGTTTATAAGCTAAATATACATAGTTTTACATGTCCGTATGATCCTATGTGGCAAGCTGTGGGACCCTCCACAAATATTTTTTTGATGGACATATACAATTAGGTATATTTAATCTATAAATCAAGTTTTATTATCTTTAGATAATTTTAATTTTTTATTTTTAAATACAGTAACATTTTTAATAATTTACAAAAATGCCACTATGTTTAAAAATAAAAATATTTAAAATTATCCAAAAATGGTAAAACTTGGTTTATAGATTAAATACACTTAGTTCTATATGTCCATGAAAAATAAAAAATTAAAATATGTTTCAGATTGACCCACCGTAATTATGGTGCAGTCCACTGTAACATGGGCCCCACACATATTAGAACATAATGAAATTCTATATAATTGTTTATCCATATAAAATTATACTTTAGACGGTTTAGATATTGAAAATACCACTTTAAGCTTAATATTTATATGAAACTATTTTATTACATTGATTTTACACAATTTTAAGATGGGGACCATACACATGTTGGATTTGGATGAAAATTAGTATGCTAATAAAGTGAATAATCTAAATATAATGAATGAAGTAAAATTTTCATTTATGATCAAATGGAGCTCACAATGCATGGACCGCATGATGTAGTTGCATGCGCTGGATCATTATATATATATATATATATATATATATATATCTTCATGTGTTAGAAAATTTTCAAAATTTTAGTATTTTTTATTTCCAAAAATCAATAAAATGGGTAGGGGCTTTTATTAGTCCAAATGGTTATTTTTCATTTTAATAAAATTTCAATATCTAAAATTTTCTTATAATATTCATTCAAATATACTTAGTTTTTTTTATAAGTTCACGTATACTTAGTTATGGTGCCAAATTTTGATAATTTTTACGTATTATATATTTATTTTCAAAATTTAACAGTTTTTATTCGGTCACAAGTAATGTAAATATGTAATGTATATTTATAACAAATAATTTTCAATAGAAATGAGTTTTGCACCAGAAATATAAACATATTAATTTATACTGTAAATGGGTTAGATGTAATTTTTTAAAATATGAACAATCATTCGTAAAAGTTTTTTTAATCATTCGTAAAAGTTTTTTTAATCATTCGTAAAATATTAAATAGACCATATACGCAGCAAGCCTACCATTTATGTTTTCAGATCAGCAATGGTAATGTTGGTTTCCTCGTACACTTTTTTTTTTTTTGAGCAAGGTTTCCTCATACGTTAAGAGCATGGAAATTTGTCAGTTTAGGTACACCGTCCCGGTTTTTTTAATAAATATGTAAACTCATTAGATTACGGGTTATATGTAACAACTTTAATTTTAAGGCAAAAAGGATATATATTTAATTGAAATTATGCGACGTATAATGGTCGATCGGTTTCCATTTCTAATTAATTAAAATATTACTTGATTACATTAAAAATAAAGGGTGCACTGTGTAGTTGGGAGAATTAATTGACCTTTTCACTGTTAGCATAAAATCAACAAGATATTTGTATGGATTTCCTATGTATATGCATCTAAACTGGGTGGTTGATGTAACTACAAGATTGGGCAAAATTGCAAGTGTGTCACCACGTTTCCGAAATTTGCATATATATATCTACAAGATATGCTTAAAATTGCACGCATATCTACAATTCTAAAATCTTTTTGAAAATGTCAAAAATACCTTATAAAAATAAAATAAAAATACGAGAAATGCCTTTAAAATAACTAAAATTTATTTTTCAAAAATATTACTTAAATTAATTAAATATATTTAATGGGAAAAATATTTATGCAAACAAAACTTTTTGGAATTTTAAGTGAACTTCTTATAGTCTTCATTTATTGAAAATACAAGAAATACCTTTAAAATGCCAAAAAATTCTATTTTTATGAATGTTCCTCACATTAAACGTAACTAATGTGAGGACTATTTTTTGAACATAAAATTTTTAGTATTTTTAAAGGTAATTTTTTGTATACTTTTTTTCATTTTTGTTGTTTACTGTGGTAATTTCATCATTTTCGAAAAGAGATTAGGGTTTATTGGTATGGCCGCAATTTTATATACATAAATTTTAAAAAATTGTGACATTAGTAAATTAGGACCATGCACCTCTGATCCTATGCACCCGCGGCCTAAGTCCCGCATATTTACGTCTGGCCTTTTTGCACCGTCGGATCGGGCGGAAGCCTTCTGGGCCGTGCGATAGAAATTTTCAACACATATCAAATTCGCCCCTCCGAGACATTGAATAAGAGAAGAAAACTTTCAAAAACCCACCTCCCCTCTTTTTGCTGGATCTATCTCGTTCCCTCTCGCCAACTCTTGCCGATCCTTCCACGCTGCTGCTCGTTGCTTCCAACGATGGGAAACATGCACCGAGGGGGTTTAGATTGTCACATGAAAAGCATGAGTCTGCACCACCTGTTGGCACAAAAACATTGAATTGGACTTTCCAAAGCATTCCATTACGATTAAAATTTTCAATTGGAAATTTACAAGCATTTCATTAGAATTTATAAGCACCACGCCAACAGGCTAGTTCACAGCAGCCAAGTTCCTATGTATAGCCTGCCAAGCAAATCTCAGTTCCAAACCATCACCAACACAGCCATGGGTGTGCTGATCTTCAACTAACGCAGCGTATTGCGTCGTCACCTTCAAAACAGATTCATCCATTTCCACACACAAGAAATCAAAGAATCCACAATTGGGTTCTGGGGAATGTCATCAAGAACCCCCACCAACTCCAAGACAGAGCATCCGAGGCCTTCTAGCTGCTCGAACCAGCTCCTCCAGCCACACATAGCCAGCGCAAACCCGCCACCATCGGAATCAAGTACGGCTAAATCAGCATACTAATCTCAGGCTGAAATTCACATCCCCAACATGAATACACGCTGCATCGGGCTTCATAACAAGCAGAACCCGTGTCACTATCAGTGTCAAATTCGGCATCCTTCTGAGGAGTATATTAGTAATTTTACATATTTTTTAACGGCTTTAGCTCATGGAATGAGTATTTTTAGGATTAAATGCAAACTTAGAAAGTTTATTTGAAAATTTGAAAGCATAAATGCAAACGTAGAAAGTATATTTAGAATTTTGAGAACGTAATGGATATATTTAAAATTAAAGTCAAACATAATGTGTATATTTGAAAATAACCCTATTTTCTTTAGCTCTTATCTAAGAGGGACGAATTTGAAATATGTCCAAAATTTCTATCGCATGGCTCACAAGGCTTTTGGCCGATCGGACGGTGCAACATTGCCGAACGCAAATCTGCGGACTATGCCAGACCGCAGCTGATCAGCTCTCCCCTTATATTTGGTCATTTAAGTAGTGACATGCCACTGCTTTTTAAGCTAAAACTTCGAAGGATTAAAGTAATTATTTCCAGAGATCCCAATGTAGTATATGTCCTGTTTAATTAGTCACTGGTGAGCACACCTTAGTATATCCCTAATACTAATTTTATATATAATATATATTCAGTTTTAATGTAAATAAATATCAACACATAATATCATCGTGTTCGGTTCATCTTTATTCTTATTATACATTAATGAATAGTTTGATACTTTTCTGATTATTTTAGGAAAATAAAAACTTGATAAGCCAAACTCATTCTTAGAGCTAGTCTAGGGTACAATATAAGCACTTTTATATAAACTCATTCGCACATAACTTAAAATTAGAAAATACATCATGAGGGGTGTTCGAGTGCCTCCGGGTGCATGCCGGCAGCCATGCGTCAGGCCAAAAAATCCCTTTTTTTGTATTTCTTTTTGTGAACATGTAAAGTAAACCTATCAACTAAGTTTTATCATTTTGGATACTTTTAATTTTTTTTTTTTTGTAAACACAGTAGCATTTTTCGTAATTTTTGAGTCAGAAAATTACGAAGTACCACTATGTTTAAAAATAAAAATTACTTAAAGCATTCAAAAATAGTAAAACTTAGTTTATACGTTAAATACACCTAGTTCTACATGTTTATAAAAAATAAAAAATAAAAAATTGATTTTTTGGTCGGACATACAGGGGGTTTCATACTCTTGGCCTCAAAGAATCATCCCTCATACATCATATAAGCCGCTTATGTGTGTATGTAAGTATATAAAGATGAAATTAGGCTAGATAAAAAAAATGATGAAATTAGGCTTTTTGGTTTTCAAAATTTCAAATATATTAAATAAAATTTATAAACCGTAAAACTTCATAGGTAAGATGTTCACCCTTGGGCCCTATGATGTGGGTAAAAAATTCAAAAGAATTTAAAAAATATGCCCATGCACCATAAGCACTACAACTCAGTACAACCGAACAGGATGGAATTAATAAATTAAGACAATTTTGTACATTACTGTCATGTAACTGAAATCTTAAGATTTTAATATAGGGGGTGTTCAGGTGCCGCCAGGCTCATGGCTACCCCAATGTGTCCGGCCAAAAAATCCATTTCTTTTATTTTTTTAATAAATATGCAGCGCCAGGTGTATTTAACCAATAAACTAAGTTTTACCAATTTTGGATGCTTTTAAGTATTTTTTAATTTTAAACACAGTGACATTGTGTTTAAAATTTTAAAAAATACTTAAAAGCATCCAAAATTGGTAAAACTTAGTTTATAGGATAAATGCACCTAGCCTTACATGTTTATAAAAAAATAAAAATAATAAAAAAATTTGTTTGTTTGGCCCCTCTTTAATATAATAATTTTTCCTCCTCTAATTAGGTGGTGCAACTTGGAGAAGTGATTCTGTTTGATCGGGATAAGTAAATATCTACTTAGCCCACTTCAAAAGGCCCATTAAATTTTTTTTTTTTTACTTTTTTCTCTGTACACTTGTTTATCTAAGTGTATTTAATATGTAAACTAAATTTTACCATTTTTGGATTGTGTATATATTTTTTTAAGATGTTTAAATATTTATGTGTATATATGTATTTAAAAATCTTAAAAAATATACACACATGTCCAAAAATGGTAAAACTTAGTTTTTATGTTAAATACACTTAGCTAAGCAAGTGTATGAAGAAAAATATTTTTAAATGAGTCTTTTGAGGTGGTCTAAGCATTGCATATGCTTAGTTTGAGCTAACAGGATCATTCCTTTACAATTTGAGCTTATGAAACTTGGGTTTACCTAAATTCTAACCATATTTATAAAACCTAAATCCTAACTCTATTTTTGAAAATTGGATTTGGGTTGAAGTTTATATTTTATTTAAAAGTGATAAGTTTATAATTTTATTTGAATATATAATGACAGCAAATCATGTAGGTAAACATAATAATTTATAATTA
The DNA here is from genome assembly GCA_030490835.1 of Annona cherimola. Taxonomy (NCBI): domain Eukaryota; kingdom Viridiplantae; phylum Streptophyta; class Magnoliopsida; order Magnoliales; family Annonaceae; genus Annona; species Annona cherimola. Next base: position 71,436,449 of record CM059971.1, read on the forward strand.
AACTATAAATTTTTAAAAATGTAACAATATAAAGAATATTTCTAGAAAAATTTAACATAAAAAACAAGATAAAAAGAATAAATAGATGTAGAGTTAAATGATAGAAACAAAGATAAATATAAATGCAAATATATACTTGATTTATAAGATAGTTACAATGCAGCAAACATGTATTCAAATATAAGTATAAATAACATAAAGTATGCAAAACATAAAGAAATATTGTTTAAGTATTATGTATATAATATATTTTATAATAAATACAAAAAGGGAAATTCAGCTCAGGTTCGGATTTACTTGAACCCTGGCCCTATCACATTTACTAAATAGGTTTCTCGGATTTGGGTTTTACAGGCTTGAGTTGCGAAAAAGCAAGTTCTAATACATTTGAAATCGAGATCAAACTCAACCCAGCCCAAGTTACACCCCTACCTCTAAACAAATTATCTTCTCTTTTGGATGTAGAAAACCGTCATCCATGGATATTTCGTTTGAAAATGATATAATTAGTTATCCCGGGTCCTTGAGGTTAACGACAGGCTCTTGCTGATTTGCAATAAAATTGCTAGAAATTCATGGCTGACATGGAGGCAGCAGCAGCGATATATCATTATATTAACTCCTCCTCCTCTTCTTCTTCTTCTTCTTCTTCTTTTTAAGGTAGGGGGGACGGAGACGCGCACAAACCTTGATGTCATCATACCAAATTTTTTTAAAATTAAGGCATATACATACTAGTCATCTAATATCATGAATTAGTAATTCAATATTTGCATAATCCTCATAATAAAAAGGAACCAAACAATACCCAATGTTGTCAGAACCGAACTGGTAAAGGAACTGGTCTGGTTCGAACCAGTTTGACCGGTTAATCAAACCAATTCGAACCAGTGACGTCAGCATGGCATATTTATGATGTCATAAATGTTAAAATTTTTAAAATTTTAAATAAATATATTGATAAAATTATATTTTTATAAATCCTAAATATATATGTTAGATTTTAAAGACCACAATATAAGAACAAAACATGCAGGAAAAAATTAATAGCGAGTTTTAAAAAATATTTAAGCATAAATTTTAAAAAAATTAACTACATTAACTGACCTGAAAAGACTTAAACTTATAATAAGCTATGACCGTTGTCGCTTGGTTGTTGGTTCTTGAATTCTTCCTCTTTATCTTGGTACCTTGATGAATTGCTATAAACATACCTGAAAAAATAAGAAATAAAATAAATCAGTAAGTGTTGAAATTTTGAATAATTAACCTATAATAATATGAAAATTAAGAATATCTCCTATGTTCAGCAAAAAATGAAAATTTAGAAGTTTATAAACCATTAAATGCATCATTCTCATCAAACATAGATTTTAAAAGTATATAAATACTTCATTTCGACCAAATATAACATTTTAAAAGTCTAACAACACATCATTCCCACCAAACATAAAATTTTAAAATTCTACAAACAGTCAAACACACATTCTTGTCTGGAAATCCACCATTCACATCATTACAAATATTAAAAGAAAAGGCTTCAATTTTCTTCTTCATCAAGGTCAACAACAACATCTTCACCTTGCCCGCCAATCAGAGTTCCTAAATTAAAATACAAAAAATGAAAATATTAGTTACATACTCCCATTTTTCTTATGAAAGCATTACTTTTACATAATTGAATCAAAACTATAGTATAATACCAAAGTCTTCAACTTCTTTTGTTTCTTTCCTACTGTTTGGTTGATCTATTTGCAACCAAGTGTCAACATCTTCATTTGTCAATAATGGAGACTCATCTTCTACCACCCACTCCTCTAATATATCAATATCTTCTAAAGAAATTGGATCATAATATTGATATTTCTTCTTCTTCCTATAAAAAAGATACAAAGAGGTTACTTGGAATAAAACATGAGTAATTTGCATTTCTAAAAAAAAGCAACGAGAGTTTATACTTTATACCTATCCAATAATCGTAAATTGTATTGAACATATACAATATCACATAACTTTTGATGTTCTAGTCGATTCCTCTTTTTTGTATGAATGCGTTCAAAAACACTCCAATTGCGTTCGCATCCAGATGAACTGCATGTTTGACTCAAAATCTTCACAGCAACTTTTTGCAAATAGGAGTGCCACATCCATAAGCTTGCCACCAAATAACTACAACAAATGAGCCACCGTTAGGATACTATTTAAGTATTCATAAATAAATAACTAATTCATAAGGATTACGAGTTAATACATATACCTGGGGATAGGGTATAACGAGAATGAAGAGCAATTGGGCTTCCAAAATCATCATGCGCGTAGTGGAACGAATCAATCTCATGAATAATACTTGTTTGGATATGTACATCGCCATGAGTCAACCGATGGATAGTTTGAAGCAGCCCTTGCATTGTCATTGTCTTTGTCAATTCATCCATGTGGTAGTGAAACTGTGGATTTAGGTAATGACCAGCTAAATGAAGAGGCCGACCAAGTTGATTTTCCCATCGGTTATCCACAATTGCGAGGTAGGGATCACAAGGCATCTTAAATTTCTTCAAAGTCTTCTGCATTGCATTTTTAGCTTTACGCATTGCCTCATAAATGTATCCCATTGCAGGCCTTTCATCACTATCTACTATTCGTAACACACGAACAAGTGGTTCAAATGCTTTCACAATAATTTCACATCTTTCCCAAAAGGAAGAACTCAAAACATAGTTAGAAGCAGTTCTTCCATTTTGAGAATTTTTCCATTTGCAATCTACCCATTCTCTATAAGTGAACATTGCTCGTAGTTCGTTCATAGAGTTCAATATACTTTGCAATGCTATAAAATTTATTGCAAAACGAGTTATAGCAGGACGAATAATTTCCTTTCCACCGGTAAATTTTCTCATCAAGCACAAAACAAAGCCATGATTATTAATAAATGTTGAAATAGAACGAGCTTCCTCTATCACCTCTTTCACATCTTTCATCTTTGCAATATCTTCTAGCATCAAATCGATACTATGTGCAACACATGGTGTCCATACAATGGATGGATATTTATCATTCAGTAAATGACCCGCAAGTCGATAGTTAAATGCATTATCAGTTACTACTTGCACAACATTTCTTGGTCCAACTTCCTCCACAATTGTGACGAATAATTCAGAAAGCATTTGACCAGTTTTTGAAAATTCGGAAGCATCGACATACTTTAAAAATATAGTTCCCTTAGGACAATATACTAGAAAATTTATCAAGGTTCTTCCCTTTTGATCTGTCCATTCGTCGGCCATTATGGAGCAACCAAATTCTTTCCACATTTCCTTAAATGATTTAATCTGATCCCTTACTTCCTTCACATTCTTTTTCAATAAGAAACCTCTTAAATCATGATATGTTGGAACTTTAAATCCATATTCAATTGAGCATGCATTATCAAACATAGATTGAAAGTGCACAGAGTTTGCAGCATTAAATGGAATACAAGAAGCATAAAACCACTTTGCAATTTCTGAATGTGCCCTTTCAATTGCATCCTTACCAGCCATAACACTCTTAATGGATGGTTGCACACTCCCACTAGGTCCCTTCATTTTCTTTAAACTACCCTCTGTGTTTCTTTTCAAACTAGGGCCTACAACAACATCTTCTTCTTCATCAATAACTTGGTAGTCAGAAAATGGGTTACTTTTGGGAAGAGGGTGTTTTTTACTAGTGGTTGCAGATGTACCACTAGTTGCAAGATCATTTTTCATGCCCAAAAGTACGTTAGGTGGGACCTTTTTACATATAGCTACATCACCCTTTACATTTGCCAAATGCTTTTTTACCCTGTGAATTCCTCCTCCTGAGAAAATCTTCCCACAATACAAACATTTGTATTTATTTTTTTCTAATTCTACTACATGATTCCATTCAATATCAGTTCTCATCCTAGTGGGTTTTGACCCAGAATCTGTTGTACTACTAGTTACCGGTGTTGCATTTGATCCTGTATTTATAGACTGGTTTCCACTTTCAGATGGGTTTGATGACGTCATGATGATTAAATAATTACCTAAAATTGTAAAATGAAAAATTCATTTATCAATTATCATGTATTTAACATAATTTTCACAAATAGACAATTAAAATAAATTTTCCAATATTAGCATATAAACAATCAACAATAAATCATGCAATGAATTTCACAAATCAATGCTATAAGTGTTATAAGTGAAGCTCATAAATACAAGAAATCAATGCTAAGTTGCTAACACCTTTTAAAAGAGTCTCTTATTTTTTCAATATTTCATAATCAACCATTCCTTATAATTCGAAGTGTATTCCTTATAATCAACTATTCATATTTATCATTTGTCATTTGACCTTCTTTCCTCAAATCATGCAAGAGTGCATCAACCATATAGTTAATTGAAATAGTGGCTGCATATTTAGTTATTTACGCAAGATGCGATATTATTTAATTAATTATAATATTTTATTAACTATATTATAATTTTTATTTGCTACATTAATTATGTGAAGAATTTTGTGCTATATAATTAGTTATGAGAATGATATTAATTACATGAGTTGCACGCACAAAATTAGGCAAAAAAATTATGTATTAATGATTTAATGTATACCTAAATAAAAATGGCTAAATGTATAAATAATATGAGTAGTGAGCACTGAGTACGCTGTTTTGCAGCTTTTGCTGCTGATCGGCGAGACGACGACGGCGACGGCGATTCGGCGACGGGCGTGACCACAGATGGTGGATGGCGCGGTAGACTGCTCGACGGACGGCGGGCGGCAACGCGTGCCCGACGAGGAAGACGAGGCGCGAGCTGAGTGGCGGATAGCGCGGGCAGGCGGACGACGAGGAAGACGAGGACGGCGAGAGGCCAGCGGGTGTGGCGGGCGCTGGCGCTACGGACGCGGACGGCGACGAGGATGACGACGAAAATGAGGGCGAGCCGACGAGGATGAGGATGGGGCCGGCGGGCGCGCGGGTGAGGCAGCGGCTAGGGTTTCCAAAATCGCAGCAGGCAGGGGGAAGAAAGAGGAGGGCGTCGGGCGTTCGATTTGCCGATTTTTTGATTTTTAGTTCATTTTTTTAATATATATATATTTATTATTAGTTTATTACTGCTCGCCGTTCGGCCGCCGGTTCACCGATTCGGGCGGTTTTTTGTTATTGAACCGAACCACACTGGATCGAACCGGATATGGGACCGGTTCCCGGTACGACTGGTCTGACTGGCCGGTCCGGTCCGGTTTTACTAACATTGACAAAACCTTGAGCACTAGAGGAACAAGAAACACCCTCTCACTAGTAGAGCAAGGAAAAACCAGCCAAAAGTGCCGTTGGCAATAATCCAAACCGCGCGCACTGGATTGGTGCAGGGGCGGTTTATCATCATACTAACTTTTAGCCATGGTGAAGGTTGTCATTATATGTATCAATTTGCATTATAAGATTGCGATAGCAAAGCTGCAGTGAGTTAAGTTAATCCCACTTTAGTGATTTTTTTTTTTAAAGTTTTCACCGAAAGTACACTTTTAGCAATAAATCTTGTAACTGAGAAACTCGATTTTTTGCAACATCAATTATATTATTCTAGCTAAGTTAATTTTTAGCAATAATAATTGTTTAGGTCCCTAATTGTTAGCAACTCTAGCAATGAATTAAAGTGTATTTTTTCTCTAAAAACATGTCGCTAGTTGTTGATTTGCTTGTGGTGGAAACTATGCTAACAACGATTTGGATGCCAAAACTTACATTAGCTCTAGTGATATATATACTTTTTAGCAATTTATGTACTCATTGAGCCAACTTAATAATTTTGAGTAATTTATTTATTTATTCTGTATCAAATGATCTCCGATTCGCCGTACATTTTGTTGGACTTCAACGGCTAATCTGCCATCAGCCATTGGGCTTAATGAGGCCCATAGAAATTAGGTGGCTCACAATGATTGCACAGTTTTGGGCAATGAGCCCTTTAGCAGTTGGCTGGTTGAAAATAATTGCAATTATTTTTCTAATGCAACCATCTAGGAAGGATCCATGGTGTGGTCAATAGTAGAAGATGCCCCACATTTTTTTAAACAATAAATTTTTAAAAAAAAAACAAAGAAAAAATCAAATGTCATATGAACGCATAGACAGACTGAAATAGATAGTTTTTTAAAAAAAAACAAAGAAAAAATCAAATGTCATATGAACGCATAGACAGACTGAAATAGATAGTGATGGCTTATCAATTCGATCCATTGTAACTACCTCACAAACCACTGAATTGAATAGCAGCAAACCATAAGTTGAGCAGAAGAAAATCAAGAATAGAACTTGTAGCTCTTGGCTGAATCAATGATCGACTTTAGAGCCCCAATTGATGAAAACACCATTAGAAGAATCCCCAGTATTATGCATATCTGGAATCCATAAACATTAGAACACAATATTGGCAAAATGAAAGATAGAGAGTATGAAATCCAGAAGAAATATCTTCATTGCAAACATGTTGCATGTAACATTATCACTGGTATTTTGAACAACAAGAACAAGAAAATTTACCGCTTAGATATCTATATATCTTTGCAATAAAAAAATTATCTTTTTTGATATTCTATATGAGCAATGCAATTTAGTGTTAAAACCTATATTTCGTGGTTGTGAGAGAAAGTAGTAATAACAAACAATTAGTTATAAAGCCAACATACCCAATTTGCAAACCAAGAGAGACCGAACTTTCTTGGCTTGTAGACTGCAAGCCACATTATGCAAGGAAGCTGTTACAAGAGAGTAGACAGGTCAGTTACTGCTCTCATGTATATATGGTTCTCTTATCAGTTAGACTCAATACGTTTGCTTTGATTTGACTATGATGTCTTATTAGGGGCATCATTGAAGATATGTCTCATAGAGCCTCCAAAGCCTAGCAGATAAGACTATCCAGTAACTGTGATTGGAATTAAGTGAAAAACATTAAGCTGATCGATGGCAGTGTCTCACAAAGTATGTTGTTGGTGCAAAAGCAAAGCCACCGAAGAATCCAAGAAGCCCACCAAAGAAAGGGAAGGTCATGGCAATGAACATAGTAAGTGCTGCACCGAGGAAAACAAGAAATGGATATATACTTGAAAAAGATACTAGAAAACCTTACAACTTGTCAACCAACCAAAAGAAGATAGAGCAGCTTACCAACATAGACAGAGCGAGTGATCAGGCGAAGAGTAAGCCCTGGTGGGAAGCCAAGCTTCTTCACTAAAAGAGTTTCTAGCATGTCAAACACAGGCATGGCATATATCTGCATCAAGTAAGAAGTTGAAAACGAAAAGCTCAATAAACAGAGCTGAACTACCTTCAATAGAGCTAGTCATAGTAAACATCTATCTAAGGTCAGATAATGCTTCCAATAGACGAGACATCCATCTCTTGGTAGGTAGAGATAATTAGCAATTGACAAGTTGAAGGAAGGTAACTAAGACCGAAAGAATACACAATTACCTGATAACTTCCAATAACATGGATTACAACAAAGAAATTTGCAGCTGCAATCAACCAAGCTGGTTTCTCAAGGGAAATAAGGATGTTGTCTTCCACAGAATTCCCAAAGGCCCAGTAACCGACGAGGGCGACAGGGAAATAGCAGGCAGCCACGATGAGATAGGCAAAAATCACACCTTTCCACATTGGTTTCTTAGAGGGCTTCTCCGGCGTGGAAGGGATTGTTGCTTGAATCTCAAGCACCACATTGTGCCCTGCATATGCAAAAGCAACATCCCCCAATGCACTAAAAAAGTGAAACACTTGTTCCCTTGAGTTTGAAGCAGAATAGCCGTATTGCACATCAGCTTCTTTTCCTTTGTGGATAGAAGCCCCCCATGCAATGGTGGAATAACTGGAGAAATTAAACATGAGGATCAAAACAAAAGGAACGTATTGGCCGGTTCCACAGTTCTCCTGTGCGCTACTGGATCCAAGTGAACTATTACAGATTTATGCATAAGTGACAGAATTGGTAACCATTTTGGTTGAATAATGTTGATATTGGATTGTCACATATGTCCAACAGCAACGAAAATTTAAGCATAATGTACATTTTTGTTGTCGTTGAGCATATAAGACAAAACAATAATATTCCCGACAGTAAATATAGTGCCACAAACTTCGTTCTCAAAAGCCCAACTTCGTTACTGAAAGCAGATACAGACTAGCCAAACCAAACATTTTGTTATCTATACTTGTTACAATCAAAGAGGTGATTTACCTATACAACCAAGAGAGAGGGTTGTCGGCTTTTAACTAATTAATTAATTGATTACCTTAGGGACATGACTGCAGCAGCCAAGGAGACCAATGAAATGGAGTTGAAGTTGGGAAGCTGAGAAAGCAGGAAGTGAACAGAGGCAAAGATCATGATGAAGTAGGTTAGCCTGATGTCTTTGCAGCTGGGGCAAACGGTGTCATGGAATTTCTTGAGAGACTTGCCTCCGGTGACCATGTAGACGATGTTCACCCCAACTTCCACCACCAGCTGTTGGGGCACGACAATCCACAGCCCAAGCTTTTCACCGAATGCATGCTGACCCAATTCGTGGTAGCGATCGAATCGCTTGCCTGGAACCATCTCGTGCATCTCAACCATTTGCCATAGTGTGTACAGAGTAATAAGCCATGACAGAATCAGAACAGCAACCCCAGGACCCCTGTAGAACAAAAACATCTGTTAGCGTTAGATTATAGTTCTTGACAAAGAAATTTGTTGTCAAGTCACGCATGACGTAGTTACAAGAATTTCTTATGCAACCGACCAGTAGCAACGACTAGACAATTAATTTGGTTGTCAAACATATGCTGTGATGAAAATCATATCAATCAAGTTTGCTAAATACACAAGCAGAATGGCAACACCGTTTAGATCATTAAAAAAATAGAGACTAATGAATGATTTGACGTTTTGAACCATGAACAATAAAAAGAAATATGTGAAACTATTGAAACAGCTGAAAGTAAATAGATACCACATTAACTAATTAAAAATAGATAAAAAAGAGAAGAAAGGAGAGCATGTGCTGGCTAGTGTGCATGAGTGTATGTAAGGGTTCGAGGTTAGAACCCAGACTGGAGTATTAACCTCCATCTAGACAAAAAAAAAGAAAAGAAAAGAAAAGAAAAAAGGCCCCAAGTATGGTGGGATTGAGACAATTTCCCTCTTAAATGGGACCCACTGTGATGTTAAAATCAAAATTTAAATAGTCATAATAATCAATGTTATTTGTTTTATTAGGTGACTAAAAATTAGTTGAATGAGAATCTTATGTAGGGATGTACCAACTTAAAAGTATATAATTATTTGTAAATTATGAAAATACTTAAATCTATTTATAAATGCCCTAGAATATTATATTAATAATTTATAAAATCATTCATCCACATAAGAAGAACATTTTAGATGATTTAGATATTAAATTAACATTTTAAAGTTGAATATATAAATCAAAAAATTTCTCGTTAGTTGGTTTTTTAATCAAACAAATGGTTCAAAATATAATCAATGGGTGAAGCTTATTTTACATCATCGTTAAGGTGGGCAAAAGAAAGTGGGGTTGCATCCAATATACATATCTATCGGAAACAACATCGTTTTTTAACAAACTCCCTAAATACAACCCTTCAAACATGTTTAGCTTGACCTTTTAGATCAAATGTGAAAAACTTGTTTTGTTCTTAGGTTTCTCAGAAATTGATCCCTATCTAGGTTACAACGGGAAATACTAAATAATGGTATAGACATAAGATAATTGGAAAGAATGAAATTGACTCACATGATTAAATAAAATAATTTATTACGAAATTAATATAGATGATTACGCTAATAATATTTCATTTCAAAGTTAAAATTATGGAATTATTCACTAATTACATATTCCCAATATGTAAAATTTTTATTTTTCACAAACACGATAGTTTATATAAGAGGCATGCTTCATTAGTCTGGTGTTGTCACCCCATTTTAGCCTGGTTAAATCAAAATCCACTCACTATCAAAAAATACGATGGCAAAAAAAAAAAAAAAAAAAAAATCAAAATCTACTCTTCTCGTCTTATTTAATCTTAGTGGGCCACAATAGATATAAAGTCATGAGTTTTTTTGGAAATTCATTACACCCCACCAGAATATATATCCAATAAGGATGATTTTCGATCTTTTAACTGATAAATATTAATGAATATATTGGATGGAAATATATTCGATATCGAGAGGTTTCATTGAAGTAAAACTTTAAAAAAAATAATGAAATCTTTTAAACAAATATCTGAATTCAAAAATTATATGGAATTCAGAATCTTCAAATCGAAAAAATTTTGAAGCAATTAAATTTCCTAGCAAGTAGCAACCATTAACTGACCACCCTTGAAATATCTCAAGATTACTTCCTTATTACTTGCTGCATGCATGATATATGCACAGAGACATACCAGCCAAGTTCGGACATAGCGTAAGGCAGGCTGAGGACTCCAGCACCAACCATGGCCGTCACATTGTGGAATGTCGAATAATACCACTTGGCGTTTCTTGAGGACGTGATGGGCAGCCATTCATCTATTTCCTTCTCCTTGTGAGATTTCTCCACCACTTCTTCCTCCTTCACCTCCATCTCCAACCCCACCTTACCACTCTATTGTTTTCAAGGCAAGACCAAACGTCAGGCACAAAAATTAGAATTGAAGATTATCGCCGTCGTTCCTCCCATTTATATTTAATTATTTCTGGAGTGTGATGTAAAGTAAATTTATGGGGGCTGTTCTGCAAAATGGACCTTATAACTTTACCTAATTGCAGATCAAAACTCAGAGTTTTTATATTTGCAAAACAAATTCTTCGAGTTAGAAAAATGTTGCAAATTAATCCTGGATGCTAATGTTTGTGAGGTAACCAGATTGAAGAATATTTAAAAATTATATATATTTGGGCTCATCGTTTCAGAACGGCCTGAAATTATTTTTTAATTTTTTTGCTTGTTTTTAATAAAATTCTTAGTTTGGGTGTGTATAATTTGTAAAGTTTTATCATGGGTATCTTTGTTAGTTTATGTTTGAAATTCTAAAAATATATATAGACATCTCTAAAGATAACAAAATATGGTTTATGGATTATATACATTTAGCATAGTAGTTTTATTGAAAAAACAAAGAAAAACCAGTTAGAAATGACATCATTTCCGACATGCCATTTTCAAGTGGTTGGAAATGATCATTACGCTCTATATTGAAACCATTTTATTTTTAATTAAAATGATCTTGCGAACATTAAAATAGGGGTTATTTTGCAAGAACTTAGAGGTTCTACTTTTTTAAGAGAAAAAATATATATATTTAAGTTGTGTCCACAGCCTTGCTTGGTTCGTGAATCTATGAATCTTTACAAGGCATTAATATTCCACTGGCTACTCTGGTCTGTTTTCCTCTGTTCTTCCAGACTGTATAGAGCCAATGAACACGATTTTCGGCGTCTTGTTCTCATCCAACATGTACGGACGCGATCATCTGTTCGAGGACAGTCGAGTGCTGGATCGGGCCATTTGTAGGGCGTTCATGAAAGATGGCGAACGTTTCTTAAAAAAGCATAGAATCTCCCCAAGATTCGGGCTAGCGATTATTCATTGTATCGTCGGCTGGCAATGACAAGATAGCTCTTTCTGGCATCAGCACCATCCATGAATACCCTCGTTTTTACGTGCATGCATTCATGGCGTTTATGTATGCTATATTCCCTGATTTCATCGAAATCTTGGGACTCAGCTCAAATCTCGAATTGGGTATCCAATCAGCCATTGGAGTTCTTTTCTAGAAAGGCAACGATATCGGTTTTTTTGGTTCTAAGAAAATTGCGGTCACAAAATAAAAGATTCCCTGTCCTAACTATTTGATGGACCGTTTGGATGGAATTTTTGAATGAAGGATAACCCAGATTGAAGCTATACATACTCTGCGGAGCAGATCAAGAGGAAACAGAAAGAACTGGCTGTAAAAATTGACAGTCAAAAACATATGGCCGAGTAGAACGGAACTTTTTTTTTTTTTTTGATGGAAAGGGTTCGTTCCTATCCCGTCTCCCTATCAGTTAGATAGGAGGAAAGGATAGGAGAGCCCGCAGCTTGCATTTCCAAAAAATTGTCTGTACAGATATGTTCTACAATGGTTTGCGGCGGGTTCCCCCACCAATCGTAACTTTCCAAAAAATTAACAGAAACAAAATCAGCTAAGGCATGTGCAGCTCTATTTCCTTGCCTCAAAACATGACAGATGGATACAGCTCTAGTAGAACGGAACTTTCTGTTCAAGGTTAGGCGAAAAAATGGGTTTCGGTAATAAACGGGTATAATGGATAAAGTGCTGCATATCATCAGTCACATACAGAATTATGGTGAATGGGCACTGAACAGATCAGAGTATTCCACAAAGGGGCCTAAGGCAAAGAGATCATCTATCCCTATATTTGTTTTTATTATGTGCCAAAGGTTTATCTTCTTTTATCAAAACTGCTCGTTTGGATGGTCGGTTACATGGAATTAGGTTAAGCAGAAATGGACCTTATTTGACTCATCTATTTTTTGCAGATGATACTCTGCTTTTTCTCAAAGCAAAAGTTCAAGAAGTGGATAAGTTAAAGCAGGTGCTTATGCAATATGAGAGGACTTCGGGGTAGAAAGTGAATAGGAGCAAGAGCTGAAACCATATGAGAAGTGGAGAATCAGATGGAATCTAGGAGTCAATAGTTTATCGTTTACTTGGGCCTAGCTGTATGGATGGCAGAAATAAAACAAGAGTTTTTCAATCTTTAAAGGAGGAAATTTGGAGAGAAGTTCAAGGCTGGCAAAACAACCTAATTTTGTGTGAAGGAAAGGAAGTGCTTATAAAAGCAGTTGCTCAAACAGTCCCGCGCTATGCAATGAATATTTTCATTCTCCCAAAATTTTATATTTTATTTTTTACTTTTTGAAAATAAAAAAACATGCATTGGTACATGCAATGATATGCTAACCCATGCAGATGGCACATATATGCATGCCCATTTGTTAATTTCAAAATAAAAAGATAAAATTAGCATGATAATTGCTGACTAATCTAGGTGGGATCCGCATATCTAATTAAAAGAAAAAAAAAATTCAACCAATTTGCGGCTAGCGACACGGGATCAATGAGCATATTTTCAGTCAAACATGTTTCTACAATAAGATATATTGAGGAAAATGGTATGCTTTAGCCTTCTAGGCCCACTGATATATAGGTTAATGGACAGTGCATAATTCCTTTCTTTTCTTTTTTCTTTTTTGAAGGTAGGCAGTGTTTAATTCAATGGTGTTGGTTAATAATATCGACAAATTTCGATGTTGCTCAACCATTTCAGCCCACTTTGATGGTCAAAAAAAGTTGATGTTAAACAAAATGAGTGGATTGGATGTCGATTTAGCCATCACAGTTGGCCAAAATGGGGAGGGGGTGAACAGCCTTGAAATATTTCCGTATTACACCACTATTGAAGAGCTGGCCCCAAGTTAATTATAATCCATTCATCATGTTTGTTTAATTTATGTTCAAAAAATAATCTTAAATGGTAACTACCATAGGGCATAAATAAAAGGTGAATTTTATCATGAGAAGTAATCCTGTTAGCTTGTACTAAGCAAATGTTTGGCTTAGCCTACTTTAAAAAACTTATTTAAAAATACTTTTTTCCATACAGTTGTTTATCTAAGTATATTTAACATATAAACCAAGTTTTACCATTTTTAAAAATGTATATATATATATTCGAGATTTTTTAAATATCTATATGTATATATGTGTTTAAAATACCCCAATATTTAAAAATCTTAAAAAATTTATATACACATATCCAAAAATAGTAAAACTTGGTTTATATGCAAACATGAATGATCCTGTTAGCTCGGGCTAAGCAAATGCCCTACTTAGCCCACCTAAAAAAACTCATCTACAACAGCTTTTTTTATTTTTCTTCATACACTTGTTTATTTAAATATATTTAATATATAAACCAAGTTTTATCATTTTTGGATTTGTGTATATATATATATATAATTTTTGATTTTTAAAGATAAGAGGATTTTAAATACATGTATACACATAGAAGTTTAAAAATCTCAAAAAAATATACAAATATTTTCAAAAATGGTAAAAATTGATTTATATATTAAATACAATTAGATAAACAAGTGTATGAAGAAAAAAACAAAACAATTTGTTGTAAATGAGTTTTTAATGTGGGCTAAGCAAAACATTTACTTAGTTCGGGCTAACAAAATCACTTCTCTATATTAAATACATTTAGATAAATAAGTGTACGAAGAACAAACAAAAAAAAGTATTTTTAAATAAGTTTTTTGAGATAGGCTAAGCTAGATATTTACTTAGCCCGAACTAATAGAATCATTTCTCTTTTAGCATATGCAAATTTACTTTGAAATGAATGTTTAGTTCATCATCGCCCCAAACAGGCTATTTCCCAAATCATTTTTCTTTTTCAATCCCGGTTTCTAAATTCATATTCCTCCAATAGTTTGAAAAATTCTTTGGCTTCCCATTTCAATCTCTTCAAATTTCAACAGTCCATTTCTTGACAGTGCGTAGGTAATTGCTACATCCTCAGCCTTTACGGGTGGAAACTCTTGCAATAAGCCCACATAGCAAGAATGCACAAATAATAAACATAGATCATTGTTATAAAAATCAAACCAGCTGGCTACACTCTAATCAACTCCAAAGCATTCAAACTAGAGCTCTCCTCAAAATAAGAAACTAACTTATAGAAACACAATTACTGCACTACACTTGCTACCAATATCAGATCCAAACAAATTGCCGACCCTTGACAATTCTATGCAAATTTCGATGCTCATATACAGCATTATTGGAACCAACCTGCCGGTCACCTTGCCCATCTAACCATGCATATATGGTGCCTGAATCAACGCACATGTTGGAGGTGATGAACCACACAAGAAATGATGGAAGACAGTAGCATTCAGGTGACTCAAGTCCCACTGAGAAGCTTCAGATTCAGTATACAATCTACTGGTAATTCAAACATTTCTGTTCTTATTACAGGCACTAAGCAGAGATAGCCAGAAAAGATGGCTGTTGCTCAGTTCTCGTGGAATATGTCAGAATTCCGGGTGTTTTGCCTTTCATACCCAGTTCCTTTATCAAGCTGTTGACGGTACTGATCTCTTGTAACTGCGGCTAGATTGTGTGCCTCTGATGGAATCTTCAACCGATAGGCCTTGTGCACCAAAACAGAAATACTGATTCATCAACCTATTGTTAATGGTGTTTGATTTTTGAGACGCATCATTGCTACCTTCACGAGCAGATGATTTGGAGCAAGAGGGATGACTATTTTCATGGGCTGACATGACACCTTTCTGTTTCTCCAAAACTGTAGGTGAAAGGGCTGGTGACCTTGAGAATGCAGTAGAAGGTGTGCGTGATGGAACAGCCAAATGGGGCATAGCTTGGATAACCCCATGCATCAGGCCAGCAGCGAATTTCTTCTTTGTTGATGGGCTAGGCAAGGAACTTCTCACAGCAAGAGTTCGCTTACTATTTGGGAGTGCAGGTGCCCTGGAGAATCGCTGCCGAAGAGGGGTAGGGGTATCATCCAATTCACCAGCTTTCTTGTATGATTCTGATGAGTTGTCATCCACCAACATTTTCTTATCCTTACGGCGGGGCCAACCAAGTAGAATTTTTAGACGCCTAGCGGCATTATTAACTGAATTTAGCTTTTTACTGCCAGAAGAACCTGGATTTCCATTGACAATCTCAAGATGACTGAGCTCACTTCTGCTAGTACTAGAGCATGAACTAAGTCTCCCACTGCCCCTATCAGCACTGATCTCAGAAACATTTTCGATGCCAGTATACAGAAATATCTCGGCATCAGAGATCTTGAAAGATGTTCCTGGACTGCTGCCAATCCCTTGCATCTTTAGTTGTGAAGCTATGGCACTCCTTGCCATGTAATCCTGTGAATTTGATATTCCACCAGCTGAAATTAGCTGCTTGATCAATATCTCTGATGAAGCAGATCGTGGGCGTTGACTGAGGAGGTCCAATGGTGTCATTCCATCAATGTCACGGATGTTCAGGTCAATTGATCGGACAGACATCAACAGCTCAACAAGATTAGAATGGATGTTTCCAATGACTGCCATGTGAAGAGCAGTTCTGCCATCATTGTTCCTGAGGTTGATGATCTCTTGCAGGTTCACCATATTCCCACCTACTAGTTGCTTCATGAGCTCAATTTGGCGGTCCACCCTTCGGAATCCAGGTGTTCTAAAGCCGGAAACAGCCATGTGAAGGAAAGTATCTCCCACATTGTTGGTCAGAGTTGCTACTGAGGGAGATGCTTGAACAAGAACCTCCGCCACTGATAAATGACCACGGTAAGCTGCAATATGCACTGCTGTGTTTCCTTGATTGTCTCTAGACATGATAACATCAAAGGATCTGATCAACTCCTTAACTATCTGCATAAATTTAAACAGATCATTTGTGTCATAATTATCTGCCCAACGTAAGTAGGCTATAATAATCAAAATATTCAATATTCCTGATAGAACAAACACACAGCCAAAACATAAGAAACAACCAAAAGAATAGGACTGTAACGGCACAATTAGACAATCAGATTAATCAATACCAAAAGTGCAGTGAATGGGTGAATTTTTACAAATACCTTAGCTTGCTTGTTTAATTGCACAGAGCAACTTATTCACAAGCAATGCAACTAACCATACATGGAATGGCAGCAAAATTTCTAGTCCACATCTTATGACAAAATTCATCTTTGCAAGTTCAATCTAGCATTATTCTGTGTATTCCAATATGCATTTAACATAAGATTAACAAGTAAGATGAATATTATTGTAAATATCAGCATCCATATCTTATTCCCAAGCTAGCAAGCTAGAATTCACTTCTGCCTATTGAGTATCCATCAAAATCAGCGACGAGATCTTATTCCCAAGCTAGCAAAATTGAATTCACTTCTGCCTGTTGAGCAACCAAGAAGAAGAAACAGTTTGCTGGTATCCAGTAGATAGAACACCCCTAGGCATAAACTCAATGCAATGAAAGCAATGCTGGCAGAAGGCATGATGTATGAATCACAATTAACCATGCAAGGTAGCAAACATGTCAATCAAAACTCTCCAGTTTTTCCAGCCGCATGCCTTAAAGACTTAAACAAACAGAATTTCAAGTGAACTCTGCTGACGAAAATTTTAATGACTTGACAGTATCAGTCGCTAGGGACTTTGGTTAGCCCTCTGTCCATAAGTATTGCTACATATTGAAATCAGTTCTTAATGTACTGTTCAATATGATTTGTTTAGTTAGGATAATTAATGTATCCATTGTACAGATTGCAAAGGTGTTAACTACTGGAAGCAGCATTTAATCAACTTCCTTTATGCCATACAAAATAAAAAAATGCCTTTCATTCATCAGAAACAAGAATTATGGGTAAAGAAAGGCTAAAAATTAAGCTAGAAAAACTATTCAAGCTAATGCAAAGATCACCTCAAGACATACATCACGTTTGCAAAAAGCAAACTTGAAAACACTTTGGAAAGACAGTAAGCTAGTTTGTCGACTCCGCAAAAATTCGACATATACTGTGTAAAGTGTAAATTTTAGTGTGTAGATAAAAAAATACTGAACAATTCTTCTGAGCCGAATGATACTACAAAATCCAATGGTAATTGATGCTCTAACAAAACAGATACCCTAAATTATGAGTCTTTGATGAATTCACAAACCAGATAACTCAACAGTAGTCTTAGTTAAGGAGAAGGATCATGATAATAAAGTCTTATATAAATCTCAACCAGGACTCTAAAGGCATTGTTAAGGATCACAGTTTTTCTCTCCAAAAGCAGTATATGGAAAGCTACGAAGGAACCGAGGAACCACTGGCAATACACCATCTACCAAGCTACTAAATCACGAACATGAAATGCACCACTTTAAACAGCAAACTGGCATTAGTTAACCATAAACATCCACCACTAAGATGAATGAAGAAGATTAGATGGTTAGACAAACCGTAGGGAAATTTTGCAAAAGTGAAGAGCATAAGTAAAGCTTGGAAATTGCAGAAAAAAGCTGAGATGAAAATGTGAAAGTAGGTGCACCCACGCACACGCACAAACCAAAAGAATAAAAACACTCACTATAACAAGAACAGAGTAGATAAGGGTGATCCTCGGAATTCATCAACATGGCACCAAAAAGACTGGGCTCCAAGGTGTTAAATGATGTTGTAGATAATCCAACCTTACCCAGTGTACTTTAACAAATGACTACATGCAACCATAAGCATCAACACCAAACAAGGAAGAATAAGAACATGATGAAAATTTGAAAGACATCCAAATTATGTTGCATTCCATCATTCATTATAGTAGCATATCATGACCTGAAGATGATCTTTTGAAGGGAAGATGAGAGCACAACAAGAATTAGCAGGTCCATGACTCAAAACAGGAGAACAAAATCAAAAGGACAGCCACATTTGCCACTAGCATATTTAGGATATTAATAGTATGTACTGTCAAAATTTTCATTTCTATTGCAGGAATTTCACTTGAGAAGGAGAAAGCTGCTCGTCTATAAAGAAAATGCAAACCTAGTCTCATAAAGCCAGCTTCACATGCGCAATCTCTAGATTACCGTGGAGAAAACAAATGAAAAACTTAACAATAGCCCTAAATGCAAGGCGTACCAGACTCATGTCAGAAAAAAAAATTTACAATCCATAATCAACATCCAGGATCAACGGTGAGATAGGACCCATTAGCCATGACAATGGAACCACAAAAGTGATGATTGCTGCCAAATCGACAGTATCTCATGCAATTCTAACACTTGCCAATGTGGCATACTGTTTGTCCTTTTTTAGTTGAGCACCACGAGTGACAGTTAGCCCATGCTCCGCAAAAAAAAAAAAAAAAACTACATGAACAAAACTCCCATCGAAGTTTGACAAAAATAAAAGAAGGGATCTAGTACAAAGAAGAAATCTTTAGCAGTAAAAGTATTCATCAAAGTAAAACAAAACATGCTGTGTGCAGTTGATTTTCTCCTATCGAGTGGACTCTAGGAAACTAAACTACCAAAGTAATTTATTTAAAAAAAAAAAAAAAAAAAAAAAAAAAAATCAAGGAAGGCAACAAAAGCCAACTGCTCCCATTTAATGGGGTGGTTCGTCTTATATAACCCCCAATTATTCATCAGAAAATAATAACAAAATCTGACAAATGCAATTTTAAGAAAAAACCAAACATGACCAAAATTAAAATCCAGAAAGTGGAAATAGGGTTCAACTCTCACCTCGACCTGTCCTCTACCAGCAGCAGCATGCAAGACAGTAGATCCCTCAACATCTCTATAAGTCAAGACATCAGAGCCATCTCCAAGAAGTTCCTTCAAAGCAACCCAGTTCCCTCCCCTTGCAGCTGCATGAACAGCGCGATTCAGCATTTCCCACTTGTATGCCGTCGGAACACCGTCCGCCTGCTCCTCCAATTCTCCTCCACTGCCCAAAGAACACCGTGGAGAGGCAGCATGGTCGAAAATTAGCCTGAAAACTTCAGAATTCTTGCTCCTGGCAGCAGCATAGAATATATCTGTGACACCATACTCCCCTTCTCCAAAAACAAGAAGAGGGTCCCTCTCAAGCAACTCCTGGACAAAACCAACGTCACCGGCGGAGGCGGCGGTGTACAGAAGCCACCCGCCATACCCAGCACGGATGAGAGAATTCTTCCCTTTCTTGATCTCACATTCATGGAGAAGGTTACGGGCGACAACAGAGCGGCACTTGGCTGCATCAACGAACTGCGCGTCGTCGTCCCAGACGGTTTCGAGACGCCGGATCCGGCGGAGGGAGGTGAGCTTGATGAGGAGGTTGGAATCAAGGCGGAGCAGCTCACGGACCAGATCGTAGTGGCCATTTGCAGCAGCCCAGTCGATGGGGGATGCATACCACCACTGGTCCCCTGTGCTCTCCCACCGAAGGGGGAAGTAGGAAGGCGGCATTCGAGGCGAAGCGGGCTTTGGAAAAGAGGCTATAGAAGGAATCAAAAAGAAATTGGAGAAGGACCCAATTGAGCTAACATGGAGGAACTGCAGAGACTCAAGGAATCAAGAGAAGATACCAATAAAAACATAACAAAGCAGTTAAGATCTATCAAATCAAAAAGACTGAATTTTTCCCCCTCTTAATTAGAGAGAGTAAGAGAGAGACGCAAAAAGGAACAACCAAAGAAACAAACTAGACATGGTCACAGAGCAGAATAATAATAAAAGAAGTGGTCTTCTTGCAGAGAGAGCTGCATGGGAAAAATGGAAATCCCCCTCCAAAATCCGTTAGAATAGAAACCACCGGAGTCATCCATCGAATGCAAACAAGCTACCAACTGCACATGGATGGAGAATCCCGCAGCACAAGCTACCAACTACACATGGATGGAGAATTAGAAGAGAGAGAGAGAGAGAGAGAGAGAGAGAGAGAGAGAGAGAGAGAGAGCTGCTGCACAACTCGACGAGAAAGGAAAGCAGACCCACTCCAGGTCAGTATAAGGAGAGAGAAAGCATACCCATGTGGGGAAATCTAGCAAAATCCATTCCTAATTCAGGAACAGTGTAACCAGAGCGCTTTAATAAGGAAAGAAGAGAGCAAAAAGGCGAAAGGGTGGAGTGCAAGCCCAGAGAGAGAAGCGTGGCTATAGCTGTATTGGGAAGTTATTTCTGGAGGGAGGAAAATGGAGAAGGTGGGTCTGGCTTTGTCCTGTCTCAGGGTCGATATTTTAATGGCACGGAGATATGATGATGCGTAGATAGAGGAGGGAGGAGATTCCAGTGCAATGAAATGGAACTAAGATTGTTTTTTTCCCTTTTTCTTTCTTTTATTTTTCTGAGGACGATGATCAGACATCAGTGGCATTTGTGGAAGGACCGTTTTGGCACTTGGGTATGAAAATTAAAAGTGGTGGATGTAGTCATCAGTCATCACAAGGGAGGGGGCCGAAAACAGTAAGCTATTAAGATAATCTGAGGATTACACGCATGGGATTTTCGGACACCTAAGCCTAGCTTGCTTGGATACAGAACAATATTTGAAATATGAGCTGATGATGATGGAGAGTGAGTTGCTTTGAGTGTTTTTTGCATTTTATATTTTTTAATTTTGCCTATTTGTATTTTAAACGTTGAAATTGGGCTATTGGCATTTTAAATCTTAAAATTTTATTTCATTTACATTTTAAATCTTAAGCAATAACGGCGTTAAAATTGTCGTTAATGTATGTGAAATATCATAAATGCCCCCTACTATAAACTCTCTACCTTAAAACTTCTGCAACATGGAATTGAGCTGACTTGTGTTGCTCTTTCAGTTTGTCCCTACTGCCAGGTCGTGCGATGGTCTAGGTTTGTTGCCATTGCTTGCTGCAATTGGATTTTTCAATAATAAATTCTACAAATCGATGGATGGTTGAAGTACCGATGAGTGCTACTAATTGGACTTAGAATTATGCCTTGATAGTTGCCAAAATTAGAGGAGAATGTGGCTAGGACACAAGCTACTTGATGGTCGGTGGAATTGAAGTTGCCCTCTACATGAAATAGAATGCCCAATGGAGATGGAGCAAAGCTACAAGCGAAAGCCCCTTGCTTGGTTGCTAGAATAATGGAGTTCATCTGGCCAAGTGGGTTGATGGCTACCGATTTCTAGCCCTTGATGGATTTTGATTTATAAAATTTGGGAAGAAGCCCAAATCAATGGTTGTGCTAACTTAATTTTCAATTGCTACCGATGGAAGATTTTGTTGAAAGCTATCAGTATTTCAGAAATTTATCGAAATTAAGAAATTAAAAGATGAGCTCGCCACTGGCGGAATTGGGATTTGCCAATTTTCAAATTTTATGTTGTCGAATTTGGGCTTGGTGGGGAGAAAAATCATTGTTAAATTAAAGCAAAGGTGCAAAATCAGGTGACAAGATGGCAAAAAAGAAGGTGACTACTCCAATCGTTAGTTGTCACTGTGGTCACGAAGGAGAAATGGTCGCTACCGAAACAGGAACTTGTGATGGGATCTACTAGTGGGAGATCCGAGAATGGAGAGTTGCTGATTTTGATAATAGCAATCGGAACAGGTAATGGGCGGCTAGGATTTATTGATTGCAACATCCAATTTTTTGGGATGAAAAAACAAGATGAAAGAGAATGGGAAAAACGTAATGAAATTAAGTAAAAGTGTAGTGGGAAATAGAAAATTACATTCCAAGATCATTACATCTTATCCCATCATAATTGTGAAGATGTTAGTACTATCCATAACTTTCATATTTTTAAATATTTATTTATACTTTTTTATATAATTATTGTATTTTTTAATTCATCATACACAACTAATCTGTCTATTATAATTTTATTGTCTTTACCGTTCATC
This sequence comes from Annona cherimola, assembly GCA_030490835.1. Taxonomy (NCBI): domain Eukaryota; kingdom Viridiplantae; phylum Streptophyta; class Magnoliopsida; order Magnoliales; family Annonaceae; genus Annona; species Annona cherimola. Next base: position 71,458,979 of record CM059971.1, read on the forward strand.
ATTATCTCTATGGTATTCCATTATTTTCTTACCTTTCAAAAATTTTTAAGCCACGAACTTTTTTCTAAAATTTTAGGGCTTTGCAAATACATGCATAATAATAAAGCCAAGAACAGAATTACACGACCAAGTACTGGGAAGACACGTCCCGTGGCCCTGAAAATTATTATTATTTATAAATAATAATAATAATAATAATAATAATAATAATAATAATAACTGGATAAGATAGCAATGTTTAGAGAGTTGCGATTGATAAGAGGAGATATTTTATTTTTATTTCTGCCATACTGCAATTGACGTGACATACCCACTGGGACCATCTACTTCCAGGACCAAACATGGAGGGTTGAGCATCACTTTCAGCATTCCCAGGACTACGAAATGGTGGGCCCCTATGACAAGATGGCGACTTGGAAGGGAATCATAAAAGGACATCCTCGTTCTCACTTCTCAGTCCCTGTCGCTGTTTCAAGGGTGATCCTATAATCTAATTTGATTAGGCTATTTGCATTTGCCTTCCCATTCTTTTGCAATTTTGCAGTCTTTCATTTCACAAAAATCCCGCTAATGAATTTCTTCTACAAAAACACCATTATTGGTAATTTTGACTGTATTTTTTTTTTTTTTTTGGCTCGACTGAGCACCATTAGGGCCATGTAATGGTGTACTTAATTAAATCATGCCTCACATGTGGTAGGTAAGTCCCGGTGTCATGCATCCTATGACACGGCTTCGAATGTCATAAAGGGGTGTTTTCCCCTTCATTTATTTCAAGAGCAGTGTCTTAATCATTTTTTAAGTGGCGTAGTTTGTCCTCTACAGTTTGTAAGAATATCTCAGATATTGAAATAGACATAAACATGTCGATCAAAAAAATTGCTATGACCTCTACTTAAAAAGCATTTTTGCTGATAAAATTTATAAGCCAAGTTTTTACGAAGCTAATAGTTGTGAGATAAAAGTTTCGATTTCTTTTTCAAAAAAGTGGAGAAATAAATACCAGTTGTAGCCGTGCACTGGATTAGAGAAGCCACGGACTTGGATTAAGGCGAATTAATGTTGAGATGTTCTAATGTGTCAACTTAATTATAACTCATTAAATAAATAAGTTTCTCATGAATTGAGCTTATCTAACCTGTGGACTCGAAAATCTAATCCATTTGAGATGTTTGTAAATATTTACAAAAAAAAAAAAAAAAATCCAACCTATTTAACTCATCAACTCATATAAACAGCTAACAACCCATAAAGTAAGAGAGTCAATATTTTTAAGTTATGCTTCTGTATAACCCTTTCCTTTTTAATGTTTTGATGGTTAATAGAAAATTCGCTCAATCTCTTGTATTTAGAATTATTTATATTATCATGAAAACTTTGGACTTCGATCCTATACTCCCAGTCCGAACGCATATACCTATTTTTTTATTTTTTTCAAAATTTTTTTATGAACTTGTTAACCTAAGTTTATTTAACGTATGTATCAATTTTTACCATTTTAGAGATTTTTATATATTTATTTCGGATTTTTTAAAGTCAGTGGCATTTTTAGTAATTTAAAATTACCTAAAATGTCACTGATTTTCAAAAATCAAAAATAAATATCTAAAATACTCCAAAAATATAAAAATTTATACACATATTAAATACACATAGATTAACAATATAGTGAAAAAAATTTCAAAAAAAAAACTAAAAAAATAGGTGTATGCGCGTTGCATGCTCCCGGGAGCATACGATCGAGGTTCGAAAACTTTTCCATTTGTACAATATGCTTGTGCATAAGTCTCATCTGCAAATATATTAAATTAATATAATAAATAATTTAATCTTAAGTATTAATTTTAAGGATAAATTTCAAATATACCAATAATATTTTCCTTTAATTACTAATATACTCGTTAAGTTTAAAATCTTTTTTATATACACAATGACTATACCATTAATTTCAAATATACTCAAAATCAAGCATTCCGTTAGCTAAGCCTAGTTTTGCATTTCTAAATGACCGTATTTCCCTTGAATTAAAATTATATATTTCAATATTCATTTCATTTTGTAACTTTTATTTTCATTTGATGTATAGTGAGAGCTTTAGAGATTTGGTTAGAAGGGGTTTTGCTCATGGTTCTGAAGAGATTTTGATTGTAATTTGATTTTCATCCGGTCATTTTCGTCCTTTTGAATTCATATTAATGATCGTCATGCAAACTTATGATTTTAATTATGGTTGAAATTAATGGTATACTTAGGGTGTGTTTGGCAATGACTAGAAAATGTCAAGTTAAAATTTTTCAATCTAAAACTTTTCACTATCCACAATCATCATATTTTTTAATTAATTTTTCACATTTTCCTATATAACTACCCTACTTTTGAATAATTTCTACACAACTATCTACATAACTAACCTATCTATTTAACTTTATCCTATTTACTTATCATCATTACCCCTATCATATCACATCATTTGACAACTTTTACTCTCCAAAACTTTTTATCAAAAGTTTTATCCATTCCCAAACACACCCTTAATATGAATATATACATATATGAAAGATTTTAAACTTAATGCGAGTCTCTTCATCATCTAAACCATCTAAAATGTTATTACTATGTAGATAACTTATCCTATAAAATATTATTACATTCTAATATATATAAATGAATTTTAACATTTTCTAATTAAAAAATAAATATATCTATTTTTAAGCAAATATGATTTGTGTGCATGTGACATAGATAAAATTTTGTCTCATGACTAAACAAATAATATTACAAATAATGAATGGATTAGATTTTGCATCAATCATTAACATAATAGAAATAGAAAAATTACATAGAACCACTTCAATATAATCTGATTACATTAAAGCAGAGTTTAATATTTTTGTTGATGTTAAATATTTTAGGATTAGAGTTAAGGTTTTTTGTTAATAATTAAATGTGCTAGGGTTGCTGCCTAGGCTCTATCTTGGCGGCAACACTCATGGCCCATTTTAATGAGGTGAGGTATTAGATTCCTGACATGTGCATCGGATGTTTGTTTCTCTCCCGTTCTGTGGGAGTCTCTTTTAGAAAAATATAAGAATGTCTAAGGGCTTAAATGTAATACAAATTGAGATGGTCGGCTTAAATTTAATAAAAATTAAGATGGTCGTAAATATATACATCAAAAAATGCTCTAGGGTTAAATTTTTTAAGAGGGTTGGGGGTTACAGTTAGCCAGACCTCAGGCTTAACCCCTAACCAATAGTTTCTTGTCGATCTGGGAGGCACGTGTAGTATAAGCCCTAAGAAAAATTTTAGTTTGACAAATTTTGCGTTATTTCATAGCCATATATGAACGCTCGTATAAATCTAATACAAATTTACCATATTTTTTTATGTTCACAAATTAGATAATCTCACATAGCATTAAAATTAAGCCTTAAGACATTATCTTACCAATATTTCAATTTTTATTAACAATATTTCCTAAATATCTCAACCAATGGACGCTCCCACAAACAACCTAGGGAGAACGGAAGGTGATTGAATCCACCAACTGCACTGAGCCTCAGTGCACCTAGGTGTATTTAACTCATTTTTTTAATTTTTTAGTTTTATATAACTATTAATCTAAGTGTATTAAACATGTTTATTAAGTTTTACCAATTTTTGAATTTTGTGTAATTTTTTTAGATTTGTAAAACTAATGGCATTTTTCATAATTTACCCAGGTGCTATAAAATGTTATTGGTGTGGTTCGAACCCATGTTGCCCAACCACTGGGATAGATGTGGGTACCACCGAGGCAAAGCCTTAGTCGCAAAATTAACCATATTTCAAACTTGATTAGGATTTTGTAGATTATAAATTCATTTATAAAATATAAATGAGTCATGTGGCTGTTAGATGTACAGGTTTTATAAAAAATTACAAACAATATTGATGGTTTTTAACTAAACTTTGATGCGTTATTGAATGCGAGTTATAGGATTGATGCTTCTAATTATTGATTTATACAAGTTTTCTTATATTTTAATGGGTTGATAAACTTGATTGACAAGTTTGACTAGTTCGATAAAGCATGGAAATGATGATCAAGGGATTTTTTTTATGTATTTTTATTTTTTTCATCATTATATGGGCCTAAACATGTACTTCTTGCATTCGATTTTGTAATTTATTGATTTTATTTAATATTTCTTAATTTTAAAAAATCAAAAAAAATTGTTCACATGCCCCAAGGAGAATAATATTTTTATTTTTAAATTAAAAATATTAAATAAAATCAATAGATTGTAAAATTATATATTTAATCTTCATGCTTTGGCCCACATAATGTTGAAAACGATTAAAAAAATAGGTCAGTGCAGCAGCTGCACTGGATCGCGCTCCAATGACTATTGTACCCCTGTGCATTTCAAGCGCCTATCTTATCTAGATAAAATTTTAACAGCATACGGAGCATTTGTAGCTAGTATGTGATGCGCTGCACATGTGTTTAATTAGTTGATCAGTCACCTAACTAATTTTCTGGCACTACAAAATTTTCCTATAAAGAGTTAAATTTTATTTGATAAAGAAAATTTTAGTTGCCAATAATTGGTGGTATGCATATAATACGATCGTTAAGAAGAAATTTAATTTTCAATAGTCCATAATTAAATTAATTTAACTTTCGATAGTCCATAATTAAACTTTATTTATGCATTATCATAAGTAAGGAAGATATGAAAAATTTTCTTGTCTGCAAGAGCATCACCGTAAGTAAAGAAAACTTCTTTGCTTATAAAAATATAAAAACTTTATTGTAGCAACTGTTCCTCCATCAGGCTCTTATCTAAGTATTCTTACAATGTATGTAAATGAGTTCTAAAATATAAATGAGTTCTAAAATAGGGAAAACTATCCCATTAATACTATGAATGGCCTTGACGAAAGAATAAATAGTATTATAGGGCATAAGGCAATTTTAAGACCATCGAAATAGCTACAAGGGATGTAACTTAGTAGTAACTCATGTTGGTCTATTGTTGGCTAGTTATGAGTTCGACTCTCCCCTTTTCTATTTAACTCGCATGAGAATATTATTATCGAAAATTTCTCTTCATTTGGAAAGGTTATGAATATACTTGAATGTAATATAAATTATTATGATGTACATAAATGCGCATAAAAAAAGACTATTAAAGTAATTTCTTAAGTAAATAGTGGAACACCTTCTCATTCCATTGATGAAGAAAATCTCAATAAATTTCGGCAGAGCCGTAGAGGTCATTTAGTATTAATTCAACATAAATACAAAGCCAGCAAAGAGAATATTAATCATAAATAACATCATATAGTGTATTAAATTGTTTACTTTTGAAAGAAAAACTTAATCAAAAGATTGTGAAATCCAAGTGACAGTTTTTACACAAGTCTTCCATTTAAAGTTTTAATGAAAGCAAATTCTACACAGGGTCAATTTGGTAACAAAGAAAGAATGAGAAAATTTGTAGTATTTTTTTAAATGAAAGAGTGATATAATATGAGAAGATAACTTTTAAGAGTAAAAAGAAAAAGGATAAAATAGATATATAGACTAATTGTATGAAAGAATATGAAATAGTGACTAGAATTATAGATAACAATTAGTAAAAGTAGATTGTTCAGTAGTTACAAATAATCACATAAAAATGGTTGAAGAAATTAATTAAATTTGTTTTTCAAGTTACCAAGTGACCCTTAATTCCATTTATTCGATGAGCAATCTAAATATTTTCATGGCCCCCAAGTCCTTCCTAAGATTCAACATGATTAAAAAATAAAAAATAAAAAAACCTTGATTTTTGGTAAGTAAAATTTCATTGCAAAAGCATAAAATTCGGAAGAAAAACTAGGTCATGCTTTCCGTCTTCAATATAACTACTACAAGTAATTAATATTTGACTGCATATGTTTGATGAGTTACGGTATATTTTCAAAGGCACGCACCTCAATGGCGCCTGGAATTATTGTAGAGTTCAAAATGCCACCTCATGTTAGGCTTACGTACCTTGGTGACTATAATCTTATCATTCATTTTGTTTACTGCAATTTATTTATTACTATATCAAAAATCATTTCAATCAAAATATTAGGTGGCCCATATCTACTTCAAAATATTATAATCAAGTCTAAATTATGAAAAATGTTTACATTTATTCTTAATATCAGTTGAATGTGATCAGGGTCTATCATTTAGTAATTTAAGAATGATGCCTTAGATGATTTAGTTGTTTTTTTTATGGAAGGATGATTTAGATGTTAAATATATAAATTTAAAGTTAATATTTAAATCAAAACATTTTATTAAATTAATTGTATATTTTAGATAGAAGCTATGAACCCACATGATTTGAATAACGCTTGGTTTCTTCGGAAAATAAATAATTCTATCCGAGTTGTAACTGAATTGGGTCGATTAGAATTTGATTTACCATCGAGGGGAATCCAGAATGGAAAGTGACAAACTAAAATCTTCGATACTACAAGTATTCAAGTATTTTCCATTTTTAAATGACTCAATTTTGAAACGTGCAATTTTGACCCATTATAACTTTTGATTTTGCAAATAACTCTTCATTTTTTAACTTTGTTTTCAAGAGACTCATACCATATTTATTCAACATAAATCGTGGTACATGGATTCTGTTGTATAAATTCATTAGAGAAACGTTGTTTGAACTAGTTTGAATTAGTTTTCATTCAGAATTGTAAAAATAACAACTAGTTGTTTTGAGGGTCTTTTGCAAATAGAGCTCAAAAGTAGGGGGCCATTTGCAAGAAAAATTGAAAAATAGAAGACTTGTTTGTCATTTGAAAAGTAAAAAGTTAGAGGGTATAGATTCAAAACAAATTTAAATTTTGGAGGCGTGGCATATTTTTATAATTAATAATGATTTTTAGTTCCTAATTATGATTGCCAAAAATCAATTTACTTGCAGTGATTACACCTTTGCAAATTTTTGTCCATTTGACTAAATGAATATGCAAAATTTTGTAGAAATTCCCAATAATTAGTCAGATAAGTCAATTTTAATTGATTCTTTCTATCATAGCCCAACAACGTATAATTTTTGTTACAATTTTAATATTTTAATATGATATAAACCACTCATTATACTTGTCTTAGGATACTAAACTATAATACAAAAATAATTTTGATTGGAGGCTTGGATGGGCCACAAAATAGAATCTTATAATTATTAGATCACCATTAAAATTATTTAATCATTATAATAAAGTATTTTTATTTATATTTTATCATGAATACTAGCTAAATAAATAATATTAAATATTTTAGATGAAATAGATTCATTGATAGGGTATTTGGCAAAAATAAAAAAAAATTCAACCAAAACTTTTCAATCTTTACAACTATCCTATTTTTAATTATTAATATATTTTCTCATACAACTATCATATTTTTCAATCATTTCTACACAATTATCCATACAGATAACCTATCTATTTCAGCTTTATTCTTTTTACTCATCATTATTACTCTTATCATATCACATTATTTTTTATCAATTCAAATGTTTTTACACAAAAAAAATTTCATCAAAAGTTTTATCACTTTCCAGTCACAAATTTAACCAATCATATGTTTTGAAGTTTGAAGCATAACACTTTTTTTACAACCTTTAGCAATATGCTTCAAATGGACTTTGATTGAAGTGGTTTTAAATATTTTAGCTAAAGATTAAAAATGCTGAGTATGAGAGCATTTGGATCAAGATGTTTACGTCTTGAAAGTACAAATGCGCATATACACCTGACTGCACGTCTTCCAAGAAGTTGGTGGTACAATGTAGAGAAAACATTATATGGTTTACTTACTTCTCTTTTTTGTAGTATCTTTGGATAGCTAGTGTATATATGCATCCAACTAGAATATAATTAATTTTGGTTCTTTCTAAGAACCATTAATAATTATGCATGGAAGAGTAAACAAGACGTATACATGATGATATATAATTGAACTATCTTAGATAGACCGCTAACCTAATTCACAAATACGGCAGACATGTTGTTGTTTGGTGGACAGACTCTTATGAGCTTTTGCATGCATGAGTCAGTCCACCTGCCAAAAAAATATAAAAGCAAAGGAACAAAAAAAATAAAGGAACTTAGGAAATTCCGAATAGGCTGGGCTTGCTTTTGTTGGGACTGCTTTGTCATTCCGGACGGTTAGGCCAGACTGGTTCTGGTGATGGGTCTAAAAGCAAGATTCAAACAAACAGATGTGGCCAATATTTATGATTGAGAAAAGCTCCACCGTTTTGAGCAGTCTTTTAAACCCCATGTTAAAACTTTAAAAAAAAAAAAACGAAAAAAAAAAAAAAATCATTTTACCCGTTATGTGTGTGTGTTTGGAAAGAGGGTAAAAAATTGATAGATTTTTTTAACATAGATACGATAATAACATGATATGATAAAGGTAATGATTAGAAGTAAAGAATATAAAATTCAAATAAATAGAATAGTTGTATGAAAATATATGGAAAAATAATGAAAAATTTTATTTTACTTTTCCAAAAGACAATGACTTACTTGGCCCACTGTAAATAGTATCATGCCTTAATATCTACACCTAAATATATCAGTAACTTATACTTGTGGATATCTCATCTGATTAATTTTTTTATGATTTTTCATAAACAAAGTAGCAATCAATTTCAGACCCGAGTGGTAAGGAGCTTGATTCCGCTTGTGGGGTTGGGTTCAAGTCTTGTAAATGAAAAGGCATTTGAGGAAACTGTTCCTTCTTCTTTGGTCTGATTCGACTCACCTCGAAAATTGGAGATTATTGTATAAAAAAATAAATAAATATTTCATACTCGGATTTGAAAGAGCATTGTGCTCTAACTCTTAGATGAAGCACTTTTCAAAAGTTTCTTTTTGAGATGTGTAATAAAACATTTAAACCGTTTAGTAGCCATTTTTATGTTAAAATCCTTATGTGAAAATGTCACGCACAGACCCAGAAAAGCAACCATTGGGTCTGACGCACAGAGCACACAAACCCAGAAAACGTCCATTGGGCCTGCGGGCTATGGGCCTCACAGTGTGATATTGTCCACTCTGGCCTGGCAGCTTAGCCGCACGGCTTTAAAACGCGTTACACCATATTGAACTTGAGACCCACTTATAAACTACCAAGAACTTTCTCCCCTTTTCGATGTGGGATTCGGTTCTGGGCTATTACAAGCCCACCAGCTTCCGCCTGGTTCGTCCCCGAACCACAACCCAACTCTGGGCTTTTGCCTGCAGCCCTGACTTTCACTGGTTCAACTCTCCGAACCACATCTACTGGAGGGGGAGCCGCTCTGATACCACTGTCACGCATAAACCCAGAAAAGCAACCATTGGGTCTAACGCAAAGAGCACACAAACCCAGAAAACGTCTATTGGGCCTGCGGGCTATGGGCCTCACAGTGTGATATTGTCCGCTCTGGCCTGGCAGCTTAGCCGCACGGCTTTAAAACGCGTCACACCATATTGAACTTGAAACCCGCTTATAAACTACCAGGAACTTTCTCCCCTTTTCGATGTGTGCTGTGTGATAAGATATAACTATTATTTTAAAATTTTAAAGCAACGTGGAAGATGAGTATCTCCAGATAGGTGTGTAAATTTTGAGAATGACGAAAATATGATATTTGAGGATAAATTAAAAAAATATTTTTGAAATAGTATTTAAAAATATTAATTTTATTTTGACATAGATTAAAGTGAAAATATATTGAAATCTTATAAAGCCCTAAGTTGGAGATATGAAAATTTGTATAAAAGATAAGTATGAATTTTTTTACTTTTATTTGGATGCTTATGGATGTTCATAGATGTTTATTTATTATGGGCATGGATGTTTTGTAATGGTTTGGATATTTTATTTGAGATTTTTATTAAAGATTCTTTTATTGAGATATATGTTTTTCATAGCTTTAGTTATTCGATTAAGTTGAGTTGGTTGCTAATTTATTATGAGTTAACGATGTTTTATAGAATTTAATGAAAGTATTTAAGTGTGATGGTTACTTTATGAGTACATAAGCACGGGCATGATTTATGAATGCATTGTTATATAATTAGCATGACAAGTGCATGATAGTTCTGTAGGCTTACATGAGCATTTACAGCATGGTTGCTTGCATGTGCATTATATGGGTGAGCATATGAACTTCAGAAATTTTGATGTTTAAGTTATTTGTTAAGAATGATGTTTAATTGTTTTATGTTGGGTGCTCATGGGCCTTCTTAACCCCAAAAGTTAGCATAAAAAATGAAGCATTCTCTCACACTTTAACTGCACCCTTAGCCCCTTCCACAACTGGTGTGGGATAATTTAATAATATCTTTCTTTACACATCAGGCCTTAAGTTAGATTTCTCCATTAACCTGTTTTTCCTAACTCTCTGGCAAAATTGTTGTATCTTGAGCTCTTATACCAGTTTGTTGGGTACTTATGGGCCTTCGCAACCCTCAAAAGCTAGCCTGAGAGGTAAGGCTTTGTCTCTCACTTTAACTGCACCCCCAGCCCCTTTCATAACTATTGTGGGATAATCTAACACTTTAACATTTGAGTTTTATAATTATCCTACTTACTAAGTTGGCCCAGACTCACTTTTTTTATGTTGATGTTTTTAGATAACAAGACAGAGGTAGAAATCCAACGTATGGTTGGTGTTCAGACAAAAGTGAGGAGAGATCTTGGTGCATTGGAATATATATGAATTATTATCCTAATTACTAGGAAAGATCAAATTTAATAATTTTTATGCGCGAATGAGAGATATAGTGAAGACTTCTTATAAATCTTATCTTATTATAAAGTTAATATGTAGTTGATTATGTTGATGGATTGGAGAAGATTTGCTTGATTTGTTTTATTTATGTTCTATATTTCTATGTTATCTATTATAATAGACAATATGATGTCAGAATGTTTGTACAGGGTAGTAGTTCTATCTAATCTCTAAGTCCTATAGTTCTAGGAAGATGCTGATGAATTTTTTTGTGAAATATAACAACCTTTGGCTAAAGGGGAAGGTTAGCCATTGGGGCTTTACACAAGAATTGTTTGGTAGCACCAGTGAATATTCAAGTAGGTTGAGAATAGAGGTGAGATCGTTCTCACGACTTTTTTTTAATATTTTATATTTACGATTTAAGTATCCCAAGTAATATTTTCTAGATCTTACTTAAAAGGTATAAACAAGAGAAAATGCTCCATAAATAGAAGACAAACTTCACAAATGGGAACTTAAAGCCTGAACATCATGTGAAAAAGTATGGACTCTTTGTCATTGTACTTTTTCAGGTAAATTTACAAATATATCCACTTAGTTTAATTAAAATTGCAAGTATACCTATATAATTTCAAAATTTGCAAATAACTATCACATAGTTTAACCATAATTGTAAACATACTCACACTATTATTACACTATCACGGTATGGGTATATTTTGCAAAAATATGCAAATTATGTGGATATATTTTTCAAAAATTAAATATACCTACTTAATTTCTGAAATTGCAAATACACTCACATTCGCATATCTTTGCAAATATACCCACACCTTGATGGTACAATAACGGCATCATAACCGGTTGTATTTGCAATTATTGTTAAACTATGTGGGTGTTATTTGCAATTTTGAAACTATGTAAGTATATTTGCAATTTTGATCAAACTAAGTAGGCATTTTTGTAAATTTCTCTACTTTTCCTAAGAGTCTAAAATGGAATTCTCAATTGATAAATTCTAGATGATGTACACTGTGGAAACCGCACTTTCAAATCATTCCATACATCCTATGCAATTAAAATGAAAATAACCGTCAACTTTGATTTTGAGAGAGACAGCAGTTAGACCTGTGATGATTGAACTAAGATTAGTTTTTGACCATGATGGGTTTCTCTAAGAACGTTGACACCTCTCTTAAATATCTTACTCGATACCAACATTTCGACACCATGAAAAAAATAATTAAAATTTTTTTCATTCCATTCTATCAGTCTGTTCTTTCATACTAGAATTTCCATCAATACATCACGTATTTATGACATAAAGAAAAAATCTTCTAAAATACACGGTCGATCTTGAGTGATCACAAAATCTCTATTAATTACAAACTTTTTTTAATTGAAAAATGTTGCTATCTTGATACAAATTTGAACCTTCACCAAATATCTTCACTTCTATATTTTAACATATGCCATCACCTTGAGTAACTTGTTACATTAGATATGATTTTAGTTCGACAATGTTAATAATTATAAGAAAATTCCTTTTTTAGCAACCACTATAAGTAACCTAAAAAAATCTTTATTGGCAAGGAAAATATGTATAATCAAATATTGACTTGCATCAAAGAATCAAGAGCGAAGAACATGCAACCTTAGCTATTAAAACATTGGTAAGGAAAAATACTCTTGCATATCATAATGCTTTTACTGTCAAATCAAGATTTGGTTGGTCACAAAAAATTATGGGCAACCAACTATTGGTGGTTGCTGTATGGCATGTCATATTGGCAAACCAAGCGATCAATTTTTAACCTTTTGTAGTAAAATTTAGGTTGAAAAAAATCAGAACTTCTTGGACATTTGTTGTAAAAAATAAATAAACGGGTTTTGGTAGTTGTTAGTGCCCAAAGCAGAACACCAACAGGTAGTTCAAGCTATATATATATATATTCCCAGATTCTGTTTCATGTTGCTTCGGGAAAAAAAATAATTTTCTGTTTCATGAACCACATCCCATGTTCCAGTTAATGGTTTCAAAAATCAAAGATGGTACGCTTTTGTGAGAATTTCCATGCAATATGCATTCGGTCCTGATTATTTTATGATTTTTTTGGTTTGATTTTTTGGCAAGTACCGAAATTTGCTCACTAGCCACAATTTTGGAAGTCACCACTTTTTACCCTAGCTGTTCTCTTATGGAAACTGAAATACCATTACCTGGCACTAAGTTTCAAGTGTTGGATGGAGAGGTCACGTGTTGAGGTTTGGCCACGTCGTGGTAACGACTCTTCTCCCCATCGTTTCGATCCACAGGTGCAGCATTTTAATAGGTTTTTTTTTGGCTGCAGCAATTTATACGTGCAGCAGTGGCGTTATTCTCTCCATTTTCTATGGGAGCATCTACCAATTTGAGAAAAGAAAAGAAAAATAGAAGAAAAAGTAGAAAATTTATTAAAATTTGTGTAGAAGAGTGTTATTAAATTAGTAAAATGTCTCAAAAAGTTTGAATGTCATATTAGCTGAGATGATGTAATATATAAATATTCATCAAAAAAAAAAACCTCTTCTTCTTGTGTTGGTCTACAGCAAAGTGCTTCTTCAAAAGCATAGTTAAATGAATCTTTAATTCAAGTAGGTAGCTTTAATTAGGTCCCTCCCGTTAAACCTGAGAATTTTTTCAATTTCTTTTGTTGCCCAGCCAGGGTTAACTTTTCTGACTTATTAGCGGTTTTGGTGGTCTTTTAATGGGATTTATTGGTAGGAATTGGGACAAATAGATCCTTAATTTATGAAAGAAACTTTACCTCAATTCAAAAAAGAGTCGGGATAGATCGATCATGTTTTAAACTAAAAAATCTTGACCCGCCCTGCATATATTTATTTATCATAAAATATAAGCATATTTTTAAATTTTATTCTTTTTTTTTCAAAATTCTCACATTATTTATGATCAACTATATTAACAAAATAAGAATCAATAAGAGTCATTTGCATATATAAATACATAGAACTCTTATGCATAATTGTAATTTTTCCATCATTTTAGAAACTCTTGCAACAAATACTATTATGTTAGGAAAATATTTATATAAATGCTAAATTATGAACAAAGTATATTTTGTTAACCAATTTTAATAAATGTAAATTGTATTATTTATGTTTTGTTTTAGTAACTATGTTTACTTTTTAATTAGTAAATTAGTCAAATGTACAATATTTAAATTTAACATAGATGTGTCTTTATGTTTGATAGATGTATAAATTTTTAAGATTATTCTACTTAGCCCACATTTTTTATTCGATCAATACTAATTATCATGAAGTTTGTAAAAAGACCTATTGAAAAATACTAAGCGTCAAAACTATTTTGTCCCAACTTGGTATAAAAATAAAATTAAATAAAATTTTTAAAAATATAAAATTAGAGTTTATCTGTGCAACCCATCTCGATTCCCACCTATAGATGAGTATAATAAAAGTAGCTAATCAGGGCAGAACAGTGGGCAATAAAGGCACCAATTGGAAATGCGCATAATACATAAGGCGTGGGTGTGAGAAGAGGATGCGTGGCGAGGGGAGAGGGAGGCTGACATTCGCGAGGGGACGTGGGCTCCCTATTCTGATTCATTCTCGTTTCCAATAATGAATGGCTAGGATGACAAGTTCATCCGCTCGGCCTGAGGAACTGTTTGCAAGAGCCAGCTCAAACCCGCTTGTGGCAAACAAATCTCAGAATAGAATAATCTTTCTGGTGGCTGATCATGTGAAGAAGAATGAGTACGCGTTTGCTTGGGAGACAAATACAAGAAAGCTTGGGCACTTTCTCGTGAAATGGGGTCTACCAGTTGTTACTTGTTAGTCTCTCCTCCCCTTTCCACCTAAATTCCCTGCACTAAGACATCTAGCTTGGGGGTTCACGAGAAGTTGAAATAAGGAATCCACTCCACCCTTCTTCCCTATTGGGAACGATTGAAAACAAGCTTTATTATTGTATGAATAGTTCTTCCCCACTTCTAATAAAAAATTTTAATATTGAAATCATCTGTAACATTCATCCTTGTATATAATTATGATATCAAAATTTAATTATATATTTTGAAAGCTTTTGGACTTACATACGGCACCATTTTGAACCTTTTTTAAATTAAGTGATTTGGAAGCATACCCATATAGTTTTACCATAATTATAAATATATTTAATTTTAAAAATTATAAATAACTCTTATAAAATTTGACTATAATTATTATGTCATCATGCCTCTGTCACGACACCATTACGTCAAGAATATATTTGCAAATATATGCAAACTATGACAAATATGGTATAAAAATAATTTTTAAATATATCCATACAGTCTATATACATTTACAAATATACTCATGTTGTGATGGCAATATGATGATATGAGTATATTTGCAATTATGATTAAATTATATGAGCATATTTGCAAATTACTCTTTCATTGATGGTCCAAATTCTGACTCAATATAAAGATGAGCCTAAATGTAAACAAATGTTTTAGGCCTTTTTTCTTTTTGTTTTTATGGGTCCCACATGTGATCTTCATATGTCAAAATTTATCATTTATGAAATTATAAAAAGTTTAAAACTGGTAAATTTGGAAGCATGAACTAAATAAATTCTGGGTCGCATAAAAATAAAACTTTAAAGAAAGGCTTAAAATACTTGTATATATTAATACTTGCACGCGCTTTTACCTTTTTTTTGGTGTGTTTGAAAATGGATGAAGTAAAAGTTGTAAAATGATATGATGTGATAAAAGGTAATAATGAGGAGTAAAGAAGATAAAGTTAAAATAGATAGGTTAATTGTGTGGGTGGTAATGTAGAAATAATTGAAAAGTATGGTAATTTTAAAAGAAAATATGAAGAAATGATTAAAAATAGGGTAGTTATGGGGAGTAAAAAGTTATAGATTGAAAGGTTTTAACTTGACTTTTTTAAGCATTGTTAAACACACCCTTTATAGAGATATATGGGCCCAAATAAGGTCTTTTGCTTTCTAAATTTTTAAAATTTATTTTTTAAAATTTATTTTTTGAAATTCAAAAATGCACCCAAAAAATGCTTACGTAAAAAATCAAAAAAAATTAAAAATAAAAAATTTTCATATGCAAAAGATCTTGCTTGGAAGCATGCCCATATGTAAAAAAAAAAATAAAAATCAAAAAATTTTAAAAATGAGTAAAACTTGCTTAAGCATCGAGGTTTAATGCTTAGGGCGGAAACCCGAGGGAGAATTGAAGGGCTCGAAGTCTTCCTCTTTTAAACGACAAGGCACTAAATTCTATTTTTTCAGTGTAATTAAGCTTTTAAGAAGAAGAATCAGATTCTTTAGTCGTTATCAACTTTATCACAAATGATGAGACCTTGAGATCAGGTGTCGTTGGACTCGTGAAGGAAATCAAATCCTTATCTCACTGGAGAGGGGGGATTCATTTCCTCCATGTTTTAAGCCTTGGTAATCAGGTGGACCACCATATGACCGAGTATGCATCAGCTAGTATGAACAATATAAGGGGAATAGTGGCGAGTTGCTTTATAATGATCTCAAAATCCATGATCAATAAATTTGTTTTGGCCTGCCCCAGCAGCCCCTGATGCCTGTGTTTTTTATACTTGTATGTTGGAAGCTACATATTTACAACTCAATCACACCAAAGTACATTTTTTCCAATTTGACGTAACCAATTTTCACCAAACGTTACTTGGAGGAGACTACGCTACTGAAATGGGAGACAATTCCCCCATTAGGATTCAAAACCTGGTACCTCTGTTTTAGGTTAATGCCTTTCTACCATTTATATAAAATGAAAAAATTAAAAAAAAAACTGCCGTCCAGTTGATGATCACCAGTTATTGACAGTCCAATTTTTATTGCCGCCTACATTGCATGTACTTAGGGTACATTTAATATTGGAAATCGCCAAAAATCTTGTTAGATTATACGGTCGATGATTTTATGATGACAAAAGGAATGTAATTTTGTGATCCTGCTCTTGACTTGTGGTTTTGATAATATGTATATGAGATTGTAAATGTGAAAAGTGTAGTGTGTTTGTGGAATTATTGTTTTGTGTTTATAGTATGATTTGTGGTAAGATGAGTTTGAAACTCATGAATAACTTAAGAATAGAATGTGCTTGAATAACTTAAGAATAGAATGTGCTTGTGGAAATGCTTGGAATAACTCTTAAAGTATACTTATGTGATAGTCACACTTGGAATGTGTTATAGAATATGCTCTTTAATGTGTGCTTAATTTGTAATAAAGAGGGAGATATGCTTTTATTATTATCTTGAATTGATTAATATATTTGAGATAGGTCTTTTTTTATTTTGAATTTTGCAAAAAAGGAAAAAACAAGTAGACCTTTTGTCTGAAAAAGGTCAACCTTTTAGTGCAAAAAAAACTTTGACTTCTTTGGAACTCAAAATGATCAATTTTTTATTATGAAGTATCCAGCATTTTCTAGGTGGCAGATTTTTGAATTATAAGAAGTTGGAATATACATGGAAAACTTTTTGTCTATCTTCTAACTCATGTTTCAAGAGATCAAGAGGCTATAAAAGGAGATCCCGAGAAAGTTAGAATGCACAAAAAAAAAGGCTTCTAAGTGCAAATTTGACAAAGTTCAAAGTGCTTTATTGTAAGCTTGCTTTCAGTGGAGGTTTAAAGAAAAAGCTAAAGTTACAAATTCTCAAAGGCACTGCGTTAGAGATTCAAAGTTATAAAGTATTGATCAGTTGAAGAGTTGCTACTGTTGCTGATGTGGAAAACTAGATTGCCTTTTATTTAAAGTTTTATTCTTTGTATTATTTTGGTATTGATGGTAATCAAATCCAGAGAAAATTTATATTATCTTAGTGTTGATTGTGATCAAACTAAGTGGAAGTGAATCAAAATATTGATTACTTCACAAGCTCAACTGAAGCTTACTACCAATCCAAAAGATAATTGAAACCAACTACGTCACTGTAAATTAAAGTTGATTAGTGGAACTTAAACTTTATGTGCTTGGAAAGTAGAGTAGAATTGAAAATTCTGAACTATTATGAGTGCTGTTATATTTATTATTTAATTTTAATATCGTGGATTGTATTGTTGCTTGATTCACATTATTTTATTGAAATTCTTTAAATGGTCATTATAAGAGACCAACAAAGCTTTTCTTCCTGTAGTAGCTTAAGTTTTTGTATTCCCTCCCTTGTTCTCTTGTACACCCAGAAGTCATTAGCATGCAAATGTGAAGTCTGGGTCAACTTTGAAATTTGTAATGCGATCATTTATTAGCAAAGAATTTAAAACTCAATTCTAATTATAAAATTGTGTTTGCATGATGGAACTAGTTCCTCTAGACCGAGTTTGGGCATGTCATGTGTTGGTACAGTACTACTGCAAATCATAGATCACGGGCATACATATTTTTTGCACATGGGAAGATTAATTGAGTAATGGAATATTTATTAGCCTTGACATGAAACAAAACAATGTGATTAGTTCACAGTTTTCCAGGCAAATGATTCAGAATTTCCAGCAGAATCAGGTCATGAAGGCCCCACGCAGATACTGTAGCATAATTCCCTCGCCCTGTGGCATAGAGATTAAGATATTGGATCACGTGCCTAGATCTGTGAAGCTCACATGAACCAAATTTAAGAAAATAAAATAGAATATGAATTATCACTGCAGCAGATATCAGCATGTGATATCCAGTTTTATAATTTATACTGGTCATTCAATCCCTTTTTATATCTTATAACTCTTTTTTTATATTTTATACATCATTACATATTGATGTTACAATGAAACACAGTCATACCTTCACATTACATAGAGAAATTTTTTCTAAAATCCTCACCATAGAGGGGAAATTATAAACGCCCAAAATAAGAGGGGTGGAATTGTAAAAAATCTCATGATAGGGAAACTAATATGTAAAAGACCACCTGATACTTGGCCAGCAGCGGACAGCAACTCAAATACGTAATGTCCACTAAACAAACCGTTGGTGTTGCTACCAGCCCACATGGCTAGTGGCGTCTTATAACTCTATTATCCCTGGTATATTTACATAAAAAAATTTATCCCGAGTATATATTTTTCAATCTTGCTCAAGAGGTATAAATAGGAAATGTTGCTCTTGAAATAGAAGACAAAACTCTCCAAACTGGCACCGACTCTACAAACCGGGCTAGTTTAATTAGCCTTTTAACCGACTAGCTAGAATTTGGTCTATTGTGTTTGCAATATTATGGATCGACTCATGCAACCTTTTCACTCTCAATGAATGATATGTTTGTTCGATCTCAGTAATGATCTACAACGTTACTTAACATATGTACTGCCCCATATATAATACTGTCAAAAATTATGTTAATTGGAAATTATTTATATATGCGCTAAAAATAAATAAAACTATTTGGGAGTAAGTTTAACTCAAATGGTACCAACCTTGCATAAAACCCCCAACGTAAATTATTTCTTGTATTTTAGATAAAATGATAATGTTAGTTAAATTGGACGACATTTAATTCATCTGTCAAAAAACAACTGCGTGTAATTGCTAGATATATTTTAGGATTTTTTCAAATATACCTACTACGTTTACATCTAATCCCAAATATACCTACTACATTTGAATCTAATTCCAAAAATACTCATTCTATTAAAGACCACTAACTAAGTTAATGGTCATATAAAATTGTCGGTTATATTTTTATAAATGTCTAAAATACTACTGGTGTAAAATAATAAAAGCTAAAATCGAAATGAAATTATAGCTCTTCTAATTTAAAACTCTTGTGCGATTAAGGTAGCAGTGAGTTATGATATTCAAAATTTTGATTTCAACCTTAAATTTGATAGACATATGAGTAATATCATAAATGGGTGAATTGCATTTATTAATGTTTGCAAAGGAGTGGGCATTTTTGGGATTAAAGGCAAATGTAGCAGGTATTTTTGAAAATTTTAAAACATAATGTTTATATTTTGGATTAAGATCAAGCATAATGGGTATATTTGTAAAAAGCTATATATTTTTAAAAAATTCTACAAAACCAACTTGATCAATTTTTTTTAACATAACCTAATGTTTGAGTAGATTGTAATATTTTTTATTGTATTAAAATGAATCATCTTGTTTATTTAAGCATACTTAATTATAGGCATAAGACTAATCTCGATTTAGACCTCTCATATATGATTAGTTAGTAATCTTAACGCACAATCATTTTGGATCCCATCGCCACGGTATTGGAGCCTACCTTGTGAGCATTTTTTTTAGATTAAAAAAGTAAGAAAATAATATATTAAGAGAAAACGAACAAGTACCAATGGTTTTTATAATAGAAAAAGTATCAATGTTAGTTCAAAGGGAATAATTAATAATAAAAGTGAATAAACATAAAATATATATACACTACGTTTTTATGGAAAATGAAAAATAGTAATTGAAGATATTTATAATGATAAACAAAAATAACATTGTTATACACATAAATGCCATGCCAAATTATATTTAAAATTTTAAATGGTTATCTTATTTCGAAGTGGTAAGCAATATATAAAGAAGAATGATATATAAACAAATATTACGACTTGCTCCAAATAGAATCTATTCGATAGAAATTTTCTCCCCATAGTTATATCTTATATTATTGATGATCCACATCCCACGAAAATGTCATCTAGTATATATGGTGTTGATTTTGAGCTTATAGCAAAACATAAGAAGGGAGGGTAGAATTGAGTTCTTGAAAATTTAAAACTTAACCCCTTATGAATTTAATCCCCTTGATGAAACTTGTTAAGAGATAAAATGAGAGGGTGCAAATAGAAGATAAAATGCAAGTAATCAAACCAAACAATAGACAACAATATATAATGGTTCAGGCAACCTTCCTTACTCCACTCTTTCAAACACACACCCCTTATGTCTTGGGTTTCACTATTTCATATCCAATACAATTTAGAGCATCCACTCTCTTCAAGATTCTAGCTCTGAGGGCATGTACAATAATCACTTATTGGTAAGACCAACTTCAACTACCCAAGTCTAATCCGTCAGTAAGACAAACTCAAACCAATTAAGCAAAATCTGTTAGTAAGACAAACTCAAATCAACCTCTTGTTTTGCTTTTTCTTGAATTTGGTCTCCAACACTGATTCAAGACAATAACCCAAAATAAAATAGATAAAACAAAATTTACACTTTACGACGTATAATCAAACTGCTCCGAAAGTTCCTTATTATGTGAATAAGATGTTCTCGTAAGCTCACTTGAAGTAATAACACTTGAAATTTTAATATTTATTCAAATGATGTAAACACTCTTGAATATTGGAAGGCATAAGATCATCTTGTGTTTTCCAACTTCCTTTACGTTCATACTTCAATAATATTTATAGAGGACAAAAAGATCTAGCCATTGGAGTGGTAGTTGGTGTGCATTTGATGCTCCAACTTTTGAATTTTCAAATGTTATAACTTGAAATCGCAAGTGAATCGACTTGGGATAAGTGGAGTCGACTTGGGCCGCGACTTCGTTTTGGCTAGAACTTGTTGTCTACTTTTTTTTGTCTTCAAAGTTGCAGGCGAACTCGACTTGGGCTGAGACTTCACCCAAATCGCAAGTAAAATTGACTTGGGTTAAGACTTCACTTTGTTGTCTCTTCGAAATTGTAGGCGAAGTCGACTTGGTCTGAGACTTTACCCAAGTCGCGAGTGAAGTCAACTTGGGTCTGCAACTTGGCCTGTCTGCACTTTAAAACTTTGCTCTTTTCATGTTTATAAATATAATTAGAGTCATAATATATAAGTACACTTACACATATTCATTAGATTCTTTTGAATGATATTTTAATAGTTTGTTAATCATCAAAAATTAAATTAATCTTTCTTAAAGCAAATATATGATCTACATATGGTTAGTATGAAAATAAACTATACAATGGACATGGTCGTATAATATAGAGATGAATCGTCATATTCTCAAAAAAATTGAAAAAAATATGTTTTATAGCCGAGGCTAACAACTATTAGCCCAGGCCAATAACATCATAGCTAAACAAGTATATAGAACTTCTCATAAAAAAAGTATAAAGAACTAAGAACAGTGAAACTCTTTATATAGATGATCACTTTATTGCTCACAACTTAAAAGAAGATGAGATTGATTCTCCTTTTCCTAAAGATATTTTTCTTCATTTTCAAAAAAATATTTTTTTCAATTTCCTTATGACTTTTTTGTTATCAACATATAGTATTTTTGCATTCTAGATTATCATCCTATCCAAGTTATGAACAGATAAAAATAAATATTTTCTAATATATTTTTAGCGAAACTTATCACTTTTTATTAAAAAAAATATTAACTAGAATCGTAAATAATTATTACCACTAAAAATAACTCTTTATTAACTAAGGGTGTGTTTGAAAAGTAATAAAACTTTTAGATAAATTTTTTTAGTGTGAAAATTTTTGAATTGGGAGAAAACGATATGATATTATAAGAGTAATGATTTTTTTATTGTTGTATATTTACGTCATATCTCAACTTATATTACAATGAAAATTTGAGACAATTCTTATAATTTTTCAAATCAAGTCTAAAAGCTCCCAAATATCAATGGGAGAGACCACAGACTCCTAAATATTAAAGAAGAGAAAACGCTCCCAAATCACGAAAATCTGGATTCAATATCGGGATATGCACTAATAGCGGCATTGCCTCCGATTGACTGTGCTAGTCACAGGTTATGATAAGGGTAATGACTAAAAGTACAGAAAATAATAAAATAAATAGATTAGTCATATAGTTAATTATGTAGAAATTATTGAAAGGTAGAATAGTTGTGTAGGAAGATGTGAAAAAATAATTAAAAATAAGGATCGGCGGAGAGTAAAAAGTTTTAATTTGAAATATTTTTATGTTAAACAAACATGCCCTAATTCTTGTTACGAAAAGCTTCACTGAATGGTGGAAAAATAATCTTTTAGGGAAAAGACTTGTTGCTCAAGTCGTAATGGATATTACAATTTAATTTTTTTCATTTAAGATCTGCCTGTTGGTCCCGAGTTTATGGCAAAACCCAAGAGGGGAGGGGTGAATTGGGTCCCTGAAAATTCTTTTCGTAATTAGAACTTAACCCCTTATAATTTCAATCCCCTTGATGAAATGTAATATGAGATAGAATAAGAGGGTGCAAATGGAATATAAAAATGTAAACAATCAATCCACACAAGAGACAACAATATATAGTGGTTCGGGCAACCTTCCATACTCCACTCTTCCAAGCACACACCCATTGTGTCTGAGTTCCACTATTGTATTTTCAATACAATCTAGAGCACCCGCTCTTTTCTAGATTCTAGCTCTACTGGGCATATACAATAATCACTTGTTGTGAGACCAACTCCAACCAACCAAGTCCAATCTATTGGTGAGACAAACTCAAACCAATCAAGCAAAACTCATTAGTGAGACAAACTCAAACCAACCTCCTGTTTTGCTTCTTCTTGAATTCGGTCTCCAACACCGATTCAAGGCAACAATACAAAGCAAATAGATAAAAGAGAAATTACACTTTACAATGTATATTCGATAAGCTCCGGAAGCTCTTTCTCATGTGGAGATGATAATCTTGGAAGCACACTTGGAAGTTGTAACACTTGAAGCTTCAATAGTTGTTCAAATAACTTCAACACACTTGAATATTAGAAGATGAAAGTCCAACTTGTGTTTTCCTCTTTCTTTCCTCCTCTCTTCCTTAACGTTCATACATCAATGGTATATATAGAGGAAAAAAGGTTCTAGCCGTTGGAGTGGAGGTTCACGTGCATCTAGAGCTCCAACGTTCGAATTTTCAACCGTTACGAGTTGAAGTCGCAAATGGAGTCGACTTCGGATGATTGGAGTCGACTTCGGATGGGTGAAGTCGACTTGGGATGCGAGTTCGTCTTGTTAAAACTTATTGTCCAGAATTTTGTCTTCGAAGTTGCAGGTGAAGTCCACTTGGGTCTAGGACTTCACCCAAGTCGCAAGTGAAGTCGACTTGGGCTGAGACTTCACTTTGCTGAACTTGCAATTCATGAATTTGAACTCTTGAAACTCAAATTATTTCACATTTTCATTTTCATACACATAATTAGAGATAAAATATTTGAGAACACTTAGACAAATTTATTAGATTCTTTTTAATGATATTTCAATTATTTGTTAATCATCAAAATCAAATTAATCATTCTTAAAGCAAGCATATGATCAACACTGCCATTATAATATTTTTGGCATCAAGTTCAAAAAATTGTTACCAAAAGTCTTTGTGATTAACTTATTGGGCTTAGCTATAGAGACGTCAAAGTGCAAACCCGAAACATTCAAGATTGTTTCTTGCAATCTTAAAATATAAAAAAAAATTCAATCTAAAATTTTTCACACTTTATCATTATCTTATTTTTAATCATTTCATCACATCTTTCTATATAATTATCTTGCTTTTTAATCATTTCTCTACAACTACTTATAAAACTATTCTATCTATTTTAACTTTATTATCTCTCATCATTACCCTCATCATATTATAGCAATACTAAAAGTTCATTTTCTTGTAATGGTGTGAAACTGATTCCCACATTCCATGCCCCTTTAGATTACTCCAGGTCACCACAAAATGATGGGCCCACTTATATATGACCATTAAATTAAGTTTGGAATTGCTAAGTGTTTGATTTTAACTTGGTGTGTTAGGAGGCTGCTAAGGACAAGCCCGTTTAAAAGGCTATAAAAGGGAAATAACATACATGCATATGAAAAAATAAATGATTTTCATCCATGATAACCATTTTAGACTTTTTCATCCATGTCAATACTTTTTTACATCAATTTCGTATATAAGAATTGAGGTGTTAACAGAATGAGTTAGATGAATTAGAGCCTAGTCCTATTCCCTATTTTGTATAGAAGTTAAAATCAAGCTAATTTAAAGTTTAATGTGTGTTATTTATAATTTTTAAGATGAATTAATCCACACCGACAAGATACATGATTAAGGGTGTAACTTGGGTAGGGTTACCAGCTACCCGACCCTAATTTGGATAAGGTAAGGTACAATATATTACTCATGGGTATGGGTAGCATATAAATTATTACTCCTCCTTCAAACAAGGTTCGGATGGATTAGATATGTTGGGTATCCGAAGAACCGACTCACATGGATATAATTATATCTATGTATATTATATATATTATATAGTATATGTTATATTTTTGTTTGTGACATCTTGTATGCATAGCCATTTTAACAAATTTGAATTCAAATGGATCTTATACCCTATGGAGTTGTGGATTGCAAAGTAAGAAACCAATTTGGTTTTCTATATATATGTCATTGATTACAAAAGCCTTTTATAAATAAACTTGTGAATTGTGATTAATATATTAATAGTTTAAGGATTAGGGTGTGATAATCTATGCTTTATATTTTATATAATGATGTAAATAATAACGTATGTACCTGGAATTTAGAAATGTAAATCAGTATTGCTTTGTATTTTTTAAAATAATATAGAAATTTTTAAAAAAAAATATTGTATTTGAGTATTAAAGGAATTGCTTTGGAACTGAAATTGATCATATGAATAATGGGTAGAGTATGGTACACTAGGAACTAAAACAATAAATGGGTAGGGTAGAGTAGGCTTTTTGCAAATAGAGTACGGTAGGGTAGACTACTACTTGAACCAAACAGACCTAAGTTGCACCCTTATACATAACATGTTCGTATCTTCGTCGGGAAAGGGGTGTATATTCTATGCGTCAGTACAAAGAAAGACTGCAATTCGATAAGACAAAAGGATGAAATATAGGGAAAAATAGTAATAGAGAATAAAGATGGAAAGGGAAACAATCAAAAAAGGGGAGACAGAGAGAGGGAGAAAGAGAGAGGGAGGGAATGAGAGAGGAGAGAGAGAAAGGTGGAAATAGAGAGAGAAATAAAGAAATGGCTGATTGAAGATGAAGAGAGAGAGAGAGAATGAGAAAAGAAGGTAGAGAGGAAAAAGAATCTTACTGATGACACTCGCATGTGACGATGAAAATGGGATGGCAATCCCATAATACAATGGCAAAAAAGACACTATAGCGTAAAACATCATTAGGGGTGTTAATGGTCACGGTCAACTCGTCAAACCGCTCGTCCAATCCGTTTATAAATGGATTTGGGTTGAGATTTTTGAATAAATGGGTTATGATCCGCCAACTCATTTAACCATTTAATTAAATAAATGGATTAAGGTTGAGATTTTATAACTCGTCAACCCGTTTAATAACTCATTTAGTCCATATAACCTGTTCAACCCGTTTAATTCGTTCAACTCATTTAACTCACTTAACTCATTAAAGTTTTATATATATATATATATATACATGTAAACTCCTTAGTTATTTTTCCTTTCTAAGTCTTCCTTCAGTCACCTAATTTTCATTTTTCTACTACTGCCCTAATTCCATTTTTCCATCATTGCCCTATTTTCATTTCTCCTATGACGAAAACAACTCTCTCGTTTCTCACTACGGGTGTGTTTGTTTGGAGCCAAAACTTATCAATTAAAACTTTTCAACACAAAACTTTTCACTCTTCATAACTATTCTATTTTTTAATTATTTTTTCACATTTTTCTATACAAACTACCCTACTTTTCAATCATTTCTACACAACTACCCATACAACTAACCTATCTATTTTAACTTTATTCTCTTTACTCCTCATCATTACCCCTATTATATCACATCATTTTCTATCAATTTGACAACTTCTACCTCTAAAACTTTTCATCAAAAGTTTTACCTCCAACCAAACACACCCTACGAGATCATCGTCTACTAAAGTGTAGGCTTTCAGGTTATTTTCTATACAACTTATTAACAACCCATCAACACGTTTATTAAATGGGTTGTAAATGGGTTAGGATTGAGGTTTTTTAAATGGATTAATAAGCGGATTAGGGTTGAGATATTTTAAATGGATTAAGATTAGGATTAGACTTCAACCCGTCCAACCTGATCCGTTAATACCCCTAATCATCATAGACAAAGAGAGAAAAATAGAAAGTCAAAATGGAAAAATAGTTTTAGATTTTAAGAAATATATATACCCCTTCTTAACAGGTTGACGAGTTAAACAAGTTAAATGGGTTAAAACGTATTATTAAATGAGTTGACGAGTAAAATCTTAACTTGAACCCATTTATTTATTTAAGCGATTAAATGGCTTAATAGATCATAAATCATTTATTAAAAATTTCAACCCAAATTTATTTATAAATAAGTTAGACTAGCAGGTTGATGGGTTGACTATGATCCTTAACACTCTTATATGAGAAAACTTTTCCTGTTAGATTTAAAGTTAAATATGTTTGTCCCAAGTTTACAGCAAAACCTAAGAAGAGAGTGGTGAATTAGGTTCTTAAAATTTTTTTTGGTAATTTAAAACTTAATCCCTTGTGAGTTTAATCCTCTTGAATGAAACATAGAGGGCTATAGAAAGTAATAAATAATTGAAAATAGTAACTACAAGAGACATAACATATTATAGTAGTTAGGAAAACCTTGGAGCCTTTATAACAGTTACACAAGTAGATTGTGAGTTTCACTCCAACCGTACACTATTTGTTTTGACTTGCCCTTAGTCTCCAACACCAAGTCAATTATCACAATACAACAATAATAATTTGAAATAAAGAATCTACACTTTACAAATTTGTATATAGCAACTTTAGTCATCTCTTTGCTCGGGAAACATTTCCTTCCTTATTTTTGCCCTTCAAGTTCTTTTTCAGGTCGATTTGGACTTTAAACTTGACCCAAGTCACAAGTAAAATCAACTTGAGTGTGCGACTTTATTGAACGTTGAAAGTTTAGAACTTTAAACTTCATCTCTTGAGCCTCTATTACTTTGAATTTTGAACTTGAGTCAACTTAGTCTTGGACTTAAAGACTTGACCGAAGTCACAAGAGAAGTCAACTTGGGTGTGCGACTTCACTTTTGATACTTTTCCAAATTTACATAATTGTCTTCTAGAATACCAAGTTTCAAAACTAGGTCGACTTCGTATCCGACTTCACGTAAGTCACGAGGTGAAGTCAACTTGGTTTCCGATTTCAACCTTCTAACCACAATTAAGGGAATCTTCAGTTATTCGATGAAATCTAAGTCACAGGCAGAGTCAACTACTTGACCTAAGTTTTGGACAAAGTTGACTTAGGGTGCAATTTCAATTTGTCAAGCATCTACAATGTTCTTTTTGTCTCTAAAATACCACGTAAAGGACTTGACCCAAGCCCATACTGAATTTTGTTCGGCAATGCAAATTTGACTATTTCACTTCAAATTCAAAAATTCTAACTTTAAACATAAAACTAAACACATTAGTCTCTTAAATATTATCAAATTTGGTTAGCGATCATCAAAACATGGATAGGCCTTGATTT
Organism: Annona cherimola; assembly: GCA_030490835.1. Lineage (NCBI taxonomy): Eukaryota > Viridiplantae > Streptophyta > Magnoliopsida > Magnoliales > Annonaceae > Annona > Annona cherimola. The sequence continues at coordinate 71,487,265 of CM059971.1, forward strand.
GCAAATTATCTAATTGAGTTCACAACAAAATAAATGCTTTAAATAATTTATTATAGTCTTACATAAAAACCTATAATCAATATAATAGTAAATAATTTTTTAAATATAATTGTTAAATTTACTAAATAATCGATAAATTAAATAAATTTTTATATATTTATGTTTTTCACAATAAAAATATTTTATAAGATATATATTAAATATATATTAATAATTTGTGGTCGGTTCCAAGTACTCGGAACTTGAAGCCTACTCAATCCTAATTGAATCAGATTTTTTTTTTTTTGAACTCAACCTATTCTCATAGAATAAAAATAGGAATATACTCTATCTTATTTAGGATACCCAATAAATCAACCCATTAGTATTCTACCCAAGTTCCGCCCTCTACTCTCTACAACTCATTTAAATTTGAAATTAGTATTAGCATTTATGAAATCGATTTTGAAAAGTGTTGAAATTGATAAAAGATTTTCAAAATAATTGCATGAATAAAAGTAACTAAATTTATGGTGCGGATGTTAATGCCACTAAGATAAAAGGGAAGTTGCTAATATATGTCCTTGTCAGATAAGGTAGAGAAAAGAATATATATATATGGGTGGGGGTGGATGCGCAGAAAACATGTTATAGGTTGGTGGTGCGCACCAACTGTTATAATGCAGAAACTGATCACCGCAAAACGATGAGCCCACTTGTATATGACCATCAAATTAATTCTTAAACTGCTCGATGTTTGATTACAATTTGGTGTATTATGAAGCTACCTAGAACAGGGCTACTTGAAGGGCTATAAATTGTCGGGAGAGTGCTAGGGGGACGTTTGATAATTGATATTTTTGTAAGATTGTAGAATAAAGTGGAATTGAAAATAAAATATTTTAAAAATTATGTGATTGATAAGAAATGATAAATGTAAAGTTGAAATAATTAAAATTGTTGGAAGGAAAAATAATTAGAATGTATGATTAAAAGTAGAAAAATAAAGTTATTAAGTTATTAGATGATTGATTTGGAAAATGCGGAGAAAGTGCATTTCCCATGAAATCCTACGCCGCCTCGCCCATATCCATTACCAAACGTGCCTTTAATGTACGTAGTTGTCAGTTGAGGCGGAGAAGAGAAGGGTGGATGCACTCAAAACCTGTTATGGGTTGGTGGGGTGCACCAGCTGCTATGATGCAGAAACTGTCCATTTCCTCCATCCCTCCTCCACAGCCTTGCTACCTGCCTTTTTCCCACCTTGTTTTGCTTTCTCTTTTCAGTTCTCATTGTCTGTCCTTGCGCTACTCTTTCTTCACATGGGTTAGGAAGAAAAAGCATGCATGCGTATTGGATTTGGAGCTAGCCCCACTAAGTCCACATACAACCCAATGTATTGTACTACCACCAGCGATCATCCTGATCAGCTAGCTAGCTATACAAGCAATCTGATGTCTATGCGCCATTGATGGTGTCGGAAAGCATGCACATGCTTCCACAGTAATGCAGCTGCCTCCATCTGATCCTGATCAGGATCACCATCCAAATAATGGCCCCATCGTCCCCCTCATTTTTATTTTGTGAATGGCATCCAACCTAGCCCATCTCTCTTAATTAAGAATGTCTTCGAGATCATCCAATTGCAAGGACTGAGATGTCAATGGGACGTGTAGGTTACATAAGAAGAGATCGATATTTATTGTAAAATGAGAAGTGATATGAAAAAGGAAAAGAATATTGTTAAAATAATATTGAGAATGGAGAAATTATTATTTAAAGTGAGAAAAATAACGTTATTATGTATTAAAACAATGAGAAATTACATTAAAAATAAAAAAAAGTTGTTTACATAATGGAAATCTTATCTCATTTCATCCGATCGGATATCTTAAATGGGCCCTTAAAAAACAGTTAACCCAAGAAGGGTTGTTACTAGGTTGGAATGCATGAATGTACCTTCATAAAAATATATCTATATATACTACAATTACACTTATAAAGTTTACACCTAATTTCAAATATATCCATGTAATTTTAATAATCCCAAATATACTTATACAAGATGTGTTACTACAACCTAAACTTTTCAATCTTCATAACTAGCTTTTTTTAATTAATTTTTCACATTTTTATATAATTATTCTACTTTTCAATCATTTCTACACAATTATCCATACAACTATCATGTCTATTTTAACTTTATTCTCTTTATTCTTCATTATTATCTCTATCATATTGCATCACTTCCTTCGATACAAGAACTTTTCACTAAAAATTTTTGTATAAAATTTGTCAAAATAAAATAAAATGACACGATATGATAGAGATAACAATAAGAAATAAAGAGAATAAAATTAAAATAGATATGTTGGTTTTATATATAACTAAGTAGAAATGATTAAAAAATAGGGTAGTTTGTATCTGAAGATGTAAAGAAATAATTTAAAAATCAACTAGTTGTGGACAAGGAAAAGTTTTAGTTCAAAAGTTTTGAAGAATAAAAGTTTTATTGAAAGCCAAACACACTCATAATTTATCAAAATTTCATCTATGCCATGTTGTTAGGGTCTTCTTAGAGTTTTACTAATAACCATTGACTTCCATTAATTAAAAATCTCAATGTTTTGAGTTAATGAGCTTTCTTATTTGTAAATAAAATTCAAAAATAGGAAATTATTGGAAAAATTAATATTTATGTTATAAAGTGCGCAATCAGGAAAATCTGAGAGTCATTATTTGTAGATCATCCTAATAATAATAATAATAATAATAATAATAAATTACTTCTGTCAGAAAATGAAAGTTAAATCAAATACAAGTAATGATAATAAATGGGAAAAAAGAAGTTAGATTTACGTTGAATTCTATCTTGAAAATAAGAGTTTTCCCGAAATTCAAATTCGTTTTCCTCAATCAAACGGACTATATTAATAGTTTTGGGAAAGTATTATGTGCACGATATCTCATATATAGTATGCGTTTATTTCTAACTGAAGCCAGTTTTTTTTATAACAGTCTACAGTAAAAGATCCCTTTTATTTTTTATTTCTTTTAGATAAGATACTCTACCTGATTATAAAATTTGATTATTTTTTAATTTATTTAGTATGTTTCTAATTTGTTGTAAAAATCAACAAAAAGTGTATAGGGCGCATGTATCTAGGCCATTTTTAAAAATAAAAAATTCTAAATAAATTTTATAAATGATCAGATTTCACATGATAAAAGATCTTGCCCACCCATCTGAAAAAAATTTAAATATTTTTTACGGTCACGTATATTACAGGATCACTGGCGTTTCTAACTAGCCTTTCCCCATCCTCCATTAATGGGCTTGCAGCAGAGTACTGATGCCACAAACAACTTCTATTGCTATATTAATTTCTAGAGGGTGATATCAGTTGTCCCAGCAAAACTTTCTTGAGGGCCATGAATAATATTTCAGTTGTTAGAAGACTAGATATGGAGGTGACAGAACTAACCATTTTTCCGGGAGCATGCAGAACTAACCATTTTACAGGAGCATGCGGTGTTGCATGCTCTCGAGCGCATGTACCTATTTTTTTTATTTTTTATTAAAAAAAATTTCATAAACTTGTTAGCCCAAGTGTATTTAACGTATGTATCAATTTTTACCATTTTTAGAGATTTGTAGATATTTATTTTTTATTTTTGAAAATTAATAACATTTTAGTAATTTAAAATTACCTAAAATGCTACTGATTTTTAAAAATCAAAAATAAATATCTAAAATACTCCAAAAATAGTAAAAATTTACTCACATATTAAATACACTTCGGCTAACAAGTTTATGAAAAAAATTTAAAAATTTTTTTTTTTAAAAATAAGTACATTCGCCGGGAGCATGCAGCACGGGAGCATAAGATTACATCCCAAAATCCCAGCAGTACTATTTCGTCTCTTGCCAGTGGGTGGGCTCCTTCCCATGCATGCAGCTGCCATTATTCCCCGGATGCTCTTACGAGGCAGAGATACCAATAACACACAAGTGAAAGATGATATGTCCCGAAAATCGATAGATGGGTGGCCACAGATCGAGCATCTAAAATTAACTTTTTGAGCGTCTCACGGATGATCTGACGGTCTACAATATTCAAGCATAGCGAGTGGCGACAGGAGGAAAAGATACATTATAATGCAAGCGTCACATTGCCACATATTTCTGCGAGATTTTGCCTGCTGATTGCGGGTATGCATGGATGATGGGCATGTATATTGGGTGGCTCTCCTCCGTCGCGGCAAGAAGTCATGGAAAACGATCCAGCTGGATCACGACACATGCACATTCACTGAAACTAGATACCTAGCTGATGTATACATTGCTTTCTTTTCTTTTCTTTTCTTTTTTTTTTTTATAGTAATGTGTACATTGCTTTACGAATCATAGATCGGTAAGGCTAGATAGGATTTCATCATGTAACTTGGGCGTGATAAGTCCGGTTCAAAATAGATTCTGCTCTTATTTTAATTGTAAAAATTTTAGTTTTATTTTATTTCAGGTCACGTTGGTTCTAGATCTATCCTATCTTATTTTTCTAAGATCAGATCAATTCCAATTCCAATTCTAAATCAATTCTTTAATTTAATCTTCATATTATATTTAAGAATCATAAATTCTAATATAAATTTTACTTAAAAACGCATAATCATATAAAATGCATTTATCAAGTGTCCTAAATAATAGATTATTTTAAATTTTTTATATTGTAAAAGATATATTTATATCTTCAAAGATATAATATATTTCATAAAAGAGATTAAATATATTTAGTAATTTGAGTCGATTCCGGATGTTGAGATCTTGGAACCCATCTTATCCTAATGATATCAGTATTTTTTTCACTTAGAATCTACCATATCCTATTCTATGGATAAAAATAAATAAAAATTCATCCTACTCATTTTAAGATACCTAATCGATCGACTCGTAAATATTTTATAGCTTGAGACGATCATTGCTTTTGTGCATCTAAAGTTGCAAACATAAGTCTAATCTCCATCCGACTCAAGCACATCCTAGCTAATCCAAAGAAGACATTTCAACTATAAGTGCAACTTTACATTCAACGTTGGGATGGGATGTGAAATGAGACATGTGACTTGAGGAAAAATATATTGATGATAGAAAAAGTTGTAAATTAAAATAAATAATATTTTTAAAATTGCAATAGTTCATTTCATGCTCATGTCATCCTATTAGCAAGAGTCTCATTTTTTATGCAAGGTAAGTTCCAAAAATGCTACCTGTAGATTTGGACAAAGCCATTACAAGAAAAGTTTCCACATGCAAATGTGCTTTTGCATCCTAATATATATTTGGAACTATATGATAACAAGATTGTGCTTATATGTAATCAGGTTGTATAGAAGCGCTTTTGTGTAACCATATTTATTTTTAAGATATTAATGACTAATGCAAAATCAACTCATTTATTGTATTTAATATCATTTGTTTATCCAAGAGATTAAGTTTCTTCCCAATCAAGTATGTTTATAGGTCACATTTGTTGAAATATATATATATTTATATATAAATTATGAAAAACGCTTAGATCCATTTACACATGTGCGAGAATATAATAATACTTATAAAATCATTTATCTATATAGAAATGATATTTAGACAGTTTAGATGTCGAAGATGCAAATTTAAAATTGATATTTTATCACATTGATTTAATATGGCCCATGCACAATAATATTAGATAAATAAAAGAATTTTCAAGATACTATAAATGATGCTAAATACAATAAATGGAGTATATTTTTCATCAACTATCAGAATTTTAAATATGGAGAGGATTATATAGAAAAGGAGTTTTATATAACCAGAACGTGTGTGTGTGTAGAGAGAGAGAATCCATTCTATGCAGACGGACTGCATCATAATTATGGTTAGTCCGCTGTAAAATGGCTCCACATATATTAGAATATAATAAAATTTTATACAATCATATATCCATATAAAGGTTATACATTAGATGGCTTAGATGTTGAAAATACTATTTTAAACTTGATATTTACGCTAAATTATTTTATGACATTAATTTTGTGCTATTTTAAGATGGGACACATACACATGTTGGATTTGGGTGAAAATTAGTATGCTAATAAAGTGAATAATTCTAAATATAGTAGGTGGAGTAGATTTCTCATTCATAATCAAAAAAGCTCCACAATGCATGGACTGAACCATAATTACGATGCAGTCCAAATCACTTGATAATTTTCCATATATATATAAGAAGTGATCATGTTAGCCCATACTAAGTAAATGTTCCGCTTAGCTCACCTCAAAAAACACATTTAGAATAAGTTTTTTATTTTTTCTTCGTACACTTGTTTATCTAAGTACATTTAACATATAAACCAAGTTTTATCATTTTTTGATTTATTTATATATTTTGAAATTTTTAAACATCATGTATATATATATGTATTTTTAAAATACCCTTATTTTTAAAAACCTAAAAAAAATACATATATACAAAAATGATAAAACCTAGTTTATATGTTAAATGTACTTAGATAAACAAGTGTATGAAAATAAAAGCAAAAAAAAAGTTTTGTAAATGAGTTTTTTGAGATAAGTTAAGTGGGGCATTTGCTTAGCCCGGGCTAATAGAATCATATGTGTGTGTGTGTATATATATATATTCCTGTCTCTTTCTTTTTTCTTTTTTTAGCAATAAATTGTCTAAAATACTTCCAAACTAACTTAATTAGCAAAATAAAAATCAAGATCATTACACGAGCTTACATAACTTTTGTCACGGCACCTCCATAGTTTGAATTAGGTGTTTAGATAGGCGGTGCAATAACTATGCTGTTATTTGAGTTCTTATTCCTCATCAAGATACTAAAATTGAAACCAACTGTGCATAGCCCATGGCCCAGTTGGCAGCAGCGTTGGGCAACGACGTTGTTTAGCCGTGGGTTCGAAACTTTTCAGCCACATGACTACATCACGAGAGTTGGTGTCTCCCGTGTGGGAAGCGTTTGGTTCCCCATCTTTATCAATAGTAGAAGACTAATAGGGTATTTGTTCTTGATTTGTAGAATGAAATGAGATTTAAAAAAAAAAAAAATGGAAGGATTTTTTAGCTTAATTTATAATATGACTTAAGATGATAACACGTAATATTGCAATAACAATAATAATAAGATATTTAAATTGAAAAAGGTTACATGAAAGTGAGACGTACAAAATAAACTATGACATCAACTCGGAAATCTTGCAAAGTCGACGGATCTGGATTTGGCCATTAAAAATTTAACTCCATCTATTTTATTTGCAATATAGTTATACCACAAGTCTAATTTTTACAATTAGGTAAAGCTATAGCGTTTTTTTATATAAATTAAAAAAAAAAAATTTAAAAGCCCATAGCCGGCTGCCCGCCCCTTGAATGGCTTCTCCGAGGTGGGTATGATACCATCGCCTACGGTCCTGCCACGCACCTGCTACTCACCTACTATTCTCTTGCCGTTGAAATGAATTCGGTTAGAAATTAGTTCGGCAATCCTACAAATTCCCTTCCATATTCACGCATATAATCAATCCTATGGAACCTATTCCATGAATTTCAATTTTGGCCACCTTGGAGATGAAAGGGAAATCTAATCGCTCATATTGTTTAATATCATTTGATTATTATACTACCAAAAATCGTTTCAATCATAGTTTTAAGTGGACCTTATGTCCTTGAAAATATGTCTAATTGTGTATAAATAAAGAAAACACTTGGATCCATTTATAAATACATTTGATTATTATAAAAGTCCATAAAATTGTTCAACTAATAGGAAGGATATGTTAGATTGTTTTAGATGTTGAATTAACATCCTCGAAATTAGAGTATAAGTTGAATAATTTTTTATTTAGTTAATTTTACACATTTATTAGATGGAACTCATGCCCACTTTTTTTATTACATTGGAGACCACGCTCTGGCACTCAAAGCGGGAATAAACACCCACACACTCTCATTTCATGCCACTTGACTATGTCTGATTGACGGCTCATGCCCATTTTTTTTATTAGAATATATATATATACCATGACAATTCATATTACAATAAAGCAATTCATATTACAATAAAGCACGTCCATAACCCTCACACAATGACGGAAATATTTTATAATATTTCCACATTTGGTTATGATGAAATTTTGTTTACCGATCAAACAATCAAAGTGGTCACAATTGGAGAGGTTTCATGAATTTGAATACACCATGAACCCAATAATTAGGGTGTACTTGAGTAAATTCAAAATAAATAATTATAACCTAACCTACACCGAAGTCTCACAAGCTCACCATGTTCACTGCCTGCACCATCACAGGCCCATCTCAGCTATTGTAAGGAAATGACTTCAACATCATCCAAAACGAGGACGCCCAGCTATAGGTGAAAAAATGCATCCGATCTAATTATTTTAAGATTAGGGTTCAACATAAACCAAATCTGAAAGGCCAACTAATTTAGGCAAAAGGTTGGATTGAGGTTGAATAGAACACACACTCGAATATAAAATGTCTTCTAATACAGTGTATTTTCGTATTACAAATGCATCATTGTATGGACAGGTCGGGATGAAGGCTAATGCCCAAATGGCAGTCTGTTTCTTTTATGACTGTTAATAATGTCAAAAGTCATTGATAACCATCCAAAACAAAACAAAACAAAAAAAAAAAAGCAACAAAACACATCAGTAGAAGTTGTAAACAAATTATCTGCATGGATACTATTATTCTACTACATAAGAACACAACACTGGGGGCGTTTGGATGGCAAACATAAAAATTTTCCCTTGGCGATGATGGACAAGAAATGGTGTGCATACAATTAAGGGTTAGTGTTAGTTACAAAATAAGTGGGTCCTTTGGTGTCAAAAATAGATAATAATGAGAAGAAGCGGAATTGTTAGGATGAATGCATGTCATATCCTGCAAGGAAAGCTATCATTTCCCCTGAACATTCGAATTTCTTATCATCCAAACTCTCTACAACTACTTTACTTTTAATTATTTTTTCATATTTTCCTACACGGTTTCCTACTTTTTAATCATTTTTATACAACTACTTATACGGCTAACCTATCTATTTTAACTTTATTCTCATTACCTCTATCACATCACAATATTTTCTCTCATTTTAAAGACTTTTTTATCGAAAACTTTTCATTCAAAAGTTTTATCACTTCCCAAACACGCTCGTTTACTAGAAAAAGTAGTCTAATGGTTATCCTGAATTAATATTATAAAATGGTTCCAGGAATGATACTAAAGATACTGACTTAGCCCACAAACTTTCAACCATGTCAGTGACATGGCCCACTATCTTAAGAACTGGCAACAGCAACGAACTGTCAGCTACTTCCTGCATGTGCAAAAGAGAATCCTCAAAAGGGACTTATCATACAGCAGAACCGGAGCATGTTGATAGTTTGGAATTCTAGAAGTTCACAACTATGCAATTTCCATCCATCATTCACGTAGGAAGAACGATGTCAAACCAGTGTCCTACTCCTCAGAGGAAGAATCATCGAGGGTTCGCACCAGAACACAGGTCTCTCGAGTATGCAGTGAAGAGATGCTGCACATAGTCAACATGAGTTATAAATCCCGCGGGTTAAAGCTTTATTCAAACAAACTGCATTCAGATACACAAATCTCATCTGATGCGCTCTCCCTTCTCATGCTTTAGAAGATGTCAGTACTCAAAAGTCCAAAGCACGATTCTGAGTTCATATAGCAGTCTTGGAGAGGACAGATCAGCCAATGCAACATTCCCATATATACCTTCCATATATACCTTCTGATGCTGCTTTTGGGTTTCAAGGCGTTCCTTGAATGTAGTCATCTCTGGTCTCCATATTCATTTACTGTATAACCTTTTCAGTATTGTTTTTTCTACTGCGATAAATCCAGTGAACATGTTTACTGTAAAGACATGATTCTGCAGGAAAGAAATCAACATCTAATAAAAGGTTGCATCTAGGCAACCCAAGATATCATGTTGCTGATGTTGAAAGAGACCAATCCAAACCAAGAAGAAATAAAAAGGAAATACGTGAAGCTTCTCATGCATGATTTGAAGTTCATAATCCATCGCCCATAGGGTCTTTTAATGCACAGTCACTCATGCATTTGAAGAATGGTTACTATCGAATAGCTTCATCCATACATCCACAATCAATCTTCCGGACATGGACTGACAATGAATTATGCAACAATCTCCAATGTCTATACTTGACAACCTAGTTCAGTAACCTCAAATTCAATGCAGGTTTTTCTCAACCGACACAAATTTTAAATGAAAAATAAATCCAAAAATTACCAAATGAATAATCACGCATCAACCAAGAACAAGGCAGTAGCCTAATCATACAAGATAAAGTTAAAACCAATTCAATGCACAGAAACGCATTTGTAGTCCGGCAAATCAACAACAAGTGCTACAGTTATTGCAAATATAGATTCTATTTATGCCAAAAAAGTTCATCCATTTGCCAGCACTAAACAACATTAGAGTTCATAAGAAAATAAAACTACAAATAAACAAGAATGAAACAGGAAGCAGAACCCCACCACTAAACATTGGAGTTCATAAGAAAATAAAACTAAAACTACAAATAAACAAACATGAAACAGGAAGCAGAACCCCTTCAGCAATTATGATCAGTTCTTGGCCTTGAGCGAGTTATTTTCCTTTATTCGTGCACGATTATCAAGTTTAACAAAGCGTCTCAGTTCTTCATAGGGAAGAGTCTCCACCTTCTTCCTCCGCAGCTCACTGAGAGGAGGATGCTTATCAAGCAGGTGCCACAACCAATTAGGGTATTCAGAATCTGGCAAGATCTTTGGATCTGCACCATCCTTGAGAATATTGGCACCAAATACTGTAGTAGCTTTGACTTCTTTGCTGAGGATTGAAGCCTTCAGAGCATCAGCAGCAGCACCTCCTTTAGATCCCTTCTTTGCCTTAGCAGCAAATGCTCTGCACCCCGCAACCTGGATTGTTTCCTTTGCAACAATGGATCGTCTTAAAAGTCTACAGCTGCTCATTGCCATTTCTCCAAATGCACAGCCTTGATGTTATTTGTGAAGTTTCTATGTCAGAGTATAAGATTTTCTTATAAGAGAGGTGATTCATTACGTATACATTCTCCATAGTCATAATAATGATAAAATCTGATATTATCACTAAACAGATAAAAATATGATTTCCTCAATGCCAAGTGAAAAACAGATTGCAAAGAACTGCATATAGAAATCAAATGTAAGAACATGCAGTAGCTCAAGGTCCATATAATCATGACTAAAAAAGCACTCACAGCACCACTAAGTTGCCAGAGTAAATGTCGAGTTCACAAAATGGATCAAGAGGTGATGCTCTTTAGTGCAGCATTTTACAAAGCTTAGTAATATGCTGCTGTTTCCCTACTAACAGCTTGCCACATGCTGCTTTGCAAGCCAAATTTAAGCGTTAAGTAACAAAAGCTTGGGGTTCACAGATGCAATTTTCACTATGATGGAAAAGACAGACAAATTTAAGCAGGAAAAAAAAAGGGATTGATCAATGATGCAACCACATCCAATCTTGAACGAACGAGTTTGATACATGCAGGCAGATGCATATCTGGGGAGATCATAGTGTGTTTTTTTTTTTTTCTTTTTTTTCTTTTTTCCCTCTTAGGATGGTTGGTTGGGGGTTGGGGGTCAGCATTTCTGGTTCTGTTTTCTTTACGAAGTGCATGTTTAAATAGGTTTCTATTTGCATTTTTAGGACACATTTTGCACATAATCCTTTTGAAGCATTTGAAGAGTAATTTGAAGAGTATGCAACGGTTTGTTAGTTGTCGAATACCTGAATGAGGTTGATTTTTCATATTATTTCTACCTATTGGATGGTTTATTGGGGGCAAAAATTTACTGAAATCACTAGAAACCAGAGTAAACGCCATAAACACTAATGTCCACATTCAAAATATAAACCTATAAGGAGTTCTTATTGCATGCAAACATGTGCATTGAGACACAGTGTCTACAATTGGCCTTTTTTCAAATTTTTTTATTTTGGAAATTCAAAAAATATTTAATAATCCAAAAATGTAAAATTTCATACATAAGAACTTCATGCTTAGGCCCACAGATTAATACAAAAAATCAAAAAAATAAATAAATAAATAAAAAGGGGTCATGCAAGCATGTGTTGACTCCATAATACACACATTTGCATGCAAAGAAGACTCATATACAAGTAATCAACTGAACTATGGCTGGATTTCAGCACCCCAACGAGTGTACGACCAGCACTGTCGGCCCCTGTACGCTGGGAGCATGTCTCCCCATTAGGAGCTTAGTCTCCTCTGTGGTATAGCTAGGAAATTTATGAGGATGCAATGTAGAAATATTTGTAAGGATTGGGCTGGATTTGTCAAAAACAAGACGGAAAGAAACAAGATATTGTAAAAATGATCAAAAAAAGACTCATATATAAGTTTCTGAAAAAAAAAAAAAAAAAAAAACTCACATATGAGTAATAATGGTTAACTATAGATGTTGATGGTTTTTGATTTAAACCCCAAAAACCTTTTGATTTTCACATTTTTATGTAATGTAGTGCCCTTGGTGGACCATCACATAGAACCGGAATGTTTTATATGATCTAAATCACTCATGATGCTTATCTTAAGATATTAAATTATAATTTAAAATTTTACTTTCATTGGAAGCTTAGGTGGGCCACAAAATAAAATCATGTTGCGGTAAATATATCAACATTCAAATTATTTAACTAATTATAAGGAATTATTGATTAATAGGCTGTTGTGCATTCTAGCTAAATAAATAATGTCAAATATAGGGGTGAACCGTGCACATCGAGTGGGTTTTGCCCGGACCCGGTACCTATACTGGCCCTTTATATTTCAGGCCAGGTTGAACCCGGTGCCGAACTCTATGACACCAATTCCGATCCGAGTCAGAGTAGGTCCAAGCCGGGTCAGGGCCAAACCGGAACAGGTCAAAAAAATGTCCAAAAAAAAAAAATCAAAAATTAACCAACTTGAGTTTTGGAATGGCCTAACTTCCCAATTTAATTCATGCCTATTTATTTTCATTGTATTTCCCAGTTTATGCAAGACTCTAACACATGCTTGCCATTCTAGTGCAAACAAAGTGTGATTTATAATTTTGTAAATTATCTTAGAATCTTAATGCATCTGTTGACGAATCCAAGTATGTTCTATAATTTAAACATAATTCTATTATATATGTTTGAGGAGGTTTGGATTAGCCCGTGCCTAGAATGAAATGATTTTGATTACTATATTAACATAAATTAAGATTTTAATTTCATCACTCAAGTGAACAGGCCCTGAGGTTCACCAAGTGCCACAGCATTGTAAATATAAATTAAGCATGTGTTTGGAAGTGATAAAACTTCTCATAAAAAATTAACATATGTGATTTTAAAAGTTAACATATGAAAGAAATGGCAACATCTAAACCATCAAAATGGCAAATGAACAACCTGCATTTGCTGGGGTTACACATAAATAAGCTAAAAAATTCAGAATTGGCAGGACAATTTCAGAAGCATTTTAATCAGTAATAAGGGTGTCATTCTAGTGCAAAACTGCCAATCCAATAACAAAATGTAAAAACAACAGTAGTTTGTAGTGCTTCCTGTTCTGTTTCCTTCACTTGTTCATAAAAAATCTGAAAGCTCACACACATGAGTTCAATGATTAACCTCAGAACAGAGATATCTACATGCTGACAATGCTCGTGGTATAAAATCATTTGCAACTTCCGACGCAATCTGAACTATTGGGGCATCAAGGTCATGTGTGGCTGCTTGGTTTCTCACAGACCAAAACGCCTCAGAAATCGATACTACTTCCGATCGGCGTTCGTGAAAGTTGGGTGTTTCCCTTGTTGCCGGAATGTGCTCCGGGCCGGGTTTTGCCATGTAAAAACAACAAGTTCAACGATTAACACATCACAGACCAAAACTTCCACAGACCGACATGCAAAAAGGAAAAAGAAAAAAGATAGGTTTTTTTGACGTTGAAGCTTTCCTTACCATCTTCCGATCGGCGACTGCGAGGAAGTACCGGATCGGAGCTTTTGCGCGTCAACGGCAGCAGCTACCAATAGCTGGAGACTAGGAAATCTTTCCGGAATAAGCAGGAATCGATCGCCGGTGATAACGCACTTCCACCAGAGGCGACGACGGGGGAAGGAGAGAGCAGAAAAGGTTCACAGCGGCACAGTAGGGGTTTTTTGGGTTAGAGAGGATTTTTCGGTTTCGTGCCTTGGAGGGAGGGACGGTTAGGGAGGCGGGGATGTGCTCCGGGCCGGGTTAAACCCGACACTAATACCAAAATATAACAAGTACTTCTAGAAAACTCGAAACCAGGTTTTCTTGTGTGTGCCGGTCCGGTTCGGGTCAAGTAAAACCCACCCAACTTGCACCCTTAGTTAAATACATTGAAAATCAAAAGATTGTGAGGTTATAATTCAAAAGAGCCAATGTTAATAACAATGACAACAGTGCTAAAATAATGATACTGTTATAAACTTGCATGACATGAAAATTAATAAAGATACATTACGCAACACCATCCTACCAAGTCATACACAGAAACCCACCTCCAACATTCCATCCATCATCACATCCACGTTCCACATATCGACCTTCGACTGTGCTTTCAACAGTCCAATCACTGCATCAGTACATTCAATGTTTACCAACGAATTCCAAATTCAACATATCATCAAAAAAACCGTCGAATGTGGATGATGAAATCTTATTTTAAAAAAAGAAAAGAAAAAGAAATATTCAACCCACAAATTTTACCCTTTTTTCCACTTTTTTCCACTTATATTTATGAATTTTTAAAAATTCCTCTTACACATATTTTCATCATAATTTCACTAGTAGCTTTGCCGCTAGGGATCAATTAAAGGAACCGTTATGTCCATCCCTAATTATGATAATGAATTTTTAATAATTCTACAAGTGTCAAAGAATATATTATTTAAATATAAATTTTTAAGTTTAAGCAAAGCAACTTTAATTTACATTACAGCCTGAACATATTTGTTAATTTATAAAGGGGCTAATGGGCGTGAGTATAAATAGAAGTAGGATGAAAATTTATGAATATGATATAAATTTTAAAAATTCATAGATATATGTGGAATTAAGGATAAAATTCATAAGTATATATATATAATTTACTCTATTTTCTATTTTAATAACTTCATATGTCAGAGAGATTTATGTAAAATATTAGCCTATACCTCCAATGATGATTGAGGGAGTGGAAGAATCCTTTTTGGCCAAGCAGCTGATCGTCGGTCCTTCAAGAGTGGATTTCCCGTCACTTGGGTCGCTGGCGGAGAGGCTTGATGGTGGCAGGCTGGAGAAAAGGGTTTTCCCTGTCCTTCAAGCTCTCAAAAATCGAACTCTTCTGCCCTTCAAAATGACCGAAATCGTTTCTCTGCGCTTTCGCTGGCTTCTGATTTCCTTCCGACTTCTACAGGGCAGCAATCTCAACGTTTTGCTTTTACGTGCTGTTTTTTTTCCCTTTTGGGAAAATTCCTTTCAGCCGGTAATATTTGCTCCTAATTTCTTTTATATATTCATTTGCTCCTAATTTTTTTATAGGGATAATTTCTCTTATACCCATAACAATTGCACATAATTACTAATATACTGACAACATTTCGTAAATTCCTTTTATACCCATAACATTTCACCCTAAATTCCTCCCGTACTCACGCGGTTAAAACCACCGTTATCTACCCATTGAAAAGACAATTTTGCCCATTTAAATTTTTTTTAATTAAAATAAATCAACCTTAACATGACTTTCAAGTTATTTAATATCTTAAAATAAATCAACCTTAATATGACTTTCAAGTTATTTAAATAACTTGAAAGTCATATTAAGGTTGATTTATTTTAATTAGAAAAAAATGTAAATGGGCAAAATTGTCTTTTCAAAGATATTAAATAAGTTGAAAGTCATATTAAGGTTGATTTATTTTAATTAGAAAAAATATAATTGGGAAAATTCATTTTTTCAATGGGGTAGATAACGGTAGTTTTAACAGCGTGCGTACGAGAGGAATTTAGAGTGAACTGTTATGAGTATAAAAGAAATTTAGGAAATGTTGTGAGTATATTAGGGATTATGTGCAATTTTTATGGGTATAAGAGGAATTATCCCTTTTTTATATATCATGATGTTTTATAAATTCTTTCTGTACCCATAATATTTTATCCTAAATTTCTCACATGCTCATATTGTTAATATAACTATTATCTACCCTATTAAGAAGACAATGTTCCTCATTCAAAATTTTCTAATTGAGACAATATAACCTTAACATAACTCAACTAATGATAATAAATCATTAATATATGATATTAAATAATTTTTAAAATAGATAAATTATCTTTTTAATGAGATAGATAACAATTCTGTTAATGGAGTGAATATAATAGGAATTTATAATGAAATGTTATGGCTATAAGAGAAATTTGTGAAACATTGTAGGTATATTAAGTGCAAATGTTAGGAGTATAAAAGAAATTTTTACTTTCTTCTTTCCTCTTTGTTTGTTTTCCCCTCAACTAGTTAATAAATAACAATAATAATAATAATAATACACCTCACCCATTCCCTAACGACTTGACCCAGTTGTCTAACGGCAGCGATTCCTAGAAAGGTCTGTAAATCCAATGAATTTGTTTTTTTATTTTTTGGTGCCCTAAAATAGTACACCTTGGTGCACTTAACTTTAGTGCACCCAGGTGCTTAGCACTGATTTTTCAAAATAAAAAATATATCTAAAAAAGGTAGAACTTGATACATATACTAAATATAAATTAATGGTTATATAAAATAATTTTCTAAAAAAATCAAAACATGAGTTAAAGGCACCTAAGTGCACCGAAGCTAAATGCGCGTGGGCTAAGTGCACCTAGGTCACTTGGATGCATTTAGCCTCAACCCAATGTAAATTATCTCTTTGAAGTTTTGGAGTTGAAAAAAAAAAGGAAATGATTTCCAACAAAAGCTTGCATGGAATGGGTTCTTTTTTAATTTTTTGAAGCTATTTTGATGGTTATATCGTGTAAATCACTTTAATTGGTAACTTATATTATAAATATTTGACATCATTTAAAAGATATGAAGTTGTTAAATTTTGAAAATTAAAGGCAAATATCTAAATATACTTAGATTAATATTTAAAAGGTTTCCATGTTAAAATTTGTATGGGGAAATATTAGGAGGCAAAGTTTGGTGCATTATGGATAAATGAGATTAATTTTGGGGATTCAATCAAAATTTGCTTCACCCTTTGCATTTATATCATTTATTTAAATACCATACAAGTTCCATCAAAATAATGGGCATGACTTCCATCTTAGATAGAAGTTATAAAATCAACTTAACATAATTGTTTGATAGGAAATTTATTGTTCAACAGGTTACAAATGGCAACACATTAATGATAGAATCAAAATTTAACTCATGCATGCCAACTGAGTTGTATCCCAATGGCTACACATTAATCATAGAATCAAAATTTAATTCATGCATGCCAATTGAGTTGGATCCTAGTCGGTCACGTTAGGAGGCGTGGGTTCGAATGGCCGCATAGAAATAAATTTGGAAATATGTGTTCTTTCTTAACTTTATTATCAATTGTAAGAATGTCTTAAAAATTTATTGTAATACAAATTAAGATGATGTAACTATACCTCAATCAAAAAAAATTTAACGCATCCATTACATTTAAAATTATTTATTTAAGAAGTAAACCAAATTTCATTTAAATCATATTTGTATATAAGTCCAATTTAAAAATGATACAAAGTCAATGTAATAAAATAGTTGAATTAAATATTAATTTTAAAATTTTATTTTCAATAAATAAATTATATAAAACATCATTTCTATATGGATAAATAGATAAAGTATTATTACATTCTAATATATAATAAATGAATCAAATTATTTTCATAATTGCATATATATATATATATCTTCGGATGTAATTCATTACACTCATCTGCACTTAGGCGCAGTGCACCCAGGTACATTTAACTCATTTTTTTGAAATTTTTTTACGCAACTATTAATCTAAGTGTATTTAACATATGTATTAATTTTTATCATTTTTGAAAATTTTTAGATTTTTATTTTTTAAAATCAGTGGAATTTTAGTAATTTTAAATTACTAAATTTCCACTCAATTTTAAAAATAAAATAAAAATAAAAATCTCCAAAAATGATAAAACTTGATGTGCATGTTAAATATACTTAGATTAACAGTTGTATAAAAAGTTTCAAAAAATAAAAAAAAATTGGTTAAAGCACACGGGTGTACTGTATTGGGTTCCATATATTTTTAAATGAGTTAAAGCACAATAAATAAATTATTTAAAACATCATTCTATATGGATAAATAAATAAAGTATTATTACATTCTAATATATAATAAATGAATCAAATTATTTTCATAATTGCATATAAATTATATATATCTTTGGATGTGATTCATTACACCCAAGTGCACTTAGGCTCAATGCACCCAGGTACATTTAACGTATTTTTTTTGAATTTTTTTATGCAACTATTAATCTAAGTGTATTTAACATGTGTATCAAGTTTTATCATTTTCAAAAAATTTATATTTTTTATTTTTAAAAATTAGTAGCATTTTAGTAATTTTAAATTACTAAATGCCACTAATTTTTAAAAATAAAAAACTAAAAATCTCCAAAAATGGTAAAACTTTATACGCGTGTTAAATATACTTAGATTAATAATCATATAAAAAGTTTCAAAAAAATTTTAAAAATGGGTTAAAGCACTTGGGTGCATCGTATTGGGGTCCATATATTTTTAAATGGGTTGAAGTACCCGGGTGCATTGTATCGGGGTCCATATATTTTTATGTTATAGCTCATTTGAAGACTTTAATATGAATATTTTTGGTATCATGGTAAATTTTAATTTTATCACTGGTGTGGCCTTTTTGCAACCAATTCCACCCTAACCACCGAAACCCTAGCATTTTTCTTTTTTTTTTCTTATTTGATTTATATATTACTTTTAAAGTTGTCAATACATCATCTAAACATTACAAAGAATTATTCCCATATGAATAATTTATTCTATAAAATATAACACTGTAATCAAAATATGAATGGATCTAAGTAATTTTTATAATTTATATATTATTTTATATGTTTAAAAAAACTCATAAAGGTTTTGATTGAGTTGATTTTTGACACAACCATAAAACAAATGATATTAAATCATTCTATGATTAAATGTTTGTTTTATCATAGTGTAGGCTCCATTTCATCAATGACGCACCCTAGCATATCCCTTATAAGGTAAGTGAAAAAATAAAAACTCACTTTTACAAATCATTCTATGTAAACATTCGTAGGAAATCATCCCCATAAATGTATTGAAATGGGATGACATTCATGAGAATGAAAATACTTTGAAGGTATTCTCTATCTCATGAGGCTGGTTCAAATGAGTAAAATTATTTTAGAACTGGTACAAATATATATTTTTTGTTTTTTTAAAAAAAATTATTATAAACATGTTAATCTAGTTATATTTAATCTATAAACAAAGTTTTACCTTTTTGGATATGTGTATCTATTTATTTTGGATTTTTAAGTAGAGGGATATTTAAAAATGACTTGTTAAATACCCCTGTATTTAAAAATCCAAAATAAATATATACACATATCCAAAAATGATAAAACTTGGTTTATAAATTAAATATAACTAGATTAACATGTTTATAAAAAAATTTCAAAAAAAAACAAATATATATATTTTTTATTTTATTTTTTGGACCAGTCTGAAACGATCAATCGGTTGTTCAAATAGACTAAATCCCATGTAACTATACTTGGTGATGTGTTGGAGAATCTGAGGGTGTAGGAAACAGGCAGGTGATGGATAGCAACGAAGTGTCTTTACAACATATCCCATCATGGTCGTGACGAGTTTTGCCATCAGTATGCAGCAGTCAACATGCTAAAGGAGTCCCAACCACCATGGTTCTGGGGATAGACCAGATGGATGCAGCCTAGGGGGAAGCTGAAGATCAATTTGGGTGCTTGCGTCCTAATTGAGGAAGGTAAACTTGGTGTAGGGGCTGTCATACGAGATAACTCGGGTTCTTTCATTGTAGCAAGATGTAGGTAACTGGGTATTGGGTGAGATTTTCGAGTGTCCTACTCGGCTACTCATGGAAGCCCGGACAATTATATTGGGTCACTCCTAGGTAGCTAAATTATCTGGATATTGAAGTGGAAACGGATTTTCTTATACTAATCACAATCTTCAAAGGCAGTGGCAAATCCTATCCAACCGGAAACACCCAATCAAGGAGATCCATTAGTTGGGTTTGCAGTTTAACCATATGAAATTCCATCACATCTATCGTTCAGGAAATGTATGTGCTCACTTGGTTGCCGGGGCCGCAACAAACATCAAAAACTATATCCCATTTTTCGTTAAAAAAAAAAACACCCCACATATCCTAAAATCTTTTAGCCAATACTCCTATCTGGGTTCCCCTTTCTCATTGGACATTGCTTTAAAAAAAAAATTTAGTACATCTCAGATCTCTCCCCTTATTTACATTGAAAAAAAAAAGAGAACATAACAAAACCATCCACCCGATCATTCCATCTGATTTCCATTTTCCAATAATTCTCATAAGAGTCGTTGTTCTCTAGCAAATTAGACAATTTTATCTGTATCTTCCATTACTGTTTCAGCCCACTTCTCCTTGACATCAAAAAAAGAAAAAAGACGAGTAGACCTTCCATTATCTAAACCTGTATACCAACAAAATTATCAAAGATAAAAGTTTTTTCCTGCATAATTGTTGATATATATATCATTAAACCCATAAGAGGATACAACATATAAGTTCAAGACCAACAAATACACCTAGTCAAATTAAAGCAAAAAAAAAATCATGTACCCAAAAAATGCATTTATCATTATAGAAGTGTTGGCATAACATGCTTTTTAAGTTTACATGTATAGAAGAAAACCCATAACATGAATCTTGCACTCTAAAAGCCTCTCCAAAGAAACAAAAATACAAATTCAATACAAGGAGTTTTTAAGAGTTCAATGTTCATGTCATATAAAAAACCAAAAAAAAAACCAACAAAGAAGGGTATGAAAATTTCAAGTTCAGCTTGAAGATGGCGCTTGTGTAGCAGTAGATGGCCTTGGCTCCAAAGATATCTCGTACTGAGAGAGCACTTCCCGAATAGATGAGAGGGTGTCTGATAATTGTCCAATGGAAGAGGCGAATGAAGTAATCTGCATCCTCAAATCCTGAATTTGCGTCTCTAGATGATGAGGGACTATCACAGGTATGCCAATTTTCATGGCCTCTCCTTCAACGGGTTGAGGAACCTCGTTAGCTTCTGGAATGATGTGACCCATCTCTGTAGCCAACCAATTCCTGTAGTCTAAAGAGGATTCAGGCAATCTGGTAAAGGTTAGTCCAAGTTCGGTAGCAGACATACTAAGATTCCAACTAGAAAATATTTCATCTATAATCGCAGCCCTACTATATGCAGTAAACCTGGTAAAGGTTCCCCTCGTATTTGGGACACACTGAAAAATACCAAACTGGCGAAGAAATCTTTGAGGGTTGTAAGAACAATAGCTTGAAACTCCTAGCAAAGTAAGATACTCATGATCCCTACAGCTTATAAGAGGGTCAACAAATAACAAAGAAGCCTTCCAAACGACCCTCTCCTCAGATAAGTTAGACAAGTATGAGAGTAAATCTGAAGATAAAGGGGTCCATTCAAGACTTAGCAAAGTACTAGTAAGGTAAGGGAGGTGGACCATATGTTCAGGAAAGGATAGAATACATCCCAAATGTTCCATTAACCAGATTTGTAAAAAAAAGATGAAGAAAAGAGGGAGAATTCAGCAATACAACCATGAAAAAGAATGACATAACATGTGAAGTTATCAGATTTTAGACAAAACCCAAAGTTATGAGAGATATTCTAACATCCCTTTGACTCGCAAATCCATAAAATCATGACTAACTGTCAGTGTTTCAAATTGTGGCAACTGTTGAAAGAAACAACACTTAAAACTTCAGATTTAGCAACTCAACATTCAAGGTTTCAGATTCGACCAATGTCAAAGTATCATTTCAGAAACAACAATTATAAAGCAGTTTCCAAAGCTTCAGATATAACAACCTTAAGATAAAATAAAAAAATTTCAAATGATGTAAACTTCAAAATAATATACAGAATCTCAGAAATCTTAAAGCCGCATCAAAATTTTAGATTCAAAGTGGCAGGTAACATCTTAGAGGCAACCATTTCAAGGTAACAATCATGGTTCCAGATTTAACCACATTTGAGTAGCATGATTTCAGATTTAAACATTTCAAAGTAATAAAAAATCTGTAAAGTTTTCAAACTTAACAACTCTAGAACAAATTTCCAGATATATTAACATCAGATAGCATTCCAAATGAACCAACTTTAAAGAAACTATTCAAAACCTTAGATTTACAGTAAAAGTTGTAAAATTTCAGACTTAATAAATCAAAAACAAACATCCAAGCTTCTAGATTCAGCAACATCAACACAGTATGCTTAATTTCAGATTTAACAGTTTTGAAACATTATTCAAATTTTCAGATCCAACTACATACTGAATTTCAAATCTAGCAATCCCAAAATAATATATAAGTCTCCGGAAATAGCGACATTTAAAAAAGAAAAAAAGTAGTTCAAAGTTACAAGCAGAAGTTCTACAACTTTAAAATAGCGTTTAGCAACATCAATATAACCTGTTAAATTCATCAAAACAGCATACAAGAGTTTCAAGAAAACTATAATAATCAAGATTCTAGGGGGAAGAGCAAAGCAAGAGGGGTGGAAGGAAATCAACAAACAAATCAAAAGATCCTCTTGTTAGATTTAACAACCTTCAAAGTGATATGCAAAATCTTATAATACAATAAGCATTAAGAATTTCAGATTTAACAACTACACGCTGGCATGATTTCAAAACTGACAAAAAAGACATTTCAGATTCAAGGTTTTAGGATAAGCAATTATAGGTTAGCATGATTTCAAAAACTGATCATCTCAAGAAAAAAAACCTCAAGACAGCATGCAGAATTTCAGATTTGATAACTTAATGTAACATACAAAGTTCCAGATTCGATAACTTCAAAATATTGTACACTTTCAAAGAAATGACAGCAAATAGGAAAAGCTTAGCAATTTAGGATGAAAAGAATCAATAAACCAATTAAATGTCCCCATTTCTCAAGAATCAACAGCCTCAAAATAGCATGCAAATTTTCAAGAATAGCCATTTCAAAGCAATAAACAAAATTCCAGGTATGGTATATCTACCTCCAGCACTTGTAGTTTAGATTAAACTAAAAAAATCAGATTAAAGACAGAACATATTATTTCCATGCAACCAGAACCCAGAATAAGACTCATGCCTCAAAAAGAACAAGACAAAAGGTACCAAAAGCAACATGATTATAGGTAATACATATAAAAGACATGCCTCACAAAAAAAAAACAAACATATTAATACTTACTTGTAAAACCGCTAGGCATCCTTATAAAGAACCAGACCCTTTATGAAATTGAGTTAGTCATTCATGAATTCCAGCCAAAACAGTAGGAATAAGAGGCTTCCTTAATATGGCCAAATGCACAAAAGAAAGAAGTGACAGTTTTAAAAATACATCTGAAGGGAGGAGAATCTCAGCAAGGATCCCTAAAATTAAGACATTCCTACATGCAACACCCCTAAGAGTACCAGGATGCTCTCTGCGAATAGAAAACTCCTCATAAAACAGGTCTAAAGAAATGGAGGGAGACTCATTAGGGGCAGACAAATCATAACGCCTAGGATCTGCATTAAACAGAAAAGTAAATAGGTCTTCACCTATAGGCCCAGGAGGCAAAACTGAAATATCCCTAAAGAGTGACAATCCGGTAAGTCTAGAAACCTCCTCCAAGGAAGGAGACAATTCCACATTTCCAAACCTGAATATTCCTAATGAAGGGATACAAAATCGAGCCGCAGTTTCTAAGAAAGGATGATTCAATACTACCCTAGAAAATTCTAAGCATTCTCCCATATGGAATGAAGCCAAGTCAACCCTTTCAACAGCTAACAAGGTGGCTATCCACCTAGACAGCCTTTGACCAACAAAGGGGATACCCAAACTAGGACTACTCCCAGTAGAAGAAGAGGAATTAGAGAGAATAGACTGAACACCATTCATAATGGAAATGAAAAGACAGCAAAGGAAGAAAACAAAAAAAGAAAACAGCAATAGAGAAAGGAGTAGAGCACGTGCAAGGCAGTAGAGCAGTGAAGAATAAGACATAAGGATGGAGTATAAATAGAAAATTTCTGACCAAGCAATGATAGTTGAACAGTATGATCATAAACCAGGCAAGTTTAGTCATGTCAATAGTCAACCCATTATAAGTTAGAAAATGCATATAATAAGTAGCATACTATTATATATATATGTTGGAATATGAAAAATAATCATTATAGGAATGTTCACATCTCCAGTCATCATGTTAAAAGAAGTACTTATGTCATACTTCAACACTGTTCATGATGTGCTTGCATAAAAGGAAATCATGATTGAACAATATTGTCGAAAATCAGATAAGTTCAGTCATGTCAAAAGACAGCTCACTATAAATTAAAATATGTAGAAATTGCAGTCATATATATATATGTGTCACAGTTGATGAAACAGAACTGTATGGATCTGCAATCATCATGCTAAAAAGTACTTGTACCAGACTTCAACACTATACATGATATGCTTGAGAAAATTAAGATTGAATAGTATCATAAGCCAAAAATGTATAAATTGCAATCATTTATATATGCCACAATATAAAATCGATAAAACAAAACTATATGGTAATAGGTAATCATTATAAGAGTGCCCACATATGCAGCTATCATATCAAGAAAAGTACTTATGACAGATCTCAATACTATTCATGAAGTGATTACACAAAAAAAAGAGATCAATCAAATCAAGTCATTCTTCTACAATACCAAGTCCTTTCATTCATCATAGGTTCTGCACAAGTCATGTCCCATCAATGTGACCCATGAGCTCTCATTAACACTTGTGCAATCATTACCAATCCAAGAGAAGATCAAAAAAATATATATGTTGAGAATTGATAACTTAAAGTAAAGGACAGAGTTATCAAAAGTTTAGACATATATATATATATATTCAAGCATCATATGGCCAGATTTTAACAAAAGAAAAGGAATTGAGAAAGAAGCAAATTTAAGAAAGGAGGATAATACTAATATAAAAATACTCCTACTAAAACTTGAAAAAAAACTTAAGCAAGAATGAATCATGCAAAACATTTAGGGGTCATGGATATGAGTAACATCAACTCAAACCTTGTTAGACTTACTAGATTAACATACACTTTTATAAAGATGATTAAGCTGAGTATATGATAATCTGCATAAAAACTTTTCATCCCCATATTTACAGATTAATAGATAAAAATCTCACAAGGAAAGACTTAAACAAAAAAAATCAGATGGCTTAATCATTAAGGACTGGTATTGCAGAACCAAAATAAAAATAATAATAATATATAAAAGATGAGGGCTCATAATTCAGAGATAGGATGATATACAATCGGTTACATTATTAGGTTAAATAGCTAAAATACAGAAATTTATAATAAACAAATCATTGTAGATTTAAAGGATAAAATTAAAAGTCTAAAGTCTTGGATAATTAAAATTCTCAAGAAGCAAGGAGACATCACAATAGATCTGATCAATGACAACTCGATCTACTAACATTTGGACTATAGGTACAGAGAGTATCCACATCTCATAACATATTATTAAAAAAAAAAGGGGGCAACAATAAGCATATAAATGACAGATCTATTAAATCATGCTTGAACGCACTATGATATTAAGACAATTTTCGGTTAGCAAATGTTGAAAAATTGTGTGAACATCCATTAGAAAAGCAACACTAGAAACCAACAGAAAATTGAATCTAAAAAATATATTAAAAAAACATAGCAACGAAAAAAAAAAGCAAAAGGAGGTGCTGGCAAATATTCTCTGCTGTGGGCAAAAACTGCGCAAAGGCAAAATCTAGAAAAGAATCCAGAACAGAGGGAGACTCTATGGAGGAGGAGAGATGGCTTCTTCCCAACATCTATTCCACACCTGCAGTCGTATTTTTAATTGAAGAACCGAAATTTGTTCCACTGAATGCTGAGGGCCCAAGATATGGTCCACCCGCTTTGCTCCTCTCGAGCTTTGAGGCAGAAGAAACAATACTGAACCTCTTACAAGAAATGGATGGGCATTCATTGCACAGAATACATGATTGACCTACCACTTTGGGAAGCAATGCATATTCGACCACTTGAATTAGGAGTTGTGAAGGCTGCAGACCTCGGCAGGGGCGACCTTATCACCGGTCGACTCGAGCTTAGACACCGGCAGCAAGTGAAAACAAGCTGCCAATGGCAGCAGCCGCCTCCAGTTCTTGACACCCCACTAAAATGTGAAAATTAAATTTTCAAATGGGCTTTCTACCATTTGGCACACCCATTTAAGGTTTTTGTGAATTTACATTTGAATTTTTAACCCATATATGTGTAAGCCCAAATTTGTGTAAGATCCATAGGCTTCCAATGCTTGAAGCCCATTTTCAAAATAACGGCCAAAAATCCATACTGCTGATCTGGAGCCACGTACATTCAAGATGAAGCGAGGAGCACTTTCTCAAGTCAATGGGAGTAGAATTGACATGATGAACGGTTTGGATTAAACGAATAATTAATATTTTGTGAAATTTTAATGGTCAAAATGAATTTGACCAAATAAGGAGGAAAAATTGCAACATTTCAAATCATATATGAAAACTACCAAATCTAACCCATTAAATGTATATCTAAACCTTCAAAATGATTAAGGGACATCATTAAATGTGGGCCCCATATGAGATCAAGAAAAATAGATGATAATCAAGGCATGGATAAAATACACAAAATGCACAAAATAAACGGCTATGAGAGAGTTGACTTACTAGCCAAGCAAAACCATGGGCCCATTGGTGGTTTCCAAAAATAACCCATAAAATTACAAAAAAGTCCATTTTTGTTAGAGTTTTGCAAAAAAAGGAAAGATGGAGTTATGCAAAAATTAAAAGAAAATACAAATGTGCAAATTACCAAACTTAGAAAGCTATAAAAAGGGGGGCCTCTCCCTCATTTGAGGACACGAAAACTCACCCATAAAAAATCCATCATTTTTTTTAACGTGTGGGAGATCACCTTTTTTTTTTACATTTTGACATCTTATTCTATTGCATTTTGATAACGGGATTGCAAAGAAGAATCCAGGTCCAGATACATATATCTATCCCTTTCCTCATCATCATTCCTTTTCAGTTTTTTTTTATTTATTTTTTTTACAAAGAAAACGTCAAAAAGAAATCCAGCACATATCATCTCCCTTCTCATTTTAAAAAAAAATCAGGAGATAAACAATCGGCATGTCATCGTCCTTCGTTTTTTATTCCTCGGTCTTCATTAAATATATATATATATATATATTGCATCATTTCCATTGATTTTCATCCTTTTTAAAAAAAAAATCTCTGTATTTCGATGCCTTATTGTACACGGACTAACCACCGTTATATGGTTAGTGGCGACTCCAAAAGTTAATATATTAAATTTTATCAATATTTGTACGCATATTACTAACTGCTAATTGCGTCTAATTGAGATACATGTTTGCGTTTGGCTAACTCACATCATTTAAAAATCTCTAAAAACTTGCATTATCTAAAAGCCTTAACGCTTGCATCTCCCTTCTTTAACCCCCATGTCTACACCTTTTATATTTTTTTCATTTCTGATCTTGAACCCCTTTTCTACACTGTTTACATTTTTATTTTTGCACGTTTAACTTCTGTATCTAACTTGCATCACGTCTAACCTACTAACTCGCTAACTTGCATCTCATACTTATTTTCTTCTCTAGTGTATGTACATTTTATTTTTTTGTTTAGTTTACAGTTATATTTTTTTAATTGAGCCTACTTTTACACTTTTTAGGCTCATTCGCCGGCCCATCGTAGCGCGCTAAAAATCACGTGCTACAGTTTGGCGACTCCACTGGGGACAACTAGGAGTGCTAATTTTCATTTTTTTAGTAAAAGCTCAAGGAGGGTATTTTTCTTTTTAAAATTTTTTTTTTCTCTCTCTTTTTAAAATTCAAGTTTCCAACATCAAATCGGGCATCACTGCAAACAAGGTATGGGACCCTGGAGGATAGTTAGCAAGGTATGCCACTTTACCCTCCCTCCATCCGCATTTTATATGCATTTTTTTATAAAAATGGACTTGTTATTTTTAAATAAAAGGAGTAGTTTTTTTAAGAAAAAAAAAGTTTAAAACTTACATACGTTTTAGCAAATTTTCAAAATTAGTCATATGAATAGCATATCTTATTTACAAAAAATATAAAAAAAATGATGAAAAATGATAATGCAAAAAAAGGGACAAAATGAGATATTAAAAAAATATATATATATATACTTGAGAGATAACCAAATCATCTTTTAGCTATTAGAAGGCTATCAAATTGGATATGTCAAAGGCCTATGACCGTGTCGAATGGTCCTTTCTGGAACAGATCATGGCTGCTATGAACTTCTGCCCAGTGTGGATCAACTGGATTATGAGCTGTGTAACCACAGTCAGTTATCGGGTTAATATCAATGGATTCAAATCCAGGATCTTCCAACCCCAACGGGAGTTAAGGCAAGGGGATCCGTTGTCTCCATATCTCTTTCTCTTTTGCTCGGAGGGTCTATCTGCGCTTATTTCTTTTGCGGCTACCCAAGGATCTCTTCATGGAATCAGAATAAACCCACATGGGCCTCAGATTACTCACCTTTTGTTTGCGGACAATGCTCTTATCTTCCTCCGGGCGGATGAAAATGATATTAGGCAATTTTTGGACATCCTTCGAATTTATTCTGCTTCCTCTGGTCAGATGATCAATGTGGACAAGATCTATATTTTTTTCAGTTCAAATATGAGTGGCCAGGATAGGGAGGCGATGTCTAATCGGCTGGGGTCTTCGGGCAAGGAAGTCCGTCATTATCTGGGCCTTCCGGCGTGGCTTGGAGATCTAAGGGACGGTGGTTCAACGGCATAAAGGAGCGCATTTGGCACAAAATTCAAAGGTGGAAGGGCCGCTTATTGTCATGGGGAGGGAAAGAGGTGTTAATTATAGCTATTGCACAAGTTATTCTCTCCTACACTATGAGTATATTTCTGCTACCACGGTCATTCTGTAAGGCCATCAATGGGATGTTGAGCAAATTTTGGTGGGGGAAAAAGGGGGAGAAGCGTAAGATGAGTTGGGTGGCTTGGAAAGAGATGTGCAAGACCAAAAGGGCAGGAGGGCTGGGCTTCAGGGACCTTCATGAGTTTAATTATGCCCTTCTTGCAAAACAAGTTTAGAGGTTAACATCAGGTTCCTCATCATTATGCTACAAGGTGTTAAAGGCCAAATACTTTCCCAATTCTGATATTTGGAGTTGTAAGCCAAAGTCGTCTGACTCTTACACTTAGAAGAGTATTCTTAAGGCGCGCGACGTGATTCACCCTGGGTGTAAATGGAGGATTGGTAATGGGGAGAGGGTTCGTTTTTTTAAAGATGATTGGCTGGATTTTGAGGTGCGCAAGGTGGGACCACTTCCGTTATCCATCTCGGAGGAAGTGAGGGTCCGTCATTTCATTAATGATGACACTAGAGGATGGAACAAGGACCGGGTTGTGGCTGCTGTGGATAAGGTGGGTTGGGAAGCTGTAAGCAGAGTTCCCCTTTCCTGTCGTGCATAAAAGGATTGTATCTTCTGGAAGCACGAACCGAATGGAAATTTCTCAGTCAAGATGGCACATAGGTGGCTTTCGCGGGATAATGAAGACCCTATGCTGTCAAGCTCCTATAGGGCCATCTGGAGGACAAAATTACCGAGTAAGGTACAAATTTTTGGGTGGAGACTTCTTAATGACGCTCTCCCAACCCTGCGAAACCTCTCTCATAGGGGTATTGAGGTGGATTCTTATTGCGCTTTTTGCAGGAGAGAGGTTGAGGATGTCGAGCACCTCTTTTTGAGATGTCATCGTACGGCGAGTATGGTTAGGATTGCAACAATGGCGTGTCCTCCGGAGGCTTCGGTGAAGGAAATTTTCTCAACCTTTGCTTCCAGAAACTGGACTGATGATCTGGCCTTCTTTATTCTGTTTTACTGGCGTATTTGGTTCTTACGAAACAAGCTCATGATGGAGGGTGCTCAACCACGCTTTGCCGACACAATACAGTGGTGCCGGGATTTTATTGAGCAAATGAGAAGAGCTAAAATCTTTGACTTGACAAGCGCGTTGGACTTGCCTCTTGTACCAAGATGGATCAAACCGCCGGATGGGGTCTTCAAGATGAATGTCGATGCCCGATGCCTGTAGGAAAAGGGGGTCACGAGATTTGCTGCTGTCATTAGGGACTCCCGAGAGTATTTTATCGCTGCGAACGGATGGAGCCGGAGGGGCATGGAGGAGCCACTTACCATGGAAGCAAACGTCGTCCTTTTGGGTACCAGGTGGGCCCTCCAACTCAAGCTCAGACATGTGCAGATTGAATCCGACTCCCTTCTTCTCTACACATATCTATCCAATGACAGCATAATTTCCTCTCCGGTTGGTCACATTATTTCGGAGCTTAGAACAATTTTTGAGGCTAATCCAAACCTCTCCATCCACCATGTTCTAAGACAAGGAAACATGGTTGCGCATGCCTTAGCTGATCTAGTTTCTGTTTCTGGGTCGGATCATGTGTCTTGGTGGGGAAATCCCCCACAGGGTATTGTTGAGAAAATATGTACAGACAATTTTTTGGCAATGAATTGCTCGAATTACTTCATCCCGAACCTTATCAAATGATGTAGGGGTCGGGGTTGAGTAATTCTTTTCATCAAAAAAAATTTCATGATTAACACTGTCGAATACAAAATGAATTAATTGAATTTAACAAAAAAATATGAAATTATCTTTTTAAAGTGTAGAAATGTGCAAGTCAATCTCAAATGGGAGGCATCACCACCATTAATATTCCAGTTATTAAGTCTCGTAAATCGCAGAAGGCGCGAGGCACTCATCAATTAAGCCCAGTGGGTCATGCAAAGTTCAAGGCACCAACTCGTCCAGTTGTAAACCCCATTACGAGAATGTCATTGACTACACTACTTGAAAATATTGAATTCCAAGCAAATATTAATCCATAGAGTCATAAGATGTGCATGTTGGTTGGTTAGGTATAAAAAAAATCAAAAACGCAAAATAGATAAAAGGAAAAAATAAAAAAAATTAATTTCATTGTAAACAAACAATAAAATTTTAAGTTAAGACGTCAAAAATTTTACGCGTAAAAAAAAAACTCAAAAATATCTATTACTCTAATAGATCAAGAAGTGAGAAGTAACCAGTTATATTCATGAAAAAATTTTCATGACATATGTAAAAATTCCATAGCACTCGAAAAAAAAATCTTATACAAACATTAATGAAAATTGGTGGATACAAAGATGATTTAACATTTTCTCATCCAAAGAGATAACTATTAATATCATTATGAAACGTGGTGAATTGTTTTCAAAAAATAGAGAATAAAAAAAAGATCCCCAGATATCTTGAAATATTGTGAGGGAAAGAAAAAATATATTAAAGAAAATTCCCAGATACCCTGAAATATGGTAAGGGGAAGATTTTCCAAAAAAAAAAAGAGAAAAAAATATATTAAAGAAAATTCTCAGATACCCTGAAATATGGTGATGGGGAGATTTTCCAAAAAAAAAAGAGAAAAAAAAAAGAAAAATTCCTAGATACCCTGAAATATGGTGAGGGAAAAAAAATATATTAAAGAAAAATCCCTAGATATCCTAAAATATGGTGAGAGGAAGATTTTTTTTTAAAAAAAAGAAAAATCCTCAGATATCCTAAAATATGGTGAGGGGAAGATTTTCAAAAAAGAAAAAAAAATCCTCAGATACCCTAAAATATGGTGAGAGGAAGAAAAATATATATATATATATATATATATTCTCCAGATACCCTGAAATATGGTGAGGGGAAAGTACAATATACCACAATTATATTTTGATATTACAGTTAATTCGCTTGGATGAGTTGTTAAAGTTTCATGCATCTGACATCTACCAGTTGATAGATCACATACTCACGTGCTATGTTATTTTAGATATTTCATGAAAAAAATGATCACTAATATAAATTAATGAAGCTCACTTCTTAAGCTAATTGTTTCAACTAATAACCTTGAAATTTTGCAACTTCATTACTCATATGGCTACAAAAGTCAATAATTACGAAAGCTTATAATGATTACATAATTGATAGGATTACAAAAAAAACTTCCTAAAAAGAAATTGCTAAAGACAATCTAAAAAAAATGAAAAGTATGAGGGTAGGGCAAATTATAAAAATTAAGGAAATCATACTAAGCTGCACTAAAAAAAAAGAAAAATTTTAGGTGTCAACCATACCTTCTTTGATGACAATGTTCATTATCATCAAAGAAGGGGGGGGGGCAACTGTTGACACTCCACTTAAATGTGAAAATTAAATTTTCAAATGGGCTTTCTACCATTTGGCACACCCATTTAAGGTTTTTTGTGAATTTACATTTGAATTTTTAACCCATATATTTGTAAGCCCAAATTTGTGTAAGATCCATAGGCCTCCAATGCTTGAAGCCCGTTTTCAAAATAATAGCCAAAAATCCATATTGCTGATCTGGAGCCACGTACATTCAAGATGAAGCGATGAGCACTTTCTCAAGTCAATGGGAGTAGAATTGACATGATGAACGGTTTGGATTAAACGAATAATTAATATTTTGTGAAATTTTAATGGTCAAAATGAATTTGACCAAATAAGGAGGAAAAATTGCAACATTTCAAATCATATATGAAAACTACCAAATCTAACCCATTAAATGTATATCTAAACCTTCAAAATGATTAAGGGACATCATTAAATGTGGGCCCCATCTAAGATCAAGAAAAATAGATGATGATCAAGGCATGGATAAAATATACAAAATGCACAAAATAAATGGCTATAAGAGAATAGGGGTGGGAATCGGGGCGGGTCAGGGCGGGTCAGGGTGTGCCCAACCCTGACCCTCCTTTTCAAAAATCTTGTTTGACCCTTATTTTATACCGGGTCGGGACAAGGTCGGTTTGACCCTTACTTTTTTCTACAAGGTCTCGGGACAAAATTCAAATCGGTATCGGGTCAACGGGTCGGGTAAAAAATTGCGGGTCAAGTAAGAAATTTTTAAAAATTTATAAAACTATCAAGTATAAAGACAAATTTATATTAAATTTAACTACTATATGCTTGAATCTATTATTAATCAATCAAAGTAAATATAAATAATTAAATAAAACATGAATATTAGCATTGAACGTGGTTTTTCTTTTTAATGTAAAATATCAGAAAACGGGTCAGCAGGTAGACCCGCCCCGACCTGCCTTGACCCGCCCCGCCACCTTGTAAAAACTCGGATTTTGCCCCGCCCCGCCCCGCCGGGTACACACCCCTGACCCGCCCCTGTATTAAAACAGGGTCGGGCGGGGCGGGTCACGGGTCGGCCCGCCCCGATTCCCACCCCTATGAGAGAATTGACTTACTAGCCAAGCAGAACCATGGGCTCATTGGTGGTTTCCAAAAACAACCCATAAAATTACAAAAAAGTCCATTTTTGTTAGAGTTTTGCAAAAAAAGGAAAGATGGAGTTATGCAAAAATTAAAAGAAAATACAAATGTGCAAATTACCAAACTTAGAAAGCTATAAAAAGGGGGGCCTCTCCCTCATTTGAGGACACAAAAACTGACCCAGAAAAAATCCATCATTTTTTTTAACGTGTGGGAGATCACCTTTTTTTTTTTTTTTGCATTTTGACATCTTATTCTATTGCAATTTTGATAACGGGATTGCAAAGAAGAATCCAGGTCCAGATACGTATATCTGTCCCTTTCCTCATCATCATTCCTTTTCAGTTTTTTTTTTATTTATTTTTTTAAAAAAGAAAACGTCAAAAAGAAATCCAGCACATATCATCTCCCTTCTCATTTAAAAAAAAAAATCAGGAGATAAACAATCGGCATGTCATCGTCCTTCGTTTTTTTATTCCTCGGTCTTCATTAAATATATATATATATATATATATATATTGCATCATTTCCATTGATTTTCATCCTTGTTAAAAAAAAAAAAAAAAAAATCTCCAGCACGCTATCTGCCTTTTACACCACCGTCTCTTTTTTTCATTTTTTTAAAAAAGGTGAAAAAAATCCCCAAAAGCCCAAGCTTTCCTTTTGCTACACCAATTCCTTTTCTTCTCAACGTCCAAAAAAATTTTTTTTTTTAGTATGCATCTGTTGGGTTTTACAATTCCAATGCCTTCTGCATAGCTTTCATCGTCTCTTTTTTAAAAAAAAAAAAAAAATCAAAAGAGTGGAAAGCCAGAAGTGTTTGCCCGTTTTTTATTGCATTCATCTTTTTAAAAAAAAAATCAATGCAATAGATTATCTAGCACGTCCTCTCTTCACTTTTTTCATTTAAAAAAAAAAAATCAAGAGAGAGAGAGAAACCCACCAGCACGTCCTCTGTTCACTTTTTTTTTATTTTTAAAAAAAAATCAAAGGAAAATAAAAACCCACCGGTACGCCTTCTCTTCACCTTTCATTTTTTAAAAAAAAATCACAAAAAACCAGAAGCATTCAACCGTCCTTGCATGATATTTTATTCATCCTTTTTTAAAAAAAAAAAAATCAAAGGGCAAATAGAATACCCAGCACGTTATCATTTTCCCTTTTTATTTTTTTTTCATTTTATTTTTAAAAAAAAACACTCAGCCCGTTCCTTTTTCTCTTGCATCACCGCCTCTCTCATTTTTTTTGTTTTTTTCGTTTTCCATAAAAAAAAAAAGGTTCCAGCACTTCACGTCATATCTATGTATACCATCTCCTTTTTTATTTTTTTTATTTCAAAAAAAAAACAAAGAGGAAAATCTACAGCACGTCCTCTTTCTTCTCTTTGCCACTTTTCTGTTTTTTTTTTAAAAAAAGAAAGGAAAGCAAGCTCCAACACGTCACTTTTTTTCATTTTTTTTTTTTTTTAAAAAAAAACAAAGCTGCTGTTGAAACTTTTTTAGGTTTTTTTTTAACTGCTCATAAAAAAAAAATTTCCAAAATATGTATCCAACAAGTATATGTCATTATATTTATAAAATAAATATATAAAAAAAAACATAAAATCAAATCATCATAAGAAACATGTTATTTCCACGCAACAAGAACAACTACCCGCATCCAACTTTCAGATTGAGTTAGGGCCTCAAAAAAAGTCTAGGGATTAAATTTCCGCCTCCACCCTCCTGAGCTTTTACATAAAAAATATATATGTTAATTTTTCGCACTCCGAGGACCGATGTACTACAAAAATAAAGTTGTATTTTTTTTCTAGTTGTGAGTTCACCCAGAAAATCATGTATTTCGGTGCCTTATTGTACACGGACTAACCACCGTTATATGGTTAGTGGCGACTCCAAAAGTTAATATATTAAATTTTATCAATATTTGTACGCATATTACTTACTGCTAATTGCGTCTAATTGAGATACATATTTGCGTTTGGCTAACTCACATTATTTAAAAATCTCTAAAAACTTACATCATCTAAAAGTCTTAACGCTTGCATCTCCCTTCTTTAACCTTCATGTCTAAACTTTTTATATTTTTTCCATTTCTGATCTTGAACCTCTTTTCTACACTGTTTACATTTTTATTTTTGCACGTTTAACTTCTGTATCTAACTTGCATCCTGTCTAACCTACTAACTCGCAAACTTACTTCTCATACTTATTTTCTTCTCTGGTGTATGTACATTTTATTTTCTCGTTTAGTTCACAGTTATATTTTTTGAATTGAGCCTACTTTATACTTTTTAGGCTCATTCGCCGGCCCATCGTAGCGCACTAAAAACCACGTGCTACAGGGAAGCCCTACGTAATGATCCTTGATGCACTCTTTTTCCACTTGTTCACCCATCTATTTGATTGGTGAGGGATGGTTTTTTAACGGGGCACCTTACAATTAAAAAAAAATGCGTGTTGCGATGGTCGGACTCTAGATTATCTGATGGATAGGCTTCTCTTTGGAAGTTGGAAATACATTAACCAAAATTGTCTGATGATTAAAGCGTAGAATGCTACTTTTCATTAAGCGTAGCTTATAACAGGTGCAGCTCCGCACATCAAAAAATTTTCGAACTTCAAATGGGTTGCATTTTTCGATTCAATCTAATCTCAACATCTGCGAAAGAGATTCCCCACCCACCTAAAATCAAGAGTTCAATTGGGTTAGGAACTTAGGATTGAGTCATGCTAAGTTGCGTGTTTTATTA
The DNA here is from genome assembly GCA_030490835.1 of Annona cherimola. NCBI lineage: Eukaryota > Viridiplantae > Streptophyta > Magnoliopsida > Magnoliales > Annonaceae > Annona > Annona cherimola. The sequence goes on from CM059971.1 coordinate 71,523,962, forward strand.
CATTGGTTTTAAGTTTTAACTAACATTTTATTGCTATCCAATTATACTAGGGATCTAAAAGACATGCCACCATATTATAAAAAAAGATATTCTGCCTATATACCCACATGGCTTGACAATAAACCAACGTGGTTTTACGAATTGCATATTATTCCTCCATAATTTTATCAAAATTGCATAAAACCCCATGTAACATCCTTTTTATCAGCAACCGTTAAAATACATTTTAGAAAATTGGATAATGATGAAATAATTCTTTTCAAAATTATATTAACTCATCTGCATCCCTTCTCAGAAAATTCCTTATACACAATATCTTCTCCGAATATACTACCACAAGTGATTGTTTCATAACAATCGAATTCTCTTGGAATAGAGTTATTTCCATCATTATCCAACTGTTTAACACACGTTTTAATTGTTGTGGACGAAACAGAAGCCACATGGAAGTCATATGAAATTTTAGTTAAACTATACATGTAATATACAATTCGTAAAACCACATGAGCATATCTGCAATTTCAATTAAATTACATAGGTATATACGCAAATTAACGGTCACATGTGGCCGCCTGTAAATCTATATGCCCTCAAAAAATATTTTTACTTTTTCATAAATGCTCAAGCCTCACATTCCTGTAGCAATTTTTAAAATTTATATGGTGTTTCTTAAATTTTTAAGGAGCATAAATGCATCCCGCCGTATGGGATATGAAAACAGTGTTTGAAGTTCGTTTTTGGTTTTAGTAGCAAACTTGACATCCTAGCATTCTACAGTGTCTAAAATTCCTAGCGTACGAAGCCTCGAAGGCAATAACCACCGAGATTGTTTCCTCGGATGGCGTTTTTAACCAGTGTGCTGCGACGTTACTGATGTAATACGAGAAATCATATACCTGAAACTTTTGAACCTGCAAACCAAGTAAGAAGCCGAGACCGTCCTGCGCAGGCTTAGATGAAGGCAAAACGATTCGCAGCGCATCGTGGCCTTTTTTAATTTTCCTTCTCCTCGAGGCCGCATCTTCGCCATTCCAGATTTGGCCAAGACAGACCAAAAATTGTGAAACGTTCCCTCGGAAATCCGAGGGTCCCTCTTGCGTGTACGAATTCGGACAGCACCCCACAATCAAAACACTTACCAAAAAAGCACGGCTCAGTCCTTCCAGTCTTCCATTTTCAAGATGGGAATGGGTTGAAACTTCTCATTTCTAAAGAAAATTTTTCAATTTCCAATTCATAATTACCTCACTCGTTAACCTTTCCGATGCTACTTTTCTTTCTCCATACACACCAATCCATTCCCATCCCATCCCAAACAAATGTAGTAGGATTTGAAATGAGAACACAAAAAAGTATTATCTGCGTTGGGAATTCAAAAAAATTGCTTGTTGGCAATGTAAAATTCCGTTCCCTTCCATCCACCACGTTTAAGCAACAGCACAGAAATTGGAAATTTTTGGAGTACCATGTTGTGCCGCCCTCTGGCAAAGATTCGAACCTCAAAAACTTCAGCAGGAGAACTGTAAATTCTTTTTAACTGACTACTAATAGCATATTTCAAGAGCCAAAAACATAATAACTAACAAACAAGACACTCTGATGGAATTAACAAGTTTTAAAGTCGCGGCTATCGACAATAACAACAGAACCCCAACCACCGACTATCCTATCCTCCTCACAGTCGAAGATCTCGCAAATGCATCATTATGAGCAGAAGACAGACAGACAGACAGAGACAGACACCAGCTCATCCGTATGTCGCTCACTCAATTATTCATTAAGGGAAAACTCCAGAAAAAAAGACCAGTGCCCAAAATTCCTTTGGGCATATGCACCAGCAGCAAAATGTAATGGCTCTACTTGGTCTTTGAGATGTGGACGATCAGGTCAACCACTCGAGAGCTACAAAAAAGGTAAGCATATCAGCCATTCAATTCAGTAGTACAAAAATAGGAGGCAGATGACATCATTTAGATAACCTGAAAGCTACGATGGTTAGATGAACTTCGTACATTAGATGACATCGTTTTTTTTCATAGATAACCAATTGTATTCTTTAGCGCCATGGATTTTCTTTTTCCTTCTATTCTATCTATTTTCTCATTGAAACAGTGCGGGAAAAAACAAGAGCCTTTGCTTTCTTTTCATTGTCTGAAGAGTGCAAAAAGATTAAAGATAGATAAAAGTTACCTGTAGCCCCACTCATTGTCATACCACGACACAAGCTTCAGGAAGTTGGAATTGAGGGCAATTCCTGCTTTGGCATCGAATATGCTTGACCTGAAGAAGATGCCAAATAAAATAAATCAATGCCCTAATTCAACACTTTTTTATACTGATCCGAGGGACCAAGTTGCTTCATGTCATGTTAGGTAACAAGGAAAATAAAATAATGGCAGCCTGATTACTTTGGAACAGAGTCAATTCGCAAAAATAGCATACAGCTAAAAAAGAAGCACAGACCATGACTGCTCTCATTGGAACACTCATTGAGCATGACCAAATTGATGTTAAATCACTGCCCCACAGGCAATCACTTGATATTCTTACCAACTGCTCTCATGGAATACAAAGGACCCGAGAATGTGAATCTAAAAAATGATGTTATCTGATGCCAACTTTCACGGTTCCTCTAGAGGAAGAAGATACATCCAAAGTTGATCATGAAATGCACTTAAGATCACCATAGGCTTCAACGTAGGAACTAATTCCACTTCAATTGATGTAATGGTCAACAGTCAACTAAAAAAGAGAACATCAACATTGCGGCTGCAAAACCTTTTTATATTACAAGCAAATTGGGTAAACATGTTCATAAAGCGTGACTAAAATGTAGCTATTAATAATGTGGATGAGTTATGAAACAAATATGAATTAAAAACAGATGATCTAAAAATAAAAATCAGCCCAAACAAGCAGTCGATTCACCAGAAAAAAATATTAATAAGCAAAGTCAAGATTGAATACCTGTTGTCCCCAACAAAGTCAGTGGAGACAACATCATCTTCAGTATACCCCAAGATGCCCTTCAGCTTGCCCTCAGACTCACGCCTGCATCACATTTCACAGATACAACAAACATACATATCAAATAAGCCAGTAGGAGACAAAATGCTAGGACTAGACGAACTGTCACAGGCTCAACTCAGTACAAAGAAACAGATTAGAATGAGAAAACCACAGATTGTTAATGGTGAAAAGGTAAAAGAAAAAAAGACAAATGAAATAGAGAGAAAATGAAGTAATCATACTTGATTACAGCCTTCACTTCATCATAGCTAGCACCCTTCTCAAGCCTGACAGTCAAATCCACCACTGAGACATCAACTGTTGGAACGCGGAAAGCCATCCCTGTCAGCTTTCCATTCAATGCTGGCAGAACCTTTCCCACAGCCTTTCAGATAGACAAGATCAGATAAGTAAGAGCAAAATCATTCATTATATAATAGCTTGCAAAACAGAGTATAGAACCCTTCTTGGCACCCACATAATGCAACATGATCTCTATCAGAAGTAAACCCACAAGGGCATGTAAAACAGAGTATAGAACCCTTCTTGGCACTTACATAATGCAACATGATCTCTACTAGAAGTAAACCCACAAGGGATGACTTCATGAGACCCACTATTTTCGCAATATCTAAATATATGTAAATACCTTTGCAGCTCCAGTGCTGCTAGGGATGATGTTGAATCCAGCAGCTCTTCCACCTCTCCAGTCCTTGCTGGATGGACCATCAACAGTCTTTTGTGTTGCTGAAACCCAAGACAAATATAAGAGCATATCGAGAGAGAGACAGACCCCAACATAACCACACCCAGTCAATAGTTTTAATTATGTCTACAAAATAAAAGCAGTGCTTACCAGTGATGGAATGAACTGTTGTCATCAAACCCTCAACAATGCCAAAATTATCATGAATCACCTGTATGAATTCCAGAAGAGTGAAAATTGACACACCGTCTTACTCGCACAAATTGCTTGACAGAACATATTCTATTCAGGATCAAACCTTAGCCAAAGGAGCAAGGCAGTTTGTTGTGCAACTGGCGTTGGAGACAATATCAATGTTTGACTTGTACTCATGCTCATTGACACCCACAACAAACATGGGAGCATCTTTGCTGGGAGCAGAAATAATAACTTTCTTAGCACCACCCTGCATGCACGTACAAAGCTTGATATTAGCGACAAAATAAGTTCAATGTCAGAAAGGAGAACAGGAGTACTAGAATAAACCATCAATCGCCTAAAAAATTTAATAAAAAAGAAGAGAGAGCCATGAGAAGCAAATTTTGCAGCCATTTCATTTTACCAATGAAATCCGCAGACAAATTCTTCGTTTATGGTACAATACAATAGAAAAAATGCTTGTGGAAAAAAAAAAAAAAATCATCACAACTACTCTCTTAGTATATCAAGTGGTCTTCAAATCACTCTTAAAAACTCAATGTCAGTAGGATTCTGAAGTTACTTCAAATCACTGGTGGGGCAGATCAAAAAAGATTTAAGTAAATATCAACAAATATGGAATTTGAATAATTGTCTCCATTGCCTTCAAACAAACTTAAGCAAACACTGAGTCAACTTTCAGTTTCATCAATTAGTTTCAGCTAATACATTCAACTAGACCATGGCCTAAAACCTTCATAACAATAAGGGGACAGGAGTGAGAGATTAACATCAATCATCTCAAATAAGCAATTCATAACTGTCTAAACTTAGATACAACTTTAAATCTGATTACGACCTCTATATGGCTTTTGACTCTGATTAAAATATTAATATGCCATTTCAATTTGTTAAAAGACTAGATATCGCCTTCTAAGTCTCCCACTTCAACTTGGACTCTAATAGAAGCTACTTTTCCTGATATAAAATAGGAACTAGGATTAAAATGTAAATAAATTTTCCAAAATTGAAATAACAAAAAACACAAATTAATTACATAACATGCAAGGCAATAATTTGCTAGATATCCTGCCATTACATGATAGGATTACATCATCATCATAGAAAATTGACTATTTCACAAGACCACACCAAAAGGAAAAAGCTGTCAAACACCAGAAACCATTCTTCACTCCTCTAGTCCTCTTTTCACAAATAACTCATCAAAGCAGTTTTAAAGAAACATGAAAAACAGACCTTCAAATGTGCAGCAGCCTTGTCCTTGTCAGTGAAAACTCCAGTGGACTCCACAACATATTCAGCACCAGTCTCACCCCATGGAATCTCTTCCGGGTTCCTTCAAGTATACGGAAAACAAATGTTATCTCGATAACCTCAATCTCCTTTGACAATGCACAAAGCAGCTTCCAAAAATACATTAGTGATGCAAAAATAAAATACCTCAAGCCAAATACGGTGACAGGTTTATCACCAAAGAGAAGAGTCTTGGAGTCCTTCACTGTGACATCATGATGTTTCCAGTATCCATGCACACTGTCATACTTAAACATGTAGGTCTGCATGCAACATAACGGGGTAAGAAATTTAATCTTCAACATGTGCCTATAAATGTGTCCTCATGTCGCACCTTAAGGTAAACGGGAAACAATCTCAAGTCTGAGAACACAGTAGGTCCTACAATGCAGCCCAAGTTCTTATTTTTAACTTAGTGCTGTTTTTTTATAGGAACTTAGTACTGTTTTTATAACAACTTCACTATCCTCGAGTTCTTATTTTAGATTTAGCATTTCCATTGCATTTACAGATTTGATTAACCATATAAGTACTAAAAATAAATATCTTCTATATCAAACCAGCTTAAAGTTACAATCATGGCTGTAGATTTGACAACGCATAGATACTTATAAAGCCAATGTTAAAGTTACATCATGGCTGTAGATTTGACAATGGATACATGCCTAGAAAGCCAATCAATCCATAAATTTTGTAGGACACATGATATTAAAATAAGTGTAAAAATTAGTGCCAAAATATTTCTCACATCTGAACATGCTAGTTTTTTAAACAATAATGATTTGTCACTAGCTCAGCTCAAATAGGTAAACATTCATGTTTGTTTAAATACATCATACAATGAAAGAAAAAAAATTAATAATCTCAATCACATTAAAGAATCCACCGTATTCAAAATATCAAGTGGCATGAAAAAGCAGACGCGCTGCATGTTTCACTTGGCAGACCTCAAAGCCCCATTGCTACACATAACCACAAGTGGTAATCATTCCATTAAACAAGACCAGTTCATAACCACCTTCCTTGCAGTTATATCACAGCTGATGGACAGCACCAAGCCAGATCATAATAACATATGATTAGATGCTATGAAATTAGAGTGAAGGTCCATTCTGTGGGAAAAAATTGTTGAGAAAGAATGAAATTTGATATGATGGAGGTAATGATTAAAAGTAAAAAAATAAAAATAAAACATATATAGAAGTTTCATGAAAAGATGCAAAAAATTTATCTGAATGTAAAAATAATAATAGAAAAAATAGTTGGTTAAAATCTCAAATCATATCAAAATGTGTACCAAAGAATGAAGAAGTTTTTTCCACATATTATGATATTACACCAATCGGACCCCAAATTGCAAAAAGTGATCATTAAGAGCAGACAAGTATCTTAATGTTTCATTAGTATCAATTCTTGTGTGTCCCAAAGTGATTGGAAAATAGGAAAACGCATATTCTGCCATATGGAAGACAACAATGACATAACGACTGGAGGCCAAACATTTTCAAATAGCATCTAAAATTTTTAATTTCAGTGGAAAAAGTAGGAAATGTGAAACTATTTTGTTTTCGCATGACATACTACTTTCTTTTTATAAATGCAACCCATGCATCATGCATATCAACAATTATTCTATTGGGAAATCAAAAATTACCCTGATAGGATATATGGATGCGACACTGAGTACAATTGAGATTGCTTCAAAGGCCCAAGAAAGAACGATCATGGTGAATTTTGATTTCCTGAAGCCTAATTAAATACATGCGAATAAACAGTCCATGGACTCGTTAATAAATAATAATAATAATAATAATTTTGGTATTAGAGTGCCACAGGTAAACAAAAAAATTTTGTGAACCAGTTCAAACACGGCCCAACCTTAATGATTATGCAAGATCCACTCTATCTATTGCCTTTAAAATCATTTGTTCAAAAACTAAATTTCATCCAAATCAAAGATCCGCATGCACCGACATGATAAAATCATTTGATTTATAAATAAATTCCAGATATTGAATTTATATCCAAACCATCCAAAACATTCTTCCTTTGAGATATTTTTTAAACAAGGACCATCCAATACTTGAATTGAAAATAATTTTTGACACTTTGAGATAATTTTAACAATGTGAAGGGTTGAATTTTGATCTTTGTCATCAAAATGGGACCAATCTAACCAAAATTTGAAGTGTGACCTAAAAAAATTTCCACACTTGGAACCAACGTCCTCAAAACATACTAGAAATACATACACATTAGATAATTAAGCTAAAGATCAATACGAAAATAGAAAGAATAACAAAGACCCCATTAGCTTTTACAGAATACAAATTAATGGCATCCTTTGCAATGATCAAGTTCACCTAGTTATGTCACAGTACTGAAATCCACATGCGTTAATGATCCACATAATTTTTTCAAGGCATCTAATATTCTAATGGTTGACATGTCAACTATGGTGCCTGCCCATAACGGCTGAGCCCAGCCCCCAAAAAATGCCACGAAAAATTTCCCCCTGATGCGCCAATGCCAAGACTCATCAAATTCTAAGCATGACCCAACAAAAACCTTACTCAGCAATAGGGGTGCACAACTTATGCTGGGTTGAGCCTAAACCCAGCCCACCAAACCCGATTTTGAACAGCGTTGAAACTTGCTTTTTCGTAACCCGAACCCGATTTGTAAATATAACAAAGTTAGAATTCAAGTGAGCCCGAGCCCGATTTCCCATTTTATATTTATTATAAAATATATTATATATACTATTTAAACAATATTTCTTTATATTCTTCATATTATATGTTGTTATATCTATATTTGAATAAATGTTTGGCATATTGTAATTTTATTATAAATAAAGTATATTATTTTCATTTATATTTATTTTTTATTTCTATCATTTACTTTTACACTCATTAATTTTCTTCCTTTATCTTATTTTTTATGTTAAATTTTTTCTAAAAATATTCTTTATATTACTATTTTTTAAAAAAATATGTAGTTTGATTATATATTATTATGTTTACTTACATGATTTATTATTATTATTTATTTATATAAAATTCTAAACTTATCACTTTTAACTAAAATGTAAATTCATCAACATAAATTCCAACCCGAAACTCAACCCGAACCCGATTTTCAAAAATAGGGTTAAGGTTTGGGTTTTACAAATAGAGTTAGGGTGTGTTTGGCAATAGGAAAAAAATGTCAATTTAAAACTTTTTCACTCTCCACAATTACCCTATTTTTAATCATTTCTTCACATTTTCTTATACAACTACCCTACTTTTCAATCATTTCTACGCAACTATCCATACAACTAACCTATCTATTTTAACTTTATCTCATTTACTCTTCACATTACCTCTATCATATCACATCATTTGACAACTTTCACTCTATAAAACTTTTCATCAAAAGTTTTATCCGTTCTCAAACACACCCTTAGAGTTAGGGTCAGGATTGATGTTTTATAAATAGAATTAGGATTAAGGTTAGGGTCGTGATGAACCTAAGATTGATGAGCCCCAATTGCACCCCTACTCCATCCATTCGCAACTAAATCTACAAATCAGCCGTCCAATTAACAAACGTATTCGCCTCCACAGCCGGGCAAACAGGCATAAGCACTAAACTAACCAAATAGGCAAACTGCATCCTACTAATCAAACCAGCCATGTCCAGCGATCTGGGCCATCCTCTCAAAAAAGGCCATTTCCGACAATCGTATGCATCAAATCCGGACCACTGATCGAGAGGGTCGCAACCTAAGCAAGCCCAAGCGTCAGATGACCCGTTTGTCTACCAAACCAGAATAACAAAGCCTAGCGACCTAGACCGTCGCAAGCTACAAAGTTCGGATTGATGGGTCGATCTATCCCAAACATATAAACAACATAAATCAGAGGCCACGGCACACCAAATAAATAGATCAACCGGCCTCACGCCCCGGCAGATATAAACATCCACTGCAACCGTTTTCAGTCGAAACCTACCACGATCCATAACAGAACAATCCTTATGTGTAAGATCGTCCAGTTCAACACCAGATCCGAGACCGCGACTCCAAAAATGAACAGATCAGATGAACATGTGACCAGCACATGCATGCACGGATGCGTGCATTTACCATGTAATCGGTGGAGATGAAGGGATCGTTGACGGCAACCAGTTCAACATCGTTCCTCTGAAGAATGACCCTGGCAACCAATCTTCCGATCCTTCCGAAACCTGACAGTCCAAAACGAAGACGCAAATCAATGTCCGGCCAAACAACCCCAGAAAAAGCGGAAATAAAACGGAAATCCGACAGAGAGCCTAAATCCATGGACCGAAGCAATACCGTTGATTCCGATCTTAATCTTCTTTTCGGCTGAGAACATACACAAAACAACAGCAAGAAAACATCAGAAAAACAGGAGAAAAATCAAACTTAAGACAAAAAAGAAGGAAAAGCTGCAGAGGATGGCCCGATCTAGGAGGAAAAAATAGAGAAACTGCCGTTTACCCATGATCAGCAACGGGAGATGCGAAGAGTCTGGACCCTGGGAATGGAGCGACAGGATATAGTAGAGAGAAGAGAGCAGCCAGCCAGAAGCAGGCTAGGGTTATTTAACGAGCGAAAAAGGCGATCGTGATGACCGAGGGATTCGGCGGACTCCACGAAAAGTAATACAAGTGGTTTTGCTGCGGGAACAGCGATTGAACGGCCGATAGCGGATTTGGAGACATGCAATGTAGTCGCGCGGAGTACCGTGTCATTGCGGAGACACATGGTGTCTTTGTAACAACAAAAAATTATCAAGTTAAAATTTTTCAATTTAAAATTTTTCACTTTCCATAACTACTTTATTTTTTAATTATTTCTTCATATTTTTTTATACAACTATCCTACTTTTCAACCATTTCTACATAACTATCAACACAACTAAGTTATCTATTTCAACTTTATCTTATTTATTTCTCATCATTACCCCTATCATATCACATCATTTGACAATTTTTCATCTCTGCAACTTTTTTATCAAAATTTTTATCCATTTCCAAACACACCCATAAGGTAACTTGGCACGTACGAAGCGGCGGAACCTCGGCTTCTCGCCATGCGTTTCTTTTTACAAGGGTGTGTCTGGTTGGTTGGACACCCAAAACATCACCCAAAATTCTTCAATTTTAAATTTTTTTATAATTATTTTATTTTTTACATTATTCTATATAAACAACTATATTTTTAAATTTTTTGTATAATTAATCTATTTATTTTAACTTTAATATTTTTATACCTCATCATTATCTCTGACACGTTTCATCATTTTCTATTAACTTGAGAATTTTTACATTAAAAAAATTTAATTAAAAAGATTTATCTACAACCAAACACACCCCAGATAAGTACTTTTTGAAATAATTAAGATTTTAAAATAGAGTAAATATTCAAATAAAATACACTAATAGCTTTTTGTTATTTGTAAAACTTTTTATGATTTGATGATATTGTCGTCAGTGCATCATGCTTGTCTACCAACTTTAAAATTAGCTAAAGAGGAAATTATAAGAAACATGAGAATTAGAAAGACACTATAGTAACAATAAAAAATTATTAAATTGTTGATAAGAATAATCTAAGGACTTTGGTTGTATGCTCCCAGACGCATGCACCTTTTTTTAAAAAAAAAAAAATCATAAACTTGTTAGCCCAAGTGTATTTAATATTTTGGTAAATTTTTACAATTTTTGGAGTATTTTAGATATTTATTTTTTATTTTTGAAAATCAGTGGCATTTTAGGTAATTTTAAATTACGAAAACACCACTGATTTTCAAAAATTAAAAATAAATATCTAAAAATCTCCAAAAATGGTAAAAATTGATACATAAGTTAAATACATTTGGGCTAACAAGTTTATGAAAAAAATTTCAAAAAAAAATTAAAAAAAATAGGTGCATGCTCCAAAGTCCATAATCTAAGGGTTTTTCTTCTTATGAAAGGCCTAAACAATCCAGTTCTAGGACCACTCCACTTTTGATGACAAGAATTATATAGTTTTTCTTTTGATGAATCCTGCAGAAAAGAAGACGGGAGGGTGAAACTTGAAGAAATATCATTAAAAGATTGTTCGTCTTTATGTATATTAGTTTTTCGAAGAGCATATTTCACAAGGCCACAAGCCGCCAAATTCCCTGATTTTTAGAGCATGAGAGAATAGGCGAAAATGAGAGATGTTATCTTGTCAACTAAATGTCCTAAATAAAAATGAATGGGACACTTGTAGTTGATCAAGTTAATAAGAGTACGGGTGAAAATAGGATCGGGTTGACCTGTGACCCGCCCCTTTCCGATTTTACATAAGATTCGAGTGAGGATTTTGACCAATTGAGTGAGACGGATCAGGATTTTAGACCCGTATTTCAACTCCAAGGGTGGGTCGATCATATCCTAACCTGTCCCAATCTGCAAAGTGTAAATATTTTTTATAAATTATATGACTTATGTGAATGTTGTTTTATTGAATAAATATGTTTAACTTTATGACTTATTAATGTGAATATATTTTATGTTGATGTTCAGTTAACTTTATAATTTATTTAAATTGATACATTTTTATTTTTTATTGTATATATGTTGTTCAAGTTATCTCATTCACATATTTATCAGTAAATAAAATATATTATCTATTACTTTATATCTTATAATAATAAATATTATTATCTTACAATTTAACATTTTTAATTGCAATTCAAAATTCACATCAATGTTTTTCAAGGTTAATGCACATATTTATCAAGGTTAAGTTGTAAATGAAATTATTAAAAAATATATATTAATGCTTTGTTATGAGAATTATATTTTACTCATGAAATTGTGTTTTACTTACTAAATTGCAAAATATTGAGTCATTTAACCCTTAAATTTATCATAAATATGAGTTTATATCGATACGTATATAAATTTTTAAACTTTGACCCCCTTTTTCAACTTAACTCATTGTCTCGATACTGAACCGAAGTTTGTCTTAAAATCTCTTAAAGAAAGACGAGAGTTGAACTAACCTTGTCCTGACCCAAAATAAAAAGTAAGGTCAAACAACTTCTTTAATGAAGGACCATAATTGGGCACACCCTTACCCACTTCCAATTTTGACCCCTAAATAAGAGTGAAAGAGTCACTTTCGACAATGACACTGTTGAGTTGTAGAGTAGATTCTCATTTGATGGCCAATAAAATGATGTTACCTTCCATGAGAAGGGGGTTGAGAATTCCATCTTAACACCACGTCTTTGATGCCACAAAACCACCATTAGAATTGCAAATAAGTGCTCCTATCCCTAACTTCCACATCTGAAGGTTGAAACTCACATCTATAATGATTTTCAAAGTTCCTTGGTTGAGCTTGCACAAGTGGGCAAAAGGGCAATGATTATCCCCTTGAAGAGATTGAAGAACATGAGAAGAGGACAATTTGTAGATGAAATACACGGACAATAAGGGCACCTCGGAAAGCCGAGGTCAGTTCCTTCCATATAAAATTTGTTGCGACAAAACTATACTCTCCAAAAAGCATTGAGGAAGAGGATTATAGGGTATTGAGATTTGGAAGAAGAGAGATGCAAAAAAAAAAATATCCATAAAGAATAGCAGGTCATACTTAAGAAAGTTGTCATGAGGCTATGGTGAACAAGTGTCTTTGTTGACGAGTAGCCCCAAAACAGATAGAAATTATTTTCCTTTCCACGATTACTTAAAAAAGCATTGAGTTTGTGTAGAGATATCCCTTTTTGCCAAGTTTGCTTCCGTAGGGAGAGAATCAAGTATCATATATTCCATCCAAACATGATGATTTTCCTCGTAGATGAAATGCATAAACCATAAAGGCACCTTAGGAAAGCTGAAATTAGATCTAAGGTTCGATTTGGTCACTAACATATTTATGAAAATTAAAACATAAATAAGCAATGGGATAAGATACAATGATAAAAATAATTAAAAGTGTACTTGTAAAAAAGAAAAAAAATACAAAAGTTAACGTTTAGCTACTCTAAATAGCGCCTCATTGGTAACTCACATTTCTGCCAACCATGAGGACGTGAGTTTGAATCACATATGGTGCATTTCTCAACCGTGCGCAGGAAGTGCATACCATATCTAGGGGTGCAACTTGGGCCGGGTTCGGCCCGAACTCGGCCCGCTAAACCCAAAAAATACAGTGTTGAAACTCTGAGATTTTCAACCCAAACCCGATTTTTGAGCTCGAGCCCGAACCCTGTAAGCCCGAACCCAAATTTGCATTTATATAAAATATATAATTTATATTATAATAATAACATATTATAATAATAACAACATATTACTTATGGATGGATGATGGACAACAGGAGTACGGCATGGCAGGCATGGACAGCTCATCGCCGAGACAATCTAACGTTTTAAGTGATTTTAACAAAATACATATTCCCAATTTACATTACGATACAGGTCCAACAGTTTTTTTAAAAAAAATTACTCTTCACGCCTTTTCTACTGAAGCTTTTTGACTAACGAAATCCTGTAATACTAAATATTAAATTTTTTTAAGATCTTTTTTTTCCAAAGGAAAAATTTATGAGAACTTTAAAATTATAGTTGTAAAATAAGCTTAAAACAATCGAGGAGTAAAAAAATACAATTAATGATTAATAATACAATTTTATTGACAACGTTTACACATAATCCATATTCTACTTGATACAAAGAGAATGCTCAAAACAGGTTTCTTTCTTTCTACTCTTAAGCGGTATTTGAATTTTTCTTAATTTCATACAATAAATTATTTTTTAAACTTTTTTATATAATAGATTTGTGATAAAAAAATTATATATAAGATGAGTAACAAAGACATATTAATAGAAGATGTCAACCCGAAACTCGACCCGAGCCCGAATTTCAAAAATAGGATTAGGATTGAGGTTTACAAATAGGGTTAGGGTTAGGGTTAGGATTGAAGTTTTACAAATAGGGTTAGGGTTAGGGTTGAGGTGAACCCGAGTTTCATGAGCCCGAGTTGCACCCCTAACCATATGTCCTTCTAGTAAGTGGGGTATTTAAAATTATCCCCACACTCAATAGGAGTATTTACAAAAAAAGTCTTTTCAAGCGTGAGAATTGTGAAAGTGTCTGATTTGCAATATCAGATGTCACAAGTGTATATAATACTAATAAAAATATTCTAAATGTTTTTCATTTTTATTTTTATATTTTTTATATTTTGCTATTTTTAATTATTTTATCATATTTTCTACAATTATTATTTTTTTAATTTCACTTTCTCTCCCTCCTATCCATTCTTATTTCTATTCGGTTGTGGTACGTGGCAGAGCACATCTGCCGGAGTTGCTAGAAGCTGCACACGTGTAAAAGGCGCCACAAACCCGTTTCGTGGAAAGGCAGGAAGCTCGACCACAGAAATTAGCGAAGGCCATGGGCCCGTGGCTCTGTTTTCTATCCTTCTGGAATCTGGAGTCTTCTTTAGCCTTTCAAACCGGGGGCCGTAGGCCGCGTCCAAGCGGCTTGAGAACATTGAGCCTGCCGGACGAGTGAAACCGCTGACGAATCTAAGGGTGTGTTTGGTTACATACAAAACATGTCAATGAAAACTTTTTAATAAAAAACTTTTCACTTCCCATAACTATCTTATTTTTTAATTATTTTTTCATATTTTCCTATATAAACAACCCTACTTTTCAATCATTTACATACAAATACCCATACAACTACCATATCTATTTTAACTTTATTCTCTTTACATCTCATTATTACCCCTATCATATCACATCATTTTCTATCAACATGACAACTTCTACTCTGAAAAGTTTTCATCAAAAAGTTTTACCTCCAACCAAACACATCCTAATTCTTAGAGTCATCGAGCCATTTCAATTCAAAACGTGGACCGATAAGGACGCTAAATAATCTGGTCCACGTACATGACATTAGAATCGCAAAACCTTCCCATGATTTTTCTTTCTAGCTTAATTTTCTTTTCACTGCCTTATTATTATGGGTTGTACTATAACAACTTTACATGCCTTTATCGGAGTTATTTCCTAAAATATTTGCGTGGAGTAGTTTCTACACCAAATTATGTTAAAATATTTTTTTCCCAATGTAAACTATTTTATCGTGTTTATGCATATGTATTTGTATATAATTTCAAAAATTAAATGTATCCAAAACTTTTACATACCATGTATATATTATAAATTTTTTTTAAAAAAATTAGTATATATTTATTCAGAGTAGATGTTACTTTGTTTACAAAATACTAGATAATAAAAGCAACAAAATTATTTTGTTTACATTTTATACATTATACATTGTGACATCCTGATATTATAATGGAGTATATTCATGCTCTCACATTACGGAAGATAATTTTTCTTATAAAACTCCACATTAAAGGAAACTAAACAGTAAAAAATTTTTTGCGGGAAAGGAGATTTCAATAACCTGCCCATCCGTAGTTGGACCATGGCGTTATCACTATGCCGAAGCAGCAGTGGCAGCACTCAAAAGTAATTTTTTATTAGACAATATAATAAAAATGTTTAACAAAATAACAATTTAGATTTGAAAAGACTGCATTAAAATTTTAAAAAATGGCATAAACACTGTGTGAGTTGTATTGAATTATTGCTCTTGTTCCATGTTAATGTTGTATAAAGTCCATTTTGGTCCTTGTAGCAGTTAATCAAAATTTAATCAATCATTTATATTGAAATAGTACCACCAAGCATTCCTTTTTTTTCGTTTTTGAAGGTGTACTAAGAAGCATTTTAATTTGAGTTTTTATGAACTATATTTGTTTGAGGTACTATTTGGTGATGAGACAATGAGTGAGTGACGAGGTTGTGCATAGAGTATTTTTTATAAATATAAGAATATATGATACGATAAGAGTAAACTATGAATACATGGAGTAGTTATATGAGAAGATGATTATAATAGAAAGATAAAAAGTATAAAGAATATGATTGTTAAGTAGTTCGTACTTCGTATATTAAATTATTTTTTAAAAAAGTGTGCAAACATACAAGAATTTGCTTTCAACTTGCATATATTGCCAAACTGATGCTAAAGTGTAATATATTGTGTAAAATATGAAATTGCATGCATACATAAGTTGTTATAATAAACAATGAAATCATTCATGCTTGTTATATTACGAATCTATAGCGAGGCTTATATTTTTGAATTCATCACATTTCACATTCGTTGATGTGGAAATCTTTGATAAGATATATATATGAATGGAAGCTGATGGCGTGCGTCCGGGCCGAAGTGAGCACGACATCGTCCGCGCCTGCGTGGTCACTCCCGTGCGTCGGATGGCACTGCTCGAACGAGAGCCATTGGATGATAGCGCCGGACATTTTGCAAGACAGACTAGCCTGTCAACGACAAGACAGGAGAGCTAGAAAGGAGAAAATACCGGGGCCACCCTCCTCCTTTGCACCGCATAGCTGGAAAACGAACAACCCAAGCTCCCCGAACAGCGCGTCCGCAGCTCCTCTTCGCTCTCCTGCGATCGTCGGCATCCGCAGCACCTCCTCCTCCTTCTCTCTCTCTTGCATCACCGGCCGTCTTGCGTTGGATCAACTCTCGCCGGCTCTTTCACTGCCGCATCCCAAATCGTTTCCATAACTCCTCTCTCTCTCTCTCTTCCATTTCCCTCTCCCAACTTGCCTCTGCCCATTACATTACTGTGAAGTTCCGACATTGCTAAGATTGCTAAATCAAGTGCAAGGTCTAAACCCCTGTTTGACCAGCCTGATCGGATCTTTGTTCGAAGCTTTTGAATTCCGCAACTCGTATGTCTTGGTCACCGTTGCTGTTACTTCTGTAATTGGGCACGCATCCAAGCTTTCACCTCAGTTTTTTATGGAAAAGGCATCGAATTCAGTGCTGCCTCAGCTATCCAAGCTTTCTAATTTGGAAGCTCATGATTTTATTTAGTTATGGATTAAAATTAGAACGATTTAAATTACACATTGATTAGGGTTTCTAGCATTAGTTTTGATGACATTTCTGTCACTTCTCTTGCTTTGTCATTTCTTTCCACGCGTATAAAAGTGTATGAATGCAAAGCAAGGTTAGTTGTTATAATTCTCGTGTACTGGTGTACCCGCTAGGCTGCAGATTTAGATTGAAACCTGCAATCTTATCATTAAAAGCGTCAAAAATAGGGGTGCAACTTGGGCCGGGTTCAGCCCGAACCCGGCCCGCCGAACCCGCAGTTTGGCAGTGTTAGAATTGCCTATTCTCCAACCCGAACCCGATTTCTCGGGTTGAACCCGAGACTAATTTGAAATCGGTTCGGTTTCGGGTTGATAAGAACCCTAACCCGCTCAACCCGAACCCGAATTCAAAGTTTACAGTATAAAAGTGATTTTTCCTGCGATGGCCGATGGGTGCCCTGATTTCGGATTTTCCCCCCCAAAATTTTCCTGCAATCCGCCAAATCCAATCTTCCCACAGCCCTCTCCAGTCTCCACTCTCTAGACTCTAGCTCGCGCGGCCTCGAGAATTCCTCTGCCGGCAACAGATCTCGGCAACTGCGATTTGCTTCTGTCGTCCAGATCCTTCTTCACCACCTCCGACGTCGGCGAGCTCGTTCCGGCTACGGCACCATAGTAGCAAGCAGCAGCACCTAGCACCCAGCACGGCAGCCGCAGTAACGGCCGGCTAGTCGCCCACAGCAGCTGCATCCCAGCGAGTGGCTTCTCTCGTCCTGCCTAGCTGCCTCCTTCAGTTTTTTACACGCCCGACTGCCTCCTTCCTGCTGCTACACTCCGCGGGGAGATTCCAGCCTTGTCTAGAAACCACGGTGTCTCTCTCGCAGCCCAGCCGTCTACGGTGCGAACAGCGGCTGTCTTTCTGAAGGCTTTAAAACCCCACCCCTCCTCTTTACTTTGGAATCTTGTTTTGAAGGTTTTGTTTCTTCTGTTCGGAAATGGCGGGTGATAGACCCAAGTGGGACGGATTACTCAAGTGGAGCCTCTCTCACGCTGACGGCACTCGTCCCCCTCGAAATCTCAGGTTCTTACTCTCTCCTTCTCATTCTAGGTTATCTCCTTGTTCTTTCTTAGTTGGTGGCAAAAAAGAAAAAAAAAGAAAAAAAAAAAGAAAAAATCCAATCTTGATATTTGATCGTCTCTGTTTTGCCCTCTCTCCGATGCTTTTGAGCTCCAAAAACGGTGGGGAATTGGCAGATTCCGTCGTGTGCTAATGGAGCGAGAGGGTAAGATGTTGGGGGAGCATTAGAATGGAAAAAAGCCTACATGCATTGCCATGATCATATTCCTTGACAATATGTCAATTTGATTCAATGCAGCTTGTGATGGTTATGAATGAATGATCTTAAATTTTCGTTAGACATTAGGCTTTGGTACATTTATTGGGGTGGATGAATTGGAGAATTGTCTACGTAAGCATACTTCCAATTGCGTTGCATTCAGTATATTGGGTATGAAACAGACGTTAAGATTTGGCATTCGACGAAGGGAAGTGTTGGAAAGGAGGATTTCCAAGTATTTGTTGCATTAAGTTGATTGAAGGAATTTATGGATGTGAAATTGAGACTTTCTTGACTCTTGCTACGTATGAAGAAGAATGAAGACTGCGTGGAAAATTAAAATGTTTCATGTTGTTATGTTGCAGTTGACAATTTAAGTTAAATGTTGTAATTTGGTTATTGGAACTTAAGACTAAAGTTGTAGACTTGGACCCAACTTGGATGTTGTGATTTGAAGTTGTATTTTTGAACTTGTTATAATCTTATTTGTTTTGATATTATTGTATTTTTGGGATTATTTTCTTTTCTTATGATTGATATTATAAAGTTTATTTTATGGTCGGCATGTTAATATTTCTATATATGATTGTGATATTCATGTTAAATTGCAGGACGGACAAATGTTGTATTTCTACATTCATCAAAATATGGTTGCTATTCAACTTAATGCGAAGAGAATGCCCAAACAGGTTTTTCTTCTTAATACTCTTAAATGGTATTTAAAATTTTTTTGCTTTCTTCTGATAAATTGTTATTTTAGATTTTTTTAGCAATAGATTTATTATTAAATGAGTGTAGGATATATATTTATAGTAACATGTCAACCCGAAACTCAACCCGAAACTCAACCCATGCCTGAATTTCAAAAATAGGGTTAGAGTTGAGGTTTTACAAATAGGGTTAGGGTTAGGGTTGAAGATTTACAAATAGGGTTAGGGTTAGGGTCGAGGTGAACCCGAGTTTCATGAGCCCGAGTTGCACCCCTAGTCAAAAAGGAGTATAGCGCATGGATCCCCAGCTCCGATGCCTCTCTCTGCACACGGCTTCTCACAATACAACTAAAAAAGAAAAAAAACATAAGGTAAGCATTGCAGATGGAACCAAAGACGAGGAGAAAGGAGAAAGGAGAAAGGAGAAAGGAGAAAGGAGAAAGGAGGAGAAAGGTAGGGCGAGAAAGAGATGGAGGAGAGTGAAGAGAGAGAGATACCGACGACGGAAGCTTTCCTTCTTGGCTCTCCTGTCTTGTTGTTGACAGGCTGGGCTGTTTTGCAAAATGTCCCTGCGCCTGACATTCAACGGCTCCCGTTCGAACAGTGCCATCCGACGCACGGGAGTTGACCGCGCAGGCGTGAATGAAGTCGCGCTCGCTTCGGCCTGGACGCACGCTACAGCTTCCTGTATGGATGCTAGTAACGAAATGAATATAAGAAATGTAAAATGAGAATGAAGGATAAAAATGACATAGTACTGATATATAAAAAATGAAAATTTTATTAAAATACAAAAATAACAATGGAAAACAAGGTAAATAGATGATTAATGATGCCATATTTTTGCATTTCTCATCTTCCATTTCATTCTCAAAATCTTAAATATTTTTTTTATTATTTTTGGCTTTGATAAAATTTTTGAATGAAAAGGTTTCAGCATAAAAAAATATTTTTAAGATGGGAGAAGCAATGTAACATGATTACGATAACGACGATGAATAAAAGAAATAAAATTAAAACAAATAAGATAATTATATGAGCAGTTATAGATGAATGATTATAAAAATGTAAAAACTATTAAAAAATAAAATAATTGTAAAGAATAAAAAGTTCTATGTTGATGAGGTTATGCAAATGTCAATCATAATCTTTATTATATTTTTTATTACATTCAATAGAAGCCGGCTGCTCTACTAAGGATTTAATACCAAAATCACATGTATGAAAGTTTAGATGAGTACTATTGCGCCAACAAGTAAACTCTCAATATACTTTCGTTTTTTTATTATATTAAATATTTTAACCAATTAAATATCTTATTTTGTGTACATTTTTACCTCGATATCTCCATAACTTCCTATTATCTTTTTGCATATCCAGTATTCCACTTCCCCACTTTATTCTTGTATTTCAAAATTCATTTCATTCAATTTCAATTATTCTTTAAATGTCATATGCTTCCTAAGCCTGTGCCTGTAACACGACGAAAGCTTAAAAATATTAGACATTTTATTTCTTCGTTTTGCCTTACCATATTTTACGGGGCAAGACATTTTAAAATAGAGTTACAATCTTCTCAAATCGATCAAAAATCCAGCAATTTCAAATTAGTCTAAATACCTTTTTTTGTTTTTTGATTTTTTTTTATAAATATGTTAATGTAGTTATGTTTAATCTATAAACTAAATTTTACCATTTTTGTATACATGTATATCAATGTTGTCAGAACCGAACCGGTGGTTGAACCGGTAAAGTTACTGGTCCGGTTTGAACCGGTTCGAACCGGTGACATCAGCATGACATATTTATGGTGTCATAAATATTAAATTATTTTTAAATTTTAAATAAATAATTAAATATATTGAATTATTGATAAAATTATATTTTCATAAATCATAAATATATATGTTAGATTTTAAGAATCACAATATAAGTACAAAACATGCAGAAAAAAAATAATAGCAAGTTTTAAAATGAAAAACATGAATGTTAAAAAAATTAACTACATTAACTAAGTTGAAAGGCGTAAATTTGTAATAAGCTTTGACCGTTGTTGATTGGTTATTGGTTCTTGAATTTTTCCTGTTTATCTCGGTACTTTTATGATAATTAGATAATCGTGTTTAAGTGAGCCAAAAAAATATATTATTTTTGCAAATAGCATGAGCATCTTAAACCATGTTGGATAATAAATTTTGACGGTCTATTACCAAGAACAATGAGATCAAAAAGAAAAAGACGAAAGACAATAAACTTCATCAAATATCTGCAATGAATTGGACTTTCCATAACTATCCCCCATCATCTACGATAATTATTGTGAAAATTAATGATCATTTCCCATGCTTATTCTTGCTTCTCAATGTCTCAACAAATTCATCCAAAGCCCGCATCGACGATCCTTCCTCCCCCACCGCGGCTTCCATTTCCTTCCTCGGCCATTCTGCTCTCTTCCTCATCTCCCTCCCCTCTCCCCTTGCAACACCTCTTTCACCACCCTCGCCACTTCCTCCGCTCCCACAACCACCTCCTCCCCTCTCCCCCACCTCCTCGCACGCCCCCAATTCCTGCACCACCAGCTTTGAACAGTAGAACTGCTCCGACGCCAGCAGTCATCCGATCATCGGCACTCCGCAGCTCAAGCTCTCAAGCACCGAATTCCACCCGCAGTGGCTTACGAACGCCCCTGTCGCCCGGTGCTTCAGAATCTCCAGCTGCGGCACCCATTTTTTGATCAGAAGCCCTAGCTTCTTCTCCCGCACCCGTTCCTCGAATCCCTCCGGAAGCCACCGCCCGTCGATCTCCCCATCTGCGTCGAACCCGATTGGAGGCCGCACGACCCACACAAACGCTGCCCCCGCTCGCCTCCTGCCCCTTTGCCAGCTCCACCATCTGCACCGCTGTGATGCTGCTCTGCGACCCGAACGACAGATAGACAACCGAGTTAGGCGGGTGCAGGTCGAGCCACCCAACGCACGTCAGCACCGGCACCCCCGGCTCCCACCCTCCGCGGCGGTCTCTAGCAGGGTTTTCATTTTTTGGAAACCGTCTGAACCGGTCGAACACGGTTTAACCGATGAAGCCGGTTCGACCGCCGGTTCCACGGTTCGAACGGTTTAACTCTATTGAACCGAACCGGTGGTAATTGAACCGGAATTTGGGCCGGTTCCCGGTCGAACCGGTCGGACCGCCTGGTTCGGTCTGGTTCTTACAAAACTGATATATATATTTATTTTTTATTTTTAAATACGGAGATATCTAAGTCATTTAAAATTATGCAACACCAGTGAATCCCAAAATGCTTGCGCGGGAAGGGGGGACTGGACACCCACCCCGCCATGTGACAATTGCACCCCCAGCAGCCCCCCTGATTTTTCACCCATTTAAAGATTTAAAAAATATTTAAAAATATTAATCTATGTTTGCATAGTTGAACTCCTCAAATAAAAATAAAAATAAAAAGTGATGCCCCGTCCTCCCCAAAGTCCTTATTGCAACGTATTTTTCATGCGCCCGTGGCTTGCGCTCCACGCCCGACTCATGTCTTCCAGAGGCTCAGCGAGGCCCACCGGTGGCGCTGCCTGGGATCGCACGGCGTCACATTTCGTTGGGAGGAACAGCTTGCATGCAGCATGCCCGCCCACGTCGCTGGTTATGGCCGTGAGCAGTCACTCCGTTCTCGTGACGTGGCGCACGTGACCAAGGACATCGCCGCTCGCGAAAATGCGCCTTTCGAAATTTGAAACGCACAACAAAAACGGACGTGCCATTCAGTCGCGGTGGAATCCTCTCATTCCCACGGTTTATTCCTGGCCAGTGGGCGAAACGTTTACCAACTTCTGTTGTTTCTGCCGCTGATTCGGAAATTTTTAAATGATTTCAGCAGATTTATTCATATTTACGATGGGATGAAAATGGGATTATGATGGCTACGGGAAGTGCGTTGGCATTAGGTTCAAATCCTGCAAGTTAAGGCAGATGTATATTCATTTGTCATCCTCGTAACGAGGGTGTTTATAGTTGTCTTGAATATGGGAGTATTTATACAATATTTTTCCACTGTGAGGGTTATAAAAGTGATTAATTTGTAATATTAAATGTCACAGGTCATGTATACTATTAATTACAAAGATGGCATAATGATGTATGAGATGGATGTTTAATTTCCTTAAAGTACTTTTATTTTCCGACATAATTTTTTTAACATCCATGTATTTTTAAACACGGGACTAGGATAAATTCTATATATATATATATTTACGAATTTTACTTCTAATTCTACTTATATTTACGAATTTTCAAACATTCCTTTCATGCCCGCGAAATTTCATTATAATTTCAGTTATACCCACGATGTTAGAGATCCGTTAAATTGACTATTGGTTCCCTTGTAAAATTATGAATATGCCTAAACTCTAATATAATTTAAGGTTGCTTTGCTTAAAGTTAAAGATTAATATTCAAATGATATATGATCTTATAGTTTACTAAAAATTCATTGTAATATGAATTTTTAGCTATAAAATCATAATTAGTGATGAACATATTCATCATTTTCTAGGAAGTTAATGACGCCTTTAATGGATCCCTAACGATGTAGGTATTAGTGGAATTATGATGAAAATTTGTGTGTATGAGAGGTATTTTTGAAAATTCATGGGTATTAATGGAATTATGGATAAAATTTATGGGTATATAAGGAATTCGGCCACAAGACTATTTTAGCCATCTTCAATCATTAAAAATGGCTAAAATGCCCCTGTATTGAAAGGGCTCTGAAAAGCAGAGCCATGTAACCCGTTCAAATTTTAAAATTTTGACCATCGATGGAAAATCTAATTCATTCATTATATTTAACACTATTTATTTATCTAGGAGATCAAGATTCATCTTAATCAAGTATGTTTGTGATCACATTTGTTGAAAAATAATGTTATTCATGTGTAAATTATGAAAATATTTAGATCTATTTACACATGTATTATAATGTAATAATACTTTAAAGAATTATTTATTTATATGTTGAATATATAACTTTAAAATTGATATTTTATATTAAACCATTTTGTTACGTTGATTTTCAATGGGGCCCATCCACGACGATATTCAACAAATAAAATGATTTCTAACATACTAGAAATTATGATAAATATAATAAATGGAGAGAATTTTCCGTCAACTATTAAGATACTAAAAATGAAAGCGGTTACGTAAAAAGTGATTTCATAGAAGCGAAACTGATATTTAAAAATCTAAAAAAATATAAATATAAAAAATAGTAAAACTTAGTTGGTACATTAAATACATTTTTATTAATAAGTTTATGAGGTAAAAAAATTATTTAAGTTTTTTGAGATAGAACAAGAAAGCTATTACTTCATTTAGATTAGCAGTATCATTTTTCTTTAAACTATAATTTCAATACAACTCTTTTTTAATATTAATATGCTTTTTTCCATTTCAATTCGTAGCAATACCTTTTTATATTATATTCTCATTTCATTTTCATCCCCTCTAAGCTGCAATTCTTGTTCTTCAAGAAAACTATCCGCTACAGCATCCATTGCATTCTTGGTATCAAGCACAATTTTCTTTAGTTACATGAATACTCCAAATCTAGATTTGAAGGTAATCACTCTTTTATATGCATTTTTTTAATGAAAAGCCCAAAAAAGCCTAAAAAGCAAAATAAAAATAAAAATTGCACAGCCCAGAAAACAAATTTTTAGAGGAAGCACTTTTAAATATATGGGTGTGTTTGGCAAATGATAGAAAATGTCAAGTATTTTCAACTTTTCACTATCTACAACTATCATATTTTTAATTATTTTTTACACTTTCCTATACAACTACACTATTTTTCAATCATTTATATACAACTATCCACATAACGAACCTATCTATTTTAACTTTATTCTCTTTACTACTCATCATTATCTCTATCATATCACATAATTTGATAATTTTTACTTTTTAAAATTTTTCATCAAAAGTTTTATTTATTAACAAACACACTTATGAAAAACTAGCTACAAATGCGGCCAAAGAATTCCTTGGTAATCAGTGGGTTTCACTATCTACAACTATCATATTTTTAATCATTTTTTACACTTTCCTATACAACTACACTATTTTTCAATCATTTATATACAACTATCTACATAACGAACCTATCTATTTTAACTTTATTCTCTTTACTACTCATCATTATCTCTATCATATCACATAATTTGATAATTTTTACTTTTTAAAATTTTTCATCAAAAGTTTTATTTATTAACAAACACACTTATGAAAAACTAGCTACAAATGCGGCCAAAGAATTCCTTGGTAATCAGTGGGTAGCATTCTGGCATCTTCCGTGGAAATACGTTGAGCGGAAGCAGCAGGTACACTGGTTGTTGGGCCACAATTGACGCCAACTGCAATCTTCTGCAAAGAGGAGTTATCACACGCTCACACTACCGATGCGCACCGTTCACGGTGCGGTGAGGAGTGATAAATTTTTTGAAAAATAATATGATATAGGAGATAATAATGAAAAATAAGTATAATAAAATTAAAATAGATAAATTAAGTTATATAAATAATTATAGAGAAAAGATTGAAATATAAAGTAATCATATAGTAATATTTGAAAAATGATTAAAAATAAGATAATTATGAAAAGTATAAAATTTTAAATGGAAAATTTTTAAAGTAAAACAAACAGAGTCCTAACCATCTCCGTCCGGGCGTTAATGGCTAGGATTTTTGATCACATGCAGTAGCCGTTTGTAATCACACTTGCATCGTCCGAATTTAAAATACCGCTACAGCAGCTATCAGAGATTTATTGCCAGGAAAAATTGCTTGCAGGCCCCTCTTGCCTGCCAGCCTTGCAACAACTGTGACAAGGTGAATTTTCAAACAGCCCCTTCATCCTGCTTTCAGCCCCCCACTCAGCACTCGGCTTCCCATTTTCTCTCTCGTGTCGTTGCCAATATCGCTGCATGCTGGATGATTATTGCGTCCCTTGTAAAGATGTGTTTGGCCGAAGAAAATCCTTTTGACCTGCAATTTTTCAATTTAAAATTTTTTACTCTCTTAAATTATTATATTTTTATAATCTTCTATATAAATTATTCTACTTTTTAATCATTTACTTAACTATCAATCTAACTAACCTATTTATTTTTAATAATTTTTTTATTCATGGTTATCATTCCTGTCATGTTATATCATTTTTTCTTATTTTAAAATTTTTTCATCCAAATTATCACTTTTCAAACATATCTTAGGAATAAAGGTAAGGGCATGTCCCAAATAAAAACTATAGCAAGTTCGAAGGATTCACGAGACTTGAATGGTATGGAAAAATAAGATGATTAGAAATGAGAAATTTTATATTAACAATATAATAAATTGTATTGTAAACAGAAAATCCCAATTCATACAAACGTCGTTCATTATACACTTGCGTGAATAGTTTTATGATGTATATTTATAACTTTTTTTTTTTTTTGAAAAATATGCTAGGCACGTCGGCAGCATAATATTCCATGGAATAGAAAGATAATTGGTTTAGTTTTTCCATTCATAATATTTTTATCATTTTTCAATACACAACCATTTTACTTTTTTCTCTTTATAGACACTAATTTTTTAAGTTTTAAACAAAATTTAACTTTTGTTTATTCTTAATACAATATCTTGTTGCTCACCGTACAACAATATTTTCTTCTTTAATTTTCCCATACAAGTTTTCTTTTGCAGGATACTTCTAACTAGGTAAAAAGTATTCTAATTAGATATATATATTTTTTTATTACGGTTCATCCTCCTTGGATGATCAACAAATGGCGGAGGATAACTTTACCTGGTCTTACACCCTCTTACACCACTTTTGGTCTTCGAAGTGGTTAAAATCTTGAATAAGTTATATTTGTTTAAAAATATAAATATTTGTACGTAAATCATGAAAAGGGTTTAGATCACTTTTTTATGGACGGAAGCTAATGCCTTATCATCGTTTGAATCTTATATATATACACATACCTATACATCGGTGTTAACCGCCTGATCATATGAGTATTAACAAAAAATATTTAAAATTATCAGATGATATACTAGAATGTAATAATATTTTATATAATTAATTATTATATAAGCACGGGATAAGATATTTATTTTCTTTCACCTTTCCTCAGAAAAAACTATGCGTGGTATAACATCAGCTTGAAGCATAATTTGAAAAAAGAGTTGACATTGTTGCAATTTGCAAATAAATTCAACTAATAATTAACTTCAGCATTGAGATGCGTTGACAGAACCATTGAAATAAATTTAAAGCAAAAGACGCATGCTAATTGCTAAACCATGCATGCCTACATCGTACTGCTCATACATGTCATGGGGGGACGGCAATTATCAGGCGTGGGGAAAAAGATGCCATTGGCCGACCAATTTTATGGAAAGATGGAGAAACAAAAATAATATTATCATGAACAGTCGATAATCCATCGATTCTGCTTGATATAATACTTGCCGGTTATCCGAGTATGCTGTTTATAACTGTGTTGGCAGCATAAAAAAAGTTAATACCGTAATAGATTCCGATTGAATGGAAACCATTCCCCAGTTCGATCGGGAATCAAAATCTGATAAAGTCATTATATATAATTTGATATTATCCGTTTAGTCAAGTATACAAATTTCTTATGAATACAAAATTTATATAAAGGGAGTTTGAGAAGTGATAAAACTTTTGAAAGAAAAGTTCCTAACGTTAGAAAATTTGAAATGAAAAAAAAATGTAATACGATAAGAGTAATAATAAAAACTAAAGAGAATAAAGTGTAAAATAGATGGATTAATCGTATAGTTAATTATGTAGAAATAATTGAAAAATAAGATAATTGTAAGAAAATATGAAGAAATAATTAAAAAATATATTAATTGTAGAAAACGAAAAGTTTTAGCTTCACAAATTTAGCTTACAAAGCTTTATGTATAGTGAAACATGCCCACAGTTATTTTTTAAAGAGTCAAATCAATGTAGTAAAATCATTTAATCGATACATTAATTATAGAACTTTTAATTTCACATCCATGCCTTCTAAAATACTCGTTACGTAGGTGATGATTTTTTATTTTTATTTTTTACTTTTCTGAATGAAAACATAGGTAGATGATTTTATGAATGTGTAATGAACGATATCATCGTAACTTCACTAAGGAAATGAGGTGTTCGCGGACTGTTAAATTTGTTTCATTTCAAAGTATATATTCGGCAACTACAATTCCTTTAACAAAATTGACCTAATTGTACAGGGTCGGTCTTAACCCAATTGACCTAATTTTAAAACCAAGTTTGGTTTTTATTTATGTAATTTTTTTTTCAAATTAGGCTCAATTTTAATCTGACCCAGGAGAACTTGAAATCAATTTCATGTTTACATCAATCCGGTATCAAAATCTGACTTCATCCGAACTCGATATTCTCCTTATTTTATTAAAATAATTATGTTTATTTATGCATTAAGCATTTTAACTAAAATTATAATAAAAAATCTTTCACGTAAATATTACCTAATTAAATTGTAAAATATTTATTCTAAAACCTAAATGTCATCTACATGTGTCCAAAGAGTTGAATCTATTGCATATACATTAACTTTATTTGCAAATAATTATAAATACACAAGCTTTTTAATATTATTGCATATATGCCAATTAATTATGAAAAATGTAAGTTTTACTTTTATTAAACTTTAAATATTGATTTCTTACAATCTCATTTATTTTTCTTGCCTTGATTATTAATGAATAAATTCATTACATTCATTGTAAGTAGAATTATTTTTTAATTAGGAAACCAACTTTTATCAAAACCAAAGATAACATAAGTCATATAAATATATTCACATGCGAATGCAATAATGTTCGAAAAATTCATTATCTCTATTGGTAATTTCAACTTCTATTGATTTGAGAATAACCTGAATTTCAATCCGAAACTAAGATTGAAACTAATGCCTATTGGTCTGAACCCGACTTGAGCCTAGATCTGAATATTAAAATCTGGGTTTGGGTTCATTTAAACTTGATGGATTTAGAGTTTGAGTTTACATAAACTCAGTACAACCCAACCCGAGTTGCACTCCTACTTTTATCGAGATTATTTTTAAA
The DNA here is from genome assembly GCA_030490835.1 of Annona cherimola. Lineage (NCBI taxonomy): Eukaryota > Viridiplantae > Streptophyta > Magnoliopsida > Magnoliales > Annonaceae > Annona > Annona cherimola. The sequence continues at coordinate 71,553,378 of CM059971.1, forward strand.
ACTTTAATTCAAATGTGGTGTTATGGATGGTAGATTTGTTTGGGAATGGTGAAATGAAAATGAAATGAGGCCGTTAGTAGAAAAAGTGTTATTGGATAATAAAATGTATAAAATTATATTGGAAATGAGAAACGAATTATTGAAAATTGAAAAAAATAAAATAAGGTTATGCTTCTAAGAAAACCTTCTTCTATATAACCTTTTTATTTTTAATATGTTGATGATTGATGTAAAATACACTTTATGTATTGTATTCAACATCATTTATATTATTATAGAAACTAGAGCTGAGGCAAGGTTTGCTCAACATCGACCTTACGTTTTAAAAATTATGCTTGTATCTATTTTTTATTTGGGATAAGATTAGTTTGACTTGCATAATTTTTTAGTAGGTCTTACGACAAACTTTAGGTTGGTCTCAGGATGATGTATACTTGGATAGGGTAAAAAATACGGATCAAGTATGGTGATTTTATGGATTTATAAATTATCAAATAAAAAGACGAAACTATACTAAATTTAAATGTTGCATGCTTCCATACTTTACTAATTTATAAAAGTAAATATCATTTATCAGAACAAAACACATGCTTTAATATTCTAAAAATTTATAAAAGTAAATATCATTATTAAAACAAATATAGGTAAATATAGTGTAACTTTATGGAAATAGGTTAATGAAACATATCTCATTGAGAATTAATTTTGACATTTTGAAAATATTTTTCTAAAATAACATTATTTTAGCTAATGTTTCCAAAGTATTAACTACAACTATGCATAAGAATGATATGTATATTGCAAATGCATCTTATTAATTCTTATATTTTAATTATAAAAATGTAAGATTTTTAAAGAAAATAAGATAAAATTTAAAAATATGCTCATAACTTTTAATGAAAAATATATGCAAGAGTAAGTCAGGGACATGGTTGACTCATCCTAATTATATTTTTAATTTGGATTAAAATTTTTAACCCAATCCCATACTGAGTTATAAACATATAAATTTTATCCGGTAGAAAATGAGTTAGGTCTATGACCCAGCCCTATAATGAGTTATAAATATATAGATTTTACTCAGTCAAAAACGAGTTGGGTCAAGAGTGGGTCATCGGTTAACTCATCCTAATTTTCACCATTGATGGGAATCCTTTCATTCATCTATTATCACTATGCATGGGCCCTATCTAAAAATGCACAAACTAAAAAATGATTTAATGCTAAATATTAATTTTACAATAAATTTTCAACATCTAAACCATCCAAAATATTATTATTTATAGATATATGATTCTATGAAGTATTATTACATTATAATACATATATGAATGAATATAAATATTTTCACTAATTTAGACATGAATATATCTATTTTTTAATAGTTCCACTATGGAATCATGCCTATAATATCCTATCTTCTCTACCAAATTACTACAAACTAAACTCATGAGAACACTTTCAAAACAAATTAACTTCATATATCTTTATAATTTTTTCTTTATAATATCAAAAAGAGACTAAATTTCATAATACAGAAGATTATTGCTCCCATGCCATGGAGTTGACTGAGACTCAAACCCTCGTGGTAGGATTACCAGCCATCGCCCCTAGTTACGAATATATATTTTTTTAAAAAAATTTGGCACATATTTGATTTGGATGAAGCTTAGTCATTGCCCACATAAATGATACTAAATACAATGGATTAATTGAATTTTATATCAATAATTAACATATTAAAAATTAAAAAGTTCGGCGAAACAAAAATTCAGGGGGTTACATGTAACTGCAAAGCCCAATGAAATAAGATTGTTGCATACCGGAAATGGAAAAATTATCAATACTTGGATGTCTAGGTAGTTGGTTAATACAGTGGGTGTGGATTGGGGTCACCTCCATTCAGACAAAAAAATGTTTTTAGAACAAAATAAGTTTTTTGAGAATATAAAATCCGATCCAATCCCTTCAGAATTCATTAATCTTGAACTGACAATAAATAGGTTTAAAGGCCTAAGAAACTGGCCAAGCTTCGGAATCCCAAAAGTTTTTTTTTTTTTTTTTTTTTAAAAAAAAACTGTTTCAATATATACAATAAATCCCTTAAAATTTTTTAAAATATTTAAAAAATATATTTAAATTTAAAGTAAGCTGTTTCTTTCTTTAATGATTTGATTGGATCAAATCACATATCTTTCATTCCATGAGATGGTATATGGTCCAGGGCTCCAAGCATAAATTTAAATTCAGTACGCGCAAAATTGATTCGAAAATGTAACATGTAAGGGCAAATTCTTTAGATTGTATTGAGGATAATTACTATGGTAAAGACGTTATTACTTGAGCTTTTGATGCATTTGATACATTGGGACTGATGGTATACATTTACAATAAGGATGTTGTTTGTTAAGACTAGTGCACTCTTTGCAACTCCCAAAGGGAGTAGTTGGTCGGATTCCTAGGCATTTTCTGTCCTGGTATGGATGCTGTTGCCAAGAGCTGAACCAGGCATTCCTTCTTGGACTTGTTACATGGCATTTGTATGAGTTCAAAAAACTTGGAAGTCACCATTTACAGTGTATGGAACCAAATGGAGATGCTGCAAGCCCATTGCCTTTCTTTCAAGTGGGTTGCAGCCTACGATGATCTGTTTTGGACCTCTTCAAAAACTCCATCACCAACTTGGAAAATGCAGAAGACTCATTTTTCAGTAGTCGGGCTGGCGAATCATATTCGACGATTTTTCCTGAATCAATCCAATCAAATGGAAAAGAAAGAGAACTTTTAGTATCGAGTCAGGCATTTTCTATCTATCAGGCTAATGAAACTCATTCTCTCTCATAGAAGCAGGCCTGTTTAAGTACTCTGGTATTAGATGATCAGATTAACACCAATTACTTTTTTAGTTGTGTTACCTTCATCAAGCACTAGAACCAGGTCATTGTCGATGACAGTCGGTATGCGGTGGGCGACGGTTATAACTGTGCAAATGCTTGTCTCTTCTCTTATGGTCTTCTGAATTACATTATCAGTTCCTGTGTCTACTGAAGCTGTAGCTTCATCCAGCACAAGTATTCTCCTCTTTTTCAAAAGCACTCGGGCCAGACAAACCAACTGCCGCTGCCCCACACTCCAATTCTCTCCATCTTCTTCAACTGTATTGTAACCATCATTCCAGAATTATCTCAGAAATAGAGCATAAAACTGAGAGGGGAAAAAAAAAAAACTAGAAATTTCTCCTCAAAAAGTTTAAAATTCCAATTGATTTCCATCAAGAATATGACAAAGACTCTGCATATTTTCTTTTCTTTTTTCTTTTTAGGGTTCAAAAATGGAGAAGTTTACTAACATAACATGCAAGGCTTTCGTCAATAGTCTTTTGAATTGTTTGGAGGTTGAACAACCTATATTCTGTGATTCTCTAATCCAAATGCTCTCTCTTAGGATGTGCAGCCTCAAATCTTCTGAGCCTCGATATACTTCGAATTGTTCATAAATGAAAGTGGCTTCACACACACTACATATAGGTAAAAATCCTCTGATACAAAAAGCTAGAGTTAATTGTATCAAGCACTGAAATTCCTTTAGTGTATCCTAGCTCATATCAATGCACCTCCATTGAGAGCCAACATCTACGACAACCTATTTTAGTGACATCGGCCAAGTGTCAACTCCTTGGGATGACTCTATTCACCTACTAGTAATTTCATATCCGGCCTTTATGTTGGCCCCTCTACTTTAATGGCTGACTGTAATTACCTATCAATACTTTTAATTTGGCTATTGGGTAGCCCCTTATAGGAGTCAAACTCATGACCTTCAAGTCTATTACTAGGCTTAGATATCATAAATATAATGGATTTTTGTAAATATGTCTACAAAATTTGAGCACAATAAATTTGGTAAATAAGTTGACATAAAGTCAGTTTAGAAATGTAAACTTCAACCCCTACATGAAGAGAGAATCACTTTAGGCTATCTTCGAGAAGTTGAAATGAACGTATGTGAAAAAATACGTAGGATTTGAGTACTTTCTATTGGCAATAACTTCAAACATTTTAAAACTTCTCTTGATTTATGTTTCCAGTAACACTACCTGGTGCATCAAGCAGCAGATCTTTCTTTGCTATCTCTGAGAGGTGACATTTGTTCAGGGCCTGAAATGTTTCAATATCTCTTTAGAATTAGCATGACTTAAACAGCAACATCAAGGAATAGTGAGACAGGAAGTGCTAACCAACCTCTCGGATTTCTGCATCTGAATGCTGTTGAAGTGGATCCAAATTGGTTCTCACAGTTCCTTGAAATAATGTTGGATCCTGTGGGATTATGCCAAGTCTAGACCTTAGATCATGCAAACCCATCCTAGAAATATCAACTTCATCTATGGTTATTCTCCCTTTTGATGGTTCTACAACCCTAAACAAGGCTTGGATTAGAGTGGACTTTCCACTTCCAGTCCGTCCCACGACTCCAATTTTCTTGCCTCCAGGGAAAGTGCAGGTGATCCCATTAAGAACCATAGGAAGACTGGGGCTGTACTGGACATGAAGGTTATCGAGATTAATAGTTCCATATTTCGGCCAATCCTGTGTTGGTCTGCAACTTTCAATCACTAATGGAGCTTCACTTGGTATGCTTGAGAATTGAAGGATCCTCTCCACAGAGATCATCTTGTTCTCAACATTGCAGAGATTCCATATCACCCAAGCTTGAAGAACATTTAGACTCAAACCATACGTGGCAGCAAGTCCAGCAAAACCTGAAAATGATGTCCCTCAAATTCTATCAGTGAATCAACAAGTAGCTTGACCGAATCACAATGCTGCAAGTGAAGAAGAGAAATGCTGTAATGGCCAATTCCGAAAGCAGGTTTGAAATTGTGCCTTTTGATCCGTACTAATTTGGCTTACTAAAAGAGCCAACCCGTCAATGTGGTTAGCTTACACACCCATTTTCGTAGTATAGAATTTGGAATCTTATGAACGGGTTAATTAATTATTTGGATTTCAACTCTTAAACTGGAGTGGGGACAAGATCCCCAATGGATCTACTTATTTGAAAAGATGAGAATGTTGGAGTGGTCTGAACTTACTTGGGCTAATGGAGTCTGCTGGAAGTTTAACAAGGATGACTAGCACAATAAAGAAAACAAAATTGAAGAGGAAGTTAATTCGAACGCAGAGCCACTCCATAGAGGCAGAATTGTGAAAAGTGATCCTGGAGTAGTCATCTATGAGGCTGAGATTTTTGGCGAGGAACCGGTCTTCCTGATTGAAACAGCGGATTGTTGCAGCACCTGCAATGGTCTCAGAGAAATGGTGGAGGACTGGAGCTTTTCTAATGCCAACCATCCTTGCAAGTTCTCGAGCAGTAGTTATGTAGTAAGCCTGCAGAAGGTTTTTGTATGAAGCTTTCTTTTCAAAATGCATGCTCACAGCAATGGCTATTCAGTAAGAAGAGAAATATTGGTTGCATCTCAATGTTCAAATATTGGTTTACATAATTCAGTTTGATCAGAAATACATGAAAAAATTAACGTTGGTGCTAATGAGAAATAACAGTTCTGTATTTTCAACTTTGGTGTAGAGTAATAAATAATAGTTGCCATGTAATTGCTCATCAAATGCATAACCAAAAAAGTTCAGTGGTATGACCATAAAAAAAAAGAAAAAAGAAAAAAAGTTCAGTGGTATGCGCATATTCATTTTCTTTGGTGAAAGCACTCTTACATTGGTTTTTTTTTTTTTTTTTTTTCCAAGAAAGGCCCCAATTTTTTTGTTTGCTTCATAAATCCAAATAGCTCTTCATATGCATTAACAATCTAGTTCATCAAACCTTTGGCTGAAAAGGGCTTCAAGATAACGAAGATTTTGCTCTCACAGAGGACCAACTATAAAGTTTGATTGACTGACTTTTAATATTTTCTAAGTGCAATGGGAACTAAAATTTGGACAGGCTTGGTAAACTCTATGACAGAGAATGTGTCACAAAATGGCTCTCTTTCGCTGGCGCAAAACTGACAGGAGTTCAATACCGACACAGAAACATATAATAGCATGTTCCATATAGTATTTATCAAAATATTCCAGAAATTATTCAAAGAACACTTTTCTGCCCATTCAACAATGCGGATGACCATGCTCAACCTGATTATTATTGATGGGGCCTAATCTTGGAGCAAACAACCTTCCATAATTGGACACAGCCTAGGTCTCAATGGAAGCAGATTAGGGCAGTCCATGGACGCGCCTTGCCGCATGTCCATGGACTGCCCTAATCTGCTTCCAGCCTCAACTGCAAAGAACTGCCCATGCATCTGAATGTCGGCACGCCATAAAAATTCTAATGTGATTCCAATTTGGTTATATTAACATTTCAAGAAAACTGTTCAATAAGCACATACTAGTCTAATTTTAAGCAGTTAAAGGTTAGATGGTTTACTTGCCTGATACCAGTAGGATATTGCTAGGATGGCGAGGAAGAAAAGAAAGATATGCCATGCAACTAGTGACATGAGAATGATAATGCTCAGCAGCTGGATGAGAGCAAATGCCAACCCTGCCACCCTGTATGGTATGTCTGTGTCTACAGTGCTCTGGTCTGTTGATGACTGTAAACAAAATGGGTAAGAGTAACATCCAGCACTAACCTCAGGCAATCAATTGACCTGTTTTACAGGCATGAATAAGATCAGTTATTCTTAACTTTTGATTGTAGAATGGAGGCCATTGATTCAACGATTCAGATTGCTGATTGTTGGAGGATATACTGTCAGGTGTCAACAATCCATATCCATTTGTTGATTGGCATTTTATGGCATATTTAATAAATTTTAAATATTTTCTTGGTCAATTACGCATTTTTGAGCGATGACCAGGAGTCTCTGAATATTTCATCAGGGATAGTTTTGTGGCATCTTCATCCGTCATCTCATTGGACTACCAGTTGAATCACTAAATAAATGACCTTCAACTACATAAAACTGCAAGGCAAACAAGGTGTGCTTACTAATAGCATGAACATGGTCAAAGAACTAACCCTGTTGAGGATTCGGCTCGATGGCGTAGTGTCGAAGAAGGAGATAGGAGCATGGAAAATGCTGGTTATCATTCTAACAAAGAGCCTCTGAGAAGTTTCTAATGCGATTTTAGACAGCAAAACAGCCCTTCCCAACACAAAGAAAGAGCTCCCACCAGATAACAGGACAAACCCCGCCATCATCTGCGCTTTGCTCACTCTCTGTTCTCTCTCAGTAGCCCAAGCAACCCAGAAATTGCTGGAAATCTGTAAACCCTGGAAGAGAATATGGCAGAGGAGAATCACTGGGACCAGTGCTCCTTTATATGCTGAGGTGATGAAAGCAGAGTAGACTTGCCATTTCACTCTTCCAGATTCGCGTTCTTCTTCATGAGTTCTCTCGGACAGCCTCGAATTTGTGTTACACGTATCCTGTGTTTCTTTTTCCAGCTCTGAAAGCCGTTTCTGATGGGAACCATATGTTACAAAGCCATGATCTTGGTCTTGGGGTGGAGTCACTTGAATCAGAGATTGGTTGTGTGCAGCTATTTGTCTGACAAGCTCACCATTGGTGTCCTTCATCAATTCTTCATACTCCCCAGATTGAATGATCTCCCCATCTTTCATTACCTACAAAGAATGTGCAGAAAGAAATCACTAAGAGAGTAAAATCATGGTGGAAGACCATCTGGCATAAGCTTGGTTACTAACTTGGCTACATTCGAATTAGCAATTTGGAGGAGAAGACTTTTCAATCCCCATCAACCTTCCTCTTCCGGGCAATTACTTAAAACATCATTTTTCATCTGTAAGAAAAAAATTATTTTATTTCTAATAATTAAATTCTTATCAAACCTCATCATTTAGTCTTCTTTCAGCCACATTTTGTCTCTTCGAATATGTATTTGTTTAGAATTTTGTACGATTTCTTATTTTTTGGTAAATAAGAATCTTTATTGCCAAGGAAAGATAGACTATATACAAAATGCATTTAAAAACAGACGAGTAACTCTTTGTATAGAATGTACAATTTGCACATCACTATAACCGGAAAAAAAACTGAAAACTAATGTTGATCTGTAAATTTATATCTAATGCTATACATGATCTTCTCTATAACTCTCTTATTATCTAGATTTCCATTTTGAAATGCAATTAGATTTCTTTCTTGCCACATCTAGTAAATTGTAGTGATGAGGGATACTTTTTCTCTCTTGATTTTTTTTAAAAAATTTGGCCTGAAGCTTTCCTACAGAACGAACTAAGCTCCCAATGACATCCGTAGAACTTTTCTAGTAATATTGTTTTTGACTAGAACTTGTTTCTATATTTCATTACTGAAGCTGCACTCAAAAAATAATCGATTCTCTATTTTATGTATATGTTTATTTTTATAGAATTTATCTATTAATTATATGTTTTTATTACTATCTTTAATTCAATCAGAGTAGCCACGACGCCTGCTGTGGTACCTCGTCAGGCTAGTAAAAGGCCGACGTAAGATTGAATGTTGGTAACAGCAGTTTTCTCGAATTTTTACAGGAGTGTCAACTAGGGGTGAGAATGGAAGTGGGCCATACCGGGTCAAGGTTTGCCCAACATTGACCATACTTTTTAAAAATTAAGTTTGATCATTTTTTTATACCGGATTGGGACAATGTCAGTTTGACTCTCACTTTTTTTTAATAGGTTTTGGGACAAACTTCGGGTGATATTGGACCAGTCAAGGATAGTGGGTCGGGTAAAAAATGTAAGTCAAATAAGCTAATTTTAAGAATTTATATATCTATCAAACATAGATATCCATCTATACTATATTTAAATATTATATGTTTCAATATTTTACTAATTATTGAAAAATATATAATTAAGAAAACAAATATTTGAAAAATAGTATAAATCTATTACAATAGATTAATATACAATTATACATAAGGGTTATATATGTACAAATTTTTTTTATTGATTATTATATTATTATTGTGAATAAATTAGTTCTTCTATTGTTGATAAAGTTGATTATAAAAAAGTGAGAGTTTTTGGAACAAAATAATAATAATATTTAAATATAAACTTATAGCTTTCTAAGAAAGGTAGATTTTGTTACCCAGCTCCGCCCTAAATTTTAATAAATTAATATATGCGTGGCGGGCCGAACTCTTCGGCTCGGGCATGGTCGACTCACCCTGACTTTATTTTTGAATTCGGGTCAAAATTTCTGACAATCCTTATATCGGGTAAAAAATATATTGATTTTACCTGACCAAAAATGGATTGGGTCATAGCCGAGTCACAGGTCGACCCACCCAAATTCCCACTCCTAGTGTCAACTGAGTAGGAAAATTAAGAATATTGTTTGATGTCTATTAGAATGCTATATGGAAATTATAACAATGTCTCCGAACCTAATTGTAATACCAGTTGAAATAATTGTAAATATTCCATAAAAATTCGATCAAAGAAATTATTATAATTTGAGAACAATTATACATTTTAAATGTTTGTAAGAAGTAAAAAAGTGAAGAAACAATTTGTAAAAAAAATCTTAAAAAAGTGAGAAAGTAATGAAATATAATAAGGGTAATGACAAGGATTGAGAGAATAACGATACAATGGATAGAGGTAGTTGAATAAAAAGTGTGGAAAAATATGGAAATCTAAAGAGTAGTAATAGAAAAAAAGTGGTTAATTAGTTGAAATGTTAAATTATATCAAAAAGTATTTACAAGGTTTAATTAAAAGGAGTACGTATAAGGAGAGAAGAAACGCATTTATATATCATACCAAACAAATCCTCAATAAAAATATAACATAATTCATCTCCATTAAAAAACCTTGCAGAATATTACGGTTTGAAAAAGCATCATATCACATACATGGATAAAAAAATCTTTCTGATCATCATGAATAATTAGATGTTCTCGAACTTTATGGTCGGGTGAGTGAAATAGATATTTATTTACCATAGGCACTAGCTGCAAATGAAAGAAAAAGAAAGATCATATGCTGCTGGAAATGCCTCAACTGCGTCCACCCATTTAACATTTTAATTTCTTTTTATTTTTTATAAATATGTTAATTAAGTATATTTATTTATAATCCAAGCTTTATCATTTTTTGATATGTTTATATATTTTTATTTTTAACATAGTGTTGTTGTGATAATTTCTAAAGTTGGGAAAATTACCACAATATTCCGTTGTCTAAAAATAAAAAATATATAAACTTATAAAAATGGTAAAATTTGGATTATAAATTAAATACACATAAGTTAACATGTTTAAAAAATAGAAAATAAAAAATGTTAAATGGCCAGACGGCCCAATTATGGCCGGCTGCATGTGATTAGGCTTCTTGAAAGAAAATACATATCGAAAGACAGCCTGTTAATTACCTTCGTACACCTAATGAGATCACAACATCATCATTCATTTTCAAAACCCCTTTTTTCTCTTTCCATAAATATATTACCTTTGTACGCCTGATGAGATCATGACATCATAATCGATTTTCAAAATTCCTATTTTCTCTTTCCATTTATTATATTTTCAAATTTCAATTGATTCTTCTCATTTCTTTTCAGATTAAAAAAGAAATCCATTTTTCTGATGTTAGTCCTATCCCACTCTCGATACACTTATACATAATGCTTCCATTTTTGCTACCTCTTCGTCTATATCTTCTAATATGATTCAATGCTATCTTCTCATGTAAATAGTTCATTTCATATTATCCAAATTCATATATGCGTGGGAGCAAGTAGGTCTCCCGGATGGATGTAGTGTGGGAGCGGGTGGTCTCCCAGGTGGTTGTTTGGAAGCTGTGTCTTCCTTATTCTTTCGTGGAGCTGTGTCTCCAGACTTCTTTGGGAAAGATATATCCCTTATATTTGTAAGAATGTCTCAGATCTTCAAGTATGATATGTGTTGAGATATGTACTTGTACCAATAAAAAAAAAAAAAAATTCATTTTATTTTTAATAATTATTCCTGTTATATTACATCACATCCTCTCAATTTTCCACTTCTTCATATCCTATTTTTCTGTCGGTCTCTTTTTCTTCATTCCTAAAAGTTCAGCGTCTGATGGGTGTTAGGGAGATTGTTTTATGGACCAGATCTCCCAAAAAGCGGACTCAAAGTTTTTTGGGAGCTAAGAAAATGGGGCCCGCAAAAAGCGGACTCAATATGGTCTTCGGTTAGAATTTTTTCATATAAACTTCATCATATTTTACGAAAATTAATTAATCTTTACAGCTTTTTATTGACCCCGATCTTCTTTCGAAATTAGATTTTTTCGTTATTATTTACATTTTTGATAAAATTATTAACCTTTCTTTTCCTTTACTCATATCAGTATGCAATAATCTGAATAAGGGACCAAAAATATAATTTGGAAGTCCTATAAAAAAAAAATTTGGATGGAGCGGATTCAGCTGAAAAGTATGTTTACCCCAAACTACTAAAGGAAAGGGTACATTTGTCTTTTAACAAAAACTGGGATGCTTATGGCATACTGCTTTTTGTTTCCCACGCCCAAATTCTTATTTTTTAAAGTTATCCTTACTAGAATTTTATAATTCCCAAAACAACCCATAACTTTGATTCCCTTTTTCTTGTCGTCGTGCAAGTCATTATTATTTTTGTCTTATATGATACGTAAATATTTTAATTAATTTTTTTTATCGAATTTAAATTTTATCCACCGACATAAACTGGTGAATATTCCACTTAGTTTTGATTAAGTTAAACATGGTTGATCTTAACTTTTATATTTATTTTTCAAATTTAAATTACTTTAATTTATTCAAAAATGACTGCTTTTTATTAAATAATACTGTATATAAAAACAGTTCAGTCTTTCTTTCTTTCCGCCTCGTTATTTGAGCATTTTAACTTTCATTTGGATCAAACAAACCTTAAAAATCCAAGTTTTTTACATCTACAAAGCATCAATGAATAACATTTAGCAGAGAAACTCAGGAATTACCAGAACCAAATCTGCGGAATCCAAGAATTCCAGTTGATGGGTGACGTAAATCACAGTCTTTCCTGCCAGGAGTTTGATGAGGCATTCCTGCACAATCCACAGCCAACCAGGTACAAATCAGCATTACCCATTTTCCGTTTTGAAATGATTCATATTCAATATGGAGCACGTGTCAATTAGGGAGGAAATCAGCAGCCCGATTTTCCGTTCTCGATTCGTATTCATGTCAAGCATTGAAAACTGACCGCAAAAAGATAAAAAACATCAGCATACCTTGAAGAGATGCGATCCTGTATGTGCATCAACCGCGCTGAAAGGATCGTCTAAAAGATAAATGTCTGACTCACTGTATATTGCTCTAGCTAACTGAATCCTTTGCTTCTGCCCACCACTTAGGTTGATGCCTCTTTCACCGATTATGCTTCTGTCCCCATCACGCCACAAGTTGATGTCTGTGTGCAAAGCACATCCCACTAAGACATTCTCATAGAAAGATTTATCCATTCTCTTACCAAACAGAACATTCTCTTGCACTGACCCTGTTTGGATCCAAGCACTTTGTGGAACATAAGCTTTTGATCCAACAACCTTAATTGCTGCCCCAGATGTCCTCGGAATTTCACCGATTATGCCACTGAGTAAGCTTGATTTTCCTGACCCAACTGACCCACATATTGCCACCTTTTGTCCTTTCATGATGCTAATCTTCTTATTGATCTTGATTGTGGGCTTGTCGAAATTCGACTCAGTATTCCACCTGTAGTCTCCCACTTCAATTTCGATCGCAAAATCAGATGTTTTAGCATCCAGGTTGTGGGCTATCTTCTTTGGAGTTTCTTCTCTAAGGAAGTCTTCGATCCTATCAGTGGAGACCCTTGTCTGAGTGACCATGGACACAAGTTCTGGGAGATTGTATATGGGTTCTTGGAGGATCCGGAAAGTAGCCAAAGCCGATAGAACAGCACCAGAAGATAGAGGGACTTTCACTAAAATGCAGACACCAAAAGTAACTAGAGAAACTAAAGTTGGAGAGGTCCAAAAGAGAAAGGCTATAGCTGAGCATGTGTAGAGGTATCTTTTCAACCAACTCCTTTCTGTTCCTCTGAGCTCGAGGAGCTTTTCCAAGTACGCTGTCTCCCAAGCTTGCAACTTCAAGATTCTCATGCTCTTCAGTGTCTCTGAAGTGGCCTTGATCCTTGAGTCCTTGGATTCCATGATCTTGGAATGCAGCCTCTGTTGTGCGTTGGCTAGTGGGGTGTTTCCAACCATAACCAGAACAGTTGCAAAAAGAGCTGCAAACGATGCAGCCCCACCGAGATTCCTATACAGAATGATTACAGCCAGAGTGATTTGAAAAGGGAGCAACCAGATTTGATGGATGTACCAGCAAAAGTCCCCGATCCTCTCGACATCTACATTCAGGAAATTCACAGTCTTGCCATTGCTCATGCCTGAGTGCTTGGACAGAAGAGATTTGTTATAGATTGAGACCATGAGTGCTGATCGAACACGTATACCAATCCGATGTGCACCGAAATACCATTGGCGCTGAGACAGTGATTCAACTATCTTGGCAAGAAAGAAGAAGAATGCAAGCATGTAGCCATAGGAATTGCCAGAGTTCTCATCTTTTTCAGATATGAAGTTGACAAAATTGGTGATTAGTAGAGGACCCACATATGAAGCAAAAGTGTTTAGACCTGCAAGATTTAGAGTTTTGAACAATTCTGTAACATCCCGAAGCAATTGAGATATGAAATGGAATAAAAACAAACAAACAAGCTCAACTGAACATTTAGCTCAATACCTGCAAAAATTGCATTTATGGCCAGAGGCCTGCAGATTGCACTGAGCAAAGCATTTTGCAGTGATAAATCTTTAGTTTTCTGCTTCCTGGCAGCTTCTTCCAACAAGGAGAATGATTGCTCTGCGGACTCAGACTCCGGTACAAGAGGGACATGGCTTAATTCCAGTTTCTGCTTCCTTCCTATCTCAAAGAGAGGGTTCAGCCAGCTGAATGTAAGATGGTTCCATCTTCCAGCATTGGTAAAAGCGTCATTCTTGGAACAGCCATTCTCATCTGATAGCAGTGGTTGTCTCAGTTCTTGGAGAGGCTGGTTACTTCTCAGGACAAGTGCATTGAAACAGAGGAAGACAGAGAACGGAAAGGAAGCAAAATCAGAAAAGTTTGCCAGTGGGAGATATGGCGACAATCTCATCTGTTTCAAAATGCTTGCTGCATAGACGGATATAGCAAGGGTATCCCAAAGGCAGAAGATAACCCACCAAAAGACCAAGACCAATGGCCACCTGTTGCTTTCTCCTGTCTTCCTCTTGCAATAAATCACAAGAAGAGTCACCATAATCCAAGTTACTGAGAGGAAAACAGAAGGCAGTTGGAGCTCTCCCATCTCCCAAATCTCATGAACCAGAAAACCCAGATAGCAAATTGAAACTACACTGTTTGATAGGACAGTTATCCTGCTAAGCACCTTTGGCCTTCTATTGACTAGTTTCAGTTGTGTTTCTTCATTGTCCATGGTTCTCCTCCACTCCATGCAGCATTCGATTATCACCCAAGTCATGAAAACTGAGCAAGTGGCTACTTCAATGGTCGGTGGTGTCATCTCCATGAATGCTTATCCTCAGAGAAGAAAACACCAATCCAAAACCAAAAGTTGGCCAACTACCAAGCTTCCGAGGGATTTGTAACCTGTTGCATACATTTCAGTCAAAACTGATGAATATACAGAACAACCGTTCAAAATCAAAACATTACAAATAACCATGCAAAGAAGGGGGAAAAATTAATTCACGTAAGACAGAAAAGGCTCAGAATTCATTAAGGGCAAACAAAAGACAAAAAAAAAAAAAATAATAATAATAAAAAATCATAATAACAACTATTGTCGACTACCTAGAATCAGAACTGCAATAAGCAGAACGCCTCATCAAGTTGTGGTTTAAAACGTCAATAGGAAGTGAAAGAAGTGAAGATGGTGAGATGGAATCGAAAGCATTTCAAAGATAAAATCCAACCAGCACATCCAAAAGGTGCATGGATATTATAGAAAAAAAAAAAGCATGCAAGCCGACAAAGCTCAACGATTTCAGCAGCCCCATCTGTCGATTGGGATTGATCCTGCGGGCAGTGCCGAAAACCAAGCACGTGTATCGCATTGCATAGCATACCGCGGTGCTTTTTGATTGCTGCAGTGCTCGGGGGATTCCCTTTCTCCACCACAGGCCTTGGTTTCTCTCTTTCCTGCATGCAAGCTTCTTCGATAATTAAATTATTTTAAAAAATGCATGCATCCCAAGATCTCTCCTCCACGATTTCTCTAATATATATTCCTCTATCTCTACTCTCTCCCCCAGTCCTGTTTTCACAAATCGAGAAATCTCTTCTTTGGTGCGGGCCCAGGAAGTAAAGGTTCAGTGGAATTTGAAAAAAAATAGAAAAAAAAGAACCTCTTGGCATGACCTCAGGATGCCTTCATTAATGCCATTATGAGAACACAGCTTCCATATATATACCGTTGGGCAGGGATTCTCCCCCTCCTTTGAAAGCGAAAGATTTGGGATTTCGATTTCCGTATCTCGTCTTCTCTCCTTCCTTTTTTTCTTTCATTTCGTCGCAGGTTCCCCGAAGCAACATCAACCAAACCAAAAGATCTAATCAGATTAACAGTTTCAAAATTTTCAATGTATTTTTTTAAAATTTAAAATAAGGTTAAAAAATTTAAAATATTTTAAAAAACTTCAGTAATAAAATAAAATTGACCGGACGGGATCGTGGATCCATGCTATATTCTGGGGGCTAATTAAAAAATCTGGGCCGTCAATCGGGTAATCCGCGCTCATTTGTTTATAGGATTGTAGTATTAGACCAGTTCTATCAATAAAATTAAGGCAATTTGTAGGCATAGAAAAATCAAGGTATTAGATTTCTGTGGATTTTTTACATTTTAGACCTTCTAAATTTGTATATTTGCATCTTCCTTGTAAGTTCCTCAATGGATGCATTTAAACTATTACGAGTAGTTACTTATATTTTTTTAAATCCATATGGTAGAGACTCCACCAAACTGCCAAACTAGAGAGACTGTTGCCGCCACCGCTTTCATTCGAACACCTCTTTAATAATAAGATTTGAGTATTACCACCAGAACTGCGGCTCAGTCGACAGTTGTGTATATTTTTCAAGAGTGATGATGCAATGTATCCAGAGCTTTTCTTAATTTTTAACTTTTTGAAAATTTAAATCATTTAATGTTTAACGCATTTTGTTTTTATCATGCTATCAAAACTAATTTCCGTTGGACATTTATATTTGGTAAAAAATGGCATCTTTTGAAAGTCGATATATACAGTAATTAAAATATTTAAAAATCGTATAATATAAACGTAGTACGCAAAAAATTACAGTATGTAATTTTGGATCATAAATAAATGAACACTGATAAACGGTTTAAAATTTATAAATTAAAAATAAAGGGCTGCATAAAAGCTTCATGCGGCTTGGGTGTATCGAATCATTAAGTTTTCTTTAAACTGCCTAAAATACCCTTATTCTAAGAAAATGTTTCTACGAGAAATTAACTGACGGAAAGGGGAGGGAGTCGCCTTGTGAATGCAAAGCAGTGCTTCAATATTATTGACGTTGCATTTTGTTGGTTCAATTAAAATGAAATCTACTTTTTGCATTTAATTATTTAT
This sequence comes from Annona cherimola, assembly GCA_030490835.1. Taxonomy (NCBI): domain Eukaryota; kingdom Viridiplantae; phylum Streptophyta; class Magnoliopsida; order Magnoliales; family Annonaceae; genus Annona; species Annona cherimola. The sequence goes on from CM059971.1 coordinate 71,570,106, forward strand.
TTCATGCAAATTAAATATGTACATAGTTCTCATCTAAAAAAAGTGCGAATCCGTGAAATAAAATTGTTCGGTTTATACATTGATTTTAAAGTGCTAATTCAACGTCAAAATCATCTAAAATATTATTTTTTATATAAATGAATGACTTTACAAGATATTATGATATTCTAACATATACGAATGCGTCTATGTATTTTTTTATAATTTGAATATATTATTATATATTTTTGAGAAAACAAATGACGTTTTTTTTTAAAAAAGAGAAGGCTCTCATGATTGAAAAAGACGAGGAGAGGCTTGCCGAGAAAGTATCAACAAAGGAGCAGCAACACAAGGAATGGAATTACTCCCTGAAAAGGAAGAATTTTTTCCTACATTTACACGTCTAGTAGCAAATCCTTCCTTATGCAATTAACGTTAAATCTAGCACGCTCTTCCTTCTTAATCATCCACTAATCACTCTGCTGATATCCGACTTGAATGGTTTCCTACGGCGACTTTGGTGTGCTGGCAACCACAAGAAGGGTCAACTTAAAATTTAAACAAATCACAGCGAAAAGTAAAACCATGTGCATCTTAATTAAGAAAGGACAAAACTTTGTTTTCACTCTTAAAAGCAAGAAAATTATCGGGACAAGTGAATTGCGCTGTTTGATTCATTTTCAAGTAATTTACAAATATATCCACATAGTTTGATCGTGATAGCAAATATAACCACATGGTTTCAAAATTTGTAAATTACCCCACCTAATTTGTTCATAATTGTAAATATATACACACCGTTATGACGTCGTTAGTGCTCCTTTATAGCATGAGTATATTTGCAAAAACTAAATATACCCGCTTAATTTTTGAAATTGTAAATATTTGCATATAATTTGCAAACCTTTTCAAATATACCCGCGCCATAACGGTGCAATAAAAGCATCGTAAAGGCATGAGTATTTCGCAATTATGGTCAAATTGTATGGAGTAATTTGTAATTTTTGAAATTATTGAGTATATTTACAATTATTGTTAAATTAAGTAGGTATATTTGCAAATCATCTTTCCTTTTCTGGTTTGCATGCCTTTCCAATTGTTGTTAGCATAGCAAAGGTTCTTTTAATCTTCATGCCTTCTAATGGCACCTGTTTCAAGTTGTATTCCACAAAATTCGAATATGCATTTTTATCATTAAAATTTACTTATGTAAGCTCCTTTTACATTTTTAATTTTTAAATTTTCAAACAAAAAATTACAAGATGAGGTTAAAAAAATGCTAAACAGAAGTAGTAGAAGTGTGCAGTAATGAGCCCCTTAAAATTACATATAAGTGATTTTATTTTTTTTTCCACCTTGATAATTTATGAAAAATCTACTCAACTCATTGTATAATTTATTTCATACTTAAAAATATATAATGCGTAAATTATAAAAAATGATTAGATTCATTTAGATATACAATAAAATATAACAATATTTCATAAAATTATTTAGTCATATAATAATAATATTTTATATAGTGTAGATGTGAAAGACATAATTGATATTTAACATTCAACTATTTTATTATATTGATTTTATATATTTTTAGATGAGACCATATACAATAATGTTGGACAAATGAAACAATTTCAGGATAATATAAGGGTAATTTGCATATATATATATCCACATAGTTTGACCGAAATTGCAGATATAGCTATGCAGTTTCATGAGCTACATATTACCCGATATAGTTTTATAGAAATTGCTTATAACCTCGCATTAATGGTTGCCATTACATGAAAGCAGTCAAAGAGTTAGTGCCTTATTTCATTTATGAAAATACCCTAATGCTCATTCTTCACCCGACTTTGCATCGACTCCCTAGTTAACTTTCACGGCAGTCTCCAGGCTGGCGAGAACGATCTCGTCTATATCTCCATCAACATAACGATCCAGTAGAGATTCATATCGGCATGAGTCATCTTCATGGGATGGGTATTGAGAGGAGCTCCCAACATCGCCTAAGTAACCATGGCAACCAGGTATTCTTAGCTAACCAAATCCGAGAGTCAGATCTACGACTAAAAATGACAGAGATCCAACTCAACATGAGAAGTCCTTTGGGATGACTAGTGTTGAGTAGAACTCCACTCATGTTCTGCCCCTAACCCCAGCGTCAATGACGTACTCGAGGCCCTCTTTCGTGCGAACAATATGGAGCTAGTTTTGAACAAGTCATGATCCACGGTTGCAGTTATCGACTTTCGAAAATCCATTCTTATGGTTTTTGGGTCTTCCAAGTTAATACCCTAGGGTTTTTTGGAGAATGTGACTTCTCTTTTTCAATGATGAGATGTTAGAAAAGAAATCCTAAAAGCGCATAACCTGGGGATCATAACCATTTATATAGGAAGTTTATCTTTCATATTTCTAATTTAGCCCATCATAAAAATAGAAATTAGAAATTAGGCTGTAGGGTTTCTACGCATAGGAGACCCATAATTTATTAGATGATTTAGACCCATAAAACTTTATAGGATCAATTTAAAAAAGTGGGCCGCTATTTATGATAGCGTATATATATATGTGTGTTCAAAATTCTAACAGAGCAAGCTTATGGCTCAACAACGATGGTCGAACATATTCGAACTAGAGAGGACTGAGACATCGACCTTAGAAGCTTATTGGAAGAAATGGAGGCCCAGCACCAAAACTAAGATCCTCCACACAAAGAGGGAGTAGGTGTGCAACTTGGGCCAGGTTCAGCCTGACCTCGAAGTTAGGCAGTGTTAGAACCGGTCACCGCTGAGATTGAACTCGATTTTTCAGGTTGAACCAGAGCCCGATTTGAAAATCGATTCGGTTTCGGGTTGCTAAGGACCCTAACCCGTGCAACCCGAACCTGATTTCATTGGCCCCATATAAAAGATGCATTTTCCCCAAATCGTACCCTAATTTCAGTTGTGTACTTGCGTTTCCCCAATTCTCCCTCCAACCTTCCCTGCCCTAAGCCCCTTTGCGCTGTCGAGTGCCGACTGCTGGTCCACTACTGACTGTCGAACAGGCGACCATAGCCGCCTTTGTGGCAACAACCCTTGCCGAGTGCCAAGTACCGATGACCATCACCCACTAGCCGTTGCTTCTTCCAGCATCGACGGTCGTGGCGGTCGGCCGAATTCTGGGGCCCGGAGAACTATCGGCTTCGCATGTCATGTCGCCTAGATCTGGGATGCCGGTCAAGCTCCTTGGAAGGGAAGACGCTAGTGTGTAAGGCTCTACTTTTCTCATTTCAAAAATTTTTTTCCATGAATATGTGAGAAAGTTCCAACTTTGCCAAGAAAAATTATATGCTGCTTCATACCTGGCTTAAGTGTGAATGCTCATGAATGTTCGGCGATGTTGCATTGTATTGAGCAAGGAAACCATATTAGCAGCCATGGTTCAAATATTTCTAGATGGTTATGCCTGAATAATGTTGGCGGACTGTCTGAAAATGAGTTTGAAACAGTATCAATAACACAATAACAACCAATATGATATTATTCAACTTTTTAAAGAGCTTTAAAATTGAAATCACCTTGAAAAATGGCTTTTGCTGGGGAGGTGAGGTATTTCATTTTAAGTAGACAGTATCATTTTAGACTAAACCAAGTTCGTTAGCCAAGTAACCTTCACCAAAAGGCCCAATGATTTTTTAATGGAAAATTTTAGCTCCTGGAGGAATACAGGATTGAATTGCAACCCAACTGAATTTTGGTCTGATAGGTCACGAATATGGGAATGCAGGATTGAATGCAAGAGGGTAGCCACATCCTTGGAGACAAAAGGATTATAGGAATGCAAGGTTGAATGCAAGAGGGTAGCCACATCCTAGGAGACAGAAGGATTGAGCTATAACAGCCACACTGCAGTCACTAGCATGATTTTTATAGAAATTTGGGTACTTTGTTGGCTATCAATCTATCATTGAATCTTACAAACACATGATAGGCATTAAAATGACAACCCATGTCATGTCCACGATTAGTAGTGATCACCCGTACACTTTTAACTAAATCACATAGCTCTAATGTGTTGACTATTTTCAGTAATTTTCTGTGATCGTGTTGTTGTCATTTGTGAGTGTGAAAGATTGCAAGAGACGATTGATTCCCTAAGACAATAGCTGTGATAGGAGAATATGATAGGATGAGTAACAAAGATATATTGATAGGAGAATGTCAATCCGAAACTCAACCCGAGCCCGAATTTCAAAAATAGGATTAGGGTTCAATTTACAAATAGGGTTAGGGTTAGAGTTAGGGTTGAAGTTTTATAAATAGGGCTAGGGTTAGGGTTGAGATGAACCCAAGTTTCATGAGCCCGAGTTGCACCCTCCTTTTGACGATAGAAAATGAAAGATGGGTTGGAAGCCAATAAAAGAAGAGGCGTTGGATGGCCAGGGCTTGCGGCGATATGATGCCGGATAAGGGGAGCGGAAGAGCGGTGGTTTACTAATGGGAAAATAAAGTTATTTTTGTCATTTAAAAAAAATTATATTATACATTAACGATCGTTGACATAAAGTGGTCTTACGGAGTTATATGTAATTTTTATGAAATTATGTGAAAGTAATATATAATTTATGAAACTACGTTAATATATCTGCAATTTTAGTCAAAATGTGTGAATATATATACAAATTAATATAAATATGTAAAATACAATGAATGAGGCGGAAGCATTACCTAGAAATGAATTTCATAGAAGCCGAACTCTTAGTATTTACCAACCTTAAAATTCTGGATTGAGCCAATAAAAAAAATTGGATTGAGGACATTTTGGTCATTCAAGAAGAAGTGGCTTTTTCCTTATTGGCTTAATCGAAGTTTTTTCTTACAGGAATTAAAATGAAAATATACAAACACTGTGGTCGTAGATGCAAATAGTCAAACTTGCGAAGCCTTTCCTGGTCAGTTCGGGCTTTGTGGGGCCCACGGGGAGAGGTGGCAAATACTGGCAAAGAGCCGGTCAGAGGTGGAAACTAGAAAAGAAAGCTGACGTGGCAGGTTCGGCGCTCGGCGCTTGTGGTAAGCTGGAGCGCCGCGAGCCGCCCACGTGTCACGATAATGCACGTGGTAGCCTGCCGCGTAGAATCGGCGTGCAATTCTCGATTCGGGCGGTTACGGCGTCCCACGTAATCCTAGGTGACAACTGGGCCCCATACATATTTCTTTTTTATTGTGTCCGACACGTGTTTCCGTTGGGTGGAAAGTGAAAAACTACTTGGCTTTTTTAGTCGTGCTTGGGAGATGATAATACTTTTTGAGGTGTTTTATGGAAATGATAAAATTTTTGATGAAAAGTTTATTATTTATAAGTTTTTGAAATAATATAAAATAATATAATACGGAAAAGGTAATGATGAGAAATAAAAAGAATAAAGTTAAAATAGATTAGTTAGATTTATAGTTAATTGTGTAAAAATAATTGAATACTAGGATAATTGCATGAGGAGAAGTGAAAAAATAATTGAAAAATGAAGAATATTTTTTTTTATTCTTATATATTACATTATCTCAAGTTGTATCACATTTAGGTCTTAAGACAAACATACAATTTCCTTACCAATATTCTAATTTTTATCCCAGCAATATTTCTTACCTATCAAACGGTAGATGCTCCCACAGAAATTGGGAAGATAACAACGCTACCTCAAATTACTGTCATGGGATTTTGAACACATGTCACCTAACTAGAGGAGCCGAATGATTATTACCCACCGGTATGAAATCCGGTGATTTCAGACTGATAAAAAAAATATGTATTTTTTTTGAAAAATATTTTTATAAACATGTTAATCTAGTTATATTTAATCTATAAACCAAGTTTTACCATTTTTGTATATGTATATATATTTATTTTAGATTTTTAAATACTGGGGTATTTTTATAAAAATATTTTTCAAAAAAAATAAAAATATATATTTTTTGACTCGGTCTGAAATCCGGTGATTTCAGACCGGTCGGAAAGGATCAGTGCTTGCTAGAGGACTAGACATGCGTACCACTAAGGCTGGTAGAATGAAAGGTTTTAGGTTAAAAAGTTTTTGGGGTAAACAAATACTTTCTTAGATAAAATTTTTTGATATAATTTTTTTTTAAATAAAAGTAAATGATGCGATATTAGAGTTAATGATAAATAGTAAAGAAAATAAAGTTCAAGTTGTATAGGTAGTAGTGCAGAAAAGATTGAAAAATAGTTTGATTGTGTAAAAAGATATTAAAATAATTAAAAAATAATATGGTCGTGAATAGTAAAAAAATTTTAGTTTGAAAAGTATTATGGTGAAACAATTATACTCTTCATAAAAAACTATTAGCATTTTAAAATTATTAAAAATTTACCCATGATAAATTTTAAAGTTTACATGTACACATGGTTAGGGCATGGCTTAATTGTTTGATATTTCTAAACTATGTATAAGTGGTTTGAAGGAACTTTGATGAGAGCATATATCTTCTGAATCCCCGTTGGAACATAAATTTAATGAATGAATTAAATTTTACATTAATCACTAACATCCTAAAAAATTGAAGGGGTTGTATGAAATCACTTTTATGTAATTGATTACACAAAAGTAGAACCCATTAATCACTACTCATATAATAAGAATAATTTATATAATTAGTTGGCCATAAGAATTATATTTTAAATGATTTAAATGCTGGTAATATAATTTAACATTAATATTTAAATTAAAATATTTTATTAAATTAATTTTGCACAATTTTCAAATAAGATCAACAGGTTACTGAAATAAATAATTTTAATAATCTACCAATTAAATTTTAATTTTATTATCTACGGAGACACCTTTGTTTCACCAACATCAAATTCTTACAATTCGAGAAGATCTAGACCTATATAAACTTCCATTACTTTGGAAGAGAATAAAACTCATATGCTAATGCCCAGATTTGAACACCCAACTTACTCAAAATGAGGCTTGGGCATTTAACACCATGAAGCCTTGATGGAGCCATAGCATTTCTCCTCTATATACAAATAATGGATTAAATTTTATATAATCATCAATTTGGGGCCTAAACTTGATATATAACATAGAAATTTATTTTGGTGTACTATGCATAACATATTGTTTCTTAATAAGGAAATAAGATTAACTAAATGAGATATAATATTATTTTATAATTAAAATGTTAGCATACATAAAATTAATATTTTGATTGCCTATTTTTGACATTTTTATTAAATCAAAATATGCTATATATTAATTTTTATATACTTAATTATGCATGTAATCATATATAAAAAATTTGCTATATTATTGATATTTGAGAACTTGTAGTTGTCTTTCTTTAGAAAATTTGTAAGAATTGTCAGGGTGTTTGATTGTAATATGGGTTGAGATGTGACGTAAAATATACACTAATCAAAAGAAAATTAATATGATTTGAGATGTGACATAAAATAACACTAATCAAAAGAAAATTATGCATGTAATCATATAAGTGATATATTCAGGTAGGCCATATAAATAGATTTGTGCGGATGTTTTGGTTGTGTTCCGTTAGAGGTTAAACTTTTGATGAAAAGTTTTTGAAGTAGAAGTTGTCAAATTGATAGAAAATGATGTAATATAATAAGGGTAATGATGAAGTGTAAAGAGAATAAAGTTAAAATAGATAAGTATGGATAGTTGTGTAGAAATGATTGAAAATTAAAATAGTTTGTATGAAAAAATGTGAAAAAATAATTAAAAATTAGAATAGTTATAGAATGCGAAAAGTTTTAGATTGAAAAGTTTCAGTTGACTTTTTTTTGCCAAAAACACACACCAAGGGTAATTTTTTTGGGTGGATTTGTTGGTGTTGACTTTCTTTGTAGGTGGATTTATATAGAAGAAAGAGGTATTAAGATAACTCGCGCTCCTAAAATTCTACCATGGAATTTTTTCCAATTTTTCCAATTGATTTTTAAATTTAAAGTCCAATGGGAGAAGAAATTTTTTAGATCGAACAAAGTCTATTGATGGGCTTGCAAATCAGATAGGGAAATCTACTGACGGCAAGGTCGGTTGGGAGCAGATCCGGTGTGATTGCTCATCATCTTGCTAGTGCTGCAATGGAGATGGGTTTTCGCCCATTGCTGCTTAGTTGAGTTTTCACCCGCGATTTGCCAGATCAATTCGTCTTCAGCGGAGATCGGTTTCACGCACTTGAACAGAGAAGATGAAGTTTTTGCTGAGTAGCAGTGGCACAACTAATGGAAATTGACGAGTTTTCTCTTGGATGATGGAAGCTTTCTGGAGAAGATGTGTTTGGTATGGTGGTCTAGAAACCCAGGAAAATCCATATATATGCAGCCATATTCGGTGATCCAATCCATTAATTCTCCTTCCAGATTTTTATGGCAGCGTGGATTGTGTAATAGACCATATAAAAATAAATTTTTATATTTTCGAAAGTACTTTTCTTTATTTTTAACGGTATTTCCTATCAGCAGATTTTGTCAGATCAAAAAATAGGTAGGGCTAATTTCGTCATTTTGAAACAATATTAACGGGGAGCACATAGATCGTTTATTTTGAGGTATATTCAATATTTAGGATATATTTAGTGAGTATATCCGAAAAATTTCAAACTTAACGGACATATTTGTAATTAAGAGCAAATGTCATGAGTATATTTTAAATTAATCCTACTTAATTTAGATGAAATTTGATGTTATAGCTTAAAAGTAATACTAAATCAACGTGTGATGCATACGTATATTTAATTTGGATGAAACTTGCTAGCAAAAACATAATACTAAATTTGATTTTTCACGAAATATTAAATGTTTAAATTGGAGAGATCAGTTATATATAAGTGGAGCCCAATATCTTAAGTTTATAAATTTTCGTGGGTTAAACTAAGGACGACCGGCCTGGGCAAAGATTTTGTATTCCGGAAATCCGGCTATTTTTTAAGGCACAAAGATAGCAAGATCTTACATAATTCATATGAGCCGTCAGTCATATGAAACACCTGCAATTTCAGGTAAATCTGAAATTCCCCATTTAAAATATTGCATAAAGTTGCTTCTAAGGTTTGGATGTAAATTTTAGGCAAACCTTTTATTGATGCAAATTTTACAAAAGTCATAATACACAAGTAATTTCGCGTGCACACGGATGCAAATTTTTTTTTTTTCTAACCAAAACCTATGATATCTTATGTTTTAATTCCTAATCCGACAGTTTTTACACATGACATGTGTTACTGTATTACGCATTACAAAATCAGTTTCATCATACGATCAGATGGGTCATAAAACAATTTTTAAAAATCAAAAGTGAAGAAGGATGTTTGGAATATTTAATCTCTTTCGAAGAGAACTCCTGATAAATTCTTATACTTTACGAACTATTAAAACTACATAATGAGGGGGGCCATGAAAAATGAGCACAGGGATGCTTTAATAAGTTATATGTGACTTCATCAAAAATACGTTATATATGTAACTCATCGAAGGAAATATTTTATCATGTTTAAATTTTAATACGATTGTTTGATTGCGTGAATTTTGTGATATAAAGAGTAATAGTTCCTTTTGGATGCCAAGTTGGACCACCATGTACCACGTAAATTTAATTTCACTTGGCTATGCCTCGGCCGCTTAATTTCGTAATTTTTTATTGGTACATATTTTTATTTATAAGATTGAATTTTTGTATCTTATATTAGAAGTCAATCCCAAAAATTTTTAGAAAATTTTCCAAAATCCCTTAAAATTTTTTATAATTAATTTACATTATTAAAGAGAAGATCAAATCTTTTCAAAAACGACACGAGCCCCACCAAAAAAAATTACTTTTGCTAAGGGTGTGCTTGGAAAGTAATAAAACTTTTGTATAAAAAGTTCTTAATATAAAAGTTTTTGAATCGGAATAAAATGATGTAATATGATAAAAATAATGACAATAAATAAAAAGAATAAAGTTAAAATAAATATATTAGTTACGCTGATATGTGTATAGAAAATAGAAACGATTGAAAAGTAGAGTTGTTATATAGGAAGATGTAAAGAAATAATTAAAAAATAAAGGGGCTCGCTTGCGGCTCTATGTAACCTCTCAAATTTTAAGATTTTGATGCTTGACAGAAAATTCAATCTATTTATTGTATTTAACATCATTTATTTAGTTATGAGATCAAGTTTTATCCACATCCAATATGTATATAAGTCACATTTGCTCAAAAATAGGTACATTCATGTGTAAATTAGAAAAAATACTTAGATCCATTCACATATATTGGAACATGGTACTACTTTATAACTCATTTATCTATATAGTAATGATATTTTGGTTTAGATGTCAAAAATATTACTTAAAAATTGATATTTAACATTAAATTATTTTATTATGTTGATTTTGCATGTTTATAGATGAGACTTATATATAATGATATTAAATAAGTGAAAGAGTTTTCATAATAATATAAATGATGCTAAAGACAATAGATGAAGTGAAATTTTCATCAATCATCTAGATATTGAAAATGAAAGGGGTAATATAGAAAGAGATTTTCATAGAAGCATCTTCGAAAAATAGTTATGAGTAAAAAATTTTTATTGGAAAATTTAGGATATTTTTGAAGGCACTTAGATGCACTTAGCTTTAGTGTACCTGGGTGTATTTAATCTATTTTGTAATACTTTTTTGAAATTTTTTTATGCAAGTGTTAATATAGGTGTATTTAACATATATATAATTTTTACCTTTTTGGATATTTGTAGATTTTTTTGGATTTTTAAAATAGTGACAGTTTTGTAACAATATAAAAAATTCTACAAATATCCAAAAATAGTAAAAATTGATACACATATAAAATACATCTAGTTTAACAGTTGTATGAAAAAATTTTGAAAAAATTAAAAAAATAAAATTTTGTACTCACGTGTATCGAAGCTAAGCATACTAAGGAGCACCAAATCACATTATGAAAACTTTAGTTTGATATTTTTTTGCTATTTCTAAAATAGTTGGAAGAAAAACTTTTTGATGAAAATAATTATAGAAAGTGAAAAGTTTTATTTGACATTTTTAAACCCAACCAAACACACCTTAAATTTCCAACTCAACATCTCCCGGTACACCGGGTTGTACCATTTGAGCTGCACTAATTTTTTTTCTCTTTTACTAACGAGCTACACTAGATTTTTTTTTTGATGATATTACAGCATCTCAAGTGGTAGTACAATCAAGCTATGAGATATTCTAATAATTGTCTAACTAAGAATTTAATATTTATAATAATAAGGGTGCGTTTGGTTGGAGGTAAAACTTTTGATAAAAAGTTTTGGGGGTCGAAGTTGTCAAATTGATAGAAAATGATGTGATATAATAGGGATAATGATGAAGAGTAAAGAGAATAAAGTTAAAATAGATAAGTTAGTTGTATAGGTAGTTGTGTAGAAATGATTGAAAAGTAGGGTAGTTTGTATAGAAAAATGTGAAAAAATAATTAAAAATTAGAGTAGTTATGGAGAGTGAAAAGTTTTTGGTTGAAAAGTTTTAGTTGATATATTTTCGCCCCAAACAAACACATCCTAAATCTTAAACTACTCACTTAGTGAACGCTCCCACATAAAATTTGGGAAGACTAAACGCCACTACTAAATTGTTTTAAAAACGTGCCTCTCAAGCTTCGAACCAAAGACGCCAACATCATTAAGCAAAGTCCTTGACCACTAACGCAACACCTTCAATGGCAGCTCCACTAGAATTTTAGTACAAAGAGAACGTGTCAAATTCCATAACTGGAGCCGGCAAGCCACATTTTCTTAGGTTGTACGATCCACGGCGGCAAGGATTTTGTGGCCGAAAAATCACGGTATTTCTTTATATGGAATGGGGCCGTCGGCTAAATAAAATAATGAAGCAAAAATGGAAGAGTTTAAGCAAACATGGGGTCTTCATTGCGGCCGTCGAATCAAATTCACATCATCACATGCAGTGTTCCTTATCGGCACGTGTACCTTTTGCGCGCTAAGGCAGGACTCAACAGGAGTAAGACTCACTCGCGCGTGGCGATCGCAGATATCGCCGTTGACACTCGGCAGGAAAGAAAAAAGAAGCAGGGCGGCTGACTGCGAGTGACTTCATCCGGATTCTTTTATTGTTCGGGCGCTAATGGCGGCGCAAATATATATATATTCCCAAAAACCAAAGACTTGCATTATTTCGACGCAATTTCATTTCTGATCTTCCTATTCCTTTGTCATTTGATCTGTGAGGCTTCTTATGTTAACACGCACGATCTCGTTAACAGATCCCAACTTGGGTCTGTTTATTTCTAATAAAAAATTTGCAAATTAAAAATTTTCATTATTCATAATTACTTTATTTTTAATTATTTTTTCATATATTCTTATACAACTATTTTATTTTGCAATCATTTTTATACAATTATCATATAACTAATCTATTTATTTTAACTTTTTTCTTTTTATTTTCCACCATCACTTATATTATATTACGTTATTTTTTTCACTCTTAGAACGGAAACTTCATCCTCGTTTTGAAGATTGTTATCCACTGTAATACGAGTCTATTATTATATTTTTTTTGTTGAAATCTATGCATTTGCTACTCACGATGAATTTTTTTTAAATTTTCACTTAGAAAGCTATTGCTATGTAATTTCATAACTATGTGGGAAGAAATTTGCATGAATTGAATCGTATGACTTTTTCACTTTCACAAAGAAGGATTTAGTACTGCTTCTTAAATAATTATAGTAATTATTACTAGAAATTTTTTTTTTGATTGGAGGATATTTTACATCATATCTCAATTCATATTACATTCAAACCCTAAGACAATTCTAACAATCTTACAATGGAAGACGACAACAAGCTTCCACATATCAAGTGGGGAGACCATTAGCTCCCATCTAAGTATAAAGGGGGACCACATACCCCCACCACAAATATGGTTCAAAATCCCATGAGGGATTCGAACCACGCACCGGCTGGGAACGAAAATCCCGTTCCGCAGCTGGTGACAAGACGAGTGGAGCTCGTTTGGCTATTACTAGAAAATTGAATTGACTATTAAATTTACATAAAAGAAAATAGTCTGAAATCATACAAATGATATCAATACCGAATTGCATAATTTTTATAATGTAGATTAGATGAATGTAAGAAACTTTATTCATAATGTTCAAATCTACATCATTAAATTATCGTATGTGGAAAACGAAAACAGAATATATTTTATATTATAGAGAATTTTATTAGCCATTAGAGTGAAATGAGTTGAGGATAAAAGGAATATGCCGAACAGAAAAGTTGTTGGATATATCTAGTAATGGGTTGATCCAAGCATATTCAGTCACATGACTAAAGGAATTGATGTCTACAAGCGTTGAAAAAATTAACAAAATCAGCAAAAATCAAAAGCCTTTTTAGTTAAAATACTAGTAAATATGACATGTCGGTTAAGGGTGTGTTTGGTTGGGGGTAAAATTTTAAATATTAGTGAATAGGAAGTGTAGGTTAAAGGTATGTTTGGTTGAAGGTAAAACTTTTCGATGAAAAGTTTTTGAAGTAAAAATTATTAAATTGATAGAAAATGATGTAATATAATAGAAGTAACGATGGGGTGTAAAGAGAATAAAGTTAAAATAGAAAGGTTAGTGGTATGATAGTTGTTGAAATTGATTGAAAAGTAAGTTAGAGTATAGAAAATTGTGAAAGTAATTAAAAACAGGATAGTTACAATGTTCTCAAAACCTGATCGGACCGGTTGGTTCGACCGAGAATCAGTCCAAATCCAATGCATTTACATTCATTTTGATCTAATGCCTTTAAACCGTGTAAACTGGCAGTCGAACCAAGTTTTCGGTCGAACCAAAATCGACCGGTTCATCGGTTGTGCCTTAGGAAAAAAGTAAAAATAGCTTGAGCATTGCCATTTTGCCACTGAGCAGAGATTTTTTATTTTCGGTTCCCCCTCTCCTCCCGATTTCCCACCCAAAAGACCCAAACCCAAACCCTAGCTCCGATGCTCCTCCCCAGTTCTGATTCATTTTCGGTGTTGCGCACGTTCAGCTTCTCACTGCTGCCATTTCATCCTCCTCCTATGATCATCAATGACTAGTAGCACAAGGCCACGGAGGTGCAAATACACAAAGCATACCTCCTTGCAGCTTTCCTCTTCATTTTCGGTGACTGTTCTACGATCATCGGCAACAACAGTAGTCCTGCGGACCCAGTTGCTTCCGGTGCTCAAATTCCTATCATTTTCTCTTCATTTCTAGGCTTCCAGCGAGTAGCTACTTCAAATGTTGGTAAGGTTGCTCCATCTGTAGCAACGACTATTCTTGGCCTCCAGTGAGCAACAACAGCAGTAGTTTCAGCGAGCAGCATCTCTTCATCTTGATCCTTAAAACCATTACAATATCTGTATCCTTTCATCAACTGATCAACCATGAATTACTTGTCATATTTTTGCTTAGAAAATACAAATTAAAAATCCATTTGTTATGTTTAATGATTCTATCTATGGTATGTAATAATGAAATGATGCTAATTATTTTGTTCATGGTCTACTTTGGCTAAAAAGTTGTATTGTAGTCATATAATTTGCCTCTGCATTGACTATTTTAGGTAGCTTTGTAATATTTTCCAGATTTGCTCTTATGAATTACGATTTGTAAAAGAAAAGGCTGAAAATTAAGAAAAAAGTGAAAGAATTGGAAACATTAATGTTGTCAGAATCGGACCAGATTTGTTCTTCACCTCCGGCCAGGCAACCATCCTATGCGACTTGTTCGACCGCCCTCTGCTTCTTTGTCACCTCCGGCGCTCTCTCTTATCGTTTCTTTCTTCTTTTCTTCGGCGAACCTCTGCTCCATCTGGCCACCCTGCCAATTACTGCTTTCAGCTTAAGGTATACTTAGTTTTAGTTTTTTTTAAGTTTACAGATTTTAATAGCCTTGGATTGACATTGTTCAGATTAATAGCCTTAGAAAAATAAAAACTCATTGAATAGCAATGTTCAAATTTTAATGTTCGGATTAAGCATGTTTTAGGTTTTTTATGAATTTTTTTAGGTGAAGGAACCAACTAAGAAATGTTGTCAAAAATCCATTGATATGAGTTAAGATTTTTGATATGAGATGCTAATAGTTGATTTTAGCTAGGTCGAATGATGTGTTTGTAGACTTTTAAATTTTCATTTTTGTTCAATCTTTCAACAATTATTGATCTATTGTATTTCTTATTGTGATAGATATGTTTATGGAAATACAATTCATAAAGGCATCGAGATAAATAGGGAGAATTCGGAAGTCAAACATCAACATTCAGTGATTCAGGGCTCGTTACACATTTCAGGTCAGTTAATAAAGTTAATTTTTTAATATTCATGCTTAAAGATTTTTGAAAGTTTTTTATTAATATTTTCCTACATGTTTTGTTGTGATGCTTAAAATTTAACATATAGATTTAGAATTCATAAAGATATAATTTTAGCATTTTATCAATATATAATTAATTAAAATTTATTAAACATTTATGACATCATAATTACATTATGCTGACGTCATCGGTTCAAACCAGTTTGCTTAACCAGTCAAACTGGTCCAAACCAGACTAGTTCCACCACCAGTTCGATCACCGGTTTGGTTCTGATAATACTGGAAAACATATGATATGCTTTTCGACTTTTAAGCTTTTAACATCATTTTGTAAAAAAGGATTGTTATTAAGACAAAAAATTGCAAGATCCGTCCTATGATTTTTTGTGAAATTTAATTGTTGGATGTGGTTTTTTATTATACCATTGTAGTGAGTAGCTATTCATTGTAATTTATCTATTATTCAATTGTGCAATGTGTATTTGAGAATATGACAAAATGATGTTGGTTGAATGATTTATATTGTAATTTATAAATCTTTTATTGTATTATTTTAGATAATTATTTGATCATCATGTCAACATGAAATCCATATGAATTTTATCAGGTTAGTTGATAGAGTTAATTTTTTTTAATATTCATGCCTAGAGATTTTTAATAGTTTTCTATTAATATTTTCCTCATGTTTTATTATGATGCTTAAAATCTAATATATAGATTTAGAATTTATAAATATATAATTTTAGTATTTTATGAACAATATATAATTAATTAAAAATTATTAAACATTTATGACATTATAATTATGTTATGCTGATGTCACCGGTTTAATCCGGTTTGAATAACTAGTCAAACCAGTGAACTAGACTAGTTCCTTCACCGGTGCGGTTCTGACAACATTGACATATATTTGCATTTTTCTATATTATTTGAATAATAAGTTGTATAGTAAATTAGAATTATTATTTTAGATATGGGATGCATATGAATAGAAAATATGGGATGCATATCATTAGTACTTGTTAGATAAGAGGTGAGAAATTTTCTCTACTATGGTCATTAGTGTCTTTGAGTTTAGTGGACTATTTTGCAGTTGTCATGATTGTGTTCCTCTTGTTCTGTCTTATTCTTGTTCTTCCATAGCCTTTGCTCTTCTGACTACATGTCTTCACATGTTCCTCCTTTTACTAGTGCAAAATCATTATTGATGTGTGATTTATCCTTCTTGTAGGTAACTACAAAATGTCATTTAATCATTCTTTTTGGCAGAAGCGATTGCAATATTGATTTGGGACCGATCTATTTTTCTTGATTGATGATAACTTGCATAATGATGACATCAACTCTTTACTGGGACTGATCTGTTTTTCTTGAATGCACTTGTATTGTCTCATATAATTTCTTTCTTGGTCATACACTCCATTTCGTTACCCCACATACTGTTGGAAATCATGTGATGCGGAAGCGTACTTGAATCCATGTGTGTAGATTCCACTTGTAGACCGAGTAGAGTACGATGTTTTCTTCCTCAACACTTTTTCCTGTGATACTAGCGGTAGATGGGAGACCACTTGTGATGTGCATGTGTGAGAGAGGGACCCAGAATCCTCTATATATAGAGCCCTTCCCATCATGATTCTTAATAGAAGTATAGTTCCACCTGGACTCGGATTGAGTATGTATCTCAGATACGCTGGGCTATCTTTAAATCCAAAGACTTCTTATTTAATTAGGACACCTTTATAGAAGTTTAATTCTAACATTCTCCCACTTGGCCTAATTAAAATAAAATTAAGAAAGAAAAGAAAAATTATACTTAAAATACAATTTTTGGATTTAACATTTAAAAAAATTACCAGACGAGTGCACTCATTTGAAAAAAATATGCTCAGTCATTACATACGCAATCCAACTTTAATACTTAGGTTAAGAGAAATTTGTCAATATGGATCGTGGCGGTTATATGCAATATGTAATATACTTCATTCCATGCACCACGATATTAACAAACTTACTTAACTAAGTTCTTAATGACAGATTTACAATTATGTGATTTTAATGTCCCACATTAATATCAAATAGATAAAATCTTTTGTTTCCAAATCACATAAAATTGTCAACAAAATACCATAATGAAACAAAAGAGAAATAATCATCTAATATGATATCTCAAAATATATCGATTACATAAATAATTATCTCATGTAACAAGACCCATATTTCTCACATGTCCAGAGAAAATCTTAGGCGCCAGGGCCTTAGTCATGGGATAAGCAATCATGTCAGCAGTACCAACAAAAACTAATCGGTATCAGATGATCATTTATCCTTTCTTGTATTGACATAAACTTAGCATCAATATGCTTGTTAGCGCCAGTAATTCTTTTATAATTGGAGAAGCTAATCGCCGATGAATTGTCACAACTGATTCTCAGAGGCCTAGAGATAAAATCCATAATTTTAAGCTCTGAGATAAATTTTCTCAACCAAAGTGTATGTGAGAATACTTCATGACAATCGACAAATTCAGCTTCCATGGTAGAGTCAACTACACGATTTTATCTCCCACTCTTCCATGAAACTGCTCCACCGGCTAATAAGAAAACATAGATTGATGTGAATCTTCTGTTGTCTGTACAACTAGCATAATCTGAATCTGTGTAACCGATCACTTTTAATTGATCAGTTTTTGCATATGTGAGCTCATAATCTTTAGTTCCTTGGAAATATCACATAACTTTCTTCATTGCTTTCTAATGTTCCATTCTTGGATTGCTTTGATATCTTCCAAGTAATCCCATTGCATAACTGATATCAGGACGTGTACAAACTTGCGCATACATCATGCTCCCAAGAGCAGAAGCATATGGGATGGACCTCATTTCCTGTTTCTCAATCTCATTCTGTGGACACTGATGCAGACCATATTTTTGACCCTTAAAGATTGACACTTCATATGATGAACAGTTGGACATTTGAAATCTTTATAAAATTTTATTGATATACGCCCTCTGTGATAACCCTAAAAGTCTTTTAGGCCTATTTCGATGGACCTCAATTCCTATGACACATGATGCCTCACCCATATCTTTCATATCAAAATATTTAGAAAGGAAACTTTTAGTGTTATGTAAAATACCCAAATCATTAGTAGCAAGCAAAATATCATCTACATATAGAATCAAAAATATAAACTTGTTCCCACTCAACTTTAGATATATACATTGGTCACCAGTGTTTTCTGTAAATCCAAAGAAAGTGATAACTTTTTTGAACTTTAAATACCACTGTCGGGAAGCTTGTTTAAGTCTATATATAAATTTCTTTAACTTGCATAGTAATGTGTCATTTTCTTCCATTTCAAATTCTTCAGGCTGTATCATGTACACCTCTAATTTTAAATTCCCATTCAGGAATGCCGTCTTTACATCCATTTGGTGTAACTCTAAGTCAAAATAAGCCACTAATGCCATAATGATTCTGAATGAGTCTTTTCTAGAGACTGGTGAAAATATTTTCTTATAATCAATGCCTTCTATTTGTGTGAATCTTTTGGCAACAAGTCTGACCTTATACCTTTCTACATTACCGTAGGGTCCCGTTTGGTTTTGAATATCCATTTACAACCAACAAGTTTGCTCCTTTTAGGCAACGTAACAAGATCCAAACTTTGTTTTGAAACATGGATTCTAATTCATCTTTTATAGCATTGATCCATAATTCAGACTTTTCACTATTAATGGCTTCTTTGAATGTCGATGGATCATTTTCAATACAAGGATCATTAATACATTCTTCCAAATATATAATGTAGTCATCTGAAATAGCAAGTCTCCTTATTCTATTAGACCTTCTTGGCTCATTAATATGTTCTACATTATCATATTGATGAATGTCATTTGGAATTGAGATCCTTTCATTATTAGTTTCTTCCGTGGGTTGCACAATAATTTTTGGTTGTTGATCTGTCATATTATGATCAACAATCTCAGTTCTTGCATCTATTAGTATGAACCAGAGGAAAGGTCTCTGATCTCCTCAAATTCCACATTTCGTGGAGTTGTGCTCCCACAATTTTCGCCATTCTCAATGAACTGAGCTGTTGCGGTTTCAATGATCCTAGTATTATGAGATGGACTGTAAAATCTATACCCTTTAGACCATTCTGGATACCCAATAAAGAAACAACTAATAATCCTTGGGTCCAATTTCTTTTCTTGTGGGTTGAGTATCCTTGCTTCTACTTGACAACCCCAAATATGCATATGCTTCAAACTAGGTTTCCTGCTTGACCATAACTCAAATGGAGTTTTAGGAACAGTTTTACTGGAAACTCTATTGAGGATATACATATCAATTTTCGAGGCTTCACTCCACAAGAATAAAGGTAAGGATGAGTTGCTAATCATACTTCTCACAATATCCATGAGAGTACGATTCCTCCTTTCAGCAACGCCATTTTGTTGGGGAGTTCCAGGCATCGTATATTGAGGTTCAATACCATTCTCTTCTAGAAATTTAGCAAATAGACCAAGGATTCGACCTAATTGACTGTGTTTACCATAATATTCATCGCCCCTGTCAGATCTCACAACTTTAATTTTTCTATCCAATTTCTTTTCTACTAACTCTTTGAATATTTTAAAAGTGTTCAAAGAATTAGACTTTTCATGTAATAGGAAAATAAAACCATAACTTGAGAAATCATCAATAAACGTGATAGAATACTTTTCACCTCCAATACAGATGAAAATGGACCACAAATATCGGTGTGGATCAATTCTAAAAGTCCATTGCTTCTTGTGGCACTCTTTTTCTGAGTTTTGGTTTGTTTTCCTTTAATACAATCGATACATATGCTAAAATCGATAAAATCTAGAGTTGGTAATACCCCATCTTTTACTAATCTTAGCATCATTTCTTTCGATATGTGACCCAATCTTTTATGCCACAACATGGAGGAATTTTCATCAATCATACCACGTTTAGTACCAGCACATACATTTAAGGTAGATGAATAACTAATAAATGAACAATTAGCACTTATTTGATATAAACCATTAAACAATGTTCCAATTTCAACTAAAATAGAATCTTTAAATAAAGAAAATTTTGATTTTGCAAAACTAAAAGAATAACCCATTACATCAAGTTTCGGCAAAGAAATTAGATTTCTAGAAATGGATGAAATATAAAAAATATCATGCAGTTCTAAAAAATGTCTTGTGTCAAGGCGAAGCCTGTAATTTCCTTCTGGTTTGACTTTGGACTTGGTCAGATTGCCCATTAAGATTGATGACTCATGCGGTTTTGGGTTGCGGGTTGAATGAAATGCCTGCAAAGAATTCGAAACATGGATAGCAGCACCAGAGTCAATACACCATAAATTAGAGGATACATTTATGAAATTTGTTTCAAGGCAAACATGTACATAATTGTTATCTTTCTTTTTGAACCAACTTTTTCGCTTGAGACAATTTTTCTTAAAATGTCCTTTCTTTTTACAGAAATGACACCTTTCAGCGGACTTTTTCGATCCATTCTCTAAGCCTTTCTTTAATGGAAATTTATTCTTCTCTTTTCCTTTCTTTGACTTGTACTGCTTAGGAATCGATGTGAAATTGATAGTCATTGATCAATCTTGCTTTAATCTCTCTTCCTCTTGTACACACACGGATATTAATTCATTTAAAGTTCATTTTTACTTTTGTGTGTTATAGGAGATTTTGAATTGTGAAAACTGAGATGGAAGAGAGTTTAAGACAAATATGACTAAGAAAGAGTTAAGAGATTTTCATCCTCAGTTCATTAAGTTTTCCAGCTATATTTGACATTTTCATTATGTGCTTTCGCACTCCACAAATGCCATCATATTTCATTGAAGTCAATTTGTTAGTGAGCATTCCAGCTAATGCTTTATCTAACTCACTAAATTTGTCCTTAATTGCGTCAAGATAAGTTTTGACATTTTCATCTTCAGGGTCAGAAATAGTGCCCCTGATGTTCCTTTATATTGTACTCTTTATAATCATAAGAGATAATCTGTTGGAACGCTCCCATTTATCAAATTGAAATTTCTGACTATCAGTACTTTTAGACGTTAAGTCACTAGGTTTTGCAACCTGAAGGGCTAAATCTAGGTTTAAACATCCTAAAGTAATAAGTAATTGCTCATGCCAATCAGAAAAATTTGATCCATTCAGTGCCGGGATATTAAATAGATGAGATTGAGGAACAGGAGCCATAGCTGTAACAGAAAATGATTAAGCTCACGTCACCATTTATGATTGAGATAAATTATTATGTAACAATTCCATTGACAATAATTAATCATAGATAAATTTTAAAAAATTAATCACACAAGCAATAATGCATGATTATATTCAATAATGTTATGATAAATAATAATATTCAATAATTAATTATGAATACACAAAGTCAAGAAATTTCCACATTCGGGCAGAAAATTTCTCGCGTTTATGCAGTTCTAGTTAATTATTGATAAATATTAAATTATAGCTACCTTCGCGCAGAACTATAATATAATATTCTTTAATAATGCAATTTTTATGATGAGAGGAAAAATCATGTTATTCCCTTTTTGTATAATAAATTTGATTAACTAAACATTTTAGACCTTTCAGGGCAACAAAAGACATAAAGATGAACAATATTTATTAAACATAAATTACATAATAACAATGAATTGCAATTTCCATTATGAGAAAAAATAAACAATAATATTTTCTCTCCATTATTTAATAATTTTGAAAATTTATTTTGGACCCTTTGGGGCAACTAGAAATACACAATCAAAATTATTAATATAAATTATAGAGTATAATATATATGAATAATTCAATAATAATAATTATTAAATTCATTATGTGCGATTAAATTCCTTATTATTTCTTTTGGTTAGCCAGGTAAGTGAGGTGGGGCGTGGGAGGCTCCTCCTGCATAGCAGAGACCTAATTAAATAACCACGTGATCCTCTTTAATACCTCTTACCTAGACACCAACCTCTAGTCATACCATAAAATATAATTTCACCATAAAATTTAATAATCATAACTTATATAATTATTCATATATATTGCATGCTTAAAATTAAATAGAAAGCAATAAATCATAAATAAATTGCTAATTAGACATTTATAAACTAATCACATGAATTAATTGCACATATAATTCAAAAATTTGTATGTATTTCATAAATATCCAAAAAGTCAGATTTATTGACCTATTTAGCTTAATCAGACCCTTCCATTAGATCCAGAATGTCCAAAAACATAGAAAACTACTATTAGATCGTTCAATTTGGATAAGATGATAAAAATTATATTAATTTATAATTGGACGGTTCATAATGGGCCATGTGTCCTTTCCGGGCTGCTGGGTTTGAGCCAGTGGGCTGCCCATATGGGCCTGAGATGTTGGCCCATCTAGATGCAAAAAGCTTGCTAGAACTGGGCTTCTTGAAAATGGGCCTACCACATGGGCCTATAAGGTTGGCTCAAGCCCAGGCGCAAAAAAAGGGGTCGAAAATGGGCTTACCTAAACTAGGCCAACTCATGGGCTTATTGGGCGAGCTTGAGAATGCCCAAGCCCAGTTTATAAGAAAAGAACCAGTTTGAAAAAAAATAGCCAGGGGTTTGCTGTAAAATTTAATATCAAGGGTTTATTTGAAAATTTTTGTTCAAGGGGGTTTTTGTGAAAAATCATCCTCTTCTCCCCTAGCCCTTGCTGAACCCTAATCGCTGCCGCCCCCACCCTACTGCCCTTCCATGTGCCGCCACCCCGGCTACCGCACCGCCGACGCCCGACGTTGCCGCACACAGACCGCCTCCCGCTGTTGCCGCTGCCGGAGGAGACAAAGGAGAAGAACTGGTCCGTTTTGCGAGAGGCACAATGCGCAGCTCCGCCGTCGATCGTAGTTCCGCCGATCGCCGCCGTCCGTTACTGAAGCCCCATCCAGCACCGGCAGGTCGTAGCAGCATCCGCAAGTCCAGCCGCAGATACCTCGTCGGCGTCGTCTCTCCTAAATCCTGCATGCCGCTGATCCTCTTCTTTGTTTCCGTCAACATCAGCAATTTTCCAGTGCTGTTTCCTGTGTGCAGCTTCCGATGATGGCAGAGTAGAGACTTCCTGCGCTGTTTGCGTGGGTTTCAGTAGTGGCGTGCGTAGATTTTTTTAATTTTTAATTAATGCTGAATCCATCAAAGCATCATTCGGCTAATTCTTAACGACATGTTTTGTGTCTTTAATTAAACCAAAATTAAATTCACAATACGCAAAATTTAATATGGGTTTTTTTTATGAGCATGCCGTCAATTGCATATAGCTTATCAAAATAATATTATATGACAAATCCAATTGTAATTATGACAGCATGTATGCATATCCGAAGAAAAATAAATAATCCATTCACAATGCATCCATATATATCTTAGATTAATGCATCCAAATAATAATAATCAATAATGAATATTTTAGTACAATAATGAATATTTTAAGCATCATTAAATATTATGGGTGGAATCTATTATACCTAAAATCGAAACGTGAGTTCTGATACCACATGTTGGAAGTCATGTGATGTGGAAGCGTACTTGAATCAATGTGTGTAGATTCCACTTGTAGACCGAGTAGAGTATGAGGTCTTCTCCCTCAACACTTCTCCCTGTGATACTAGCGGTAGATGGGAGACCACTTTTGATGTGCACGTGTGAGAGAAGGACCCAAACTCCTCTATATATAGAGCCCTTCCCATCATGACTCTTAGTAGAAGTATAGTTCCACCTGGACTCGGATTCCGTACGTATCTCAGATACGTTGGGCTATCTTTAAATCCAAAGACTTCTTATTTAATTAGGACACCTTTATAGGAGTTTAATTCTAACACACACTTGTACAAAAGGATAGATGTATAGAGAATAACGTAACAAAATGCTACTTTTTTATGTTAGTTGCTACTCATTTCCCCTATTGTAATTTAATATGCATTCTTTTATCTAAGATCAACAAAGCTGTTACTTGCTTGGCATTTAGCATAGATGAAATTTCTTTATTATTTGGCTTAGAGGTGGTATAGTTCAAGTTTAGAATGCTAAGTCCTCTCACGTTGAATGTATTTTTAGACATGGAAAAGATAGGTCCAAGCCTACACATAAATGTTGAAAGCAAATGTTGTTGCTCTTGCTGGGGTTTTAATTTGCAGAACTAAACCATGCATATTGTCAGCAACCTCTAGGAAGGCTAGGACACTAACATATTTCATGTGTTCTCATTTTCAAGCTAAGTATGATACTATAGTCCTTGATTTTAACTAGATATGTAAGATGTCTTAAAATTTTCTTTTTTAATAAATGTCTTCATGTTGTTATGTAGGTCCCATCACAAATATCCTTGTAGTAAGAAAGCCATTACTATTGAGCCTACAAGAATCCATAAATATAGAAGTCTCTGTATGTAGGAGACACCTATCATTGTTACTGCCACCTCCTCTAGATAAATATGGTGATTCAATGGATAAAATTTTCAAGACCAAGGCTATTATGGATCTTCAGGCTCTAGATGATGAATTTTTGGATGGTCATTACATCGGTTCCAGTGTGTTGTTGACTCAAAGTAACTAGTTTCAGGTTGTCCATTCCTACTTGTCATCTTTTTTGGATCTCTGCTAGTTTTTGCTTACTTGATGTATATGTGTGTGTTCCCCCCATTCATTTCTCTAGCTCTTGGCAGTTGAAACATTTGAAATTTGAGATTAAAGTGATAGCCATAACATATCTTGCCATGATTTGTTAAAAGGAATTACTATGAGGCTCGAGTAGTAAATTCCCATCAAGGGTGTGTTTGACAATTAATAAAAAATGTCAAGTTAAAACTTTTCAATCTAAAACTTTTCACTCTCCATAACTATCATACTTTTTAATTATTTTTTCACATTTTTCTATACAACTACCCTACTTTTCAGTCATTTCTACACAACTATTCACACAACTAACTTACTATTTTAAATTTATTCTCTTTACTACTTATCATTACCCTTATCATATCACATCATTTGACAACTTTTACTCTCCAAAACTTTTCATCAAAAGTTTTATTCATTCCCAAACACACCCTAAGTATCACTTTAATATGCCACAACGGTTTGTCATCATGGTAAAATCTGTTGCCCCTCAATGGGAGGATCACTGGTTCAAACCTCTCCATGTTGTGAAACAATAGTCTTCCAGAGTTGTGGGGATTTCACAATTTACCCAATATGAGGATTTTATACAAATTTTCCCTAGTATAGGAAGTTATAGGAAAAATTCTCGCCATGCTGTGTACTTGATATGTACTATTAATTGCCTTGTCATATAAATCTCAATCAAAATATCACTTTAATATAAAGACTCATATAACACCGTTTTAGGAACTTAGAAGCTAAGTAACATCTTGTTAATCTTCTTTTTGATTAGGTAAATAATATTATATCCCATTTAAAATTATAATTGAGCTCAAGAATCCTGCATGGGAGATAATAAGATGCTCCTACCATTCATAAGGGAGACAACAAGCTTGCATCTATCCTCATAGGGAACAATAAGCCCCCATCTTATATACATGGGAAAACTCCCACCCTTTCGTAGTCAGAAGAAGTAAAACTCACAACCTCTGCCCATTAGGCAACGCCGTGATCAATCGGAATAACCTCGATTGGCAGCATCCTGTCAAACTTGAATATATGATCGTGAGGTAAGACACGTATCAAGAAAAATTCCTTGGCTTGCACAAAGACAAGACGAAATAGTAGGAGGTGCATGTCACCATAGCTAATTAACAATGGGAGGCAAAGATGCAAATATGAATAATAAGAGGAGATGAGAGTAAAGTGAAGGTAGATAAAGGAATTTCATATGGAAAAAGAATTCTCTAATTTGAATAAAATGAATACAAAAGTATCATCATATGATAGTTAAGGATGTGGCCAATGTCTTAGAAGTAAGAGAGAGATGGGATGAAAGATAAAGCCGGAGAGGATTAGCCTCATTTAACTAGAGCAGGAAAGAGAGACCAGACCTCCTTAAGGTTGTTATGTGTTATTTATATAAGGTAATGATTTAATATATACATATGCATTAAAATCTCGACGTACATATGTATTTTAGCCTTTTTTAGTTTTTTAGTTTTGTTTTTATGTAACCTCATCGACTGCAGGCTACATCTATTTGATTAATGTACAAAATTTTATTATTTTTTAATTGTTTATATATATTTTTATTACATGTGGGCTTGCATAAAATGAAAAGAAAATTAATATAAAAGGGCTTAAATTACCTATATGTATTGAGGTTTTAATACATATGTATATATTGAATCATCGTCATCATCATCCATTTACATGTCATTTGTGAGGTGATGACTTGATGTTCAAAGTAACCTCTTTGTGATTTACCAAAAAAAAGTAACCTCTGGGTGCTAGAATATTTATGCACGTCAAATTGCGTTAGGCGACAATTACACAACTTATTTTTGTGTTGGAAATACATTCGTACATCTTAACGTTCCTCATCCCACATGATTTAGGACTTTGTATGAGTTCTTTCTTTTGAGTTATAAATGAAGATTTGCTCTCAAGTGATGGATGTTATTTTTTAAAAGCTTTTTTTGTATATTTTTTGCGAGGTTTGGTTTTTGTGAGGGTTATTTGTGGGGTGTATTGGGCTTAAAGTTTTTTTGAGAGTTTTAAATTTTTTATATTATTTTTTCTGATAGTGGATTTTTCTCCTCATTCGCCCATGGTTTTTTTCTTTACATTGAAGAATTTTTCATATAAATTTGTATTTAATTTATTTTTATTTCTTTTATTTTTTTTATACTACTTTGTTGTTTGTAAGATTATTTCGTAACATCTTTTATACTTAGATTGGTGCAATCTCCTTAACTGCAAGATTCATTAAATATCTTCTAATAGGATTGAGTGTAATCATGTATTAAGTAATTTTGTTAATGAGATAGGGTTTATTGACATGGTCATTGACGTAGCTTGCTCTTTATAAGCAGTTGTGCCATAAAGGAGGTTGAATCTGATAAGTCATGGAATGCAGAGTTAGCAAAGAGATATCATGTGGCCTATTTCTCAAGCATGCCGTGAATTTCCATGTTGAGTAGATGGTAGTTTGATGTGATTACAATTCAACTTTCTTACTTTTAGCATGATGTCATCAAGTCTATGTGCCTGGGCAAGGTAATAATAATGCTATTGTCTATTATCATCTTGAGCGACAAGAATGGCAGTTTATCTTGATTGTGTCAACGATATTATTTTTCAAATATTTCTGTTGTCACCATTACTATTCAAATATTTATTGTACCATCAACATGCATAACACTAGGGTTTCTATTGTAACTAGCATTCTGTGCTTGTCTATATAATGATGACTTCATGTGGCATAAATTGCATTGGGGAAATAAAATACCTTTTTGCTATTCTTTTTGATGTGCATTAATTTTTTCTTTGTGGTATCAAAGCCATAATAAGGGCACACCTACCTCTCATGATAAAAATGGTAGCCCCCAAAGATTCGTTCCCCTAAGCCATTAGTATGAGTAATTTTATGACTTCGAAGCTCACAGACACTACTTTTCTATTGCGGAAAACACAAGTCATGCCACTGGTGAAAAGCTATGACTTATTTGGCTTCTTGAATGGTGACATAAAAGCATCACCATAACTTGTTCCTGGTTTAGATGCTGTACAAATTCCAAACCCCGACTGTGCCACCTGGGTTCGCACGAATAGGCTAGTAAAATCTTAGATTTTTGTTACTTTATCTGAGGATGTGCTTGGCTATGCTGTAAGCTTAAAAATAGCAGCCGAAGTATGGAAGACACTTAAAGACCACTTTGCACAAAGTTCAGTAGCAAGAGAATTTGATCTTTTAACACAACTTCAATAGATTGAAAAAGGAAATAAACCACCGTTGATTTATTTTGAGGGAATTCAAATCCATGTGTAGCCAACTTAACTCAATTGGGAAGCCTCTTTCTGATTTCACGAAGATTTTTTGACTCTTGGAAGGTCTCAGAGATAATTATGAGGCTTTCAAAACTACGATGATGCGACCTCCTCTACCCTCGTATGCTAAACTCGTTCTACAACTACAAATTATGAAATTCGTATGAAGAAAGAATGTCAAGTAATTGTGAGGACTAGGTATTTTATTTTATTTTGATCATGACTCTTCTCTATTTATGAGGTAATTTAGGAACATGCTACTAGGAATTTATGATGTTAATGGATACATAACATATATGGACATGACATCTAGGGGACGTATAGTGCATATATGCATGTATTATGATCTTAGCATATTGAGTATAAATTTAAAGGTGTATGATTAACGTGCTATTGTTGAGCACTATGACTATTTTCCACCTTGCAGAGTAGGTACGGGGAGCCCGCGCGTTAGGGCTTCATTTTCATTTTTGCACCTGATTATTTTTCCCTCTTCTTCTCTTCCCGTTCTTTGCTTCTTCTCTTCTTTCCCTTCTATTCAGTTCGATCTAGCCGTAGATCTCTTCAAGAAAACTCTACCGACTGTCTTGAAGATCATTGATTCCACTCAAGGAAGCTTTGAATCTTTGCAATTCAATTCTAGGGTTGCTGTTTTTGGGAGAAATCACGATCAATGTAAGTAGATGTCGCCCTTTCTTGATTTAGTGATAAAATTTTAGGTTAAACATGATATAAGACTGGTGAGAGTGTGTAGCGCCTAACAACTTCATGGTATGGGGCGTAGGGTTCGTAACAGTTAGGGTACGCAGGGTTCATGGAAAATTTGCTATGAATGTGCGATTTCTATGAAGTAAAGGACTCGTTAGTAGTTTTTATATTGTTAAAATATAACGTTAATCGATCCGACTCAATCGAGGGTATGAATTGAAGGTTTCCTTATTTTGCACTTATCATGTGTTTGGTAAAATGCTTGTGTAACAGTTTTATATGTTGAATTTAAAGTAAATCTTGTTGATGTTGTATGTGTGGTTTGTGATATTTATCTTTGTCTGTTATGTATGATGTGTTATTTAAAGTGGTTGGTTGTAAAAGAATTATCCATGAGCCCTGATTGACATGAGGAGAGAGTTGTTCATAGCCTTTGATAGACATGAGTAGAGGATTGTTCGTGTCCTTTTATTTATACGTGGTTATATGAATACGATCTTGAGAGTGGGTATTGGACCCATGTGTCTTATCTTGATCACAATATGTGCATCCAGAATTATTTATTTCCACTTTGTGCTAACCACTATCTACTTACTGAGTCTATTCAGACTCATATGGTTTGTTATTTTGCCTTTAGATCACAGGCCATGTGGGGAACCTCAAGATGAGACAAGTTGAAGATCAAATCTTGGAGACCATTAGCACAATATCTTTAATTGCAGTTATTTTAAAATTTGTGCTTTTTTGATATTCGTATATGTGGACAATTACTGAGTCAGATTCACTTTGACAAACATATTATATTTGGTATTTTGAATTGGATTATAATCTTTATGGATGCATATATGTATAATCATTTAGTTTGCTTATTGTGTAAGGATAACATTCAAGGATTTCCCTTCTATATGAATGTCCTTATTATATGAAGATGCAAGTGTATAAATATAGGATTGAATGTTACATTTTGAAATGAAATTGAAATGTTATGAATATCAGGTCGTGTATTCCATACCACCCCTTGTATATTATGAGGTACAGTTGAATTTTTCTTAGGTTGTATAGTACCTTTGACTAATTATTGAGTATATCTAGAAATGGGGCGTTACAGTAATGCTCAATCCAAATCAACATATGGCTTATATAACACAATGTGGTGGTTTCAGTGGCAACAAGGGCTCTTTTCGAGGCCACAATAAAGGTTGTGGTTTCAATTCTTGAGGAAGAGGTTTTCCACAGACCGGTCGGTGCACTCAATCTAATTTTCCTAGTGGTCCTGCTTCATCCACACATGATAATAATACACATGGTAGTAATGTTGCTACAATTTCTTCAAATCAACAAGCCTCAAACATGATTTGTATTTGTCAAATTTGTAAACACAAAGGGCATGATGCGTTAAAATGTTAGCATCATTTTGACAATAGCTACCAAGCTAATGATATCCCTCAAGGGCTAGTTGCCTTGCACTTAGAGGACATTACTCCTGAAGATTGGCTTCGTGACATAGGTGCTATGACACACAACTCCAGATGTAGATAAACTTATTACTTCTCGCCCATATGAAGGCACTGATAAGGTTATGGTTAGTAATGGGCATTCTTTGTAAATCTCTCATATTTGTACTAGTTTTATTGAAATGGCAAGGAACCAAATTTCCTTAGAAGATGTGTTGGTAGTTCCAGGATTTAAGAAGAGTCTTTTGTTCGTTTCAAAGCTTATACATGATTATCCATGTGGCTTTATTTTTAATCACTCTGGTTTCTTGATAAAGGACTCCACACATCTGACGATACTCAGAGGATCACTTAAGAAAGGATTAAACAATCTGTCATCCATATCTCTGAAAGCTTTCTTCTCTGTTCGAAATAAGAGTGTTGATGAAGAAGTATGACATGAGCGTCTCAATCATCCCAACAAAGGCATATTACATTGTCTAAAGAATAAAAATTTGATTTTCATCACAAAAAATTCTGATTATTTATGTTCTGGTTGTCAAATAAGTAAGAGTAAAAAATTTCTCTTTATCTCTGAAGCATCATGAGCTGTTGTTCCACTTGCTAAAATACATTGTGATTCGTGGGGCGCTTCTCCAATTTTATCTACACAAGGCTTTAAATATTATGTGGTTTTCATTGACAATTATTCTCGTTACTGTTGGTTCTATCCTTTGAAACAAAAGTTTAATTTCTTTGATGTGTTTGTTGCTTTTCATATAATGGTTGAGAAACAGCTAGGATATCCCTTGAAGATATTCCAATTTGATGAAGGAGGTGAGATTGGACTTGGTGCCTTTCAAAAATACCTTCTGAACAAAATGACATAACAGAAAGGGCCTCTTGTCTGCCTTGGATTGGCTTCACTTTTTTATGCTTTTATGCCTTTCCATTTTTGGGTTGATGCTTTTTGCATTGCAAATTTTGTTATTAATCATCTACCTTTATCAATTCCGAGCAGGACAAGTCCTTATTTTGTTTTATTTGGAAAGCACCTGGATAGTATATTGAGAGTTTTTGGGTCTTATTGTTACTCGCATATAAGAATTATATGCAAACCAAGTTGATCCTCATTCTCTCCCATTTGTTTTCTTGGGATATAGCGATAAGCACAAAGGCTATAGATGTTTATATCCTCATACAGGTCCGGTGTATATATCTCGTTATGTTATTTTTGATGAAAAATTATTATTATTTTTCCATAAATCATCCACTCTTGTGACTCTTTCGACTTGGCTTCCTCCATTACTCGAATATGTTCCTCCTTCATCACCTATTATCCCAGCCACTCTCACTGAGCCTACTCCTCAAAACCACATTGGTCTTGAATAGATTCTTATCCCATCTTTTTCACAAGTTTCTACTGACTCTATTTCCTTTCTACTAATTCTGATCTTGCTTCACCAGCTTCCAATGGATAACAGATCAAATAAATCCAATCCTTCATTATCAACCCATTTTATTATCACTTGCTCAACGCGGTGAGTACTTTTGCCTTCATCTCTTGTTCCTACCATCTCACCACCACCTATTGCTTCCATAGCTTCAGCTTCCCCTATTGCATCTCCACTAGTTATCCCTTCTCATCTTATGATTACTCGGTCCAAAATTGGTATTTCCAAGACAAATCCAGAGTATGCTCGTCTTGCCTTGTCATCTATCCCAACTAAGCCTAAAACAGTTAAGGCTGCCTTAGCACATTTTGGTTGGTGTCAACCCATGCAAGAGGAATTTTTCGCTCTTCATCAAAATAGCACATGAGTTCTTGTTCCTCGATTACCATGCATGAATATTGTCAGTTGTAAGTGGATTTTTTGCACTAAATTTAAAACGGATGGTAGTTTGGATCGTTTAAAGGTTCAATTGGTAGCTAAAGGTTTTCACCAAGAGGAAGGTGTGGATTACATGGAAACTTTTAGTCAAGTTCTTAAATCTGGTAGTCTTTGAATTGTTTTCTCTATAGCTGCAATTCACAGTTGGCCTATTAAGCAGTTGGATGTTAAAAATGCTTTTTCTCATGGTGATCTTGATACTCCTATTTTCATGGAGCAACTTCCGATATTCACAAATACTCAGCATCCTAATTATGTTTGTTTGTTGAAAAAGTCTTCATACGGACTTAAGCAAGCTCCTTATGCTTGGACTGACAAGTTTAGCACATTTTTGCTCTATTATAGTTTCTTTTGTAGTATTGTCGATCCGTCCCTATTTGTCTACCATCAACATGGTCACTCTATTTTATTATTGTTGTATGTTGATGATATTCTTTTCACAGGAAATTCAGATGTTGCCATTCAAGATTTCCTTGTTGCTCTAAACCCTACCTTCTTTATGAAAGATCTCAGCCTCCTTTATTATTTTTGAGGTATTGCAGTTATACGTACTCCTGGTATTTTTCTATCTCAGAAAAAATATGCAATGGATTTACTTATCGGTGCCTCTATGCATCAATGCAAGCCTATTGCTACTCCTCTATCTGTCAAGCACACTACTATTGTCCATGTTGATCGTCCATATCATGATCCATCATTCTTCAGGAGTTTCCTAGTGACCTTCAATATCTCACTCTCACGTGTCTAGATTTTTCTTATACTGTCAATTCTAGTTGTCAACACATGGCCTCTTCCACTGTTGTTGATTTTCATATTCTCAAGTGTTTATTATGTTGCATTAGTGGGTCTCTTCATTATCAATTGTAGTTTTTCTTATACTGTCAATTCTAGTTGTCAACACATGGCCTCTTCCACTGTTGTTGATTTTCATATTCTCAAGTGTTTATTATGTTGCATTAGTGGGTCTCTTCATTATCAATTGTAGTTTTTAACTTGTAGTTCTCTTGACCTTTATGCCTTTGTAGATTCTGACTGGGTTGATTGTCCTCTTACACATTTGTCCACATCTAGTTATTGCCTCTTTCTTGGTGCGAATTGTCTCTTGGAGCTCTAAGAAGCAATCCACAATGGCACGCTACTTTGCTGAGGCTGAATATCGTGCCATGGCATCTGCCACCATTGAGTTGATGTAGGTGTCTTTTATTCTTTATGATATTGGTATTTTGGGTCTAAACCTGCACAATTGTCTAGTGATAATCTCTCTGCCTGATATCTCATTATTCATTCTCTTAAAAAACACATAAAAAATGACTATCATTTTGTTCATAGGTTTCCCTTGGTGTTATTATTAGTTGCTTTGTTCCTTCTACTCAGAATGTTGCTGGCATTTTCACTAAATCTTTAGCTCGGGATTGATTCAAGGCTTGTTGGCTCCAACTTGGTCTATGGTCGTTTCTTCCCATGCCGAATTTGCCGGGAAGTAATAATGCTAATGCATATTATCATCCTGAGTAGCAAGAATGACAGTTTATCTTGATTGTGTCAAATATATTATTTTCAAGTATTTCTGTTGTAACTATTACTATTCAAATATCTATTGTACCTGCAACATGCATAATGGCAGGATTTCTGTTGTAACTAGCATTCTATGCTTGTCTATATAATGACGACTTATGTGGCATAAATTGCATTGGGAAACATTTGTATTGATTTTTTCTTTAGATAAAGGCTTAAGTCTTTGGTTAAAACTGTTTCGTACATCAAGTATAATACTTATACTAAACTTACTTTGAAATATATCTAAATTATTTGAGTTATTTAACTTAAACTATTTGGTTCCAAAATTTGGATTATTTAAATTAGATAATTTGATTTGGCTTGAGTTATTCAGCCTGGGTTATATTCAGTCAAAACCCAAGTCATATTGTAATTTGGTTTAAGTCGAACCCCGAATCAAATATATGGAACCGAAAAGATATCAACCCCAACTCATATAAAATTTGAGGAGTTAATTCCAAATATGATCACAACTTCTACCCATATAAAGTGGTGTGAAGTTACGAAATTATCCTTGCTAAAAATAAAAATGAACTACCTTGCTTGTTCATTTGCAAACCTTAGCAGCAACTTTACACAATAGTATAAATGGGGAAATTACTGAGATTTGTTGCTAGGGTTGATTAAATTAAGCAACGCCTTGCCCCTTTAAAAGAAATGATGTGGCAATTTTATCATTTTCAAAAATTTTGCCTTGTTTTCTAATAGAACGAATGGTATTGTCATATTTGGAATTAAGAGTAAAATATGTGGTAATTTATATCATTTATTGGTCATATCTATAAATATGAGTATAAGTTGTGGTGATATTTGTAATTAATCTAAATTAGAGTTGTTTGGTCATATTTTGTTAAACCGACCAGAATTGTATCTTTTTTTTCTGGTTACGTGAGAAAGGGGTCGAACCTTCGACCCTGCGGCGTATACCCGTTGTGTGTTATATAGGAATTGCGTCTTAGATATATAGGAATTGTTTCGGAGCAACCCCACACAATTAATTTGCACGCACATCCACGATGATCTACTGCTTTTCAGCACTTTAAAATTTGAATAGAGAGTTGTTCTGTATATATTCAAACCATAGTCTATTTTGCAAACCGCCGGAGACAATGTGAAATGTCATTTTTCTAAAGAAAAAAAATTTCCACTTGGATATATAACATAAGGATCCACGACCGGAGCCCGGAAGAAATATTTCATAGAATAAAAAATTGCCGAATAGGACAGTACATGTAAGTAGCGGATAAGGCGGCTGCTGTTGCTCTCTTTGGTCGATGGCTTATCCATGTATTGCTTCGAAGCTTCTTCCCCATAAATGTACATGTAAGGCCAAGTCAATTCATTCACGTATATAAGAAATCGATCGAGAAGATGGCCTTGCGGCCGCCATTAAAGACCAAGAGCCATGCGTACATGCATCTATGCAAGAGAGCAACTTAACAGTATTGTGACTACTGTCGCTTTTGAACAGTTACCTAAAGCATTTGGCGGGCGTGGAACTTGCCTACTTGGCTACTCCTATCAGATGCAGCTTAGTCATCTAATAATCCAAGTCCAGCAACTACGTACGTACCAACACGTTGGTTCGATGTCACAACTTTCGACAATATTCTTCCAACACTAACTTAGTCATAAAATCCGACAAAATAACAAGATTGATATATCCACGTCGTGTGCTACCAACCGAGCTAGCTAGCTTTTCAAAGCTACCAGTTAGGCATTCATTGAGATAACATCAAACACGTGGGGGTGTTTAATTAGGATCATCGAACTGACCAATGGGATGAGACAAGATTCTCATGATTTTTTTCTATTTCTGATGTTACTTTTGATAGCTGTAAAAAAAGTTTCTTTAGTCAGGCATTATTGTCAACGAAAATTTAGGAGAAAAACACTCATTGTTAAAACGACTGCCAAGAATATATTTTCGCAGTTTGTATAGAATATTTGTAACTCGATTTTTAATCAGGGAATTTGAGTTTTAAATTTTCTCACTATGCGTATTTGTATCTTAAATTCTGAATTTGCGTTTTAAATCTTCACCTTATGGGTGTCAATAATTCATTTGCACATATGAGAAATAAATATTGAGAAAGTAAATTTTCTTGTCTTAGTCCCCTGCTCAGTGTAAATACCTTTCTCTTGAAGCCATTTATCATTACTTGGTATTGACTGAGCTCAAGCATCCCCGTATCCATTCAATTCACACCTCATTGAAGTTTATCGCCCTTATAATTGCCTGTAGATACTCCCATTCTACTTTGTTGTAGGCCTTGGATATGTCCAATTTTACTGCAACTTCCTGTCTTTTCCCAGTCTCCTTACCTCTTAGATAATAGATTGCTTCAGATACTATTAACATATTATTCAAGATTAATTTACCTGGTACAAAGGCACATTGCTCTTTGGAAATGACGTGTTAAGGCATTTCTTCGATCTGTTGACCAAGTTAATCTTATAAGCTATATTGTATAGGCTAACTGGCTTAAAATCTACCATTTTGTTTGCTCCCTTTCTTTCGGGGGTAAGGACAATGATAGTGGTGTG
Organism: Annona cherimola; assembly: GCA_030490835.1. Classification (NCBI taxonomy): domain Eukaryota; kingdom Viridiplantae; phylum Streptophyta; class Magnoliopsida; order Magnoliales; family Annonaceae; genus Annona; species Annona cherimola. The sequence continues at coordinate 71,606,641 of CM059971.1, forward strand.
AGATTTTGTAATTGATGCCCTAGGTCTCTTCCATTCCTATACTACATAAAATTTTAACACATCCTAAAGATATCTTGTTCAACCATGTGCTAATATTTTAGAAAAACCTGCTGACATACCATTTGGTCGCGGGCCTTATTTAGTTCATATCTCTTATTACTCCTTCCATTTCCTCCAAATTTAGTGGTTTTATAAGCATCTATTTGTCCTCCTTTGATAGCTTTTTTCGATCTTCTGAGTTATTTTTTTCAAACCCTTCACCCCCCATTTTTGAAAAGCTCCTTGAAGTAATCTATAATTGCTGTCTCTAGCCCATCCTGCTCCCTTATCTAGTTCCCATTCCCATCTTTGAGCCCCTTGTTGAAATTTCTCATCCTCCTGTTTGATGCCACATGATGAAAATAAAAGTTTTTTTTTTTTTTTTTTTATCTCCAATGCCATGCAATGAACCTTTGAGCGATGCTTCCAAATGATATTTGTCTTCTAATAATTGGTTAATCTTTCCTTTTGCTTGTTTAATAGCTACAACCCTTGCATTAGATGCTTATGATTTCAACATGCAGAGCTCACTTTGTCTCTCCTTTATTTCATTGGTGATGCTCCCAAATTTTTTGCCACTCCATTCCCATAATTTTTTTCCACATATGTGAATTTTCCAGCTTATCCTTTTAAAAATAAAAGCGCCATGATCATTTACATTCGTTACACTTCATCTACCATGGTTTGTGCTTTATTGTCCTTGGCCCAAATGAGTTCATATTTGAAATTTCTTGACGGCCTTTTGCTTTCAGATTTGGCATCGATTGCATTAAGATTGGGTAGTGATCTAAATAAGCTATTTCCACATGGAATATCTTTGTGTAAGGTCACAAATTCAACGAATCCACATTTACCATCCCCTAGTTGACCCTAGCTTCAACCATGTCTCCCATCTCTGTACACCAGGTCATAGCATAACATATCACAATAGTTAATGATCTCCCTAAACATAGCCTATTGACCCTCCGTTTGGTTTTTAAATGATGATAAATATACCAAGTTTCATCCAACTTAAGCATATATATAGGTTAAACCTGAAAATGGAGCAAATTTAGCATAATAAGATAAATTCAATTTAAATATTAATTTTAAGATGATATTTCAATATCTAAATTGTCTAAGACATCATTCTTAATATAGATAAATGATTATAAAAAGTATTATTACATTATAATACATCAACGAATGAATTTAAGCATTTTCATAATTTTCATATGAATGTATACATTTTGAGTTCTTCTTAAATGTTTCATGATTATTTAAACTCAACACTCACACTATTGTCCATTTTATTTATTTATTTATTTATGAATGGATAGGCCAAAAAGAGATCTTTTTACATATCAAATTTTATATACTTTAACATATTTTTGAATTTCAAAAATAAAAAATTAAGTATTTTTGATGCTCTAGCACCTGAAAATACTTAATAATTTTTATTATGAAAATTTAAAAATTAAAATCAATAATATAAAATTTTATATGAGGTACCATATTTTAACTTGGGCCACATATTCATATAAGAAAATCAAATAAATGAAAAGGTATCGTGAGCGGTAACAATTAATTGAAGCTGGAGTGTTACATTTTTAAGCAAATGTGGCCCATTCAAGACTCTTATTGGGATGATTCTTGACATCATGCATGATAAAACGAATGATGTGCCGTCTATAATACCTTTACTAGGGTGCATTCCGCCCATCCTATATACATTACGTAGCTAATTAGCCTTTTTACCAAAAAAAGAAAAAAAAGAAAAGAAAAATAACTCATCCTCGCAAATGGCATGTTTCAAAATGTTTATTTTCTTTGGGTGAATAAATTAAGGTTGCATTTGTTTTCTCCAATCTTATCTTCAATGCATGATTGCCAAGATAGGATGCCTGTCGCTGTAGCTGAGTAACCATCCACAGCACTAGCTAATTAAGGTATTCCACTAATATTGTCACATTGTGGACTATGCACCTACGACGTACCTATGACGTGGATCGTGTATCGTTAAATGCAAGCGTCAATCTGAAGAGATTCGTTTTCCTGTGCATTTGGAATAATTTCCATTGATATGACAGTAATTCCTTTGTCTGTGGAAAGAAAAAAGAGTGAAAACCGACAGTCATTATGACTTACGGTTGTTACGTATACGTGTACGACTGTCATTATGACTGCAGGTATTTGCAGTCAAAATCCTTGTTTTTAGTGAAAAAAAAAGAAACTGCCGCCCAAGTGGTGACAACTGTAAAACCACCAACTTCTAAATGATTTTTTTAAAAAATTACTGTCATATCAATGGGCGAATCATGAGGTGATCATTGTGTAAATTTCGATTATTTTTTATTTATAAGTTAATAATGGATGGTTTTTAATATACAAAAGAATTAGGGGTGATTTTGAAATTTATATAAAAGTACAATTTTCATGGATTGATGTGAAAATTTTATGGTAATGGTAGAAATTATAGTGACAATATAGTCTATTTTGCGGGCCTAAATTATAAACGAGGTAGTAAACTTAAAACACGAGTTGATATTAAATGGACTTTAAAGGGATTTTATAAGGAGGGCTTAAGTGTTATATTAAACTAATTTAAATATAAGAAGTTGTGGTTACTTAGATAGTTAAGGGCTTAAATTTAATGTGTGGGGCCCACAAATAGATAATTTTAAATTGAAATTAGAAAGCGAGGTTGCAGCCTGTGTAACAGTAAGAGTTTAGAAAAATCTTTTAGAAAGAGAAATTAGTGGAAGAATAAGTTTGAGAGCGAGAGAGAAAGACGAAGCATGTGGATGAAGATAGTAATGAAGAATATAAGAATGGCTAAAGAGTTAATGGGACATGTAAAAATAGGGTGAGAATTAGATAAATGTTGCCAAATAAGGAGAGATGAAATTTTAAATTTTTATTCTATATGTGAAAAGTATATATAATTTTTGTGCTAATATTTATATTAAAAAATATTTGGCAAGTTAGAAATTGCAATGGAGAGTTATATGAATTACATATATATGATATATGTTAGCTTATGTGAAATAATAAAAAGCGGGGCCCATAAGAAGATAAGGTTACAAAAATACATGTTTTAATTTGTTGTAAGGAGAAACTTGCATTTAATGTGGAGTTATCCTTGTTGTTATGATAAAAGTAGGGTGGAATTCATGTATTTGAGGAGTTTAATGAAAAAAATGGCATGAGGTTGTTTCTTGTTAGGTACATGAAATGGAGAATGACTAGCTCAGAAGCTTCAAAAAATTCTAGCATTTTGGTTGGGTGTTGCATCAATAGGTAAGGTGTTTCACTTTGAATGATGTAGAAGTAATACAAGTTAGATGGTTCAAATGTAATAAGGCTCTATAAATTAAATAGATAGAAAAAAGGAATTATTCAAACCTAAATACGAGATGGGACTATTGGATATGGATTCAACTTCAACTAGTGGTATTTTTAATCAATTGATGAATATTAATGAAGGGAATTACATGGATTGTGGAAAGGAGTTATTTTAATATATATATATATATAGTATTAATCGCATTTGACATGAAGGTGTGAATTAACTTGATGATGCAGGGGTGAATTTGAATCTATGAATTAAATGATGAGATTATATTTAAATATATATCACCATCTTTATGCATGGATGCCTTTTGTTGAACCAAATAGCGTTACAAGTTATTATTTAGTGTAAATTTCAAAAAGTTGGAAACATTAATAATAATATTGAAGATAAATCTAGATGTATATAAATATGATTAGATATGGTTAATAAGTGGGCTATAATTTGTATAGATAAAATTTGGTTGGGTGAGAATGTCGCTATCGTAGGTATTAAAATAATACAATTAATTGATGTATAATAGTAGGAGAAGTCAGTAGCAAATATCTCTTGATGTATCAATATTTTATTAATATCATCGATGAAGTACAACAAAAGGGCTAAACAACCAAAACTCACTTTCTCGTAAGAGATCAGAATACTATATTGGTTTGTCCATACGTGGTGTGTGTATATAAATTATAACATTGTTACATTCATGTGGTACGTTTAAGGGATAGGTAAATTAAAATTTTGTTATTTGGTATTTAACTAATTAATTGCTAATGAGATTGACAATCCAAGCAAATGAATGGTTGAAAGATACGATATTTTTCATACAGTTAACATGTGGTTGTGGTTTGTGGTATTGCTTTATTAATCGAATCAGATGAAATATCTTGGGATGTGGTCCTTTTTTTGTTAACGGATGATGATGATATAAAGCATTTGTGTATAAGTGAAATGTTTAGGTATTTGAATAAAATATAATACTGAATATTATAACAAGAGTGATTCTAAAGATAGAATTGCAAGGGAATTTGCTAATTGTGCATGCTAAAGTGGAATCAAGAAAAAGGACAGTGGCCTATTTTTATAGTGTGGATTTTAATGAGAAATTATGTATAATAAATACAGGAAAATATATTGACGGATTTTTGTATGTGTTCTAATAATAAAGGATTGAAAGGTTGAGCTTTACGTGTTGAATTCCAAAAATAAAGGTTTGGTTCATAGATTTGAGGTAAGTAAGATATTTTTTGATCTGTGAGTAACCGTTTTGAATTAAGTTTTAAAATTTTTTATGATTTTTTGTGTGTGATGGGTCGTGTTGATGCATTTTGTTATAAATTTGATGGATTTTAGTTTTAGCATATTTTATATAGTTTATTTGGTATTTATCATATTTGAATTATTTGCCCAGTTATTTTTGTTTATGGTCTTGATTTTTATTTGAGAAAACATAATTTAGCATCTCATATAATGTTTGAATTCATGAGCATGATATGAGAAAGGTGACTTAAAGTTAAAGTCATAGTTAAAGGTTTGCATCGATATGACAAGAGTGATTGCAGTCCATAGGTTACTGAGTTAAACATAAAATAAAGTTAAATGGTTAAGTGCATGAACATGAGTAGTTGCATTGTAGCATGAGTAACATTGGCATGTTAAATATTTACAAAAGTTCCAGTAGTTGAATTGGTTGTTTTTGAGTTCATTTTCAATATTTAATAGTTTTTATTTACTTTTCTACTTACTGAGCTTGCCAAAACTCATCTCTATTTTATAGTATTTAGTTAACAAGAAAAGCAAATAATGGAAGATACTCAGCAGGACATGAAATTTAGGTTAACTATATATTTAGATTTAATCATTCATATGAAGTTAATATTTTAGCAATTTGAATTTATAATATTTATGCAGTGAGATTAGAAAAGAATTTTCATGAATGTTGGGAAATTTGATATAAATTTTCATAGTTGCTAGAGAGATGTAATTATTATTTTATTATCACTTCCACTATAATTTAATTAGCTTTTACCATTGACTATATTATGATATTACTAATGTTATTATTGAATAAGCTCAAAATCTACAAGTTACTAGCACAAGTGGTTTGGCGTTCCCTCAGCTTAGTTAATCATTGCAGGTTTTATGTAACAACTGCCCATCGTAGGAGGTATTGATTTGTAGGGCATTAGAAATACTATAATAGAACAAGCTAGGGTGAAAATTTAAGTGATTTTTATTTTAAAGACAAGATGAAGAGAAGTCATAGTAATCTTAACTGTGTGATGAACAAATAGTGAAAGCAAGAAAAAATTATTAGATTGAAATTACAAGATATAATTCATTATTAGATTTGATGAATTAAATAATCTTATTTAATGGATTTTGTTTAGTTAGATATTGGTAGATGGAGAATTTTAATAATGTATTTAAATTAATAAAAATTATTCTTTATTTAGCTAGATAGAGAGATATTTATTTAGCAGCTTATGAGTTTAGATTTGAAGGTTTTAATATAAGTTCTTATTTTCGAGCTTTGATATACTATTAATAGTGATTTTGATAATATTTAATAGTGGGTAGACACTATTAGGCCATGATATCAATTGCAAAGGTTATTTGTCACAATGATTTTGTAAATAGCCCAAAACCGAATTTCATATCGAAAATGGAAGAGAGTTCCTAAAGGTTTTTGTAAGTGAGTCTAAGCTTAATATGTACAATGCATTTTAAAACCATGCAGCTAAGTTGCCTGGCTAAAGTGAACAATATCACATTATGAGACCCATAACCTATTGGGCCAGAATCATTTTTTGAGCCTGCGAAATGATATTAGAGTGGACCCCTCCAATAGATGTGTGGCAGAGGCCTAAAGTAAAGTTGAATTGAGTCATGATTCGAGGACGAATTACGCAGAAACTGGTGGGCTTGTAATAGCCTAGAACTGAATTCCACGTCAAAATGGAAAAAAGAGTTCTTGGGGCGGTTTATATGTGGGTCTAAGCTTAACTTGGTGTGACGTGTTTTAAAATTGAACGGTTGAGCAATAAAGCTAAAGCAGATAATATCATACTGTAAGACCCATAGCCCATAGTCCAGGATGGTTTTTTTTGGGTTTTGGACATTACAACAACTTAGGTTACGTAGTTAGGATGTGGGTTTGAACTCCATCCCCACAAAGAAGAGCATTTGATCTCTCTCTTGATAATCAGAGCATGTTGTCCATCACATGGATAAGTGAGAGCTTCTTGTCTCTTGTTTAAATGGTGGAAGTTTATCAGTGAAGTCTCGGTTCCAAGTTCATACGGGAGTGATAACCTTCGTTCACATAAAAAAATCATAATGTCACTAGAAGTGTATATATGTGAAAATATATCTATGATGTGAAATGTAGTGTTGCTATAACATGAAATGTAGTGATGTAGTGTTGCTATAACACAAGATAATAATATATATTATAAATGTGGTTCTCACTTAACTAATTAACAACCTTATATATTTCGTATTTTTAATAATTTCTTATTTTCTTTTCATTTTTATGTGGGCCTAAGTATGTTTAGTTCATATACTAAACTTTATTAATTTTGAATTCTTATATATATTTTATAAAATATAAATTTTTTACCATTTTTTGTGCAAGGGAGAGTGAGAAATAGATGAAAGTTTTTATTTTTAAAATTTATAAAGATATATAAACCTAAAAATAAAATTTAATATATAAATCAGATACACTTGGACTTACATAAAATGAAAAGAAAACAAAAATATATTAAAAATATGAAATATATAAGGTTGTTAATTAGCTAAGTAACCCCTATATGCATATGTCATGTTTAATATTTGATAAAATTTTGGAAAGAAAAGTTCTCGTGTAAACTTTTTGAAATGAAAGAAGTAATATGATATGATAAGAATAGTTATAAGTAAAGAGAATAAAAATAAAATAAATAGGACCGTTGAGGAGAATTGATTAAAAAGTAGGATTTATCATACATGAATATGTGAAAAAATAATTAGAAAATAGGATAATAATACGAAGTAAAAAATTTTAAATTGACATGTTTCATGAAATGCCAAAAATACCAGTAGTATCATTATCTTAACAGAAAATGTCGTGACAATAAATTAACTATAGCAAAAAGTTTATTTTTAGTGCAATTTAATTTTGTAACTAAATTTATGATTCTAAACCTTTTTGTTGACATTTGATTTTCAAAGTTGCCAAAATGATAAAATTTTAAAAACTTTTAGCAACACATAATTTAAATATGAGCTCCGCTTCTATGTAACCAAGTTACATAGAATTACATAGAAACGAAGTCATGTAACTCCTTGAAAATCAAGATTTTGATCATTGATAGAAAATTCAATCCATTCATTGTATTTAATATTATTTGTTTATTCAAAAAACTAAGTTTCATCTCAATCAAGTATGTTTATGGGTCACATTTGTTAAAATATATATATATATATATATATATATTCATGTGAAAATTATAAAAAATGCAAAAATATCAATTTTAAAGTATTATTTTCAATATCTAAACCGTCAAAAATATCATTTCTATGTGAGTAAATGATTTTATAAAGTATTATTACATTCTGATACATGTATGAATGTATTTGAACTTTTTTAATAATTGTATAAATAAATGAATAATATTGTTTAATTTATATATTAATTAAATTCTCTAAATGGATAAATATTTATATAAAATATTATTTTGTTCTAATGCATTTATTATTGGACGCAAGCATTGCTCAAAAATTTAGATATGACTATGGATGTTTTTAAGAAGGTATGGCTCTACACACTTTCAATTAATAAGAGAAAAACCAATTGCTCACACTAAAGGGATGGAGTTTGAACCTATGATCTTAAGGGGCTCAACCCATGCGAAGCTGTTCCCATGAAAAAAAAGAATATGGGCATTATGGTAATTTTACCGTGCGAGTACGTTTGTTTGAAAATGTGAGTATGTTTGGTTTTTTTGATAAAATTTGTATTATATGTATACGAAATTTTAATCTATTCCATTCATTTGCTGGATTAACCATTGAAATATTCAGTTACATCTAACAATATCTAACGACATCTAACAACATCTAACCGGATTTAATGACTTCTAACAGCATCTAACGATATCTAATTGAATCTAACTTTTGATATTAATAAATTAATCCTAATTTAATATCTGTAATATGATCCAAAGCCCCTTATAAGGTCATTTATACCTTAATTATAAAAAATAAAACTCCGATAATACGATTTAATAAAACTTTCTAAATATAATAGCATGTAACCGAATCTAACAACATCTAACTAGATCTAACTGGATCTAATTTTTTATGTTAATAAATTAATCTTAATTTAACACATGTAATATGATCGTAGGCCCCTTATAAGGTTATTTATATCTTAATTATAGAAATTAAAACTTAATTTATATGATTGAATGAAATTTTCTAAATCTAATGACATCTAACTAGATCTAACTGGATCTAACCGAATCTAACCGAATCTAATTGGACCTAATCTTATCTAACTGATTCTAATTGGATCTAACTATAAAAGATAATATAGATAATAATTCATTTTAGAACTATGCAAGCCTTTAAATAGTTTTATAACTAAATAAATATATAAAGCTATAACTAAAAATATTAATTAGTTTAAATTAAATGAAATAGAATTTTACGTAAATATATAAAATTGTAATAATTATTATATATATGACTTTTTAAAAATAAAATTGTAATAAATTATTTTGATTTAAATTATATATATAACTGTAATTTAAATTTAATAATATAATTATATGTGACTTTTGGGGATTGGTTTAAGCATAACAACATATGCATTTTCATTGTAATATTTATTTTCAAGATAAAGGGTTAAATATCATAAGGTCATACGTTAAAAATTATAATTTTTATAGTAATTTCAATCCACAAATATTTAATTTGGTGTAATATGTGTGGATTAAAATGATGGACCGCTAAAAAATAAATTATAAATTTCATTTGAAAAATAAAATCTATATCAATATTAATTTAAATTCAATTAAAAATAAGTCATTAAAATAGAAAATTTATAAAAAATCTTCAACAAAATTTTCATGATTTAAGTGAATTTGAATTAAAGATTAACTCTACCAAAAATGATTGATTTAAAAATAGGATGGATATTTCCCAATTCCCACTCATACCATTGTCCTCCATGAACATATGTTTCCAACAAGGCCTAAGAAAGAAAGTTCATGAGCATATTTACTAACGTCATAAGTATTTACCATAATGACAACAAAGATATTTTCTACTGAAGTAAAAGCCATCTATTTGCATTTTTTATTTTTTAAATTATTAAGCTAAATATATTATTCAAAAAACATATTTATCATCTTTTGAATGTTTACTTTGAATTAGCTAATTTCTTATCATTCCAAGTGCATAAATTGTCACATTCTATATTATAAATTAGAAAATATTAAAATTATCTTAAATACTGTATTTCTATATTTTTGTTAAATAAAATATGAAAATATATTAATGATCAAAACTTATTTTTCAAAAATTAGTAATAATTATTATATCATGTAAATGTATAATTTAAAATTATATACAAGTCATAGATTCAATGATTATATCATGTAAATGTGTAATTTAAAACATATATTCACACATAAATTTTGACCTTTTTGAAATTTATTTCATTTTCATTTTGATTTTCTTTAAAATGAGCACTTGGAGAATGATTCTGAGAATATTATAGAAATATTCTCTATATAATTATTTATACTTTTATTTTTTAATTAAGATTATATCTACTCATGTCAGCTTCCCTTAAACTCAAGGCAAAAAAATAGCAAAGTCTCATGGCATTGGATTGGGTATATTGCTTATAAAAGCGGGCTGCATTAAATTTCTTTAATCAAAATTATGCAGGTAAAAATATTAAATTAAATAAAAATAAATATTTACTTAAATTTCTTAATATTTTGTCTTACATATAATAGATTTGCAATTTTTTTTTTGATGAGTATTCATACATTACAATCTCAACTGGTATTACAATTAAATTCTGAGACATTCTTATAATTTTGCTAACAATTATCTATTATTTCTAAACTTTCCTACCGGTGGACGGCTCCCACAAACTTGGGGAGACTTGCAACGCCACCACTTCAGAAATACTGCTGGTGAGATTCGAAGCCAGGACCACCTACTTGTGAGGCCATGTCCTGCACCACTGAGGCACGACCTCAGTGGCTAGATTTGCAATTTTGTATGTTTATATTTTTCACATATCTATTTTGAATATTTTAAAAAATATTCTATATAAATTTATGTATTTGGCAAAAGATATATACTAAGTAATTCATTTTAGAAATATGCAAACCTTGATTTTGAATTAAATAAAATAAAATTTAAATAAATATATGAAGCTGGAGTTAGAAATAAATGTTAGTTTAAATGAAATAAAATAAATTTTTAATAAATATATATTGCTCTAATTAAAAATATATAGTTTGTCAAATACACACAATTAGCTTAATTTAAGAGTTAAATATTTTAAATTGATGAACAAATATATTTTTGAACTAGATAGAAATAATTATTTTGGTTAACTTAATTTGTTTTTACATAATTCTTTATTGTGATATTGTATTTTTGATTAACTAAATTAATCTAGTTATATCTAGTTAATACGTATCGGTGATATCACACTGCATTGGCGATGTCAATGACTCAACCAAAGTGACGCGTGTCCTTAAATCCAGCCCAAATCTTTGTCAGTCGCGATCGATGAGGCACAGTGCGTCATCTTCCAAAAAATCCAACCGTTCTTAGTTCGTCTTCTCCTTTGCTACTGCTTTTCTACCACCCCCAGCGTCTTATCATCGAATATAAAAACTTCTTTAGCCACCAAAAAATCTGTCGAAAAATGAACTCAAAAAACTGCCATGCATGAAATCTGCGGCCCAATAAATTGTTGCTGCTCATCTTCTATTTGTCTTCTTCATGGCTGGGACGAGCTGCTGCTGCCGTTTATTGCCACCTGCTGCTGCTGTTGCTGCCTTTACTTTCTAGCGAGAAACGCAGTCAGGAAAAAAATGGCATAGCAGCAATTTTTCTTAGAAGTTCTAAGTTCAAACCATTTCTGGTGTTTACCAATATCAAAAACTAAGGGATGTTTGTTAACATGTGACTATGGAAACTATGGTTTTTCCATGGTATTTGGTTTCCCAATACCAATCATTACTCCATCCATCACACTATTTTTTTCATTTTTACCCTTACATTCTAATCATTTTCCCTATAAACTATATACAATAAACCTATTTATTCCAACTATACATCTATCATTTCTTATCAATCACACATTTCTCAAAATATTCTCTTTTTTATTTTCCATAATTTCTCACAATCCCACAATTTTACATATTCCCAAACGTCTCTCAAGAAAGAAAGACGAAAGAGACTGGGAGGAATAAAGATGGAGAGCTAGGGAGAGAGATGAGAAATGCGGGTGTCTAGCACAGAGTCCGATGCTCCCTCTTGATTTTTTTTACCTTTCAAAGATGCCCAAATGGATCGCAACCATCCGTCCTAAATTGACAGTGAAGATGCAGCTTCTCTTTAAAAAAAACGGGAAAATTGGCTCCCATGATCCAAATGTATCAGCGAACCCCTCTACAACCCGGGTGGGGTGGCCAGGTGATGATTTTAAACAAAGCAACCGATTGGATTTTAATTTCCTCGTCAATATGGCCCTCCGAATAGTATGTTTCCGTAGTAAAATATGGTGGTACATGCGGTATCATTTCCCCTTTTTATATATCGATAAATATTTTTGTTTAAAACCAACATCGTGTATTGCTAACATTGTTGTATTTCTCTTGTTTAAGATTCTATCATTTATGTTCTCTGCGCAAGTCTCCTTCAGTTACGCCCAAGCCTTAAAAGAAGGATCGAACTTTCTCCATGCCGTATAACTTGGGGTCTCTTAATTTCTACTGCTTTATTTTGTTGGATTTTTGACTCACATATATAATAATTATATGGGTTAATTTCAAATATACCCGCGACATTTGTCCTTATATATAAAAATATCCACTAAGTTTGAAAACTTTCGCATATACCCACTAAGTATGAGTGAAATTTCAAATATACCTATTGAGTTAGGCATAGTTAAAAATCGTTATTATCCATCATATGAAATGTGCAAAATGCCCCTTATTATTTAATAATAATAGTCATTCATCTATGATAGAAACTACAAGAAAAAAGAACCCGGTCCTGTGCACCCGGGTGCATTAACCCATTTTAACTCTTTTTAAAATCTTTTTTATACAACTGTTAATCTAAGTGTATTTAACATGTGTATCAATTTTTACCATTTTTGGAGTCTTTTAGATATTTATTTTTGATTTTTGAAAATCAGTAGCATTTTAGGTAATTTAAAATTACTAAAATACCATTTAAAAATCAAAAAAAATATCTACAATATTCGAAAAATGGTAAAAATTGATACACATATTAAATACATTTATATTAACAGTTGTATAAATTTTTTTTAAAAATTACAAAAAAGAGTTAAAATGGGTTAAATACACTCGGGTGCACAGGGTCGGGTTCCCAAGAAAAATAACATTAACAATAATAGATTTTGTTGTTATTTATTAAAAAAATGTTGCTAAAAGTTTGTAAGGACAATAAAATTTTGTTGTGGGTATGTTGCGTATACCCTTGTTGCAAAAAGTATTAGCAATATTATAATTTTATTGTTGTGAAAAATACTTTCGCAACAATATATCTATATTGCTAAAAGTATTTTTTACAACATTAAAATCTTGTTGGCATAGAGTAAATTAATAACAATAAGAAATTTTGTTGCTAAAAATAATCTACATAACATGACTTAATTGATAATAGCGATAATACTTGATTGTTGCTAAAAATGCTTATAATAAGTAAAATTTCATCAAAACCAAATTTTTTGTCAAATACATTCTTTACAAATAAATAAACATCAAATAAATTTATCCCATTAATATCAACCAATCCACATTCAATTAAATAGTCTTCATTCATTTCCATAAAAAAATATTCTTAATTTATGACATCATTTAAAAATTTAACCAAATTACTTTAGTCTTTTCAAAGTAATACAATCCTTGAAAGCTAAAAAAATGACAAAGTATCATTAAAAAGTTAGCTAAACAAAAATAATTTAGACAATTTCTCTTCAAAATATGATTGAAGAAGTTTCGCCATAATCCAACTTTAACTCTCTTTAACAGCATCCATATTTAGCCTGCATAAAAAATAAAAATCTTTTAGAAATAAACGTAGCATCTAAATAATTTATTATTCATTATATAAATTTGTTAAAATGATCAATGAAAAATAAAATAAACCTTGACATTAATGTAAAATTTTGACTAACCTAAAGAATGTTGAGACATTGAAGAAAATAAGGAAGTCATTTTCTCTTGAAACATAGCTAGAACTTTTTCTTTCATTTCAGCTCGAATTTGTTCCTCTCTTTCTATCATTGATGCTTTTAATGTCTCTATTTCTTGTTTCATTTTATCTAATTTTGTTTGTTGTTCTTCTACTTTTGAGGTAGATATTTTTAAAGTCTTTTTTGTCACACATTTACCACGATAATATTATGGACGAGTGCCTAAAATTTGCATAAAAATTTCATCATCTATTTTTTTTAAGCTCCTTCTTATGATTGTTCAACAACAAGCTCTTGAAGTTTAACATAAATTGAGATGAGATTAACAAATGTAAATAAGAAGAGAAAATGTTAGACAAAATGAGTTTAAACGGTCTGGATATTGCACAAATCACAACAAATGTTAGATTAATCAGAGGTATTTTGAGATTTTAAAATTATTAAATGTTTATAATTATCATAATTGGTATATTTAAAATTTCACTCATACTTAGTGGGTATATGTAAAAATTTTCAAATTTAGTGGTTATATTTATAATTAAGGGCAAATGTAGTAGATATATTTGAAAATTTTAACACACATATATATTAATTATATATATCTATCATAAAGAGTGACCTAATTTGTAAAGTGATCTTATAAGATTTTATGGACCTAAATCATTTTATAAAGCATGAGTCTCATATATGAAGAAACCATATTACCTAATTTCTACTGTTTATGATGAGCTAAATTTGAAATAAGAAAGATAAGTGCTCTATTTGAATAGTTGTGGTCTCCACGTCATGCACGAGGGTTTCTTTTCTAACATTCGATTATTGGAAAATAGGGAGTTGTCTTCTTCAGAAAACCCTAAAATACTAACTTGAAATACCAAAAATCGTAAAATTCAACTACAATATCTGCTCATATATATTCTGGTACGCTTTCGCTTATAATTTGTTTTTCTTAGTGATTTAGTATGAAAATTCTGGAGTGATTATGATTTTAATTAATAAGGTTTCCTAACATATTTTTTTCATTTGGAAGGAACATCAAAGACCACATTTATAGAAGATAATTACATTATATTTATATGTTGGAATTTTGGACACACACATATATTAATTATATATAAGCTATCGTGAATAGCGGCTCAATTTTTAAAGTAAACCTATAACATTTTATGTGCCTAAATCATCTAATAAAGTATGAGTCTCCTATGCATAGAAACTCTACAGCCTAATTTCTAATTTTTATTTTTATGATTGGCTAAATTAAAAATACGAAAGATAGATTTCCTATATAAACGGTTATGGTCCCCAAGTTATGCACTTTAGAGTTTCTTTTCTAACATCCCATCATTGGAAAAAATGAGTCACCTTTTTCTAGAAAACTCTAAGGCATTAACTTAGAAGATCTAGAAATCATAAGATTCAACAACAATTGCTCCTATGGATTAAGGTACGCTTCCGCTTATGATTTATATTTCTTAGTGATTTAGCATGGAGGATCTTGGGGTAATTAATAATTTTAATCAATAAGGTTTTCCCAACCAGTGGTATCAAAGCTGATCTTAAACTGCCTGAATTGATGATTTATGATGGTTTGAGTTCCATGGTAGATTCACGGTACATGAGATGGCTTAATGTATTAATATGCAGATCAAAATAAGATTTTATAAAGTCATGCCATTATTATATGCATTGGAAAATAGGCATTGATGATCCGTGATTGGTTTTTTTTCGCCGTTGAAAATATTGCATGGGCGTGCCTTTTAATTTCGTTGGCCATTATTTGGTATTCATGAAAATAACTGAGTGGGCATTATTTGGTTTGGATATCCGGATTTGAATTATGCCAATACATCTTAGTAATGCAATGAAATTTTTGACGAAAAATTGTTGTTGTACATTCATGTTCGGGATCTAATTTTAGATCCTCACAATGTCTCTGTTATTGGCACGATGATGGAATAGTTCTCTTCAGTTTTTTTTATCGCATAATTAAAAAAAAAGAGTGCTGGTTGTATGGAATTTCATGCTTGATCGTATTGGGAATCTCTATTTTCACGGATTCGGCTTCAGGGCTTAGCGGTTTAAGCCAATTTTTATTAAATTAAAAAAAGGTGCTGGCCATATGAATCCGAGAACGTGGATGTTTATATCAAGATATGATGTTTTTAAACCATCTTCCACAAATGCGCATCTGGATTGCCATGACATATATATTTTATGTTGCGCCACCTGTGGCCACAGATTCAAGCCTTCCATTTTGGAAGTTGTGTTCGTTTTTTTTGTATGAGAACCCTTCTAATAGGTGATAAAGGCTGCTGGCAATGATTTGGACACCAGGAGGAGAACACCGGCAACAATGTGACGATGCCGGTAGGAGGCAACGATAGATGGGCAGTGGGGCGGCGTAGCAGCCAGGGGGTTTCTCCCATTCGGTATTCTTGGGAGACCCCTTGGCCAAAAAGAAATTATAGGAAACCCCCCCAGCCAGAACAATTTGCAACAAGCTTTTATTTTTCGTGTGAGCCTAGGCTTCAATTTACCTCTTTTTCTTATGGTCTTCGGCTCAGGCGCAAGCCCATAACATGACCCAATCCTAGCTTAGATGCCTAGTCCAGTCCAGGCCCAAACTCAATTAGGCCCTAAGCCCACCTTTCCTTTAAGTGGGAGTTTGTATTTATTTGTTTTTCTGATTTGGATACTTTACTATGGTTATGGATATTTTCCGCAGAAATAAAGTATTTGGTATTTTGGTTTTGGTTTGATCTCGCCAAATAAGTTGGATCAGTTGAAAATAGGCATGTTAGATCACATTTGTGGCGCCCCAAACCCGAGCGTCACATCCTGAGCCTTACCTCGGGATCGTATTGATTGGTAAACATGATCAGGATTGTTGCCCTGTCACACGGCGGGTTTTATCGGATATTTATCCCATTAATTATGATCATATAGAAGTTCACATAACAGTTCAAGTTCTCATATTTTCAACTCAGACATATCTAAGTCATTTCAATCCATTCATCACATACAAGTATGATGTTCAAGCAACATTTCAACACTTGCCTAAATCAGATGTCACGGCATATATACATCATCAATATCAATATAAAACACTTCCTATAATTTACAATTATTTCACATGAGTTTTAATAACATAAAAATTCTAAAATTTCTCCATTGTTTCCTTAAGCTTGTATTTGCTCCTTTGTCATGTCCTGTCCTTCACCTGTCTTTGGGTTTGGAAAATAAAATCGTGAGTCGAAACTCAATAAGCAAGCTATTTGCATTTTACAGGTAAATCATTTCAGGTAGCATTTTTGCAATTAAATTCATATTGGAAAGCAATTTATACCTTGTCCAAAGGTATATCTTGAAAACATAAAATCTTGTACCCATCACGAGTACCATATGCATAATGTCATTTAAAATATGAACATAATTATCATAAGTCCCTTAGGATGGAAGCTAGTCAGGCAACCATCCGTCACGTTAACTCCCATTTCAGAAAGGGCGCCGCTGACCTTGGGCCTATTTTAAGCGACTTGGCCACACTAAGAGGGGACAATCGATCCGCTTATACCCTTCAAGTGGACCTAGTACTCTGTGCACATGAACTTTTACATAAATCCATCTTTAACATGCTAGCATGAATTTTCAATTAGAAACATAGAATCACATCATTTTTCCATAGCATTTATCAAAGAAAAATTTCATAATATTGCATTTGAAGTAAAATATCATTTCAACACCATTTTGCTAAGCGATGACAATCCTTAAACATATTAGAAATAATTTTCACAATTTTTTCAACAAGTTAAAGCAAAATTTGAATTTATGTAAACAATTTAGAAAAGTAAAAATCTTTTTAAAAATTTGCTTGTTTACCTATGTTTCTTAGCTTTCCGTTTCTGCTTTCTCTTTGCCTTTGCCTACATGAGAATAATATATTTTTCATATATTTCTTTTCCTCATATTTTATTTAGTTTTCCAACCCATTCCATCCACATATATTATTTATATGACTTCACAAGTCATTATGCACATATATAGCATACTTTTTACATATTTCTTCGGCTACCACACAACATAACTTATATAACCCCATACATAGGGTATTCATTTCAATCTCACAAATTCATTTAATAACCATCATACATAGGTTTATTAACCTCAATTTTCCATTTATCCATTTTTCCAAGATACACACACGGGTGTTTCTTTTATGCACATATTGTTGTCTTCACTCCATGAATCAAGTCCAAAATTTTGGAATTAATATCATAAAATCTTAAACAGATATATAAACATGGAATTCATGTAAACATGGAATTCATCTTATTTTCATGAATTTTTTGCACAAAATCACTTTTCACAAGTCATTCATCACTTATACACATTTATCACTTCACATATGCCCCTTTGGCAACATATACATAAGATATTTCATAAAATTTTCCAAGGCAGAAATTTAATCCATATTTCAGCGGGTTAATTATCCTTAATTACCACTATATTTAGGATATTTTCATGGAATTTAAATCCACTCACTATAGATTTCCAAGACAGCAAGTTTGGAACCCGTTTTTTCACCCATTTTAAACGTGTCTTTTGACACATAACTCTAAGTAGTCATATAATTCCGAAATTTTAGAAAATAAATCCATTTTTCCTACTCCATATTTAGGGATTTAACACATATATAACATCCATGAATTATCATTTCTCAAAACAGCAAGTTGCATACACGTTTTGAGTCCGCGTTTTACATCGGTTTGACATTCTTTCATAAAATCTATAAAAATCAGTTTTAGGGCTTCCTTTCCCAAATCTTTTTGGGTATCCATAGCACCTTAAACCTAGGGTATTTTACCCTACATAGCATTCACAAAATATGCAAACCCATTTTCATAACATTTTTAGCATAGAAACATGAAAATTAGGTCGTAATCATTACTTTGCATTCCAGAACTTCAAAAATTCATCATTTAAGCATAAACCAATATATGTTTTGCATAAATACATGATTCATAACCTAATCACATCATCAAACCAAAACAACAACTTGTCATAGAGATTTAGGGTTTACCAACTTGGATTTTCCACTCAATATACATGCAAAACTTCACTTTCATCAACTTACACATGAAAATTCATACATGAAACCTAATACCCATTCCATATCAGATCAAAAGCATGTTAAATCATCATTTTACAGATTCTTTAAGCATCCTTTTCATATTCTCATTTTGGAGTTTAAAACTCAAAATAATCAACTCAAACAACACGTATACTTACTTAGTTTAGAGCTAATCAAACCCTAACCTTGGAGATGATTTTCCTCCACAAATTCTCCTCTTTTTTTCTTGTTTTTCCTTCTTCCTTTCTGGGCAAAATGGGATGTGAGCTGCTGGTTTGCTTGGGTGAAAACTTTAGCACTTTGCCAACTTTCCAACTCCTTCTCTCAATTGACGTGCATGGCTATAAGCTGGATTTTTTTCCAGCTGTGGGCCCCACTTCTTGGGCAATTTCCACACTCTTAAATGACAACTTATCCCCTTTGAAGTGATGGAAAAATTACAACCTAGTAAATTAGGTTTTTACCATTTTCAAAAATCCAAAATTCACATTAATTCATGTCCGTTCAACCTGCCCATCCAGTCACGTCCCTTGCTGCCCATTTTTCCAACCATTTTTTTCATTTTTTAATAATTCCTATTTAAGGGTAAAACATACATTTAATTTCCCTTTAATTTATATATTAATTTGGTGTTAAAAAAATTATCAAAATGGCAGCAATGAGCATAGCATTGCATGTCCAGATTTCCAACCAAGCTGTCCACGTTTTTAGCTTCATGCATCTGCATTTTCTAATTTTTTTGTTGCTGCGAATCTTCATCATTGGATGCATATCTTATGTACCTGCATCTCAGCTGCATATACATATATTTTAAAAATTCAAAATTCAAAAATATACAGCATGGCAGCCCCTTGGACGTCCCTTCTTGTGCCACATTGGCTATGCTCACTCGAGCACCCATAGCTTCATCAATTATGGTCATGTATTGCTGGGATTTTATTTGGATATTTGCATTTTACAATAATGCATAAAATGCCTTAGAAATGGCTGCACTTGACACCTCAATTCCCATTAAATTCATGCAATTATGCATTGTACTTTAGCATTAAATGCAAGGTACTCTTGAGATACATTAGTCAACCAAGCTCACATTTTTCAATGCAGGTATTTTCTCAACATTTCAAGCTTAATCTAAGCCATCCAAAATAAAAATCTCATAATTTCATTCAACCGTTTCAAATTTCATCTTAATCCGATTTTCCTAGCTCCCGTTATAGCCGTTTAAAGTTAACGGTTGAAATTGAAATATGATCAATAAATCATAACACTCATTTCATCAAGAATTTTCATAACTCATTAATTCCATAATACCAAGCCCAACATCATTAATTTCCATTTCAAATTTCACTTGAATCCGCCTTACAGGCGTTGAGTTATGAATTTTCTAGTGTTTTTCCATTAAACTTGTCAATTATCATATAAATTCCCATAATTCATATTAAATAATGAAAAATGATTATCCATAATGCATTTGCACATTTACATCAACAATAATTTACTCTACTTCCATTGTCTCATTTTAGCTCAAAATGGATAATTCACATCATTATTGCTAATCCATAATCCTAATTATAATAATTAGCAAAATCACATAAAACCTTCGTAATTCAATAATTCCCAAACAAATATCATATACATGATTAATCATACATATCGGTTCTACATTGGTTAGGGTTTCACAACATTACATGTAATTTTTATGCTACGCATCTATACTTAATCTATGTCGTTTGGTTATGTTTGATGTATGTGATCATGGATGAGTCTAGTTACGATAAATGTGACAAAGACCGCTTTGG
Organism: Annona cherimola; assembly: GCA_030490835.1. Classification (NCBI taxonomy): domain Eukaryota; kingdom Viridiplantae; phylum Streptophyta; class Magnoliopsida; order Magnoliales; family Annonaceae; genus Annona; species Annona cherimola. The sequence continues at coordinate 71,627,397 of CM059971.1, forward strand.
TCCTATGTTGGGATAACTAATGGACGAGATTATTCGGAAATAATTTTTTGTATGATAGCAAAAAGTTTTGAGTTTATAAGGTTATATATAATTATAAAATATATGTAGTCCAAGTGGGAAATTGTTGAAATTTTGGACAGACATATTTATTAATTATATATATGCAATCAGAAATAGTGATCCAATCTGTAAAGTGATCCTATAAGGTTTTATGGGCCTAAATCATCTAATAAAATATGAGTCTCCTATGCGTAGAAACCCTACAGCCTAATTTCTAATTTCTATTTTTATGATGGCTAAATTAGAAATACGAAAGATGGACTTCTTATAAAAATAGTTGTGGTCCCCAAGTTATGTACTTTAGAGTTTCTTTTCTAATGTTTCTAACATCCCATCATTAGAAAAAAGGAATCACCTTTTCCAGAAAGCCTTAAGACATTAACTTGGAAGGTCCAGAAACCACAAGATTCAACAACAATTGCTCTGATAGATTCAGGTACGCTTCGGCTTATGATTTATATTTCTTAGTAATTTAGAATAGAGGATCCTCGGGTGATTAATGATTTTAATCAATAAGATTTTCGTAACATTATATTTCATTTGTAATCAAGAGATAACTATTGGTTACGGTGAGTCTCCTTTCTTCAAATTTCAAAGCTGATCATGGGTAAATCAAGAGATAACTATTGGTTACGGTGAGTCTCCTTTCTTCAAATTTCAAAGCTGATCATGGGTAGATATAGATACCAACTCTAGAGACTTCTGCGTGAAGTACTAGTGGCACAGACTCCCAGCCGACCAAATCTTTCTTCGATTCCATGGTCCACGCTCTCTGAATGACGAATGGGAGGGCGACATTCATCTCTCTCATCCCTCGGAGATCTGTTATAATCATATATTGAGCAGAGATATATGGAAAGAAGTTACGAGTATATAGATGCATGTCGACACGATGTGTTAATGGAGGCTCAACAAGGTCAGAAGTCTCTGTCAACTTTAGTTGGCATGGATATATGGATCTTATCAACAGCTAGCTCTATCGAAGTAAATTCCACGCCATCTCTGTTATCATGATTTCTCTCTAGAAAAAGGAAGAAGAAGAATATGATCAATATATTACAAGGGCTGAATTCTCTCTGTCGACTTCAATTGACATGGAGATACATGGATAATCTCCTTATCAACGGCCAGCTAGCTATATGCCTTTTTTTTTCATAAATTTCAAAATTCTCATCTCTATATATATATAAAGAAGAAAGGGTGGAAAAACTAAAAAGGATAGTGACTCCCAGACTTTTCAATCCATCAAGAAGAAGAAAAAAAGGAAAAGAATTTCAGAGTATTCATTCCGGTTGGAATAACACGCATGGGTACGCCATCGTTGCGAATTTTCATACATTGCATATGAAACAGATGGAAATAGAATAAGTGGAATTTGAGTTCGGTTATTTAGTCACAATTAATGCCTCAGCCCAATACGAACTATGTTTTGGGTTTGGTCATTGGCCCAATGACATAAAAATTGTGTGGGCTTTCATATCTTAGAAAAATATGATCAACTTAAAAATAATAATAAAAGTCCTTCGCATTCGTGTCAAATAATAATAAAAGTCCTTCGCATTCGTGTCATCAGGTTGAAGTATAATAATAATAATAATAATAATAATAATAATAATTGTTTCCTAAACTTAATCTGATCGCCATTAAATTAGAACACATCTACACTATTCAACAATCAAAGAGCCACACCATTTTTCCATGGCCACGTGGAGCCGTGCAGATTGTGTCCGTCCATATCTAACCCGATCCATGTTTTATCAGGTTAAACCAATATTTCATAACTCGGGATAGGAATGTGTTAAAATTCAAACCTCAATAAACTTGACTACCCCCACCCCACATGTTACATATATTCATTTATTTAAAAATTATAAACACATATTTTTATCTTACCTCATTTTTTCCAAAAATTCACAGTATTTATGGTTCAGTATTCAATTTAATTTTAAAAACGTATCTTGTAATACTTAACTTGTAAGTTTGATATCAATAAGATTTTAAACTAAATAAGTATTCAAAATATTGAAAATTTTAAAATTGATCCAGAATTTTAATCTGAATTACTACTGGCTGTAGTTGAAAATGAAGTTTTAATTAGATATACTTCATCAACTTGTGTCAGTAAAATTGTTATACTATTTTATATTTAATACTTCTTTTATAATTAATAGCACTCTACTTCCGCTAATTAGCAATATGTTAAAATATTCAACTTATAAATTTAACGTAGATGTAACATTATATTGGATGGGTATATAAAATTTTAAATCTATCATACTTGAAACGTTTAGTGAAGTTAACTAACACAAAATTCGACACAAGTTTCTATTAGTGTAACGTGGGGCCGGGGCTACATTATCCCTGCTGTAAAATATGGGGTTAATTTGAAAATTTTCAATTAGAATAGGGTAATTCGAACTTTACCTGGCAGGAGTTGGAGTTTTAATGGATTAGGTCAATCTGTGAAATTGCTTGCCCATTCAGTTAAATAAACGGCAATAAGTTGGAAGTATACAACTCATCGACCCGGTTAATGACCTATTGAAGTTGAACTCATCTAATCCACTAAAATATGTGTGACATTTATGATGTTTGAAATGATATTGCACGAGTTAATTTAATAATCAAAGATTTTGCTCGGTGCATACACATTTACATTGAATTGAGTTGTTGGATGTAAATAAATAAAATATTATTTCCATCTTAGAATGTGAAAAAGCGAGCACTATACTACATTAGCCAAAGAATTATTAAAGAAGTGTTCATATTGGAGCATTTGTTTTCAAGCTAATTTGATATGTTTCTAAGTTGTCAATGTGTTTTGGGTTTTCAAATTTAATTATTTCATATATTAGTAGTAAATAGGATTTTAAATTAGCTTAATTTTGTCACCACTCGGACAACCAAGTGGTTGATGAGAGTGAATGTAGAAGTATGCAAGGTAGGAAGTTCAGGCTTTGAAGTTAAGCAAAAGTGTTTATCTTGTTTACCCCTCTCTTGAAATTGTCCTCCATTAGTTGCCTGGTTATCTAAAGAAGTAACACAATAAAAAGAAGTAATGTACTTTTGACCTCCTTATAACACATTTAGATAACCTATTAACTTATTTATATGTTTCTTATATTACAAGACAAGTCCAAGAATTCTTAAAAAAAATTTCAACTATTAGCTATTACTTATTAACTTATTTATATGTTTCTTATATTACAAGACAAGTCCAAGAATTCTTACAAAATTTTTCAACTATTAGCTGTTACTTGCCTAAATATTCTTACAATTTTTCATATTATCAACTTTTACATTAATAAGGGAGAAGACCAAACCTTTCTCACACAAGAAACAATAGCTCCCACTCAGAGAAATAAAATAATGTTTGGTAATGTGTAAAATTGTGGAATTGTGGAAATTGTGGGAAATGAAAAAGAGAATATTTTGATAAATGTATGATAAATATGAAATAATAGGATTATAGTTGGAATCAATAGGTTTATTGAAGATAGTTGATAAGAAAACTGATTAGAATGTAGGAGTAAAAGAGGAAAAATAGTGTGATTGATGGAGCAATTATTGACATTGAGAGACGCAATCCCACCCTTACCCACCGTTTCCCACTCTTCTCTATTACCAAACAATATCTAAAGCTCTCACCTTGGGATTCGATCCCGTGACCAACAACACATCTTGCCAACTTTGGTATCAATCTGACTAAACCGATTTGTGATCGATGTGATATTAAACTAAACTTCTAGTATCTTAGTTTTCTTAACTGAGAGTTGTTCAGGTGTGGCTGGGTGCATGGGAGCAGCCATGCATCCGGCCAAAAAACTCATTTATTTATTTTATAAACATGTAAAGTTATGTGTATTTAATCAATAAATCAAGCTTTACCATTTTTGGATATTTTAAAGTATTTTTTAGTTTTAAACACAATGTCATTTTTCGTAATTTCTGAGTCAGAAAATTATGAAAATGCAAATGTGTTTAAAAATAAAAAAAATACTTAAAAGCATCCAAAAATGATAAAACTTGGTTTATATGTTGAATACACCTAGCACTACATATTTATAAAAATATATATATAAAATTTATGGGGGTCCCATGGGCGTACACATAGGGGGACCCCATGCCCGGCCTAAAAGAATCACCTCACTTCTTAACCACGATATGTTATTGTAGCACCCGCCGCGAGCGCTACGATAGGCTCGGAATGGTTTTCCTCGCCTTGGAAATTTGGATCGTGTTTGACAGCAACATGGGCTTAGATTTCCTGCATTCACATGGGGTAAAACGCGTTAGGCTTCACGTTTTTTAGAAAGGTTGGCGTACGGGTGTTTTCTCGTGAGTTCGGCAGCATAACGGCTAAGACGAGGCTTTCTGTACACGGGTCAAGTCACAAATCCGGCAGCATAACAACAGCGTATTATGCTGGAATCCGTGGACCCGCATGCACCCACCTTGCCGGGGCATTAACTCAAACACGCACGTAAAAATAAAGAAAAAAACGGAATCGCCACTGATCTTTAAAGGGAGATCAGCCCCTGTTTAAAGAAATAAGGCACTAGTTGTACAGAGTTTGGGTTCCGGCCTTCAGGTTGAAGCAAATATGGAGAAATCTGTCAACCCGAGGCGGTTTACATGACGTGAAAGGGGAAAAATAAGAAAATTTGAGAGAACGGGAGAGATGGAAAGGGGGAGCGTGGAGGAGAAGCGCGTTGCTTGAAGAGCATGAAAAGCCGGGACGCCGGGGTGTTGCTGCAGACTCCCGTCCTCCCCTCTGGGATGCCTCTCCTCAAGTGTCCTCAAATGAGAGGGGTGCTCCTCCTTTTATAGGTGTTGGAGTGGGCTTTGGGCTCTCTTGAGGTCATGGACTTGGTCCATGGGCTTGGACTTGAGTTGGGATCATGGGTTTGAGCTTGAGTTGAGAGCATGGGTTTTGGACTAGAGGTATTGGACTTGGTCCATGAGCTTGAGCTTGGTGGGCTCTTTCCATAGTGGGCTGGAACTTGGTGGGCTAGAGCTTGGCTAAGCCCGTTGTTTTGGGTGGGCCATTGTAGAGGCCCAAAGTTGTAGAGAAGCCTGCCTCTGAGGCTTGGTGGGCTGCTTTGTGGAGCCCGTTGAGGTGGCCTATAGGAGCTTCGCTCTCGTGGGCCGGATCTGATTTGTTGAAAAGCCTGCTTCGAGGCTTGGTGGAGCTTCGCTCCCGTGGGCTGAGTTCGGAAGGGCCTGCTTAGCTTGCTTGAATCTCCTTTTGCCTTGAATTTGTTTGAGCTTGGGACCTTTTTCATTTTATCCATTTTTGGGCCCAAAGGTGGAGTGTCAACAGTTGCCCCCTTTGCTAGAGGCGTCTTGACGGTGAATGGCAAAGTGCCGAACACCCCTTTTAGCATTGACCTAAACACTCTCTTCTTTTTTTTTCTTTTACCTTTCTTTTTTCTCTCTCTCTCTCTTGTTGTTGTTGTTGTTGGTTTTTTTTTTGCTGTTTTTTATCTTTTTGTTTTGTTTTGTTTTTTTTGGGTCGCTTTGTAATTTCTGCAAACTCACGAAGTTTCTTCTGGGAGAGTAGTCCTTTTTGAAATTTTGTGGACTTGTTGGCTTGTTTCGCACTAGTCTTGAATCCGGGTGATTTCGCAATTTTTGAAGATGGTGAGGAGCTTTATGCCATTTTACCGATTTCTAGGGCTCGATCGCGGGTCCCCTATTTGGTTGCTCTTTCTCTTCTTCACGCCAACTGCCAGGTGCGTCGTTCGTCTTCTCTCCTTTCATCTTTCTTCTTCATCTTCGACCGTTGCAAACGCTAGCCATTCTCTCGTCATCGGCCGTCGATTATTCACACCATTGGGGGTTTACTCGCCGTTGCCGCTCCTGTTGTGCTTTCCTCCCAATCGGGGTTCGTTCAGGGCGAGTTGCCCTATCGCCCATCACTGCCTCCATTGCTTCCATTCATGGATCGTCTCCTTTATTTTCGGCCGCCCTCTTTCGGTTTGAGCAGGGCACGCTGCCGTGGGTTCCTGCTTCATCTCCGGTCATTGCTGTCGCTGGAATCGCTGCTGATTCCTGTTTCGTCTCCGGTCGCCGCTGCCTGTTTGGGATGGGTAGCTACCGCTACTGTGCTGTCACTGTTGCTGCAGTCGTGCTGCCTTTTCTCTTCTCCGGCGACGATTTGATTGTGCCGCTTGTCGTTGTCGTAGTTTTCTTCTTCGATGGTCGGCGGCCGCTGCCAACATTGTCGGGGTCGTGAAGGGGTGCTGCTGTCTTCCAAGTCTCCAGCTTCCGTTCGTCCTCCTTAGCATCGGCCGCCGGGGTTTGTTTGCTTCCCAGGTAGTCTTCTCCTCTTTGGCCGCTGCCGACGCCCGTCGGCTTCTCTGCTTCCGACCACTGCTGTTGTTTGCTGAAGCCGTCGCCGCCTGCCAGCTTCTTCCTTTCCTCTGGTCGTCGCGCCTGCCTAGTCGGGGCGTTGCTGCTACCGTCGGTTGCTGCTGTTGCCGCAGCTGGTGTTGTCTCCTCTGTCCCCGGGCATTGCTAGGTTTCGGTAAGTTCATTTTTTTTTGTCGACGGTGGGTGCTGTCGTCGCTGGTCGCCGCCACCGTCGTTGCTGCTGTTTGTTTTCTTCTTCGGTGGCAGTTAGGTTGCGCCGCCTGCTGCCACAGTAATTTTTTTTATCTTATGCTTTTCTTCCTACCAGTACTTTATATTTTCCTTGCTGAAATTGATGTGAGCGACCCTTTCCCTTCCTTATGATGGGGTCGAGTGCCGGAGTATAAAAGGTAGCCTCTGGTTGTCTTCCTTGCTGTCAAGCCATCGTCAAGCATAGTCGTGACCCTCATTGCCTTCTCCTTCTTCGGTCTTTTTGTCATTCTGATTGCTTCCGCCATGAGTGGTCCTCATCCTTGCCAGCGGCGAGAATGGTGACAACCTGAGTTGAAGGGTATTTCCCTATCCTTTTTTGTTGCTTGCGTGCATCCTTATTGGCTGTTCGATTGGGGCCATTCCAAGGACTAGTTCATGTTCACGTTCAGTTGGGTGCCTGGGGTAGCTACCTCTTTTGGTTGTATGATAATCTTTCCGTATTGCTTGAGTAGCCGCAACTTTTGTCATGACTTCCCCTTTTTTATTTTTTTTATTTTTTATTTTTTTGATTTCTTTGTTTTCTTCCTCTCTTTTTTATTTTTTTGATTTTTACAAGCTTGAAATGGTGGTGTAAACTGACTTTATATGATTTTGCTCGGGGCATGATGCTTGCCATGTTGCTTGTTGCCTTGTGTTGACCCATCACCTTTTATGTTGCAGTTGCCAAAATGTCTTCTAGATAGGAGTATAGCCTACGTCCTCGAGATAGAGCAGTATGACTCAAACCTAATGAGCCAGGCGGATCGGTGAACATGCCCATAGAGATTCCTGATGACGCAACACGGGAAGGCAAGAAGATTTCATCTTCAACGGCTAGAGTTTCGGCCGCAGGAACCTCCTCGGCCAGTTGCCACAAGGCTTCGGGTGGCGACGTTCTTGCTCGGGCTAGGGCTGCCGGCGGAATGTCTTGAAGACCTTTTTTATCCTTTTTGGCCAAATTGTATTTTTGTAAATTTGAATGCTTGGATGTTCATTTTTTGGTTGTAAAATCGTGTGAATACCGGCTCATTTTTTGGAGGATGTGTCTATATGATATGTTGCTTTTGCAGGGCATTGATCTTGTAAAATTCTTCTTCTTGACGTCCCTTGTAATGCTTTGATCATTTGTAGGTCGTAAGCCGTTGGAAATTCTGCATAAGGGCTGTTGTGTATCCATTATATATATAGACCTAAAAACTTTTCAGGTCTGTCAGCGTCCTCCTTGACTTCCGCGATTTTCCTGCTGAAATCCGGATTTTGCGGATACCTTTCCGTACCTTCAGGATTCTACGCGATTTTTCCGTGATTCACGCTGCTGAAACCCGGATTTTCGGTGTGCGTGCCATACTTCCTAGATTTTGTGCGATTTTTTCGATTTTCTCGTCCGTCTAGCTCAAAATCTCTTCACGATACTTTCTGCACTTGTCCTTCAAGGCTACGGGGTTGCTACGGGTGTCTGAAAGTTTGCCTTGCGAGTAGCGCTGTGGAACCCTTTCCTCATGTAGCTTTGCCTCCCGGATCCCAAACTTCGTTTGATGTAGGATTGAACATGATATAAAAGTAATTTGTGTCATTTTTCTTTAGAACCACATGCCCCCATGCTTCGGGATGATGTAGATGCATTTTTCTCCACCTTTTGCCCTTCGGCCTTCGTTTGTAATTTTTCGCTTGTAGCTTGAATTTAATGCTTCTCTGGGATGTGGCTTTGATAGGCTGCCCCCATGCTTCTCTGTCATGCCCCCAGCCTTTTGCTTTTTGTACACTTTTTGTCTTTTGTGAAATATTGTCTTCACTTGTTGTTGTCATTTTTCCTGCCAAGCTTGATGGAAAGACTATCTGGTAGCCATTTTGAACTATCCCTTGTGGATGTGTTGATGAAGATGCATTTGTGACTGTTGGTTGATATATGATGGTTGTGTGCCCTGCGCATTATGCGGCTTCCGGGGCTAACCTTGTTGGCTGTTCGACTTCGTCGACATTGCCTGTGTTGATGATGGTTTGTTGAGGCTGTTTAGATGCCTCTGCTTGATTGTCTGTGTGAGGGATAACTTCATTTGTGACTTGTAGATGGTCTCTTCCATTTAGCTTTTCTTGTGCAGGAATTTCTTGAACTTTGTGCTCTTCGGTTAGCACTTCCTTTAAGGCATTTGTCTGGTTTGTTGATAAGATTAATATTTCACCTTCCGTGTCCGGGCACGGTTGTGTAGATGATGATGACAATGACTTCTTTGGGGGGATGCTAGGAGTAGGGGTATAAGGAGCTTTGAGGTTCTCTTCTACATTTTTAGATTGCGGGCATGTTGGTTGGTTAACAAGAATGAAGACATTTTCTGGGGGGAAGTGAGGCAAAGTTGTTTGACTTGCTATCTTTGGAGGGGTTCCCGGATTTGTAGAAAAAGTATTGGAGGATGTTTTTTGAACAATAGGGGATTTATGCAAAATATGATTCTCTTGCGTAGGCATGACAGGTTTTCCCAATAAAATGGCCGGCTCAACACTTTTTCTTTGAAGGACAATAGAATTGGAATTTCGGCCTTGTAAAATAATAGGAGCATTATGGGGTTTGATTCTTGTTATGAAAATAGAAGGGTCAAAAGTTTTGGCATTACCCTTCACAAAATTGATTTCCATGTCGATGTCCGCTATTTGAGATGTTTGTCTTGCTTGTTCAAGATAAATAGCATTCCCCTATTGTGGCCATGGGGAGATGGTGTCATGTTTAATTCCCGCCTCCACTTGGTCCCCGGCTTGGAGGAGCTGAGTGAAGTTGACATATGGGTGAGAGATGAGGTAGCCCGAGATGCTCGGGTGTGTTGAGTTGATGATGATAGAGATTTGCTCGTCCAACGGCAACGGGCTTTTCATCCTCGCCGCCAAGGCACGCCATCTAGCTACGTACTCTGAGAACGTTTCATCCTCTTCTTGCTTGAGTGCTTCGAGATCGGCCCTTTTGGGAGCCGTGTTTAACAGATATGAAAAGCGGTCCATGAAGGCTAAGGAGAGTTGTTTCCATGTTTTAATCAACTGGCAATCAAACGACGTGTACCATTCCAAGGTGTCTTTGTTTAAGTTATGTTGGAATAGCCTTATCAAAACTTCTTCGCTTTTTACCAAGGGGTATAGGATGCTGATAAGTCTAAAAATTTTCATGTAATTTCATATTAAATTCACACTGTTAAATATTAAAATGTTAATTAAACGCATGTTTTAAGTGGAATTTCGTAAAAATTATATTTTTCATAAAATCTTTAATTTTGCTATAAAATAAGCTATTTTGCAACGTTCTTGAAAATATAAAATTATGACACAATTCCCTAGAAAATTTTAATGTTAAAATATGTATTAGCATATTAATATAATTTAGGCAAAATTATAAAACCATCTAATTTGGAAAATCATACATAAAATTATAAATATAATCGAAACTATGGTTATAAAACAAATTGTCAAAACATTTTAAGATAAAAAATAATAATAATAAATAAATTCAAAAAGGGCTAAAAAGAAAAGTAAATTAAAAATCTCTGCAAGCTTATTAAAATCATTTTGACAAAAATTAAATATTTAAATCTGTTTTTGTTTGCAGCATGAGTACACGAAACCTTGCGCCGCCGGAGCACCATATTCCGGTGCTCCATCTTCCCCATCTGTTTTCTCCACCGCCCCTTTTCTCCTTCCCAGTCACCGGCCACCGAATCCAGACTCCCGCCGCCCATTTCGTCACCATCATCGCCGGTCCGAGGCTTGACGGCGTCACTCTTATCCGTGGCCATGCTCACCTGCTTGCAAGCTCGCCCTCGGTGCTTCTCCCTCTCCAGTCCAAGCAGCCAGCAGCCTACTTCGGCTGGTCTCCTTTGCCACAAATCGATTGCTCCCGCCGTCTTCTTCTTCTCCGACCAACTAAAAATCCATCCGGCCTTCAGCCCCTGCTGCCGATAGCCACCAGCGTCGGATCGGCTATTAACCCATCTTCAAATGGAATTTCCGAACTCCTCCCCTCCGATTCGAGGACAACTTTTATATAATTATTATTTGGAATCGGATTCGTGGGAGGAATTGAAAGGCTCGGATGAATTTTTCATTTTCTTTAGAAGGCCGGCTTAGATTTCACGCCTAAACCTGCCTTTTCCGGTAGTCAAAGACGGAAAGCACTGATGTTCGGAAACGTTGACTATATAAATCCTCGCCTCCCGACTCTTGAACGAACGAAAATTTTAAAAAGCAGAAAGGAAAGAATCAACACAAATAACGGAAGAGGAAATAAAACGAAGGCAGCCAAGGCAGGCGACGAAGTGAGAATCCCACATCGCTGGGAGTGATTTCCAAGGGGTGCCCCACACTCTATAAAAGGAGGGACCCTCCACTCATAAAACACACACCCGATCACACAACACTCCTCTCCTTGGGTGGGACCCATCTTGTGGGACCCCTAGCAAGGAGGTGGGGCCAAGCAATAAAATTTTCTATTACGTGGAGATTTTGCTCTCCATATTCGGGTGATGTAAATTTTATTTTATTGTTTTATGCTTTGTAGTGATTCGTAGTTATTACTTTTTAATTTGTAGTTTTAATTTGTAGTTTTAATTTTTAGATTAGATTTACTGCTTTATTCTATGCTTTGTAATTTTTAGATTAAATTTAATATAATTCTCTTTCCTGCTTTAATAGTTGAATTTCATAGCTTTTATTGCTTTCTTAGAATAGTTTTAATTAAGTTGTTAGCTAATTATAATTTCTTTTAGCTTCTTGTCTCCCTTTCTTTTCTCTCCAATTTCTTTTATTTTCATTTCTTTTCTCTCTTCTCTCTTTCTCTCTCTTCTCTCTTATCTATCTAATTTCTTCTTCTCTCTCTCTCTAACGTCTCTCTCTCCTCTCTCTTAATTTCTTTCCTTGTCTTTCTCTCTCTCCTCTTTCTCTCTTCTCTCTTTCTCTCTCTTCTCTCTTATCTATCTAATTTCTTCTTCTCTCTCTCTAACGTCTCTCTCTCTCTCTCTCTCCTCTTTCTCTCTTCTCTCTTTCTCTCTCTTCTTTATACCTTCTTTTTTTTTCTCTTAAAAACAATTCAAAACTACATCGCCTCTCTGTGGATTCGACCCGACTCACCGTTATTCTACACTATCACCCGCATAGTGGTAGCTTTAATGTGTTTCGGTTAATTTTAATTAAACTGGTGATCACAGTGCTCTTAACGATAAGCACTTGGTGCGCATCAGATGCCGCAAAAGGCCTTGAGATGAGCCCTTGGGCATGAGTCTCCTTCATATGCGGGTAAAGCTGGGATTTTGAACTTCTCGGGTAGCTTGATGTCGGGGAATGGGCATAGATCTTCCATTTTGGCAGAGGATAGACCCTCTCCTTGATGTTGTCTGATTCGCTCCTCCATTTCTTTCAGTTGGTTCTGGAGTTGGTCTTTGAGGTCTTGGATTTCATTGCGGCCTTATTTTAAGACTAACTCCTCTTCTTTATAGTGATCGTTCCTTGACCTGTGGGAAGGTTGTTGAGGTCCTCCGCCTTGTTTCATGTTCGGGTTTTGAGAATAGAATGGTGGTGTAGTCGTATTCTGGCCACCAATTAGAGGTTGCCTCATGTTTGACAAGGCTTCTTCCAACTTTTGCATCCTTTTGTCCATGGCCGCCATATAAGCTTCAATGGACTGTTCGAGCTGGTGATCACGTTCTTCATGCAGTGAGGATTGCTCGGACTCCATCCTAGCCGTTCTCGATCTAGTAATCACGGGTCTTCGATCCACGGTTTACTTGCTTTGCCTTTGAGCTATGGTGAAGAACCTGAGCAATCAATGAAAAATGGTTAGCACTTGTAAATAGATAATAAAAAAATATATCAACCTTTGGATGGATACTTGGAGGTCCAGGTCCTTTTGTGTTCTTTGCAGGTTTTATTTATTTTAAGTTCCACGCGTGAGAATGTTCGAGGTCCACGGGTTCTTGTTTGCCTGAGGTGCCTCTGGAAAAGTGACCAGTTCGCTTGAAGCGTGTCTGGAGAAGGGACCAGTTCTCTTGAAGCGTGTCTGGAAGAATGACCAGTTCGCTTGAAGAGTCTCTGGAGGGAAGACCAGTTTGCTTGAAGCGTTTCTGAAAGTGTGACCAGAAAACACCCAGGTTATGAAAAAAAACGTGATTTTTACGCCGAATTTTTTTTAGCATTAATTGATTTTATATTTGTTGGAGGTCCTTGCTGTAGGATCGTTTTATGTGCCTGGGCAGTTACGAGGCAATGTTCAATGGTTCCCTCCCTTTGCGGGTTCCTTGCTGTTTGTGAGCTGAACGCCTCTGGACCTAAAAACTTTTCAGGTTTCTGTGTGATTTAGGCAGAAACTTCAGAAACTCGCTGCCGGAAGACGGGAAACCTCCCGGAACTCGCTGTTCAGCGAGAAAGAAGCTCCGATCTTCCAGTTCCTGATCCCCTTGCACCTGATGTAGACCTGCAACGCCATCCCCAGTGGAGTCGCCAAGCTGTAGCACCCGCCGTGAGCGCTACGATAGGCTCGGAATGGTTTTCCTCGCCTTGGAAATTTGGATCGTGTTGGACAGCAACATGAGCTTAGATTTCCTGCATTCACATGGGGTAAAACGCGTTATGCTTCACGTTTTTTAGAAAGGTTGGCGTACGGGTGTTTTCTCGTGAGTTCGGCAGCATAACGGCTAAGACGAGGCTTTCTGTACACGGGTCAAGTCACAAATCCGGCAGCATAACAACAGCGTATTATGCTGGAATCCGTGGACCCGCATGCACCCACCTTGCCGGGGCATTAACTCAAACACGCACGTAAAAATAAAGAAAAAAACGGAATCGCCACTGATCTTTAAAGGGAGATCAGCCCCTGTTTAAAGAAATAAGGCACTAGTTGTACAGAGCTCGGGTTCCGGCCTTCGGGTTGAAGCAAATGTGGAGAAATCTGCCGACCCGAGGTGGTTTACATTGCGTGAAAGGGGAAAAATAAGAAGATTTGAGAGAACGAGAGAGATGGAAAGGGGGAGCGTGGAGGAGAAGCGCGTTGCTTGGAGAGCGTGAAAAGCTGGGACGCCGGGGTGTTGCTGCAGACTCCCGTCCTCCTCTCTGGGATGCCTCTCCTCAAGTGTCCTCAAATGAGAGGGGTGCTCCTCCTTTTATAGGTGTTGGAGTGGGCTTTGGGCTCTCTTGAGGTCATGGACTTAGTCCATGGGCTTGGACTTGAGTTGGAATCATGAGTTTGAGCTTGAGTTGAGAGATAGGCTTTGGACTAGAGGTATTGGACTTGGTCCATGAGCTTGAGCTGGCGGGCTCTTTCCATAGTGGGCTGGAACTTGGTGGGCTAGAGCTTGGCTAAGCCCGTTGTTTTGGGTGGGCTGTTGTAGAGGCCCAAAGTTGTAGAGAAGCCTGCCTCTGAGGCTTGGTGGGCTGCTTTGTGGAGCCCGTTGAGATGGCCTATAGGAGTTTCGTTCTCGTGGGTCGGATCTGATTTGTTGAAAAGTCTGCTTCGAGGCTTGGTGGAGCTTCGCTCCCGTGGGCTGAGTTCGGAAGGGCCTGCTTAGCTTGCTTGAACCTCCTTTTGCCTTGAATTTGTTTGAGCTTGGGACCTTTTCCATTTTATCCATTTTTGGGCCCAAAGGTGGGGTGTCAACAGTTATCTACCATAAGTTGAAGTCGTTCCCCACAACAGCTTTCCGTTACATTTTATTAATTTCCATTTGCATCCACTTCTTATTGCATATTTTTTATTGGCCTCCACTTCTATGTAAATGTAACATCAATTTCCAAGTTTTATCTTTAACACATAAACCATTTAAATCCATCATTTTTATATAGATAAATAATTCAATAAAATATTATTCCACTTTAATGCATCTATGAATGGATATAATTAAGTTTTTCACTTCATGCATGCATGAGAATATATTTAAACAAACAAGGAAGGAGGATTTTGATTGAGACAATTTTTGGTTCCATGATAAAATAGGATAATTTGTAAATATACTCACATATTTTGATTATAGTTCCAAATACACTCAAATAATTGTAGAAATTACAAACAACTTCATATAGTTTGACCATAATTAAAAATATATTAATACCGCTATGACACTATTACTGCATTGTCATAGCATGGATATATTTGCAAAAAGTAAAATATACCCACTTAATTTTTGAAGTCGTGAATATTCATATACAAATTCTATTAATGTCAGAGAACATAAAAGATCAAGTGAATTATTTTCGTACAAAATAAAGAGGAGTGATTCTGTTAGTCCAGGCTAAACAAATGTTCTGCTTAACCCACATCAAATAACTCATTTATGACAACTTTTGTATTTTTTTGTACACTTGTTTATCTGAGTGTATTTAACATATAAATCAAGTTTTACCATTTTGGATATGTGTATATATTTTTTTGATAATTTTAAACATTTATGTGTATATATGTATTTAAGATACTCCTATTTTTAAAATTATCAAAAAATATATATACATCACCAAAATTGTAAAACTTAATTTACATGTGAAGTGCAATTAGATAAACAAGTTTATGAAGAAAAAACCAAAAAATTATTGTAAATGAGTTATTTGACGTGAGCTAAGCGGATCATTTGCTCAGCCCGGGCTAAAAAGATTATTCCTCCAAAATAAATAGGAGTAAATATTAAATGATGCAAAGTTAATTAAATCCTTAATCTTGATATAAATTTAATATTAATATAGAAATTTTAACATAATAGAAAATGTAGCTTCATCAGAAGAAAGTAAATATTATAGTGTAATTTATTTATTATGTTATATTAATATTATGACGAAATGAAACCCATTTTGACAATGATGTGAAATCAAGTTGACTAGTTATGGTTAAATCGATTGTTTAATTAAGAACTTAGCTTCATCCAAGTTGAAAACGTTTATAAACTCGCTTAACAAATATGCAAAATCAGCCAAAATAAAGTTGTTTAGATGCGTCGGCTCGGTTTCGTGTTGAGAAAAATAATTAGGAAAATTTTGAAAAATTGAAACAATGATGTGATTTGACAAGGGCAAATAAATTATCTAGTTGATTTATATAAAATATTAATAAATGAAATGATATTTATGTGCATGCTTATTATTGTGTTGATTTTGTCTTAAGTTTATGTTTATAAATGTAGATTGTGAATTCTTTCATATCTTTTGATATTTTTGTTTTTGTTATGCTTTGTTTAAGAATATGTTTAGAAAATGCCACAAAGAAAAGAATATGTTTAGAAAAGAAGTACAAACTCTCATGGAGCTTAGTTGCGGGAGTTCACAGAGAAAGAAAAAGGCTAATAAAATAAAAAAAACATTAGAAACCCCTTTGAAAGTATGTGTAAAGAAAGTGCGACTACACTTCATTGCAATAACTTTTCTTCCGACCAGGCACATACTTTACTACGATAATTTTTCTTCGGAATTTATTTATTACCATTATAATATCTAGCCTATATAAATTATTTTTATACTTTAGATTAATTTGTATTTAATGATATGTAAGATATTTTTCATTCATATATTGAATACGTATTACTGATGAAAACTATTAATAATATAAAATAAATCAAAATTTATGAAAATGGATTAATGCTTATATCTAAATACTTTGAAACAATCTTATTTTTAAATTTATGTTTTATGTTTTATGATTTAAAAGATAATTAGTGATAAATTTATTATGTTAATTCTTTATGCTTTTTGATAATTGACATAATAAAAAAATATTTTCAATATATTGTGCCCAAACATTTATATAACCTTGAAAGCATTTTATAATGGTATAGTCAAATACATTATAATATTTTACTTCAAGAACTTTTGATTACAATAGTGCTTCTACTGAAAAGTGCGAAAGCTTTCTCCTGGAAAAAAAAAAGAAAAAGTGATAGACTTTTAGAGGAAGCCCATGGCAACAGCTTAAGCAGTGTGGAGGCCTGGTGAGTTGTGACACGTCAGTCTTCGATCGCAATCCCCAATAGTCGAAGAGAAGAATAGTATTTATTATAAATTGGTAAAAGTTATTTGATAAAATGTTATGCTGTTGTTCCCTACCGTCAATATTATTGTGAATATGATGAGACAATTTGTAAATATATCTACATATTTTAACTATGATTGATGTATACGAACATAGTTTCATGAATAGTAAATTATCCCAAGGTTTCACAAAAATTTGCATGCATACTCATGAGCATGCTTTTCCTTCAACAGATGGTAATATATGGCTGGAAAAATTAGATAATAACAGAAATAACCTTATTTGAAATTATGGGTGTGTCTGGCAATTGATAGAAAATGTCAAGTTAAAACTTTTAAATTTAAAACTTTTCATTCTCCACAACTATCATATTTTTTAATCATTTTTTCACATTTTCCTATACAACTACCTTACTTTTCAATTATTTCTACACAACTAACCTATCTATTTTAACTTTATCCTCTTTACTACTCATCATTACCCCTATCATATAATATTATTTGATAACTTTTACTCTCCAAAACTTTTCATCAAAAGTTTTATTCATTACCAAACAAACCTTATATTAGAACTCCCATATTTAGAAGAGATCCACTGGTTCATCTAAAAGAGTAGAAGATTTGGCTGGAAGGAGAGATTTTTTGAAAAGGCTGGAATGATAGATTTGAAAGCCAGGCCATTCCTAAGATTTCGCAACATCTTTTTTGGGAAACTGTTTTCATTTTTTTAAGGAAGGAGAAATTGAAAGTAGATATCGGGAAGCATTTGGATTATGATGATTTGAGATATTGAAAGTAGATCGAAATTAGATTTTTATGTTTAGTTTTATTTGTGTTTGTCTTGTGCATGTTCAGCATATGCTCATGGGGAAATTGAATGTATGTTTAAAAAAGTGGACATTATACAGCTTTTGCAGTTCATCTAATTTTAAATCCGAACTCTGCTCGTTCAATGTGCTTGTTGAGAAACTACTTTATGTAGTTGTTTTAAAGTTGTAATGCATTAATTTTCTACTATTCCATGCCTTATTTTTTTATTGCCACTTCTTAGATAGCTTATGATCCTAAGACTATTCCTTTTCCATATATATAATATCACAGTAGAAATAACCTTTGTCATCTAACTGTGTTGAGATCGAAAAAATAATTTTAGAAAATAATTTTATAGATGCCCAAGAAACATTATATTGTTTTATATAGTATTAAATAGGCATTAGATTCTATTAAATAGGCATTAGATTCCAATATTATTTGTATTTATATATTTTGTCGAAAAGTGAAATAATATTTTTTAACTTTCATCTTGAATGTATGGATTGTAACTACTTTTCAAATGGGTAGAAGTAAATATTATTGTGGAACTGCTTAAAAATTGAAGAATATAGAAAAAAGATAGAGATATTGGAAAAGGAATTCAACGTTGCAAAGGGAGAAATTGTTGTAATGAATAAGGAAAAAATTGCAATGGGCTCTTAAAGCATTTGAAAAAATCAAGATTGCTAATCAATAGTTTACCCTAATTAATGCTTCATAGGTTATGATAATATAGTAGTTTATGGACTATTGTGTTTAGTTTAAATATGGGTTGATATTGAATAGTTTATTAAGTAGTGGTGTTCAACTTAGATGATGAAGGATTTTAGAAGATCTTGTATAAAGTTTATATATTAAAGTTTATATTCATATTAGTGGTAATCTAAGAAATAAATAACTGATTTGGTTTCAAACAGCACTTTTGCATGATTTATTTTCAAATATTGTTAAATAGGAACATTATAATTAAATTTAATCAGCACTTATATTTGAGTTTAATAGGCAAAACCCTTGAAAAGAACAGTTACAAAAAAGAATTTTAAATTGACAAGTTTTTTTTTTTTTTTGGTTTGACTGGCAAGCCATGAATGCATACAACGTTGACACAAAATGTTAAAACATAATTGGGGAGCTGTTTTTTTAAAAAATAAAATAAAATAAAATTCTGAGCTTGGTATCAAGGCTACATAGATTAAGATTTGTCCTGGTTAGGCAGTGTCACAAATATAACCCTGATGAGAAGTGAGCGCCCATCTCGCACGTTTCAGAAGCACCACAAGAAAATCAATATTTTGCAACAGTGACAACATTATTTTTGCTACACTTGACTTTTTATTTTAAAAAAGACACGAATTAGGCATGCTGATAACTATTATGTCTAAAGTTAACCATTCTGGGAGAATAATACCGTACCTGTTGCAAAAAATTACCTTTTAATGAAATATATATATCTATAGTACTGGGGAATTGAAAAATCCTTCTTTAAAAATACAGTATTTTGCCTATTTCTTTTCTGCTGGATTTCTATTCTTGAATGAAATGGTAAAATAAAAATGGTTATGCGCCACTCACCACAGACAAATGCATGAACCAATTAATTAAGTAATAGTTACAAATCAGGTCTTCTGATAGAGTATATATGGTTTCCTTTTTTTTTCTTTTTTTTTGAGAAATAGTATATATGGTTTACTTGGATGACTTGTTATGTATATGGTGGTTGGCACCATTTTCTAGCTTAAACTCGTATACTCTAGCACGTGGACAAGAAAAAAAAAAAAATCTTGCTGTTAATGTCTTTTGTTCGTTCGTAGAATTACTGGAAAATGAACACAAAAAATGGAGAAAAAGAAAAAAAGGCCACTACAAAAGCAACACCCACAGGAAACGAAAATCCATTGTACCTAAAAGTAACACTTCATCAACGTCCTCTCCCGCGTAGCTCTGATAGGCGTGCCGTACGTGCTCGGAGTCGGGTGGAGGCCGGGGCGATGGGGACAGCGGTCATCGGCGGGATCGAGCGAGAACTCTGTGGGAGGATTGGCCGATTTCAGGTGTTTATCTGCTACGGAAATGTAGTTCCAGAAGAAGGGCAGAAGAAGCCCATGGATCCGTGCATTGGAGATCTGCTGGGTGTGGAATTACAGACCATGGCAATCTCAGGGGAGGCATTGAAGAAAATCAGGCCGGGCGTAGAGGAGGATGCAGTTCTGTGTTCGGTGTGGACGAATAAGAACTACAACCGGGAGCTCTTCAAAGCTATAATGAGGAGACTGTGGAGGACGAAGGGCACATTCCGTTTTTTAGAGGTGGGGGAAAATCTCTACAGAGTGTCATTTTCGGATCCTAGCGACAAGGCTAGAATTTTGGACGGTCGACCGTGGCTGTATGATCGCAGCATTGTCCTCCTAGCCGACCTGCGAGAAGAAACTGACCTCGCTAATCTTGTGCTCGTAAAAACGCCTCTGTGGCTTCATGTATCGGGCATCCCATACATTGTCGACAAGCAAGATCTGGGCACATGCATTGGTGATTCATTTGATGAGGTGGAGGCAATCGCAGCCACTGATTCAGAGCTCAAGGTAAAAGTAGTGGTGGATTGTAGAGAGCCTTTGAGAAGAGGCATTTTCATAAAGGTCGGGGAGCTGCAGCGGAAGTAGGTTAGCTTCCAATATGAAAAGCTTCCCCTCTTCTGTTATTACTGCGGTATTATGGGATATGCATTCAAGGATTGCACAACTGTACCCAATGAAAAGAGGATGATGATTGAGGCTGATTTGCCTTACGGAAGTGGACTTCGGGTGGGAACAAGACCATTGAGAATTCAACGCGAGAAGGACCAGAGGAACAAGGTGAACTCGGTGAGATATTTGGGAGATCAGATAGTGGATAATAGAGAAGTCCAGGTGCAGGGGTTGAGCAGGGAGTGGGAGTCGATTTTAGGACTGGGTTGGATGGGTTTATGAATGTGGTTCCTAAACCACATTGTGGCAGCTGTAGTGTGGACGTGGGATAACCTTCCTTCCCAAATACTCCGGTCTTTTAGCAGCAACAGAGTGGTCTTCATGCTGGGGTTTTGAAGCTGGGGGCGTCGGGAAGAGCTGGCAGGTGGGAGACTTCGCAGAAAGAGTATGACCGGGCTAGGAGGAAGGCTCCTGGTGATGGGTGCCGGCTGAAGAGGATGGACTGTCAGATGGGTTTGGATGATGAGGGCAAAGGAACGGATGATTTATCTGAGTGCCAATCGCAAACTAGTCTGCCTATAAACATGGTCATGACTAGTGTGATGGGTATAAATATGGGATTGTCATATGGAGAGGGGAGGAAGTGGTCGGAGATTAGAGCTGAAGTGGTTAGGAAGGGGGTTGTGATGAGTCAGGGAAAAGAAGGGTTTCTGATAGAGGAGTATGACCTCGTGGGGAAAGAAGGTGAGATAGAGCCGAGGGTTGGAGGTGGGGACCCAATTGGGAATGAAAGTCTGCATGAAGCTCTCATACCTTTCGAAGGGGAGATACCAAGACGGCTCAAAGGGAAATGGAAACGGAATGCAAGGAGGGGGGAGAGATTCGAAGATATCGGTGTAGGAGGACCAACGGCAAAAAGAGGCAAACTAATGAACCAGATGAAGTGCACCAAACACCAAAGTGGGTGAAAGGGGGTGGGAATGTGGGAAGTGTTGAGGCGGTGGCTGAGGGGGGTCCCCAGCCCCGCCTATAGTGAATGGCCCTCATTGCCTGGAATTGTCGTGGGCTTGGGAACCCACGTGCAATTCGGTGTCTTCTTAACTTGATCAGGAAATAAGTTCCCAAGTTAGTGTTCCTTAGCGAAACTAAGCGGAACACTAAAGAAATGGAGGGTATAAAACGCAAGTTAAAGTTTGACTGTTGCTTTACGGTTGAGCCTTTGGCACGAAGAGGTGGCTTGGCACTCCTGTGGAACAATGAAGACCTAGTAAACATTCATAATTTTTCCAACCACCATATTGATGCTGATTTTCTGGATTGGCGATTTACAAGCTTCTATGGTCACCCGGACACTCAAAATCATCATCATAGTTGGAATACTCTTATTCAGCTGAGTGAGCAAAGCAATATCCCGTGGCTAGTTATGGGCGATTTTAACGAGGTGACGGGTCCAACTGAGTACCGTAGCCAGAGGACTCATGCACAGGGACAGATGAATCTTTTCCGATGTACAATGGATAGATGCAACTTGCTGGACCTGGGTTGTGTGGGTTTCCCTATGACATGGAGCAATAACAGATGTGGTGTTCAAAGAGTGGAGGCGAGGTTGGAAAGAGGGCTCTCCACGCCCCAAAGGCTATCTTGTTACCCGTTTACAAAGCTTTTCCACGTGGCTGCCTCAACGTCTGATCACTGCCCAATTCTACTAATCCTCGACTCAATGGGACGCAAGAGGAGGCCTCCAAGAGAATTCAAATACGAGTTATTCTGGGCACGAGATAGGGAGGCGCACCGCATTGTTCGCCAAGCTTGGTCCAATCAAACCCGGGGGAACATACCAGCGGCAAATCTACTTGGATGGAAGTTACAGTCATGCAGCAGGGATCTCCAGAAATGGAATCGAACAAAGAGAGGAATCCTAAGGACTATTATTTAGCGAAATCAGAGACAGCTTACTCTCTTTATGAATCAAGGCCCCTCAAACCATAGAGATGAGGCTATAAAGGATCTCAAATCTCGCATTAACCTTCTCCTGGAAGATGAGGAATAGTTATGGAGGCAGCATGCTAAGACTCATTGGCTCCACGAGGGGGACAAAAATACTGGTTTCTTTCATCGGATGGCTTCTAACCTCAGAAGGGCAAACTGCATTGACGCATTGCAAGACAATGAGGGTAGGTGGGTACGTGATCAAGATACGATGCTGGAGATAACGGTTAATCACTTCTCCTCATTATTCTCATCCTCGGGCTCGATAAATGATGCGTGGATATCTCATAACTAAAAAGGTTTAAGACGACCAGAGGCAGGATATGATCATACCGCTCCAATTTGTTGAAGTTGAGAGAGAAGTGAAAGCTATGAGCCCAACAAAAGCCCCGGGACCAGATGGGATGTCAGCGGGTTTCTTTCGCTCGCACTGATTAACGGTGGGTCAGGATGTGTTCAACTGGTGCAAATCTTTTATGGATGGGCGTAACCCATCAACGCTGGACGATCATCTTCGGGGTTTGAACTCAACCACTCTAATCTTGATTCCAAAGAAGGCCGCCCCTCAGGTCCTATCCCACTATCGTCCAATTAGCCTGTGCAATGTAGTGTACAAAATCCTGGCTAAGGTGTTGGCAAATAGATTGAAAGTTATGTTAGGGAATATCATAGGGGAACAGCAAAGTGCGTTTGTACCTGG
Organism: Annona cherimola; assembly: GCA_030490835.1. Lineage (NCBI taxonomy): Eukaryota > Viridiplantae > Streptophyta > Magnoliopsida > Magnoliales > Annonaceae > Annona > Annona cherimola. Next base: position 71,650,218 of record CM059971.1, read on the forward strand.
ACGACTAATTACTGACAACATGCTTGTGGCCTATGAAGTCATTCATTCCCTCAGAAGATGCAAGGGTGGGAGAAGGCAGGAGATAGCTATTAAACTTGATATGTCTAAGGCATATGATAGAGTGGAATGGCCGTTTTTGAAGCAGATAATGGCGACGATGAACTTTAGCCCCATTTGGATCGACTGGATCATGAGCTGCTTATCCACAGTGCAGTATAAGGTCAACATAAATGGATTCAAATCAAGATATTTCCTTCCTATGAGAGGACTAAGGCAAGGGGACCCGCTTTCTCCTTATCTTTTCCTTCTGTATGCTGAGGGTCTTTCTGCACTTATATCGGAGGCTGTAGTTCAGGGGAGTATACACGACATTAGACTTAACCTGCGCGGGCCAACACTCTCTCACCTCCTATTTGCGGATGATGCTCTTATCTTTCTTCGGGCTACGAACCAGGACGTCGCGAATTTTTTGAACATCATGAAGCAGTATTCTGACTCGTCGGGGCAAGCGGTCAATGTTGATAAAACTGCAGTGTTCTTCAGTTCCAACATGGATGTTACCACAAGGCAAGAGATAACCCATCTACTGGGTTCATAGGGCAATCAGATTCAGCACTACCTTGGGCTTCCAGCATTGTTGAGAAGGTCCAAAAAGGAGCTTTGCACGAACCTAAAAGAACGCATTTGGCAAAGAGTGCAAGGGTGGAAGGGAAGGCTCCTTTCATGGGGAGGGAAAGAGGTTTTAATCAAGGCGGTTACCCAAGCCATCCCGTCGCACACGATGAGTATCTTTCTAATGCCTAAGTCCTTTTGTAACGATCTCAATGCTATGCTGAGCAGGTTCTGGTGGGGCGAACAGGGCCACAAGCGCAAAATGAGTTGGATAGCGTGGACTGAAATGTGCAAGTCAAAGTTATCTGGCAGGCTGGGCTTCAGAGATTTTTGCTATTTCAACAAAGCGCTTATTGCAAAACAGGTTTGGAGGCTATCGTCTAGTTCCAGCTCCCTTTGCCACAAGATTCTCAAAGCACGTTATTTCCCAAATGAAGACATTTGGCAATATCAGGCGAAAGCATCCGATTCCTTCACATGGAGGAGTATTTTGACAGCCAAAGATGCTATCCGGTTGGAATGTAGATGGTGAATTGGTAATGGAAGACGGGTTCGATTTTTCAGGGACATGTGTGTTGGAAATATGTGGAAAACTAGCTAAATCTATGTTTTGATGATTAACAAATCAATTTGAGTAAGTCTTGGCTACTAACACGTTTGTGGAAATGTTTAAGGGATATACATTTGAAAAAAATAAAGTATAGAAGGCCAAGTCGTTCCCCAAGTCGACTCCAAGATCGACTTCAAAAAGCCAAATCTGTCCAGAGTTGAAACGGGAAGAAGAGCAGGTGAAGTCGCAGGCCAAGTCGACTCCACTTGCGACTTGGGAAGCCAAGTCGCAAACGAAGTCGACTCTAGCATCGACTTCAGACGGGAAAAACCGTCCAGAGTTGAATTTGGGACAGAAGTATACCGAAGTTGCAGTCGAAGTCGACTCCAGTTGCGACTTGGGCGAAGTCACAGACGAAGTCGACCCCAAGTTCGACTTGATGCTCTCAAGCTCAAAGATGCAGTGTCAAGTTCATTCCAAGAGTCAACTTGAGTGTTCTCAAAACCAAATCAAAGGTGCAAGATCAACTTAAATCTATCAAGTCCAAAGCAAAGATTCAAGCATGCTCCAAGATGAAGAAATAATCAAGTCATGAAGATCAATATGAATCAAAAGCAAGCAAGGTGCATGAATCTACCATGCAAGATTCAAGTTCTTCAAAGATTCATGAGGTTCAAGCTAAACCAAGAAGAATCAAAGAAAAGCTCTTCAAGAATCACAAGATATACAAGTATAAGGAGCCATTCTAGAATGAAAGCAAATCAATGAGGATCGAAGCATATTTTGCAAAGACCAAGTCAAGTCGCAACCCAAGTCGACTCCATGATCGACTTGAGTTGAAGTCTGAAGCCAAAGTCGACTCAAGACTTCGACTTGGAATCTGAAGAGGTGAAGTCGCACCCGAAGTCGACTTCACCTGCGACTTGGGTCAAGTCGATACCCAAGTCGACCTGACCTAGAACTTGAGGTTGCGACGGAGAGGCGAAGTCGCACCCGAAGTCGACTCCATCTGCGACTTGGGCGAAGTCGACTCCGCATGCGACTTGGGTCGCAACGGTCGGAATTTATTTGAACGTTGGCGCATTAAATGCGCGCCACCTACCTTCTAACGTTCGGATTCCCTCCAAAATTATAAAAGACATTCATGGTGGACGAGGGAAGTAGCTGAGAATCATTAAGTGTGCTTAACTCCTATATTCAAGAGCTCTAAAGAGATCAAGCCATTCAAAGAGGAAGAACTTCACTTCAAATTGCAAGAGCTACATTTCTGAATCTTCAAAGCCTACATTACGAGTTCTTCTCTGCGCCAAATTGCTTCTACACAACTGTAAAGTGTAGACTTCTTTTGTTATTTCATTTTGATTGTATTGAACTTGATCTAGTTTGAGGAGCTAGGATCAAGTGTAAGCAAAGTAGTGTGTGATTGGAGTGGAACTCATCACCTACTTGTGCTGTGTTGTGTTGAAGCCCCCTAGAGCTGGAATCTAGAAGAGAGCAATGGCTCTAATTGTATTTGAAGAATACAATAGTGGAACCCAAGTCACAAGGAGTGTGAGCTTGGAAGAGTGGAGTAGGGAGGTTGCCCGAACCATTATAAAAATTTTGTGTGTTTGATTTATATTTCTGCTCTCTACATTATATTGCTTTCCATTTCGTTTCTTCATTAAGGGGACTAGATTAATCCGGGGTAAAGTTTCTGTTTAAGTTATAAATTTTTAAATACCCAATTCACCCCTCCCCTCTTGGGTAATTGCCATCAACTCGGGACCAACAATGTGGACCGATTCATTGATGACTAAGGTGGGGCCTCTCCCGGCATCTATTACTGACGACGTGAGGGTAAGCCATTTTATTAATGAGGATTCTAGCTTGTGGAACAGAGACCTTGTGATGGCAGCGGTAGGTGAATACGGTTGGCAACGGATTAATCTAATCCCTCTCCCTCAACCACTCGAGGAGGATACTTTATTCTGGAAACATGAACCAAGTGGCATTTTCACAGTCAAATCAGCCTACAGATTCCTCAAGTCGATGACCGACACCTCCTCGAATGTTGCTATCTATCAAGCATTATGGAGGACAAAGCTCCCAAGTAAGGTCCTTATCTTCGGGTGGAGATTATTCAAAAATGTTCTTCCAACATTGTTGAATATGCTACGGAGGGGTATCGCTATGGACCCACTATGTTTGTTTTATAAGACCCATGTTGAAGATGCAAACCACCTGTTCTTAGGATGCACTCGCACGAGGAGTGTGTGGATAGGGAATTTATGGCGAGCCTCAGTGGGGGATGTGGTTCTATACAGGAGGTGTTGAGATCCCTTACCCAAAACTGCAAATTCAAGGACCTGGCTATTTTTATTCTTTATTGTTGGCGGATGTGGTTCTTGCGAAACAGGTTCAGGGAGGAGGGGCACAATCCGGAGTTCGCAGGGATTCCTAATTGGTGTTCGGACTTTTTGGAGCAACATAGAAGAGCAAAACTCTTTTTCCTCGAAGGGGCGATTGACCAACCTCTTGTTCCCCGTTGGACTAAGTCACCGCTAGGCGCGGTCAAGATGAATGTGGATGCGAGAAAACACAGAGGAAGGATGTTTACGGGTTTCGCAGCGGTCATTAGGGACTCTGGCGGTTGTTTTATTGTGGCGAAAGGATGGAGGCGGAGAGGCGAGATGGAGTCGTTACTTATGGAGGCTTTTGCGTTCCTTTGGGGAGTTAAATAGGCCCTCCAGATTGGCCTTGGCCAAGTACAAATTGAAACTGACTCTCTTCTTCTCTTCAACTATCTGACGAATGACTCCACCGTTTTATCGCCGGCGGGATTTGTGGTGGCGGAAACCAAAGCTATTTTGGAAGATTCTCCTCTTCTTTCTGTTTGTCATGTGTTAAGGCAAGGAAACAGGGCTGCACATTCCTTAGCTGATTTTGTTTCTGTTCATTTTTTGGATAGTTACGATTGGTGGGGGAACCCCTCCCCCCCTCAAGCCATTGTAGCAAACATCTGTACAGATAATTTTTTGGCAATGCATTTTGCGGACCCTCCTTTCCCTCCCCCCTATCAAAATGACAGGGAGATGGGATAGGAAAGGATCCTTTCATCAAAAAAAAAAAGTAACACCCACAAGAATGAAAAGTGGAATTTTAGCGACTAATTTGCAAGATGAGCGAAATGTTGCAAAAGATGCTATGCAAAATAAACCTTAAATAAGGTCGGTCTGATTTACATGGTTTTACTCTCATGGGATATGTTATCCTAAGTCTATTTTATTCATATATCAAGTTTAAAATTTTGAAAGATTTGTATTTATTTTTAATTGAATTTCAAAATCAACTGCTTTTCGTGGGATTCAAGTTTTTTTCAATCTCAAAAATTTAAAAAGTAACGAATTAATGAAAATACAATATCTATATAAATAAATACGTTGAGATCATGTTTTCAATTTTTTGGCCCACCGAACTTTTTAGCAATAAAATTTAACTTGGTTTGCGTGAATATATCTCACTGAATTTTGTTTCGAGTACTATCTTTTTAGTCTACTCCGGTCTAAAAATATATTTTTTTATTTTTTTGAAATTTTTTTTATAAACATATTAATCTAGTTATATTTTATTTATAAATCAAATTTTATCATTTTTAATATATATTTATTTTTAATTTTTAAATACTGGAATATTTAAGTCATTTTAAATAAGAGGGATAATCTTGTTAGCCCGACTCAACCAAATGCTCCACTTAGCTTACCTCAAAAACTCATTTATAATAAAATTTTTTTATTTTTTTCTTCATATACTTATTTATCTAAATATGTTTAATATATAAACCAAGTTTTACCATTTTTGGATATGTGTATAAATTTTTTTGATAATTTTAAACATCTATATATATATATTTAAAATACTGTTATTTTTAAAAGTTTCAAAACAATATATACACATATCCAAAAATGGTAAAACTTAGTTTATATATTAAATATACTCAAATAAATAAATATATATAAAAAAAAAGCAAAAAATATTGTTGTAAATAATTTTTTTACCATGGACTAAATAGAGTATTTTCTTAACCCGAGCTACCAAAATTACTCCTTTTTAAATGAACAAAAGCCTAGAGCACAGTGATTAGAACGAAGTTCAATTCCCAGGCGCTAGACAATCTAGACAGGCCTAGAGGCTAGATCACAGGAGACCATGCCGCACCTAGCCCAGCCCATACATTCATGAGACGCGTGGTGATCCAAGGACATTGTTAGGCCCTGACCCACGATAGGCTTCCCATACCATCATTCTTCAGACAAATAAAGACGAGTTTGAAGCCCAACTAGCTATCGAGTCAGTAATAGCGTGAAAGGCTAGATCAGCCAACAACAAGGGATCAGCCGACCATTCGAGTAAGCGCGTTGGCAATGCTCCTGTCCATAGCCCTCCAGACAATTAGATAGGGCCATACCCCAGATATAATCCACCTTTGCCCATATCTGTCAGCCCTTTAGCCATGTGTCCAAACTTTCCAGCCAGTCGAAAGATGTAACCCACCATCGAATTTGTCTGTCATGACCAAGTGTTTAAGTAGTTCAGCCTGTTCCATTATATTTAGCATTATATTTATCGAGTACGCTTCTATATATACGTATGTAACGATTTATTTAGTACTCCCATCTAATTTGGGCGATATCTTGATTATTTTATCAAATCAAATTCATTTATTGTATTTAATATTATTCATTTTATTTAGATACAAAAATCATATTCATTGGAGATATGTGTTGGCCAAATCTTCTAAAAATATATAAAAATGTGTATAAATTTAAAATATTACTTGGATCTATACACTAAAGTTTTAGAATATTATAAAATATTGTTTAATCATTAATTTAGGTAGGATAAATATTTTAGATGATTTGAATATTAATTTGTGATAATAAACAAATCATTTTTAATGGATTTAAAGCTACTTCTAAATGATTATTAATTTGGAGAACGGTGCAAGTTATGAGTTGGGAGAATCTTTGGTATCGAAGTAAAATTAAATAATATTCCATACAATGGATGGATTAGATTTAATAAAATTGTTAAGATGAAGCCTAAATTAGAACAAAGTACCGAAGTAAAGTAGTATATCTAAAGGTATATGTCATAAAATTCATTAGCTTGGTGTGGAAGATGGTAGAGGATGGGGAATTTCAGCATTTAGAAAATTTTAACCCCTTAAAAACTAATAGGTATAAATGAAAATTTGAACCTACATGGATATTTATAAAATTACGGTTAAATGTGGTGAGTAGATTTGAAAATAATCTAAATTGTAATTAAATTTGCAAATCACTTACATTGTATTTTGAAAGACTTAGCTTTAATAAAAGAACCTAGAGGCTGTATTTTATTTATTTGTTTTCAATGAAATCTAATTTCAATTTCTTAGAACGCAGTATCCTATTCTGGATCTTCTTGAGCATGTTGCCCCATCTTCATCATAATAAGCTTTTAATTTGCTATTTAAGTAGATAAAAGCATCTTTTTTAAGGTTGCTTTTTAATTTCAATATTTTACATGCAGCATCCAAATGTCACTAAACTTAGATTTATTTGGTTTTTGCGAGTGTATAATGTATTCAAATTATGCAGCATTTCTGTTCTGGTTGCATACAATGCCTTCATTAAATGTCTCTGTGAGATGAGCAAACTTCATAAAGCTAGGGGTGCAACTTGGGTTAGATAGGTCTGGGTAAGGGTGGAACCTACCCTTACTCATTTTTTAAAAACCTCTACCCTACTCTATTTTAGACCGGGTCGGTCCGAAGCTTATCCTATCCAATTTTCTCAAGAGCGGGTCGATTCCAATTCGATTCCAAATCGGTTTCAATCTAAATTCAACTTTATAGTAATTAAAATCAATACAACTCAAATCAAATTTCAAATCTAATTGCCATAAAAAAAATTGCAAATCTGATGAATTAAAATGAAAAGGATAAACCAATGCAAACGGACAGACGGACAGACGATGTTGAATGGGTTTGGGAGATCTCCTTATCGGGCAAATCGCCAAATCGTTGCTGCTAGGGTTTGGGAGAAGAGAGAGAGAAAGAGAGGAGCAGGCGAGCTTGGAGAGAGAGAGAGAGAGAGGAGCAGCGTCGAGTGTCGGCGCGTCGAGGGAGAAGAGGGAGAGGAGAAGCCGAGCAGGCGACAAGTCGAGGGGGAGAGAGAGAGAGAGAGGAGCAGCGTTGGGCATCGGCGCATTGAGGGAGAGAGAGAGAGAGAGTAGCAGCCGAGTGGGCGACGCAGGAGAGGAAAGGGACAGAGGTTTAGTCGTTTAGATTTTTAGGGCTTAAGTATATATATATATAGATTATAATTATAATATGTAATCCAGGTTGGTTTCGAGTACCCAGCACTGGAACCGACCCTACCCAAATTTGAATGGGTAATTAATCTGCAAAACCGAACCGACCCTAAATAGGGTACCCAGCGGGTCGACCTGCGGGTATCCACAATTATTTTATTATGAAATGAAAGACGCGCATATGGATAATTTGATGATGGTTATTGTGTTTCTCCATATGTATTCTTGTATTGTCTGAAATGCGCAAATTTCATCTTTTTATGAGGGCTTTGGTTCCTCAACAACCTCTTTTTGCTAAAAAAAACATTGTTGTAGAAACATGTTTATTTCTAATTCCAAACCTAATTCTTTTATTTAGATAACGTGACTACAACAATTTAGAGGGAGGGAAGGATAGCACCCAAGCCAAATATAGCCAACAATAATTTGGGTGGAGACAACTGCATTATTTATGTCTTTAGCTGCATCTGGATACATCATGATTTAAAAGAGAATTTAACAGTCTTTTATGTCCATTATACTGTTCTAATGGCATTTTCGCATTGGCTTGACTGTCATTTTGATTTTCCCGACCATTCATAGATCGAGAAAAGGGATTTGACTAGTCATTTAATTTGAACAGGTTGCATTATATAAGTAATGAACAATATTTATAATAACATTACAAATCCCCAAAATTAAAGGGTTGCAAAATTAATTTACAACAAAATGCACATGGTGCCTGCAAAGACTCATTATCAGCATTACAAATAGAAGACCCACCTTACAACATCACTTCACGATTCCTCAATAGTTCATTACATTTGAAATCATCTAACTCTAAATCAAATTTAAAATGGAAAGCTTCCTCTTTTCATCCTGACTGGTTGAAAGCATGAGATGTCTAAATGTATTGGAAGCAACTAGATCAATTTGAATTATCACAACTCTCAAAAGCATCTGCCATCAAATCCACTACGAATTCGAGCACCACCATCAAATAATATTAAAAAGTCTGGTTATAACTACAACTTTTATAGGGAGCCTAGTCATAGCCCCTGCACAAAAAAACTTCCAAGCGAATCTGCTTTCATTCTAGCTGTATTGGCATTTCCATACCTAGCTGTCATAGCCCCAATTTCCTTTGCCATTTACCTTAAAATTCTCTACACTCACCTTGTCTTCTCTCAAACGAACACCAATTCTAGGACCCAATTTGTCCATGTGCATGTATGAGTAGATGAGGTCCTCTTCTAATCCAATCTTCTCGAACCAAAAGGCAGCTGAAATCCAAGAATCCGAAAGGAGAACTCTGATTATGCTCAGCAGTGGTGGGGACCCTGACAATTGTGCTTAGCGCCAATGCGAGGAAGGCCACTTCCGCCGCCATCGCAATGCTCACCAAGAGGGATTCCTTGCCATGGTGTAACTACTCGTCGAAGACAAGCACAAACCCAATCTGTCACTGTCTCTTCCTCTCTTTCTCCAATTCTTGCTGCTAGTATGTCTCTCGGGTTAGGATTTCTTACCTATCCAAACCATCGAAATTCCCTTTAACTATCACTAGCCCCACTCTCCTTGGATTTCGTCAAGCTAGTATCCATGGAAGGCCTCCGATCACCATGGAATGCTTGGCTGACATCGAATTCAGAAGCATTCCTCCCTCCCAATTTTTCTTTTATCACCCCGTCAATCTATCGCTGACATGCTTTTTTGTCTCATCTGCTATGGGGCAAATGTGCAACTACATATCTGGACTATTTTGTAAATATTTCATTATTTTGAATGGACGGCAAAGATGCAGAACCTCACAGCTGGACAGTCGATCATTCCAGACAATATTGTCTGAACCGAACTAGTTAACGAACCCGTGAAAGGACTGGTTCTGGTCCAATCTGTTCAACAATTTGTTAAAATTGGATTAAATCGGTATAATAATAATTTGTATAAAATACATAATAATTTCTTAACTTAAAAGTATAAAGTGTTAATCCATAAAACATATGAAAATGTGAAGTATGAGACCCCAAAATGACTAATCCATGGTCCAAAATCTAGAAATGTGGCAAGCCATAGGCATCCTTTTGTTGCGCTCTCAACAAACAAACTACCTAAATATGACACATGCACCGGCATTGCAAGTGTCAAGCCAACCGCATTAGAATTACATGTTGCACTGTGAGCAGGTGCATGCTCCCCAAGTGCTAGCCAAAAATACCAAGAGTGTCAAAATCCCATGTGTTGGCCTTATACCAGTATTTACGCTGGTGCTTCCAAGTTTGGATGTAAATTGAAAAATGAAAACCAGTTTGGTGTGCTGCAAATGCTGGTGAGGCGAATGGACGAAGAAGACCTACCTCACAAAAAGCCCCAAGCAACGACAAGTTGACAACGAGCGGAAAATTGGAATCAAGAACAATGGCGAGTCAATGATGATGATGGAAAATCAAAAATGGTGTAAAAGACTGGTGACAGCAGCGACTGGTGGATGATTGCTTGCACTGGAAAAGGGGAAATGGCGGATATCTTAAAATGGGAGAAATTTTGGGAGGCAGTTGCAGGTTGTTTTGGTTTTTTCATATTCCCCTCGAATCGGTTTGCCCGGACGATTCAAATACCGGGCAGATCGCCGGTCGAACCAGTTAACACCGGTTAGAAGAGGCGGGATCGGACTAGGCTGGTGACAGGTTCCCGATTCAACCGGCCGGTTCGATCCGATTTTTATATCATTGGTTCTAGGCACATCGAATTAGCATCTTTGACATAATTATAAAGTGTGAAAAGTTTTTAATTAGAACAGTTTTATCAATTGTCAAACATATCATGACCAAGCATAGAGTTTTGACCAATATTGTCTGAACCGAACCGGTAATTGAACGGGTGAAGGAACTGGTATGGTTCAGGTGAAAGAACTGGTATGGTTCAAATCGGTTTGATCGGTTAAGCAAACTGGTTTGAACCGATAACGTCAACATGACATAATTATGATGTTTTAAATATTTAATAATTTTTAATTAATTATATATTGGTAAAATATTGAAATTATATGTTTATATCCTAAATCCATATATTAAATTTTAAGCATCACAACAAAACATGCAGGAAACCATTAATAGAAAACCTTCAAAAATCTTTTAGCATTAATATTAGAAAAATTAACTCTATTAATTAACCTAAAATGTGTAACAAAGCCTAGAATGTTAATGCTTGGCTTCCGAATTTATCTTAATGCCTTTATGAATTGCACTTTTATAAACATATCTAACACAATAAAAAATAAAATAGATCAATAATTGTTGAAGGATTGAGCAATTAAATAATTTATAATAATATAAGAATTAAGAACAACTGATATGTTGAACAGAAATGAAATTTTAAAAGTATGTAAACGCGTTATTGATTCTCGTCAAATATACAATTTTAAAAGTCTAAAACGCATCAATCTCTTGATCTCATCAAAGATCAAAGATAAAAGTTTAAAAGTTTATAAACGCATCATTTTCATAAAACATAAAATTTTAAAAATTCATAAATCCACCATTCACATCATTGCAAAAAAATAAATTGCATTATCTATTTTATTGTAAACATTTGATAATTAAAAAGAAGTTAATATGCAAACAACTTATTAAACTAATTAAGCCAAAATCAGCATACAAATAATCTAGTGAGCAAACAATCAACTTGCTAAACCAAACAATCAATCTGTAAAATAGCAATATCACAACATACTAACTAAAACATAAAATAATTTATAATCACTAATATATCATACAAAATTAACTCACTCGACATGCAAATCTGTGCAACATGACAAAGAATATTTTACCTCAAGAGATTACGGATAATTAGCTAGCTTCTTGTTTTCTTTTAAGTGTCGTAGCAATGTTAATGGAAGTATGTAATGGCTACACAAATTAGCCAGTCTTACTAGGATTAGTTTGAAGAAAAATCCAAAACAAAAAAACTTCTAAAGAAAAAAGATATGAACCTCCGTTACTATAGTGCCTCATTGGCCACCACCCTAGACCGGCGATGCTATGGCAGATATCCGGCTGCATCTTCCCAGGATTTGCCAAAATTCCAAAAACAAAGGACCACATGTTTATAAAAATTCACTTGTAACAATGCCAGATATCCGCAATTAATTTATCAAATAAGCAAATGACAACAAGAATCAATTAAACTATAATTATTTCCATCATTTGCATCTCAGTAGAAGTAAAATACACATTTATAAATTTTGAAAATATTAATAAGGCCTTAACGAGAAATACATCCATGACTTACAACCCCAATACATAAATACATCTTGTGGCTAATCATATAGTATACATCACATATCACATATATATTTGCCTCAAATAACTATAATCCAAAACTAACATGACTTATACCTAAAATATCCTATATCAGCTTGAGAACAGAACTTATAACTAGGTGCCTGCAATATTGGCCTAGCTAAAAATGTCAAAAACAAATACATGAGTTGGGCAAACTTAGCAAGTAGGTGCGATTGGTAAAAACAACGACAAATCCATGCCAAATTCATCATATGTCATGTCATCACATGTAATGCAAACATCAGGCTCTCACTAATCCTACACAATTATGTCATGTCACAAACACATATATGAAACAAACCAATCTCATGCCTATCACAGGCCATGAATAAGTCTATCCTCACGTCAATAAAAGGCTATGAACAACTCTATGCAAACCATGCATATGCATCACTCATGCTATAAGCATCAAGCTTATACTAAAATCATTTCAAATCATGCACCATCGGTTTATCAAAACTATGCAAAAATACATAGCTAACAATTCCAAACCATTTCAAAGGGCCTAGCCCTAAATCAATACTTGGCATAAATAAACCTAGCTAATGCATCATTTATCCATTAGCCTCTCATTCATTCATCCAAACCAAGACTCCATTACTATTTCAACATGTGAATTACACAATTCCAACATCCATCAAACTATATACTCAAGCGCAAGTTCAAACCTCCATTTCAAAACACATAACTCATGTGCATCAAGCCCATCACGAGTTCCTTTTCAAATAATTCACTATCTCACATGTCCCAAACATGCTCAATATATTATTTACATTCACAAAGTTCTACATGACCATTGATATGTCATTCCCACACATTTAGCCTCACTTAGGCATTTCATCAAATACATCATAGGCATTATATGAAAATCATTCCCAATTCACTCAAAATCCATGGGATTCTACCCAAAACATCATAATATCATGCAAAATCACTTCTAAACACTTCCATTTCATCCTTTACATCATTTCCATCTAAACTCCAAATTTCAACCTCTCAAAAATCTCCACACAAGTCCCTTACAATCAAAATCAACTTAAATTATGAAATCAAATGCAATGCTTGCAAACAATAGCAAAAAGGACATGATTCCAACTCAAATCCATGATTATTTCAAAAACATAATAACCTACTTACCTTAAATTCTTTTTTTCTCAAAGGATCTCCAAAGCTCTAAGCTTTTTTCTTGATCCATCAAGTTCTTTTGATGCAAAACCATGTGAAATCAACTTTTGAGTGGTTTTTCATAGGAGTAGAGAGCTGGGGTTATGGGGAGGAAGAAGGGAAGAAAATAACATGAACGTGGGGTGGGTTCGGACTCTCCCCGCTTAAAACAGATTCCTGCACTGTTTGGCCCGCATGGGCCCTTAAACGGCCCAATTTTAACTATCTTGCACCATTTTGCCCATAACTTTCTCCAGACAACTCTAATTGAAACAATTATTTTTATGTTGGATTCGTAACTTCAATTACTATCTCTCCATAAAATTTCAGTTTAAAATTTCATCATCACAAAATATGACATGCATTTTACTGTGTAACTTTACCGACAATTTTCACTCGTCCACAACACATGTAATTATATCATGCAAAAATGAATCCAAGTACTATATCAATCATTCATACACATATCTTATCATCATAATATCACATTCGTGTCATTTGTTTGATTAAAACATGTCTTATATAAATTTGACCCGTTAACTCATCTCTTTAGTCTTTTTGCCTCTTCGACAGGTCTCATTAGCCCCAACTCACATATGTCACCTCTAAAACCATTTCTCACACATTACATATACATTTAGCATCTCATCCATGTTGACATCATCATGTTCTATGTCCTTTCCAAAATTTTGTCAATCAAGTTCATTTCTTACTAAATTTTCACCATTAACCCCAAATGACTCAATTCTCAAAGTCATTCTCTCAATTTTATTGTCAAACATCATGAACACGTTTCAATCATATCTAGAATCACTCTCTTGCAAATCATGGCTCTCATTAATAACTCTTGGTCATTTCCATCATCACAATTCTTTTGGGCTTAACTATACAATTAGGCTCATTTCTGTCATACATCCAAACTATTATTCAAATCTCACTTATAACCATACATATCCATTACCGACATGCTAGTCATCTTACACATGCTTAACATATTTTAAAATGAATCAACTTCAAACAATGCTCTTATCTAGTTCAAAGTCCACACACGAGGATTAAATATCAAATCTTTATCATTTAATCAAATCAAAGGTTTCCGAATATTCACAATCATCTAACAGACATGTGTAAATCCATATCAAGTGTCTATCAAGCTATTTTTCAAAATTCACACATTCATTTCTCAATAACTAGAATTGCACTATTCACCACAACTCGTGTAATCTTTCACATTTTCAACCCTTGACTCATCAAAATTTTAATATCATCTAGCTTCTCAGACTACATTATACATATTACATATTACCTTTGATTTATATAGTTTATAATACCCGGAGTATTATAGTTACCGGCCTTGTAGGCAAAGTGGAGAAGAGAGATGGGAGACAGAGGAGATGGCTACGATGGCAACAAATTTTTGGGAGACGACGGTCAAATGGCTATAAATAGCTGCAAATAGCTAGAAAATGGGAGATCGGTGATAGAGGAGATGACTGTAAATGGCAATGGGGAAAGCAAAAAAATAAAATAAAAAATGCTGAGAGATGGGAGAAGAGTGGGGTCTACCGGAGAGGGATTGTCGAAGAGTTGAAGCAGTCGACTCTTGACGGCTAGTAGGCCAAGGCGATGGCCAAAGACGGAAAAGATATGAGGAGGACGCCGGTGATCAGGAAGAAAATCAGAGATGTAGATTTGGGGGCGGGAAAGCTAAGGGTCTGTTTAGATTGCGCTAAAACTCATCCTTTGCACTAAAACTTTTCACGCGAGGGTATTTCAGCAAAAATCCGTCAAGTCAATCAGTCATGCCGACGACAGAGTCAATCAGTTAAGCAGCATTCGCAATTCCGGCTCGTATGACGAACAACGTTATCCACTGATCAGTCATGTGTTGTCCGTCCACCTGCGGACTACCATAAATTTACGGGCAGAAACCATTTTCGACGACTGTACATTTCCCTTCTGCCGCTAGTACGCCTCAAACGCAGTTACATTCTCGATGGGCGAGATGTAGATTTGGGGAAGGAATGGAATCCACAGATGTGGATTTTTTCGTACTTTTGTTTTCTAGCTGAACCAGCCAAATACAGTCAAACCATGAATACCGGTTCGACCGCAATTCAGATAGTTGATTTGAGGCAACCAGAACCAGTTTTAGTTGAAATGGGATAAGGACCGGTCCCACCGGCTGGTTAGTCTGATTCTGACAACACTGATTTTGACATATAAGCAATGTTGTCAGAACCGAACTGGTGATTGAACCGGTAAATGAACTGGTCTGGTTCGAACCGGTTCAACCGGTTAAACAAACCGGTTTGAACCGATGACGTCAGCATGACATATTTATGACGTCATAAATATTAAATTATTTTTAAATTTTAAGTAAATATATTGATAAGTTAATCCTAATTTAACACCTTTAATATGAATCTGAGCCCTTTATAAGGTCATTTATACCTTAATTACAAAATTTGAAACTCAGATAATAGGATTTAATGAAATCTACCTTATCTAACAACGTCTAACAGCATCTAACGGCATCTAACCGGATCTAATAAAATCTAACAGCATCTAAATAAATTAATTCTAATTTAACATTTGTAATATGATCCTCAGCTCCTTATAAGGTCATTTATACCTTAATTATAAAACATAAAACTCAAATAATATGATTTAATGAAAATATAAAATTATGAGTCAATGGGCTAGAAAATTTTAATGTTGAAAAGTGTATTAACTTATTAATATAATTTGAGCAAATTTATAAAATTATTTAATTGAAAAAATTATACATATATGACTACAATTATATTTTAAAATATGGGGAACAAATCAACAAAGTAGATTATTATATTTAGATAAATTAAATTAAAGAATAAACTGATAATGTGAATTAAACTAAGATGATATATGATATTATTGAAATTATTTATCAAAGAATTAATATTTAAATTCATATTTAAAATTTTAAATGCGCTGCAGGAGCACCGAAAAACCATGCGCCACCGGAGCACTAGTTCCGGTACTCCATCAGCCCCAAATGTAGCCGCCGCAAGCCAGCAGCTGCGTCTGCAATCAAAGATTCAAAATATCAAATTCGAAGCCTAAATGCCCAAATCCAAATGACCGAACCCATTGTTAATAGCTGCAATTGCCCAAATCTAATTCGTCTGCAATCACGTCGAGATGAAATCGGGAGAACTCATCGGGACTTCGGGAGACGAAAGCAATTCTCGCCTCTGGTCGTCGGCCGTCGTTAAATACCCATCGATCTCCTCAGCGCTCCAAATCGGGAGAACTCGACCAGCAAGGCAGCAACATGATCGGCGGCCGTCGGGCATCAGCGAGCAACAATGGGTTTCGCGGGCGAAAACGAGAAGACGAGCAGGCATTGGGCGATTGCTCATCGGGACAGCAGTGAGTAATGGGTATTTGCTGCTACCCTGCTAATCGTCGGAAATAGAGGTCGCTGTCTGTTGGTCGCCGGAAATGGAGGTCGTTGTCTGTTGGTCGCCGGACGCCGGTCGGACGAGGGGAAGATGGCGAGTGATGACTGATGAGGAATCAGCTAGGGCAGGGTGGCCGATTTGGAGGTGAGGCCGCGAGGGAGGATGACTGACCAGGAGCCGAAGACGTCGATTTCTTTTTTATCCGTCGAACCGGTCGAATACGGTCCAATCGCGACATCCGGTTCGACCGCTGGTTCAACGGTTTGAACGGTTTATTGCAATTGAACCGAACCGCGCCCATTCGAACCGGGATTGGGGCCGGTTCCCGGTCCGGTCCGGTTTTAACAACACTGGATATAAGGCTATTTTTGCATTTTGGAAATTTAAAAACCAAAAAATATAAAATGGCATATAGGAGAACTTGGTACTTTTTTTAAGTAAGAGGAGAACTTAATACTTTTTTATGGTGGAGAGCTTGATACTTGTGTCAATATATGAATGCAAAAAATTTAAAAATTTAAAAAAATGGCACTAGGATCAGAGCCGTTGAATGAAACTACAGTCATTGGAAGAAGGCGGGAGAATATGCTAACGAATAAAAGTTCTATTGGCACGGGCTAATAAAAACTCTCTTAAATGGTAAGAAATAGAATTATAACATAAGATGCATTATCGAGCTACAAGTAATTGAACAACCGTAAATAAAAATGCTTGGAAATTTTATAATAAAACATTAAATAAAATCGTTAAAATTTGGACGGATGAGATGCCACAACCAGCTGGGTGATTCACTGTTTCGTGTACAATCGTCACTGGTGCACCCAGCTGCACCTGAGCACTGCTATCCATCCATGCAGCCCTAGAAGGGCAGAAAGACAAAAAGGGGGAATTTCCCTCGGATGAAAGGCGAACCATCTTTTAGCCGTCGATTCTGAATTCTGATGCTCGGCCAAACGAAGGAGAACAGATGGAGCTGGTCGTCGGCGCTGGTGGGAGCCGCCTCAGCGGCCGCCGCCGCCGCGATTCTGGCGGGGAAGCCGCGAGATCCCAGCTTCCAGCTCCTCTCCATCACTCTCACATCCTTCAAGCTCAACCTCCCCGTCCTCGACGTCGAGCTCATCCTGACTGTCCATGTCACCAACCCCAACATCGTGCCCATCCACTACGACGCCTCCACCATGTCCATCTTATACGACGGCTCCCTCCTGGGGACGGCGCAGCTGAAGGCCGGCTCCCAGCCGGCGAACTCGTGCAGCATCATACGGCTGGCGGCGCGGCTGGACGGGATCCAGCTGGCGCAGCACGCAGCGAAATTCGTGTCGGACGTGGCGAACCGGGAGATGGTGCTAGATGCGACGGTGGAGATAGAAGGGAGGGCGAAGCTGTTGTGGTGGAACCACAAGTTCAGGGCGCACGTGAGCAGCCACGTGGTGGTGGATCCGGTGTTTCTGGATGTCATCGACCAAGAGAACCGGTCGGAAATCGAGCTGCTCGTTCCTTGAAAAACAGAGGCCAAAGAAGACAAGACAGAAGACGAGGACGACGGCGACGGCGACGGCGACGACTGCGGGTGTGGGAGGTGGGCCAAGACTGAAAATGGGCTTATTTGGCCCAACCCATAGTCATTTTATCCAGCCTTCCCTGTTTGGTTTTCAAGGGGGAAATTGGGCACATTTTTCAAAAATGTGAAAAAATATCGTTGTTGTTGTTGTGGTGGTTGTTGTGGCTGTCATTGTTTTTTTATCATTTTTAAAAAAAAAAAAAATTATTATATCCACAACATTTAACTCTAATTCCTAATATATTAATAATGTTTAACAAATTTTTATCTTATACTTATAATATTTCATCTTAAATTTCTAAAAGCCCAATACAGTGCACCAGGATGCACTTAACCTCGATGCTTTAACCCATTTTTAAAATTTTTTTGAAAATTTTTTATAACTGTTAATCTAATTATATTTAATATGTATATCAAATTTTTAATATTTTTGAAAAATTTTATATATTTTTTATTTTTAAAAACTAGTGGCATTTTCATGATTTTAAATTACTGAAAATATTAGTACTTTTCAAAATAAAAAATCTAAAAATTTTTAAAAATACTAAAAATTGATATACATATTAAATACACTTAGATTAATAATTTTATAAAAAATATTTCAAAAAATTTTAAAAATAAGTTAAATGTACTCAGTTGCACATTCGAAATTTCTATTATACTCATGCTATTGGAATAGACACGTTTTCCATCCTATTGAAAAAACAATTGTCCTTCAAGAAAATTCCCTAATTGATGCATTTCAACTTTAATATGACACTAGAATAATTTGATGTCACAAACTAATGGTTTACTAGCATTAATTAACTCCTATTAGGTTTGAATTTATTTAATTAAGAATTTTAAATGAACAAAATCGTATTTTTAATGAAATAGTTGACGTATATTTTAACGGCATATGTACGATAGTAATTCAGAGTATAATATTATGGACATGTGAAAAAAAATTGGAACATTATAAGTGTGTTGGGAATAAGGGGCACATGTCACCAAGTATAGGAGGAATTTTCTCCTTTTTGTGCGCTTGTTGGTGTTCAATTATATTTGTCAAGTATAATGGATAATATTCTATTTTATTTGCTGATACAAATGAATACTACTAAAAAATGAAATCGAATCGTTCCAAAAACCCCGTAGCGCAACAGGAATTGATTTACTCCATGATTCCATCCACTCGCTATCCTGTATATTTTCTTCAATGGCAAATAATACCACATTGGGCTGCAATCAGCATGAAATCAGCACATAATTCTGGTTCTTTATACCAGGAAAAGAGGTGGTGAAATTTTATTTTTTATTTAAAAAAAGACAACTAACAAAACAGGATGTAAAATTTTAAAAGGCTAGATAGATTCATCAAGAATAATAAATAAACTTGTGATAACAAGAAAATAGAAATATTTAAATAGAGGAATGTTACCACAACTATAACAATAACTAAGAACTCGATTTAAAAAAAAAAAAAAAAAAAAAAAAGGAAAAGAAAACTCCCACACCGTCACTAATAAGTATAGAGAAGTAAGTTCCTGCATCACATCTAACTAACAAACTTTCAGTTTACTCTTTCAAAAAAAAAAAAAAAAACCAACAACATCAAACTTTCAGTTTAAGATCTTAGCCAAACAATTAACAATCACAAATGTCAAAACTGGAATGAAGCATGTATGCTCATTTATTGCATTGTACAAAAGTTTGATATTAAGAAATGATGAGGAATCAAACAGAAGTTATTTACAAGCCCATAAGAAAGTTCATTGCCAGTGTGTATCTTGTGTGGAAACTTGGACTGCCAGCTGAACAAACAACAGCATTTCACCAGATAGAAAGGGGGGGTGAAAAAAACCTCATCTGGTAAAAAGACTAAAGTTATACTTCAAGAATAAAGACTATATACATCAGTTAAATTAAACAGCAACAGTCAGGTAGGTACCATCCATTCAATGATTTATGCACCTCATTCATAATGGAGTGTCTAGTCAGTCCCCTAGCAATCTTACACTTTGATACAAAGCTCCGGGACGAAGATCATCCAAGTTATCAACATTTCTGAATTCACTCAGCTCTCTTAATGCAACCCAACCACGACGAGTGAGAAATTCACGAAAGTCATCCTCAGTATATAGCGTTTTCTCTTCAGTACGCATAGGTATGCGGTCGGACTCATCGTAGAGGCATACTTTTATTGTCACCCCTGCAAAATTCGAATAGTAAGTCATTTTACAAGAAATACTAATGCCACGCGACCAAAACAAGATTGAAGTCTGAACTCTTAAATCATTGTCAGAAAATGCTACTAGTGCAGCCCAATTTTGCAATTGCCTCAAGCTCCAATCTTGTGCTCTATTCTCTATCAGCTGATTTCAACCACATGACATAAATGAGAAACATACCACCCCAAGATGATTTAGACCCAAGGTGCATATAAATTTCAATGCTCTGATTCATTGTTTTTGGCACCTTATTAGATCAGTCTCCATCATGGGTCCAAAATATCCATCAGGACACACTGCAAGATCCCCTTGACAAAACTCAGGCTCACCTGCTCATAAAAGGGGAAGACTTGAAATATAATCATCTATTAGCTCTTTATTGATTTTTTGCAGGTAGACCTGAATTGAATCCTAGGTGAACTCATGGGTCCAACTTCATAATCATGTGTCCTGAACTTCCATGCATCAGCAGGCATGATACTAAGTGATCTCAAACACAAGTCAATGTTTTTATTTGTCCAGAAGGCTAAAGCCAAAGCAGAAGCAGATTTGCAAAATCTGCAGTGGATGAAGTGGAACATCTGAATTTCATAGACAAATTTACCCTCATCAAGATGAAGAGTATAGGTCCCAAGTGGCATGTCCCGATCCAGGCTGCGAACCACCTCAGCTTCATCCTCTAGCCAGAAGGCCCTTTTTGTTCTCAAACCAAAAGCAGACTTTATTGCTTCCTTGATTGCATCAGCAGTACCATCAATACCAATCCTTCTCGTGTACTCCCCCCATTTGACTAGAATAACCCTTCCACCATATGACTGACCGCCGCCACCTTGTAGAAAAACATATACATAAATGGCAAGAATTACATTCAACGAAGCACAACATTTTAACATCAGGACAGGCAGCTAGTGCACAAGCATTGAAAGCCATGAAACCAAAAATGAAATAGTTACCAATATCTGGATTCAACTATATATTCAGTTTTAGATTTCCAAACGCATTCAATGGTGAGATGACCTATATTCATATCCAAACAATATATTAGCAAATACATGCCCTATTCTAATCATTATTTATAAATTCTCAATCAGTTATCCCTATACATTTCTCTACTTTTCAATCATTCATCTCTATTCTTCTAATCATTGTCAATCATTATCGAATACACACGTTAATACACAGAACCAATCATGCTATTGTCTTTTCTGTAACGCACACTCTAATGCAATAGCATATTAGTGTTGCCAGCAGCGCTTCTACCTTTAGTATCTTCATAAATATCATTGACAATGTGCAAGAATACCAATAATGCTACACAAAAATAGATTATCAACCAGCAGAAATCCATGTTCATTAGAGTGATACATTCAGTGCCTCATCACCGACATTTGCCATCTGTTTTACACCAAAACTATTCAAGCTAAAACTTTTCACTCTCTAGAGCTACCTATTTTTTAATCATTTTTTCATATCTTCCTGTACGATTATCCTACCTTTCAATCATTTATACACAACTACTTATACAACTGACCCATCTACTTCAACTTTATTATTGTATCATTACCCCTATCATATTACATCATTTTCTCCCAATTCAAAAACTTTTGCATCAAGAACTTTTCATTCAAAAGTTTTATCACTTCTCAAACACAACCTTAGTTTAATATCAGTTTAGATATAAGATCACTATATTGGCAACATTATGACCAACCTAGTGACTAAAAGAATTTATATGTCAACTAGCAACGACTCTTTGAGATCTCTACCACATTTCTCCTCATTCGCATCCACAATTTTCCTTTCAACTCACATCTAAAAGTCATTCCATACTTAAATGTAAAGATTTGAAGAGGAAAAGGAAGATGTAATCATTGAAGCAAAATTCAAGTTTTCCTCATGGGAGGGCCAGGAGAAGGGCCAGCAGATGAGGGAGATTAAAAAAGCTTTTCAAATTGATCACTTCTCTATTTAAGTTTTTAAACAGACATGATTGTCATTCATTCTTTAAATGCTCCTTCAAGGCCTCAAGGTAGGTTTAAATCAATCTCTAAGATATAAGTAATATTCCATCATGGTAAATATGAAAAAAAAATGAAAAATGAGAGAAATTGAAAACAAAAGAAGAGTTCGAAATAGGACCTTTATAGAATTGATTGTTTTCTTTTCACAGCATCCTATGATTTGGAATGGGCGAAACAACCCATACATGTGCCAATACAAGCTGTAACAGCACAAGGCTGCTATGGACAATCTTTTCATAAGGATCTATATACACATGATCCCAATATTAAAATTTCAATTTTAGTGCATGTTTTCCAGCACCTGCTAAGCACATTTCATTGAGATAAGAGAAAATGTTAGGGGGACCAATCAAAAGTATAAAAAAATATATGAAATTCAATGTAACTTTAGGATATGACAAATAGTTGAGTAATTACAACACAACATCAAACTGCCGGCCTCCTAGCTACTTTAACTGGTAAATATACATGTGCTACTAAGCGATTGAGAGTTTAAAACATGACTTTGTTACTCAACTTCCAAAATGATACAAGATTACATGTCATGAACTATGTTTCATTTTTTTGTCAAGGAAACAACCCCTTCCATGCTGAAAATTGATGTCATCAGAAGCAGATCACACCAGCAGGTCCAATCATAAATCACAACTATGGATCGATTCAGCTCTTCCATGCTGAAAATCAGAACCAGATCACACCATCTGGGCCAACCATAAATCATAACAACTCCAGCTCAATTCAGTGCTTGATGAAATAGAAAGCAATTTTTCAAATCTGTCTATTCTAGGTGTGAGAATTTTGTAAAAGGGAAATAATCATAGGATATTTTAGAAAGATTTTAATGCAATATTTTTTGCTATTTTTGAAAGATATTAGAAAATTCCTAGGATATTTTAGAATCTGTTTAAAATAAGCATTATCTATTTTAGGTTTACTTCCTTAAGAAGCTTACTTAAAATATACAATTTCCTTTTCTAGAAAGATTTCATCTTTAATAATTTGCTAAGATTAGGTGGTATGTTCACCTACAAATACAGCCCTTGTAAGCTTTAAAGGGGCATCAGTTTTGAGAATTATAAAGAAGTGTTTCTTTGGTTTTTCCCTTCTACTCTTCTTTTCTTTATCTTTCTCCTTGTTCTTCTACTCCTTCTACCTTCCTTCTTCTATTCTCATCTCTTTAGAGGTTCCTTCCTCTTTCTTCTATTTTCTTCCCTACCCATCCTACATCACTACTGCTCTTTTCTTTATCTTTCTCCTTGTTCTTCTGCTCCTTCTACCTTCCTTCTTCTATTCTCATCTCTTTAGAGGTACCTTCCTCTTTCTTCTATTTTCTTCTCTACCCATCCTAACAATTCACTTGTAAATCTATAGGGAACTGAATGAACCACCCAGCCTAAGCAGAAAAAAGAAAAAAGAAGGAAAAAAAAATCTTTGCAGGGAGAAATCTTATGACCAAAAGAGATCAGTTCTTGGAGGAGCATGCATTTTACAATAAGAGACGGAGGGGAAAAAAAAAAAATCTGATGAGAGACAGTGTTAGGGATTTTTGGGTTATAAAAACAACCCCTCATGAGTATGTTCACTTGTATACCCTCTATATGAGAATGAGTAAAATACAGTCCTTTTGTCTATCTCGTCAAGGAATTAATTGGAATTGCACATGTGAATGACAAACTTTTTTGTATGATTTTTACACTAATAACTTTTTGTGATTTAGCTTACATAGTTCCATGGTAATTATGGTTTAATCTGATTTAATTTACTAGTTGAATCAGTCTAAAATGTAATGCAAGGAAGAGCAGTTCAGTTGATCCGGATAACATGAAATAACTGCATGCCATTGGCACGTCACAGAAAACAAGGAACAAGCACATATATGCATTCAACCATTTACTAACCTATCCAATATTTTGTTCATCCATTTTTTTTTTTTTTTTTGATTCATGTAGATATACACCAAGTCATCTGACACTACAAATCAGTATATGCATAATCCTCACAACATTGAGGAATCAAATAATACCCCCACCACTAGGAGACAACATAGGTCAAACTAACGACCGAGGGGCACTACGCCAAACAACCAAATATGCAACAGTGCATCAAATAATCATTTCATTAACCAAATAATATCCCTCTGATCTTAATTTTTTAAAAAGAAAAGCAAATAAAGAAACCATAGAAGGTTGTATAAAGCTAGAAGAAATAGATCCTCACATAAGATGCTAAGGACTATCATTTTTTCCTGTTCATAAAGAAGTTTTACATTTAACCTTGCCAGTAAAAGTTTCTATCTTACTGCCGATCCGAAGCCTAGATAAAAAAGCAAGGGTTGACATGTCAGGTTGGCAGCCTGTGCTATAAAAATCACCGTCATATCTTATGGATTCTGAAATTATGTTAAAGGTCGTTAATGCTAGGGCGCCCCCTATGAGCGACGGGCGATGCTAAACGCAAAGCTTATAACTTATATAACAGATTAGGAACAAGACAATGTGAAAATGATATTTTTAAGTTCGCTAAATTAAGAGAAAATAAAGGCAAAAATTTAACACATGTTAGATGTATTAAAAGTGAAGACCAAAGAGTCCCCATCAAAGATGATAAAATTAAGAAAAAATGGAGAACTTATTTTTATAGTTTACTAAATGATACCCCGCACGAAAATTTAACATTAGATATTAGTTTAAATAGAGAAGAAAATAGGAATATTAGTTATTTCCCAAAAATTTGAATATCTAAAGTAAAGGAAGCTCTAAAGAAAAAGAAAAACAGGAAAAGCCTTAGGCCTAGATAATACACCAATTGAGGCATGGAAGTGCATGGGAGATGTAGGTGCAATATGGTTAACAAATTTCTCTAATGAAATCAGAAAAAGAAAGTTAATGCCAACTGAATGAAGAAAAAGCATTATAGTCCCAATCTATAAAAATAAAAGAGATTCAAAATTGTGCAAATTATCGTAGAATAAAACTAATAAGTCATACTATGAAATTATGGGAAAAAGTAATTGAACATAGACTAAGACGGGAAACTAATGTATCTGAAATCAATTTGGTTTTATACTAGGAAGATCAACCGCCAAAGCTATTTTCTCACTAAGACAACTATTTAAAAAGTATATGGAGAAGAAAAAGGACTTATACATAATTTTTATTAATTTAGAAAAAATATATGATCGAGTACCAAACAAGTTCATATGGCAAGCGATGAAAAAGAAAGGAATTAATAACGGATATATTAATATTATTAAAAATATGTAGCAGGGGGCTGTTACAAAATGTGAGAACCATAAGTGGAGATACTAATATTTTCCCAATTAAAATAGGTTTACATCAAGGCTCAGCCTTGAGTCCTTACCTTTTTACTTTAGTAATAGATGAAATTACTAGACATCTCCAAGAAGTACCTTTGTGTATGTTATTTGTAGATGACATTGTTCTAATAGATGAAACTAAAGGACTAAATTTAAAATTGAATAGGTGGGTAGCTTTAGAATCTAATGGTTTTAGAATTAGTCATACAAAAACTGAATATAACAATTGCAATTTTAATAATAGTGAGAACCCGGATGAGGAACCAATTAAGATTTTAAATCAAGTAGTATAATAACTAATCACTTTGGGTACCTAGGATCAGTAGTTCAAGAGAACGGAGAAATTGATAAAGATATAATACATAGAATTCAAGCAGGATGGAAAAAATGGCAAAGTGCGTCAGGAATTTTATGTGACCGTTAAGTTCCAATCAAATTTTAAAAAAAAAAATTTATAAGACTGCGATTACACCAACTATGCTTTATGGGACAGAATGTTAGGCAGCGAAAGAATAACACGTACAAAAAATGAACATAGCGAAAATGAGAATGTTAAGGCTGATGAGTGGTAAAACGAGAAAAGATAAATTATGAATGAAATAATTCGAGAAAATCTAAAAGTGAAACTAATTTGTGATAAAATGAAAGAAAATAGATTAAGATGGTTTAGTCATGTTAAAAGGAGGCCTAAAATGGGATCGGTTAGGAGAACGGAGTCTCCAAGTAGAAGGTGAAAAGAGAATAAGAGAAAGACCCAAAAAAACATGAATGGAAATAATTAAACAAGATTTAAAAATATTACAAATTACTGAAAATTTAGTCTAAAATAGCCAAGAATGGCGCAACAAAATCCATGCAACCGACCCCACCTAGGTGGAAAATGGTTTATGATAATGGTGATGATGAAAGAAGCTTTATACTTAAACATAAATACTTTCTTAAACTATTGAATTTCAACCTAAAATTAAGCAATATGCCTATTGAGTTCCCCGATGGTACCTTTTTTCTGTGTCAAATTTACAAAGCTAAAAGAAAAGGAAAAGGAAAAGAAAAGGGGAAATTTCATGGAAATGATGTGTTATCCAAAAGATTTTCAGACATCCTAAAATATTCACATAATTCGTCAGATGAACTACTAGATTATGGTTTCTTACAAAATTTTGAGTTTTGACACAGATGAAATTCTTATGTTGCTTCAAGAATATAATGTCGAATCGTTTTTCCCTTCATCATCATCATCATCATCACTTGAAGGAGTGTTTTGTTCCAGACTTTCAGAAAGTACCAGGAACTAGTGGAAATTAACATTGTGACAATCAATGATGATATCTGTCATGCTCGTTGCGCAATCAAATTTTCAGTAGGCATCATCAAGTCAGATGCAGTTTGTTTATGGTTTTCACATCCTTTTCCACAAATCAAGCAGCTATAATCATTCTTCCATCCTACTAGTGTATTCCCTCTATCTTCCTGCACAATCAATATGCTCTTCCACTACAAGTGCTTTCTATGCACAAATCAGTATCAATCTTAGGTGGTAAACAACAAACATTATGATGAAATTCACCCAAAAAAGATCCAAACATAACAAAACAAAAGTTTGCAAATTCAACATCCCATCTCAAGCCCAATTAATCTTATATTTTAAAGAAATATATAACATACAGTTTGCAGGGGTGTCTCTCCAGTTCCAAGGGGGCACTTCATTAGCAGTAACGGCATCAGCAGCTGTTATGGCAAGAGGATGTCCATCATGATCTAAACGCCGCTCCAGATTGAGTGTCGGCCTGCTACTGGCTGCAAAGAAAGGACAGCAGCTTCCTCAAGAACTTAAACATGCAAAGTCAGACAACCAATCAGCATCTACCCATAGAAACTTTTCCTTATTTTTGAAATTAAAAAAAAAAAAAAAAAATTGACTTTTTCTAGAACTAATTTTTTGCTGGTGAGAAGTTTTGAGCTATGGCATTAAACAGACAATTATAAAATACAGATTCAATACTTACTAATTAATAAAACAAAACTTTCATATTAGCCTACAAGTTTCACAATAAAGTAGCTAACATGCTAATGTCTTTTGAAAAATACACCCCCACCATCTCCCTAACCAGTACAAATGGCCTAAAGTAATCCATCACAAAAGAGTTTTCCTTCAATGCATTATTCTTCCTCAGAAAACAACCACCACAAGGTGCCAGTGCTGTGCTGGTGCCACTGCCACTGCCACCACTTTCGCTTCACCAAACAATAATACTATTTTTTTCCTCCATCAGCACCACCAATAAGGAGGGCCTCACATATTTTGGAAGATGCAAGCCATCCTTCAGGCAGGTTCTCCACTGCATGTGAATTGAAGCCTGCACACTTGAATCTGCATGCTTGAGCTCATGAAATAGGCACAGTATACATGCACCTATAATCCTTCTCTGTTCAAATCACTTGTGCTGAATGTGAATCAGGAAAACTATGGATATTTGCACAAAGTCGACGGTCCAAACAGGAAGAATGTAGGATCGGCAAAATGCACAATTTTGACCTAGCAATTACAAATGCAGCGATGGAATTCACATGACTGAAGACTGCATAGTTCCTCAATGACAGATCATAG
Source organism: Annona cherimola (assembly GCA_030490835.1). Taxonomy (NCBI): domain Eukaryota; kingdom Viridiplantae; phylum Streptophyta; class Magnoliopsida; order Magnoliales; family Annonaceae; genus Annona; species Annona cherimola. The sequence continues at coordinate 71,678,364 of CM059971.1, forward strand.
ATGAACAGTACTGACGTCATCAATGATGAAAGCACACATGAAATTCTAAAGGATAATACATACCCGCAATGACAATGAAACAAAGAATCAGATGTTTAGTACTGTTCTGCTCATGATGTCGTTTATTCATCACTTGTCCCCAATGACTTGCACAAGATCATAGCATGGGTAATCCAATGGCAGATGGTGTAGAAGGTGAGTACAGAAGTTATGCCAATTCTGCTCTTATGAGCGTTGTAAGCTAATTTCTTGGGTTCCTTGTATCCTACAAGGCCTCCTAAGCTTGTACATGTGAGATGGACCAAATTTAGTCCATGATCGTATGCACCCACTAGGAATATATTAAGCCCTAACATGTGGATCAGCCTGTGTCCACTCTTCATAAAGCAGTTGTAATGTGATATGATACAAGTAATGATAAAGAATAAAGAGAATAAAATTAAAATAGATAGGATAGTTGTAATGTGATATAATAGGAGTAATGATAAAGAGCAAAGAGACTAAAGTTAAAATAAATAGGGTAGTTGTATGAAAAGTTGTAGATAAATGATTGAAAAGTAAAATAATTGTACAGGAAGAAATGAAAAAATGATTAGAAAATAGGATAGTTCCGGAAACAGAAAAGTTTCAGAGTCTACAAAACACACACAGACTAAAACTAAATAACTCCAAAATTTTGGGTAACAAGAACAAGAGACACTGTAACATCCCAGGGACAATCAAATACCTTCTCCAGATTCAAATGGCATGCCAGCATCCTCGAGACCTGCATCAGCAACAAAGCATGTTAATGTCTGATGGCCAAAAAGTCAGTGAGAAAAACAGAGGTGCTTTATTGGCATGAAAAATATCTTCTTTTGGCAAAAGGAAAAGACACAATAAAATTCAAGTATGCTCAACATCAATATCAAGTGCAGTAAACAGTACAACAAAAGGTACAGAAAAAAAAATTGAATTATTAATACTATTCAGTGTCTTGAGAGCAGTTCCTCTTTGAAGGCATCTTACAACGTGAAGGCCTCAAAAAACAAATAAAGCTATCAAGAAAAGAACAGCAACTTTGCAACAATTGCTAGGTTCATATTTTTCCCTTTTCAAGTGAATCATTTTACCAAAAGAATTGCCGCAAAGGGAGCCTGCAATATTTATATATTTAGAAAAAAAGAAACACTCATGAAAGACCGGCCAAAGCCCAAATATTGCTAAGAAATTCATCCTAGGAAATGCAGAAAATGGAGGATACAAATTGCAAAACCTCCCTTATATGATCTCTTGTAGAGATCCCAAAAAAGAGACAAGGAAAGAAGGAAGGAGTGAACCTAGAACTCACTTGGATAAAGCAGAATAGCACAAATAGAATTATCGGCTATGGGTTTATATGATCCCTCGAAGAGACCCAAAAAGACGAGGAAAGATGGAAGGAGGAGCCTAGAATCTCACTTGGTTTTCTTTCTTTTTTTTCTTTCTTTCTTTTTTTTTTGCTTTTTAAGGAAAAAAAATCAAAGTAACTCAAGAGGATAAAACTGAATAGCTCAACCACAATTCTCAACTAAGGGTCTAGTCTCATTACATACTCTCTCATAGAAACCACAAAAAGACAAGAAAATATGCAGGGGGTTCTTCTTTCCAAGGAATAACATCCATCAATGCTGATAGTCCAAGATAATTGGGTCAGACACCAACATTGTGCAATTTGCAAGCTGCCTGTCAAGCATGTTGGTTTCAACAATCAAACAACGGTAAAATCAAAGAAAAAAAAATATCAAGGTACACAGCTAGCAGATGGTAATTGTTAAACTCAATGGGGAGTTATTTTGAAGGTGAGGGAATGAATGGCATGAAGCAAAAGTAGCAAACATGGCGTTCTTAAGGCATACTTAGTGGGGTTCATTTGAACTTGATACACAGTGTATCATCATCGAAAGCTGTTTCCCACCTAATTGTAGTCAGAAACTTCAACAATTTTTCAAATAGAACAACTATTTATTGTTTGGGCCTTCAAAACAACCATATCTCTGAAAACACACTGCCCCTCAGTACCTTATCATCAACAAACTTCTAGACTGGTCATGTGAGATTCCAACAATGTTTTTATAAAATGGAACATTAAAACTAGCGAAAAAATGGATCATGAATTCATTAGACCCTTTGAATTCGATTTTGAAAGAATAAATAAGAGAGTAAAAGATTTCAACAAAGGAAGTGATGAAGACCTTTAAGAAACAAGAAAAGGATTTTCTCTCCTCCAGAAAATCTCTGAATTCAAACATTTTCTTCTATATGTTGCCTGTGCTGCTGCAGTTATTCAAGCACGTGCTGCCCAAAACCAGCTTCTTATCTGCTATCTACTAGGATCTCAATGCCTGTGATTATTTAAGTGAAAAACAGGTTTCCACATACTTCCAACCAAATCCTTCACAAAAAGCATTTCGCTTTTTCTTTTGGGTTCAAGAGAAGAAAACCATTTCTGTTCATGAACTTTAATTTTTTTCCCTCTTTTTATTATAGCCAATGTCATTCCTTTAATCCTTATAGATCTGTTAACACAGGAGAAAGAGGAAAAATCTTCAACAAAGAGAAATGGTTATTAAATGATAGAATGAAAATGGAAGAAGAACAATTCAATGAAAAGACACATGAATACCTTTGTCAGAGAACTGCATGTACAAATCAACCTTTGATTGTGAGGGACTCTTGTAGGGCGCGTTCTTATTCCTCTGCCTGAGCAAATCCTCAAGCTCCTTGTAGTACAACATCTTTGCAGACCCACTCCCCCGATCCTGCTGCTTTGCCTTCTTGAACTCCTTGAGGAGGTTCCGCCACTTATCCGTGCACATCGTCGGCGACCGATCAAACCCCTTATCCTTCATCTTCTCAGAAATCTGCTCCCACAGATGCTTATTCGACTTGGAAGTGTTGAAGAGGCTGTCGACTTCTCTTCGCAGGCTGATGAGACTCCTTGTCTCTTCCTGCACCCAAGTTTCTGCACGCTTCTTGGGGGCTTTCACCTCCGGGTCTTCTCCACTGCTTTCTGCCAGAATCATCTGCTGTTGTTGCTGCTGCTGCTGCGGAGGCAAGTTCCCATTACTGACCACTTCCATCATCATCTCTCTTCCCCCTTCCTCCTTGTAGAAATCGCCAGGCTGTGGCTTCTGGGACAGATACATGGTCTGGAAAAGAGGTGGACAACACTAGACCGAGAAAGAGTAATCCATGGTGGAGAAAAAGAGATGGGTTTTGTAGAGGATTAAGCAGGGAAGAAGAAACCTCTATTGGGTGAAAGAATTCAGCTGATCAACGGTGAAAGAAGAGGGTAGAGAGAAAGATAGAGAAAGGGAAATGGAAAACAAATAGGGGAAGACGAAATAGGAGTAAAAAACCCATATAATGGGCTCCGGAGATTGACTTCCAAGATGAAGAAGAAGAATGGAAGATGCGACGAAGAGACGAGGGAAACAAATGCGTTGAGAAGAGAAGAAAAAAACTGACCACCAGTCGCTGAATTTTCCAGTACAAAATCTAAAAGCGAAAAACATCAGGTGCAGTGCGATTGTTATTCCCGACAATTTCCCATTTTAATTTTTTTTTTACTCCATTTTTAATCTTTTTTCATTTTTATGATTATTTTATCACACGTTTTCGTATAATTATTTAGTCTATTTTAATTATGTTCTCTTTAATCTTCATTTTTGCTCTGATCGAATCATTTCACTTTTTTCTTATTTTAAAAGTTTTATTAAAGGTATATTTGACAATTGACAGAAAATCAAATTAAAATTTTTCACTCTCTCTAATTATCATATTTTTAATTATTTTTTTATATTTTTATATATAATTATTCTACTTTTCAATTATTTCTCCACAATTATCTATATAACTAAGCTATCTATTTTAACTTTATCATCTTTACTACTTATCATTATTTTTATCATATTACAATATTTAACAACTTTTCCTATCTAAAATTTTTTATTAAAAATTTTATTTATTAACAAACACGCCTTGGATATCTGACACACCTACATCGAAAAATAAAAGAGATTTTTTAATTAAAATAATTTAAAAATAAGGATAGAAAAGTAAATATCAATTAGAAGTCAGTCTTCTCGTAATATTTTCCGCACTCTTTCTTGTCATATCTTTCATTTCATGGATTGCGATCTTAGGACAGCAATCCTATGTTCCCGGGAGTGTGCAGTGCTGCATGCTCCCGGGAGCATATACCTATTTTTTTTTATTTTTTTTTCAAAATTTTTTCATGAAATTGTTAAAATAAGTGTATTTAACGTATATATCAATTTTTACCATTTTTGGAGATTTTTAGATATTTATTTCGAATTTTTAAAAATCAGTGGCATTTTAGTAATTTAAAATTACCTAAAATGCCACTGATTTTCAAAAATAAAAAATAAATATCTAAAAATCTCCAAAAATGGTAAAAATTGATATATACGTTAAATACACTTATTTTAACAATTTCATGAAAAAATTTTAAAAAAAAAATAAAAAAAAATAGGTATATGCGCCCGGGAGCATGCAGCACTGCACGCTCCCGGGAGCATAGGATTTGGCTGTCAGATTTGGCTGCAAAGTCAATGTTGGAGCATTTGCAATCGCGCTTGTGTCAGCATTAGTTTACATTTTTACAAAAAAGTCACCCAAACATATGAATCCTAATTCTATGCTCCATCCCGCCCCAATTTCAACCACCGATCAACCATTCCAAAAGAAATCTGTTATTAGCAACGCCTTCATCCCACTCGCGGCCATGAATTTGATCATAGCAGTCGTGCAAAGCACCCTCTTCTTCCCAACCGACCATTTTCATGGCTCATGAAAACCCATTTTCCTTGTTTCATATACTCATCGATGCAACAGCCTTCCCTACCTTCTTCAATAGGTAATCACCACTAGCAAGAGCCATTGAAATCCAACACTATCACCAACAATTTCTAATAAGATCCAAGCTAATACTCCAAATGGAATTGCAAAGAACAATAACTTTATTATTTTTTATTGAATCCAAGCTAATACTTTAAATGGAATTGCAAAGAACAATGACTTTATTAGGAAAAACCCAAGAATTACAATGGAATGATGGGATTTGATTTTAGAATCTATCCCAAAAATCCCAGCTGAAAATGTGGTCCGTAGAATTGATAATCTCCCACAGTATCTATCCTACCTCTCTATCTCTACCACTCTACCAAAACTTCTTTCCAAAACCAATAACTCTCCTGCACCATCAGTTCTTGGCCTATTTATAAGTTCATACCTCTCAACCCACTGACTTACACCTCTTTTGTACACTACCTTCTCTTCATACACTACCTATCATCTATTCTCAATACCTACTGACCCTATGATTCACTACCCCTTAAATTCACCTTGCCCTCAGGGTGAATGCAAAAATTCTTAAAAAGCAAAAGAACAAAGAACAACAAAACAAAAAGAACCACTCACACCCTATGCATACAAGTAGCCACATCCATTATTGATTCATCTCTCGTGACTGGATCCCCCAAGATCTCATATCCATCTGACGCCGTCAGCCATCATCCCACCAAGATCCTCATGCGTATAGAAAATAATCTTATCCAGCTCATTTGGCCCCATTTCTCCTAGGTCCCAGTTAGAAGTGTTAATGGTCATGATCAACTCGTCAACCCGCTCGTCCAACCCGTTTATAAATGAGTTTGGGTTGAGATTTTTTAATAAATGAGTTGTAATCCGTCAAACCATTTAACCATTTAATTAAATAAATGGATTAGAATTTGGATTTTATAACCCGTCAACCCGTTTAGTAACTCATTTAACCCATATAATATGTTTAACTTGTTTAATTCATTCAACACATTTGACTTGCTTAACTCATTAAAGTTTTATATATATATATATAAATCCTTTGGTTATTTTTCCTTTTTAAGTCTTCCTTCAATCACCTAATTTTCATTTTTCCACCGCTGTCCTAATTCCATTTTTCCTTTACTGCCCAATTTTCATTTTTCCCATGCCGAAAACACTCTCTCATCTCTTCCTGCAAGATCATTATCTACTAAAGTCTAGGCTTTCAGGTTATTTGCTATACAACCTGTTAACAACTCATCAACCCGTTTATTAAATAGGTTGTAAATGGATTAGGGTTGAGATATTTTAAATGGGTTAATAAACGGATTAAAGTTAAGATATTTTAAATGGGTTAAGATAAGGATTAGGCTCCAACCTGTCTAACCCGATCCGTTAACACCCCTAGTCCCAGTTACCCTTGTGAATGAGAAGTTTGTGGTCATCTTGCATGACAAACTTCTATCGGAATACCCATCAATAGAGGGGCTAGATGCTCTTTCTTCCAACATCCTTGGTTGATTGCCCTTGTAAACACCTGCTTGTACTATTGTTGGACTCCAACACTTGGAAATCACTATTTCTTCTTGCTTAATAGCAAACACGAGACATGTGAGTGGAGGATGAGCAATAACTGACCTTTCCCATTTGAGAATTTACCCAAGCACCTAGACGACAGAAATGGACTTCATGTTACTCCTTAACGGAAAGTCATCTTCCTCACCCCCAGCAGTTGCTTCCTCCTTATGACTAACCTGTCATTAATTGATGTCTCTTCGACCATGCTTGCAGGTGCGAGATTGGGTATTAGCTCTGGCAGTCCAACACTCATTTCCTGCTTGTCATCCGCCCCCACATCTTCATCATGGGTAGGATTTCTACCAACTCACGCTGGAATTCCTTTCATGAAGTCTCGACTTGCCATAATCCGATGGCTCTCTGATTTCTCTTCAACAACCTCAACAATGGTAGAAGCTTTTGTCGACTCTTCATCGACTGTGCGAGAAGGTGATCCTTCCTGTCGATGACTCGCGCGAATGACGTCAATTCGAGCAATGATATGCTCGATGTCGGTTCTGAAGTGATGGTTCTCAGTTCGGATACCCTTGCTTTCCACTCCGATAGCCCTACCTTCCATCCTTACTGCCTGCATGGTGTGTTGCATGTCAATCATCTTTTGCTCCAGCGATCTGAGTCAGCCGATCATCTCCTCCTCTGGTTCCACCGTCGCTGCATTTAGCTCCCCAAACTCCTCTGCTAACCTACTAGAACTCCCATACGAAGAAGTCGCATGTGCACTCCAATACTGCTGATACCGTGCGCCCATGGATGCCATTGCTGGCCCTCTAAACAAATCAAAAGGGAAATGAAGAAATTCTTCTGAAATTGAATTTCTTTGCTAAAAACCAAAGGTCTCTTCTCTGCTATCTCCCTCCAGTTTGAAGCTCTTGTCTTCACCATATCTCCCTAGTGGTTTAGATGCTCCAATTGATCCCATTCTGGTTGTCTCGGGCATTGTAGAACTTGGTCGCAAGGGCCGGATTTCCACCTGAAGAAACTCTGATCGCTCGCCATTAATTGATTTTCTGTATCCACCAACGCTACTAGCTCTCCAAGACCGGGTAGCGTTTGCTATAGCACTCCACGAATTCAGTTCCAAACAGAGCTCTGGTACCTTTGATAGGATCCAAGCTAATACTCCAAATGGAATTGTAAAGAACGATGACTTTATTAAGAACAACCCAAGAATTACAATGGAATGATGGGATTTGATTTACAAATCAAATCCAATAATCCCAGTTGAAAACGTCATGTCCGAAGAATTGATAGTCTCCCACAATACTTATCCTACCTCTCTATCTCTACCACACTTCCGAAATTTCCCGCAACATCGGTTCTTGGCCTATTTATAAGCCCATGCCCCCAAGCCCACTGACTTACACCCCTTTTATAAACTGCCTTCTCTTACGCCGAATGATCATTACCGACCGGGGATTTCCAACCGGTCAAAAAAAAATCTTTTTTTTTTTTTTGAAAAATATTTTTATAAACATGTTAATCTAGTTATATTTAATTTATAAATCAAATTTTACCATTTTTAGATATGTATATATATTTATTTTGGATTTTAAAACCGGTCGGAAATCACGGTGATGATCGGTGCTCTCTCTCCACATACCACCCTACCATGTACTCTCTCAATACCAACTGACCCTACTAATTTTCAGCCATGGAAAATTGCGCTAGCAGCTCTGCTCCAGTCCCAAACGGAAGCAGCAATCCGGCCAACGAGCTGGCTGCCCTTTTGCAAAATTAGTTGCCATGATTCCAACAAGCACACCCTTAATTAAAAATCAGCAACTTGGCAAATCTAGGGATTACCTTCTTCAACGCTCTGTAAAGTGGATGAGAAAAATCCGATTGGTTGCGGATTTGGTGGAGAATATCTCTCTTGGCGATTGAAAGTTAAAAGCTATAAATAAACAATGAATTTCAAATGAAAATTCAATTCAGAGAGAGCATTTTCAAAAGCGCAGGTCTGTCTCAAAACATTCTCTGTGATCCTCTGTCCATCTGTCAGAAGCAACATATTGAAGATCATCGTGACCATCCTACTAAAAGTTTCATCTCCGTGCTTCTGTACTATTATATTGGTTGTAAGCTTTATTTCATTTTTATTTATTTTACCTTGAATTAGAGGCTGTTTAATTCAAGAAGAAAGTTTTCATTGTGATTTGGAAAGTTTCACGTGTCACCTGGAGTCATTTGTGTAATCCAAAAGACGATTGAGATCATACCACTGTAACTTGAGTTCTAAGTTGACTAGTGGAAACCTGAGTCAAGGCGTTAACTTGGAGAGTGGAGTAAGTGTGTTAACCGAACCACTATAATTGTAGTGTCTTCTTTGGATTATTTTTGTGGTGTGCGAAATTTATTATGTTCCTTCTTAGATCACTTTTTGTGTTATTATTCCTTTCTTTTATCAGTTTTATACGGGCCTAACAGAGCTGGCTGCCCTTTTGCAAAATTAGTTGCCATGATTCCAACAAGCACACCCTTAATTAAAAATCAGCAACTCGGCAAATCTAGGGATTATCTTCTTCAACGCTCTGTAAAGTGGATGAAGCACTACTGCTTGGAGTAATCTCAACCATTGTTAAGCCAGTATCATCTATGCAGCCTTAATTTTTTTAGGTTTTAGCGTCTTACGATGGGGCCATCAGATTTGTAGTTCTGATGCTCGAGCAAACCGGTTAAAAAAATAGTCCGATAATACATGTTTTTTTAATGTACAGATGAGGTGGATCATGATGTGAGCACAAAGGTTTGTGGACGGAGGGGTCTGGCCATGGAAGCTTCGATCGTGTGGTGCTTGCCACCAATGGAGCAAGGTGCGGTGATGTGCAAGCACTGGTTAAATCTAGCGTAGATTTGGTGGTTGCCGGCAAAGATCGGCGGATGGTGATTTCGACGGAGATAGAGAAGAGAAGAATGGTGAAGCCATGGAGGCGTGAATAGGGGAGAGGCAATCGGTGGCAACAGATCAGTTTGGTGGCTTGCTGTCCTAAGGAAGTGGCTTAGCAGTTTCATATCTGCAAATAGAGTTGGTAGATGGCTTCGCCGGCAACGTGCGTCGTTGATTTTGGATGATTATTCTGTAAATAACAAAACATAACTGACAACTCAGATAGGGAGCTATTGGCAAAAACTCCCACCTCCTCTCGTGCTGGAATGAACGGTTCCTCTTTCTCCAGCAAAAATCAACGATGCTAGATCATCGAGAGCAGGAAGCGTAGGATCATGATCCGTATTTCAAATATATTCTTTTTTATAAGCAGCCGAACTTACCTTTTATAAAATTGGAGCTCGCGCGTGGATTAAAAGGCAACTAGAGTAAAATACATAAGTGATAAGGCTGGCTTGCACAAATTATAATGTTTTTTAGGGCCAAGGATATAAATTAGGTCGGGTTAGGTATATATTTACTTTTAATAATATTATTCTACTGAAATTATTCTTTAGTTTATTAATTAGAACAAACTTAACTAAAATAATGATTAAATAAAACCAAATTTTCGTTGAATATTCATCCGATAAAAACGTCCATGATGGGATAAGATGACATTAGTACTGGGTCACAATTCGATGGAGCCGGTTGCAAGAATTCTGCCGGTCACATTGATGATAATATAAACTTTAACCAGTCAAATTATTTAAAATTATTATTTAATCAGGTAATAAAAATCATTTCAACTAGAGTGTTCGATAGGCCGTGCCTGCTCCAAAATATACACGGTTTAAATTTGAATCATTGAAAATACTTAATTCATTCTCGTTAACATATAAGTAGAGAATTCTTAAATATATTCATAAATTTTAGCTTTAATTCCTTATGGGTATGTTTGGGAATTGATAAAACTTTTTGACTGAAAATTTTGTAACGTAAAAGTTTTTGAATTTGTCGAAAATAATGTGATACAATATGAGTAATAATAAAGAATAAAGATAATAACATAAAGTTAGATGAGACTTTTATGAAATATTTTTTTTATATAATTTCTTTCATGTTTGAAATTTTGATAATTGATGGAAAATCCACTTCATCTACTGTATTTAGGACGTGTTTGACAATGAAGAAAAAACGCAGGCTAAAACTTTTCATTCTTCATAACTATTTTATTTTTTAATCATTTTTTCACATCTTTTGATACAACTACTCTACTTTTAAATCATTTTTACATAACTAACCTATTTATTTTAATTTTGTTATCTTTACTCATGATTAATACTCCTATTATATTATCTCATTTTTTCTATTTTAAAAAATTTTACCCCAAAAAGTTTTTTGTTCGAAAGTTTTATTACTTCTCAAACACACCTTTAGTATCATTTACATTATCATTAAAAAAAATTTCATTTATTTAGTATCATTGTATATGGGTCTCAACTATAATTGTGTAAAATCAACATTGAAATAGTTTAATGTTGAAATATCAATTTTAAAGTAGTATTTTCAACATCTAAACTACCGAAAATATTATTTCTATGCAGATAGATAATTTTATAAAGATTATTACATTCTAAAACGTGTAATATGGGTGTTAATGGTCACGATTAACCCGTTAACCCACCCGTCTAACCCGTTTATAAATAAGTTTGGGTTTAAATTTCGGAATAAATGGCTTAGATCTACTAACTTGTTTAACCATTTAAATAAATAAATGAAGCAAGGTTGAGATTTTACAACCCGTCTGTTTGTAACCCGTTTAATCCGTTTAACCGTCAACTCATATAGTAACCCATTTGACGCGTTTAACCTCAACCCATTTACAATATGTTAAAAAGGGGTATATATATTTCCTATATCCTAAATTTTTTTCCTATTTTAGTATTTTATTATCTATTTTCCTGTTTCAATTTTCTAATTTCTTTTCTTTGTCTATAATTCTATAGTATCTTTGTTGTTGTCGTGTTGTGATGTTACCATTGTCGTCCCTACCACCAATAAGATTCTTCTTTTCTTTTGCCTTTTTTCCTTTTTTTTCCTCCTCTCTGTCTTTGATCATCTCTTTTTCCATATCTCCCCTCTCTTCTTCCCTACATCTCTCTCTCTCCCTTCATTTCCAACCTTTTCCCACTTTATCTCTGTTTTTGTTTTCCTCTCTTTGTCCTCTCTCTGTCTCGTTGAGTTGCTATCTTTCTTTGTATTAGCACGTTGAATATACATCATTCTCTCAATGAAAATCTAGCCATGCTATATGCCCCTTCGGTGTAGATCAATTTACCATGATAATTATAAAAAATATATACTCATCTTTAAATTAGTTTTGTTTTAATTCATTTGCTACATATATAACCCATTAACAACCCACCAACTTGTTTATTAAATTGATTTTAAATGGGTTAAGATTGGAGGTTTTTGAACGGGTTACTAAATGGATTAAGGTTAAAAAAATTTAAATAGGTTATAATTAGGATTAGACTCTAACCTGATCCATTAACACCCCTTAATGTAAATAAATCTAAGCAATTTTTCATAATTACATATAAATATATGTATTTTTGAGCAAATATGGCCTATGCGAGTACTCGATTTGGTTGAAATTTAGTTTCTTATCTAAACAAATGATAATAAGTATAATAAATAGATTAGATTTTTCATTAATGATTAAAATTTTAAATTTTAGAGGGGTTACATGGCTCTGCTTTTGGAGCCTACTGTTAAAATAGATAAGTTCGTTGTACGGATAATTATGTATAAATGATTAAAATAGTTGTATAGCAAAATGTGAAGAAATAATTAAAAAATAAGTTAATTATGAAAAGTAGAAAGTTTTAGTTTGAAACATTTTTATTGAAAACAAACATGCCCTATATATTTATATTTTCAAAAGGGGCTCTGCTGGCGATCTTATGTAACTCCCTTGAAATTAAAAATATTGATAATCGATTTAAAATTCAATCAATTTATTGTATTTGACATCGTTTGTTTATCTAAGAGATCGAATATCATCCTAATCAATTGTGTTTATAACCACATTTGTTGAAAAATATATATTCATATGTAAATTATGAAAAATATTTAGATCTATTTACACATATATTAGAATATAATAACACTTTATAGAATTATTCATCTACGTATAAATGATATTTTAGACGGTTTAGATGTTGAAAATATAATTATAAATTTGATATTTAATGTTAAACTACTTTATTACATTGATTTTCAACATGACCCATGTACAATGATATTAGATAAATAAAAAGAATTCAAAATACTATAAATGATACTATTATTAAGTCAATTTGGTATAAATTATTAAGATCACATAGAAAGAGAGTTACAAAAGTAGGTCCGCTTCAAAAGTTACTTTTTACTCATCTCATACCCATGCAATCGTCATCCACGTCAACTGTCGTTATTACCTGTATGAAATGACTGATTTACCTTTCCAACACGTATTCCTGCCACTATCACGAGCCTCAAATGTCTGACACATGACAATGCAGAGTAATTTTGAGAAAAATTGGGAAGAATTCCTTGTATACCTCAAGTATTTTCACCTAATTCTTAATATATCTATAATATTTCACAAATGCTGTTATACAGTTATACTTATAACATTTTATCATAAATTCATAATATACACACACTGTTAACACAACCGTTATTTATCTGATGATTATGTCATTTTAAAAATTTTCTAGTTAAAATAATTCAACCTTTATATAACTCTTAAATTATTTAATATCATGTATTAGTTATTTACTATTATCAATTGAGCTATGTTAAGATTAAATTGTCTTAATCGTCTTTTCAACAGGGTAAATGACGGTTATATTGACAGCATATCACCCTTATATTGACAGCATATCTACCCTTATATTGACAGCATGAGCATTAAATAAATTTAAAGTGAAATGGTACGGGTGCTGGAGAAATTTGTGAAATATTATGGTTAAAGAATTAGTGGCAAATGTTATTAACATGATAGGAATTTTCCCAGAATTTTATAGAAAGATACCCAGATATAATTTCAACGGTCAAGATCCTTCAATCGTAGTTGCATGACCACCGATGGTAATATCAAACCCCATCTTCCCCAACCGAAGCATTGACCCCCTTTGCCCGAGTTCTTCCTGTGCTCTGAAGAATTTCCAAAGGCTGAAATATCTACAGAAAATTTGCACGGAAATAGACAATGACGTTCCCCCAATCGTCTCCGGCGGCCAGCAACCATCATCATCGACCAGCCATCTTCTCCAGATCCAGGTCGCTGCCAGCCACGCCTCCATCGTCTTTGCAACTGTCAACACATTAGCTCTTAACCGCCCGACGAGCTACGAAGACCAAGTTTCCTGTCTTCTTCTGCTACACCGTCTTCATGCTCTCCACATTCGACAAACTCCACCCAGCGGCAGCGCACAGACATGCACCCTGACGCTTCCGCCAACAGCACTGCAAAATCCTCCCAACTTCCTATGGATATTTTGTTTACTACCGGGGTAGATGGATTTACCGATTTAAGGATTGAAGAATGACAGTGATGGTTGGGGCGGAGCGCCGGCCGGGAGAAGATTGATGGGTAATCTGGGCATTCCTAAAAGAGTTGTGAGTGCACTCGGGTGCAACAACTAATTTTTTTATATTTTGTTGTGAAATTTTTTCTATATAATTGTTAATCTATGTATATTTAACATATGTATCAATTTTTATTATTTTGGAGACTTTTAAATATTTATTTTTAATTTTCAAAATCAGTGACATTTTTATAATTCATTAATTACAAAAATGTCATTACTTTTTTTTTTTAAAAAATAAAATTTTAAAAATCTTTAAAAATGGTAAAAATCAATACAGATGCTAACTACACCTATATTAATAGTTGTATACAAAAATTTCAAAAAAAATAAAAAATGAAATGCACCCGGGTGCATTTAGTGACGGGCTTTCCCAAAATATTGAAAAAAGACTAATTTGACTTAAAGGCCCATCCTTACTTAGACCAAACTAAAAATTGAATATTTAGGTCTTTTTTTCGGTTTTTTCTTTGTAAATTTGTTAAGCTGGGTATATTGAATCTATAAATCAAATTTTACTTTTTTGGATATTTTAAAGTATTTTTAAAAATATTTTAAACATAATAGCATTGTCGTAGTTTCCGTCCTTTAAAAATTACAACAATGTTACTGTGTTTAAAAATATTTAAAAAATACTTTAAAATATCCAAAAATAGTAAAACTTGGTAAATAAATTTAATACACATAACTTAACATATTTGAAAAAAACTAAAAAAATACCAAAAAATATATTCTTTTAGGCCAACATAAGTTGATCATCTTCCTTTCACTTATATCCATTAATTTTACTTAGCTAGCTCATCATTCTAGATTGGTTTGAAATCCGGTGATTTCAGACCAGTCCAAAAATATATATATATATATATGAGAGATTCCGGTGCAATAGCGCTGAAATGGGCCCCACATGATCATGAAATCATTATCTACTCCACCAATTGTATTTAGAATAATGTATTCTATTACCATACTCATTTTCATCTCAATCAGATACTTTAAAGTTGTTATTTACATCAAACTATTTTATTACGTTGGATTTGTATCATTTTCAGATAGGGCCCATATACATATCTGATTGGTATGAAAATTGTTATGGTAATAGAATACATTATTCTAAATACAATGGGTGGAGTAGATCATGATTTCATGATCATGTGGAGCCCATTTTAGCGTTGCTGAACCTGAATGGGGCTCTATATATATTTGAAATTTTTTTATAAACATGGAAATCTAATTATATTCAATTTATAAACCAAATTTTATTATTTTTATATGTGTATATATTTATTTTGGATTTTAAATATCAAGGTATTTAAGTCATTTAAATTATTTCAAATAACTTAAATACCCTGTATTTAAAAATCCAAAATAAATATATAAATATATCCAAAAATGATAAAACTTGATTTATAGATTAAATATAACTAGATTAACATGTTTATAAAAAAAATTCAAAAAACCAAAAAAGATGTTTTTGGACTTATCTAAATCCCCAAATTAGTATGAAAAGATCATTACTCTTTTACTTATATTATAAACTTTCAAAAATTCTAAACATGTTCACCAATCAAAAAATCCCAAATATATTTATATATTTTGCTCAAAAATTCATTCGTATCCCCAACCTTACATGGGAGTATGATTATATACACCATAATGTATTTTAGACTAAAATTCAACATTCATTTATTTTATTTTGTTTTTTACTTTTGTTTGATTTTTTCTTCATAAATTTCTTAACTGTATTTAATCTATATATTAGGTTTTGCTATTTTACTTCTATATATTTATTTTTTAAGGGATAGAAAATGAATTAAATGCCCCTGAAATTGATGACTTTTTAAAATTAAAAATAAATATATAAAAGTATTATAAAATGACAAAACTTAATATATAGATTAAATATAATTACGAAAACATACTTATGAAGAAAAAATTAAATAAAAGTAAAATAAAATAAATGAATGTTATATTTCAGCCTAAAATACATGATAATGTATATGATCATGCACATGATATAACAAATGCCCAAAATCTAATTTAGTTTATAAATAAAAATCACATTCAAATAATTCAAATAATATATAATTCTATAATTGTAAAATGTATGATTCTATAGCTATAAAAATATTAAAGTTTTATTTAAATATGAATTTATATTTTAAAACTAAAATTAGGGTTGGGCAATTCTTCATTTCACAAAAGAAGGTGGGTATGAATGAAATTTTAAACAAACTACATGGATATATTTGTAATTTTTGAAAGTTCATAAGTGTAAATGGAATTAAAGATGAAATTCATGAGTATATATTAAATTTTTCCTAATAAAAATTTAAAAATTAGAAAATTTAAAGATAGCTGACAACTATATATGACATGAGTACTGGGAAATTTTTCGAGAAAATTCATAGTATGAGAGGATTTTGGCATGAGTATTGGGAGATTTTTCAAGAAAATTCATAGTATAAGAGGATTTTGACATGAGTATTGGGAGCTTTTTCAAGAAAATTCATAATATGAGAGGATTTTTTTTAAAAAATATTTGGATAAACAAGGAATTATTGCCAACATTTTTAAGTATATTTAGAAATTTCTATCAAAACATTATAATAAGATTCAGATCAAATGCATCAATGTGCACTAAGCTTTAGTTTACTTAAGCGCATGATTTTTTTAATGTTTTAGAATTCATATGTAGGCGCAAGTTACATAAGAAATGATTTTTTCAAAATTCAAATAAAATATTAAAAATAATAAAAATATA
The DNA here is from genome assembly GCA_030490835.1 of Annona cherimola. Taxonomy (NCBI): domain Eukaryota; kingdom Viridiplantae; phylum Streptophyta; class Magnoliopsida; order Magnoliales; family Annonaceae; genus Annona; species Annona cherimola. The sequence continues at coordinate 71,695,054 of CM059971.1, forward strand.
AAAATTATATTTGTAAACTTCAAACTTTTTTGATGAAAATATGAACATCATAATTGTGCCCACATAAATATATAAAAAAATTAAAAATGGTACAGATCACTGGTGCACTTGCTTCAGATCCTTTGTAATAAATTATAGAATCATCATTATGAAGCATATTTTATACCATTTAAACCATATTTTAGACCATTTAAGTGTGAAATTAATAACTATAAAATTAATATATGAGTTCAAACGACAATGGTCCTATTAGCCTAGTGCGTAAGTATTTATCTTTTAAGGAAAATTATATTTAATTTATATGTTAACTTTTATAAATTTTTAATGTGTATGTATTTTTTGAATTTAAAAAATAATCAGTTTTGGAGTATTTAAGTAGCACCCTCATTTGATTTTTCAAACTCAAAACTATATGCATATATCTAAAAATTATAAAATTTGATATTAAATCAAATACGCTTGAGTCCACATTTTCATAAAATGAAAATAGTCATCCTAAATTAAGTAGTATTGCTATATAGATTTTTTGAAGCCTACTAGTCTTGCTATATTGTTTTAACATTTTGTAATATAGGTTCATGCATATATTTAATTTGGATTAAACATGGTTAATTAAAAAATCAAGAATGCTTTTATGAAACTTCTCTTTTAAGTAACCTCCTCTATTTTTAATATTTTAATGCTTGATAAAAATTCACTTCTATTATATTTTGTATTATTTATATTATCATTGAAATTTGTTTATTTATTTAGTATCATTGTATATGTGCCTCATTCACAAATGTGCAAAATTAAGAAAATAAAATGATTTAATATTGAATATTAATTTTTAATTAGTATTTTTAACCTTTAAAATATCTAAAATATCATTGGTATGTGAATAAATGTTTCTATAAATTATTATTACATTTTAATATATGTGGAATACATCTAAATTATTTTTTCCTAATTTACATAGAAATATATTTATTTTTAAGCAAATGTAACTTGGTTTTCTACCTAAACAAGTAATGGTAAATATAATAAATGGAGTAGATTCTATATTAATTATCAATGTTATAAATATTAAAAGAATTACATAGAACTACTCTTTGTAATCTAAACATTGTATATAAGCATATTAAATTTGGCAGGGCAAAAAACCACATGTTCAATGGTCTCAAACAACGCATCTGGAACAAAGTCCAAGGATGGAAGGGTAGGCTCCTCTCGTGGGGAGGGAAGGAGGTCCTCATCAAAGCTGTCGCCCAAGCCATTCCGACCTACACGATGAACATCTTTCTACTTCCAAAAGCCTTTTGTAATGAAATCAACAGGATGCTAAGCAGATTTTGGTGGGGGAAGAAGGAAAACAAACGGAAAATGTGTTGGGTTGCCTGGAAGGATATGTGCACATCTAAGTTATCGGGCGGTATGGGTTTTAGGGAGCTACATATTTTCAATCTTGCTCTTCTCGGCAAGCAAGTTTGGCGCCTCATTTCGCAAACAAATTCGCTTTGCTACAGGGTTCTAAAAGCAAAATACTTCCCATATGGCGACATTTGGAGCTCAAAAGCCAAAGCTTTCGACTCTTTTACCTGGAAGAGTATCATGAAGGCAAAGGATATGATACGGACCGGCTGCAGGTGGCGTATTGGCAATGGAAAGCGGGTGCAATTCTTTAAGGACGCATGGCTTGAGGACCGGTTGCCCAAAGCGGGACCCCTCCCGCGGGGAATCCCGGACGACGTGAAAGTCAATCATTTCATAAATGAAGCTGAGCACACGTGGAACAGGGAGAGGGTTGAGGCGGCTGTGGGGGAGGTGGGATGGAGACAAATTAGTCAAATACCCCTACCCCACATGACAGATGAGGATCGGATGTTCTGGATTCATGAACCAAATGACATTTATTCTGTCAAATATGCCTATAGAATGCTGAACGTGGCAATGACCAACCCGTCAAACTTGGCAATTTACAAAACTATTTGGAAGACGAAGCTGCCAAGCAAAATCATGATATTTGGGTGGAGACTATTCAAAGATGTCCTACCAACCAGGCAAAATTTACTGTTAAGGAGTATTGATGTGGATCCATATTGTCTTTTTTGTAGATCTGAGACGGAAGATGCTGCTCATGTATTCACGGGATGTCATCATATCAGGGCAGCGTTCTTGCAAGCTGTTAGAATCACCTTTCCCTCGGAGTCGATACAGGATATTTTTCAAAACCTGGTCTCAACAAACAGACAGGGAAGGCTTGCTTTCTTCATCCTCTACTGTTGGCGGGTGTGGTACATGCGCAACAAACTTAGGGAGGAGGGGGTTTCGCCAACCTTTGCCAACATCATCGAGTGGTGCAAGGACTACCTCGAGCAACACAAGAGAACAAAATTTCTTATTTTGGATGGGATGATTGATAGACCCCTAGCGATCAGATGGTCTAAACCACCAGGCAGCTATCTCAAAATGAATGTTGATGCAAGGAAACATGATGATACTCAGGCTTTGGGTTTTGCTGCTATTATTCGGGATTCAAAGGGAAGGTACATTGGTGCAAAAGGATGGAGACGAAGTGGCACTATGAGACCTTTTTGTATGGAGGCGACTTCTCTCATCTTGGGTCTCAAATGGGCTATTCAACTAAGACTGAGGAATGTTCAGTTCGAAACTGATTCACTACTCCTTGTCAACTATATCTTGAAGGACGAGCTGATTCTCTCACCGGCTGGGGTAATCATTGCGGAAATCAAATCCCTTTTATCTTCCTTCCCACATTTCTCTTTCCATCATGTGTTAAGACATGGTAACGCTGTCGCTCATTCCTTAGCTGATTTTGCTTCTATTTCTTTTGTGGGCAGTCAAGAGTGGTGGGGCAATCCCCCTCACATAATTTTAGAAAAACTTTGTACAGATAATTTTTTGGCAATGAATTGCTTGGACTCCACTATCCCATCCTCCCCTCCGAGTGCAGAGGAGAGGGGATAGGGTGTCCTTTTCATCAAAAAAAAATTAATATAATCATTAAAGTAGGTCTCAAATGGAGAAGTTCTATGAATTCAAATTTATAAAACCTATTGCATAGGATTAAGACTCCAAATAAAGGATGTGTTTGAGAAATGACAAATCTTTCGAATGAAAAGTTTTTTTATGTAAAAATTTTTAAATTGAGAAAAAATGATATGATGTAATAGGGGTGATGATGAGGAATATAGAGAATAAAATTAAAAATAGATAGATTAGTTGGATGGGTAATTATGTAGAAATAATTAAAAAATAGGATAATTTGTAGAAAAATGTAAAAAATGGTTAAAATAGCGTATTTGTGGAAAATAATAATTAAATTATGGTATTAATCTGAAAAGAATGTATTAAAACTTTATTTCTAATCTGTTATTTTAATTCAAGGAATTTCTAATATATTTTCTTACATTTTTTAATTTTATTTATTTACAAAAGTATTTTCATTCTTTTAATCCAAAGTGTTGTGCTTGTAATTTCAGGCAAACCGAGCGAATGCAATTTTACAAAAGTTGTGCATGACTTCAATTATAATCATGCCCTAATGCAAAAAATCTTTTTTTAATAGCCAAACTACCTTCATGAAAATTGGAGCTTATGTGGATATTTTAGCCAAATTTCTTTTTTTTTTTAAATTTTAGGGGTGGTATTTGTTTATACAAAAAACTTTTCAAACTAATTTTTTTTTATCTTTATAACTGCCCTATTTTTAATTATTTTTATTTCTTATTATACAACTATTCTACTTTTTAATCATTTTTACATAAATACTCACATATCTAATTGATATATTTTAACTTTATTATTTTTACTCTTTATCATTATCTCTGTCATATTGCATCATCTTATGTTATTTTAAAAAATTTTATAAAAAAAATTTTCATTAAAAAATTTATCACTTCTCAAACACACCCTTAAAGTAGCTGAACTTCATCTAGCAAAAGTCAATAAGATAAAATACAAAAGTTTGAACTCAACAAATTACCTTTGTTTTTTATAAGGGCATCGGTATAAATTGGGTTGGGATGAGTTAGGTTATACAAGTGAGGAAGTAATTTTATATAATTTTTCATTTTTTAGATGTTGATGATTGATGCAAAATTCAATCTATTCATTATATTTAATATCATTTTTAGCTAGAACACCGAGTTTAATTCAAATTAAATTTGCGCACAAGCCACATTTCCTCAAAAATAGATATATTTATTTGTAAATTAGGAAAAATACTTAAATCTATTAATATATGTATTAGAATGTAATAATATTTTTATAACATCATTTATCAACATAGTAGTGATATTTATTTTTTTTTGATTAAAAGAGAAGCTCCGACACTGTCCACCTCTGCAAGAGGGAAAGGGTAGAGGTGGAAGGGGAAGGGCTATCATCGCATAACAATGCCAAAAAATTATCTGTACAAAGTTTTTCCTGAAGAAAAAAAGGTGGGTTTTCCCTCCATTCTTGTTCAGGCAAAAAATTTGAAGAAGCAAAATCAGCAAGAAGATGGGCCACGGAATTTCCGGACCGCAGAACATGGTGATATGACAAAAAATGGGCCATTTGGGCGATATGACGAATCTGAGAAACGATTGTGCCCACCGGAGCCCTGATCGCGTGTTCGCCTGTCAGAAAATCAATAAGAATTAGGGAATCAGATTCCACTTGTAAGTTATCAAAATGGGCCTCCAAAGCCCACGCTAAGCCAAAGCATAAAGCGGTTGCCTCCATAGTCAACGGGTCCATCAGCTCGCGCCTGCTCCAACCTTTGGCCGCCACAAAGGAACCGTTGGAGTCCCAAATAATTGCCGCCAACCCTGTACAGTTTGTCAGGCTGTTCCGTCGGCCATCAATGTTGATTTTGAATTTTCCTTTGCATGGCTTTTTCCATCGCGCCTCCATAGGTTTCTCAAAAAAAGGTGTCCTTCTAATAACCATCGCCATCTGAAAGTGGTCTCTAAAGTCAATGCACCACTCCTTAACCTTCGAAAACACCGGTTGTAAACCCTCCGCTCGGAGTCGGTTCCGAAGAAACCAAATGCGCCAACAATAAGAAGGAAAAGGGTAAAGGCGTCCATACGTTGAGCAGTGGAGAAAACCCGGAAGATATCCCGAATGGTGGGACCCCGTAGGAGAGAGAGAATATCGCCCATGACATTTTGATAAACCGGCTGCGTGGCACAGCAGTTAGTAAAGAGATGAGTGATGTCTTCCACATGCTGCTTACAAAAGAGGCATGACGATTCCACCATGATACCACGTCGTTGCAGATTGAGAAAAGTGGGAAGAGCATCCAGGAACTGCCTCCATCCAAAAATCAGAATTTTACTTGGGAGTTTTGCTTTCCAGATAAGCTTGAAAATCCCCTGATTGCGATCATTTTCGTCCTCGCCAACCACCAGGGGCACTTCCGCATTTTGTGTGAGGAGCCGATATGCAAATTTGACAGAGAAATGTCCATCCGGTTCGGATTCCCAGTAGCAGAGGTAGTCCTCGGTCCCAGAAGGGGGCGGGTATGGAAGAATGATGTCACGACCCGACTCCCCAACCGCTTGCAAGAGCAGAGTTTCCTCCCATAAACCATCCTGTTCATTTCGAAAAAAGCTGACTTTTGCATCATCAGAAATGTGTTCAGGTAGAGGTCCCACCTTAGAAAGAGGAGTAGAGAGCCATCTATCCCGAAAAAAATTTGCCCGATTCCCCGAACCAATTCTCCATCGGCATCCTCTAAGGATTGCATCTCTGGCACGCAGGAGGCTCCTCCATGTGTATGAATCAGATGGCCTCGGCTTAGGAGCCCAGATGTCTCCATGACTAAAGTATTTAGCCCTTAGAACAGAGTAGCATAGAGAATCAGTGATTGATATCAATCTCCACACCTGTTTTGCGAGTAGCGCTTTGTTGAAGGAGAATAGGTCCCGGAACCCCATACCCCCAGCCGCCTTAGTCTTGCACATATCCTTCCACGCTACCCAGCTCATCTTCCTTTTTCCATCATTTTCGCCCCACCAAAATTTGCTCAACATACTCGCAATTGCATTACAAAAACTTATGGCGATGAGGAAAAGACTAATGGAGTATATGGGAATAGCCTGGGCTACCGCTTTAATAAGAATTTCCTTACCACCCCACGACAGTAGACGTCCCTTCCATCCCTGGATCTTCCGCCAGACACGGTCCTTTAGCTCCCTGAACATCTCCTTCTTAGATTGCCCGAGCCATACAGGCAATCCCAAATAAGATTTAAAATCCGAAGTGCACGATCCAAACTGGCCAACAATGGCATTCCTCATAGTGTGGTTGGTATTAGAACTGAAGAAGAGGGCGGTCTTGTTGATGTCTATAACTTATCCAGAACACTCACTATATGTCCGCAGGATGGAAAGAAGTACCCTCACTTGGTCATCCGCTGCCCGAATAAAGATAAGGGCATCATCTGCGAAGAAAATGTGAGATAGGATGGGTCCCCGTGGACAGACCCTGATTCCATGGAGCGACTGTTGAAGCAAAGCCTGGCCGAGAAGGAGGGAGAGTCCCTCTGCGCAAATAAGGAAAAGGTATGGGGAGAGTGGGTCACCCTGGCGTAGACCCCGCCGTGGAGTGATGAGGGGGGTTTTGTGTCCATTCACTAATATCCAGTAGCGAACAGACTGAATACACCTACGGATCCAGCTGATCCACACCGGACCAAAGTTCATCGCTTCCATCATTTGACACAGAAAATCTCATTCGACCCGATCATAGGCTTTGGACATATCCAATTTGACGGCTAATTCCTGCTTCTTCCCCTTTCTTCGTTGCCGGAGTGAGTGAATAACCTCGTACGCGACGAGCATGTTATCCGTGATGAGACGTCCCGGAATGAACGCACTTTGCTGAGGAGAAATAACTTCACTGAGGCATCCTTTGAGTCTATTGGCCAAAACCTTTGCTAGAATTTTATATACGACATTGCACAGACTGATGGGACGAAACTCTCCAAGTTTATCAGCTTCCGGTTTCTTTGGAATTAAGACAATATTTGTATGGTTGAGAGCTTGGATATGTTGATGGTGATTCTGCATTGAGCGGTCGTCCATAAAAGCTTTACACATAGCAATGATGTCGCTCCCAACAATACTCCAATGTTTCTGGAAGAAGCCAGCAGGAAAACCATCAGGCCCAGGAGATTTTGATGGATTCATTGATTTGAGGGCCTTTCGAACCTCCTCCGATGAAAGGGGCCTGGTCAGACAATCACGGGAAGCAGTTGATACCTTCCTTGTTACAAGATCCGTGATTCGGTGCAGGTTAAAAGGCGTCGAGCTTGAGAAGACTCCCTGAAAGTATGATAGCGTAGTATCAAGCAACCCCTGGGTGTCAGAGATCCTGACTCCCCTATCATCCACGAGGGCTTCGATAAAATTTCGTCTCCTGCGATTCGATGCAACGCGGTGGAAGAAGGAGGTATTTCTATCACCGTGTTGAAGCCAGTGCACTTTGGCTCTCTGTTTCCAGAATAGCTCCTCATCTTCCAATAGGAAGTGGATTTGCTGCTTGACGCGTTGGATATTCTTATCTCTACAATCTGATGGTGTTTGGGAGTTCAGAGATTGAAGTTCCTCTTGCTTATGATGTATCAACTTACGAAGACCTCCCCATTTTTCCTTACTCCATCTTGATAAAGTCGAGCTGCATCTCTAGATTTTCCTCAATAGCAGTGCCGAAGGGGAGGTTGCAATGGAATTGGTTGTAGTCCAAGTGTGTTGAATAATAGCCTGTGTATCTTTGTCTCTGTCCCAGAAGAGCTCATACTTGAAATCACGTTTGGGTGGTCTCATGTGTTGCTTAGAGTTGAGGAGGAGAAAGATTGGATGATGGTCTGACGATACCGCCGATAGGTGATGGAGCTTTGCAAAAGGGAAGATCGTAAGCCACTGTGGTGATGCCAGACCACGGTCCAAACGAGCCTCGACCCTCTAATATCCTCTCCTGTTGTTCCGCCAGGTCATAGGAGGGCCGATGAAGCCCAAATCCATTAAATTACAAGTATCCATCACATGCCGAAAAGAATCCATCTGATTTTTCGGTCTCGATCTGCAGCTTCTGTATTCGGAAGGACTAACCACTTCATTGAAATCGCCCATAATAAGCCATGGAGTCTCAGATTGTGCATGGAGTGAAGAGAGGATATCCCAGCTTTCGGTTCTCTGCCGGACGTCCGGGTGGCCATAGAAGCCCGTGAATCGCCACCCCCCGGACATCGATGTCAATGTGGTGTTTTGAGAAGCCCCTAATGTTGACTCCATATTCCGTGTTCCAGAGAAGACACAGACCTCCCCTCCTATCCTCTGAGTCTACAGCAAAACAGCAATCAAACTGTAATTTTCTTCTTACCCACTCCATTTCTCTAGATGATCGCTTGGTTTCACAAAGAAAAACCAAACTGGGAACTTTCTTCTTGACAAGGTCAAGTAGACACCGAATTGTCCGTGGGTTCCCAAGTCCACGGCAATTCCAAGCTAGGCAAGCCATTATTGGAGGTGGGGCTGAGGGGAATCCTCAGCCTCCACCAAGTCCACTTGAATAGTTCTGCTTCTCTTGGTCGTACCCTGCTCGGAGCATGCGCCATCCCCCCCCCATCCATATTATGTGTTCTTTTTGTTGGAGTAGAACGAGGTTGCTGTAGATGGCCTGTTCCCACATCATCATGAAGACCCTTCCTAGCCCTGCGTTTCCAGTGGCGTGTCTGTCCTTTCCCTTCCACCCAAGGCTGTGCAGATTTTTCCATGTCATATTCCCCCTCAGACTTAAACCCCTTTGTTAGCTGTTGCAGTTTATCTTTATCCAAACCTTGAGAAAAGTGAGGGGCATTTGGAGATAAGGTTGGTTGAGACAGCCTCATCCGCTCGGCCTCCCCCATAGGATTAACCTCCTTGCGAGTGAATTCAGCTGGGCAGAGTTCCTTGTGCCAATAGTCGTGTTCCAGGCTGTGTGAGATGAGAGGGACGTGTGGGGATGCGGTTGGTTGAGGTGGCCCAACCTGTTTGCCATCCCACATTGGGTTTCCATCCTTACTAAAAACTTGGGCTGGGCAACATGCTGCATTGTTCGTGTTCTGCCCATCCATACTGGCCGTGGGGGAAAATCCCATTTGTTGTGGACAGTTTGGGGTCTCAGCTAGAGCTGGTTCATTAACCAGAGCAGAAGAGGTTGGGGAGTAGCACTGAATGGGGTACACAGAGGAGGGAGGCGGCTTGGGTGTCTGGGAATGCAATGGGGATGTGATTGGTTTAGAATGTTGATGAAGGGCTGACATTTCGGACGTGCCTTCATGGTATGCTATCCCCGTATCTCCATAAAGTCTTTGAGTTCGTAACTTTTCAATAGTCTTCCCGGGTGTTTGATGCAGCTGATGGAACCTCGCTCGCAAGTGGCTGCCATAAGGGAGATCCTCTTCCTTGAGTGTAGCATACAATGCCGAGCTGTGTCGACACTCCTTGAACGCATGCCCTATCCTTCCACACGCAAAACAGAAAATTGGCAATTTTTCATATTGAAACGGTAGCCATTGTCTCTTCAAATTGTCCACTTGGATGAATATCCCCCTTCGGAGAGGTTGTGTTAGATCCACCATGACAAGTATCCTTATGAGATGATCCGTTTTTTCCACTTGCAGGCACTGCTCAAAGGACGACCCTACTGCTGTTCCCAGAGACATTTTGTCGAGCAGGTAGGGTGCGTTCTTCAGCTGGATCCAGAGGGGTGACCGAGCCATTGTCACTGCCCCCAGCGACGTGGCCTGGAGCAATTCCTGGACAACCACTAACTGCCGATCAAAAATCCATGGTCGGCCCTTGATGACAGTATGGCGATCTTCCTCCGTTTCAAAATGCAACAAGAAGAGGTTATCTTCCACCTAGGCAATCGATACCCGAGCTGTCGTTGGCCACACCTTTCGCATTGTGGCTTTAAAGGCCTCCCTATTGTAGGATTTGGTCGTCCAGAGGGAGCAGAGGGCCGCCGGTTTTTCTCCCGGTTCGATTTTCCGGCATGTCTTCTCGCTGTCGAGCTTCAGCGTTTGGATCTCCTCTCCTAACAGATCAGCCATGGCGTGGCTCCGCAACCGTACTCCCCCCCTGCTCGAGGTGCCGTCCTTGCCTCTCTGGTCGTTCCCGTGGTTATATCGACCACTCCGATCCCGATCAGATGATGGCTGCGGGGATAGGCACCATCGCCAGACAGAGAGGAGTTTTCTAATATAGTAGTGATATTTTAGATGATTTAGATATTAAAAATATTACTTTAAAATTGAAATTTATCATTAAACTACTTTATTATATTAATTTTACACATTTATGGATGGGTCTCATGTACATTGATATTAGACAAATAAATAAATTTCATGATAGTATAAATAGTGTTAAGTACAATAGATAGAGTGAATTTTTTTATCATATATTAAGATATTAAAAATGAAGAAATTTCATAAAAGCGAAACTCATACAAGTAATATTATTATTTTATATAAATTAAAATATACTTAATTTAATTTACTTGAACTCTAAATGCACTCATGAATTTTGCTCTTAAATTTATACCTATGAAATTTTGAAAATTAATTTCGTACTCACGTATTTCGTCTAAACTACTAATTATACCTATGTCGTTAACACTAATTATACCTATGTCGTTAACGAGTAAAAATTGTCAAGTTAAAACTTTTCAATTTAAAACTTTTCAATTTAAAACTTTTCACTCTCCATAACTATCCTATTTTTTAATCATTTCTTCACAATTTTCTATACAACTATCCTACTTTTCAATCATTTCTACACAACTACCCACACAACTAACCTATCTATTTTAACTTTATCCTATTTACTATTCATCATTATTCTTATTATATCACATCATTTGATAACTTCTACTTTCTACAACTTTTCATCAAAAATTTTACCCATTCCCAAACACACTCTAAATGTGTTGTTAGATCATCTGTCAAATGACGTAAATGCCCATCCCGTGGCTCTGCCGAACTTACCCATCCTCAAGGTTGTTCTTCTTCTTTGCTCCGACCAACCAGATAGGGAAATTTGTGGACTTCGATTGTATGCTCCCGGGGCACATACACCTATTTTTTAAAAAAAATAATTTGAATTTTTTTTTTACAATATTGTTAATCTATGTGTATTTAAGATGTGTATAAATTTTTACCATTTTTAGAGTATTTTAGATATTTATTTTTGATTTTTGAAAATGCCATTGATTTTCAAAAATAAAAAATAAATATCTAAAATACTCCAAAAATGGAAAAAATTAATACATAGGTTAAATACACCTAGATTAACAATCTTATAAAAAAAAAATTTCTTTTAAAAAAAATAAGTATATGCGCCCGGGAGCATTGAGGTTTAATGCTCCCGGAGCATAGGATCAGGCTCTCAATTTGGTTGCCACCAACTACATCTGCTCCGACCAACCATTGCCCTTGTGTACCCACCCTCCAAAGTCCCAAATCTTGCTGCCAGTAAACCTGACAGCATAAGCATCGGCATACCTTGAAGCAGACCCTCAACATCCACCAAATTCGGTTTCCAGGCTGCAACAATCACCTGGTTCTTCTCTAACCCAAGCTCCATCTTCCTCGTCGAAACACATAGCCATGGATACCACTGCCGCATGCGACTAGTAGCTGGCGGCCTGCACCTCCAATTGGTGAGACTGACCACCAAATTAGCTTGGAAGTAATCCATGCTGTCGATTTGTTGTTAGTGGACGGTGGTCGCCAGGTCTGTTGGTGGAGTGCTCTCTTCTAAAGGGGAGGCTTCAACAAAGTAGAATGCTTCTATAGCAAGTGTGCCCGATCAAACTGGAGCTTATCAAGTTCTGTTAGGGGGCAAGCTGAAAAGCAAGCCTGAGCAACGAAGTGAGGGGTAGCGATAAGATCGGGGGCTAACACTAGCCCAAAGATCGTCGTTACCATTTCCTTGATTGCCATTATCAATTTCCTTGGAACGATTCTATCAAGTTCATTTGCCACCTGAAAAGCCACCAAAAGCTTTTCAAATGATGACTAAAGAGCAACACTTGCTTGGTTCCGTACACCATCTAATTCCTCCAATGTCTAAATCTGCTCGATTACACGAGGCTATAGAGCAGCCTCGCAATCTTGCGGTTTTTTTCCTTAAGCTGTTAGTCTTCCAAGAGGCCGACGGCATGCTTTCTTCTGAAGTTCGGGATGATCTGTTGCTGGCGTGCTCTCTTCTCAAGGGGACGCCGATGGCAGATTCAAAAATTTCGAAACTCAGAATCCATGTCTTGAGGGACTTCAGGAGAATAAAGTTGGAAGGGAGGTTGAGATCGCATCAGCTCAAACCCAAATGGGTAAGAGAGGCACAAAAAAAAGATTCGAAGGCAGTCTCATCGGAGGAGAAGAAAATGCTAGCGTGTAATTTACGGTTGCCAATTTAATGTATGGCCGCCGCTGTTGGGTGCCTTAGCGAATTTAATGGTGCGGATGACTGGAATTGAAAAGGGCGACCAGAAGCATCGCCGGCATTGCTAAGTTCCAACTGAATGCAGAGACCGTGGATTTTGGAATGGGGCTTCAGATTCATGGCTAGATTTCATAAAGGGGTTTCAAAATTGGAGATCAATGCCCGTCAATGAATATAGAGAGGCTGCGATTTGGGATTTTTCATGACTTTCGGCTATAGGAAGAAGGATGTGGATGACAATTTGGGCACAAATTTTGAATGGGCATTTACATCATATTTTATGGATATATACTTTACAATCACCTCAACTGTTATTATAATCGGACCATAATACATTCATATAAATTTCATATGACATTCTAATAAACATCTAACAATATCTTTATTTTTTATCTACGGTCGACACTTCCATGAAATACCAAAGAAACTATGCCACACCAGACCAATTGTATGTGTGGAAATGGTGTTACCATCAGATTATCGACCATTCACGTCATTTGACACATGCCTTAACAGTACATTTAAAGAGTTGCTAGCGGCATTGGCGGGTAAAATAGGTAGGCATAAGAATATTTTGAAAGTTCGTTGATATATTTACAATTAAGAATAAAATTTGTAAGTACATTTGGAATTCATTTTAAAATTTATTAATGGAAATAAGTTTAATTAACTGAATTGCGAAGTAGTGTTTTAAAATGCTATTGTGAGTAGAACTAAAATTTGGTCTAATTATACCTTTGTCCTTAAATTTTCACTTTTGTAGCTTTTAATCTTTAATTTCTCTTTAATTTAAAAAGAAATAATTTTTATGAGTATTCATATATTATATTATTTCAACAGAAATTACAATAAGAAATCGAGACATTCTTATAACATTCAAACATTATTATACGAATATTTTACTAATATTCTAATTTTTCCTTACGATATTCTTAAAAATCTAATTAGTGGACGCCACCACAGAAATCTATATAACTAGTTTTCTTGAGTCACTTATCGTGGATTTTTTACGTCACTTTATTTTAATTATATTTAAGGAGAGTAATTCCCTCCTATTGTTTTCTGGGAATGATTTACGTGAATGGCTACATTTTTTCATTTGGATAATGTTTTTTGAAAATGTCTACCACGTGCATATGATACTGTGATTCCCAAGAAACAGTCTGCCCATCATGAAAACTTGAAAATGTACGAACATGTAAAATGAGTTTATGGAGACGGTTTTGTAAAATAAGGGTGTGTCTGGTAACGGACAAAAAATGTAAAGTCAATTTAAAACTTTTCACTCTCCACAATTATTATATTTTTTAATCATTTTTCCACATTTTTCTACACAACTACCTTACTTTTCAATCATTTCTACACAACTATCCAAACAACTAACTTATCTATTTTAACGTTATCATATTTACTATTCATCATTACCCCTATCATATCACATCATTTGACAACTTTTATTTTTCAAAACTTTTCATCAAAAGTTTTATTTATTACCAAACACACCCTATATATATATTAACATTTATATATACCATAAGTTAGGGTATATTTGACTTAAAATGGGTCCTACAATCAGATTATTTATCGTTGTATAAATTATATCTTCTTTTATGTACTGTATAAATTATGCCTTAAATAATTTACATGTTGGAAGAAACTGTAAAATTGTTATTTACACAAACTATTTTATTATATTTTGTATCATTTTTAGATGCGACATACACATATCTAATTTTGATGAAAATTAATATGCTAATAAAATAAACAATTCTAAATACAATGAGTATAGTACACTATAATTCATAATGACATGGGACCGTTTTTAGCCAAATGTACTATAACTTACGGTACACATAAATGTATACTATCAAAACTCATATATATATATAGGATTATATTCCTGTGCAGCATTGCTGTAATGGGCCCCACATGATAATGAAATCATGATCTACTCCACCCATTGTATTTAGAATATTGTATTATATTACCATACCAATTTTCATCCCAATCAGATATGTATATGGGCCCCATCTGAAAATGGTACAAATCCAACGTAATAAAATAGTTTGATGAAAATAACAACTTTAAAGTATCTGATTGGGATGAAAATTGGTATGGTAATAGAATACATTATTCTAAATACAATGGGTGGAGTAGATCATGATTTCATGATCATGTGGGACCCATTTTTGGGCCACTGTACCGCTGTTCCGGTGCAGTGACGCTGCACCGGAACAGCTCTCATATATATATATATATAAGATATGATGTGGTGCAGATAGACTGCACTATAATGACAATGTAATTTGTTACAAAATAGGTCCCATGTATATTAAAATATAATAATATATTATATACTCATTTATTCACGTAAAAAAATTACTTGAGACAGTTTAGAAATTGAAAATATCACTCTAGACTTGATATTTGTGTTAAATTGTTTGATTATGTTGATTTTGTACCATTTTAAGATGAGACTTATAAACATGTTTGATTTTAATGAAAATTAATATAATAATAAAGTAAATAATTCTAAATATAATAGATAAAATATATTTTCTATACATCAAGTGGGTCTTACATTACATGGACTATGTGGTGCAATTGAATAGATTGGATAATTTTCTTATATATATAGGCCCTGTGGAGCCATGTGACCCTTTCAATCTTTAAGATTTTGATTCTTAATAAAAAAAATTCAATCCATTGAGTTTAACATTATTTGTCTATTTAGAAGGTCAAGTTTCATATCATTAAGTATGTTTATGGTGCACATTTGTTTAAAAATATATGTTCATGAGTAAATTATTAAAAATGCTTAGATCCATTTACAATAATATTTTATAAAATCATTTATTCACATGAAAATGATATTTTAGATGGTTTATATGTTGAAAATATAACGTTAAAATTGATATTCAATATTAAATCATTTTATTATATTGATTTTCAATAGAGCCCATGTACAATGGTGCTAGATAAATAAAAAAAATTTCAATATACTATAAATGATACTAAACATAATAAATGGAGTAAGTTTTTCATAAACTATCAAGATATTAAAAATAGAGGGATCACATGGAAAAAGAGTTTTTATAAAAGTGAGACTTTGTGTGTATATATAGGGATTTATTTCAATTTATCTTGATGCATTAAAATTTCAATGCATGAGGATGCAAAACCTTATTTTTATATAACTTTTTAAATTTTTTTTATAAGATTATTAATTTAAGTGTATTTAACTTATATATTAAGTTTTACCATTTTTGGAGATATATAAATATATTTTTTTGATTTTTTAAAATAGAGGTATTTTAGTCAGACGAAAATGGCTAAAGTACTTTTATTTTTAAAAATGAAAAAAAATATACATCCATATTCAAAAATAAAAAAATTTATCTTATAGATTAAATATGCATAGATTAACAATATTCAAAAAGTTTTCAAAAAATTATATTAAAAAATGAGATATTGCACTCTGATGCAATTTCAATGCATCAGGTGCATTGAAACATTCTCCATATATTTATATATAAAAGACGTTATCCGGTACAATTACATGTGGGCATACATATATTTATACAGACCTTGCCAAATGAAGGCCGTGTGAATGTCTCGGTTGATCTTTGCTAATAGACTCATAGTTAAAGGCTTAAAGCCCATTAATCCAGGCCGATCCACTGCAGAAAAATTATCTTTTGGTAATCGTAAGTAACCAAAAAAGATATTTCGTTAGTTACACAAAATTAAATACTTTGTTAATGATTATAGGCAAATAATAATTTGAATTAACACTTTGACATAGAATTTTATTTGGTTGCTTAAGTATGTATGTCATGAAGCACTGTTTTAATGAATTTTCTAATAATTGCCTATTGGTTGCATACATGTCGTCATAAAGAGGACATAGCCCACTGTTCGCATCGTGGCGTGCATTGTGCATGCGTGATGGCCCGTACTCGAATCCAATGGGAGCATACATGGTAATAATAATAATAATAATAAAAAGCACATATGCTGCAAATGATTTTACAACTAATTTTTTCTATAAATACTCAAACAACAAAATTTTGCTTCTCACAATCCCCAACAAATTTTATGATTGGTAATCACATTAATTAGTTGCGATGTTATTAATATCATATTATTGTGACTTATATGTATATGCATAGCCTATATGATCAAGGAAATTGCAACAAAATTTGCTAACAATATATACATTTATGGATGTGATGACGAGATTATGATTGCCAAAATCAAATTCAATGTAGTGATATTCCAGCGAACAGTTCTATGTGATGATGATTAAGGAAATGAAATTGGGAATGGGGATGATGAGGTCAAGTCAAAACGGTTAAAGAACAAGGGAAAGAAAAGGAAATGAAAAGGGCTCTTTTATTTGTAAGGTTTAGCTTATAATTAGAAGGCGTCAAGATAGGTTGCTAAAAATGCATATTCCAAAACCATGCAAGAAAACGAATAAAAGCAACCCACGAAGCAAGAGGAAGAAATAGAGAGAGAAGGTAATCAGGGAAAGGAAGAAAGAGAGACAGAGAGAAGGGAGATGGATCGCAGCAATTCAGGTGGCTTGTCATGGGCTGATCAGTGGGACTACAGCAATGATCCACCGCCACCAAACCGTGATGATGATGATAGCAAGAAGAGCAAGGACAGCAAGTGGGCCAACTTTAAACAGTGGATTAAGGACAAATGCAAGAAAAAATCTAATAAATAAATCACATATTCCATTTTCTTCTTCTTCCTCTGTTACATGCTTGCAATTCTTTTCCTTCCATTCCTTTCAATTTGTAAAGTTGTAAAGTGCAAACTCTCTCTCATTGTAACTAACACAGTATGCTATTTTTTTCTCTTGATAATAATTAAGAAGGTTGTAGGTTATATCCCTCAACATTTTCCATGTATATATGGACATAGATTGAATGTAACGGGGAGAGTGGGAATGAAAATTTTCGAAACAGTGACAGAGTACTATGTTACATGATAAAGATAATTATTATAAATAATTCAAAGTAAGAAAATTAAAATAGAGATAGCTCTACGAAAATATATAAAATAAATTTGAATATACATGAATATTGGAAAAAATAGAGTAATTAAGTAATTAAAATATAAATCATATAACCAATCAAAAAATATAAATCACATAAAAAGATATATTGGAAAGTTTGGGGATTTGTACTTCTATATTTTACGAAACTAATACCATTAGGAGGGCATCTATGATGACAAGGGCATTATTCTGAAAAAAATGATTACAGGGGCATTATGATAATTAGCCCCCAATAATTGCCTTCTCATGAAATTTTTTAAAATACTATTTATGAAAGAGAGATTTTTTTTGAATGGTTATAATTATATTTTTAACGTATAATTATAATAATGCAACAGTAAAACAATCTATGTATCCATGTTCATTTATCTATTTTCAAAATAAAATACTAAATAAATTTTAAAAATTATCAATTTTACATGGATAAAGGAATATGTAGGACCCACAAATATATGGATTGGTATCATAGTTAAATATATGACGTTAAATGTGATGGATGGATTGAATTTTTATTGATCATCACGAGTGGCTCATCAACTTACTAAAGTATTAGAATGTAATCATTCACCCATATAACAATTGATTTTAGATCATTTTCTGACGAGGCTCAAACATAAATCTTATTAGGATGAAAGATTCTATGCTACTGAAATAAATAATAATCCACAATAAGTGTGAATGCCTGAATTTCTTTATAATTACATTTTTAAGTTAAAATCGAAATAATTTTTTATCAAGTTGATTTTTTATGTTTAGTCCACACGGATTTTTTTTTTAAAAAAATGAGGTTTCGATTCGAAAAAAAAATGAGGTTCTTTATTATTATATTTTTAACGTGTAATTATAATAAGTTAGTTTTTTTTTTTTTTTTTTACTTTTAGCCTAAACAGATAGTTTTAAATATAATATATGGCTTGGATCTAAAAAAGGAATAAATAAAAGGGAGTGCAGCTTGCATCCAGTTTCTATCTTCCCACAAGATTAATATTTCCTCATCCGAGTAAATTTTCATCACAGGACTAAAATATATACCAATGGATGAGAAATTCATCCTAAAGCTAGATATATAACTAGTTAGATATGGGATATTTTTACTTCAGATAAAAGAATTTTTCAAATGAAATAATTGGAAATGTTTGATCCGTTCTAAGTTCACATCAATTTGCAATATAAGCACATTGCTTCATCTCAAATTTTTTAGGTTAGGATTAACGTTTTGGGTAATGCTTTAATATTTACCGTAAGTAAGTATGTGAGCTCCATATGTTTATCTTTAATTTTTAATTTTAAAATATTTAAAATAAAAAAGTTATGATATTTATCCACGTTTACATTTTTTTATGACACCAAAATTTATATGTATTGCAAACTTTTATACTAAATATTTTTCAAAAATGTTAATAGTTACGTTGTAACTCTCAAAAGACACTATTTTTTATGAGACATAATAAGTTTATGAAAATATTCACCTTTTTTTGATAACTAAAAGATTTATATTAAAAGACAGAGCCAGACAAATCCATATAAGTGATTTACAATTTCTCTAGGCGGTACAACTCCTCAGAAATTTTGGTCCACCTCCATTTTAGCAGCCAAAGACGCCAACGGATGGGCTACGTGATTACCCGAGCATAGAAAACGAAGGAATTTTACCTGCCGCGCGGTCTGGGATGGTCTTCTGACCCCTTGGATGTAGACTCCAGTCGTTAACAGAACTGTACAGTCTCCAGAGTCCTAATTTGCGCATGCTTGAACTCATATAAGATTCTTGAATTGAATTTATATTTCAAAACAGTTTTTCAATTTTAAATATAATTTTTTATTTTTTAATACAATTTTTTATTTTCAATACACATTATTACATTCTCATCCCTTACACGAGTTCCATTCAATAACTATTTAAGAACTCATTGAAATAAAACATAAACTTTAAAATCTAATCATCATAAGATGACCGACTTTTTCTTGGCCAGCTGGTTTAATTTGCTTTTAGAACAAAATTTTTAGTGTCCATACAAGGCAACTTCCATTATAAGTTATATCAGGATCTTTTATTGATTATTTTACGTTATAAGTGATGATATTTTTAGAGTTTAGTCCTTTGAGATTTATACACGTCCATTAGTTTGAAGGCTTTTGGTTCCGATTCCATTTCAAATCCTTAATGGACTTTTTTTTTTTTTTTTTTGATGGTTTATATTTACATACATCTCAACACATAGTACATCATAGTTCTGAGACATTCTTACAAACAAGGAGATACATAACTCCTCCAAAGAAATCTGGAGACACAGCTCCACTAAAGAATTAGGAAGAACAACTTCCATCCAGCCCAAGGGAGACAACAGCTCCCATCCCACCTCAAAGGAAGACCACAGCTCCCACACCATGTTTCCGGGCCGAAATCCCAACGTGAGATTCGAACCCACGACCTGCGGCTAAGGGGCCCAATGCCCCTGCCACCTGCGCTAGCCGCAGGTGACAAATCCTTAATGGACTTAATTTCTTTTGCATCAAACAAATTATTGCCACTTTTTTTTTCCCATCAAAACCAGTGGACTTAAGAATTCAGGAGTGATGTACTTCCATCAATGAAATTGGACACTAATGAGGTCTATAGAAAATGGGACCATTAGCATATGCACTAAAAATAAATTCTCCTCAATTAAACCCAACCACTTTAACTTGAATCAGAATAAAAGCGGTGGGAAACAGATTCTGAAGGTGCCGCCCACTGAAGTCTGCCTGGATTATGTATATGTTCAACCCGTTTCTCCCCACATTTCTCTTGTAATCTTTTAATCTTCTTAAGTTGATGATTTTGTAGTCTCATTTATGATCGTTTTGTTGAATCCGTCTCTCATGAACCGGCAGGATTGCTGCCCTGCTGGTGACGGACTGGACTGAACGATGGTAAATCTGGGTTGCTACAATCAATAAGGATTTGGTTTCGACGTGATTTCTTCCAAGTGGCTTTGGTTCATCACTCTTGTGCTTGGAAGTCATGATGTAAGTCATAAATCCAGGGAAACTACCACTAGAATCTGCATCTATTTTAATAACATAATCACCACATTTTTTGTTTGCTATTTGTAGACACCCCAATTTTGAGCCGTATTAATTAAATAGGGGTCTACTATATGAAATTGTGTTATTTATAATTATAATCATGATTTGAATTAATCTGCAATGAAAATCCATCATTGAGCCAGATTTATACTTAGGTGATTATTATAAAAATTATTGGCCATCAATAAGTATGGATCAATGGCTAAGATTGCTTGCAAAGAGGATGCGTGTGTACTGATTTGTATGCAACGCCATAGCACTATACCCTAAATCCATCTTCCCAAAAAAAATTGCACTTCTTCCTCCGGAACAGTTCAACGGAAAAGCCATGGCTGCCATTTGCGATCTCCTTCCACAGCCGCCGAACGACCAATCAGAATCGTTCATCGAGTTGACTGCGTGCGCGCCATCGTCTATCTTCTCCGGCGAGGCTCTGCTTCAACATCTCCGGCTGATCCATCCTCCTTAACATGACATCCGAAACCCATCTCTTCCCATAGTTGCTGTTATCACGTCGTCGCTCTCCTCCCAACTTTGATTCCGGTAGCAACCTCCATGACAGCTTCCCCAACAACATCCATCTCTCCTCTAGATCTGGCGACGCAGCTCCACACCGGCGACCCTCAACATCCATGACGCCACCAGAAAAACCAATGCCAGCATCCATGGTGGAACTCCAACCAGCGAGCAACACTCTTCCCATCCATCATGGCAGCAGCTGCAACGATCTCCACCATTCGATTTTGTTGTTTAGCCACCAAGCAAGATTACTTGGGGATGAAGTAACGAGCAACAGTAGGCCGCCTGCCCAATGCCAACACGTGCTTCGCCCCTACACCAGTAGCCAATCAGAATGCGCCACGTCAGTAGCCCCCGGCATTCTAAATACGGCCCCCTCTAGACGTTGACACACAAGAAGCCCCATGGAAGCAAGGGGAGGAGACGCTGGTTCTCCATTTTGCTCAGCCTCTCTCTTCTTTCATTTCCTTCTCTCTCCTCCATTAAAATCCTGCTGCCCCAACCGAGTAACCCAGAATATACCCAAAGCACCGGTCCAGCTACACATGTTCCAACCAGTGTTGTAAAAATCGGACCGGCTGATCCAACTGGTCTAAGTTCCGGTTCGATTACCATCGGTTCGGTTCAATGGAAATAAACGGTCTGAACCGTCGATTTGACGGTCGAACCGGCTTCATCGGTTGAACCGTGTTTGACCGGTTCAAACGGTTTCCGAAAAATGAAAACCTTGCTCCTCTCCCACCCCCGGTTGCCTTCCTCCTCCACCACGTCTTCCACGATCGCTGGCGCACCCTATCGCTCTCCCATTCCAGTTCCTTCCCACTAACCTGCGCCCCTTCCCCCACTCTTCTCTCAGCCTCCGTCGGCGTGCTCTGCTTTTCCCTCCCCGTCTCCTTCGTATGCACTCATTAGATCAGCCAAATCCATCGAATTCCCAACATGCCCATTTGAGTTTGTCTCTCTGATCCGAATGTCCGCTCCGCTCTCCTCGTCGCCATTCTCCGCAAGCTCCTCTTGCTCTATTCTTCTTTGCAGCCAGCGAATCGGGTCCTAGTCTACGACTCTGCCACGGAGAAATGTGCCCGCTTTGACGGCTACGCTCCGATAGTCCGATTCCCACCCAGAATTCCCTCCAGGAAGTCGTCTTCTTCGATGGGTCTCTGCATTTCGCCACGCGGGAGCCGTTCTCAATGGTGGGTTTCAACGTGGGCAGCGGCAGGTGGAGAGAATCGGCGACGGAGCTTTCGATAAAAGCCGCTGCCATCGGCGACCCCCTGCCGCCGCAGGTTAGATCGTCTTCCCTTTGTCCGATCGACATTCGGCGGCGACGAAATTGTGCAGCTCCTGCTTCTGGCGAACAACATAGCAGCAGAGCCCCCAAATCAGCGACGACACTATGCAACCCATTTTTCGGCGACCAGCAGAACATCGATACTGACATCAGTGCAGAGCAGCACAAGTGTTTTGTTTTCTTGATAACAAATCATTCCTGTCTCCCTCTTTCATTTCATCCTAGCCCTCTAATTTTTTTTTTAAAAAAATCAAAATCATGGGCCATCCACCATCTGCTTCTGCCTCACAGAGAGTAGACCGCCGAAATCTATTATCCAACATGGTTTAAGATGCTCACGCTATTTGCAAAAATAATATATTTTTTGGCTCACTTAAACACGATTATCTAATTATCATAAAAGACCGAGATAAACAGAAAAAATTTAAGAACCAACAACTAATCAACAACAGTCAGGGCTTATTACAAATTTAAGCCTTCTAGGTTAGTTAATGTAGTTAATTTTTTTAACATTCATATTTTTCCTTTTAAAATTTGCTATTAATTTTTTCCTGCATGTTTTGAACTTATATTGTGATTCTTAAAATCTAACATATATATTTAGGATTTATTAAAATATAATTTTATTCATATATTTATTTATTTATTTAAAATTTAAAAATAATTTAACATTTATGACATTATAAATACGTCATGCTGACGTCACCGGTTCGAACCAGACCAGTAACTTTACCAGTTCAATCACCGGTTCGGTTCTGACAACATTGGTTCCAACCCTCTAAAAAATGCTCCATTTATTATTTAATGTCATAGCATATGATTTGCCTCTAACCTGTATCTCTGTTTATGTAAACCAGTGCTTTATCTGTCAATACAACATTTGGGTTCTAATATTCCCAAAAAGATTAGTGCGACTTCTCTTTTTATATTATTATTATTATTATTATTATTATTTTAATATTTTAATCTCTATTTATTGCAATAATATCTATCATAGCGCCTACTACTTGCGAAATGGGAGCTACAGCTTGGCGACTCCACTGGAGAAGGCTATATTTTTCAAATCATCGTCTTATGGCATATGAAAAAAAAGGGCATTTTTATTTCCATTTTGGTAACATTGCATGTGACTAACACAAGCTTTTAAGTCTATAGATAGGTGCCGGGAGGGAAAAAAGCATGCTGAAAAAAATCTCCTCTCAAGCCTAGAAGCGTACGACAGATTCTACCCGCAGCTCCACTTTGACATGAAGATACCCATCTATGCTTCATCAACGTTGTAGCAGAAACCGACCACAATAAAGCACGACAAACAAGGGTGCAGCAAAGCAAAAATAGAGAGAAGAAAAAACTTTGCTGTAAAAAAAATCTATCCAGGAACCTAAAATGTTTTTAGGTCTAGAGGCGTAAAACAAGTTCCGTTTATGGCTGGCTCTGGCTGTACACATCGACATCGACATCTCTTATTTTATATCCAAAAGGGGATTACAACCGATTATCATTTACAGTCCTACTAATCTTTGAGCTAATCTATACAGGAAGCCAAAGGGCAGCTCTTTCATCCCCATTTGCATGACCAACACAAATCTGGAGGCATGCTGCTACTTTACAATAAAAGCAGGCCGAAATGAAGATTTGGAAAGAGGCATCAAAGACTGGATGAAGCAGTTGGACACTAAAGAGAGCCCTGTGACCAAACTTGAAAATTTTTTAGGTCCAATGACATCTAGAAACATTTGAACGAGGCGGCCGCAACCCAGTAACCAGTTTTCGAGCCCAAAGCGTTAAATCAACTTCCCCACCCTTGTTTCTGAAACAGGAGATGTCATATCATATTTTCTTTAATTCTCCTTTGGCTTCTTACTAAAAAAAGAGGGGTGAAAAAAAAGAAAAAGAAAAAAGTGAAAAGGAAAAATAAGTGAAAGAGAAAAGCAAAAAAAGGAAGAAAAAATATAACTCAAAGTTCCGGTTGCTTACAGGCTAAAGCTACACATACGAAGCCAACAAATCATTTTTCAAAGAAAAATACATCATTCTTATTTGAAAAATGAGATCAAACAAAGTAACAAATGAACGGATGGAAGACATGCTCTACAAAATACTAGAGCAATGCCAATCAACAACAAATTTACAATATCAAGAGTCGTATTCCTTATCACAACATCAACAAAATACAACTTTGGGCTAGCCATTCACCTTGATACAAAGATCGCATGGCCTAACAAATGTAAGAGACCAAATAAAAGAAGTCCAGACACAGTTTCAAAGCCAGCTCCAAGAAATAGAAAGAAAAATTAAGCGACAGCAAGGGGGAATACCTTCCTTCGGCAAAAATTGAAGATTTATGCCTATTTCCAAATACACAACTACCTGAAAATTTTAAAATGTCAACCCTCCCTATCTACAAAGGATATCATGCCCACATGCCCATCTCAAGGCCTTTTGCAATATTTTATACCCTCTAGTAAAAAAGAAAGAAATTCTAATCGTGTTATTCCAATATAGCTTGAGAGGGGATGCCCTTGAATGGTATACGTTACTTGACTACAAACAAATCAAAACACGGGAGCATCTGTCTCTAGCTTTCATGGATCGATTTTCTTATAAGCTAAATACGACCTTAAGGCAAAAAGATAGCGAGTCCTTCTCGGAATACATGGCAAGATGGCGGGCCTTAGCAGCAAAAACGAAGGTTCCCTTATCCCTTAATGAGTAAATATCCATCATCATCAACTCAACACACCCAAATTTCTCCGTGTATTTGGTCTCACACCCCTTTACCAACTTTACACAACTACTAAAAGTAGCGGACCAAGTTGAAGATGGTCTAAGGTCTAAGGAAGGAAAAAATTTCTCCATGGCCACAACAAAGGGATGTTAGTTATCTCGAACAAGCAAGCCAGACATCTCAAATGACAGACATCGATATGGAAGTTAATTTCGTCAAGGGTAATACCAAAATTTTTGACCATTCTATTTTTATAACAAAAGTTCCACCTATAATGCTCTCGTTATCTTGCAAGGCCGAAATGTCAACCCTATTATTCTTCAAAGAAAATGTGCCGACCATGTCATTTTATTAGAAAAATCTATAAAGCTCGTGCAAGAAAATCCAATTTCTTGTGAACCACCTATGGTTGAAAGACAACTCTCTAGTGTTTTCCTGCAAACCTAGAAACTCCACTCAAAATAGTTGGCCAACCAACTTTGCCTTACATGTCCCCAGAAAATGTCTTTAGTCCAGTCAACTAAACAACACGCCCACAGCCTAAAAATGCAGAAGAAAACCCAAAAGCTCCTTACGCCTCTAATCCTAACATCCATCTAAAGCAGTCATTGATATCATCATCTATATAACCATGTCCGATCACAAAAGATAAAATATTAGTCTTATCGACAAACTAGGCAAATATTTCATAAAAAAGAGTGTCAAGAAGTCTCGTCAAAAGAAAACTAAGCAGAAAAGACGACTCACAAGCCACAAACAAATTTATTCATCACATAGACAATCAAGTAGAGGCAGCTAAAAAGCCTCAACAAATCATCATCAACACAAGCAATATTGACAAAGTCAACAACCAGTAAGGTCAGCCTTGAAAGCTGCAAAATGCGTAGGGCATACAACCATCACCAATTAATCTACCGTCACAAACACATTACTACCACACCCACGAGGAACACTTCAAAATGGCTACAAGATAGTCTTTTCATCAAGCTTAGAAGGAAAAATGTCAACAACAAGTAAAGATAATATTTCATCGGGAGCAATATTTATTTCAAAATTATTCAAGGTAACGCTCTACAAAGGTGGGGCAGCCACAATAGATATCAAGCACAAAAAGCAGACTACCAAAGCTGCATGACAGAGAAACATTAAATTTAAGCTACAAGGAAAAATTTACAAACAAATGTTGAGGGGTAAATGGTGGAGAAAAATGCATTTATATTATCTCAAGGCACGGGAGGCAAGCAATTTCAAAGAAAAAGAAAAGAAATTATTCTTATATCAAGTCACATTCTACATCAAACAAGGTTTGGGATCCTGGAGGCAAAGTTGTATAAAGAAAGGTATTTGTGTACATATCTTTTTTTTTCAAAAAAATCAAAAAAAAGAAAAAAGCAGAAAGAAAAAAGAGAAAAAAGAGAGAAAAAAAGAGAGAGAGAAAAAACAAAGAAAAAAAGATAGAAAAAAAGGAGAAGAAAAAGTTTAGTACAGTGAAGTTGGCACTAAAGCAAAGCTCAACTTGGTAGACACCTCAGAAATTGAGAGTGTTAAATTCTTTGCCATTCATCGACAAGTTGCCTATGGCAAAGTGGGGCAGCTGTAGACACTCTAATTTTGAGCCATATAAATTAAATAGGGGTCTACTATATGAAATTATGTTATTTAGAATTATAATCATGATTTGAATTAATCTGCAATGAAAATGCATCATTGAGCTAGATTTATACTTAGGTAATTGTTATACAAATTATTGGCCATCAACAAGTGCGAATCAACGGCTAAGATTGTTTGCAAAGAGGCTGTGTGTGTACGGATTTGTATGCGACGCCATAGCACTATACCCTAAATCCATCTTACCCAAAGAAAATTGCACGCCTTCCTCCAGAACAGTTCAACGGAAAAGCCATCAGAACCGTTCATCGAGCTAACCGTGTGCGCACCATCGTCTGTCTTCTCCGGCGAGGCTCCGCTTCAACATCTCCAGCCGATCCATCCTCCTCAACATGGCATCCGAAACCCATCTCTTCCCACAGTTGCTGTTGCTGCGTCGTCGCTCTCCTCTGCCCAACTTTGATTCCAGTAGCAACCTCCATGGCAGCGCCCCCAACGACATCCATCTCTCCTCTAAATCTGGCAATGCAGCTCCACACTGGCGACCCCCCGCTTCCATTTTCAGCATCCATGACGCCGCCAAAAAAAACTAACGCGATCGTCCATGGCGGAACTCCGACCAGCGAGCAACACTCTTCCCATCCATCATAGCAGCAGCTGCAACGATCTCCACCATTCGATCCCGTTGCTTGGCCACCAAGCAAGATTACCTGGGGATGAAGTGACAAGCAACAGTAGCCCGCCTGCCCAGTGCCAACACGTGCTTCGCCCCTACACCAGCAGCCAATCAGAACGCACCACGTCAACAGCCGCTGGCCCGAAATTGCTATAAATACCGGTCCCCCACAAGATGTTGACGCACAACGAGCCCCACAGGAGCATGGGAGGAGACGCTGGTTCTCCATTTTGCTCAGCCCCTCTCTTCCTTTGTTTCCTTCTCCCTCCTTCCATTAAAATCATGTTGCCCCCAACCGAGCAATCCAGAAAATACCCAAAGCATCAGTCCGGCTACACATGTTCCAGCCCTCTAAAAAATACTTCATTTATTTTTTAATGTCATAGCATATGATTTGCCTATAATCCGTATTTCTATTTATGTAAATCAGTACTTTATCTTTCAATACAATATTTGGGTTCTAATCTTCCCAAAAAGATTAATGCCAATTCCTCTTTTTATTTATTATTATTATTATTATTTTAATATTTTAATCTCAATTTACTACAATAATATCTATCGTAGTGCCTATTGTATGCGAAAAGGGGCGCTACACTATTATTTCTAATGTAAATGTACTACTTGTTCCAGGGTTGGCTAGAGATGAATTTATAGTTAGGAGAACACCGATGCCTATCAGAATCGCTCTCTCTTACCAGTGGAGATATTTGGAAGTTCCTGCTGGCACCTTCATATGAAGGCGTATTTGGCAACCGAATCGAGCTTGGGAGGTGAACAGAAAAAGGGAAGGGATGGAGAAAATCTCTCCCTCTCTCTCTCGACATATCAATGCATATAAAGTGCAGTTGAAAACTTGCACGCTTCATATCTCACGATTTATATAATAAAAATATTTGAAAATGCAAGAACTCGACTTATCGATGCATATAAAGTGCAGTTGAAAACTTGCACGCTTCATATCTTACGATTTATATAATAAAAATATTTGAAAATGCAAGAACTCGACTTATCAATGCATATAAATTATAAAGTGCAGCTGAAAACTTGCACGCATCATATCTTACGATTTATATAATAAAAATATTTGAAAATGCAAGAACTCAAGGGTATAAGTTGCAACCAGGCACATGAGAGCATAGCCCTTTACTTATATTTAAGTTATTTATTTGGTAAGATATGAAAAAAATACTCACTATTAAATAACTTTTGTTATAATTCGATATTTTAACTACTTATCATATTTTTCTATTATTATCTCTGCATTTTAACTACTTGTCATATTTTAATTATTTTTCACACAACAACTTTATCTGTTTTAATTTTAATCATTATTCTTATCATATTATATTACTATCTCCTAATTTCAAAATTTTATCATAAATTTCTTTTCTACTTTTTTCATCTTTTACCAAACAGATCCTAGATAATTTTTTATTTTCTTAATAACTATTAAGATGCCTAAAATTATTTTGAATGCTAGAGTAGTCAGGAATGTTTCTATGCTCCATAGTGTATTGAAATTTCAGTACACCGGGGTGCAAAACTTCATTTTTAATATATATTTTTGATTTTTTATAATATTATTAATATAGTTGTATTTAATCTGTAAATTAAAATTTACCATTTTGAATATGTGTATATATTTTTTTATTTTTTGAAAATAAAGGTACCTTAGCCATTTTTAAGTGACTGAAATACCCTATTTTTAAAAATAAAAAAATATATTTATATATCCAAAAATAGTAAAACTTAATACGTAAGTTAAATACACTCAGGTTAATAATCTTTTAAAAAAATTTAAAAAATATATTAAAAAAAGAGTTTTGCACTCCAATATATTGAAATTTCAATGCGTTAGAGTGTGTTGAAACATTCTTCAGAGTACTTCAGCTTGTAGCCTATGGAAAACAAAGAATGTTTCAATGCAAAACTTCATTTTTTACATTTTTTTGAATTTTTTTTTATAAGATTGTTAATTTAATTGTATTTATTCTATAAGTCGAAGTTTACCATTTTTGGATATGTGTATATATATATATATTTTTAAAAAATAAAAATACTTTAGCTATTTTTAAGTGACTAAAATACTCATATTTTTGAAAAATCAAAAATAATATTTATATATCTCTAAAAAGAGTAAAATTTGATATATAAGTTAAATACATATAAGTTAACAATTTTATAAAAAAAAATTTCGAAAAAATATATTAAGAAATGGAATAGCATTGAA
This sequence comes from Annona cherimola, assembly GCA_030490835.1. NCBI lineage: Eukaryota > Viridiplantae > Streptophyta > Magnoliopsida > Magnoliales > Annonaceae > Annona > Annona cherimola. Next base: position 71,724,722 of record CM059971.1, read on the forward strand.
ACATTCCTCATGGAAAACAGGTGTTATATTCAATTTGCATAGATTATCATCTCAAAGTTTTAAAAATGTTCCTGGATCCATTTTAAGCCTACTTTTCATAATCCAACCTAGTCTGGTCAACTTCCATTGATCGAATGCAAGTGGGCAGGAGGATTGAGGGGGGCCCACAAGTTAGGCAGAAATTAGAAACAATACAGGATAGTTTTCTTTAATTTCGAATCGGGATTAATTTAAAAATTTACAATGGAAACAATAAAATGTGCTAAACAGCATTCTTGTACGAATATCATTAACTTAATATAAATACTTTAAACTAATTTTTGCAATAATTTCGACAGCCGCAATCTTTCCATTTTGCAACAAAGGTTATTTGAGCGTCATTGGTAAGTTTGAACTTATTGACGAGTTGGAGGTTGGATTCGGTGTATTTTAATTGTATATTGAGTCATTGACCTAAATAGAATAAGAGATGACGTTACCGAAATAGGTTGTTAATCAAAAGCAACAACGACAATAATGATAATAATTATAATAGAAAATATTTACTAGAAGTCTTTTTTTCAATCATTTTTATACATTTAATAATCAAACCAACCTATCTATTTTAATTTTATTCTTTTTACTATTTATTATTACTTTTATCATATCATATCATTCTCCAGTTTTAAAAACTTTTACCTAAAAACTTTTCGTTTAAAAATTCTATCACTTTCCAAGCATAGCAATATCTCCTAAGTACCAACCCCATGTCCCCATCCTTACTCGATTTTCAATCAAATAGTCCACATTCTACAATTATATATTCGCATTAAAAAAATCTAACTCCCGGGGATTAAATCAAATAAAAGGTCGAGATCACTTAAATTATGCGGATTCATTGTGAAAATTTTGATATCGATCGTCAACCATCTAGATACGAAGCCAAAATGCTATGGGATGGGGAGGGCCATAATTCTCGTCCAAAACAGTTTGTAAATGCCCATTTAGTTCGGGCTGAGGAGGGGTTTCCAATCCACCCAAATGAAATAGGATGCTGATGCAGTGTAACCTTTTTTTTAAAAAAAAAAAAAAAAATTAGAATTTTTTTATATAACTGTGAAATTACCTAAAATGCCATTAATTTTCAAAAATAAAAAATACTCCGAAAATAGTAAAAATTAATACACATGTTAAATACACTTATACTAACAATTTTATTTAAAAAATTTCAAAAAAATAAAATAAAAAAATGAGTTAAATGCACCTAGGTGTGCTGCGGCTAAGTGCACACCAGTGCATTTAGCCTTGCACTTAGCCTCAACCCAATCAAATCAATTAACAGTTGCGAAAATAAAAGAACTTGTTCGCTTTTTGGATAAAAGATGACAACAGATGCGGAATCTAAGTTGCTTTTTGGAAAATATTCTATTACAACAACGTTAAAGACTTGTTATTTCTATTGTTGTTTACAGAAATAAAATGCTCCTGTCAATTCCTAATCTTAGGGTCCATTACATGAAGCAGAAAACACAGCAAACAAATATAAGCTACAATAGGAATAGCATTGCGTCAACACAACGCGTACAGTTTCCACCATGAACACTTTTTCTTTTTCTTTTTTTTAAAAAAAAAAACCTTTTTTTTGTACAAGAAGTTGAAGATTGAAACCTAAAACATGCACATGCAACTCTATTCATTTGAAAAACATAGAAAAGGATAGTGAAGAAACTTTGCAACTGGGCATCAAGATTGTGCTTGAATTCACCGGATTGCAAAAAAAGAGAACAAATATTTCAGAGAAGAGGGCTCCACTGACAGCCCTCCAATTTTCTGGCTTTGGGTACACAATGCAGCCACTAACATTCAGACCGACACAAGTCCCATATCTTCCAATCATTGGATACATCTTTCAGTCATCTCTGGTTCACAGAAGCACAAACAAAGATGAAACCAGCACATGGTTCCAAACCTCCTGCTTCATTACATACTATCTTTCATCAGCTTCCACTTCAAATAAGCATAGTGAAGGTGGAAATCAGCTGTCTCAAAGCTTCTGGTTAATTACATAACCCTCATCCCCATGCTTGCTAGACCTCACTTTTTTTTTTTTTCCTTCTTTTTTCCCCATCCTTTTTTGTTCCTCCCCTTGAACAAATAGTAGGATTGAATTGAGAACAGAGAACCGAACGGATGAGCATAATCTCAAAAAAGAAGGCTAAGGAACCCATGGCAATCACTAACAAACCAGCAAACAATCCACCCAAACAATTAACAAAGCAGACCTCAGCCAAATACCTTGAAAGCCAAATGCAGGTTCCATTTTCCTGTCACCCTTCTCTGTACTGATGGAGCCACGTCAAGAGCAACTGCCTATCAACGATGCACAAAAAAAACAGTATCTTCTTTTGGATGGTGGTACATTTAAGGCTAGCATCTTTCTCTTCCATCTCATCTTGCAACAGGAGCCTGCTTCCAGCAGGCTAAACAAAGCAAATCAAGACAAAATGTCTCCTGATATTCACTGTTGTTAATGCACCTTCCACACTGGACACACCTAGAGATGCAGAAAGAGCAAGCCCGGCACAATAAACCTGTAGGCTCTTTCTTTTGGCAGCTTTCCACTGGGCAATCATAGACAGGCCTCAAGTTGTCACATCTAGGGCATATCTCAATATCGATGCCATGGCACTCATCGTCACATGAATGAAAAAAATTCATGTGGAAAAACCGTTGTTTATAAGCCTTCAGCGAATTGTGTTTTCCTCGAATCAAAAGAAGCTTCAGTTCTTCATAGTGCCTGTGTGTTACACCATGAAGGCCATTTATTTGTAGACAGTTTAGGCCACCTGGAGGCTTGATAGACTTTAAATTGTTCACAAGACCGTCAATAGTTAAGCCTGTACATCCACGCACACACAGCTGCATAGGAAAATGTAAAAAAGCTGAACTAATCAGAGATTTTCAAGCAAAGAGAACAGACAAGTAACAAACACACTTTACAACAAAAACATAGAACCTCAAGATCATTTTGCCTTCTATAACAAAATTTTCAAATCCAGAAACAAAGCACGAACTCGGACAAAAGAACCGCAGAATAATTGGCAATAGCAACCACGGAGCTTATGCCCTCTCAGGATCAATCCTGCTCACTTGAACAACAGATGTGAGGGGAATTGCGGCTATCACATGCAGTCAAAGAAAGACAACAGAAGAACCAAAGAGAACAGAAAAACAATGATTCTGCAATCCAATCCTAGAGTCTATATTGTATCTAACATGTACTCTACCTCAGTTGAACGAGTAAAGATGCATCGGTGTGCCAGAACTCAGCAATGCAATCCTAGAGTCTGCATTGTATCTAACATGTAGTCTACTTCAGTTCAGCTAGTAAAGATGCATCAGTGTGCCTATGTGGTTCACCTGTATACTGCTCCTTTCAAGAAATATTCAATCTAATATTTCCCGGAGGAGAGCTGGAGGTGAAGGTTAGAAGCCATCTTAGTCAAATTTCCAAAGGTTGTTGTACCAAGCACAAAAAATGCAAGCTATCACTGATGTGTATATCTCAAATGCTCAACCGCTGCCCCGGAAAATTTCACAACGAGGACAACAACGATAAGAAAAGACAGAATGGAGAAACAAATTGCAGAATGTAACAAAGCAATGGCGTCCAAAATGGGAACATGATATATTGGCACAAATAAAAGTAGATACAAAATGGAAAAGATTAAGAAACAATATTATAATCTATGTTAGGGAAAAATTGATATCATACAAGGGCCATGATATTACGAGAATGTATCAAACAATTCATAATAATTAAGAACAGGGCATATTCTAATTCCAAAAAGTATCAACATATCCAAAATTTGCAAAGAACTACAGTTGTCAGCACATAACCATGAAGATGCAAAAAATGCAGTCTCCAGGGGAAGAATGATAATCAATGTTCATATCATATAATAAAAAGAACAACACTGACACATTAGAATGATAAAAAAAAATACATCAAATATAACAATCTGATCATCTAAAAGTATGGTAAGCAAGGGCACAATGCAAGCCAATATCCAACTATGAAGCCAAGCTACCAAAATATAACATGCTAACCTTTGTGAGCCTTAGGTTGGATTGTAGCACACGCATCAGACCTTCATCAGTGAGTAATGAGCACTCAACCAGATTCAAATATTGCAATCTTCCTTGTGCTTTGCTTGTCAACTTTAGGAGAGCATCATCAGTAATTTTGCTGCTTAATGGTGGCTCTATATAAATTCTCCTCCACAGAAGGGCATCATTCTGCACAGCTGAATGCATTGTCTTGCAAACCCTTTCTACGGTGAGCAGATCCTTAACACCCAAATAACTTAGGGCATAGAGCAAAGCATCATGCGGAACTTCCCCTTCTCCACCAGAGCAACCCTCAGCACAGCCTAGCAAACATTCCGCCCGGTCACTGCTGAATCCTTTCAACCCTTCATCCTCTGCATTCAGTAATCCCCCCATATCTCCATCAGATAAAAATTCACCATCGCTTGAAACATCTCGTGATTCTTTCCCTTCCAGCAGCAGCCCACCTAGCATGCAGTCGGAATACAATCCCCACCCCCCTCCAAAGCCCAGGTTCCCCGATTCGAATTCAAAAACCATCGCCTGATTTCGAAACAAGTTCCACCCAGGAAAAAATCCATCGTCCTTGGGCCCATCTATCTCAAAATCCCCAAACAAACCCGCAATCTTCGTCAAGGTGGCCCCCAGCTCCAGCTCCATCCCAAAAGGATCCGAAGGCAACAAATCAAGAATATCGTCACTGCCAACAACGGTTTCCCGCGAAGCCCCACCCCGTCCACGCCCATCCCTGCCCCCCAAATCGAAGGGATCGTCCAATCCCCAGCTGAAGCGCGGCGGCCGGGCAAGACCCTCCCCTGTCTTGTCCCCCACCGAAATCGACGAAATCAAGCTATCCTCGGAAGAATTCAAGGGGGCGACCGCACGACGCGGCAAATTCAGAGTCATAATTCTCCACCCAAAACAGCAGCAGCAACAACAACAACAACAAAAATAGAACCAAAAAAACCCTAACCCTAACCCTAAAAGCTCCTTCCCTGTATAAAACTCTCAACTCCCTACAAGACAACTCTCAATTTTGGATGAGCAGTTAAAAAGTAGCACCAAAAATCTCACAGAGTCTCTTGATCAACAAATGAATCAATAAATGAAAACAGAAAATCCCCAAAAAAAAATCTACAATTACAAGACGAATGAATTGGGTAGGTAGATACAATCTCTTCTTCTTGTTTTTTTTTTTTTTTTTCCCTTTTTTCCAATTTGAAGTGAAGAAGAGAGAAAGATTAGTGAAATTAAAAGAAAAAAAGAAACAGAGAGATAGGCAACTTATCGAGGAGAGCAATGGATGAGCGGCAGGTAGGCAGGGCAGTCGGTAGCAAAAATCAGAGATTTGTGACAGAGAGGAGGGGAAAAGGAGGGATTTAGGGGGAAATTGGGGGAGGAAGGAGGGAGAGAGGGAGGGCAGGGCAGGGCAGGGCAGAGAAACTGAAATTGCTGAAATTAGATAGGGAGGAGGAGAGAAGAGGGAGGGGAGGAGGGAGGGAGGGAAGACACGCGTCGGGATTCGAGATTTCAGGATTACTCGTTCTACCGGCGGCCAGCTGCGGGCTAAACAAGGTTAGTTGCACGCGGCTTATATACAACCAGCTGCTCACTCCGCCCCTCTCCGTGCAATCCGATCTCCTCTTTCGTTTCCCTTCTATTAATAAATATATTTTATTACATGCCTCACCCAAATCAAAATAAATCTCAACCGTCCATCACATCTTAATCATAACTTGTAAGACAATAGTAATGATAGGATAATAATACTGTACACATAGGATGTGCTTGACAAGTTTTTAAATTTCAAGAGGATGATGTGATAAGGTAGAGATAATGAAATAGAATAAAGAGAATGAAGTTAAAATTGATATATTAGTTATATAGGTAGTAGTGTAAAAATGATAAGAAAGTGGGGTACTTATATACAAAGATATGAAAAATAATTTAAAATATAATATTTATAGAAAAAGAAAAGTTTTAAATTAAAAAATTTTAGTTTGTCGTTTTGTTCTCATTGCCAAATTCAGCCATAGTTGTTACTTATTTAAGCTATAAACTGGTGTATTTTATATTTTATTATTTTTCTTTTGCTTTTTGTAACAAGACGATTTAATCTATACATTAAATTTTATTATTTTTTGAAAATTTTCATAAATAAACAATTTCACCTCTCTCATGTTTTCCCGCAAATGAAAAATAGTAAAACTTTATATTTTTAAAAATATATACATGAAGTGAAACTGGAAAAATTTTGATACATGAAATGGATACACTTAGGTCAGGTAAAAATAAAAAGAAAATAAAAGTATTAAAAAAATGAAATACCTAAGATATTTTTTTAATAATAAAATACTCAAGGTTAGATGGTATCATTATCCGGCAAAGGTTCCGTACATAGTATGATTTCGTGGGAATGGATGTCTAATTTGATGAGAGTACAATGATATGGTGCATGCAACATATTTGTCATGGTTTGGAGAAATTTTAATTGCTGCATTTACTCTAGAACTAGATAAATTTAATTTGTAACCATGTCTGAAATTGAGGTGAATATTTTTTATTTCATTTGAGTGATGTTTAGTTAATTACCATAGAAATTACACAGATTGATTAAGTGGAGTTTATTTTTAGATTTTATTTATATCTCCAAAATGAGCGTTTTCCATTTCCGAGGATTCATTCTAGGAAAAATTTGCAATAAGTGGTATAGTAGCCTCTCTTCTCATTATTTTTGAAGATGATAAAGAGGTTACATGTAACCTATTGTATTTTTAAAATAGTAGTATATTGATGAGAAATTTATTCTATTTATTATATTTAATATCATTTATGCAATTAAGAGATCAAATTTCATCCAAATTAATACGTACATGGACTGTATTACTAAAAAATATATATTCCTATATAAATTATGAAAACTTTTTTTTTATCATTTTATGTTTATACTAGAAATTTAGAATGTAATAATATTTTATAGAATTACTTTTCCACATGATAATGACATTTTAAATGGTTAGATGTTGAAAATATAATTTTAAAATTAATATTTAATATTAAACCACTTTATTATATTTTTTTAATTATAACTATTTTATTATGTTGATTTTACAGTTTTATAGATTTTCTTGATGAGGTCATTCATATTAATACTAGATAAATAAAAAGATTTTTATGATAATATAAATTATGCTAAATATAATACAAGAAGTGAGTTTTTAGTGAAGCATCGAAATATTAAAATCAAAGATATTACATAGAATATGAATTTCATAGAAGTAAATACCTACTTTAATTATTTCTAAAAATCCTACCATTCATCTTTTCTTACATCATGTTTACATATAACTACTTTTCTTTTTCAAAAAATTATTTCGCTAACTAATTAATTTATTCAGTTCATAATCAACCTTACTCTAATCAAGATGAGCCATTGACAGCGGTAACATGTAGGACTGACTGCTATGTTTGAGTCCACTCATTCGAGTCCCTTCTCGTGGAATGAGAGCAACTTTTATACATCTTCCATAGTTGTGAGAGTATTTTAAACAGATTCTCCTCTAATGTAATGGTGTTACAGAAAAATTTCTTTCATTATATGAGAGTTTATGAATGAGTTTCATTTAATATGAGTTGTGTCATGGTGTATATATTACCAATAAAAAAATCAAGATGAAGGTTTGGTACGGCTTTCTTTGAATCATTAAATAAATTTGAATGGAAAATAAGTGGGATGATTTTTTTTCATTTCTAATATAGATTTTTAATTTCCAATAAAATTTTTATTTTTCAATACAATCTTTTATATTTTCGACACTATTTCTTTTTTCATTTTTCTATACACATTATGACATTCTTGTCTCATTTTTTTTTTTCATTCAATTCGGGAGAGTAGCTCGTTAATTTTGATTTTGGTTATAAATCAATTGCTTAAATACAAACATTCAAATTGAAGTAATCTAAGATGTTTCTTTTGTAAATAAAATACTTGACAAGAAAATATGAGAGGAAATAAGGCAAATTCTTTTGGAAGAAGGAACATTCAAAAAATAAAAAATGTATTTGGCATATTTAGATGTATATTTTGAGAGAATTAAAGAAGTATAGAAATAATATAGGGAAAATTATGCATTAATGTTAGCTAATATTCTTAAAAAATTAAAGAAATATAAAAATTATATACACAAATATGCAAAATATTATGCCTAAAATATGCAAGTTAAATAGATTATTGATATGGATTTTATGTATTTTTTATGTTACTTAAATGCAAACGAGAATTAATTTGAGAAAGAAAATTAAATAAATGTTATTGAATATTTCAAAGGGACGTTTTGCTCCATGCTTTTTTGAAAGTTCTGCAATTTGGTCCTTTGAGAATTTTTTCAAAAAAGGACAATGTGCAAAAGAACTCGTAGAAAAATCTCCTTAGGTTCGAACCTGGTAAGAAATTAATCTAAGAATTATTCCTATTTTTTATGGCATATTATTACAAAGGAGTCTCACCCTCTGTCAAGTAGTAAACTAGAAGGGTCATACATACAACCCTCATGTCACAATAATGAGCTATGCGCAGGTTCACAATTCTTACATTTTTAGATTATTTAGTTTAATGGAGAAATTTGATTGACCTAAAGAGACAAAAAACCTAAATTTTAGGGATAAAGATAACAAGGTATATTCTTAAGGGTTTAAGGTGCTAGATTTTTGGATGAATCCCTTACTAAAGAAATGATACTTCTCAGCAAAGAATTGAGCTATGAATATCACAAGAGGCTAAATGGATGAATACAATTTAAAAAGTTTACTAATTATTTAGTATTTTAATTGCATTGTAGGCCTCATCTACTTCTTTTTTTTTTTTTGAACTTATCCCTTTACTTCTATTTTTCGAAAAATGTGAAACTAGACGATTGATGATGTTCACGGTAGCATGTTGGATGATGATATGAGAATACTTTATTAATTATTTATTTGAATAAAACCAAAAAATTTATGATATTTTTATTTAAGTATGGACATTATATTTATGCAATTGTAATGCAAGTTTATTATATGAAATTTATAGTTTTTACTTGTATAGTATGGAGTGATTGAAACAAACGACTGACCTAAAATTAGGCATAAGTTGTGATTCATGGGAGTGCTTGTATTAGCCTTTCCTTTTCTCTCATTCTCTTCTTTCCTTTCTTTAATCTCATGGTATCATGGTGGGAACTGAAGAAAACTGTCTGCCTTGATTGAGATTTTTATGTTACGTTTCTCGTGTTAATAAAAGTTTTGTTCTTATGGTAGCAAGTTGCCACTGTAACCATAGGTTTCTGAAATTCTAAGCTCATCTTCATGAATGGTCAAACTTTCAATGAACAAAAAGTTAACGTTGCCATTTAAATTTCCACTCTGAATTGATCATTCGAAAACATGTATATTACAAATTTACACTAATTTTAAAGGGTATTTTAAGAATTATAAAGATTTATATTTCAAAAAAGAATTATAGAGTTTTTTTATATTACACTAACTTCTCTTAAAGGGGTAATTCAAGAATAAAGGTTTGAGATATTTGCAGTCATACTTATGATTTTTTAAATAAATTTTTATTTATGCCTATGTTTTGAAATTTATTGTAATAAAATTTTAAAATATTTTACAATTATGCCTACAACAAGTATGAACCTCTTAGTTTTTCTACAAATCAGAAATATTTTTTATTAATCTAGACATTTATTGTGGTTATTAATAGGAATTTGGTTGATATACTAAAGATAGCCTTAATTGGATACCTTACTATGCTATAATGAAATTTAAAATAATTTAGATTTAATAGGGCCCATTAAGGTATTCAATCAAGATGATTTTTAGTATATTAGCTAAATTCATGTTACTAAACACAACATGTATTTTGGATTTATCTAAAAGTTAAATAGTTTAAAGTTCATAGATATATTTATAGTAAGTTTTAAATATAGACAAAGAAGCAACTTATATAAAAAATTATAGGCATCGCACAACATTCTTTAAAGATTTAAAAAAATAAATGGATGGACCTTTGGAGGAAAAAAAGAACAAATTTGCAATATTGTTAAAATATTTTAAGATTCTTTGACATTTTGCAAAACTTAGTGGCATGCTTGCAATATTAATAGAATGTTGTGGGCTTATTTGCACATTTTCCAAAAACCTTAATTTTGTTTCCATTTTTCAAATCTTTCCTTCTATAATTATATCCAACTAGTTTTTAATGAACTAATGGTAAAGTATGAAAATTAGGAGTGTGTTTACTTAGAGGACAATGAAAAATGTAGAATGAGAATGAAATTGATAGAATAGGTGAAAAGTAAGAATAAAGAAAAATAAATTAGTTAGTTGTATAAAAAAATATGAGAAAATGGTTGGAAATGAATAAATGAGTGAAATATATGAGAGTAGTGGGGTTGACTTTTGCATTTTCATTTGTTATTTTTCTTTCAACAAAAACATTGTATAAAATTGGGATGCATTCAACTTGTGACCAGATTGACCATCAAAACTTAACCTATTATATGCCTTATTTAGCACACTTAAATAATAAGCTTATTAGCTAGCATGCGACTGCTATAGCTATCAAAGAGTCATGTATATAATATGATAGGTTTGGATTTAGTTTGTCTTCCATTTTTAGAAGCAATATCTCCATAGCTGTTGTATTGGCAACATTCTTAAATTTACGCTTACATAGATTCAGTTGTAACTACAAAAAGAAGGAGCTTATCTTAGCTAGTAAGCCTATTATCCAACCTATCTAAGCCATCAACCCATCTATATAACTCGTATATAATCCATAAGATAAAAAGAGTTTGGGCTTGTTCCAAACGATATAATATTCTTGGATAATTACCATTATACCAATATTTATTTTACAAATTATGCATAATTATACATAATGAAATTAATATTCCAATTAAAGATAAATATAAAATTAATCATTTAGTTTCAAGTAAATTATTAACATTAGAAACTCTACTTATTGTTTATGATTATATTTAAATAATTTATCATTTTTATTTTTATTATTCAACTTGTTAGCAGCCCATCTCACCAATCAGACTAATTCGTTTATATCAAGTAAATTAGGGTTAGAGTTAAAATTCTTATAAATGAGTTGCTGATATTTTATAAGTAGGTCAGGGTGAGGGGGTTAGACGCAATGTTGTCAGAACCGAATCGGTGATTGAACCGGTAAAGTTACTGGTCTAGTTCGTACCGGTTCGATCGGTTAAGCAAACCGGTTTGAATGACATATTTATGATGTCATAAATATTAAATTATTTTTAAATTTTAAATAAATAATTGAATATATTGATAAAATCATATTTTCATAAATCGTAAATATATATGTTAGATTTTAAGAATCATAATATAAGTACAAAATATGCAGGAAAAAATTAATAGCAAGTTTTTAAAGGAAAAACATGAATGTTAAAAAAATTAACTACATTAACTAACCTGGAAGGCTTAAATTTGTAATAAGCCCTAACCGTTGTTGATTGGTTGTTAGTTCTTGAATTTTTTTCGTTTATCTCGGTACTTTTATGATAATTAGATAATCGTGTTTAAGTGAGCCAAAAAAACATATTATTTTTGCAAATAGCGTGAGCATCTTAAACCATGTTGGATAATAGATTTTGGCGGTCTACTCTCTGCGAGGCAGAAGCAGATGGTGGATGGCCCATGATTTTGATTTTTTTTAAAAAAAAAAATTGGAGGGCTAGGATGAAATGAAAGAGGGAGACGGGAATGATTTGTTATCAAGAAAACAAAACACTTCTGCTGCTCTACACTGATGTCAGTATCGATGTTCTGCTGGTCGCCGAAAAATGGGCCGCACAGTGTCATCGCCGAACGCCGATTGAACGAGGGGAAGACGAGCTGAGCAACGACAGTAGGGGGTTGCCGATTTGGGGGTTCTGCTGCTCTACTGTTCGCCGGAAGCAGGAGTTGCACAGTTTCGTTGCCGAATGCCGATCGGACAAAGGGAAGACGATCTGACCTACGGCAGCAGGGGGTCGCCGATGGCAGCAGCTTTTATCGGAAGCTCCGCCGCCGATTCTCTCCACCTGCCGCTGCCCATGTCGAAACCCACGATCGAGAACGGCTCCCGCGTGGTGAAATGCAGAGACCCATCGAAGAAGATGGCTTCCTGGAGGGAATTCTGAGTGGGAATCGGAGCATAACTGTCAAAGCGGGCCCATTTCTCCATGGCAGAGTTGTAGATCAGGACCCGATTCGCCAGTTGCAAAGAAGAATAGAGCAGGAGGAGCTTGTACCCATGAACGGAGAATGACGACGAGGAGAGCGGAGGGGACGTTGCGATCAATGAGACGAACTCAAATGGGCATGTTGGGAATTCGATGGATTTGGCTGATCTGGTGAGTGCATTGCAGACGAAGGAGTCGGGGAGGGAGAAGCAGAGCACGCCGGCGGAGGCGGAGAGAAGAGTGGGGGAAGGGGCGCAAGTTAGTGGGAAGGAATTGGAATGGGAGAGCGCCACGATCGCTGGAGGAGGAAGGCAACCGGGGGGAGGTGGGGGTGGGAGAGGAGCAGGGTTTTCATTTTTTGGAAACCGTCTGAACCGGTCGAACACGATTCAACCGATGAAGCCGGTTCGACCGTCGGTTCGACGGATCAGACGATTTAACTCTATTGAACCAAACCAATGGTAATCGAACCGGGATTTGGACCGGTTCCCGATCCGGTTCGGTCCGGTTCTTACAACACTGGTTAGACGCCAACCCATGTAAACCGACCCTCTCACACCCGAGAAACTACCCAAGGCACGAATGCGGTCTCATTGTCTGCGCTTCTACTTTGCTTTTCCTTGTGGAAGTCGTTTTTGATTCTTTCCTAATCTAGACCGTCCATTTTTGGACTTTGTTCAAATTCTTGGAATTGGTAACGGCGAGCACTTTGATGGAATCCCCTGTATTCCAACATGCATAATCCTGCTGAGATTTCAATGGTTAAGATGGTGGTAATGAGAATACCAAACCGACGGTTGAGATAGCGCCACCTATGTTTGCCGATTTCAGGCGGATTTCTTGTAGAAGTCTTCTGGCGCACGCTGTCTCAGTTTCTTGGTCAGCAATCAACCGAAACCGCGCACGAGAATTGCACGTGACCGAACAAGCTTGGACTAGGACTAAAGCGCATTTCCAGGTTCGAGCTTTGATTCTTTGAACGGTACTACCTTGTGATTCGTGGATGGAAACGTAAGCGAACAACTGGATAAGAAATGGTCTTAATCGATATCAAATGATGCACTTTAATAATAAAAGGATTGGTGTTGAAATACTAGTAATAATTAAACACTAATTCTGAACCACTAACCATTCTTATATGTTGTTCTAGCTTTAACTGACGAGTTCTTTTTCAATTGGCTATTAGAAAATCATGATAAAATAATTTAAAGAAATATTTAATTACGAAATTTATTCTTATTATAAATCTTATTTTATCATTGTAAAAATTATAAAAAGGAACATCAGCTTGGAAAAAGCTGTAAATGAGGAATTTTCCTTTTCAATATAAAAGGGTAAATTATGCAGGAGATTAACATAAGCAGAAGGATATACAATTTTCTTTTATAGAGGTTCAAAATCTAATCGGGGAATGTATAGGTGATAATAAAAAATTATTAGGGGCTAATAAATAATTATATTAGAAGTAATGACTTTTATAGCCATCTTTTTTGATGTAAAATGTGAATTCATTGCTAAGAAGCATCTATCTACAAATGACTTACAATGATACCTGGTGGGCATTCTCACCAGGATTTTACGTTGTGTGCCATTGAAGACGCATGCATAGTCAAACAGTGAGTAGTTCAACTTCCAAAACCCAATACATGATGGTTGTCAATAGAATAGATTAAGGAGGCTTGGGACCTGATGCCATGAAGCAGAATTCCCATAGTTGATGGAACTGGGCATCTGTCATTCAAAAACTTTACCAAAATAAGGGAATCACCTTCCACTTCCAAAAAATTCAGTTGCATTTCCATTCCCAAAATCATTCTTAGTTGAAAAGCCATGACTTCCATGATCCTGACATCTGCAATACCTTTACAGTTCCAGCATTTAGCTGCAAAAAAAGAGTCCCTTCGGATCCCTTAGTACTACCCAAACCTCATGCAATTATCCCTGGAAGTTATACTACCTTCAACATTAAATTTGAAGTATCCTTCCTTTGAGCACACTCAACGTGGATGCATGAACAGAGTGACAAAGCCTTAGTCCCCCAATTCGGTTGGCAGTAATGTATTGATCTTTAAAAGATCTACACTGGTTCAAGATATTATCTAGGTTTGACGGCCAACCATTCTCCCTAAACTGGTTTCTAATGAACCATATTGGATGAAATAGCTTAGATGCTCATCACCCTGCTTACTATCTAGCAAAATGAAAATGCATTTTATAGCATTTTTGAGAGTCCATAAGTACCTGTTTTGTACAATTGATCTTCTCAGCTATCTAGTTGTAGTACATCCCACAAACAACCTGTGTAGATCATGAAGCATGTGGTTTTTAGCGCGCTACAATGGGCCGGCAAATGGGCCTAAAAAGTGTAAGGTAGGCTCAATTAAAAAAATATAACTGTGAACTAAACGAGAAAATAAAATGTGCATACACCAGAGAAGAAAATAAGTATGAGATGCAAGTTAGTGAGTTAGCGGGTTAGACGTGATGCAAGTTAGATACAGAAGTTAAACGTGCAAAAATAAAAATGTAAACAGTGTAGAAAAGGGGTTCAAGATTAGAAATGGAAAAAATATAAAAGGTCTAGACATAGGGGTTAAAGAAGGGAGATGCAAACGTTAAGGCTTTTAGATGATGCGAGTTTTTAGAGATTTTTAAATGATGCGAGTTAGTCAAACACAAACATGTATCTCAATCAGACGCAATTAGCAATTAGTAACATGCGTACAAATATTGATAAAATTTAATATATTAACTTTTGGAGTCGCCACTAACCATATAACGGTGATTAGTCCGTATACAATAAGACACTGAAATACAGAGATTTTCTGGGTGAACTCACAACTAAAAAAAATATAATTTTATTTTTTAGTATATCGGTCCTAGGAGTGCAGAAAATTAATATATATTTTTTTTATATAAAAGCTCAGGAGGGTGAAGACGGGAAGTTAATCCCTAGGCTTTTTTGAGACCCTAACTCAATTTGAAAATTATATGCGAGTAGTTGTTCCCGTTGCGCAAAATAAAAATTTTCTTATGATGATTTGATTTTATATATTTTTTTTATATTTATTTTAAAAATATAACGACACATATCTGTTGCATAGGTATTTGATTTTTTTTTAAAAAAATGATAAATGTAATATCATGCAAGGAACGGACGAATGCTTCTGGATTTCCACTTTTCCCGTTTTTTTTTTAAAATGAAAAAATGAAAAGGAGTGGTAATGCAGAGGATAAATAATGTGTTGGAGTTTTTTTTAAACAAAAAAACGAAAAAAATGAAAAGGAACGGCAATGCAGAAGATGAATAACGTGTTGGAATTATATATATATTTTAAAAGGAATAAGAAAGATGAAAAGGGGGATGTTGCAATAACATGCTGTGCCCTTTTTTTTGTATATAATTTTTTTAAAAAAATGAAAGGGAATGACGTGCTGTTTCTCTTTTTTTTTTTTAAATGATGTAAGGAAGGACGAGATAAAGAGGAATAACGTGCTGGAGGTTTTACCTTTTTTTATTTTTTTAAAAAATGAGAATAAGCAGAAAATAGGAAGGTGCGATGGGAACCGAATGCTGATATATATTTTTGTAATAAAAATTGAAAAATTTGAAAAGGAAGAATGAGGATGTGCTGGTGGGTCTTTTGTTTTTTGTTTTTTGTTTTTTAAAAAATTGAAAATAAATGGAAAAGAGGATGACGCAATGAGTGCTGAAGGTTTTTTTTTAAATAAAAAAATATGGAAAATGATGCAGAAGATATCAACGGATAGATGTAGCGGAATGATCTTTTCAGACCGGTCGGAAATAGATCGGTACTCACAGATGTATGCATGTATTTTTTTGACGCTAAGGAGAGGTGAGTTGGAGCAGCTGCGAGGATTTCTTTTGTCCTTTTTTTTTAGGTGAAGATGGTCGGTAATTGACAGCAACAAACAGAAGGATTTTGAAGGAGGAAAAAAAAATGGCCGGCGAAATGGAGAAGAGGATGCTTGATGCCGGACCTGGAAGGAAAGAGAAATGAGGTAGTAATGGAGATATGGCTGGTAGATCTGGGTAGTGGACAACTGAATGGTATTGGGATATTTGGGATGGAAAAAAAAACAGCAGTGGCATTTCTCGGGAATGCTCGGTTTGGACAATGAAAGGAAACAGTGGGGATTTTTTTTTGGGGTTGGGTATGGCTGCTTACATATATTCTCTTTTGACGTGAAAGTGTTGAGAGCTTGAGCAATGCTGGAAAAAAAAATAAAAAGGGGCGTTCAATGAAATGGGAGCTCGGATGGGAAAATCTTGGCAGATGAAAAATGGATGAGAGAAGGATTTAGGGTGTGCTAGGCCTGTTTTTGCGTGTGTTCAAATGGGGGGAGAGGGGGTCCTTTTATAGCTTTTCAAGTTTAATAATTTGTATATTGGTATGTTTTAATAATATTTTGCACAATTCCATTTTTCCTTTTTTTGCAAAATTCTATCTTAAGGTGGACCTCTTGGTAAATTTGTAGGTGGTTTTTGAAAACCACCAATGGCCCATGGTTTTGCTTGGCTAGTAAATCAACTTCTTCCTAACCATTGATTTTGTGTATTTTTGGTCCTTTATTTATATCTTAATCGATACTTATTTTCTTTGATCTTAGGTGGGGCCCCACACTTATTGATGTTCATTATCCATTTTAACGGTTCAGATTTTCATTTAGTGGGTTAGATCTAGTAGTTTTTAACCACAATTTGAAATGTTGCAAATGTACCTCTTTCCTTGGTCAAACCTACTTGACCATTAAAAATCTCATAAAAATATTAGTTATTCATTTTAATCTAAACCGTTCATCATGTCGACTCAGCTCCAATTAACTTGAAAAAAATATTATTCACTTCATCTTGAATGCAAATTGCTCTTGATCAACCGTATGTATTATTGGTCGTTACTTCCATAATGGGCTTAAAGCCTCGCAGGCCCATGGATGCTACACAAATTTGGGCTTGCAAATATATGGGTTAAAAATTCAAATGTAAATTCACAAAAAACCTTAAATGAGTGTGCCAAATGGTAGAAAGCCCATTTGAAAATTTAATTTTCACATTTAAGTGGGGTGTCAACAGTTGCCCCCCCTTTTTTGATGATAATGAACATTGTCATCAAAGAAGGTATGGTTGACACCTAAATTTTTTCTCTATTTTTAGTACAGCTTAGTATGATTTCCTTAATTTTTATAATTTGCCCTACCCTCATACTTTTCATCTTTTTTTAGATTGTCTTTAACAATTTCTTTTTAGGAAATTTTCTTATAATCCTATTAATTATGTAATCATTATAAGCTTTCATAGTTTTTTTTAAAAATAATTATTGACTTTTGTAGCCATATGAGTAATGAAGTTGCAAAATTTCAAGGTTATTAGTTGAAACAATTAGCTTAAGAAGTGAGCTTCATTAATTTATATCAGTGAT
Source organism: Annona cherimola (assembly GCA_030490835.1). Lineage (NCBI taxonomy): Eukaryota > Viridiplantae > Streptophyta > Magnoliopsida > Magnoliales > Annonaceae > Annona > Annona cherimola. Next base: position 71,742,489 of record CM059971.1, read on the forward strand.
CATTTTTTTCATGAAGTATCTAAAATAACATAGCACATGAGTGTGTGATCTATTAACTGGTAGATATCAGATGCATGAAACCTTAATAACTCATCAAAGTGAGTAAACTGTAATATCAAAATATAATTGTGGTGTATTGTACTTTCCTCCCTTCACCATATTTCAGGATATCTGGAGATTTTTTTTAATATATTTTTTCTTCCCCTCACCATATTTCAGGATATTTGGAGATTTTTTTAATATATTTTTTCTTCCCCTCACCATATTTTAGGGTATCTGGGGATCTTTTTTTATATTTTTTTGAAAATAATTCACCACGTTTTATAATGATATTAATAGTTATCTCTTTAGATGAGAAAATGTTAAATCATCTTTGTATCCACCAATTTTCATTAATATTTGTATAATGTTTTTTTTTAGAGTGCTATGGAATTTTTACATATGTCATGAAAGATTTTCACGAATATAACTGGTTATTTATCACTTCTTGATCCATTAGAGTAATAGATATTTTTGAGTTTTTTTTTTGAAATGCTTTGACATCTTGAAAACTTAACTTAAAATTTTGTTGTTTTTTGACAAAGAAATTAATTTTTTTTATTTTTCCTTTTATCTATTTTGCATTTTTAATTTTTTTATACCTGGCCAACTAACATGCATATCTTATGACTCTATAGATTAATATTTGCTTGGAATTCAACCTTTTCAAGTAGTGTGGTAAATGACATTCTTATAATGAGGTCTACAGCTGGACGAGTTGGTGTCTTGCACTTTCTATGACTCACTGGGCTTAATTGATGAGTGCCCTACGCGTTCTATGACTTACGAGGCTTAATAACTGGAATATTGATGATGGTGATGCCCCCATCTTACACATTTATACACTTTAAAAAGACAATCCTCTATTTGTTTTTGCTAAATTCAATTAATTCATTTTGTATTTGACAGTGTTAATCTTGAGCTGATTACCTCTTAATAGCTAAAATATGATTTGGTTGTCTCTTAGGTATCTCATTTTGTCTTTTTTTTTTGCATCGTCACTTTTCATCATTTTTATTGTAAATAAGATATGCTATCCATATGACTAATTTTGAAAATTTTGCTAAAACGTATGTAAGTTTTAATGTTTTTTTTAAACTCCTTTTATTTAAAAATAACAATCCCTTTTTTTATAAAAAAATGCATATAAAATGCGGAGGGAAGGGGGGTAAAGTGGCATACCTTGCTAACTATCCTCTAGGGTCCCATACCTTGTTTGCAGTGATGCCCGATTTGATGTTGGAAACTTGAATGCCTTCTCTTGATTGGAGCAATAATTGTCTCAGTCTCCCATAATAAAATAACTTTTTTGCTTTTCTTCTTTTTCTTTTCTTTTTTTGGCCCTTGTCTCATATTATTTGACTTCCTCTTTCTTCTGCGAATGAAATCACCTTGATATTTGTGCTGCATAGCTTTCCATTTGGCAAATATTGCCCCCATTTTTGTAACATTTTTTAGTATATTGATAACTCTTCCTAGTTTTGAAACCTTCTTTAATATATTGGTAGTTGCCCTCAATTTTATAACTTTTTTTGATAAATTAGTAACTGCTTGGAGTATATTGGGACCTTGCAAAAATATGGTCTACATGCTGATTGAAAGCATTCTTTGCAATGATGATAAAGCCTCATTTTGAAGATTAATTTGATTTTTGGATAAGTACCCTACGCCTTTTGTGACCTTATGGGCCAACTTATCCGATGTCTGAGTAATAAAGTTCTCTGCACTTTCTGCAACTTTACGGGCTAGCTTTTTTGAAAAATGGATAACAAAGCTCGTTGCGCTTTCTGCGGCTTTGCGGGCTAGCTTTTTGATGATTGGGTAATAAAGCTCCTTGTGATTTCTATGGTTTTACGGGCTAGCTTTTTTGATACCTGGATAATAAAGCTCCCTGCGCTTTTCGCGACTTTACATGCTAGCTTTTCCAATGATTGAGATTTAACTTTATTTGAATTGTTTAAAATGAAGAGGCTTTGACAAAGAGTTGTAGATGCTTTGGCTTGATTTTCTGGTTGAGTCATGCTGCATGAGCTTTTGGTATATTCTACACTAGTAGGATTTGTTTCTTTTTTTGGATTAATCGCTTTAAGATTCATTGGTTGGTAAGTTTTTCTGGAAAAATATCTTTTGGATTGACCTTTTCAAGCTTTAAAGATGAAACGTCTTGAATGGAAATTTTTTTCGAAGATATGTAGGAATTATCTTTTGTTTGATTAACTGGAATGAGAATTTTTTCCAAAGATATGAAGAAATTATTGGTTTGCTGATTAATAAAGGTGAAAATTTCTTCTCGAGGAATGAAAGGTGTTTGGGAGAAATTTATTGGATAACTCATTTTTTATATTTTATTTGTATTTTCAGAGAATCTAATAACTGATTTTTTTGTAGACGTAGGAGGAGAATTTGACTTTTTAGATTTAGATTGACTGGAAAATGTAAACAATTCTTTTGAGGATAAATGAAAGACTTTTGTTTGGGTAGCTGTTTTTGGTGTTTCACAAATATTCTTGGAAATTTTATTTATCATACTTTCTGCAAAGATAGAAGATTCAAAGGCCGTTAAATCTATAGACTTTGATTGGATAAATGAAGCGACATTCTTTCGAAAATATGTGGGAAGGTTCTACTTGGTTGGTCATTTTTGGTGCTCTATTTGTGCTTTCATGGAATATACTAATTACTTTTTTTGTAAAAGTCGGTGACTAGGGAGTCGACTCTATAGGCTCTTTCCAAAAAAAGATAGGATAATCCATAGGTGGTGTCGGGGGAATGATAGGATTAGAAGGTTCCCCTTTTAAAATAATAATTTTTGATTCATCAACAGGTTGTTTTGAAAATATATTAGAACTAGATGACGTGCCTTTTAAAACAATAGTATCATTTAAGCTATCATGCTGTTTTTGAAAAATGACACGATTGGAGAGTGCACCTTTTAAAATAATACTATCGTTTTGATCAACAGGCTTTCTTTGAAAAGGTGTGGGTTTAGAAGATGCACCTTTTAAAACGAGAACATCATTTTGATCAATAGGCTGTTTTTGAAAAGCAATGTGATTAGAAGGTGCACCCTTTAAAACAAAAAATATCAGTTTGAGTAATAGGTTGTTTTTGAGAAACGATGAGATTGGAGGGCGTACCCATTAGTACAATAACCTCGTCTTTTGTATTTGTGTGAGAAGTTTGTTTATTGGGCATGTAAGGGTCATTACTTCTACCTTCTTCAATCAAATAAACTTGCGGGCTATTATCGGACACTTGTGACTTATCATCTATTTTTTCACAAAAAAGCACTCTCTTGATATGGCCAAAGAGAGATAGTTCCTCTTCTTAATCCATATTTAATTTGTTCATCGAATTGTATTAGTTGCGCAAAACTAGTGAAGGGGTATGACACTACATATCCAGAAATGCTAGGATGTACAGTCTTGATGATTATGGATATTTGATCTTCTACGGATAAATTGATCTTTAAGTTTGTCGCTAAAGCTCTCCATCTAGCTGTATACTCAGCAAATGGTTCATCCTCTTTTTGCCGTAAAGCTTCTAAGTCCGCTCTTTTAGGTGCAATATTTAAGTTATAAGAAAATCTGTCTAGAAAAGCTGTAGATAATTGCCTCCAATTTTTAATAAACTTGTAATCTAGAGATACATACCATTCAAGTGCATCTACTTTCAGACTTTGTTGAAATAATTTTACTAAAAGTTCATCCCTTTGAACTAGAGAGTATAAAATTCCACAAAATGCTTTCAAATGAGCTTTTGGACATGAATCCCCGTCATATATAGGTAATTTGGGAATTTTTATACCTCTAGGTAATTCAATGTATGGGAATTGAAACAAGTCTTCTATCTTTGAAGATGATAACTCTTCTCCATCCTTCTGTTTCACTTTGTCTTCTAATTTCCTAAGTTGAGATTGAAGGGTTTCTTTTACTTTTTCAATTTTATCTGTGGTATATTTTAAAATAAATTCTTCTTTTTCATAATGGTCTACTTTTTTCTTTTTATAATATTACTAGTAGAAGTGTCTTCTCTGTTATCTTTTTGGTTCCTAGATAGGTGTAAGGTTTCTAACCTCTCTAGGACCTTGGATATCATTCCTTCCAACTTGTCTACCTGTTGTGTTACACTAGTGAAATCTGTAGCAGAGTGGTTTGAATATGATCCTCCCTTATTTTGTGATGTCTCAGTCATATTTGTTTGACTTGCTTTAGACCTAGTGACCGCCTAACTACGGGGTGGTAGTATTCCCTTTTTACGCGCTATTATTACTATATAGGTAGATTTTTAATATCCAATTATACTTAAATTCTATAAATCTTTTCCAAAAAGATATTAATTTTTTCTTTTTCCCCTTTTTAAAAAAAGAAAAAAAAAATCGAAACTTTTACTTTTTAAAAAAAAACATTAAAAATTACTCTCCTTGAGCTTTTACTAAAAATGAAAATTAGCACTCCAGCTGCTCCCTAGTGGAATCGCCAAACTGTAGCTCGTGGTTTTTAGCGCACTACGATGGGCCAGCAAATGGGCCTAAAAAGTGTAATGTAGGCTCAATTAAAAAAATATAACTGTGAACTAAATGAGAAAATAAAATGTGCATACACCAGAGAAGAAAATAAGTATGAGATGCAAGTTAGCGAGTTAGCGGGTTAGACGTGATGCAAGTTAGATACAGAAGTTAAACGTGCAAAAATAAAAATGTAAACAGTGTAGAAAAGGGGTTCAAGATCAGAAATGAAAAAAATATAAAAGGTGTAGACATAGGGGTTAAAGAAGGGAGATGCAAACGTTAAGGCTTTTAGATGATGCGAGTTTTTAGAGATTTTTAACTGATGCGAGTTAGTCAAACACAAACAGGAATCTCAATCAGACGCAATTAGCAGTTAGTAACATACGTACAAATAATGATAAAATTTAATATATTAACTTTTGGAGTCGCCACTAACCATATAACGGTGGTTAGTCCGTATACAATAAGGCACTGAAATACAGAGATTTTCTTGGTAAACTCACAACTAAAAAAAATATAATTTTATTTTTTAGTATATTGGTCCTAGGAGTGCAGAAAATTAATATATATTTTTTATATAAAAGCTCAGGAGGGTGAAGGCGAGAAGTTAATCCCTAGGCTTTTTTGAGACCCTAACTCAATTTAGAAATTATATGCGGGTAGTTGTTCCCGTTGCGCAAAATGAAAATTTTCTTATGATGATTTGATTTTATACTTTTTTTATATATTTATTTTAAAAATATAACGACACATATCTGTTGCATAGGTATTTTATTTTTTTAAAAAAAAATGATAAATGTAATATCATGCAAGGAACGGATGAATGCTTCTGGATTTCCACGTTTCCCATTTTTTTTAAATGAAAAGGAGCGTTAATGCAGAGGATAAATAATGTGTTGGAGTTTTTTTTAAAACAAAAAAATGAAAAAAATGAAAAGGAACGGCAATGCAAAAGATGAATAACGTGTTGGAGTTATATATATTTTTTAAAAGGAATAAGAAAGATGAAAAGGGGGATGTTGCAATAACATGCCGTGCCCTTTTTTGTATATAATTTTTTTAAAAAAATGAAAGGGAATGATGATGTAAAGAATGACGTGTTGTTTCCAATGTTGTCAGAACCGAACCGGTGATTGAACCGGTAAAGGAACTGGTCTGGTTCGAACCGGTTCGACCGGTTAACAAACCGGTTCGAACCGGGTGACGTCAGCATGACATATTTATGATGTAATAAATATTAATTTTTTTAAAATTTTAAATAAGTAATTAAATATATTGATGAACTTGTATTTTTATAAATTTTAAATATATATGTTGGATTTTAAGGACCACAATATAAGAACAAAATATACAGGAAAAAAATTAATAGTGAGTTTTAAAAAATTAACTACATTAACTGACCTGAAAGACTTAAACTTATAATAAGCTATGACCGTTGTTGCTTGGTTGTTGGTTCTTGAATTCTTCCTCTTTATCTCGATACCTTGATGAATTGCTATAAACATACCTGAAAAAATAAGAAATAAAACAGATCAGTAAGTGTTGAAAATTTGAATAATTAAATAACCTATAATAATATGAAAATTAAGAATATCTCTTATGTTTAGCAAAAAATGAAAATTTAGAAGTTTATAGACCATTAAATGCATCATTCTCATCAAACATAGATTTTAAAAGTATATAAATACTTCATTTCAACCAAATATAACATTTTGAAAGTCTAACACACATCATTCCCACCAAACATAAAATTTTAAAAGTTTACAAACATTCAAACACACATTCTTATCTAAAAATCCACCATTTACATTTAGTGGGTTGGATCTAGTAGTTTTTAACCACCATTTGAAATGTTGCAAATGTACCTCTTTCCTTGGTCAAACCTATTTAACCATTAAAAATCTCATAAAAATATTAGTTATTCATTTTAATCCAAACCGTTCATCATGTCGACTCTGCTCCAATTAACTTGAAAAAAATATTATTCACTTCATCTTGAATGCAAATTGCTCTTGATCAACCGTATGTATTATTGGTCGTTACTTCCATAATGGGCTTAAAGTCACTAATTCTATCCAAACGTCGACCTTGATGCAGGTGTACTACAAAGCACGGGTAAATGAAGTCACTAATTCTATCCAAACGTCGACCTTTCCTTGGCACACACTCTAAACATACCTAAGTTGGCTGCCTGGGCATCCATGTGGCGATCAAATGAAAGATTTTAATTTATATATTTATGCATTAAAGTTCAATAATATATTAATCCACGTAGTAATGATATTATCGTTAATATGAGGCTTATAAAAATGGGCTTACATAGCTTAAATACATATAGACGTTTTACCTTTTCTTACTTTTTTTTTCTTTTCTACATGGACTCAAATGCCCAAGTGTAATTGCCACCAGCCGCGTGTGATAGTGGTAACACCCGCAGTACGCATCCATGGCGTTGAGTGTTCAAAACTTCCCTTATGTGAAGAAATCAATTTATTCCCTCCTTTGTGAGGGTAAGTCTATTCTCTCTTTGTGAGGGTCGGCAGTTGCAGAGTAATTAGGTCTCCGTGAGGTGTAAGCATGATGTCTCCATAGTGAAAATTTTAAGAATGTCTTATAAATTAATTGTAATATCAGCTGAGATGAATGTAAATATATCAATAAAAAAATGTCAAGTGTAATCGCAATTCCCTCTCTTATTATTGGCTTATATACATGGCTTATGATTCAATGTATACCATATGTATTGGGCTTTAAAGCAAACAGGTATTTTGAGCTGTTCTTTTAGGGTTAGCTAGATTTACATATATTTAGTTAATATCAAATTTTATCTTTTTTTTTGAAAATTTTATATTTATTTTATGATTTAAAAAATAACTATTTTAACCTCCATTTATGATGTTCGGAATTATAAAAAAAAATCTAAAATATTGAATTTTGATATATAAATAAAGATTACATGTGGACCTCATAAAATAAAAAATTAAGAAATTAAAAAGCTAAAAACATCTATATGTAGTAAGCCAATGATCCCTTATGGTCACCTGTAAATTAGATGATTCATAGGCGATCAAAATGTTTTTAAATTTTTTTATAAATTTGCATGCTCAGCCTGAATTTTATGCCCTACAAAATTTGAAAATTTAATTAGTAATTTTATTTTAAAAAATAACAAAAAGAGGCTGGAAAAGCGCCACCGAATATTAGATGTGGGAATTGGGGCGGGTCAGCCCGTGACCCGACTTTGACCCGATTCATTTTTGGACGGGTAAAATTAATATATTTTTGACCCGGGTATAGAGATGGGTCAGAAATTTTGACCCGAATTCAAAAATAGGGTCGGGGTGGGTGGATCATGTCCTGACTCGAAGAGTCCGACGTATCCCGCATATACTAATTTATTAAAAATTATAAGTCTTTGTTTAAATATTATTATTATTATTATTCAAAATTCTCACTTTTTTTATATTTAACTCTATCAACAATAAAAGAATTAATTTATTCAGAAAGTAATATACGAATCAATAAAAATAATTTGTACATAAATAACCCTTATGTGTAATTGCATATTAACCTATTTTAATAAACTTATACTATATTTTCAAATGTTTTGTTTTCTTAATTATGTGTTTTTTAATAATTAGTGAAATATTGAAGCATATAATATTTAAATTTAGTATAGATGTATGTGTATGTTTGATAGGTATATAGATTCTTAAAATTATCTTATTTGACCCGTATTTTTGACCCGACCCATTATCTCAAAACCGGTCTGATACCAATCCGAAGTTTGTTTCAGAACCTATTAAAAAAAAGTGAGGGTTGGGCAAACCTTGATCCGGTATGGCCCGCCTCGATTTCCACACCTACCGAATATATCCATACCCATTTTTGTTGATCTTTAAAAAATAAAAAAACATAACAAATAATTTTAAAATTTGTTAAAGGAGATCCACATATCTGTGGAAAAAAATAAAAAAATTTATTTATTTTTTACAGTTGTGGCATAAGAATTAAGAACCGAAGACCATGATGCAGCAAAAGAACCGAAGACTATACATGTATTGAAGCTTGGCACGAATATAACTATATGTATTGAATTCTTAAATATTATTGCGTAAAATATTTACATATATCTAAGCTAGCAAAAGATCGCGGCACTTTCTTATGCTCCCGAACGGTAATTTTGTTAACATTCTAATATGATATCAATTGACTCAAGTGAATTTCAATTTTTAATAAATGTATTTATATATTTTTTCAAAGGTATGATCCACATGGTATTCCAATTTAAATGGTTTTTTATATCTTTTACAAATGGATGGTATTGAATACAATGCATTAGCACCTGGATAATTTGGGAGAAATTTTAATGAATTTTTTTAGTTTAACAAAATTACACCTCACTTTGCAACATCCGAGTTATTTGCATTTTGGTCTATCTAACTATGTGTATTTGATTTTTAACCCACAAATTTAGCATATTTTCTTTTTAAACCCTATAAATTTGCCTCCTTTGCATTTTAAATTATGTTGTTAATTTACGTTAGTAAACGAATGAAAATTTTGTTAGTAATTGTCGCATGGATTTTCTAATAACAATATTGCCCTTAAGAGAGTCAACTCATGAAAGGAGTCGACTTAAATTGACAACAACCAAAATTTCACTATCTATAAGTTTAAGTCAACTCACGAACTAAGCCACATAAAATTGTCGTAATTGCATATATGAGTTGACTTTATTGGTTTCGAGTAATTGGCTTAACTTAAGATGAGATAGGTAAATTGGATTATTAAAATTTCTTTATGATTTTAAACTTAACCCCTTTTCTAAGATCAAATATCCTCGAATGCAACTTGTAGAGCTTATGCAAGAGCAAGAGAATCAAAGCAAACTCACAAAAGAATACAAAGTATTATAGTTGTTCGGGCAATACTCTTAATCAACTTTTCAGTAAGTACAATTAAGAGTCTCAGCTCTCTTTTAGATTATAACTCTAAGAGGCCTTTAGAATAATTACACAAGCAGTCATGGAGTATCACTCTAAATGAGCACTATTTTTTGCTTCACTTGACCTTGGTCTCCAATATTAAGTTACATGACTAATTACAACGAAAGATTAGAAATAAGAATAAACTACATATTACAGATTTGTGTAGCACAATAACAAGCTCTAAGAAATGTGATGAACTTGTAAACTTGAAAATTTGAGAGCTTTGCTTGAGAAATTTTAAATGAGGCTTCGAATGCTTAAAACTTAGAACATGAGAGCACAATGAATTTTCTAGCTAACCCTATTAACTTCAATTGATGTCTCTGTGTTAGGCCTGTATGGAACTGATAAAAGAAAGGAATAATAACACAAAGAGTGATCCAAGAAAAATAGGATAAATTTCACACACTACAAAAAAAATTCAAAGAAGACACCACAAATTATAGTAGTTTGGTTAATACACCTACTCCACTCTCCAAGTCAACACCTTGACTCGGATTTCCACAGTCAACTTAGAACTAAAGTTACAGTGTTACGATCTCAATTGTTTTCTAGATTACACAGATGGCTCTAGGTGACACATGAAGCTTTTCACAAATTACAATGAAAGTTTTCCTCTTAAATTAGACAGCCTCTAATTCAAGATAAAAATAAATAAAAATGAAATAAAGCCTACAACCAATTTAACAACACAGACACACGAAGATGAACCTTTTACTAGGATAGTCACAACGATCTTCAATATATTGCTTCTGACAGATGGACAGAGGATCATAGAGAACGCCTTGAGACAGATCTACACTTTTGAAAATATTATCTCTGAAATTGAATTTTCAGTTGAAATTCATTGTCTATTTATAGCTTTTAACATCCAATCGCTAAGAGAGATTTTCTCTACCAAATCCGCAACCAATCGAATATTTCTCAACAACTTGTAACAACTTAACAAATAGAAACCGCCAAGAGAAATTTTCTCCACCAAATCTGCAACCAATCGGATTTTTCTCAACAACCTGTAACAACTTAACAATCCGAAAATAGCTCCTCAAACTAACCGATTTGCCACGTCATCATCCAATTATCTATCCATAGATCTTGCTAAACAAACTGTCAAAGTTTCAACCTAAAAACTGTTGAAGTTTCAAACCAAAATAGTTGAAGTTTGAAATTAAATTAGTTAAAATTTGAAACTAAATTAGTTGAAGTTACAAACCAAAACTGCTGAAGTTTTACAGCAAAACCTCGACAAATTCACAACACAATTCAACGCTAACTTGTTACAACCATTCATCACGAATCAAATACAAGCAACACATTTCAAGCATTAAATTTTTAGCTTGTCTATCATCAAAACACTATAATTCAACAATTCTCCCCCATTTTGATGATGACAAATCACAAATGACATGTTAAGAATATAATGAATATTCCAAGCAAAACTCCCCTTGTTTTAATACTCCCAATCATTCATGTCATTTTCTCCCCCTTTGTCGTTAACAAAAAGTAACAAAGAAAAAATATCAGATAGCCTTATTGAAAAATCAAATTAAAATGCAAAACTGGAGAATAAATCTAATTAAATGTCATAATATAGATGATATCATGTTTATGATAAAAATAAACCATATAAATGTCTGTCAATATTATTTGTTTGCTAACAAAAAATAGAAAAAAATTGTGAAGTTCACCAAAACACCATAAAAAATCGCTGCATATCTGTCATCATATGAATCAGAATCACCTGCATGAAACTTAAGCCTTACTCATCATCAAAATCCGACGAATGAATATGAGATAATGAATAGTTAGAGGATTTGTATGATTGACCCTTGATTTTGCTGAATTTGGAAGGTTTGGATCTTCGACAATGGGGTGAAACTTGAAACTCATAAGGCTCTTTTCCTGGAGGATGCGGTCTAGATGATGGTTCTAGGGGCAAACCTATAGCATGATGATGGTTGTTGTTTGTAATCTCTTGAAGAAGATCATTCAGTTCAGGTAATTCAGCAGTCAAACATATTCTGTAAGTGTTATTTCTTAAATCTCTCATAATAGTACCCAACTGTCTACTATCCTCACACAAGCTGCCAACAGCAAATTTAAGTTATTGCATCATTGTTGAAATTAAATTTCTCACTATTGGTGTAGCAGTTGCAATAGTGGATGAAATAGTGGTGATGCTTTCTTGTGTATGAGAAAAAAAGTGACAGTTTCATGCTTGAACTCATGAAAATCATGAGTTAAAGTATCTAGTCTAGTTTTAATGATTCTCATTCTAGAATTTAATTGCTGAAAATTAGATTCTAAAAAAGATTGGAGAGAAGATAAATCAACATTAACCGAATATGGTTGAAAGAGTATACCTGCTGAAGATTGAGGTGCATAATCGGGTTTAGTAGAAGCAGTGCCCACTTGAGGAGTTAGATTGGTAGGTGAAATGTGAGGCGAGTTTGCAGGCTTATGTGTTAAAGAATTGACTTCTGCTATCGTACTATCATGGAAAGGTGAAGGTAAGATTGGCTCATTTTTAGAATTAGCATCTCTACGAGAACAACCTTGATATCCATGATGTCCGTCACCACCCAAGTAACCATTCTATCCATCTTGTCTTTAACCAAGTACAATATCCTGATCATCAATTTGAACAAAAACCCTTTGTTGTTGTGGAGGAGACTGATGACCTAATGCATATAAGTCTGAATTCACAACCTATGCACCATCACCAACACGAGTATACCACATACGCTTGAGTGTAAATTCATTTATCATATCATTGCTTATTGGTTTGATATGTGCTTCTCTTCTCAAATCAATGTTGAAATTCTGAAATAGTCTTGTTAAATACATAACATAGGACAAACTTCCATTTGCTCTCTTTTTCTGTGATAACATATAAAATAACATTACACTGGCAATGTTATAAGGCCTATTTTTCACAATTGCTCACATAATTCCAAATCATCAAGTGTAACAATATAATATCCTCCCCCCTTTAGGTAGAAAACAATGTGTAACAACCAAATGCAGGAATTTATAATCCAGTTTGAAAAATTTTTTGTTTGTAAAATTATATTGTCGTTGACTTAATGACTCATTCTATATAAAAAAGAAAGTAACCTCCTCAAAATCAATGTCTTCATATGAACCAGTCATATGAATTGGTAAAAGCATAAACCCAGCAAACTCTTGTTCTATGAAACTAACTTCAATTTCTATCAAAAAGGATGTATAAGTAGTGTCTTCTATTGCTAAGTAGAAATAAAAGTATTTCACAAGATCCGAATAGATATAAAAATCTTTCTTTAGAAATTCAAAAAGCCCATATTCTTTCAACCAATTCACAAATCCAAACATTTCTTTGCTAAAAAATAAAAAATCTATCTTTTTACCTTTGGTAAATATTCAATGTGAAAATTTACCCACATAAGTACCTTCATCAGACGGGTGGCGAAAATTTGAAACTTTTGATGAAGCGGTAGCATTTTTTGTAGAGTGGGACATTCGAGCAGCTTGACGAGATCAATGTCTAGAACCCGCAGTATTACCTTGCATGAAGTTTTAAGAGGTAGACATGTCTGTTTTAGTACAGGGAGAAGGGTTTGCGTTCTCATTGATGGGGATGTCGGAACTTTGATGTCGACGAGTGGATGGAGGATCTGAGGGTGTCGGAACTTTGATGTCAAAACTTTGATGCCTGTGCACCACCTTTCCTAGCCATCACAATAAATACAAAATGAAATTGAATAGATTTGTGAGATGAATTTTTTTGAAATGGAGCAAAAGGTGGAAAAAGGGAGAGAGAAAATTTTGATTTTCAAAAATCAAATTGTTGAAACTTGGTTGGTTAGTTGAGAATTTGATTTTAAAAAATCAAAACAGAAGATTTTGAGAGAATTTTAGGATTATGTATCTTTTTATGGCCGAAGAATGAATGGGAGAGACAAGAGACGTGAATGAGAAAGAAGAAACATGAATAGGAGAGAGAAGAGAAGAGACGTGAATTGATGGCAGTGAGAAGAGAAGCTGCATATGCCCTACTCAAGTAATCATTTTGTTTCCTTTTTTTTTTATTAAAATAGATACATGCTTGCTTTTGCCGTTCTTCTTTTGCTTTTGTTTTTTTCTCTTCCCCATTCTTAACATGTGTTTTTTTTTTTTTGTTTTAACGGTTTTGGTTTTGGTTTTGGTTTTGTTTTCTTTTTTCTTTTTTCTTTTTTCTTTTTTCTTTTTTACAGATTTGTTTTAAAACTCCTATTAAACAGATTTTATGTTTTTTAGTTTTATTTATGTTTTAACAATTTTATTGTTGTTTTTTTATTTTTTTAAAACTCCTATTAAACAGTTTTATGTTTACTATTTTTATTTTTATTTTAACAGTTTTATTATTGTTTTTTAGATTTTTTATGTTTTATTTATTTTTATTAGATTTGAAAAAAAATTATTAGAATGATTTTATTGAAAGAAATTATTAAAACAATTTGATCTTAAAAAAATGATTTTGTTAAATTTTTTAACAAAAATAACCTTATTTAAAAAATAAAATTAAAATTGGCAGATAAATATATAATTTTAAAATTATCAACTACATGGTATAATATTTATGTAAATGCATGTGTCATGAAAAAGGATCGATTACACCTAATTCCCTTCTTATGTGAAGAAATTTTTTAGAGGGAAGTGTTTTGTAAAAATATCAACCGGTTGATCTTCCGTGAGAATAAATTCAATAAAAATTTCTTTTCATGATACATGATCCCTTAAAAAATGATGTATTACCTCAATATGTTTAATGCGTGAATGTTGTGCTGGATTTTTAGACAAATTTATTGCGCTTGTGTTGTCACATCTAATTAGAACTTTTGTATATGACAACCCATAATTACATAATTATTGTTTCGTCCACAAACTTTGGGCACAACAACTTGCACATGCAATATATTTAGCCTCTGCAGTTGATAATGCAATCGAGATTTGTTTCCTAGAGTACCATGATATAATCATACCACTCAAAAATTGAGAAGTACCACTTGTACTTTTTCTATCCACTTTATAACATGCAAAATTAGCATTTGAATATCCAATTACGGTAAAAGTGGATTCTCTAGGATACCGAATGCCCAAGGTGGATGAATCAATAAGATATTTAAATATACGTTTAACAACACTCATGTGTGATTCCATTGGATTTGATTGAAAACATGCACACATACAAACATTAAATAAAATATCAGGTCGACTGGCAGTTAAATACAAAAGTGAACCGATCATACTTCTATATAACTTTTGATCTATTGGCTTACTTGATTCATCTTTATCAATTTTTATGCTTGCACTCATGGGGGTTGACATATGCTTTATATTTTCGTTTTGAACTTTTTCAACATTTCCTTGACATATTTTGTTTGAGAGATAAAAATACCTTCTTTTGTTTGTTTTACATGAAGTCTCAGAAAGAAAATAAGCTCACCCATCATGATCATTTCAAACTCGCTCTACATCAATTTTTCAAAATCCTTGCAATACAACTATTAGTAGACTCAAAAATAATATCATCCACATAAATCTTTACAATCAAAATGTCTTTGTGAATATTTTTGATAAATAAAATAGTATCAACTTTGCCTCTTTTGAATTTTTTCTCTAGCAAAAATCCACTGAGTCTATCATTCTAAGCTCTTGGAGCTTGTCTTAATCCATAGAGAACTTTCGATAGTTTGAACACATAATCAGAGTGTTCATGGTCTTCAAAACCTGGTAACCGTTTGACATAAACTTCTTCATTTATAAAACTATTCAAGAATGCACTTTTTACATTCATTTGAAAAAGTTTAAACTTTCTGAATGTTGCAAATGCAAGTAACATTCTAATTGCTTCAAGTCTAGCTGCAGGTGCAAAAGTCTCATCAAAATCAATACCCTCTTCTTGAGAGTAATCTTGTGCAACTAGACGTGCTTTATTTCAAACAATGATCCAAGACTTGTCAAGTTTGTTTCTAAAAATTTATTTTGTATAAATAACTGGATGATCATCAGGTTTAGGCACAAGTGTCTACACATTATTTCTTTTAAATTGATTTAGTTTTTCTTTCATAGCAATTATCCAATTTTCATCAGATATTGCTTCATTAACTTTTTTAGGTTCAATGTGAGAAATAAAAGCATAACGACCCAACACATTTTGAACTGAATTTCGAGTTTTGACTTTGTCATAAACATTGCCAATAGCCTGATTAAGTGGATGATTTCTATGTATTCGTAGATTTAGAGATTTTCTTAGAACGTTATCTGCACTTGCCATTTCTTTATCTCTCGATGTTTTATGTACGTTAAGAATATTTTCTTCTTCATCTGAAAAAACAACCTTTCTCGGCCTAGTGTTAGATTCATCAAAGACGACATGTATTGGCTCTTCAATTATAAAAGTTCTCTTATTATAGACTCAGTATGCTTTGCTGGAAGAAGAATAACCAAGAAAAATGCCTTCATCACTTTTATAATCAAATTTATTAAGGTCATCTTTTCCATTATTTAGTACAAAGCATTTACAACCAAAAGTATAAAAATATGTAATGTTTGGCTTTCGACCTTTCCACAATTCATATAGAGTTTTTTTTAATATTTGACGAATATAAACACGATTTATGATAACACATACAGTGTTTACTGCTTTAGTCCAATACCTATGTGACAAATCAACATCAGTTAACATTGTTCTAGCCATTTCAATTAATGTTATATTATTTCGTTTAACAATTCTATTTTGTTGTGGTGTTCTAGGAGCTGAGAAGTTACGATTTATTATAAAATTGTCACAAAATTCTGCAAAATGATGATTGTCAAATTCTCTTCCATGATCACTTCAAATTGTAAATATTTTCAATCCACATTCATTTGAATTTTGCGATAAATTTTTTGAAATAAATTAAAACATTCATCCTGGCTTCCTAAGAACAATACCCATGTATGTCTTGAAAAATTATCGACAATAATATAGGCGTAATATTTTCCAGCCAAACTTCTAGTCCGTGTATGTCTAAATAAATCCATATGCAGTAACTGTAGAGGTTCTATTGTTGACACAATATCTTTTGATTTGAAAGAAACCTCCTTTTGTTTACCAAATTGACAAATATCACAAATATATTTTAAATTAATTTTTGAGTTTGGGAAACCATTAACAAGATTAAACTTTTGTAGTTTCTATTATTTGCTTTTTTATTTTATTTTATTTGATTTTTCAAATTTTCATTTTCCTTAGCAAGAGATTTTATTTGCATTTGCAAACTCATATTTTTTTCTTTTCCCATATGAGATCAATTTTTAATTTTATATATTTATCTGACAAAGTAGTAAATTCTCCAACTAGTTCAGCATATTCTTATTCTAATTGATCAGTTGTATAACTTACATCAGAATGTTCAGATTCATCTTTATAATATACTATAAATCCTAAATGTGATGCAAGATTCGCTTGATCATCATTAGATCCTGAAATGACTGATAGTGAAGTATCACTAATCACACCATGCCCCATAGCTTTGATTTTTTCTTTTGTTGAAATCTTTTTTTTCAACAGGAGATGGGCATGTGTTTTTAAGATGTCCAAAACCTTGACGGTTATAACACCTTACTTTGTCTTCTTCTCTTTTCTAAAAATCTTTCCTCTAGTCCTTTTGTTCTCTTTTCTTTTCAAGTCGTCGTTGTATACTTCTAGCAGCTGTATTCCTGTTGTTGTTGTTTTCTCGATTTTGAGTGATGAAATGTCTTATCTTTTTTGTCAACATAGCAATGTCTTCATCTTCATCACCTGCATTATCATCAGAATGATCAGAGGAAATTTTGAGACCAATTACCTTCTTACCTTTTGGATCATTATCATCATTTTTCTTTAGAATGATCTCATGTGTCATAAGGGAGCCTATTAATTGATCTACAGACATGGTTGTTAAATCTTTGGCCTCGTCTATGGCTGTAACCTTTGCAATTCAAGAAGAATGAAGTAATCTTGATATCTTCTTTACCTATTCCTTTGCCTCAATAGACTTACCAAGTGCTTTCAAGACATTAATTATGTTGGTGAATCTACAAAATATCTCAGTAATAGATTCATTAGATTTCATCATAAAAAGTTCATAATCATGCATCAACGTATTTATCTTGGACTCCTTAACTTGAGAAGTACCGTTGTATATTACTATGAGTGTATCCCAAACTTCTTTGCCCGTGACATAAGCAAATACCCTATTAAATTTAGATGGATAAACTGCACAATATAAAACATTTAGAGCTCTGGCATTTAGATGCACTTGTTCATTTTGTTGTTTATTAGATTCAGCTATATTATCTCCAGGTAAAATAACACCTTTATGAACAACATTCCAAAATTTTAAATCCTAACCCATGATAAAGCTTTGTATTCTGCGTTTCCAATATCATAATTCGTTGTCAAAATATGGTGGTCAGGTTATGGAATGACCTTCACCATATCCAATCTCCGTTTTCTTCTCAGTAGTCATGATCTCTTTGGAGTAATTCAAAGACCGCTCTGATACCAATTGTTAGGCCCGTATGAAACTGATAAAAGAAAGAATTAATAACATAAAGAGTTATCTAAGAAAGAATAAGATAAATTTCACACACCACAAAAATAAATCAAAGAAGACACCACAAATTATAGTGGTTCGGTTAACACCTACTATACTCTCCAAGTCAACGCTTTGACTCGGGTTTCCACTAGTCAAGTTAGAACTCAAGTTACAGTAGTACGATCTCAATTGTCTTTTGAATTACACAAATGGCTCCAGGTGGCACATGAAACTTTTCACAAATTACAATAAAAGTTTTTCTCTTAAATTAAACAGCCTCTAATTCAAGGTAAAAATAAATAAAAATAAAATAAAGTTTACAACCAATTTAATAGCACAGAAGCATAGAGATGAAGCTTTTAATAGGATAGTCCCAACGATCTTCAATAAATTACTTCTGACAGATGGACAGAGGATCACAGAGAACGCCTTGAGACAAATCTGCACTTTTGAAAATATTCTCTCTGAAATTGAATTTTCAGTTGAAATTCATTGTCTATTTATAGCTCTTAACATCCAATCGCCTAAAGAGATTTTCTCTACAAAATCCGCAACCAATCGGATTTTTCTCAACAACCTGTAACAACTTAACAAACAGAAACTGCCAAGAGAGATTTTTTCCACCAAATCCGCAACCAATTGGATTTTTCTCAACAACCTGTAACAACTTAACAAACAGAAAATAGTCCTCAAACTAACCAATTTGCTACATCATCATCCAATCATCTATCCATCGACCTTGCTAAACAAACTATCAAAGTTCAACCCAAAAACTGTTGAAGTTTCAAACTAAAATAGTTGAAGTTTGAAACTAAGTCAATTAAAGTTTGAAACTAAATCGGTTAAAGTTTGAAACTAAATTAGTTGAAGTCGCAAACCAAAATGTTGAAGTTTTACAGCAAAATCTCGACAAATTCACAACACAATTCAATGTTAACTTGTTACAACCATTCATCATGAATCAAATACAAGTATCACATTTCAAGCATTAAATTCTTAACTTGTCTATCATTAAAACACTATCACTTAACACTCTTTTACAGCTTGGAAGGAAATTTGAACATTTAGTAGTAAGTGGCACACATTTAATGCGTTAGCATTCAAAAAATTTTTAATTGTCACAACTAAAGTTGCAGCTGGAGTCAACTTTGTTATCAACCTTAATGCTTAATTTGCTTTCAAAGGATTTTCCTTCAAATCTTAGCCTTCAAGTCTTAGATTGAGTCGATTTGGGATAAGCTTCGACTTAGGTATCAACTTCACTATGTTCTGAATGCTTCAACTCCTTATAATTTATATCTTCTTTAACTTAGCTTCTCAAGTCCTTTCTTAAGTTGATTTCATGTTGGACTTTACCCGATTCGTAGTTGGATACGACTTTATTTCTCCATACTTCGTATAAACCGCATATGTGATCTTTTGTTCTTCCAAGTCGTAGGTTCAAAGTCGACTTCAACTTTAACTTCACCTAAGTCGTATGTGAAGTTGATTTGGGATGCAAATGCAGATGCCATTTTGGAGTCAGAAAATTTTTGGGTCACCTAATGATCTCCAAGTAGCATTTGGAGTCAACTTCGTTTTCAACTTCACCCAAGTCGCACCCGAAGTGTGGTGCTACTTACCAATGAAACTCACCCTTGAAATTTTCTCCCTTTTAAAATGTACTTAAAATTGGTATTGGAGTTAACTTGGGTTGTGACTTGACTCAAGTTGCTCTTGGAGTCGACTTGAATATACAACTTCATCTGCTTGTGCTT
This sequence comes from Annona cherimola, assembly GCA_030490835.1. Lineage (NCBI taxonomy): Eukaryota > Viridiplantae > Streptophyta > Magnoliopsida > Magnoliales > Annonaceae > Annona > Annona cherimola. The sequence goes on from CM059971.1 coordinate 71,762,371, forward strand.
GAAATTTAAAACTTAAGTTTATATGCACATATCCAAAACTTCCTTTGTAATCTTTAACTTCTTAAATTGGTTGTTAATTATTAAAAATTAAATCTTAATTTGAAATTTATATTATTCGAGTTCACAGACTCGTGTTCATGAGTCGGCTCCTAACATGAGTTGACTCAACTTAACCAAGTCAGAGGGGTATTTTAATTTTTTTATTTACAAATAACAACCACTAGTTAGGTATTCTGATTGTAGGGTTTGAAATGCAAAGAGGGCAAACTTACATGGTATAAAATGCAACTATGCATAATTAAAGAGACCAAAATGTAAAAAATCAGCAACATCCACATGAAATTATGAGTATATCTTTTCTTAGGATTTCATGAATGACAATTGAAATTTTTCAAGAAACGACAAAATTGCCCATATGAATAGAGATGTCAGTCAAAATTTTAAGATGACTAAAATGATCTTTATGAAGATAATTAAAATTAGGTAAATTTCTAAATGTATCCATGAATTCTAACTCTAATTCTTTGTATATCTATAGATTTTCAAAAATTTTATTATACTTACAAATTTGTTCCAAAATTTCTCTTGCAACTACATTGTTAGGATCCATAGACTATTTTTAAAATTTTATCTTTATTGAAAATTCATTTTATATCCATGACATTTGCTCCAAATTCTTAATAAGCCTCACAACATTCAAAATTTTCTCTTATACCTATAATATTTTGCTTAAATTCTCACCACATTGATTTTGCCAAAACATCCGTTAACCACCCTATTAAAGACAATTTTGCCATTTAAATTTTTCTTAATTGAAATGATTTAAACTTAATATGGTATTTTAATATTTTGATGTCACAAATTAATGATTTATTAACATTAATAAGTCATATTAGGATTGAATTATTTCAATTATGAAATTATAAACTAGCAAAATCATCTTTTCAATGTAAAATTAATATTTATTTTGAATGCATGAGTTTGATATAAATTTAGGATGAAATATTATAGGTATAAAAGAAAATTTTAAATATTATGGGTATAATAAGAATTGTAAGATAATGTTGTAGGCATAAGAGAAATTTTTTCTTATTTTATTTATAATATTTTAAAATCCTTAAATTACCCATTTTACAAATAGGATTAGAGTTTTAAATTTTATAAATAGAATTAAGGTTGAAACATACCTGAATTTCTAAAACAACTACTATGCGGATCTCTCTTATTATCTCATACGTTTTATGAATCAATTATATGGAACCTTACAAACCAGCTCAGAGACTATCTTCGAACTTCCGGTACGGAGTTATATTAGGTTGGCAATCTCTCTTACTTAGTATACTTAAACATCAAATTGTATGCATCAGATATTCTCTAGCACCGTTCTGAAATCTTCTATCTTACAAGTGGTGGCGACGCTGCCCTAGCCAACCTAGCCAATTTTTCGAGTTTAATATGTCCATAATACAAGACTCCAGCAATTATCTAGCTTTGCTCATTAGAAAGACGAATGATTTTGTTAGCATGGGCTAAGCAAATGTTTCGCTTAGCCCACATAAAAAAAATTCATTTATAATATTTTTTTTAAAAAAAATTTCTTCATACACTTGGTTATCTAAATGTATTTAACGTATAATCCAAATTTTAACGTTTTTGGACATGTGTATATTTTTTTTGAGATTTTTTAAACATTTATATATATATATATATGTATTTAAAATGCCTTTATCTTTAAAATTTTCAAAATATACATATATATCTAAAAATAATAAAACTTAATTTGTTTGTTGAGAAGCGATTCTGTTAGCCCGAGCTAACATTAAAAAACACATTTGTAACATTTTTTTAACTTTTTTCATATACTTGTTTATCTAAGTGTATTTAACATATAAACTAAATTTTACCATATTTAGATATGTGTATATATTTTTTTGAGATTTTTAAATATACTTAGGTAAACAAGTGTATGAAGAAAAAAGTAAAAAAATATTTTTGAAATAGGCTAAGTGAGACATTTGCTTTGCCTGGGCTAATAGGATAATTTCGCTTATATATTAAATACACTTAAATAAACAAATATACGAAAAAATGCAAAAAAAGTGTTGTAGATAGATTTTTTGAGGTGGACTGAATGAGACATTTGCTCACCACGAGTTAACAGAATCAGTTTTTCATAAGAAATACCTATAATCTATGGTGCCTTTAAATAGAAAAGAAGTTAAAATAGTGAAATATATAAAGGGCATTAATGTTATGGTGAAGTTGGCTACTCACTCATTGATAAAGTTAAAATTTAATCCATCCTCTAATTTAGAGTCATTTATTTAATTAGGAAAAGAAATTTTGTGAAAATCAAATATCACAATCAACATAATAAGCTAAATAATTTTTGGAACCCACCAAGAGTAAACACTTTTATGTGAGGCTTGAGCTTGAGGGTTATCTACGAGGATTTATCACATGTCGGGCTAGTATAAACTTGCATAAAAGGAAAAAAATAATCTAGCTGTTTACGTTTAATAAAATGAAAATATAACAGCAAAATATATGTCCAATCATGCAATCGTAGTTAGTTATTACATTGCCATCAATAAAAATAAATAAACGATATGTAGTCATGTTTCACAATTATTTCAAATAACGTCATTAAGTACCACCGATTAGAGCATGTGCAGGACAACAATACACACATAAAAGGACTAAACTCAATAAGTGAAATTAAATATAAAAAAATGAGTATCATATGCATTTCATGTCTTTTAAATGCATTATATCTATAATCTCTTCTTTTGTCCTAGTATGTAACTTAGTGAATGCATTTACCAAATTTATTCGCATAATATTAAGAGTTCTCATCTTAGGTGAGTCACGGATAATGATTGAATCAGCATTTGTTAATTCGGCCCCTACTACTATTTGATCTAAACTTCTAATGGAAAATATCAGCCTTTCATTTGACCTAGAAGGTTAAAAATATCTGTATGACTATCACCAAAAAAGAATTCAAGATCATATTTTACAAAGGATCATGCGTTGATGGCTTTGAACGCAACGCGTGGCATTCTAGAGTGCCGACACTAGCGCTTGGGCCTATTTTTGCGTGTATGAAGGGGCCTTGCTTCTAGGCCTGCCTCTGCTGTGCAGCTGCTGCTGGTGGATCACTCTTCTGTGCGCTTAGTCTACTAGGCCAAGCCCAGTCCAGCTACCACAATCTGGACGTCGCCGTCGCCATCGCCATTGCAGCCATCTCGAACGGGCCCCACTCTTCCACCAGCGCACAAGCGTCTTCTGCAATGCTTCTTTGCACCCCAGAAGCCCCCAAATTACTGACGCAACAGCGTCTGCTTCTCCCTCTAGTTCGACCAGTTGCGGCGGCCATGTTTGTCGCACTGGCTGCTCGAAATTAGAATATAATACCCGAAATAACACCTTTTGGCTTATTTATTTTTATCTATAAGCCAAATTTAAGCAGATGCTAAGCTCTGTTCCACCATAAATAGGACTTCAAGCCTGCATCTTCACTTGCATACAAATAAGGTTTGCATTTATCGATCTTTATTTCTATCTTAGAAAGCTGTAATCCCTGAGCAAGATATCATGGCAAAATAACCAGAAGTTAAGATCGTTCAAAAGTAAAAATAAATAAATCTCACTTACCTCCAACGATGCACAGCACCAAGGAATCCTAAGTCGCCCCAAAAGCCTTTATTCACAATCTCGCCCATAGCAGCAACTGGCAGCAGTCAATCTCTGTGGATTTCTCTCTATGGCCACCTTCTATCACGTCCTAGCTTAAAGATCCCGAAGTCCAACGGGCATTTCCTCATTCGTGGCATCCTATCTGGATTCTGAAGTGGCAAACATAAAATAAAATAAATAAAAAAAGAGGCATGATCTTGTGCGGCGGACGTACCCAAAAGCATACATTTTTTATTTTTTTTATGGGCAAGTAAATCTATGTGTATTGAATTTATAAACGAAATTTTATTATTTTTGGATTTTTAAATATTTTTTTGGATTTTTAAACACAGTAACATTTTAGTAATTTTTTTGGATCTCAGGAATCATGGAAATGCACTGTGTTTAAAAATTCAAAAAAATACTTAAAAATTTCAAAAAATGATAGAACTTAGTTTATTGAATTAATGCAACAAGATTTACTTGCCCATGAAAAAAATTAAAAAATATATATTTTTGAACCGGATGCACTAAGGCAGCCTGCTTCCAGCCGCAAATGATTAGGCGTCAAATATATATTGTTCCCATAGATACTCTAACTCACAAGGGACTATTTAATAACCAAATATCCTTCTTACCACACTCTTGACTTAACTTTTTAAGATAGTATTACAATTATAATTTTCTAAGCTCATTATTTTCACGGTCGAATTTTCTCCGATCAAGTAATCAACTTCACATAAGTCTCTACATCATAAAATACACTTCAGTCTCTACATCATAAAATATACTTCCAAAAATGTATATTACAATTTTATTACATAGCCCAATATTGACATAATGATTGATATTTAACATATAAATGGACATGTTTATATAATGATTAATAATATGTTAATAATAATATAATAATTTATCATAATTATAATTATTACAATTAGGTAATTATAATATTATAATACTAATTACATGTGATAATATAATATTACAGTATAATAACTCCTTTGAGGAAAAATAACCACAATTGCCCCTTCCCCAAAATATAAAATTTCTTTTCATAAAAAATTCCCCCACCCTAACGAAGGTCCTCATCAGGCGCCGCCCATGCGTCTCAGCAAAATCACAAACAGTTAGGATATGGATCGATTTAATAACCATCTTGAATGCCGACTTGGTCAGCCATAGTCCGAACTTATGCTACAAACTTTGGGTAACCAAGTTTTTTTCTATCAACCAAATATGAACCTTTTGGAACAAAATTGTAATTGCTAAAATTAAAATTTTGTAATGATAATGTCCATATGGAATTAAATTGACCACTTCCAAGTGAATTGAAGATGTGGATCTTATCTTAGCATTGATTTCACCTTGATAATTCCATGAATCCGTCCACCCACTTGGATCGCTGTGAGCTCTTCTGGTAAGTGTTGGGGCATTGCTAGGTGACCAAATCCAAAGCAGGCAATTCAAATCCAACCCCCAAATAAGGCAATTTCCTTAAAGCATCGCCTCCACTTCTGCTATAAATACCTGCAGCAGCACCAGTACAACTGCACCATCAACAGAAAGTAGCCAGAAAAGAACACCACTGCACATGGAAAAAATGGAGAAACGACTCTGCATCTTCCTCTCTTTTGCTGTCCTTGCAGCAGGTTTGTTGCAGCAACCACTTGTTCTGTCCTTTTTTCCTTTCTTTACCTTTTGTGCCCCCGTCTTGCCTAAGGCAATGGGGCATGGGACAATGCAAGTGTTATATTAGGGGGCAAGCTTATTGGTGGCGGGTTAGCTGAAGTCTTCTTCTCGCTGGGGTTTACTTGGTACATACGTATCTCCTTATTCACTTTCTCTTGGAATAGACTTCCTGTATGAAATTCGTTACCAGGAGAAAAAACCATGGATGAGAAAGCAATACTAATGATAATGGATTTTTATATTAGGTGTCACAAGGGTAGCACGTAGAATCTAATCCCACCGTCAAGCTTAAAAATGCTTGATTATTTGGGAATGCAAACATTTCCACAGTGAAAGCATGAATATTTTGGTCTACTTTTAATCCTTAATGGTCTTAATCTGACAAATTCCTACGAGATACTGAACCCCAAAAGCTCAAACAGTACTATCTTTATGAGTAGTCTATAAGAATATAATGGATGCCCATACAAAATTTTTACGACGTGAAATAATTCTTTTTTGTATATTTGGATTCATTCCAGTCAGGCCTTTCGTCCACTTGATTTTAATTTCACCCAATCAGTCCTTGGTGGCCCAAAATTATAAAGGTTAGAAAGAAATATCGTGTGGAAACTGACAATTTCTTGCATTAAAACTGCCGAATGCCTTGCTGTCTCTTCTGCTGCTCAGTTGCGAAGTCGACAACGTTCACCTTCAGGAACAACTGCCCTTACACAGTCTGGGCCGGCACGTTGAACAATGCCGACAAGCCCCCTTTGTCAGAGACAGGGTTCGAGCTCCGTGCAGGAGCATCCACGGCAGTCGGCGCTCCTGTTCCGTGGGGAGGCCGGTTCTGGGGCCGTACCGGCTGCTCCACGGACGCCAACGGGAGGTTCACGTGCGCTACGGCCGACTGCGGCAGCGGCGTGATCCCTTGCAACGGGGGCGGCGCCGCGCCGCCCGCCACGCTGGTGGAGTTCACGATCGGGGGCAGCGGCGGCCTGGACTTTTTCGACACGAGCCTCGTGGACGGATTCAATATACCTCTCTCCGCGACGCCCGTGGGCAATACAGCGAGCGGCTGTCCTGCAACCGGTTGCCCGGCGAACGTGAACGCTGTCTGCCCGCCGGAGCTGCGGGTCGCGTCGGCCGATGGGGGGACGATAGGGTGCAGGAGCGCTTGTTTGGCGTTCAACACGGATGAGTACTGCTGCAGAGGGGCGTTTGGCACGCCGGACACATGCCATCCGACGAGCTATTCGACGATATTCAAGAACGCTTGTCCCTTGGCTTATAGCTATGCGTTTGATGATGCGTCGAGCACTTTCACGTGCAGGACCGGTGCTGACTACCTCATCACTTTCTGCCCATGACCACTGCCGCGCCAGGGTTTTTGTTAGGCTGCAGTACAGAGAAGACGTGTTGGGACGTAATAGTCTGCTTAGCATTGAAATTGTTATTAAGTCCTTATGATTGAAGTGTTTGGTGGGTTTTTTCCTTTTTTTCCTGTAAATGTTGAATTATAAAAAATAAGAATAACTCGGTATTTCTTTTGCCTCGTGGGTTATTTATATTCTATACCAGCAAATTTTTAAAATGTTGCTGATCGTTACTTAAATAAGGGAGCATAGAAGATAATCAGTTTAATGATTAATATCGGACGCAAATAAGCATTAAAACTGCCTAATTACGTGCTATTAAAAAAAGCTGCCAATTATCAAAATGTCAGGGGTTATGTATGCAATTATAGATCTCCTTTAACGATTGAGCAAACAATTAAGTCCTATTTCATCGTTTGCATGAGGGCTCACTTTTCCAGTATTATTATTTTTTTATAGGTTAGATCGCATCCCATATGAAAAGATTCAATTTTTTTAAATTAAAATATTAAAAAATAAATATATAAAATATGACATGTAAAAAAAAAAAAATCTTGCTTTTGCTCGCATATTCACGTAACAAATAGAAAAAGAGATGCGCGCAAGCATTGAAGCCGGACTAGTACTTAATAATTATTATATTTTGATGCTTAATATTTTTTAGCCTTTTTTCTTTTTCAAAATTTTGAGATTTTGCAAAATCTGGATATAGGAGAATGTAATTTTGTCTTGAGTATGGATAGGCCAGAGTACTGCCATTATTTGTAAATAATCTGTAAAATCTTTCAAATTGTTTAGCCAGGGCTTCTATGACTTTGATAAGTGTCAATGCTGGTTATTTGTTTTTCCTGATCACCTGGGCTATCTACAATGCCGTTTTCTGCAGCTAGAACCAAACATCTTTCCGGATGACATGCTTCTAAAATTCTGTGAGCATCCCTCAAATAAAATAGAAGTTGATGGGAACAAAGTTGACACGATCTGTTAGAGCATAGGCTAATACTTACAACAAAATCAACAAAAAAACAGAAAAGCCTTTTGGATTACAAATCAAAAAAAAAAAAACAGAAAAGCCTTTTGGATTACAATTTAAAAAGTTTGGACAGTAATAAAGCAAGAAAACAGGAAAATTTGTTTAAGTGAATAAATGTCTACTGAACAAAAAAGGTGCATTGAATTCTTCCTATATTCCTTTGGTAGCTTGCCACTCTGCTTAGGACCTGGAATATATTATAGCAAACTTAACTTACTTATCTTCAATATTCATCTCGACTCTTCCTTCATTAATATTGCAAGATTAATTTTGGATCGCGATTATATGCTCCCGAGAACATACAGACTCGGTACTCCCAGTGCACATACTTATTTTCCTTTTTTTTTTTTTTTGAAATTTTTTTACACGATTGTTAATCTAAGTATTTAACTTGTATATCAATTTTTACCATTTTTAGAGATTTTTAGATTTTTTATTTTTAAACATCGGTGACATTTTAGTAAAATTACTAAAAATTTCACTGATTTTTAAAAATCTGAAAAACATCTAAAAATATCTAAAAATGATAAAAATTAATATGTATATTAAAAATATTTAGATTAATGGTTTTATGAAAAATTTAAAAATAGGTTATATGCACCAGAAAGCGCATATAACCGGAATCCATTAATTTTGGGCTTGAATTGATCACCGAGATCTCTGATTTCTATTGAACAATATTATGCTCTGGCAAGGATTGAAGGTAAGATTACAAACCGGTTCTTAATGTTGGGGAGTTCATGCACAAAGCGGTCCACACCTTCCAACGCACAACCTTCCATTGTAGTCCAAGTTAGCATTTGACTTGGAATTCACACCTAAGAAAATGAACCAACCCACGCATTGTATAATGTATACCTGCCAACAGACTATGGCAAAGAAAACCACAACCAAATCCTCACACAGACATCCCAAGAGAGAATTGCTTCACCAATTCCAGCTCTCAAATCAATCACGTCAGAAACTTGTAAAAACCTCTCCAAAATATTACCATACTTTCCTCTTGTATGTGGAAGTGAAGGACATCCCTTGCTATTTGCAATAGACCAGCCTTTACCAAGATCATGTAATTGGAAGCTATAGAGATAGATGAACAATTGGGCAAAAATTATGCAGACTGTAGCAAGGAAAACCACAAGCAAATTCTCGCACAATGAAAATAATATGCAGTAATAACTCCATGAAAACTTAAAAGAGTTTAGAAATTAGAATCAAGTCACTAAAAGAAGAGATTAAATTGTAAGAAACACATGGAGGAAAAGCAAAACACTTCACATCAAAATCTTAATAAATTTCAAGTTCTAAATTATAAATAGTACAATATAAGGGTAATACATGGAAGTGGTTCTATGTAACTCCCTCAAATTTTAAAATTTTGATGCATGATAGAAAATCTAATCCATTTATTGTATTTAACATTATTTGTTTAGTTATAAGACCAAGTTTCATCTAAATCTAATATGTGCATATGTCACATTTGCTCAAAAATAGATATATTCATGTATAAATTAAGGAATTTTTTTTATATCCATTCACATATATATTGGAATGTAGTAATATTATATAGAATCATTTATCCATGTAGTAATGATATTTTAGATAACTGAGATGAAAATACACTTAAAAATTGATATTTAGCATTAAATCATATGACTTAAAATTTGATTTTTATTATTAAATCATTTTATTACGTTAATTTTACATGTTTGTAGATGAGACCCAGATACAATGATATTAGACAAATGAAAAGATTTTCATAATAATATAAGTGATATTAAATATAATGAATGAAGTAGATTTTTCATTAACCATTTAGACGTTGAAAATGAAAGAAGTTTCATAGAAGCATCATCGAATCATTCAAAAGGAGATGACTTAATCATCCACTCTAGCTATTTATTGAATAAAAATAGTACTGTTGCTCCTCCATTGACCAAGAATGCTGATCTTTATGCAGTCTTTTTTTGATAATCCATTAAGGAGGAAATCAATTGATTCTGATGAACACCGATTCATTTTACCCATTGGTTGTAGCGTTAGTTGATTTGTTTTAGAGATGGATCCTTATAGAGGATATCCTTGACACTCCTAAAGAAAAGAGGAGAATGAACCAGGCAGAAAAAGAACAGAAGTGATTTATAAAGATCTTGTTTGTCAAAAATCTCATTCCAAGCAATTCACAGTAAGTTTTCTCACGTGAGGACACCATTGCGTAGACCCTCCACGGCAAAGACAGGAATATGAATCTCTTGTTAAGATAGTGCAAGAAGAATAACAAGAACACTCGAGGCCCGACTTGGCAGCATGTTAATGCAATTTGAGGCACCGGTCTTCAAGTTTGATCAAGCAGGAATATTGTTTCCATTTCTAACAATAACATAGCTGCAATCAGGCAATCAACCGCTCTCCATGGATGGAAGCAAAAGGAACTAACAATTTCAGCCACCACCACAGCACAGGGTAGCTAATGCCAGTTCAGTAGTGTATCAAAAACACACCCAAAGAAATTAATCATTATATATTGATTTTCATTTCCTCTACCTAGCAACTAGCCAACTGCAATTAGAAGAGTGTAAAAGATGAATTCTAATTCCTTCCATCCAAAATATCAAATCAAAATCTTCTCAGCAAAAATTCAACAAATAATGCATTGGTAAATGAATAACAGAAAAATCTGTTTTTCTTCACGCCCCTCATTCCATGATGACTTTGGCGCCAATGGCCTTCATCTTTTCAATAATCTGCTCGGCTTCTTCCTTTGAGACCCCTTTCTTAATCACAGTAGGTGTCTTCTCCACCAAGTCCTTGGCCTCCTTCAACCCCAAGTCTGTAAAACTTCTCACTTCCTTGATGACCTTTATCTTTGCTGAGGCCTCATATTCGTCTAATCTAAGCTCAAAAACTGTCTTCTCCACCTTCTTCTCCTCCTTGGCCGCTGCAGCCACCTTGCCCGTCACCGCAGCTGACAGCACCACCCCTGCAGCGCCGGGCTTCATGACACCGATGACAGGTGGCTCCTTCATTCCAAGCTTCTTCATGAGGATGGAAGAGAGCTCGGTGGTCTCAGAGAGGGTGAGGTTGGCCACCTCTTCGACAAGGCGGAAGACACGATCGGTGGGAGGGGATCGGTGCTCAGTAGGATCAAAGGTGGCGGGGTCATAGTCAGCAGGAAGCTTGCGTTGATCGAATGGCTCGAGATCTGTATCATCATCTTCAGGGACAGTTGGGACTTTGGAGGTGGTGGAGAAGAAGGAAGGGTTTCGAGAGAGGGAGGAGAAGAGGATGGGATTTGAGCGAAGGAGCTTGGAGACAAAGGAACAGCTCATTTGCATGATTTCTGTCTTTTCTGATAGAAGAGCATAACTGGTCATTAACAAGTTGATTGTGGGAAGAGTAATAGAATAATAAAAAAAGAATTGATGTTAGTTAAGTACATACCTCTACAGACTGTGGCACATCCTTACGTAGCTTAGTAGTTGAGCACGTAAAAGGTTAAGCTCATGTTCTAATACCGCTACATTGCAATCTGCCAACTTTAAATGCACTAAAATATGCTTTACATGAATTCTGTCAAACATAGAAAATCGAATCAGTCCAGACTTTTCCCAAAATATGCTTGGGACAAAAATCTAATAGCTAAAATTAATGTTCACAAAGTATTCATGAACTAACAACATTTAAAGGCATTTCCATCATACCATTGTTATAACTTAAATCCAACATTGTCAAACCAATTCAATAATATATGTTTTACATTACTACCCACATTCTATATTAAAGGTAAAGTATTCTTCTCTTACCTCTTCAAGGCTCTTCATCTTATCTTCTTCCATAAAAATTGCAACATCTAATCATGCACTTAGATGACTTATCGTATAATTATTCAGCAAAATCATCAACATCTATCTAATGAGCATAAGAAACAAAGATTTTTTGCAAAAATGTTTACCTAAAATAAAGCATGAAGTTGAGGAAAAAACACACACTAAACCTGAGGTTCCAGTAAAGTCTTACCCTATTAGAAGTTTCAACTCCAAAATAATACATAAGAGCGGCGACATAACTAGGGATGCAAGCCAGGCAGGTTTTTCTGACTTGGACCGAACCTGGGTCTGACCCTGTGCAGCAAGACTAGGTCCAAACCCAGTTCAGATTTGGTATGGTGCATGTTTTTGTTAATTTTGTTCAGAGACCTCAATCAGATTTGGGTTGATATCAGGCTTGCATTTGCCTTAGCTAGAAGTGCTTGTTTTGTCTTGAGCGGTTGCGCCCTTTTGCTTGTGTTTCACCAAATTGACTCTGAAAGGAAAGCAAAAAGGGTTTGATAGTAGAAAAGAAGAATGAGTTTTATACATAGGACACACTATAAAAGTCAGAAGACATGTTATTTCTTACTAAACAAAATATTTCAGAACAGCTTGAATTTGACAATTTCAGCCTGCTTTGACCACTTACCTTCCTCCACAAACTGAAATATCATCCTTTTGGACCTTAGAATCTTCGTCTTAGTGACACGTATTCTTTCATCGAGCTATTTGCAGTTTAAAATATTTTGCAAAGTCAGATGATAGACTATGAAAGTTCCTTCATAAAATTTTGGAGCTGTTTCATTAGAGAATTTAAGAAATTTCACTGGCTAAAATCTGTAGCATTATATATGATACAACAAGGAAGTGCTTTCTGAAGCCTTCACATCAATGTTTTGTCAAACGGAAAATCAAAATATCATATGAAGTAATCAAGCCTGTAATGGGAATCCTTCTGTTGTTTTGATTTGGCTGCATGATGTATGCTATGCTGAAGCTTGGAAGCAGTGTGCATCTGCGCGAATTTTCCGTTGATAATAGATAGGATATGGTGGGTCATTGAGGGATGACTGGAGGGGTAATTGTGCAGGTAGTGTAAGAGCTATTGTGACTGCATTTCTGCCCAATTATATGAAATGCCCAATTATATGAAATTGGTTGGGTGGTCCACACCATCAATTCCATAGGGCATTACAGTTCCAAATATTAAAAATAGCCTCACACCATTAGGAAAATAAATCATGAAACTCACAAAAAAATTAAAATCATAGAGAAAATCCAATAAGAAAATAAATAAAAAATCTTGGAGAAAAACCTGAAACCAATAAGCAAAAACAGCGAGAAACACAAGTTAAGTCCAGCTCTCAAAGGGACTCAGGAGAAAAAATAAAAAATAAAAAAGTCAGCTATTCTTTTAATAATTTATAGAAAAACACAAATCAGAAGTTCAGTTTTCTTAGTTAATTCTCTGAAAAAAATGCAAATGTTCGAACCATCTTGTAACGCCAGAAGTCACGGTATACCTGAGAATAAACAAACCTGATATGAAATTTAAATCATCATAACTCAATATAATATTTTCTTAATGGAATTGGGTCTTTTGAAGTACTTGTTATTAAAAAAAAGAAAAAAAAAATTGTCTCAGAAAAAATGCTATCTGCTACAAGAGTGAAAGCATTGTGCTAAGATCTTGATCGGCCCAACATAACAATTTAAAATTAGAACAAGACATTATCGTGGTTTGATCTATGCTTCAATAAGTCCTAAGTAATTGGCCAACGATGCATCAAGTGGTTCCTAACCAAGTTCCTTTTTTTCTAAACCAGACAAATTAATTTCTGATCTGATCAGGAATAAGCTATTTGATTGTTGGCTAACCCACAAAAGAGGACACGAAGAACACGGTTGAACAGAGAGATGTAGTAGCATTGGATGATAATGACTCATTTTATGACATTAAAACAGTCGGGAGTTAAAGATTCTCATTTTTTGCCTTGAAAACGAAAGTGACGAAAGAAGCAAAGAACACAAGAAAAATAAGTTACCAGTTGCATTAATAGACCTCATATCAGAAAATTTTCAACAAGACCGCACAATCCAAAGAATATTATGTTTGAAGTGGAGGACTATTACTCTATCACAAGGAAACAAAATTTCAAACCAGACAAATGCCTAGCATAACACAATTATCACTTCAAAATCTACCAAAACAAAAGCAGAAAATTGAATTCCCAAAAGTCCAAATGATGACAGAACAACAAACTCACCAAAATAATTCAGAGCAGGCACAGATGGGACGGCGAGCAATAATCTCCCAGACGCGGGTGCCTTTGCTCCTTGGGGTCACGAAGGAGCCGACGAAGACGGGAGAGACGTGAATGTCGGCGTCGGAGATGGCAGCAGAAACTGCGTCGGAACGGCGATGGCAATGAAAAATAGTTGTCCGGAGAGGCGGAGCTGAGTTGGGGGTGCTTGGGACCACTGCTGTGGAGGAGAAACAGCCGGCGAGGCTTCGATTAGGAGGTGCAGCGTTCAGGTTTGAGGTGATCGTCGATTGTCTGGGCGACGGGAAACTCTACCCGCAGTCAGAGAGGGAAAGAGAGGGATGCATGGAAACAGGGAAAGCAGAAGCCGGCGATGACGCGTCCAAAAGAAAGGCGATCGACGATTGGCGGTCGACAAGAGAAAATGGGGCGAGACAAACCACAGGAAAGCCCATGAATATTTTCTTTTGGCGGTTACGTGTAGCCGACCGTACATCGGTTATTAATGCAAAATCTATTCTATTCATCTTATTTAATATTATTTATTTTACCAGCAGATGAAGTTTGATCCAACCAACTAAGTATGTGCATACGTACTCAGCCTATCTCAAAAATCCTGTTAGCTCGGGCTAAGTAAATGTTTCACTTAGCTCATCTTAAAAATTGTATTTAAAATAAATTTTTTTTGCTTTTTTCTTCGTACACTTGTTTATCTAAGTGTATTTAATATATAAATCAAGTTTTACCATTTTTGGATATGTGTATATATTTTTTTTAGATTTTTAAAAATAAGGGTATTTTAAATACATATATTCACATAGATGTTTAAAAATTTCAAAAAAAATAGATAAACATATTCAAAATTGGTAAAACTTGGTCTATATGTTAAATACATTTAGATAAACAAGTACATGAAGAAAAAAGTAAAAAAAAAGTTGTTATAAATAGGCTTTTTAAGGTGGGCTAAGTGGGGCATTTACTTATCCCGGGCTAACAGGATCACTCCTCATGTTATATTTGTGCATATGTTATACTTACTTTGAAATAAATATATATATAAATTAAAGAATATTTAGATCTATACACGTATATATTAGAATATAATAATATTTGATAAAATTATTTATGATGCTATGAAATTTTTTTATTCAACTTTACATTAGAATATTTTTTAAGTTATTTTATTTCTATTCTTTTTACTCCAATAATTACCTATATTATTTTTATATTACATCGTACTTAATTTTTCCAAAATTTTCATCTAATTTTTTGCCACCTTTTTTTATTATCTAAAAACCCAAAATTAATATTTTATAGGATTAATTTTAAATATAATAATAACTTTTATTATTAATTATAAAGTATGAAACCTTTTGTATACAACGTACATTCATTAAATATGCTCTAAATATCAAATATACTCTAAAATCAGCGTTCCATTTGAGAAGCAGGAAACAGAATTAATTTGGCCGGATAAATATTAATAAATGACAAATTATTCCCGAAATCACCATGAAAACCACATTAAATCTGATCCAACCGTCCAATTTTCATATTCGCAAACCTCTTCAATAAATCAACCGTCGAATGTATTTGGATTCTTTCTCGCGGTCGTCGATGGTGGGCCTTATTCCCAAGCTTCAAAATCGCTAAAACTTTGAAACAGGTTGTTGCCATGGCTGGAAAAAAAATAAATGAAGTTGATTAAGCTTGAGGGAGATGTGGAATTTCATAGAATCACCACTAACTTACAGGGTATTTCAATTGTATTAAAAATCAATGATATATGTGTATAGAGGGGCCTACACTACTGGAACACAAAAATATGTTGCTCCATCTTTTCCCGATCGACTGTCCGGCATACACGGCGGCTCCTGTCCGATAGTGTCGCTTCAACCATCGACATAAAGGGTGTTTGGTAATGTGTAAAAGTTATCAGGTTAAAACTTTTCAATCTAAAACTTTTCACTCTCTATAACTACTCTTTTTTAATTATTTTTTACACATTTTTCTATACAACGACCCTACTTTTCAATCATTTCTACACAACTACCAATACAACTAACCTATTTATTTTAAATTTATTCTCTTTACTCCTCATCATTATCCCTACACTATCACATCATTTTCTACTAATTTAACAACTTTTACATAAAAAACTTTTTATCGAAAGTTTTACAACTTCCCAAACACACCCAAAATCTTACTAGTGTCACACTTATATCGCTTCCCTTCTAATCGGCCGTCATTTACTCCAGGGTCGATACTCCTCTCTATTAAATCCAATCACCCTCCACCTCCCTATCCGGCGCTGACCAAGCTCCATTTTCAATTGTAGCTTTCTTACAAGATCTACTGAGCTCAAAACAACTCTTTTTTTCGACGCATGTAGAAGTCACAAAATTTCTCATCCCACATGCTATATGTTTGACGATCTTTGCATATGTTGGCAGAGGTTGTTGGATTTTGGCTGCTGATTTTGGTGAAGAGTCATCTTCTCCAACGATAATAAAGAAAACCACTGTTGTCAATGAAAAGAGAGCTGGTAGACTGTTGGGATTTTCAAAATGTATAAACATATATTAAATTATATCATAGATAAACAATAAAATAAAGTAGTTGAGTTGGTAGTCTTAGGTAGTTTTCTAGAAGGTCTTGGATTCGATATTCACAAATTGCACTTCTTGTCTTAATTCAAATATAGTGTGTCTAAGTTGCTGATTCGCAAAATTGCTATATGGTTTTGAAATTCTCTCCATTCAATCGAGAATTTTGTTTTCAAGTGTTCGTGTGCTTAAAAAAGGTATTACTTTCTATTCTAATTTAGGTTTCACTTTTTCTATCTTGGGGGCAAATGCAAAATTACCGTAAGCAGCAAATAGGGTAGCAAAATTGCCTTAAGAAAAGTAACGTCGTAACACGCTTGAAGTGAAACTTGATTCTTAATTTCACTTTTTCCACTTTCCTTAATTCTCTCCTTTTTATATTTTGCCCCAACAAACTTAAGGCAAATTTTTTCCAGTCTCGTCCCTTTTTTATTATTTATAAATGGCCTTCAGTCATCCATTCTACCAACAAAGCCCAATGTCCTAAGATTGGACTGCCGTGTTGGTACCAATTTCAAGAGATGGAAACAACAACTTCATCTTTTCTTAACCCGCATTAGAGTTGTGTACGTCATCACCATGCTAAGATCCGAAGAAAAAGAAGATGAAATGATGCAAGATCAATGCCGACGAGCAAAGTGGGACATGGACAACTATATTTGCAAAGGGCACATCATTGAAGCTTTGTCTGACTCGCTGTTTGTAGCGCCCCCACCTATGATATATTTATAATTCGAGTTTGTCATAGGATTTTATGCGAGGAATCTTTTGAAAAGTGGTGAAGTCCATAACCTAAGTTATATTTATTCACCAAATAAGAATAAAAGTAGTCTAAATTTTTTTATATCTATAAAAATTTCGACTGCATCTCATTTGTAACTAGGATGTTTCTTAAATACAAAAATTCACTATATAATTCTTTACATTAAGAAATAACAAGTATTACTCCATCATAGCCACAAACACCCTCTTTTCTTCACAAATTCATCATAATCACACCATAACTCTCATACTTCAATATTTTTCATCATACACAATACATATATCCATACAATTCACAGAATGTAAAAGAATTAATACTACAAATATCTTTCACACCATACACACATCTCATAAATCAAAAAAAAATCTAGCACTTCTAAAGTTTATCTTATTACAAAACACACTCAAACATACACAAGAGCATCATATGACTCTTCATCTCACTGCCTTTCTACCCAGTAAAGTCTCTATAGCTCTTGAAATCAGAATATTTTGCAACCGTTTAATAAAATCGGTGAGTTCAAAGTACCCAGTAAGCAATCGTTATTTAAAGGAAAAAATCATGAAAACCTCCATAGAACATCATATATGCGTGAGGATGAAATGCAATCACAACATGCATCATTCAATGACAAAATTTCTTCTTTAGCAGGTGACACTTATCAAGTGATCACCTACACTTATACATCGGACGCACCAACTAAGCAACGTCAAGGACGGACAACCTATCAAATTACAACCTTGGTGAAACATTACATTTATTTCTATGCATGAATTATATTCACACAAATGATCAAGTGCATTTATGTCATAAAAAGGAATTTGCTTGGCTAATCATAAAGAAAAGATTCGTTTTCAAAAATCAAGTTCGAAAGCATGCCTTAACAACGTAAATATATATATAAAGGAAAATAGGGTAATGACCATTCCCAAAGATTTTTTTAATGTTTGTATAAAATTTAATTAGAATACCTACGAAAAATAACTTGATTTACACATATTTCTAAGGATACACATAAAATGTAACATGAACATTTGTTGCAAACATCATTTCTCGAAATAACGAACAAAATAGAAATTTTATCACAATAATTCATCAAATTTGAAAAACTTCCTTACTTTAGAATCTCAAGTTGTGTCTTGCACTTTTTCTTTTCCTTTTGCTATCAAAATTAATAATTTTGGTTAAGCATTCACTTAAATCATCGTATATTGCATTCTAATTTTTAATGTTTAAGGATGCATTTTTTTGAAAGCTAATTTTTAGCTTTTCTTTTCCAAAGAGAGTCCCCGAGACTCCTTTGATGAGGAAAACATGCTCATTTAAACTTTCATTTTAATGATATTACTATTTATTTTGCATCTAAGAGTATACAGACCATTTAAGGGCATTTACTCCCATTGTATTTTATTTTTATTATTATTATTTTCCATCCATTAAATGTCCACTTAAGATATATATTAGGCATATTAAAATCTATCTAATCATTCTTATACTATGTGAATTGGATACCTATCAATTTTACATAAATTTTCGACACCCATACCCTACCTACAACTTAGCATAATACCTCTATAATTTTTTTAATATTTTCAACATTCCAAACATCTTAAAATTTGTCCATAAATAATGTTTAAGTCAAATACTCCAAAAGCCCCATGTTTTACCCACATTTTTGGGGCTGCCCAATTTCCATGGGTTATGAAAAATTCCAATTTTCTCCTTTTTACCTTAAATTGAGTATATTAATCTATAACTAATACATCTTAATAGCATTTGCAACTATTACATCATGATTTAGAACAAGAAAATTTGGATACACCACTCTTGAATTTTTGATTTTATGGTTTGATTTTAGCCTTCCATTTTCATAATTTGGGTTCCAAATATTCTCTTATTCACGAATTTATCAAAAACCCCATGATTTTCATCTATTTTTAGGGGTAAAAATCAAAATCTTATCCATTTCAACTCTTGAATCCCTAAGTAACCAAATTTACTACTCAAATCGGTGTAATTTACTTTCGTACATGTTTATCTAAGATATTTTAGCAAAACTTCTATATTTATTGCATGATTTGGGAAAAAATTAGAAAAACTCAACAAAAAAACTATTTCTTCCTTACCTCCGGCGACCCGGTGGCGGCTGCATGGATGGCACCGTAGGCAGTGCGACGGCGAGCTTCCTCTCCTCTCTTCCCTCTCCTTCTTCTTCCTTCTCCTCTTCTTTCTTCCTTCTTCTTCTTCTTCTCTCTTTCTCTTCCGTTTTTTTCTTCTCCCCTGTTTGAGCGCCCGTTCGAATCCTCTCTTACACCCCCTCTTAATTAATTCAATGCTATGCATGTGCATGTTTTCGTGCATATCTAGCATATATATATTTAGAATGGGCCGAGCCCTACACTGTTTGAAGGGTACCGAGATGCAAATACTACCAAAGAAATCTGGGATTTGCTTCTACGCAAATATAGTACTGATGATGCAAGCGTTAAACGGATTCTAGTAAACGATTTTCTTAATTATACTATGACTGATGATAAACCAATCAAGTTAATGAGATTGAACATATCGTCAATCAACTTAGATCACAGGACAGTAAAATGGATGAATCTATTCTTGTTGATGCGATTATTGAGAAATTACCACCAAATTGGAACAATCACTAGAAAAGTCTAAAACAAATGAAATGATCCATGAGTTTAGATGATCTTGCTCTCAATTTACACACTGAAGAAAAATTAAGGAAAAATAAAAAGAAAGAAGAGCAAGTTATTACTAAAGTTAATGTGTTAAAGTTCCGAATCGGGTGACAAATGTCAATAATCAATCTTCTAAGAAATTTAAATTTAATAACAAAAGGACCATTACTAAGAAGAAGGGACCTTGCTTTTATTGCAAGAATATGAGTCATTTGAAAAATAAGTGTAAACTTCTCAAAAAAAATAACACTCAGTCTGGATCATATCAAAGAAAATGTCCAGAGGCCCATTTAACCGATGAACATTTTGTTGCCATGATTTCTAAAATTTATATAGTAAGTGATGACCAAAGCTGGTGGCTTGACTCTGAAGCCACTAGATATGTTTGCAAAGATAGAAGTCTATTTAAAACCTATGAAACTAATCAAAATGAAAATAAATTATTCATGGATAATTCTTCTACTACTAAGGTAGAAGGGTCGGGAACCGTAATCCTGAAACTGACTTTGGAAAAATCACTTACTCTCACGAACGTAATTTATGTACCAGAAATACGCAAGAATCTTGTCTCAGTTAGTCTTCTATAGTCTTCTTAGTAAGTATGATTTCAAATTGGTATTTGAGTCTAATCAAATTATTGTAACCAAGGGAGGTGTATTTGTAGGCAAGGGTTATGTAGTAAATGGAATGTTTCTCCTAAATGTCAATAATGGATCATCATCTTCTCCTAAATGTATTCGTAGTATGGACATTATGATGAAATTATGTTTAATTCCTAAATCACCTGATGAATTTTCAGATAAATGTAAAATTTGTATTCAAACTAAAATCACTGAAAAACCATTTCGAAAGGTTGAAAGAAATTCTAAATTGTTAGGTTTAATTCATTCAGATATTTGTGATATGGAGAATACATTAACAAGAGGTGGAAAGAAATATTTCATAATATTTATAGATGATTTTAGTAAATATACTTATGTTTATTTATTAAGAACTAAAGATGAAACTCGATATAAATTTAAATCCTATAAAACTAAAGTTGAAAATCAACTTGAAAAAAAAATAAATTTCTAAAATTAGATAAAGGTGGTGAATATATATCAAATAATTTTAATGATTTTTGTGAAAATGTTGGGATTATACACGAAGTAACAACCCCATATACACATCAACAAAATGGAACTGCAGAAAGAAAAATAGAACTTTTGTTGAAACGGTAAATTCAATGTTAGTTAATATAGACCTAAGTAAAGGCTGGTGGGGTGAAACTTTATTAACAGCTTGTCATATTCTTAACAGAATTTCCTACAATAAAACCAAAGTTACCCCCTATGAATTATGAAAAAATAAAACACCTTAATCTTAAATACCTAAGAGAATGGGATTGCAGAGCTTTAGTAAGATTACATGATCCTAAAAAATCAAAATTATGACAAAGAGGAATATAATGCATATTTATAGGTTATGTAATAAATAGTAAAATTTATAGATTTGTGGTGGTAGAGCCTAATAGTCCAATTCAACAGAATATCATTATTGAATCCGAGATGCTGACTTTTATAAACATACTTATAAATCAATACCTAAGCTCAATCAAACTGATAAAACTTCTTCTCAACCATTGAATAAATCTATAGTTGATAATTTTATAACCATGGAAAAATCTATAGAAGATGATAATGTGAGAAGAAGTAAATGAGCTAGAAAAGATTACTATAATCGTTTTGGGTCTGATTTTCAATTATACTTTGTAGAAAGATCCAGAGATAAAATAAGTGAAGAATACATGATTGTGTTTCATACCGAAGGGGATCCATTTACTTATAAAAAGACCACGAAATCTCCAGATGCATCATACTGGAAAGAAGCCATCTAACATGAAATGGATTCTATAATGAAAAATGATACATTAACATTAATTGATTTACCACCTGGGTCTAAACCTATAAGCTCCAAATTGATATTTAAGAAAAAGTTAAAAGTTGATGAATCTATTGATAAATTTAAAACTAGATTAGTAGCTAAGGGGTATAAACAAAAGGAATGTATTGATTTCTTTGATACCTATGCCCCAATAGCTAGAATTTCAACCATTAGATTATTAATGGCTTTAGCATCAATTTATCAACTTGAAATACACCAAATGGATGTAAAAGCTACTTTTCTAAATGGAGATTTAGATGAGGAGATTTATATGGAACAACCAGAAAATTTTGTATTACCTGGACAAAGAAAGAAAGTTTATAAATTAATTAAATCGTTATATAGTTTGAAACAGGCACACAATGACATAGAAATTTTGATCAAGTTGTGTTAGCAAATGGTTTTAAATTAAACCAATCAAATAAATGTGTTTATAGTAAATTTGTTGCCAATGGAGATGTCATTATTTGCTTATATGTTGATGTTATGCTCATATTGATATTGACCTTGAAATTATTATAGAAACTAAAAGTTTTATGTCAGTTAACTTCGATGTGAAAGATATTGGCAGGGTCAATATCATCCTTGGCATTAAAATTGTAAGAGATGGTAATATATTTTTTCTTTCTCAATCTCACTACATTGAAAAAATAGTCAAGCGGTTTAATTATTTTGACGCTGGTATGGTCTCAACTCCTTTCGATTATAGCATCAAGTCGTGTAAAAATGATGGTAGATCTGTTGATCAGCTTGAGTATGCTAGAGTAATAGAAAGTTTAATGTATGCTATGTGTTGTACTATACTAGATATTGCTTTCGTTGTAGGTGTACTAAGTAGGTTTACTAGTAATCCAGGATATATGCATTGGAATGCAATTCAAAGGATTTTGAAATATTAGAAAAAGACCATTGACTATGGATTGCAATTCAATGGTGAACCCACTGTATTAGAAGGGTATAGTGATGGAAGTTGAATTTCTAATACTAAGGAATCTATATCCACAAGTTGCTGAATTTTTACCATTGGAGGAGCTGTTGTTTCATGGGCTTCTGAAAAGCAAACATGCATTACACATTCAACTATGGGACCTGAGTTCCTTGCTTTAGTTGTAGCAGAGAAAGAGGCGAAGTGGCTTAGAAATTTATTACTTGAAATTCTTGTTTGGCCTAAGCTAATGCCTCTTATTTATTTATATTATGAAAGTGAAACAATCTTGTCTAGAGCATACAATAAGACTTATAATGGTAAATCACGATACATTACATTGAGACACAATTATGTAAAGCAGTTGCTCCAAGATGGAGTATTGAGTTTGTAAGATCAAGTGAAAACTTGGCAGATCTGTTTACAAAAGGACTTACTAGGGAGTGGTCTAGAAATTATCGAGAGAGATGTGACAGAAATCCACATCTAGGAGTTACAATAACTGAAACTCAACTCCATTCTTGTGGCTCAAGTCTAAGAGTTAATGAGCAAAGTAAGGCCTTGTTTGGTAATCGTAATAATCGTCGGAACATGGTAAATCATGGGAATATAGTATGCGGCACAAAGGGACCAGAGATGACTGTATTAAATGTTGTTTGGTGGCTGAATAGTTGGCATGGCTGTCACCATTAAATTCCTGCAAAATCCAACAAAAAGTTAAAGCCTTCAACCAACGGCACAGTGACGATAGTGGGAAGCAATATTCAAAAGCGGTCAAGCGAGATTAATGAAGGCTCTAAAATCCGGGCACAGTGGTGATAGTTAAGTTCTTATAGCAAATTAAAATAAAAAATAAAGCTATACGATGAATGGTAAGGATTTGTTACATCCAGAACAATTTCATAAATTTGTTTAGCCTGAAACAGTGCTTGGTGGCATGGACAAATATTCTACTAAATTGTGTAATTTCTATAATAAAATTTAAGTTAAAAATTATTTGAAAATAGTTTAGACGAGGTGGAATTCAGGTTAAGTTTGTTCAGATTGTATTTACCATTCTTATGTTTTTTGGAAAAGTTTTATCTTATCTTATTTATAAGTCAATTCAATTTCAAGTCTACTCTTCCATAAAAAAAATTTAATTCAAGCCCACTCTACTTTGGTTATCTCGGATCAGTTCTGCATAAAAACTAATTCTTTAACTACCGACCAGTAACAACATTACATTAATATTATGATCAATTGCACCCGGGTGCACTTAGAAATGTATAATCTATTTTTCTATTTTTTATGAAAATATTATCATAAAATTATGAAAATTGTTAATTTATATGTATTTAATATATGTAATAATTTGAATTTTTTTGAAATTAAAGATGATATAAAAATATAAAAATGATAAATTTTGCTGCATATAAAAATTACATTTAAGCCCACGTAAAATTGATAAGAATAAATTTTAAGGGAAATTAGCCCAAGCCACCCATTGATTTGAAGCTTAGTACACGGGTAAATATTTCGAATCATTTCCCAATTACACTTAAAATATGTAAATAATATTTTTGGAAAAAAAATTTGAATTCAGAAAGAGATACGCAAATATTGAGTAAATTTGATAGATTTACATAATATTTTATCAAGTGGTCATTCACTATAAAAGACTTCTTATTTTAATAATAAATGACTAGACGAAAGTTTTGCAGGCGATGCAGACTATTTGAGCACTTATGTGGATTAATTTCAAAGACTATAATTACCGAATAATGCGATGAAATACAACTCCAAATACAGAAACGTGCACATAATTTAGAAAAAAAAATAAAATTTGGATAGAAAGCTCGCCGAATATTATTTGGATAGTCGTATGGTTGTCATCCACATGTAACACAAGTTTAGTTCGTACTTACTACATGCTACTTTGCTACTTGTTTACCACATGCTTTACGGCCACACAAATTGATAACGTTGTTATTATTCCCTCCACTACAACTCCTACAATCATAGATGTTAATTATCACACGAGTGTGCTCATTCTTTGCAGGCGTTCCAACATATCGATTGTATGCGTCTACCGCCGACTCTCGATCAGGAAAGGATTGGAAACAAGCACCAGAGTAGCGATTTACTTGTGCATGAGCCTCCGACCACAATGCATATATACCGGGCGTACGTCCAACAAACACAACATAGAAACGTGGCTTTGGGATACCTATAAAACCATCAAAAAAAATAAATACAACTAATTATATTACTGCTAAGTAACTCAATGTCAAATGTGGAATAGTGTTGTACATGATAAAAACGAATAAGAAAACTGATAAATAGAACCAGAAAGGCAATGATAAATAATGTCCACATAACAGGAAATCGAATGATATGGCGAGATCTTGAGTTGCTCAGGCTACAAATTAGCCAACACATGATGCACAAACTATATGCGCCTCTCCATATTAGGCAAACAAAGAAAACCTATTGCAGTCTGTGGATTTTTACTATAATAAATGAGCATATTATTGCCCTCTTCGGGAGAGAGCAGAAGCTCCCATAACAGTGTGATAGCATCCTTGAATTGTTGAGAGTCAACTGCAATCGTCCCGATCGGTGGTGCAGGTGCAGGCACAGGTGGCTGTCGTTCTACTAGTTGTTTCATAACACCCACTACCTCCTCTAATGGGGTTGGAGGCCTTCTACGTATATTTCGGGAATGTTGTCATGGTGAGCGTGCAGATGTCCGCAACGAAGATGGAGTTTCCTCCTCCATGGTGGGAGGCTCTTCATTGAGATCAAAGTTGTCTTCTTTTGTTATAACATCCTCTACTTGCGCATGTTGTCGACGAAACAACCTGTTCACTCCACTAGCCTGGACACCAGTGGGTGCATCAAACCTGTAGATCTCGTCCAAGTCTTCCCAACTGTGTACTACGGGCCTATCTCGAAGCTCTGCTATCTTCGGGTCAGACTGTCATAGAAAATGTAAGGATAGGTAATAGTAGGTATTAGATATGGAAAGCCAAAGAAACGACAAACGATTGCAACATAGTGAATGCTTACTGCAATTAGATCTTCCCACAGGTGTCGATCACCATCAAACATCATAGTTGATTCATTCCACCCCATACCAGTTTTGTCAATGACCTTTTCATAACATTTGTGGAGGTCTCTAAAATGATGCCGCCTGCTACGAACTTGCTCCCATTTTATGAGGACTCTAAGATATAGCTGAGTTCATTAGTAAGTCGTGATGCAATACGCTGTGCTACAGTCTTTGTCAAGCTTTTACCACAAAGGCAGCCACCCTGTTTATGCTCTATAAGGAGCCTAATGAGCCTCCTATCGTGTTCCTCTTCCCAGCAAAAGTTCCCTTCAGAGGAATGTCTGCTACGTCTCTGACTACTACCTATTGAACCACGCTGAGAACCATCTCCCGTGGATCTGCTCATAGTTGCCTCCGTAGGAACTGCCTGTACAAATAACTCGAAACATCTACATGGGTGCGTGTATGTGAAGATGCAGAAGAAATTTACGATATAAAAACCTCAGTAAGGATGATAAGGATAGACTGCCTTCCCTACAACCCAAGTATAGACAATGATATGAAGCAATCAAAATATCAGATCACATTCATTTGAAAAATCATGCCCAGTCAACTATTATAGCACTGTTATGTATTTTAAGATTGTTAGTACAAAACAAGGAGTGATTTGTCCATTACACAAAAAATCTAGTAAGAAATACATACACAGGAACAATGCTATGAGTGTATAGTATAGGTGCCTTTAATACTACGCATCTCTAGGTGTAATCGGCCCACATTTGTTGGGCAATTTCATCACGTAAGTCCTTCCAAGCTTGTAATTCCTCCGTTGAGAAGCCCCTAATCATGGTGGGCTCATTACATCAATCTCCTCGGGCACCACATTCATTGCATTGTCCACCTCCCTTTGAACCTCATCGGGTAACTTCGGCCCATCTACGAGTGTGATGTAATTATTGAGGATGACACAGGCTACTATGATCATTGTTTGAACTTCGTAGGGGTACTTTGTCGCTGTTTTTAATATGGAAAATCGCCCTTTCCAAATTCCAAATAACCTCGCGACATGAGCCCTCCACTTCTCATGGTTGTAGTTAAATAATTCCTGATAAGTTTCTAGTATTCAACCTCTTTCATACTCTTGCAAATGATAACGGACACCTCTGTACGGAGCCATGAAACTTGGACAATGCGGGTATCCTAGACCAACAAGATAGTATGACCCTGTCGGGCAAGAAGGAGGGGAGACATCCTAAGTTAGCAATAAAGAACGAATTTGGAAGGTTTATTGTCCAACAAAGATAACGAGGTGGAAGGTGCACCTGTCGAAACAAAAAAAGGATATTCAAAGTCATCGATTGCCGCTTGGAGTACGGCACTATCGTGGGCTCGACCCTCCCAACCGGGATATATGTACGTGAATGTCAAGTTGAAATCACACGCGACCAGAACATTCTGAGTCAACTTCCTATATCTATTCCGCCAAGCTGATTTGGGACTTGGCGGAGGTGTTGTAGGGATGTGGGTACCATCAAGAGCTCCTACGCACCCCTGAAGAAGTTTTGGTCATAGGTTAGTCGATTAAAAAAGTATCTAAAGGAATGTATACTAAAGGTTAATACAACACGAACTTGAAAATAATTCGAAACAGTAGGATTCGCCAATAGCTTAGGGTGTGTAGTATATGTTGGACGTTCAATAACTTGTGCATGAAGACTCATTATAGCACACAAGCATGTGTGAAAATGTCAATGCACGGTTTCACCAGATCGACAAAAGTAACCTCTTATACTTCGATTTTTCACATTCTGCGCTAGTGTATGTAAGAACATCGCCATTTGGTCTTCCACAGTGAGATAACGAGTCCCTCTCAAACCATCGACATGTCTAACTTTCTCGCACAATTGGGTGAATGCGAATCTGCTCATTCTAATTTGGTTTTTAGACTTTGTATCCCCCGACCCGATCATATTTTCTATAAATAGCAACTGCAGTTCTCCACATTTTCTATTAGGGTAAGTCTCCCTCTCCTTCTTTTCTTCTTCTGCAATAATTGCGGTTACAAGTCCTCCTACCATTATTGTTTTTCCATAATGGTCCATTTCCATACACATGTAGCTAAATATTGTGTCTAAGATACCACTCCATAAAATATTGTGAAATAAGTAATAAGTAACTTGAGTACCACACGTATATGCACAACTTTCTTGGTAAATTAGAAATGAGCACCAACAATCATTTCTACAATTACGCTATTATATGGGATGGTGATCTTATGAGCTAAGTGCGCACGCGTGCAAAAACCCATTTTTAATTTTTTTAAATTTTTTTTTATAACATTGCTAATCTAGATATATTTAAAATGTGTATAAATTTTTATTTTAGATATTGATTTCTGATTTTTGAAAATCAATAGCATTTTCATAATTATGAATTATATAAATGTCACTAATTTTCAAAGGGTGTGTTTGGTTCGCGCGAAAAGTTTTTGACGTGTTTTGACTGAAAAACACGTCACTCACTGCAGCCATTTCGACGTGAATGAATGGTTATGTCTGAACGCATTAATGTCTGAGCAGTCAAAGGTAGTTGGAGAATTAACGTGAAATGGCATGTAACAGCAGCATCACCATCGTGCGCGTGACCGTCGCGCGCGATCGTCCTCTTCCGCTTCCACTTCTCCGTTGCGGCTTCAGACCGCTTCCTTTCTCTTCGTCTTCACACCGCTTCCTTTCTCTTCAGACAATATGTTGAGGGTCCTAGCTAGAAGCACATATCCATGGATATTCCTTATCCGTGGTAGCTGGAAGCATGAGATTACTGACATTTCCATCATGAAATTGAAATCAGGGAAATGTTGTTCCGTAACGTAATTCAATTTGTAAAAGCTTCCAATTTTCACTTAGGTCCGAAAAGTACATTAAGTGCATGGTATTAGCTAAAATTGTCAAAATCAGTTCCATAACGGCAAGCAAATCACCATTTTCATCTTTTCCATCTAAGGCTTAATTTGAGATGACGTCATGCACGCAATGGAGGTTGTGTTTGATGGACGGCTGGGATGGTCCGTTCCATGTGGGCCCCGCGGGATTTTGCATAATGCGAATAGCTGCGTGTCATTAGGAACAACCACTTGTAAATACATGCCGAATTTATTAGCTATTTAAAGTTGCTTAATCAAGGGGAATCTCAAACAACCCTTTAGTCAAAATTACCCACTTCTTATATGAAATTCAGCTACATACACATCATTATCACCATTTAAATGGGCGAGGTAAAATTAGGGATGCCACCCTTATTAATGAAAATGAGTTTGAATTCACCCTAAGTTCGCCTTATCCGTAAAAATTAAACTTAATTTTATTTTAGGACCTAAACACTAACCTGATTTACGTAAATACTAATCTTATTTATGTCAATCAAGTCGATACTTAGATTTAATCATTTTGTTTCAGATAAAAGTTACACGTGTCACCGCCATGATGGCCAAATGGTTGACACGATGCTTCACCAAAAAAAATGAATTTCATCTATCATAATTAGCATCATTTGTATACTATGAGATCAAGTCTCATTCAAATCAAAGATGCAAATAAATCATATTTACTTTAAAATACATTGTAATATGTAAATTATGAAAAATATTTAAAATCATTCACATATGTATTAAAATGTAAACGATGCTAATGTGATAGATGAATTGGATTTTGCCACATTCATTGAGGTAGAAAAGTAGACAAAACTATATAAAAATGAGATCTCATAAAAGCAGAACTCTAAATATAAATAAAAATATTTAGTTATATATAGTTTGATTGAATGCTAATCCAATTTACAAATCAAGTTTTTTGTATCCTAATATTGCAAAAAAAGCATAAAAAGTAGACCAGGTTTAGGCTCAACGTGAGAGAAGTGGCACCTAAGTAATATCCTCCGTTTATACTATTTTTATTTTTTTGATTCATATTTATATTTTAAATATATTTCATTTTAACCTTTTCATTTTATATTGTAAATATATTTATATTTATATTTTAAAATTTAGTTTTAAATATTACTTATTTCACCTTTATTCATTTTAGGGGTGAAATTAGCCTATAAATTTGAAAGTAAAAGAAAGAAGTTTAATTCAAATGGATAAACTGTAAAGACAGGTATAGAGTACACGAACTAATTAACTTTCATTGATCTAATTGCTATATTGTCCATGAAGAAGGTGATCAAGGAACTGTAATAGTCAGACATCCTAAGAATATTACACGGGCAAGTTGGAACGTTGCTTAATTAGTTATTCAAATTAAAGCGCAATGACGAACTGACAGAAAGTAACTGGTTAGGAATAAAAGGGAAGGGCGGGGGGTTAAAAAAAATGCTGCCAAAATTATTCAAGGGGGATGAATTTTTTGTGGTGGCGGAATTAAGTAGAACTAGATAATATATATATATATATATATATATACTATGCACATGAATTATATATTTTACGGGGCCTGTTTTTATATGACCGGGTTACATAGAAGTGGACTCATGTAATCTCTTTAAATTCATTCAAATCAGTTCATAATGGTTCCATAAAACAGCAAACAATACGATGGACACTAAAGTATATAGACGGGTAATACATAATGAAGATAGTCTCCAAGCATATAAATAACTGTAAATATCTACCTGTTCAAAGCACATCATTCATAGCCAAACTCATAATCCTAGTAGCATCAGACATAACTTATATCAATCTTACATGTCTGCATCTACTATCTATACATTAGGCCGTTTACCACAGGCCTTACAAAAACTAAGATTCGAGGTCGCCGTGCTAGATGACCCAACACATTCTGGGCAATCACATAAGATAATCACAGATTTTGCTGGTTCCATTTTCTTGGGTTGCATATAAGATTTCCATGCCTCCTCAGCGTCTGCTTCGATTTTAAAGGCTTGGTAACATGCTCCTTTGAACCCGTTTACCTGAGCGTGTGCTTCAGGCCATGTCCTATATATACCAGGCACACGACCAACAAACACAACGTACACCCGCACCATATGTTTCTTGACCAATTTGTTCACAAGCATGGCATAGATCATAAGAAGAGATTCATTAGTCTATTCCTAATGATTCCATATCACAACAATCAATATCATAACAAGCAATGTGACAATCTAAGAGTGCATAAACGCGTCGTACATAAATGGGTTCATGTAAAGAAGAACATAAACTGTAAACATCTACTTTTGTCCTATTACTAATTGCTCATGACAACATGCAGTCAATTCTAGGAAGAGTTTGACAAGAATAGAACAATCATCCATTTCATCTACGGATGTCATGAAGATGGAAAATGGGCTTGACGTATGCTTTCGATCCAGTCCGCTCGCGCATTATCATTCCCATTAACAAATGTGCTAGCTAGGAATGGATGTCTAGTAAAGTGAAGCAGAGCAGCTCCCCTTAACTCACTAGACAAGCCCATAGAACGCAACAACTCTGGGAGACTTTGAAGATCCTCTTGCCATGAGTGTTTAAATGTCACAATCGGAGGTTGTCCAAAGTACGTATCACAGATGTTTGCAAACTGCTCCATCAGTTGCTGTCGTCTCCTACGCACACTCGCAGTTGTTCTCCTGAAATGGATGCCACGGGATGACTCTGCATTCTCATCTCTCACGTCATCATTACGAAATGAACCTCCTATTGGAGTCCCTGATGAGACTGGGGTGGCGATATGTTCTGAGGATCCAATGACTGTCTCCTCGGTGCGTGGGGTCTCCATCGAGAAGTCATCTTCATGCTCTTCCTCCTCGGTGTCTTCATATGGGGGTGTGGAATGTGACCCCCCAGGGCGCATGTACTCCCCAGTGGCACGATTGCCCCTAAACAACTCATGCAGATCATCATAACTCAAGTGCTGAGGCTTCATCAGTCTTTTGTACCTATTATCACGCTGCAAATTCACGATAAAGAATGCATGCTTCAGGATCCCATTGACCAATAAACAATCATGACCATTAAACAATCATACGCATAAATATCAAAGTAGAGTTCATAAAGATATTCATACCTCAATCAGCGTATTCCAAACATGCAAAGGACCATCAAATCGATTCTCGTGATGCTTCCATCTCATGCCTGTCTTGTTGAGTATAGTGCAGTACATTCCA
This sequence comes from Annona cherimola, assembly GCA_030490835.1. Taxonomy (NCBI): domain Eukaryota; kingdom Viridiplantae; phylum Streptophyta; class Magnoliopsida; order Magnoliales; family Annonaceae; genus Annona; species Annona cherimola. The sequence continues at coordinate 71,794,308 of CM059971.1, forward strand.
TAGATTTTCCTCATGCCATGAACACGATTCTTGACATTACTGGGTGTGATGGTCACCGTGAAAAAATTACTTAGTTCCTGCGCAATGGCTTGGAGAACAACATCTTTAAATTTGTTTGCCTCTATAGTTCCTGTGTGTAAGTTATGAAGGAGAACCTCAACAAGCTTTCTATCTTGGACCTTTGTCCATTGATGCCTTCTCTTTGACAATGCACTTGTACTTGGGAGGGATTGGAGATTAACACAGTTCGAGGGTTCTCCGGGCCCCACAAATACACGTCGGACATGGTCCATGTTGGCACCCTATTACATACACATTAGCATATGCTCGCACACAACTTTGATGAAAAAGGTATTAAATTTCAATAAGGAGAAGAAAACATAACAGATTTCACATGATCCGTCATTATGTGGCAATCACAACAAACTTGATAAAATGCATTAGAAGCATGCAGATGATTCATGGGGAAACATGTTAGTGACAGTAAGTTCCTCATATAGGTCAAACATAAGACATGCAAACATATCAATAACAACACTCCTAATGCAAAACGTAGCATAAATGGTTACAATTTTCAGTCTATCCTATATCATTGGCATATTCGCCCACATTTGATATGCAATGTCATCTCGTTTGAGTCTCGATGCATTTCGCGCTTCTAGAGATACCCCCCTAATCATAACTTCGAGGTCTACCTCCTCAGCCACCTCACCCACAGTTGTTGTTGTAGCATCTTCAGCTTGCATTGGTTCTTCTTCAATAACGCGAGGTAGTTCGAGCCCATCTACACTAGTAATGTAGTTATGCAGGATGGCAGAAGCAATGACCATTTTCACATGCACTCTATATGGGTACGAGGTTGCTACTTGAAGTGCTAAAAATCTCTTCTTCCATACAGCAAAAAGTCGTTCGATTGTTGTGCGCAACCGCGCATGCCTATAATTAAATAACTCATGACAGTTCTGGGGATTCCTGCCATGTCCAAAGTTGCTCAAATGATATGAAACCCCTTTATACAGTGCCATGAATCCGAGCACATGTGCAGATCCACTAGATAGTAGCGTCCTGTGACAAGTGATTAACAATGTTATCATGCATTGTTGTCATACCAGGATTTGTTGTGAAGGTGAAAGAAAAAATAAGTACCTCGTGGGATGCTAAATCGATTGGTGGACAAGTCAAGTGCCGATTGCAACACACGCGCATCATGTGCACTGCCTTCCCACCCCGCTAGTATGTACGTGAATTTCATATTGAAGTCACATGTAGCCATAACATTTTGACTTGCATTTCCATGCCTATTCCTAAATGCCAATGCATTCTCATTGGGAGGCAGCACAGGAATATGTGTGCCATCAAGTGCGCCAACGCAATCCTAACAAGTATGGGTTCGGTTAGCATGATAGTAAAATGCAAAGTAGCAAACTCTCCAGTGAAGAGTAGAATACCTGAAAATAAGGGGCAACAGATGGATCTGAGGTAATCTTTGGGTGGGTCTCGGTATTAGGCTGGTGTACAAAGCCCTCATAGAGCTGGAGAATTGCATGTAGACATCTATGAAAATGGCGATGCACAGTTTCACCCGACCTACAGAAGTACATACTTATCATACGATTTTTAACATTATGTGCTAGCGTATGCTGGAACATCGCCATTTAATCTTTGATTGTCAAATGTCTAGTCGCTTGTAATAAGCCTTTGCTCTTCACTATTTCGCACAGCTGGTCAAATGCAAAGGTGATCATGCGCACATAAGAAATGCATCTTCTATCCCCACCACGTATCGATGAATACATAAACAACTCACGCTGCAGTGCTAGATCGCGATTTGTCAACTCTTGGCCTTGTGCATTCTCAACCTCTTGTGCTAGGGCAAGTGCTCCGCCTAAGATAGCAGTTGTTCTACGTCGTTGTACAATGCCTGACGCCACGCTTAGGACCTCATCAGACACCTCTAAATTTAAGTGTTCCAAGAATGAAGACATGTTTGGTGATCTGAGACCACTGAGAAGTGAACATGTCAGTATAGGTAAAGTGTACAAATTTTTTTTTCTCACTGATTCATGCAATAAAACATGTCCCGCATAGAAATCTAACCAAGTAGTGAATTCCTTGTTGGGTTGGCGAGTTCCAGTAATTTGACCCAAAAAAATTACACAACTTCAACGCTTCGATTGTTTTTTTTATTTTATAATTAGAAAGCCCAGGGCAGCAAATTTCTAAAATTTTGGGTCATAAGTCCTCTACTATAAATATGAAACTTAAAAGTTAAGGGCATGTTTGGGCACTAATAAATTTTCATATTAAAAAAGTTTCATCTAAATTTAAAATTGAATAGGTGGGTAGATGCTCTAGAATCTAATGGTTTTAGAATTAGTCGCACAAAAACTGAATATATGAAATGCAATTTTAATAATAGTGAGAACCCGGATGATGAACCAATTAAGATTTTAGATCAAACAGTAACAAAAACTAATCACTTTCGGTACTTAGGATCAATAGTTCAAGAGAACGGGGAAATCGAGAAAGATATAATACATAGAATTCAAGCAGGATGGAAGAAATGGAGAAGTGCGTCAGGAATTTTATGTGACCGTCGAGTTCCAGTCAAATTAAAAGGAAAATTTTATAAGACTGCGATTAGACCTGCTATGCTTTATGGGGCAGAATGTTGGGCAGTTAAAGAGCAACATATACAAAAAATGAGCGTAGCGGAAATGAGAATGTTAAGGTGGATGAGTGGTAAAACAAGAAAAGATAAAATTAGGAATGAAATAATTCGAGAAAACTTAAAAGTGAGACCAATTAATGATAAAATGAGAGAAAATAGATTAAGATGGTTTGGTCATGTTAAAAGGAGGCCTGAAGTAGCACCGGTTAGGAAAACAGAGTTTATCCAAGTAGAAGGTGGTAGAAGAATGAGAGGAAGACCCAAAAAAACATGGATAGAAGTAATTAAACAAGATTTAAAAATATTACATATTACTGAAAATTTAGTCTTAAATCGCCAAGAATGGCGTAACAGAATCCATGCAGCCGACCCCACATAAGTGGGAAATGGCTTATGATGATGATGATGATGATGAAAAAAGTTTCATCTAAAAATTATCATTACTTGTAAATAATTATATTTTTCAATTATTTTTTAACATATTCCTTTACGATTATTTTAATCATCAATTATTTTTATATAACTACATTTATAACTAAGATATACCGGTCTCTTTTAGTTATGACAGTGTTTTCTTGTCCCTAGATCAGTGAGGATATTTGATTCGTCATTGTTGTAAGGGTTAGATAAATATTTATTTATAATATTAGATGACTTATATATATATCTAGTCTAACAGAAAGCATCCAGAAAATGAGATCCGAATTGGAGGAAAAAAAGAAAGGTACTTTCAACACATTCCACATCTGAACATGCTTTTATGTTCATTTTTTTAATCGAAATGAACTCATGTTGAGGAAATACGAAAATAGAGAGAAAATTCAAGGCGACGCAATGGAAAATTGCTCCTATGGAAGTGTGTGTTGAGAGAGAGAGAGAGAGTGTGATTATTCGTGAGTGAATAAACAATGCGAGTGTAACAAGGACTTAAAACTGTTGGAAATATTAACAATAATTAAATAAAATTATCATTAAATGTCTATTAAAAGCTTTCGTATTTTCTCTACCGACAGAAGCCATCAAGTAAAGGCATAGATCTGGATGATAAGGTTGGAAGATTTTATTCCACCCAACAACGTTTTGAGTTCCATCGCTGTGGAGGTAATCAGGAGATATTTATAGATTTCTTTAGATGCAGGGCTGTTTCTAGAAAATTTCATTTACGTTTTTAACAATTTAATTCATATATTTTATTTAATATTATCTGTTTAGCTAAACATTAAATTGTATCAAAATTACTAATGCAATTCTTTACATTTATTTCGATATATAAATTTATGTCTAAATTATGAACAAAGTTTAAATTCATTTACATATGCATTATACTATAACGACACTTTATGTAATTACTTATCAACACAATAATGATATTTAATTCAAAAATTAGATGTTGAATATACAGCTTTAAAATTGTTATTGAGCATCAAGTAAATTTATTGTATTGAATTTATACATCTATAGATGTACCAATGTATAAAAATACAGGACAAATTACAGAATTTTTACTTAATATAAATAACACTAAATCAAATGAACGAAAAAATGGATACAGTTGCATCGATATAATGTTTCCAAGCAGTGCAACAAATTTCATAAAATATAGTATAACATAGAAATATAAAATATTTTACTTTAAAGACATATTAAAAAGTTATCTAATTTATTTATTAATTGGTGCATTTAATAAATGCATGTTCAAACTACATTATTATTTTGTTGAATATGTTTTTTTAATGAGATTACAAATTTTAAATATAATATAAAAATAATTTAAAGAACTTTTGTGACAGGCACCAAAATGGACCCAACCTCGATAATACGGGATTAAGATGCTTCCAATCGAGTGGCCTAAAATAAAATGAGACTCCAAACCATGGGCCAACTGGACTTAAATTGCACTGCTACTTCAAAGCCCATGAACCCGTTTCATTCGTCCACATGGAGGCCCTTTGATCTTGCAAGGTCGCCTATGGGCAGTGGGCGATTGGGAAGACCTCTAGATGCGGTCGGATTAGGAGCAACGATTAGGGAAGAAGGGATGATTGAAGCACACCGAGGGAACTTCCCGGATAGGAAAGAAAAAGCAAAATCGAAGAAGAAAAAATGGGGCTTCCAGAGTTCGGTGATCCCAAGCAAAGCTCTCGAGATAGAGAGGCAGAGAGAACGTGAGAGAGGGAGGTGAGAACTGCTCTGTTTGCGATGGTCCAACCAGCGGGAAGAAAAAGGATGAATTGTTTCCTTTTTATTTCTTTATCTCACCGTAGGATTTCTGTGCTTATTACATTATAAAAATATAAAAAAATCAGCGGGGACCGTAGGATTCCGGCGGCTTTTGGCACTTATGATCAGTGTTCACAAGAAAGAGATGGTTCCATGTCTTACAATGTTCAAGCAGCATTCGTCGTTGGAAGCATTTTTAAGGAGGCCCGGACACCTACCAAAGATCCCTGAAGGACTTAACAACATGATGAAGAAGGCGGCGAAGGTATGGAGGATGAGATGGGAAGAGAACAAGGAGATTTCTGAAAAGGGGAAGGCAAGGAAGTAGTAGACATTAAGAAGAGGAGACAACCCGCTCTTTGACTAAAGACTATGCGCGTGCTCGATCTAGCAATCGTCGGACAATTGTTTTGATGAACTGTCACTAAACTAAAAAAGAAAGAAGAGAAAGAACTGGGAGTTGGCAGCTACATAACAGGTTGCTTGCTTATATGACACAAGCAGCGGGGATCGCGCACGGACAGTTTCCTTCCACCAAACCCAACGTCGAAATCAATTATTAAAATAGATGACCATTTCAACATCCTGTGCAAAGATGTGAAAATTTTTTCGAAAGTGAATAAAATTAAAAATTTGAAACACCCAAGCTACCCTCGGCCCACGCGCACTGCTGGATGGAAGAAAAAGAGGGGTCAGGAATGCTTGTCGAAGCGGTTGCCGGCGTCGATCGTCGATATTTTGTTGTTGGGCATTTCGAGCTCAGAGGATTGAAAATGGAGCTTGGTCGGAGCCAGACAGGGAGGTGGAGGGCGCCCGGATTTGACAGGGACGACAACCGAACTTGGAGGACATGGCTGCCGATCGAAGAAGATGAGATGTAGGAGAGGCATGAAATACAAAAGAGGGAGCACTTTGGAGGAAAGGAGTCTCAGAAACAACCGCGGGAAAAGGCAAGAGATTTTACGTTGAGATCGGCGACGCAGCTGCGTGTAGCAGAAGAAGCAGCTGCGTAACAGAGACTGCTTTTTTCCCCCTTTTATAGAGACGAATCTTGCATTCGTCCGTGTAGAAAATTTCGCACCAGAAACAAGGTAGAAACAACAAAGAATCATAGATCGCAAAGTAGCAGGGGAGAGAGGCATCACCTGTACGGCAGCCCATCGAGATCGGTGCGGACTTGGTTTTGTTGGAGAGCTTACGGAAGCCTCAGAAAGGTGCTGTTCTACCGGTGTTGATGGTTTACAAGTCACCGGCACGGCAGCTCGTCGTGGTCTTTTTAGGCGTCGCCATGAACGAAATGCAGCAGGACGAGCAGGGAGCCATCGTTTTGCAGGGATCGTCGATGAGTCATATGGCATAGGTTGGTGTCTGCCACAACCCGGCGCGCTCGTGGTACTGGTTGGAATCGGGTTCGATGAGCAATGGCGTATCTCTTCTCGGCTTCACTTCCCCATTCCTTCTCCCAAGAAACGGCCTCTGTTGGGAGAATACGGCCTCTGCTAACAGTACATTTCTCACGCTGAAAGACGTTTCATCCACTGTGAAAAGACTACTTCACCCTCCTGTGAAAAATTTTCAACGGAAACAAAACTTTCGCTGCGAACCAAACGGATCCAAAAATAAAAAATAAATATCTAAAAGTCTCTGAAAAATGGTAAAAATTTATACTCATGTTAAATAGATCTAGATTAGCAATGTTATAAAAAAAAATTTAAAAATAAATTTATGCGCGCGTGCGCACCGAGCACGTGCGCATCAAATAATGATCCTATTATATGCATATACAAATGACACGTGATTCACATCTCTAATACAAGGATGGATATAACTCAACTAAATTCTACTCATTGCATTTGTAAAAGATGACTACCACAACTTACAAACATTTTCTTACCTAAGTTTGTCAATGATTCAATCTTATATGTGTCACATATAGCCGTTATAATATCCACGACTGGTCAAAAGAATAAGTTGCAAAATAAATTAACTTGATGAGGTAGTGAAAGTTAAATATTACTGCTTTTTATTTACTAAAAAGTGTGTTATTTTGTATTAGCAAATTTATAAGTATCTGATGATGAATAAATGCAACATGTAAATCTAAAAAATAAAGCCAACAGATGGTTGTTGCAAAATCTGTTCCAAGCGGGCTCCGACCATTACATAAAATCCAACGGAAAACAAAGAAATTGTTAAGTGCTCAATCCATTTCTCCCTCTGGTTTGTTCGTTTCTGGTAGTGGCAATAAACAGGGAGGATAGCAAGATGCATTCTACTTGCTCCCAAAAAATAATGCCAAGTCGGTCATTTCCCAATACAACTAGTCCGACCTTCTAGAATTCCACCCATTGAAAATCTTTCTTTTTTTTAAAGAAATTTATTTTCGACGATCCCGTCTCATGCCGGCATGAAAAAAACTCCGGCATACCGTCCCCATAGTTCATATCGATAACCTTAGAAAAAGAACACCGTAAAAGTGCTCTAATAAGATGAAGAAAACGATTGATTATGGATTAAAAACTGTAAATTTTTTATATATAAATTAAGACTGGAACTTTGAACGATCATCTGAAAGAAACCCCGCATCACATGAAGAACTGAAAAAATAAGAAAATCCACAGAGTGCAAGGGGCGCATTGAAACCTGAAGAATCTTGAAAGTGCCATCTTTGCAGAAACGGAGAGGCAGATGAGCAAATCTCTTGATCTTGACGGTGGAATAGTCGTTAGTGACCATCAGATGCCCAAAGAGGGAATGAAGAGAGAAGAGGGATAGGTAGAGAATGACGAAAAAGAGGAGCTGCTGGAGAAGCTCCTGCCGCCGAATCATCTGGAATGACGAAAAAGAGGAGTGCCATCTTCGCAGCCGGTCAGGCGTTTAGTCATTATTTCAGCTCGCCCCAATCTTTTTTTTATGTTTTCTTCAATTACAGTTGCGTTTGGCCATAACAAAAAATATTAGTTAAAAATAAATGGAATATGTAAGTCCTAAACGACCTGGCACAGTTGGGTTGCATTTACATATTTAAGCAAAATCAAACGAAAAACAGGAAGAGAGTAGAACATGGATGGGGACAACATCGTTTAGGAGATAAAACAAAAACATACGCAATTAGAAAAAGATGCAAAGCCTACCTCTCGACGGTTTGTAGAGCAGCGAGCTTGAGGTGAGTTCGTCTTCGAAAAGGCCAGCGGCGAGCTCTGAATCAACTCGCAGGAGATGACGTCGGTGACATCGACGGCAGAGCTGGGTGGCCGACATCTGCGTCCAGCCCACCTCCTTCGTGCACAAAGAGCGGATTTTCTTGCCGGCAGCAACCTTAGCCTGATCGGAGAACTGCGCATAGACGGGTTGTCGGAGAAGATAATCTGTTCGTCGCTGCTTTCTCTCACCGTTGCCCGCAGCTCGTCCCTTTCAAATTTGTTACATCAGTCAATAGCCGTACCACTCTCCATCTCGTCACTACCGGCCGATAGCAGTGGCTATGCTTAGGGTCGGCGTGTTATCTGACATGTACTCTGTCATACGTTTCATGCTTTTCAATTACTAAAGAAGGCTAAGTTGTTTTTTTGCAACTTGTAGTTATATTTATAATTTTATATTTCTTAGATAATGCTTGTATTTTGTAACGTATTTATAAGGTGGAGTGTTTTATACTCTTAATGGATTTAAAATTACTAAGTAGAGTATTTAGTTATATGGGACTCTAAATAGCTCTACCTATACAAGTGTTGGAAGTGAGACCGCTTCTATTTGCATAGTGTGTGGATTCACTCTGAGGTGCTCATGAAACTGGGTTACTGACATATGGTCATAATGTATTGCATTTTAGAACACTTAATATATTTTGAAATCTTATATGTGAGATATATCTACTTATCAAATAGGGTCGACAGTTCAAAGCATTAGCTACTGTATACCTCGGTAAATCTTAATATATTTTCACTAAAAGTTCAAATCTACCCGATACCTTTATTTATGTATGAGATTTTCTTGGTTAAACGAAGTTGATTTAAATTTTGAAAATGGCGGGGGAATGTTGAGATTTTCAAAATGTATAAACATATATTAAATTATGAGTGTGTTTGGTAATGAATAAAACTTTTGATGAAAAGTTTTAGAGAGTAAAAGTTGTCAAATGATGTGATGTGATAGGGGTAATGATGAGTAGTAAAGAAGATAAAGTTAAAATAGATAGGCTAGTTGTGTGGATAGTTATGTAGAAATGATTGAAAAGTAGGGTAGTTGTATAGAAAAATGTGAAAAAATAATTAAAAAATATGATAGTTATGGAGAGTGAAAAGTATTAGATTAAAAAGTTTTAACTTGACATTTTGTGTGGATTGCCAAACACACCCTATATCATAGATAAACAACAAAATAAAGTAGTTGAGTTGGTAGAGTCTTAGGGGTCTAGAAAGTCTTGTGTTCGATCTTCACAAATTGCTGATTTGCAAAATTGTCATATTGTTTTGAAATTTTCTCCATTCAACCCATAATTTTGTTTTCAAGTGTCCGTGTGCCTAGAAAAAGTGTTGGTTCCTATTCTAATTCAGGTTTTGATTTTTGTATCCTGGGAGCAACTGTAAAATTATCTTAAGCCGCAAATAGGGTAGCAAAATTGCCTTAAGTAAAGTGACGTCGTAACACGTCTGAAGTGAAACTTGATTTTTAATTTCACTTTTTTCACTTTCCTTAATTCTCTCCTTTTTATATTTTGCCCTAACATATACAATTGATTGATGGAGAGGATTGAAATAGCCTAAAAAGGGGCTTAGATTTGCCGAAGAGGTGCAACAAGTGGATTTTTTGAAGGAAAGCCAATTGTAGAAGAGGATGGATTTTCTAGTGTTACTTCATAAAAGACTAGGATGTTGTAGATTTCATTGAAATTTTAGAGACAAGAGAGTCGATTTTAATGGAAGAGTTTGTTGCTTAAGATGTTTTTTCTACGGTTTTTCAAAGAAAGCACTAAAAATGTTTGAAGGGTATATTTATCATTTCTACTTAGCAACGATGAGCATTTATGGGAAGAGGCCAAATGCACCTGCATATATTTAGCCTATTTTTAAAAAAAATCTTTTTACATAATCATTAATCTAAGTTATTTAACATGTATATTAAGTTTTACCATTATGAATTTTTTAAATATTTTTTATTTTTGAAAATCAGTAGGATTTTTAATACAAAAATAAAAATTATAAAATATTCAAAAATGGTAAAACTTAACTCGCATATTACAAACACTTAAATTAACAGTTGCATAAAAAAAATTTAAAAATAAAGATAGGTTAAAGCACTTGGGTGCACTGTATAAGTATCCATTATATGGACCGCCTAAGTACATTTAATGCATATTTCATTGGTATATGTAAAAAAGATTTCATATTTAGTAGATGAAAAATATTTCTGTTAGCCGGAGCTAAGTAAATGACTTATTTAATCCACATCAAAAAACTCATTTGAAATATTTTTTACTTTTTTTCATATACTTGTTTATTTAAGTGTATTTAACTTATAAACCAAGTTTTACCATTTTTGGATATATGTATTTTTTGAGATTTTTTAGACATAAGGTTATTTTAGCTATTTTAAAATGCCTCTATGTTTAAAAATATCAAAAAATATGTATACGTTCAAAAATAATAAAACTTGATTTATGTGTTAAATACATCTATATTAACAAGTTTATAGAAAAAATAAAAAAGTACTTTAAATGAATTTTTTTAGAAGAGTTAAATAAGTCATTTACTCAGGATGGGCTAACAAGATCATTTCTCTTGGTAATATATTTATAAGAAAAATGATCCAGTTAATTTGAGCTAAGTAAATGGTTTACCTAGCCTATTTCAAAAAATTATTTAAAACACTTTTTTGCTTTTTTCTCATAAATTTATTGATAAATATGTATTTAACATATAAACCAAGTTTTATCATTTTTGGATATATGTATATATTTTTTTGAGATTTTTAAATATAAAGATATTTTAAAAATGGCTAAAATAACCTTATATTTAAAAAATCTCAAAAATATATACATGTATTCAAAAATAGTAAAACTTTGTTTATATATTAAATACATTTAAATAAATAAGTATATGAAAAAAAGTAAAAAAATTATTTAAAACAATTTTTTGAGATGACCTAGTTAAGTTATTTATTTAGTCCAAACTAATAGGATCAGTTTTTTTTATATAATTAAAGCTAAAAGTTACGAGCATATTTGAAATTAACTTTATTCTTTAGCAAGGCATACAGGCACATGTGAAGCAGAAGAAATTTTAATTTTGATTTCATTTTAGGTGGAAAACTTTTTGTTACGAAATTAAGTGGTAAAACTTAGTTTTAAGGTATAATAAACGTATTGCTATTTCATTATATTTACTTTTTATATTATATGTATTCGTAAGGATAAATAAGTTGACCTTTATTTTTTTATTATAATTAAGTTGAAAAACTTAGTTCTATTATAGAATAACATAATGAAATTCATAAACTTAGATAAATGGGGAACTATATTAACGTATAAAATCATCTCAGTCCATTTTACATATGTATAAAATCATTTAGATCCATTCCCGTCGTGTAAAATTGATAATAGATTTTGTTTAGATAGCATAGAATGTTTAGAATTGATGTGGTTATCTGCCCACAAGTTTATTATAGCTAAATTCTAATAGAATATAAGTCTTGAGAATTCTTAAAGCGTATTTATTAATAATCATACGTAAAGTCTAAAATTTATTTAAGCCATTCACGTATCTATTAGAATACTAGAATAATTTATACAATCATTAATTTTATTAAAATTAATGTTTTAGAAAGCGGCTAGAAATTGCGTCAAATAATTTTGAAAACAGAAGATAAATCAACCATAAAATATAGATTTTTTTATATATATTTACCATTCTAAAAATTCCAAAAAATGCGTCAATGGGTTTTACTTGGGTTTGTATAGAATTCTGAATTGAAGTAATTATGCGTTGAGAAGTTAATTGAAACTAATTTTTTTATTATTCTATTTTAGAATTATACTTATAGTATCTTATTTTCTCCATCTAATTATTATAAATTAAACTCATGAAAACTCTTAAAATTTTTCTTATAAATCCTTAACAACTTTCCTTAACTCTATCAAAAAGGGGGCAACCATAGTACTTTATAAATCAGGTAGATAAGATAATTCAAATTGGAACATGAATATTTTGGTGTGCCGAATCTACAAAATTTTAAAATTTCTAACCACACACAAGCACCCGCCTCCCCCCCGGGGTTCGAATCAAGTCGACGCCATGACATGAGGGTAGTTTTTGTCTCCGGTACAGCGATTGTAGTAGTGGTCTCCTGGATGAGGGGCTTTAGTTTCTTCTTTAATATTGTAAAAAGGATTTATGAGGATTGATGAACGTATTTCGAAAGAAAATTTGTAAGGGTTTTCGCGTACTTAATCTGTAATACTTTGATGGAGAAGAAATAAGATAGTGTAAAATATAATTCCTAAATGGAACAATAAAATTTTAAAAAAAATTCTAAATAATATATGACGATGGATTTACTTGGATTACATACAATATTTTGAATTGAATAATTACTTCTCGAGAAGTTAATTAGAACTAATTTTTATTAAAATACAATTTTTTAGAATCTTTATGTGGATAATATTCGCTTAAGTATATTTATAAAATTATTTAGGTTCATTTACATATCTATTAGCATACTTAATAATTTCTACAGTCATTAATTTTATAAGAATTATACTTTATAAATTAGATAGAAATTGCATAAAAATGTAAAATATCCATGAGATAGTGGATTTAGTTTTTTAATTACTCATAAGAATCTTAAAAAGAACTGCATTAGATTGACTAAATTTGATTGGATAAGTTAACTTAATAATTGGGTTTATCGATTTTGATGAGTTGATTCTCTCAATTATTCATGAAAAATAAGACTAAGTTGGTTGGGTTTTGACTCAATGAGTTAACTATGATTGTTTAACTCAAATGAGTTATTTGAGTTTAAAAAGTTTATTTTTTTCAATTGCGTATGAGAAACTTAAAAAAAGTAAAATTAAGTTGATTGAGTTTGAATCAATAAGTTAGATCATCAATTCTTTTAATTGCCTAGGTGAAAGTTAGAAAAAGTAGGACTAGATTGACTATGTTTGACTTAATTAATTACTCAGTTTGTTTGAGTTAGGAAGTTAGATAGTTTGGTTCTCTTAATTACATAATAAAGTTAAAAAGAGTAGGACCAAGTTTATTGGGTTTGAGTTGGTGAATTGACTCAGTTGACTAAGCTAGTTGGATCATCAGCTTATCTCAATCAGAAAATTAAAAAGAGTGGAACCAAGTTGATTAGATTTGATCTGTTAGTTGACAAAATGGTTTGGACTAAATGAGTTTCATAAATACAAATTAAAAAAACGTGTTGGCTAGATTGAGTGGATGAAGTTGGCTTAGTTTGGCTCGATCTTTTCGAATATCCATCAGAAACACCCAAAAAGTTGGGCTGTATTAACTGTTTTTTCACTTGATGAGTGAACACAGCGGTTTGGTTAACTAACTTAATTAGGGAGTTGATGACATAAGTGATGTAACACTGGTTTCCACGTATAGCTATTTAAGGATCTAAAATGTCAGAGCAGAGTATTTCAAACCATAAGTGAACATATCATGACAGATCTTGCTTTATCCGAATTCTAGCTTGACAAGAAAATACTTCGTAGTTGACCCGAGGCAATGTGACCTTACCTCCATCAACTACGCAAGTCCTGGGCTCTTGTGCCAGTGTGGCCTTGCCTCCATCAATTATAAGTTCTTAAGGTCTTATCTACACGGTAGGCAAGTTCCTCAACTATACATGTCTAATAAGAAGGTGAAACGTAAACTCAAAATAAATAAATAAAATAAAATAAAACAAAATAAGAAGGTGAAACGGAAGCAGTGGGTTGACCATGATGATCATTTAAGATATACTCTAATTGTTCGCATGCGTGTGTTTGGAAAGTGATAAAACTTTTGGATAAATTTTTTTGGCAAATTCGATATATACCCACTAATTTTACCCTAATTCCACTTATACCCATGAATTTTCAAAAATTCCTTTTGTACTCACGAATTTTCTTCATAATTTCACTTATACCTACGCCATTAGTAATCCATTAAACTGACCATTAGTCCCCTTATAAAATGATGAATATGTCCGAGCTCTAATATAATTTAAGGTTCTTTTGCTTAAAGTTAAAGATTCATATTCATAATTATGCATGACCATATTCATCATTTCCCAAAGAGTTAGCGACCCTTTTAACAAATCCCTAACAGTATGGGTATAAGTAGAATTATGACGAAAATTCGTGGGTATGAGAGAAATTTTTAAAAATTCATGAATATAAGTGGAATTAAGAGTAAAATTAGTGGGTATCTTTTCTATAAAAGTTTTTGAAATAAAAAAATGATATAATATAATCCGAATAATAATGAAGAGTAAAAGAATAAAGTTAAAATAGATAGACTAGTTTTACAGTAGTTGTGCATAAATAATTGAAAAGTATAGTCGTTGTTTCGGATGATGTAAATAAATAATTAAAAATATGATAGTTGGGGGAGGAGTTGCGCTCTGCTAAACATGCCCTATGAAAACCAAGTGGAGTTCAAAGATTTTTGGAGTAGCAATGTCATTTTTAGTAGAGCGACAGTATGGGAAAGTATAAGTGGAATACTCACACATCCAAGCTAGATCCAGTGCGGCGAGGACCTAACACTTTGCTAGCTGGTCATTTTGCTACAGATCTGAAGAATATAACTTATAGCAAACTCAATTGATTGCTAGTCCTCCATAACCATCTTGGCTCTTCTTTCATTAATGTCGCAAGATTAATTTGGGCTTGAAATAATCACTGAGTCCTCTGATTGTGTGTGTGCGTGTGAGAGAGAGAGAGAGAGTTTAGCTCTTCCTTCAAGAAAACATGTAAAGAGCCGTCCAAGCTTTCCAACGCCCGACCTCTTCCATTGTAGTTCAAGTTAGCACTTGACTTGGAATCCGCACCCAAGAAAATGATCCAACTCCACGCATTGTATATCTATGCCAAAAGACCCAAATTATTCCCTTTTCTTTGTACAGAGTTTACTACATCACATCAGAAAAATTAGATTTCAGATTTCCACCATTCAATTGCTTATTTTCTTCTTGGTATGGAACGAAATTCCACCAAATTTCTTCATGGAACTCTCGATGCTTCCATCTTCTTTGCAACAACCTGTGATCCAACATTCCCTTGCAGTGTAAGTGTGACCAAAAAAACCTTTTCTTTCTTTCTTTCTTTCTTTCTTTCTTTCTTTCTTTCCTCAGGTTTTCGGTGATCTTTCACACATTAATTTCCATAGTTGGCATACTTTATCAAAAAAAAATTTCCATAGTTGGCATTCACCCATTTGAAAATTCCTTGCAATTGCTAACCCCAAGAAAGCCAGGATGCATTGCAGTTCATGTGGAGGAGTGATAAGCCTGCTTATGTGACCATCAAGCTAAACGAAACCAGAGTTGCAAAGACGACTCAAGAAATCGACCGTGCTTGGAATCAGTCATTTCAGATCCTCTGTGCTCATGCCGCCGAGTCCACCACAATAGTTATAACACTAAGGACTAGATTCTCCATCTTGGGTCGAATCCACATTCCAGCTCTCCAATTGCTCATTGATCATCAAGCTGCTGTTCATGAAGGCCTCTTCCCTCTTTCGAACGAAAAAGGCAAGTTGATTCCGAAGCTCAAGCTCCGGTTTCGGCTGCAATTCAAGCACGCTGAGCTAGATTCCTGGTGGGGTAGAGGGCTTGGCCATGGATGCTTCCCTGGTATTACTAGGGGAGTTACCTTCCAACAACGTTCCAACTGCTCTGTTGTTCTGTACCAAGATGCCCACCATAGGCCGTGTTTCCAGCCACCTATTTGTGGGGATGGAGGGGAGAAGATGTACAGGGCGAGGAAGCTATGGGAGGATCTCTTCAGGGCCCTTGATGGCGCAAAGCATTTGATATACATTGCAGGGTGGTCTTTCAACCATAACATAGTGCTGGTAAGTACTGATAATATCAGGAAAAATGGACTTTCTTTTCTTTTTATCGGGTCATAATTCAAACAGAATCGGTGCAATGCATTTGAATTTAGGATCTTCTCCATCTGGGACTTACCAGATGATAAATCAAGTCATAATATTTAAAGTTATTTGGCTTATGATATAAAACAAAAAAAACGTTTCAAAGTGCGCTAGACCTGGCTAAAATGTACATAATCATATATAAAATATAAAAATAATTCTATCTATTTGTAGTTGAATGTCGCAGTAATTAATAGAATAATTTATCTAATCAGGAGGATTTTTTAGATGGTATAAATGTTAAACTAACAATTTTCAAATTAAGTGGATCATTTTATTGTTTTAATTTTTTGGATGAAACTTGGTTCCCTAATTAAACCAACAATTCTAAACTTTTAATGATACAGATCTTTCGTATCATGAACTTTTTCTTATCGTATGAGAATGAATGATAACTGCAATAAAGTTAGTTTTAATTTATCAAAACAAATTTGATTGCTTACCTACACCAGAAGAATAAGTTTCAGTTGCAAAAATTTTGTAAATAAGCTACCCAGTTTTCTCAATTCTATTATATCTAATGGAACACATTTTGAAACGAAAAATCGTTAAAAATATTCGACGGTAACATATTTTTTTATAAAAAAATAGAGAACCGAAATTGTTAGGGAAGAACATTCAAGACCATTTTAAGCCTTTTAGTCTTCTGACAAGAATTAAATATGAATCTTAGGGACGGTCTTCTCAAAGGGAAAAAGTGGGGAGATTGTCGTGGAAAAAATTTCGAAAAAGGTGAGAGGGAATGATATAATATTGATAATGATAATAAGGATAAAATAAATATCATAATTGTATTAATAGATGTGAAAAACAATTAGAATATAAAAGTAAGGTCGAATTCTCATATACCTTAAGAATTTTACCTTAACTTCATTTATATCTACAAACTTTTAAAAATATTTCTTATACTCATAAATTTTTGTTCTAATTTCATATAGGCTCATGTCGTTAGAAATTCATTACAATGACCATTAACCTTCCTGTATATGTCCATCCTTAATTATGATTTTATAATTAAAAATTCATCTATAATGAATCTTTAGTAATTCAATAACTATAAAATAATATATTATTTGAATATGAATCTTTAATTTTTAGCAAACAACTTCAAATTATATTAAGATTTGAACATATTCATTATTTTATAGGGAATTAATGACCCATTTAATGGATTCTTAATGATATAAGTATACGTAAAATTAGGATAAAAATTCGAAGATATGAAAGATATTTTTGAAAGTTTGTAGATGTAAGTGAAATTAGTAGGAAAATCCATATGTAGCTGCCCTTAAAATAATAATAAAACAATAAGATAGCTTGAGAATTAAGATATAAAATTATACTAAACTGTGTACAGAAAGGAGTTGGAAAATTTTCTTCTTTCTTATTATTATTGTTTTTCCCCTCCCTACTATAGACCCACTTTGGAAGTCATTAAATTTTCTAGAATATTTTGCTTCCAAGTCAGTATTACTTTCTCGGAACTTCTGAAGTAAAGTAGGATTGTCCAATCTTGAGAGTCATTTGTCGTTCTCTATTTTATTTTATTTTTTGGCCTTGGTTGTCTGCATTTCCATCCCCTTAAAAAAAGTTCGGAAAATTTATTCCTGAGCGGGAAGACAACCGTTTCTGGTCAATGAATGACATGAATGAACCTGGTGCTAAATTCCTCCTGCCAAGGTAAGAGACCCGGAATCCGAAATCCCAAATGCGGTGGGCATAACAATCGGCGAGCTGCTGAAGCGGAAGGCGGAGGAGGGCGTTGCAGTGCGGCTTATGCTCTGGAACGACGAGACATCCCTCCCCATCATCAACAACCCCGGCGTGATGAGAACCCACGACCGAGACGCCCTCCGCTACTTCAACCACTCCCACGTCGTCTGCTGCCTGTGCCCCAGAACGCACCACAAATTCCCCACCTCCTTCGCTCACCACCAGAAGACTATCACTGTGGACACGCCCGCTGGCAGCGCCGGCAGAGAAATCACCAGCTTCCTGGGCGGTTTTGACCTCTGCGACGGCCGCTACGACACGGACCAGCACGCCCTGTTCCAGACGCTCAACACCCCGTCCCACGCCCACGACTTCTACCAGATCAACTTCGCCGGAGCCAGCCTCCAAAGGGGCGGCCCGCGCGAGCCCTGGCACGACGCCCACGCCAGCGTCACCGGCCAGGCGGCATGGGACGTCCTAGCCAACTTCGAGCAGCGCTGGAACAAACAGCTGGATCCTACTTTGCTTCCGCCCGCCCACAAAATCCCCAATCTCTGCCACCCATCACCGCCCGTTTCCGGCGATTGGAACGTGCAGGTTTTCCGATCCATCGACCACATCTCCACCGCGACGCCCTCGCATCTCGTCGAGTGTAGCATCCACGCGGCCTACGTTGCCGCGATTCGGCGGGCGGAGAGGTTTATATACATCGAGAATCAGTACTTCGTAGGGGGCTGCCACATGTGGGAGGAGGACCGGCGATGTGGGTGTGGGAACCTGGTTCCCGTAGAGATCGCGATGAAGGTGGCGAGCAAGATAAGGGCGGGGGAGAGATTTGGGGTTTACGTAGTGCTGACCATGTGGCCGGAAGGGGTGCCGGAGAGCGAGGTGGTGCAGGAGATGCTGCACTGGACAAGGATGACGATGGCGATGATGTATGGGGTGGTTGGGGAAGCGATTCAAGAGAGTGGGAAGGTAGGGGCGCAGCCGACAGATTATCTCAACTTCTTCTGCTTGGGAAACAGGGAGAAGGTGGAGGAAGGGGAGCTCACCCCTCCTTTGTCGCCTCCGCATTCCAGCAGCTACTGGAGGGCGCAGCAGCATCGGAGGTTCATGGTCTACGTTCATTCCAAGCTGATGATCGGTAAATTAAGATGCATTATTACTTTTTGAAAAAAATGCATAATTACTTTTTTTTTAAAAAATGCATTATTACTTCACTTCCTTTTGATTTTTTAATATCTAAATGATTTATAATTTTCATACCTATATTTTAGTTACGATATTAACAAGTAAGTGATTTTTGCAAATACGCTTATAAGATTTGGCTAATATTATATTTATATTCCTAATTTTGTTGAAATTATAAATATGTCTGTAAGATTTACCTAAAAGTGCAAGTGTGTCCCTTTCATTAGGATTTCATTAGACTTTTTTTATAAAATGACAATAATACCCTTTTAACTCAAATGATAAACTTGTAAGTTTTCCAAATATTATAGACATATTTAGTATTTTGTTATTTTATATATTTTTACGTATATTATTATTTTAGATTTTTTGCAAATATGCTTACAACATTTTCAAAATTGCAAGGGTATCATTTGACCTAAATGATATTATCATCATTTTATAAAAAATTCCAATGACTCCTTAACGAAAGAGATACGTTTGTGATTTCATGCAAACCTTGTTACCTTATTTGTAATTTTGACAAACTTAGAAATAAATATGCAATATGAGTCAAATCTTGTTGGCATATTTGCAAAAATCTCAACAAAAATATTAGGAAAACTTTTACCAGTTTTATAATTGGGCTTTGCTTCAGTAAAACACATTTTCTATGCGTTTTATTCATTTTTAACATCTTCATGATTGATAGAAAAGTCGCCTCATCTATTTTATCTATAATCATTATACTATTATGAAAACTCTTTCATCTATTTAGTGCATAGCCCCATCTATAAAGGTTTAAAATCAACATAACAAAATATTTTAATGTTAAATATCAATTTTAACGTAATATTTTTAATTTAAACTATCTAAAATATAATAATTATGTGGATGAATAAATTGATGAAGTATTATTATATTATAATGTATATGTAAATGAATCTAAGCATTTTTCATAACTTACACTTGAATATATATATATAAGCAAATATGGCTCATGCATTTTTTTGCTTTTTGTGGGTATTTATATACGTCATAACAACTCATGTTACATTCAAATACATTCATAACTCTCACATATTGGAGCAAAATTTTCAGTAACACTCCTAACATAAAGGAAAACTGCAAATACTTCTACTAAAAGGAGAAAACAGAAAAACTCTCGCACCACCTAAATGGGAAAAAAGAGAGTCAAACTCATGATCAACCAATAATGATCCAACATAAGTTACTACCAAGGTACAATCCTACTGTCAGCTCATGCATTTTTTTTATTTTAATGAAATTTGGTCTTTGAATTAATAATATTAAATATAATAAATACGGCAAATTTTTTTACAAAAACAAAGATTGATAAGGTTAGCAGGACTCACAATCTTATGGAAACAGTTGTAGTTCCCATTGGAACTACTACAGTTTCATCCTGCTGTCAATTTCGGTGGGCTGAATAGAGTTTTGCAACCCATGTAGATGAGTGTGTACATTTTGAATGCACATGCCACACAAAAGTTCTCCATATTTGATTTACCTAGGCATGCCCTTGATCGTTCCTTCAGTCTTTAATTGCCAATTAGAAAATCGTTAAAAATAATTAAATTTTAGTGCGTACAAAGGTCATAACCTTCATCAATTGAACAAAAATTTATCAAAGAAAGGAAAAATTACATCAATTCAACTGTTTGAACATTAAAAAAATCACTATAAAAACATTAAAAAAATCATATATAGAGCTTGTTCTGATTAC
Organism: Annona cherimola; assembly: GCA_030490835.1. Lineage (NCBI taxonomy): Eukaryota > Viridiplantae > Streptophyta > Magnoliopsida > Magnoliales > Annonaceae > Annona > Annona cherimola. Next base: position 71,814,985 of record CM059971.1, read on the forward strand.
ACTTTGATTGTTACATGAATTCAATCAACAAACCCTATAACAATTATCAATAGGGAGATAACACACTCACAGTTATCAAAAAGGAAATCAAATTCTCCCACTACAGGCATCTACTAGCCCTTTTTACTAGTTGGGCAGGCGGTCAAGTGCTTTCTAAATAACCATTTGCATACTCAATATTGTATAAAATGTTTATGGCTTAGATGCCAAAAAATTTTTAATGGAAAATAACCATTTATACATTCCATTCCCACAAATATTTGCAGGAATCACTCCCCCTTTATGTTATAAAATTTGATCATTTTGTTGTCTTAGCCAACATCCAAGTTTACTTTGGGGATGGGAGCTTTGTCTCCCATTGATATTTAGGAGTTTTCTTTTCCTGTTAATATTTGAGAGGCTGTGGACTCCCCCGTTAATATTTGAGAGCTTGCAGTCTCTTTTTTAAAAAATTGTAAGAATTGTCCAAGAGCTTAACTATAATGTAAGTTGAGATGCGATGTAAAAAAGTACACCAATTAAACTAATATAATTGATAAATCTCATTTTGTAGTTAATTATCTAGGAAAAATCTCATTTACTGCTGATATCGCATGTGTGATTTTCATGGGTATCTCAAAGATTTTCTCGCGTTTATAAAAATATGTTCTCAAATTAATTCTCATTAAACATGCATGCATGAGGATATATCATGTATAAAAGGGTATTGCATGTACCTTCCCTTTTTTAAAAAGAAATAATTAAGTCTACCGTGATTTTTAGATTAATTCAAGAAAGCTTCGTATTAAAAAAGTCAATATTTAATTTGTAAAACTTGTGTTGGTTATCAACGAGATTAAGCTTGACCATCATGCAAATTTAAAATATATTATTACATGACTTCGATCATATGTTGATGGCTGGCAACATCGAACAAAGTTGATAACATGAGGTTTTTCAAATAAAAAGTTTAGAAAAAAATTGCCTCCTTAAAGCAGTATAATTATGAAATAAAAATTAAACTGAGCCTGTCCATGCCCATATATTTTGTTAATTGTCAAGCCCCGTGGCTAGCATGTATGTTTGGAATTTTACTGAAATCTCATAAAAGGTTCACAATAGATCAGACCATGCAAGTTAGTTGCATATGCACTGTGACACCATGAATCCCTTAGGACTTGACATGAACTGCAGTGCATAATTACTAAGAAGCTCAAAACATGTCGATACAGCAAAGATCAATTGATTAATTATATGTTTGCATATTTTGATTTGACATTTGCATGATGTTAATTAATGGTCATTTCATGGGCAGTGGACGATGAGTACATCTTGATTGGATCCGCCAACATAAACCAACGTTCCATGGATGGGAGAAGAGACACAGAGATAGCCATGGGATGCTACCAACCAGACTTCATTGGCCGTAAAGGAAGCACTAGCGGTGAAATCCACAAATACCGGATGTCACTATGGTATGAGCATACCAAGCTTGTGGAAGAGGTGTTCAGAGAACCAGAGAGCCTTGAGTGTGTGAGGAGGATGGTAGAGGTTGGGGATAAGATGTGGAGTTTATACAGCGAAGAAGATGAGATAGTGGACATGGAAGGTGTGCACCTGGTTAGCTATCCCATGAAGGTGACAGGAGAAGGTAGAATAAAAGAAGTCGATGGGGGGATTTTTCCTGATACCACTGCACTTATTCGGGGAAAAAGATCCAAAGTTCTTCCTGTCATTTTTACCACTTGATCGTCATTGCATTTGTTGTTTTGTATTGTAATTTATCATTTGTTGTAAAGTTAATAAAATTATTAGGAGTGTATTAATTAATTCTTTTATTTGTATCTTAAAGGTGGTTCAGATTGCTACCATTATTTAAATCCCCAATAGGAAATGAACATTTATTTGGTCCCTAATCTTTAATGTAGCATAGGCACTCTTATGCTACCAGTAGCACATATTATAATAAGTCACTAGCCAACAACCAAGGATCTCAACCACACTAACCAACCATGCTCCTCTCCTTTTCAAATTTCACCCATATAAAACCTTATATTTTCTTTCTTTTTTTTTAATAAAGTGGCTGGGGATTCCAGCCCACCATCTCAAATCACATGACAGGTTGGGACAAAATCTCAGCCCTTTGATTAAAAATGGAGATTTCTTTATAGAGATTTCTTTACACATAGCACTAGATATCATGCTGGGGATATATCCACTTAGGAATATATGGTGATATCCCTAGCAATTGCATAATCGGCTAGATTGTAAGCTTCACTATTTCTTGTTCTAAGGACAAGAGAAATTATAGTTTTCAAAACACCTACTAAGATTTTTAATCTTTCCCAAAAGAAGGCCCATCGATGATCTAACTGCATGTCTTTCAGCAGTTAATTCGAAAAGCGACAGTGAATCCCCTTCAAAAATCATGTCCTTAAACTGTAGATTCTTCACCCATTCCATCACCAGTGCAAGTCCATTGGTTTCCATCCATAAAAGGATATGTAATTCCAACCCACAACCATCACTTAGTTGCTAAAAGCTTGCCCATATTATTTCTAATTACTATGGCTGAGCCAAATCATTTTTCCTCCTTACACCCAGCATCAAAATTGATCTTCACTTGGTTCAGCTTTGGAAGGTGTCACCTTGTTTCCATATGATAGTTCATACAGTTTCCTTTCCTCAATTCATTTGTGGTGTCGAACTAGTATTTGACATTGACACACTAATATGGGATGCTTTTGAAATCAGGAGAACAACCATTCACACTTCTCTCATTTCTGTAGTACCATATCGGCCAACATGTAGTGAAGAAGAACCTAAGGTAATTGACACTCATAATCTTTTCAATTATTTCTACCACCCTCGATAGGTTGTCAACATCTTCGAAACTGAGCATCTTGGATTCGAGAACAACCTTGGTAGTTGGGTAGCAGTAAAAATGTGCCAAGCATCTTGTTCATCTTGATTACATGAATTACACCTTGTGTCAACCTCAACTCCTTACTTCGCTAAGTTTACCTTCGTAGGGAGGGCATTTCTTAGCATCTTCCAGCTGAAGATTTTGATCTTCCTGGGTAAGTTTAGTTTCCATACCTTCCTTAGAGTTTCTAATTCAACATTTCTATTTTGACCATATACCTCCCCTCTAGAACCGCATAGCTCCTCTTTAGCTCTTTTATTCCCTATTTTTACCTTATGTGACTCATCGGGTTCATCAATCCATAAGATGCAATCATCTTCACCTTCCTCAAGGATAGGAATTTCTTTGACAATATTCCACCCGATTTCACCAATTATAACTTTCACATCTTTTTCCTTCTAGCTTCTTGTCTTCCAGTCGATAAATTTATACACCTTCACATTCTCATCAAATTCATGTGGCAATGGGCTAGCAGCAATAATTCTGTGTGGTGCCCAACTGTCCTTTAGAAGCTTAATTTGTTTGTCATTCCATTATCCCTCTTTAGGAATTCCTTAGCATCCCATGTACCTCTCCAAGGATACGAAGATTCCTTCTTCATGGGGCAGTTCTAAAAGTCATCATTAGGGAAGTACTTTCCTTTCTGCACTTGGTAGCAGAATGAGTCATTGAGTGTTAATAGTCTCTACGCTTGTTTGGCAAGGAGAGCTGTGTTAAAAGAATTGAAATCTCTAAACCCTATACCCCCTCCTGCCTTAGACACACACGAATCCTTCCACCCTAGCTAGCTTATTCTCCTTGTCTCTTTTTGCTTTCCCCACCAAAAACTACTTATCATTGAGTTAACCTCATTACAAAATCTCCTGGGGAACTTGAACGTGCTCATAGCATAAGTTAGAAGGGCTTGGGCCATAGTCTTGATTAGAAGCTCTTTACCACCACTAGATAATAACTCTGTTTGCCAACCTTGAACCTTTCCCCAAGTTCTCTCCTTGATCTTTTGAAACTCCTTTACCTTTTCCTTTCCAATCCAAGATGGTAAATCGAGGTAGGACTGAATCTCCCTTTCGTTAATGCCAATAATTTGTTCTAGCTCTCTTCTTATATCCCTTCCAGTGCCTTTACTAAAACACAAAGCCATCTTATCCACGTTCACCTTCTAACCCATACATTCTTCATAGATGTGAAAAACCAGCAGCATATAACATATCTTTGCCCTATTTGCTTTTAAGAACAACATGATGTCATTAGCAAAAGTAGGTGAGAGATTACGGGTCTATACTTGCTTAGTCGAATCCAGTAATCCTTCTTTCATACTGAGCTAGTTTAAGAAGAGTGGACAATCCTTCTATGCAAAAGAGGAAAAGTTATGGAGATAATGGGTTCCCCTATCATAATCCTCTACTAACCTTGAACGATTGATTCTTGAAACCATTGATTATAATTGAACAGGAGGTTGTGGAGATGCAGCTATGTATCCACTCAATCCACTTGTCACAAGAGCTCATTCTTTGCATCATATCGCATAGAAAGGCCCACTCCACGCAGTCATATGCTTTAGCCATATCTAGCTTTACTGAAACTTCATTTCTCTTCTTATAGTGTTTCCTCCTCATTGAACGCAAGCCTTCATATGTCACTAGTATGTTGTCAGATATAAGTCGACCCGACACAAAGACATTTTGGTATACGAAGATTATCCTTGGGAGGCAAAATTTTAGCTTGTTCGCTAGTACTTTTGCCACAATATTATATAAGACATTACACAAACTAATGGGGCAAAAATCTTTCAGTTATACTGCACCTTCCTTTTTTGGTGTAAGGACAATGTCTGTATGGTTTATCACTTGCATCTGCCTTCTTCTTTCTAGGTTTGAGTTTGCCTCCAACAGATTTTGCATACCTCAAATACATTATCCCTCATCGTTGTCCAATTGTTCCGATAAAAAGCTACGGGTATGCCGTCCGACCTAGGTGCTTTGCTTGGGTCCATCTCTTTAATAACCTTGATGATCTCCTCTCTTCTCAATGGGGCAGTTTGTGGAAAAAAAAATGCAAGTTCCTCTTTCTCTTTTTGATCTTGCACCTCTCTTCCATTCATATCCACTATAGTTTCAATATGATTTTTTTCTTCTTCGTTCAGAGGCAATCTTATGAAAGTATTTTGTATTCCTCACCATGTTGCAGCCATTGCAATCAGAGTCGCTATTTCCATAGTATCTATTCATCCTCAAATAAATTATTGATGATTCCTTTTTGCCTTCTAATCTCTTCCCCATTATTTTCTGACATTTGCTTTGATCTTAGCTGCTCTAGCTTTTGTTGATGCTTCTGAATTGTTTTTTATAGGTTTCCTTTAACCTTTACATTCCGCTTCATTAGAGCTCTGTCGCATTTACCGATTTTCCTTTCAATGCCTGATATCTACCATGATCCTCTCCATAATTTCTGTTTATAATTTCTTTGGCTTGTTGATATTTCTCCACAAACAATTCATATCTTAAACATCTAGGAGGCTTTACTTTCTTAGCTTCATTGTGCAAATGCAGCCATAGAGGTGATTGATCGAAGGGTGTCACACATAGGTGGTGGTTCTTTGCATTAGGAAAGAGATCCATTCACTCATCTGTTGCCAAAACTCTATTTAGACGAGCCCTCACCTTCATAGCCCCTTTTCTATTGTTCCACAAAGTGAATATTGGGCCAGAATATCTTAAACCTCTTAGACAACAATCATCAATCGCTTCTCTAAAAAAATTTCATTCGTGTTTCATCTCTAACATTTTGGCTATAATATTTTGACGGTTCTATGACTTTATTGAAGTCTCCTACTACTACCAGGTGAAGGAACTCATGTTTTTTAGGTTCTCCGTAAGCTCCATGATTCAAACCTTCTCCTTACTTTTGGTGCACCGTAAAAACTCAAAATGCTCCAATTTTTTCCATCCTTCTCTCTGATATCAACACTTATATGATTAGAGGAAAAGGAAACAATGAAAACCATCCAATCACTCCACATCAGAGCCAAACCTCCACGCCTTCCCTCACGGTAGACTGTAAAACAGTTAGTAAATCAAATCCCAATTTTCTTTTTAACCACACCAACTCGTATTATTTGCTCTTTGTCTCTATAAGAAATAACAAGGTGGGAACTTTCTGCTTAAGCTAAGCAAGTTTTGAATTTTTCGTAAGGTCCCAAGTCCACGATAATTCTAAATTAATATAGCTATTATGCCCAGCGGGGCTAAGGATCCCCCTTAGCCATTGCCTTTTCTTCTAATAGACTAATGACAATCCCCATTGCACCTACTTTCCTCCTTTTAATTGAGTGCATTTCACTGATATCCAGCTTTTCTACTTGATCAACTTGTCTCTTAATGTTACCGCAATCGTGCATAAGCCTTCTTTCCTCTGCATTCTCTTGTTTTCCTTCATTTGGCAAGCTTCTTCCAATTACAACTTCTATCTCTTTTATTTAGGATCCCTCTTTTATCCAAGTCATCCACCTCCTCATTAGCAATTTTGTCTCTCTTCCGAGTGTGGTCCCCTTTACCAGCACAACTCTCTTTTCCACCTTTCTATCATCTTTTCCTCCTTCTCCATGGTATCTGTCTTAACAATATTTATAGTATTTTTTTTTATCATTACACATCAGTTGGTTTTCATTCTCCTGCTGATCATCCCATCAACCCTTTCCTTGTCGTTCTCCTGAGCTTCTGTCCTTTCTGACTCTACTTCTTCTATTAATTGACCTCTCCCTCTCTCCCTACTACTTCCTTCACTATCCTCTTGTAGCCCAACCAGGTATTTACGTGGGAAGATTTGATTTCCTTTGCCTTCTCCTTGTTCCTTACCATTTGGTTTGATACTTACTCTTTGGAAATTTCCATATGACATATCATTTTTGGGCTTTTCAATGATCGCTTTAGATGCAAAAGTGCATTCCTTAGCATTATGTTCTATTTCGCCACATGCAAAATAGAAAATTAGTAGCATATCGTATTGAAACCTTAGCCCCCCTTTTGTGGATTGATTGTAAAGATGTCTCTCCTTAGTTTCATCCTCATATCCAATACAGCTCTGACCATAACCTCCTCCCGTTCCACCTTCACCTCTTCAACATTATCAAAAGTCTTTCTAGTCATTTACCCTACTACTTCTTTTTCATAGATGTATGGAATATCTCTTACGTATAGCCATGTTGGTGTTGGATGCAATGCTATATTGGCTAGGTTTATTTGGGTTGTTAGCTCTTCTATGAGGACCAAATGGCGGTCATACAACGATGGGCATCCTTTAAGGGCCTGCCTAAGATCTGGTTCATTTTCAAAAGAGACCATTTATAGATTTTGATCAACTTCCAGGAGATTGCACTTACTCTGTACTCTTCATAGTCTTCTCATCACTGCCTTAAAGACTTCTTTGTTGTACATTTTCTCCTCCCAAATAGTACAAAGTACATTCTAGTCATTTTATAGTCCAGCGATTTCATCATTTTGTTTGAGATTTCAAAAGGTTGGATCTCCCTTGCTAACAGTTCATCTTCCTTGGACGACTTCTTTTCAACCACGTTACCTTGCTTCCCCCTTCTTGGGAACTAATACTTCCCCGCCGAATGATCATTACCGACCGGTCTGAAATCTGGAAATCCGGTGATTTCGGACCGGTCAAAAATATATATATTTTTATTTTTTTTGAAAAATATTTTTATAAACATGTTAATCTAGTTATATTTAATCTACAAACTAAGTTTTGCCATTTTTGAATATGTATATATATTTATTTTGGATTTTTAAATACAGTAAACCAGGTGTATTTAAAAATCCAAAATAAATATATATACATATCCAAAAATGGTAAAACTTGGTTTATAGATTAAATATAATTAGATTAACATGTTTATAAAGATATTTTTTTAAAAAATAAAAAATATATTTTTTGGCCGGTCGGAAAGGATCAGTGCTCATACTTCCCCACCAATCAACACCCCAAATTTGAGAGCTAGGGCAGTAAGCTCCTCCGTTTTTAGAAGTCACAGAGATTTAAAGGAACCGGATGGGGTTTGGATTTGGAAAACTAGGAACGGAGATCTGGATCACCTTCACCCCTCACCAAGCGCATGAAAAAACCTTTGAAAAGGTGCTCCTCAGCGAGCACGCAGGAAAGGACTATAAAACCTTAAATTTCATACAAGGAAGGAAAGAGATGGAACTAAAGATACAACTCTATTAGAGCTTAAACACACACTCTCTCTCTCTCTCCACAATGCACATCGTGCATACTCTTTTTGGACAACACTTCTGCACTCCCTCCCTCCATAATGCACCGCGTGCAGACTCTTTTTGTACAACCCTTCTGCACATTTTGTTCACCTTCACGCACCATTTGCGTTTGATGGAAACACTTTTCACTTTTTATTTTTTATACAAATGTGAGCCCAATCTATACTTTAGTTCTTGTGAAATTTGATAAAATTAAAAATTTATTTGATATTTCATTTAAATTTTTGAAATTAAAAATTCAAATCATATGAAGCATGTTTTCCCTTCCCAAACGTCAAACAAAATATCTAATAAATTTCAAAAAAAAAAAAAAAAGCTAAGATATCAAATAAATTTCAAAAAATGATAAATTTCATATAGAGGGAAGATCTCGCTTGGGCTTGTATTCATATAAAAAAATTAAGAAAAATAAATATTTAATGAGAGATTGAATTTAGAACCAATATAATTACTAAGACGTGACTGTATGGGTGTGAATCCGGTCAAGCTGTTAACGTCAACTCAACTATATAATCCTACCTATCACACCAAATTTTTTTAAAAAATCGGATTATGTTTGTATCAGTCTTGAGTGGACAAATCAAATTAAAGTTTGAAAATTTTAATGTATAATAAGTTGAATTAAAGAATCACTAATTATAAATATTGCGACAGATTTAGAGTAAGTGAGGAAAGGATAAAAATGTACGCTTGAAGCCTACAAGTCAACCCGAACCGGCTTCCCCACTCACTGCTAAAAGTTTTCTTTTTATTATATCTCATTTCAATTTATATATTGCAATTAAACTCATTGCATTTGACAAATCACCTCTAAATATTCTTAAATATTTTCGGAAACCAACGCCGTTGCATCCAATGTTGTGACCAACTGAACTACACTAAATCGGTTGCTAAAAACTTATTTTAAATTTAATTTGCTCACATCAACATGTATTTTGAACTCTTTTTAACTACTCTTTCTCAACTACTCTAATCCAAATGGACCTTATAATAATATTATTTTAAATGAGGGGCGATTTAGTTAGGCTATCCTAAAAATATGTTTTTTTATTTTTCATTTTTCATAATTTGAAAAATTACGAAAATGTAACTATGTTTAAAAATAAAAATATTTTAAAAATATAAAAATAGTAAAACTTGGTTTATAGATTAATTATAACTAACTTTACATGTTCATGAAAAAACCGAAAAAATAAAAATATATATATTATGACCGAATGCATGGCTGCCCATATGTGGCCGATCGTAAACAATCAACCCTTGTTTTAAATAGATATGGATGTTGCGCAAAGGTGACATACACAAATGAATTAAATGAGATATGAATGAAACGGGGAGATTAGATGAGAATTACAATAAATTTGTTCAACGGCAACAAAAAATTTCATTACCAATAGCATATAATTGTTGCCATTGCCATTGGCAACAATTTTTTTGTTGTAACTTTTGTTGCCCATGCTTTGTCGCAATTAGGTCGCAATTAGGTAATAGCAACAAATTAAAGAAAAATTTTAATTGTCAATAAAGGTTAACAAAGTTGTGGCAAGAGGAAGATGAAACAAAGAAGCAACAAAATTTTTTTTTTGTTATCAAATTTGTCATCAAAGACGGGTTTTGTTGCAGTGATCCCTTGGTGCACTCCCTAAACACGCCAAAATTCATATGGATGTTGGATGAAATACAAGACAGGGAAGGTATACATTCCTTTTCACCGGTCCGGTGGTTGACTCGTTATATGAGCAAACCTCGTAGGTAGAAATGTTTTACAACCCGGCCCGAACCGGGTGGCTAGATCGGTTGGAGTGTGAGACATGAATAGTTCGTTATTACTTACAGTTCAATTGCGGTTTAACCCCTAGTTCGAAACAGTTGAATCGAGAAAACCGAGAACTGATGGTAGAAATGGTTCATAGCCGGATTCGATTTTCAAAGCATCTTGCAACCACAGATCAAAGATCAGGATCTCACCCATTTCAGGCCAACTGCTTCACAAATCAGGCCAATCCATTTCACATGCAAGAAAAGCCAACGGGAGACGAACGAATGCGAAAAAGAAAACGCCCGTCGATCCACGGAAGCATGCGAGCGAGAGAGCAACAAAGAAATAAAAACAAAAACCTTAAGAGGCAGAAGAAATCAGTCAATCAATGCGAGTCGTTCGCCCTTTTTCTCCACCCGATCTCTGCCGTCCATCCCTATCTTCTTCCCCCGCCCCCTTCCATGCGAGACAACGCGTTGCGCCCCTTCCCCCCTGACACTCATCAGCACCATTAAACGTCTGCACCGACAGCTCCGCATTGGCAGCTTCTGCACGGCAGACGCCCTTCCCCACCACGTGCTCGACCTTCAGCGCCCAAGCCCCACCTTTTCTACCCCCCTCACCATCGCGCTTCCCAGCCCCAAATGAGAAGAAGGGAGAAGAAGCAGGACAGTATGAAGGAGAAAGCAGCGGAGATGGAGCCCCAGAAGCGCAGATGCAGCTCCGCTTCTGCGTCGTCGCTCTCCGCTCAAGCTCCGCTGGTGGCCGCCCCTGTACCCTGCTTCCAAGCTCTCCCTCACGACGTCATCGTCCGCATCGCCGGCGCTTTCACGGTCCCTAACCTGTGGGCCGCCAGCATGGTGTGCCGGGCTTGGCGGGACGTACTCCGGCCGCTGAGGGAGGCCATGGTGCTGGTGCGCTGGGGGAAGAAGTTCAAGCACGGCCACGGCGGCGTCAGCGCCAACGTCGAGAAGGCGCTCGACTCGTTCCTCAAGGGTGCCGCCCGCGGCTGCACGCCGGCTATGGTCGACGCTGGGCTCGTCTACTGGGAGATGGGGGATAAGGAGAAGGCGATTGCTTGGTATTGGAAGGCGGCGGAGCTTGGGGATCCTGCTGGCCAGTGCAATCTGGGGATATCATACTTGCAAGGTAATCCGTGGATTTGATATTTTACGCCTGCTAAGTTCGATGAATCATGCATCCTTAAGTAGGGATTTTATCCTATTTTTAGTAAAGCAGGTGAGTGCTCTGCATTCTATTTTGAAAGACTCGAGTAGATGAAGCGGGAATTTATGTGCAAAAATCCCAGGGTTTGAACTGCAAAGGAGTTATTAGAAGAATTTAGAACCCCAAAATTCTTGGAAATCGGGAGGGAAACGTAGATGTAGATTATGCGAAGAAAGTTGGGGATGAGCTTAATTGTATGTCACATTTGTTAATTATTTCTATAAATATGAATTTCTGTCTCATTTTTCTTCCCATTTCCTTAAAATTTGTATGGCTATTCTAATATATATATATATATATTTTGTTATTGGTAATTGTTTTTATGGTGTCGTGAGACGTCTGAGCATGCACGTCTTCAAAAGGGCAAATATGATATTATTAGGCAAATGCATTCGCTCAGTTGTTGCCGTCATTGTTATGATAGGAAAAAGGCTTTTGATCTCCCTGCTAGCTCTTTGCTTCAGCCTTCTGGTTTCACTGTCCCTAGGCTTTGCAGAGCCAAGGCTTCCCCGGTAGATTTTGATTTGTGAAATTTATGCTTGTTTCTACTCTGCTTTTCCATCCATCCATATCACTGTGGAGGAGGTCATAAATGTATAGACAATCATAGATTAATTGTTCTTTGTGTTAATGATTGCAATCTTCACTTGGCACTTTATTTTTCGCTTCAACTTGTTAAGTGCTTCCATATCATTTACCTGATCTGTCTCTTCATTTGTTAGTCAATTTAGTGTTCACTTGTTTAGAACTTCTATTTCACTAGTTATGCTGTGAATGACCGGTTGTGGCTGACAAACATCAATTCAATTTTCAACTTGCACTTGATTGTGTTTTTGATACCCCTGTTAGAGATATGTCAGTGTGCTGAGATGAAGTTGTTTGAATGTATTATTGTTCATCATGAATGGATCAGCATGAGACAATACTACACGTTTATATCTTTTCTGGTGCATTGAGTTACTGCTGTTTTTGATGTTACATTGATTTCTATTGCTATGGTTGCAATGCCAACTAAGTCTCTTTACTCTTAAGCTAGGGCCATCAAGGCAAAAACCTCAGCATGATGGTAATCAGGGTGAACTGCCTCAAAAGCTTCAGATGCCAATTATGAGTGTGTTTGGTTGGAGGTAAAATTTTTGATCAAAAGTTTTGGGAGTAGAAGTTGTCAAATTGATAGAAAATGATGTGATATAATAGGTGTAATGATGAGGAGTAAAGAGAATAAAGTTAAAATAGATAGGTTAGTTGTATGGGTAATTGTATAGAAATAATTGAAAAAAGGTAGTTTGTATAGAAAAATGTGAAAAAATAATTAAAAAATAGAGTATTTATGGAGAGTGAAAAGTTTTAGGTTGAAAAGTTTTAGTTGATATATTTTGGCCCCAAACAAACACACCCTATGAGAATTGTCCTTAGATCTGTTTTTATTTTTCCCCATGTTCAAAACAAGTTAATGCACCTTACAGCATGAAAAATCCTCTAAATGTTTAAAATGAACTGGATGTACAGAAACTCAGATATTTTCACTGAGAACATTAACCATCTGGTCTATCATCTTCATCATCATTATGGACACCTTGTTATCTCCAGCTAATTGGCATCATTTCATGGATACTTGCATGCACCATGCTACTGTGAGGGACTCTGTTGACAATTGGTCACTGATTAAATCTTTAATTTCGTTGATGTCCTTTGTGGCCTTCTTCTTGCCGTTGCAACACACGTATCAATTCTCTCCGACTGTAATTTCTTTGACTTCACAGCGCATGGGCAGCAAAAAAATAATTCGAGGTGAAAGTCATGCGTTTGATACAGGCAACAAGCTTATTTCCTGACCATGTTACTTGAAGGCAGGGATGCGGTCTGTGATAAAATTGTTCTCAAACTTTCTTTGATGGTTGTGACTCTTGATGATTGATTTGCTATGTTTTGTATCTGAGATGGTATTCATTTCCTTCTTCCATTTTTTTTTTCTTTTCAGCCAATCCTCCAAGGCAAGAGGAGGCTGTGAAATGGTTTCACAAAGCCGCACTTGCAGGACATGTTCGAGCTCAGTATAACCTTGCACTCAGTCTTCATCAAGGGCGTGGTGTACGGCGTGATCCCCCAGAAGCTGTAAGTAATATTCTTGTCATCTTTTTACGCCTATAAATGGATACTGGCCTCTCTTTCTTTGAATGATCCTTAAACGTTGAGATATGGGTTTGATCATAGTTTGTCATTGGTTTAAACAACAACCGTTCAGGTTTGTGTTCAGGTTTGCATGCCTCTATTTGAGGTTTGAGATCCCACCCAACTTTATGAATTCTAGGAGGAAATTTTAGGTGGCTTCAAATTTTCCATAAATTGATTAAAGGTTGCATTTTTCATGCATCTTTGCTGTGCTTATAGCAAAGAGAAGATGTGCTTATGGGAAAGATTCAGGAACCTTATGGCAAAGATTCTGTCAAGCTTATCTTTAAAGCCTGGATACTGGTCACACATGCATGACTTTATTCAATTACCGACCTAACCTAATTGAAGATCAGAGTCTCTGCCAAGCTTATCTTTAAAGCCTGAATACTGGTCATGCTTTCATGACTTTATTCCATTACCGACCTAACCTAATTGAAGATCAGAGTCTCTGCCAGCTTATCTTTAAAGCCTGGATACTGTTCACGCGTGCATGACTTTATTCAATTACTTACCTAACTTCATGAATTCTGTAAGTGAAATTTTAGATGGCTTCAATATTTGCGTAAAATTGATTAAAGGTTGTAGTTTTCATACATCTTTGCTGTGCTCATGGCAAAGATTCAGGAAACCTAGTTGAAGATTGGATTCTGTCTGCACTTTGGATTTGGTTTTTCTGAAGCATTGCAGGGACTAGTCCATTTGTAAAGTGGTAGTTAGATTTTCCCATGTTCCAATCAATGTTTTGAAAACCAAACCAGGCCATCAGCTGTTTTCATGACCGGTTCCTGGCTTTTCTGGTTCATCCAGTGCGAACCTGCAGTTAAACCATGGCTGAACTGGAAAAAACAGTGAACCGTGTCATGAGTGGTTCTCGGTTTGACCAGTCCAATCGCCTGGTTTGGTCCGGTTCTTAAAACAGTGTTTTTATACTGTACCAGACTGTCTGAGTCTAATCAGCTCACAATTCAATGGGGCTGGTCCCTGGCTGGCTCAGTCAGGCAAGATTATTAAAGATGAATGAACCAGATGAACTGGTGGGTCTAACTGGCTGACCACAATCCAGGTCCAATTCATAATGTATGAATAAAATAAAATAAAATACATAGAATATGTCGCACTGTTCAGTGGTTAGCCTATCTTTTAAGAACATGTGTTTATGATATGGTCTAAATATGCTAATGGAGACTTAAAGAACAGTGTATCCATTTAGAAATGCTTATAATTTCACAAGTTTCTCTTACGATACACTAACAGAAGAAAAAAGAAGAAGCACACATTGTGGAGTGATTATCTCTTTGGTTGCCACAATTTTTAATGGTTTATTAAATGAATGATGGTGTAAAAGATTTGAGTCATTTGACCAGGAGAGGCTCTTTTTACCTTCTTGCTGGTTTTTCTTAGGAACTGAATTCTCTCTTGTTCCAATTTTTTTTTTTTTTTTTTTTTTTAATTAAGACACGATGGATTTCTTGTTGTAATCGTGATCCAAGATTTTTTGTTTTATTTTATTATTTGAGCTTTGCTGTGTAAATCCTGTTTGCGACTCAATTGTATAATGCTGTCTTTTCCTCAGTCATGAGTATTTCATTACGAGGGTGTTTGTTTTAACATAAAACTTTTCAATCTAAAACTTTTCACTCTCCACAATTACTTTTTTTAATTATTTCTTCACAATTTCCCATACAAACTATTATACTTTTCAATTATTTCTACACAACTACCTATACAATTAACTTATCTGTTTTAACTTTGTTCTCTTTATTCCTCATTATTACCCCTATCATATCACATTGTTTATCTTATTTTAAGAACTTTTACACCAAAAACTTTTCATCCAAAAGTTTTATCACTTCCCAAACACACCTTGGATGATCTCTAATTAAATGCATTCTTATGATGTTTCAAGGCGTTCTTTATTAGGTGCTTTGCAACTCAACAAGCTTCCACAGCCCATCATTGAATACCAATCTTTTGGATTGTAGTTGAGCAAATCGATGCAGAATCTGATGAAACTGATGTAGAATTACAGTTTCTTTTTATTTTTAGGGATGCAATTTGATATTTTTGATGAAACCCACAATGTGTTAGCTGCACGTGGTCAGCCCTTTTATTTGATCTTTTGGACATCCTACTATTTATTTTAAGGATCTGATATATTTAGGCTTAAGAATGATTTGGATTGATGTTTGGTTGTTTTATTTTGGATTTATATTAAGAAATGCATTAGTGTAGAGTAAAAGGTTTTCTTTTTGTTGCAATAAATAGTGGTGCTTTGTGTTAGAGACACTAGGTTATGGTTGATGAATTATTGAATTAAAGAGTATGAAATTTATACCTTCTGTTCTTTCTGATTCTTTTTCCCTAAATTATTTACTTATTTTCACCTTTCTTCTATTATTTGCTAGCTGAGATGTCCTCTTTATTCTGAAGTGTCTTCCTTGTGGAGTATTTTTGTCCTGCATCACAAATGGTGCCAGTTTTCATAGACAAAATTAGATTCAGCTTGCATCAGTGCATATCGAAAGAAAACATTTTGACTGAAAATTTCAGTTGAAACACTTGTATTATTTACAGTTTAAACATTTGTGATATCTATCTTTTTCCATACATATTTACATTTCAACAGTTTTTGCATCTAGTGGTAAAAGTGAATTACACTGATGCTAAGCACTTAAGAACAGTATACAGTGATACTGCTTTGCAGTAACTGTAAAGAACCTGCAAACATTACTTTATTGCGAACAGGTGTTTGAATTGATTGATGGTGGCAGTGTATTGAATTTATTGATGGCGATTATAAAAGAACCAGCAGTTTGAGTTAAAGATGAATTAAAGGGGATAAATTCGCATGCTTTTTATCATGTTGGAATAATCCAATTTCTGGAAAATATACAATCACAATAGATCTAGATATGTCAGTCTCCTCTAGGAAACTAATCCCTATTCATTAGATGTGCTTCTCAGTTATTTTGGATTTTGTTTTTTTCTATTTCAGCATTCCACCTGTTTCTATTAGCAATGTTTGGGTATTCCCGAGAGGATACTGATTGAGGATTTTGGATACAGGCAAAGTGGTATTTGAAGGCCGCAGAAGGTGGAAATCCACGTGCAATGTTCAATACTTCGTTATGTTACTCTTCCGGTGAAGGGGTATCAGTTAGCATTCGACAGGCGAGAAAATGGATGCAACGGGCTGCAGACTCTGGGCACAGCAAAGCTCAGTACGAACATGGCCTTAGACTCTTTTCGGTATATACTCTTTGCCTTATTTTTCAAGACATTGCCTTTTATTATGGCCGTTGTAGGATTTTAGATGTTCTTCTGCTGCCAGGCATGTTTGAGGCTTGCTCTTGCATGTTGAACTTAAATAAGCAGGGCAGTCAGAAAAAGAACAGCTAAATTAAGAAGGTGAAGATGATAGTAATAGATGAATGCTTGATTTGATATGCTCTTGTTTTCTGACGGGACATGAAATATTGTCCAAGCTTGGTAAATCTGAAGTGTTGGATGGGTTTTATATTTTGCACTAAAAATATTTTTGTAATCAGATTTTTACTTGTAGAGCTTTAAATCTAGCTATTTTGAGGATGACAACGGATTTAATTTTTTGTTCTTTTATAATTGGAAAGGCTAAGAATTTGGGAAAGCATGAGTTCCGGACTTCCTAATTGCTTATTTTTCTGTGCATAAAATATAAACTGAGAAAGCTTCGCTCTTTTTCCAGCATGCTACTCATGTATTTCGGCATTAAATATCTCACTTAAAGATAGGTTTTTGTTGAGTTAAAGCCATGAAAGCCCACAGCAAATCTAAATCTAACCAAACATGTATGGGTCTTGGCAACTCATCCTCAATAAGACTTGAGAAGAAGTCACAACCCAGGAATTATTCAAACCTTCATGGTCCACAAATGATCACAAAAATGTCCTTGAGTTGCAACAGTTATAGGATGTGTTGCATGAATAACAGAATGGTAAAAGCGTTTAGTGAACTTCTTTGCAGATGATTGAAGGATTATCTCCCTAATTGAGGTTGTTAGAGAACCAACTGTAGAGCTTTGGGGACCACTATTTTGAGATAAAGTACAAGATAAGGAAAGAAGCTAAAGCTAGAACCGGAAAAAAAAATCATTTCGGGACTAAAGATCACATATATAGGTAAAATGACAGAGATTATACGCTTTGGATGGTTTTTCAATATGAAGGTTTGAACAGGGTTTTGTTGCTAAAGAAACATGTTATGGTCCATTACAGAGAGGAATGAGAGAAAAATGATTACTTGTTGTTTTATTGTCATCAGATGGGGGATATGGTGAATGCTTTGGTTTACCTTGAGCTTGCAACTCGGGCTGGTGAAACTGCTGCCAACTACGTGAAGAACGTCTTAATCCAGCAGCTGCCGGCAGCTGCAAGAGATCGTGCCATGCAAACGGCTAACAGCTGGGAGCCAACCATTGTTTCCCGTTGATGTAAAAAATATAAAAACAGCTCTTATATTCATACTTCATGTTTTTGATACATCATTTTATGGAAATTATCTATTGTTCTTTAATAGTGTCAGTTTGCGAAGTTATTCAATCTTATGTTCCATTGCTTGTTAGAGCAAGTCATGATAGGCATGTGGGGACAGATCAAATAGGCCATGGACAATGCTGAAACAAACTGTCCAAGTATTTCCACTAGAAATCATTGCCGTTTTTCCAACGCTTGGGTGGCATTGTTTTTCTCATTGTTACTAATGTAGATTGTGGAAAGCCAAAAACCCTTTGGCCTATTCACATTGTCAAATAAAACATTATCCGGAGGTAATCATCGTCGAAAATGACCTGCTGTTCCTTTTCGGTTGAATTTGATTGAAATTTATTTGATGCCCCTCATTGAAATGAGCCCTCTTATGCAATAACATCTTGTAAACATCATTTTATTAGGGAAGTTGTTGGTATGCCATCTATAGTTACTTACATATGCATGTTTTTAAAATAACAGCAACAGTAGTAGCAATTTTCCTGCAAACCAAAATTTGATAGGTCATATTGATTTTGTGGTGCTTCCGTTGATCTTCGGACATGTTGTCATTATAGCTGAGCATTTTTGTATTCTTTCTTATGATTTGAAGCCTATTATTGCTTATGTTTAAATACACATTCATTTGAGCCACAACATTTAAAAGGAGAGATTCTCATATGGCTGAAATGAAAGGAAAAAGTCTCTTGAGACTTCTGTTACTGCGTCAAAGTTTGGAAGGGATTACTTGGTTTGTATTTTATGACCACGTAATTTGTGTAATCTTTTTCACATCCAATCCATCTTTTTAACAAATGTTTGCATCGAATTGTGTATATAAATGGATGCTTTCGATTTTCAAAATTTGCTTTTATATATAATAAAATATATAAACTATCGAGGGTTCTACTTCACAGGAGGAACCGAGGTTCGTGGAACCTCTTTGATGAGGCCCATAATAAAAATTCAACCATGTCTATTTGTCTAGAGTAATCTGTTCTATTGTAGTACAAAAATCATTTCAATCCAATTTCTGGGTGGGGCATTCCTGCTTAAAAACATATATTATTGTGCAAATTATTGAAAACACTTAAGATAAATTCTCGTACAGGATAAAATAATATGATAATAGATAATTTATCTGCAAAGTAAAAATGTTTTAACGGTCTTAGATGTGGAATAGGTGATTCTAAAACTAATATATAAATTAAATGATTTTACTAGATTAATTTTACATATTTATTAAATGGGCGCCGTACATGCATGCTTATCTTTGATTTGGATGAATATCAGTTTCTTAGCTAAATAAATGACTTCAAATCTGATGGTGGATTTCACATCGTCGGCAACGTGGGCCATTCACGCCAATATACTTCTATTAACAAGGTTCGCAAGAAGTTCTATAAACTAATGGGCTTCGCTAAATGGAAGCCAGGATATATAGAAACGGTTTTACGCAACTTCTTCCATTTTTAACATATTGATTCTATTTATTATATTTAGTAAAAAACATATAACCTTAGTCCGTTTCTGAATGGCCCGGACCCTTAGCACCCCTAAATTGTGGACTTAAAACCTCAAAGTTTCTCAGGCAAGGTATTTAGCGGATGGGATTCTATGGGGGCAACGGCAAAAGGGTTTTTCTCTCAAATTTGGAGGAGCATGATGTTAGCCATGCAAGTGATGCAAGGTGTGAAGTGGAAGGTGGGTAAGGGAAATTGGGCAGATGGGAAAATGCAAAGAAGTGGTCCCCCTCCCTGAGGGGTATATGAATGATCCAAAGGTGAAATTTTTCATTGATAGAAGCCGGAATGAATGGAAGGAGGAGGAAGTTAAGCTTTACGCGGGGGATACTGGTTGGCAAATGGTTAAAGACATCCCTTTAGACGAGGAAGAGGGAGACGATAATGTCTATTGGGGAAGAGAGACCAATGGCACATTCTCTGCGAGATCTGCATACCAACTTGCCTAGGAATTGATATAGAGAAAGGTGGGCATGCTTCAGCTCCCCCAGTTGGAGAGAATGGAAGAGATCATCAAAGCTACATGGAAAAGTGAGGCACCAAGGAAGCGTTGGAAGATAAACTTAATTTAATTTTGGGTTATCATGTTTTCATGCATCTCGTGTAATACATGAATGTAATAAGTGATCAGTACATGTACCTAGTGATAAGCATGCACCTAGTTAATTTCATTCATGCATAGATATTTATGGTGTTTATGAATATTGTGCGGAAAAGAAGCATCACTTCTAGTATAAATAAATATGAAGATGTTCATTTGAAGGTGAGTAAGAATGAAATAAACTGAGATTTTAATCAGAAAAATAGACGTCAATTTCTCCTCTATTTTTTTTGTTCTCTTTCTCCAACAAATTGGTATCAGAGCCTATGACTATGAATAATGTTTTTCCTTTTCAACTTCCAAGGTTGGGAATTTTCAAAATCTCGTCTTTCTTGATTTTATTTCTTTTTCCGTTTGATATGAAACGTTAAAACGTTTCTGAAATTGAATTGGGCCTCGGCAGTTTCATACGTTTCTCGATTCAAACATCCATACGTTTCAATTTTTTACTATTATAAATAGGATATGTGCACAACAATTTCATACAGCCACAGAGTCCATTTCACGTTGCACAGAAGCAATTTTTTTTTAACATCTTTCATTTCGTTCTTGGTATTTCATTTTTCTCAATTTTATTCCATTCAAAACTTGTTGTTTCCTTGATCAAGTGTTTGGAATCTAGAAGGGAAGCTGTTTCCATTCTAGATTAGGTTCACTCTTTGTATCCTGGGAGCAAATAGCTAAAATCCAAAACAGCTGTGAGGGCGCAAATATTGCTTTAAGGAAAGTGACGACTGTAACACGCCTAGAGGAGTAACCTATTTTTTTTTTGCACAATTTTCACTTTCCTTAAATTTTCTCTTTATTTCCAAGTCTGTGCCCCAACATTCTTAAGGCAATATCTGTATTTTTTTCCTAAATGGCCCCCCAATCTACTATTCCCATTGCTAAGCCTGATATCCCAAGGTTGGATGTCTGTGTTGACACCAACTTCAAAAGGTGGCAACAACGACTTCACCTCTACCTAACCCACCTTGGAGTTGTCTACGTTCTTACCAACCCGAAGCCTGAAGAAACCATGGATGAGACGCTGCAGCAGCAACACAAAAGAATAAAGTGGGAGATGGACAACTACATCTGCAAAGGCCACATCGTCGAATCTCTATCAGACTCTCTCTTCAACGCATACCAGAAGGTGGATACGGCCAAAGAAATTTGGGACTCACTTCAGCACAAGTACAACACGGATGATGCGAGTATCAAGAAATTTCTTGTAAGTGATTTTCTTGAATACACTATGACTGACGATAAGCCGATCCTTGATCAAGTTCATGAGATCCAGCATATCGTCAATCAACTTGAGTCTGAGGGCAGTAAGATAGATGAATCTATTCTTGTAAGTACTATTATTGCAAAATTGTCACCTAGTTGGAATAACCACCGCAAGAATTTGAAACAAATGAAAGGCCTTATGAGTTTAGATGAACTTGCTCTTAACCTGCGTACTGAGAAAAAATCTAGACAAAGTGAAAAGAAAGACGAGCAAATTCAATCTAAAGCTCATATAGTTGAATCTCAAAATCGGGTGACAATTAGCAATAATCAACCCTTTAGAAAATTTAACTTAAATACTAATAAAACTATTGCTAAGAAGAAAAAGGGACCTTGTTATTATTGCAAAAAGATGGGACATTTGAAAAGGGGGTGTAGGTTTCTCAAAAAGAAGAATAACACTCAAAAGGGTCCTGAGGCACATTTGACTGAAGAAAATTTTGTTGCTATGATTTCTGAAATTTGTGCTGTGAGTGATGATCAGACCTGGTGGCTTGATTCTGGGGCTACTAGGCATGTATGCAAAGATGGAAATCAGTTTAAAACCTATGAATCTAGTAATAATGAAAATAATTTATTCATGGGTAACTCATCTACCGCCAAAGTGGTAGGGTCGGGGACTGTTATCCTGAAACTGACTTCTGGAAAATCACTCACTCTTACAAATGTGCTTCATGTACCAGAAATTCGCAAAAACCTGGTCTCGGTTAGCCTTCTTAGCAAATATGGTTTTAAATTGGTATTTGAGTCAGATCAAATTATTATTACAAAAGGAGGTATTTTTGTTGGGAAGGGTTATGTTGTAGACGGCATGTTTCGCCTGAACGTGAATAATGGATCATCTTCTTCTGCTTATATTGTTGATTCATTTTCTTTATGGCATGATAGACTAGGTCATGTTAATTTTAGAAGTATGGACACTATGATGAAATTAGGATTAATTCCTAGATCACCAAATGAATCAACTGATAAATGTAAAGTATGTGTTCAAACTAAAATTACTAAAAAGCCATTTCAAAAAGTAGAAAGAAATTCAGAATTATTGGGTTTAATTCATTTTGATATATGTGATATGGAAAATAACTTAACAAGAGGTGGTAAAAGATATTTTATAACATTTATAGATGATTTTAGTAAATATACTTATGTTTATTTTCTAAGAACTAAAGATGAAGCTTTAGAAAAATTCAAGTCTTATAAAGCTGAAGTTGAAAATCAACTTGGTAAAACCATTAAAACTCTAAAATCAGATAGAGGTGGTGAATATTTATCAAATGACTTTAATGATTTTTGTGAAAATATTGGTATAATTCACCAAGTAACAACCCCATATACACCTCAACAGAATGGAACGACAGAAAGAAAAAATAGAACATTAGTTGAAATGGTAAATTCAATATTAATAAATGCAGATCTAAGTATAGGTTGGTGGGGTGAAGCTTTATTAACAGCTTGTCACATTCTTAACAGAATTTCACATAAGAAAACTAAAGTTACTCCTTATGAATTATGGAAAAATAAGACACCTAATCTTAAATATTTTAGAGTTTGGGGTTGTAGAGCCTTAGTAAGATTACCTGATCCTAAAAGACCTAAATTAGGACAAAGATGAATAGAATGCATATTTTTAGGGTATGCAATAAATAGTAAAGCCTATAGATTTGTAGTGGTAGAGCCTAACAGTCCAATTCAACAAAATACTATTATTGAATCCAGAGATGCTGATTTTTATGAAAATACTTATAAAATTATTCCTAAACTCGGTAATAATGATGAAGCTTCCTCTTCTCAACCATTGGATAAATCTATAAGTAATGATTCTTCATTTGTAGATGAAACTATAGAAAATGATAACGAAAATATGAGAAGAAGTAAAAGAGCAAGAAAAAATAGTTATAATCGCTTTGGGCCTGATTTTGAACTATACCTAGTAGAAGGATCTAGAGATAATATAAATAAGGAACACATGGTTGTTTTTCATACCGAAGGGGATCCAACTACTTATGACGAGGCAATGAAATCTCCAGATGTATCATACTGGAAAGAAGCGATCCAAGATGAAATGGATTCAATAATGGGAAATGAAACTTAGACATTAGTTGATTTACCACTAGGCTCTAAACTTATAGGTTGTAAATGAATTTTTAAAAAGAAATTAAAAGTTGATGGGTCAATTGATAAATTTAAAGCTAGGTTAATAGCTAAGGGATTTAGGCAAAAGGAAGGTATAGATTTCTTTGATACCTATGCTCCAGTAGCTAGAATTTCAACCATTAGATTATTAATGGCCCTAGCTTCTATCTATCACCTTGAAATTCATCAAATTGATGTAAAAATTGCATTTCTAAATGGAGATTTAGATGAGGAAATTTATATGGAACAACCTGAAGGATTTATAATACCTGGACAAGAAAAGAAAGTTTGCAAACTGATAAAATCATTATATGGTTTAAAACAAACGCCTAAGCAATGACATGAAAAATTTGATCAAGTTGTATTATCAAATGGGTATAAATTAAACCAATCAGACAGATGTGTTTATAGTAAATTTACTGCAAATAGAGGAGTTATTATATGTTTATATGTAGATGATATGCTCATTTTTGGGACTGACATTGATATTATTGAAGAAACTAAAAGTTTCCTGTCAGTTAATTTCGATATGAAAGATATGGGCAATGCAGATGTTATTCTTGGCATCAAGATTATCAGACATGGTAATGTATTTTCTCTTTCTCAATCGCATTATATTGAAAAGGCACTCAAGCAATTTAACCATTTTGATGCTGGCGTAGCCTCAACTCCTTTTGATCCTAGCATTAAATTGTGTAAAATTGATGAACGATCTATAGCCCAGCTTGAGTATGCTAAAGTGATTGGAAGTTTGATGTGTGCCATGTATTGCACTCGATCAGATATTGCTTACGCTGTGGGTGTACTAAGCAGGTTCACTAGTAATCCAGGATATACACATTGGAATGCAATTTATAGGGTATTAAAATATTTAAAAAAGACCATTGCTTATGGATTGCATTTTAGTGGCGAACCCACTGTATTGGAAGGATACAGTGATGCAAGTTGGATTTCAGATACCAAGGAATCCATGTCTACTAGTGGTTGGATTTTTACCATTGGAGGAGCTGCTATTTCTTGGGCTTCCAAAAAGCAAACCTGCATTACACATTCTACTATGGAATCCGAATTCCTTGCCTTGGCCGCAGCAGGAAAAGAGACAGAATGGCTTAGAAATTTATTAATTGAAATTCCCATTTGGCCTAAGCCAGTGCCTCCTATTTATTTGCATTGTGACAGCGAAACAACTCTATTAAGGGCATATAATAAGACTTATAACAGTAAATCAAGACATATTGCATTGAGACACAACTATGTAAGGCAATTGCTCTAAGATGGAGTGGTAAACATTGATTTTGTAAGATCAAGTGAAAATTTGGCAGACCCGCTTACAAAAGGCCTTACTCGGAACGTGGTCTGAAAAAAAGCAAGAGGGATGAGACTTAAATCCACATGTAATGAGTTGTAATAACTGAAACTCAACTCTAAGCTTGTAACCCAGGTGTAGAGTTCAATGAGCAAAGTATGTTATTTCGCAACTTGCAAGCACTGGTTATATTTATTTATTTAATTTTGCATCCCTCGGGCAGTGCTTGGTTCCTGTAATGTATTTATGAGGATGAGTGTATTATACTCTTAATGGATCTAAAACTTTTGTGTTGGAGTATTTAATTACAGGGTACTCTAAATAGATCCACCTATATAAGTGTTGGAAGTGAGGCCGCTTCTGTTTTCAGAGTGTATGGGTTCACTCTAAGGTGCTCATGAAACTGGGATATTGTCACATGACCATAAAAGTGTCACATTTATAAACACTTGATACTATTTGAAATCTTATATGTGGGATATTTTCGATCTATCAAATGGGGTCGACAGTTCAAAGCCCTGACTACTGAACACCTCGCTAGATATTGAGATATTTTCACTAAATGAAGGTTCAAGTCTAACCGACACCTTTAATTATGTATGAGATTTCCTTGGTTTTGAATGGAATTGAATTGAATTTTGAAAATGGCGGGGGAATGTTGGGAATTTTCAAAATCTCATCTTTCTTGATTTTATTTCTTTTTCCGTTTGATATGAAACGTTAAAACGTTTCTGAAATTGAATTGGGCCTCGGCAGTTTCATTAGGGGTGCAACTTGGTACCGGGTCGGTCCGAACCTGCCCGACCCGACCCGGTATCAAAACCAAAAATGGGTTTTATTTTTAAGATTTTTTCCAAAATAGACCCGGTTTCAACCCGACCCGTAGAAACTCGAAACCAAAACCGGGTTCGCACCAACCCGGTACCAAAACCCGACCTGGTCCGAACCCGGTGTAGTTTATATAATTTTTTCATCAATTATACATGTTTTTTTGTGATATTAATCTATATATATATACATGTTTTAGGCATTACTAACTCTAATTTAGATAAATCACCTCTTTCTTCATTATCAAAGCATGCTTGGGTAACTTAATTTCTAGGATGATTTTTTATAATTATTATCTTCTTATTATTAACAGTTGCATGCATTTTTTTCGTCTAGGTTGATGCATATTATTTTCAAATATGTAAATCGAGGAGGAAGAACTTGACATTAGAAATGCAGATGAAAATCAAGGGAGAAATTACTTGGAAGTCTTCGAATAGTTTTTTAGTTTTTTTGGAAATTTTAGAGACATGAACTCATTTGAAATTTGAATATGTTTAAAAGTAGATGTAAACTTATTTAAACTTGATATTTGTTTATATTTTCATTTTAAATTTGGATTGCACTTAAATTAGATTGGAATGTTGAACCATTATGCTTAATGTATTTAGATTTAGTTACTTTGAATAACTGTTATGTAAATTATGTTTGAATTTGAGTTGGCATGATAAATCTATTTCATATTATACTTTCTATTAGCATGAGAAATCTGTTAGTTTGAATTTCAGATTGTAATATAAATTTGATTCATATTTTAAGTTTATTGGTATAACAAGTGGTCAATTTTTACTTTAGCAATTTGTATGATAAATATTCAGTTTGAATTCAATTTTAGCAATTTGTATGATAATGTTTAGTTTCAACTACAAAGTTGGTATGATATGTTTATTTTCTATTTGGTATACTTGAGTCATTTCCATTAGCTATTAAATAGAAATGACCAACTAGTCATAAAACTAACTAATTTGTCATTTATTTGTGTCTATAGGATGCTAAAAAATTGCTTGTAGAGTTCATTCAAAGAATATTATAGAATTCTTTGAAAATATGTTGCAGAATTCAGCGTAAGGCTTTACTTCATAAACACATATATGTATATTTCAATAATTTTCTTTTAAATTACAACTGAATTTGGAAAAAAATAGTTTATTGGTAACCCGAATTCTAACCCGAAATCAAACCAAAACCAATGCGAACCCGACCCGAACCCGAGTTACATTCTTAGGGTTTGGGTTTGGGTTTACTCCAACCCGGTTAGCTTAGGGTTTGGGTTCACTCCAACCCGGTATAACCCGACCCGAGTTGCACCCCTAAGTTTCATACGTTTCTCAATTCAAACATCCATACGTTTCAATTTTTTACTATTATAAATAGGATATGTGCACAACAATTTCATACAGCCACAAAGTCCATTTCACGTTCCACAGAAGCAGTTTTTTTTAACAGCTTTCATTCCGTTCTTGGTATTTCATTTTTCTCAATTTTATTCTATTCAAAACTTGTTGTTTCCTTGATCAAGTGTTTGGAATCTAGAAGGGAAGCTGTTTCCATTCTAGATTAGGTTCACTCTTTGTATCCTGGGGGCAAACTGCTAAAATCCAAAATAGCTGTGAGGGTGCAAATATTGCCTTAAGGAAAGTGACGACTGTAACACGCCTAGAGGAGTAACCTTTTTTTTTTTTGCACAATTTCCACTTTCCTTAAATTTTCTCTTTATTTCCAAGTCTGTGCCCCAACAGACGATAATGTCTATTGGGGAAGAGAGACCAATGACGCATTCTCTGCGAGATCTGCATACCAACTTGCCCAGGAATTGATATAGAGAAAGTGGGCATGCTTCAGCTCCCCCAGTTGGAGAGAATGGAAGAGATCATCAAAGCTACATGGAAAAGTGAGGCACAAAGGAAGCGTTGGAAGATAAACTTAATTTAATTTTGGGTTATCATGTTTCATGCATCTCGTGTAATACATGAATGTAATAAGTGATCAGTACATGTACCTAGTGATAAGCATGCACCTAGTTAATTTCATTCATGCATAGATATTTATGGTGTTTATGAATATTGTGCGGAAAAGAAGCATCACTTCTAGTATAAATAAATATGAAGATGTTCATTTGAAGGTGAGTAAGAATGAAATAAACTGAGATTTCGATCAGAAAAATAGACGTCAATTTCTCCTTTTTTTTTGTTATCTTTCTCCAACAAATTGGTATCAGAGCCTATGACTATGAATAATGTTGTTCCTTTTCAATTTCCAAGACTTACAAAAGAAAATTTTGACAGTTGGTCGATTCGAATGAAGGAAATACTTGGCTCACAAGATGCTTGGGAGATTGTCGAGAATGGGCATGAGGAACCTGAAAGCGAAACAGCATTAAACCAAGCACAAAAGGATGCATTGCAAAAATCCAGAAAGAAAGATCATCAAGCTCTCACTCTTCTTCATCAAGGATTAGATGACGATATGTTTGTAAAAGTGGCAAATGCATCCACCTCAAAGGAGGCATGAGAGATTCTTCAAACAACTTATAGAGGTATTGAAAAGATTAAAAAGGTACGTCTTCAAACATTGAGAAGTGAGTTTGAAACTCTTAGTATGAAAGAATCTTTGTCAATTTCAGAATATTATACAAAAACTTTGGCTATTGTGAATCAAATGAAAAGAAATGATGAAAAAATTAAAGATATTCAAATAATTGAGAAGGTTCTCCATTATTTGGAATCAAGATTTGAACATATTTTCGTGGCTGTTGAGGAATCAAAGGACTTAACATCTATGACTATTGATGAATTGATTGACTCTTTACAAGTTCATGAAGAAAGAATGAAACGAAGCAAATCTGAAGCTTCAGAGAAAGTCTTGCGAACAAAAACCTCTCTTAATAACAAAGAGCATTCTGTGGGACATGACTATAGTTTCAAAAATCAAAGAGGCAGAGGTCGTAGTCGTGGTCATGGAGGAGGAAGGGGAAATTCCAGAAACTTCACTACTGAAGAAAATCAAAATTTTGAAAGAACACAAAGAGGACGTGGAAGAGGAGTCAGAGGAAGAAGAACAAATGGTGAGAAAAGGTATGACAAATCTCAAATTGAATGCTTCATTTGTCACAAATATGGTCATTATGCAGCTGAATGCAAATCTCAAGTTGAATGTTATAAATGCCATAAGTATGGATATTATGCTTCTGAATGTCGAAACTCACCTCAAGAAAAGGCTAATTTTATTGAAGATAAAGAAACAGATATTGAACCCACTTTGTTGCTAACTCTAAAAGAAGATGAGAAAGATGATAAAAGCATTTGGTACCTTGATAATGCTGCAAGTAATCACATGTCCGGTGACAAAAAAAAATTCATAGAACTTGATGAGAAGGTTTTGGGCAGTGTTACTTTTGAAGATTCATCCAAAATTCAAATCAAAAGAAAAGGAAATATTCTTATTCAATTGAAGAATGGAGAACACAAGATTATTTTTTATGTTTATTTTGTGCCTATCTTAAAAAGTAACAATCTCACCTTGGGATAACTTATAGAAAAAGGTTATGAAATTTATATGAAAGATTGTCATCTGATATTGAGAGATAAACATGGAAACTTGATTGCAAAAGTTCTTCTGACCCCAAACAGAATGTTTAAAGTAAATCTTCATGCTGGTTTAGCTATATGTTTGAAATCTATTATAAATGATGATTCTCGGTTATGACACATGCGTTTTGGGCACTTACATTTTGGAGGACTTAAATTGTTGAAACAAAAGCAAATGGTGAAAGGTCTTCCTTACATTGATCATCCAGAACAGATATGTGAAGGCTGTCTTTATGGGAAGCAGTTTCGGAATGGTTTTCCTAAAGAAGCTACTACAAGAGCTATGAATCCTTTGAAAGTTGTTCATACAGATATATGTGGGCCCATCAAACCAAGCTCATTTGGTAACAACAATTACTTCCTTCTCTTCATTGATGATTTTTTTGATTGGAATATATTTACACACATCTCAATACATATTACATTGAAAGCCTGAGACATGAGTTTATTTTTTAAAACAGAAATCAGAAGCTTTCAAAACTCTAAAGCATTTGTTGAAAAACAAAGTGGTTATATCATCAAAGCTTTGAGGTCTGATCGAGGTGGAGAATTCACGTCAAATGATTTTAAACAGTATTGTGATAAAAATGGAATCCGTTGCCTTTTAATAGTTCCAAGGTCACCACAACAGAATGGGGTTGTGGAAAGAAAGAACAGAACTATTTTGGACGTGGTTCGAAGCATGTTGAAATCTAAAAATATGCCTAAAGAATTTTGGGCTGAAGTTGTTGATTGTGCAGTTTATTTGTCCAATAGAAGTCCGACAAAAAATGTACAGGGAATGACACCTCAAGAAACATGGAGTGGATGGAAGCCAAGTGTTTCTCACTTGCTTGTATTTGGAAGTCTGGCTTATACTCATGTACCTGATTAAGTAAGATTAAATTTAGATGATAAGAGTTCAAAATTTGTCTTCATCGATTATGATGCAAATTCAAAAGGCTACAAGTTATATGATCGATTAACCAGAAGAATTATCATTAGCAAAGATGTAAAATTTGATGAAGATGGTGCATGGGACTGGAAAATGCAGAAAGAAAAAAATTATAATTTTTTCCTTATTTTTCAAGATGATGAGCAATCAAATGAAATACCAGATAATCATATCACTCCTCCATCTTCACCACTAGCTCATATTCCTCATGATTCATCATCATTGGAAGAAGAATCTTCAAGAAGAGCATATCGTTTCAGAAATCTTCAAGATATCTATGATGAAACAGAAATACTTACAGAGGCTATGAACAATTTGAATCTTTTTTGTTTTCTTGCAGGAGTTGAACCCATAAATTATAAAAAAAGCAACACAAGAAAATGAATGGAGAAAGGCTATGGATGAGGAAATCAGATCCATCCAAAAAAATCATACTTGGGAGCTTACATCTCTTCTACAGGGAAAGAGAGCTATTGATGTCAAGTGGGTATATAAATTGAAGAAAAATGCTCTAAAGGAGAAATTGAGAAATACAAGGCCAAATTGGTTGCTAAAGGGTATAGTCAGATTGCTAGAATGGACTATGATGAGGTATTTTCTCCTGTTGTTCGTTTAGAAACTATCAGATTGATTATTTCACTTGCAACCCAAAATAAATGGAAAATTCATCAGATGGATGTTAAATCTGCTTTCTTGAATGGATATCTTGATGAGGAAGTATATGTGGAACAGCCTTTGGGATATAATATTGACGGACATGAAAACAAAGTTCTAAAATTGAATAAAGCTTTATATAGTCTCAAACAAGCACCAAGAGCTTGGAATAGGAGGATTAATAAATATTTTTTTGAACATGGGTTTGTAATATGCCCCCATAAACATGCACTTTATTCTAAGGTATATGATAATGGTGATTTGTTATTTGTTTGCTTGTATGTGGATGACCTTATTTTCACAGGAAGATGACTCAAGAATTTGAGATGACAGATATTGGTTTGATGTTTTATTATCTTGGAATTGAAGTAAAACAAACAAATGAAGGCATTTTTATTTCTCAAGAAAGTTATGCACAAGAAGTATTAAAAAGGTTTAGAATAGAAAGTTGCAAACCCATAAACACACCTGTAACGTATGGAACAAAGTTATCAAAATTTGAGTATGGCGAGTACATTAATCCAACTTTCTTTAAAAGGTTGGTTGGAAGTTTGCGGTCTTTGACATGTACAAGGCCAGATATTCTGTTTGGAGTTGGTTGATCAGGCGATTTATGGGAACTCCTACTTCTGTTCACATGAAAGCAGCAAAAAGAATTCTTCGCTACATCAAAGGTACACTGAGTTATGGCATCCTCTATTCCTCTTCTAATGATTTCAAGCTTGTGGGTTTTTGTAATAGTGATTGGGGTGGAGACACCGATGATAGAAAGAGTACTTCTGGATATGTATTTTTTTATGGGAAATTCTGCTTTTACTTGGAATTCCAAGAAACAACCTATTGTGGCTCTTTCTACATGTGAAGCCGAATATGTGGCAACAACTTCATATTCTTGTCATGCAATTTGGCTAAGGAATTTATTGAAAGGTGTGCAAAGTGCTCAAGATAAAGCAACAAAAATTTTCATTGACAATAAATCAGTAATTGCGTTAGCAAAGAACCTGGTATTTCATGATCGCAGCAAACACATAGATACAAGGTATCATTTTATCAGAGAATGTTTAGCCAAGAAAGAGGTGGAACTCAAGTTTGTGAAGACACAAGATCAAGTTGCTGATATTTTCATAAAGCCTTTGAAGTATGGAAATTTTTATAAATTGCGAGCTTTACTTGGGGTAACTAAATTAAGTTTAAAGGAGGGTGTTGGAAGATAAACTTAATTTAATTTTGGGTTATCATGTTTTCATGCATCTAGTGTAATACATGAATGTGATAAGTGATTAATACATGTACCTAATGATAAGCAGGCACCTAGTTAATTTCAATCATCGATATTTATGATGTTCATGAATATTGTGTTGAAAAGAAGCATAACTCCTAGTATAAATAGATATGAAGATGTTCATTTGAAGGTGAGTGAGAATGAAATAAACATAGATTTCAATCAGAAAAATAGATGTCAATTTCTCCTCTATTTTTTTTTGTTCTCTTTCTCCAACAAGAAGGTCCAACATTTCGGGTGGAGGATGATAACCAATTCTCTACCTACCAAACTAAACCTGGTCCAGAAGGGGATCCCAATTGACTCCTTATGTGAGGTTTGTGCTGATGGAACATCGGTAGAAGATATTCACCATGTCTTCTGGGGGTGCAGCAGTGTCCAAGCCTTATTTGCAGGGAGAGAGTTTTGGTAGCTGAGAAGAGATAAGGTCAGCAATGTCATGGAAGCATTGAAGTGCTTACTCAAGATCCAGGAGTGTTCTCTCTTCTTTTAACGGTATGCTGGAGAATATAGTTTGTGAGGAACAAAGGCTGGAGTGGGGAAAATAATGTTATGCTGAAGGACTTTATAGAATGGAGCCGTGATTACCTGCACTGTTATAGGTCGGCCAGGCTTCTACAGAATGGAAGACTAAACTTAGAAGAAAGCAAAGTATGGTAGGATAGGCTAGCGATAGGGAGCGTCAAGATCAACGTGGAAGTAGGAGGCTCAAATAGAAGCAGACTAAAGGGATATGGAGCACTGTCACTACCCAATCCTAAAGTTGTCGACCTCTAATTGGGGCGACAAACCTGGATCGGTTATGCTCCAATGAATTTAATAGTTAATATTTCATTCAATAACATTCAAAAATAATCACAAATATCCACTGAGTTAATAGGAATAATTCCCATTAATTTATTATAAGCTAACAAATAAAACTAAATAAATAAAATAAAATAAAATGTCTCTTTTGCACCATCTCAGCCCATTAACCCACACTATTGACCAGATTGTCCCACCTCTCCTAAAATTTAAATTACTCAGGAATGAGGTAAATAACTCAGTAAGCAAGAAATAAACCACGTATATAATGGTGTATAACATCATAGAAGCACCATAGGAAATGCACGAACTACTGACCCAATGTGTAAGGTTATCCACACTGCTCATAATAGATCAAACTCACAGCATTTCATGGCACAACACACAGTCCACAAAGGGATATACCACAGCCCATTAAGGTAGTAATATACTATCCACAAAGGGACATTCCAAAGTAACCTTCTAACATGCATAGGACCTACTAAGAAAATAAATAAAACGAATACACATATCCTCAGGATCCCACATGTGCAAATCTATTCCACATGGCAAATGTTCATGATGTATGTATACATACCATTCTCACTTAATCATCATAATAATCATATCAACCCAATTAAATACCTAACCAACTAAAATAATTTACCATCTACATATAATTGGGTGTAACCAACACTCTGAATTTAATTTAATAAATTCGAGAAGAAACTGTCATCATAACTAGCAAGTAGTTAAATTATCAACATGGACATGCCCAAATATTTCACATAGCATATCTTGTTATATTAATCTATTTTCTAATAACCACTAGTACTAACCAATATTCATTTTATTATAACATGTCATACCCTATGCCTTATTGGCTAAACAAAATGTCGGCCTGTACAATTTAGAATTTTTTATAACGAGATATTTTACAACATTGAATATATAAATTAATTATTCAACTACTAAAGTATATAAACATATACGCAAACATCCCACTAGCATTAAATCATATTTATAAATATATACCTCTGTTAATAAATTAGTTATTAATTTATTAACATTAATATCTCATTCCATAAGTTAATTTTAATTTCTCACATATACTCTTTATATATTTATTTTATTATACACCCATAGTGATAATATGTATATTAGATATGATTTATTAACTCAAAGCAACTTAAAAATCAACTAAAAATATTCGATTTTTACATCTGTGCAGGAGCCCGTAATGACGCTGGCAATACATACATATAAAATTCACGCACTTTGTTTATATTTTTATTTGACAAAACAGAGAAATATACTATACATACATACATACATATATATATAATGGAAAGCACCAGTTTCTGAAAGTTTGCAATCAATATAAGATAATATATTATATTATAAGAGGCACTCGTCCAGGAGCGTTAAAACTTCCACAAGTATATATATTATATATTAATGTATCTTAAAGAACCGAACCAGGTCCATTGAGATTTCCAATTCCTATTAATATATATATATATATATATATATCAGAAGTATCATAAATAGAATCAACCCAGCTTCGAGTATAATTGTTTCCATCTGTTAAAATTTTATCTATTATAAACAATCGACCAAGTTCCGTAATATACATACATACATACATATATATATATATTTGTATGCAACAATATAAATACCCACCTGCTCATGCTTTAACTTCCATCTATTTATATATAATATATATTTTTTAATTTACTATAAAATGGAAGCCCGGAGGTTTCAGACTCCATCAAATCTATCATATATAAAAAGTACGGGTCCTCTCTAGAGGGTTTTAAACTTGTTTTTTTAAAATATATATATATACACATCATATTATGTACAATCGATACCGATGGTTTTGGTTAAAGCATACAAATTAATATAAGATATAATGGCTTATATTAAAAAACCATCTTTGTAAGTATTTGATAAATATTTTATAATTACAATTTTTAATGCAATAAAAAAATATACATCTTAGCATTTATATACACTATGATGAACACTAAAAATTCCGTATATATATAAAACGTCTGTATGTTGTGTCGAATTTGTTGAACCCTCATATCCTGGATGCCTGAGTTCCGCATGCACGTATATAATATTGTGAAGAAAAATTTCATCCGTAACATATGTGATATATTATAATAACAGGACAGAAGATTTTGAGTTTTCCATAAAAGAAAAAATATATGTGCATTATAAATAATCGGCACTGGAGATGTCAAGCTTCCGTAGAGAGAAATATATATATCTCTGTATATTATATTACAAATAACCGACTCCTTAATTATTCATCCAAAATATAAAAATATATATTATATTATATACAACTGGTGCTAGAGGTTTTTCGTCACAATATCCGGCTACTACATATATTATAACATTGGTTCTAGAGATTTCCCGTCAAAATATATGAATATATAATATAATATATTACAAAGTAACGGTCCAGGAGGTTTTAACTTCCATAAAAAAATATAAAATATTATAAGGCATTGATCTCGAACATTCAAACTTCCAAAAAAATATATATTATATATATAGTGAACCACCCATTTCGATCCTTGAAGGCTTAGACTCTCAACGGCATTAATATAGATGTATTACATTACATGTAACTAGTTAAGCTTCCATCAGAAATAGTTACGCACAACATTAATTGAAACCACAAACTTCAGTATAGATGACTTTAAAAAAAATCATCCACCCATCTCAATATTACAATAATGTTACTACATCTTCCATCATCAATCATCTCATAAAAAATATATACATCGATTTATTTCACTAAATTATCTCTACAGTCTTTTAATTCTCCTGCATATACGAGGCTTCGAAAAGAATTTAATTATTTATTTACTTACCTTTTTGTGGAACCCACGGAGAGATTTTCTGAATGAAAATAATTTCTTTCTTTCTCACTCTCAATCCGCGATAAATTCCTCCTTTTTCTAGTTTTCTCCATTCATCCCTTTTTTTCTTTACATATCCCAAATAAATAAAATACTCTCAAACCTCTCTCCATTCACACGGCTCCACTTCCCAAATCCTCACTTAATCACAACCTCTCAATATTCTTTCAGCAATTAATTTTAAAATTTAAAAATCAAATCTTATCTCTTTGTGGGCCCGCATAGATTAATTGCTAAAAGATAAATTATATAATTCTACTAAGATGTAATTAGAACCCACTAACTCCAATTTACTTGCCATAATTTCTAACAATCTTAGCTTTTCAATAATTTGTTAATTTAAATTACAAATTAATTTAAATAAAAATATTTTAGAGCCCATTTTCTTTAAAATTATAATTATCCACCTTCGTCAA
The DNA here is from genome assembly GCA_030490835.1 of Annona cherimola. Classification (NCBI taxonomy): domain Eukaryota; kingdom Viridiplantae; phylum Streptophyta; class Magnoliopsida; order Magnoliales; family Annonaceae; genus Annona; species Annona cherimola. Next base: position 71,851,096 of record CM059971.1, read on the forward strand.
CAAGTCAATCTGGCCACCTTAGCTATTTTTACTAACACATCATATGGTAAAAAATTCAACGTGTGTCATGAGAAGTCAACATATTTAAGTTCCCTTATTACATAGCAGTTATTAGAAGCTCGGACGATAGTTTTGTGGCTGCTAGATGCTGGCTCGACAGAGGCATTATCAACCCATTGAGAATGGAATCCAGGGCATGTATGCTTGGCCTTCTGTGGGCGAGAAAGATGGCTTAAACTGCATAGAACTGGAGAGCGACTCTCTGACTAGTATGAACTCTATTAAAGGAGATTTGAAGATGGAGACCCCTCTAAGCATCCTGCTAAAGGACATCATTGAGCTGGGTAGAATCTTTCACAAAATCACTTTCCATCGTATCTTCCGCAGTGCTAACCAGACGGCGCAAGAGTTGGCTAAGATGGCACATGTAAATGGAGGTAGGCACTGGATGTGGTGGGGAATGCCTACTGATAGCTTTGTAAATTCCCTCCAAAGGGACCAAAATTCTTTTACAGGCCACTGTGTCCTGCTTGCCAACCCTTTTGTTCACTCGTGGGGGAGAAGGGTAGCTGCAAACAGTCTTTTGTTTTGGTTTTTGCTGATTAAGGAATGATCTTCCTTTCAAAAAAAAAATTCTAAACTCATTAATTTGTCACTTTCAGGAATCAAATTGAATTTAATGCACTCCTGTTCGTTCCCAGACAACTGCAAATACAATTATGAAATTTCTACGAACAAGATGTTTTGAATCCGCGTATTTTTCATGATATACATTGTAGCGCCTGTCCTAATGGCACTATGAATGGAATGGACCGGACTAATGGGCCTATGTGTGAATAAAATATAAAATAAAGAAAGAATGCAAAGTATAAAAGTAAACGTGCAACGGAGAATGGAATAAAAGATGAAGGAAAAGGATAAAAAAGAGAGAGGGAGTCAAAATAAAAAATGTACGTGTTCTTGGAATACTGAAATTAAATATGATGCGGGGTCGAAATTAAACTTGATGCATACACGTGCAAGAGCAGAAACTAAATATGCAATGTCATTTCGTGAACAAGCAAGTTAAGTATGATGTGAGCTAGATACCAAATTAAACATATAAATGAAAAGAAAAATGGTGTAGAAGAGAAGTTTAAGATTATAAATGAGAATAAATATAAAAAGTGTAAATATAGGGGTTGAAGAATAGAAATGCAAGCCTTAAGTTTTTTAAATGATGTAAATTATTAAAGTTTTTTATATAAAAAGTTGTTAAAGCTTTTTAAATGATGCAAAATTATTCAAAATCAAACATGTTTCTTGATTATGGCAATTAGCAGTCAGTATTATGCATGAAAATGCAGGAATATAAGTAATTACTAATAAAATAGAAAGTAGAATTAATATATTAATTTTATTTGGAGTTGTCACTAACCAAATGACGACAATTAGATTGTCGTAATAGGACATTGAGAAGCAGAGAGTTGAGGAGGACTTGTGACTAAGAAAAAACAAAAAAATATGTAAAACGTATTTTATTTTCTCTCAAAATAATAGTTCAAGAGTATTATTTTTTACAAAAAAAAATTTTTATATAAAAGCTCAAGAGGATCTAAGTGTTATTGTTGACTGGATTTGGGGTAACCTAAAAGAGAGAAATCAAATGATTTTTAGGACTTGAGTAGTAGTTAACCCATGATAGTGAATTAAAGACCAAGTTAATCAATATGGGCTTGAGAGAGGCCTGATCCCATGCGGCTTGCCGAATGGTACCCCCTTGTGTTTGACTGTGGGATTTTTTGTATTTTTTTATTTTTTCATAAACATATAGAGTTAGGTATAGTTAACCTATAAACCAAAATTTACTATTTTTATATGCTTTAAAGTATTTTTTATTTTTAAATACAATGACACTGTTTGTAACTTCTGAGCCAGAAAATGACAAAAATGCCACTCAGTTCAAAAATAAAAAATACTTAAAAGTATTCAAAAATGATAAAATTTTGTTTACGGGTTAAATACACTTAGCTCTGCATATTTATAAAAAAAACAAATTCAAAAAAATATTTTTGGGAGGCTCTGATGGCCGGATGCATGGGATCCTTCCTCGACTTGAGATGATTTAGACAAATAGAATGACTTGTACGTCTACCCTATAGCCTAAACCCTAACCTTTCGATTTTAATGCACTTTTAAGGTTTAAAAAAACACCCAAGCTTTAAATGATGATGGGTTGGAAAACATAAAAACAATACCTATTTTTATCAAGGGCCAACCGAGCGAAAGTGAAATGCAGATGAGGAAGCAATGACCACATCTGTTTCTAGACTGAAGGCATGCAGGATGGACATCACTAGCATTAGCTTGGTTTGTGGGTAAGTAAATGCCATGGACCAAGTTTAAACGGATGTCAATTACTCTTCAATCTTCATGGAAGCAAATAAATTTTATACAGTTGTGGGAATTAAGCAGATGGATGTCAAGGGGATGCCGGAGATTATTTGGCATTAAGGGAATGAAGATTTTTTGATATTTGTATATACATAATGATATTAAGATTTTTTTATTATTACATTAATTGCTGGGGGTGAGAGTTGAACCCTCAATCAAGTGGCATCATGCTATAATGTGTTACTATTGAAGCAAGCCCATAGATATATGATATTAAGACATTACAATGAAGCACAATTATACTCTTATATCATGGAGGAAATTTTTTTCTAAACTCCCACCGTAGGAGGGAAATTATGACACCCACAACAAAAGGAAATTATAAAATCCTAATTACAGAAAAACTAAACTTTCAAATGCCACCTAATATAACTGCAGCAGCAGCATTTAGATTCAAACTCACGCTCTGACTTGAATCTTGACAGGCGTGTTACGATGCGTCGTGGCTAATGGAATAAAGCCTTGAAAAATTGATTGTGTAGATTGTGTTCCTTAAAAATTGCTGAAAATGCGTTGATGGTAAAGGATGTGGCAGTCACTGGACTTTCTATGGGGTTGTGGGAAGACATCAACGCCATTCACATGCTTTGATGTCATATATGCAGGTAGAGACGTAAGATGAATGACTTAAGAGTCTCTTATGGCTGTTAAAGATAAAGATGTGCAATGATTGCAAGTTTGGAAATGAAATGGTAACACAATCAACCATCAGTAGGCTTTCATGCTTTTGACAGGATACATGGGCAAGAGCATACATACATGGGTTCGCGGGGTTTTAGTATTTTAAATTATTTAACTTTTCCTATCTACATTTTTAACTCCAAAGTTATGTCATTTATATTTTAAACCCTGCAAATGCAAACTTTGGTTCTTTAGTGTTTTAAACTCCGACTCATAATAGTATTAAAAACTAACGTCAATTTATGCAAAACAATATAAATACTCTCTAAGATTAAAAAAAGAATTTTTTTTTTTTACATTTTAAACTTAACTATTAAGCTTTCTCCGGATCATCCTTGAAGACTCCGACAGCATCTTTGTATTTAATACCGATTTTTTTAATATTGAAAAATATTTACATCATTTTATATGAATTAATAATAGTTTTTAACGTTGCTATGTGTCAAGTTTAAAATGCAAAGGAACTAAAATTTTTAGGGGTCATAATGCAAATACACAAAGTTAGAATATTTAAAATGTAAAAAACACTAAGTTGGCTATTCATCGGTAACATGCTCTGTGATAGTGGATGCAAAAAGTGTAGTAATGGGTTTGGAATACTGAGACATGATTGAGAAGGGAAAAATGGATGATGCAATCTTTAGAGATGGAGACCTTGGCTGGAATAGGTGAAAGAGGACCGTATTTATAGTTTTCTAAGTTTTAAAAATTGTATATCAATTGGCTGTGGTAATGCTTTGTATAGGCCTATCATTGCTCATTTTGCAAAATTTCAACTTAGGGAGTCCTTCTTGGTAATTTTGTGGATAATTTTTCGGAAACCACCAAAGGCCCATGGTATTGGTTGCCTGGTAAGTCAACTTTCTTCCTTTTATTGATTTTGTGTCTTGATTCTCACTAATTTTACCTTCATTTTTTTGGAGCCCAACATTATTGACGTCTCTTAATTATTTCTAGGACTTAGATTTTTATTTGTAGTATGAATCTTGTAACTTTTATTTTTCATTTACTACGATGCAAATCCCAGTCTTTTAGTTAGTCAAATGTATCTTGACTACTCAAAACTCATGAAATCTTAATTGTTGGTTTGATCTAAACTGTTCACGATGTTACTGTTTACCTGCTTACGTTGAGAAAAATATTTTTCACTTCATCTTAAGTATAAATTGTTCTTGACGAAAGGTATAAATTGATAGCCACTGTTTTTAAAGTAGGCTTGGAGATATCGAGAGCCCATTCTTAATCTCAAGGAGGGGGTTCATTATTTTTTAAGTGAACTATGAAGTTTTAAAGCAATAAGATGGAGAAAGATATGTACCTCTGCTTGGGCCTAATGGTAGAAAGCCTACTAGAAAATTTAATTCGCAAATTTACATGGAGTGTCTACATATATAAATAACCATCTCCTGTGGTTGCATGTGCAACAGAATATAAATTAACAGTGAAAATGTGTTAGAACTTTGATTGTAGTTTTACCGGATCATCCAATTAGCTAGTTGCACCTAAAATTACCATTGACATTAATTGCCAGCTTTCTAACTCTGTGTTCTTCTCTTTTCACCTACAATCATGATATATGATTACTTTTTCTTTTTCTTTTTTTGGGATAAAAGATATCTGGTTACTTTAGTTTGCCCAAGTCAGTAATGCTCTAATCTTTTCGAAAGCAAAGATAAGATAGATGAGATATCTTGTCTTTGCTTTCGAAAAGATTAGAGCAATGCCGACTTGGGTCAACTAAAAATAATCATCTTGAAACAAGATTGCCAGCTTTGCCCTTTTCTTTTGCATTTTCTTTTTTCACCGTAATACTGCTGAATTTTTTGCGGTTGACGCGTAAGCTTGCCTTTACTTGTCCGAAGCAAAGACAAGAAAAATGCCGAAACGCTTTTGAATATTTGCACGTTACACATGCACTTTCCTTTTTTCTTTTTCATATTTTTTTGCCGGCAGAAACATCTGTTTTAGATGCATTTAGGTCATATTCTTATGCAGCCAAATATACAACTGTTGCAGGTATCAATATTAAGGACACAATATGCAGCCTACTTGAAAACTGTCTGCGGCTAAACTGTAATCGATACATATAGGTTTATATATATATGCAACAAAGTTCAAAAAAATGCAACTTTTTCTCTTGTGCGGCGATATGCGTTAGTTGCAAATTGCGTAGCTACTTTTTTTTTTTGGTTTGCTTCATATGTATATTGCTGCCAAATGGCTGCTCATGTTGTCAAATTCATAGAACATCGGCTAAATTAATTGTTGCATTTAAGAAATTTTTTAGTGGGAACCATTTACGTACAGAATCTAAGTTTCATTAATTTTGTAAATATACCTACTATATATGTTTTAAAATTTGCAAGTATACCCACGACCAAAAAGTTACATGTATTTGCAAGCTTACCAGGCACATGTATCTATGTCTTGAATTAATTTCGTTTTCGAAAAATCCAAGTAAAGTATTAAATAAATTTAAAAGATATTAAGTAAGTAGGGCTCCAACGTTTATAAAAGTTAAAAATTATTTTTTTTATAGCTGCTCCGTAATGTAATGGAATTAGTTCCCATTATTTTGATGCAAGACAGTCGATATTACTTCTTCTATGCCAAAAGGATGGATTTTTCTAGGCTAATCATAAGATAAATCTTGGAAAATTATCTTCAAACCCTTATCTAATGGGAACATAATATTTTTGAGACGTGGACGTTACACTTACTACCTCTCTTTTCAATCTTCTTTTTTTCGCCTGCAATATTCTCGGTTTATTTTTGGTTGACCCGTAGTCAATGTTGCTTTTAGTCTTTTTCAAAGCAAAGATAAGTAACAACTCACGAGCATAAAATTGATTTTAAAAAAAAAAAAAACTCTCGCCCTATACGTGTATCAGAGATGTAACTATAAATAGAGGTGTTGAAGGCTTAGGCTCTCCATTCATTCAAAGCCATTGCCCAAACTAAAATAAACATGGGTGCAAAGGCTTGTCTGATCCTGGGCATTCTTCTCCTCTCCAATATTTTATTCAACCCAACGGAGGTCATGGCCAGGGAAATGCTCCAGACTGGTCAGTATTATGCAAGTCTGTCTACACATATTTGATATATCTCCAGAGACCATGAGATGTTGCATCTTTCGAAGTCTGCTAGCTAGTTCATCACCATCAATCATATATGCTTGAAGTACACTTTTGCTTACTCACGTTGCTATGATGACATGCATGCATGCAATTCTTCGATCCAGGTGTTGCCTGGAACGGTTTATCATAACTAACAGAAATTTATAATCTGTAATAATGGTGTCACAGCTGAGGACCTCAAGTCTGACATCGACGCAACGATCCCTTACAAGCCGTTGCCTCACAAGCCGCTCCCTCGGCATCGTGCTGGCAGAGGCAGCCCATATGCTCGTCCTTGCACACCTCCGCGCACCTGTCGTCACCCACCAGCCGCCCCAGAGCATGTCTAAAACTCTAAGTTAGTTCTACAGAGCTGCCTGTTGAGGCCAATCGAACTAGCTACCAACCTGTCTGCCTACTTCGTGCAATTAGTGTACATACCAATGAGAATTAATGTGTAAAACCGTGGGCATGTGTGATGAGTGTTGCTTGCTATATATTGCATAAGAAATAAAAAATAGTCCATGTTGTTGGTATGCATGGGCTGCAAGACAGCTTGATTTCTCCGTTGTTTGGCCTTCCTTACCCATCGATTTCATAATATATGAGATGTTTCCAAGGATAAAAGATGCACGACCAATGCTTTTGAATACTTTGCAAGTTCATCCACTTTCCTTTTCTTGGTGGGGCCCAGACGTTGTATTTGGGCCGGGTTTGGGTCGTGAAATTTCAGCGGCTATCAGAGATGCCCCAGGAGCCTGCCAGTTTTCCACAGTGGTGGTCCCTGGTCTGAGTTGTGAGCCGGCGTCGCAGAAATGCTCTAATCTATCCGACCGGATCCGCTTACGACGCTAATTAAGCCTCAGTACATGCAGATGTTTTGAGCTATTTTCATTATTATGTGGGCATATACTTGTTTAGTTCATATTGAAAATTTATTATTATTGAATTTCTACATAATCTTATAATTTCAAAAAGTCAATCATTTTTTACCTTCAATTACTGCTAAATACAAGTGAAAACCCTTGATTTTTGAAATTATAAAAATATACAAGACAAAAGAGTAAACTTTGGTATATATAAAGATTATATATACCGATAAAAAAATGATTACATATGATTATAAAAAAAATTATATATGCGCCCACATGAAAATGAAAAGAACAAAAAAAAAATTTTTAAAAAAAAATCTTTAAACAATTATATTCATCGAGGCTCAATACATATGTATGTATTTAATCATGAAGAACGATCCACTGTATGTAGACGCAACTTTGGCTAATTGTGTCACGTGGAGGACTTTTTACCCCCCCACTAACATCAGGCCCACTCAAGATTAATCAAGTGGCATCAACTAGGCACAGCGCAGCGGTATGATAGCCGGGTGTATGAATGAGCGTTGATCCGGACTTCAAGTGGCGGTGAGAGCATAGTCTCAGTTGGGATCTAATGTAATAAAAAAAATTAATCAAGCGGCCAAATTTAAATTTTTATGATTAAATATTTTATTTCGAGGGCGGGACCTTTATTATTTTAAAATTTTTCTAGTAACATAGGAGGCCCACTCAAGATTAATTAAGTGGACAAGTTCTACATTTTGGTGATTTTTTATTTAAAAAAATAAAAAATCACCAAAATGTAGAACTTGTCCACTTAATTAATCTTGAGTGGCTCCATATTAATGGAAAACAAAAAAAATCAAGGTTCCTCCACCTTAGATGGCTGTGTAATAAAAAATAGGAAAGGACAATTTCGAATATATTCACTGAGTTTCCTTAATTCCATCTGGCAGGATTTTTGCGGTGTCAACAAATAGGGGTGCAGCCCTGGTGGGGTTGCACTAGTTTTAGGTAAATCCAAACTCTAAGCTTACTAAGTTTAGGTGAGCTTGAATCTTAATTCTAATATTAAAATTCAGGTTCAAATCAGGTTAACATTTGTTTCAAGTTGAAATTTGGATTATTTCAAACCAATAGAATTTGAAATCTACTAATAAAAATAATGAAATCTTTGAATATTATTGCATTCGCACTAACCAATTCGAAAATATATTTTGATTATAATAACTTATTTGTTCATAATTTACGCAAATGTATTTATATGACCTTTGATATTTTTAATTTTAATGAAAGTTGATCTTCTAATTAAAAGATAATGCTAAGTACAATGAATATAATGAATTTATCATCAACAATCAAGATAAGAAAAATAAATTAGATTATATGAAATCACTATCCAAATAAGTTTAATACAAATAAGACTTGTATATCTCATAGTTAATTGGTACGTTTGCAATAATTTTAAAAAGTTAGTATATTTGTAATTATTTACAAATTAAGTTGACGTAGATGTATAAATTCAACTTTTATGGATAAACGTATGTGACATTTAGATTTTAGAATAAACGTTTTGCAATTCAATTTAGTTATAATTACATGGATGAATTTTTATTATAATTATAATTAAAATGATTAATACATAAACTAATATAATTTTATAATAAATTAGGGGTCGGGTTTAGACTAGATTGACGTAAGCTCGGTATTGGCTTTGAGTTTTCTCAGTTCACGTTGAAATGGAGTTTATTTTGAAAAATTTTCAAAAATAAAACTTAAACTTGGCTTTGAAACCTGATCGAGTCAGGTGAGTTCAGACCGACCAGGTACCAAATTGCACCCTATTGACGAATTCCTTATATATGCCACCAAGATTAAATGATCTACGCCGTTGAATCATCACGGAAAAAAAAATGGGGGGGGGGGGGGGAATTCGACTTTTTCCTTATGTTGTTTGCTTCTGTTTCAATCGTCTGTGACAGAATAATCCAAATAATCTAAGAAATTGATCCTATGCACCCGGGTGCACTTTGCTTTGGTGCATTCGGGTGCAAATACTCATTTTTTAATACTTCTTTTGGAACTTTTTTATACAACTATTAATCGAGGTATATTTAACATATATATTAATTTTTACCATTTTTGAAAATTTTTAGATATTTTTTTGAATTTTAAAAAAATTAGTGGCATTTTAATAAATTTAAATTACTAAGAATGCCGTTGATTTTTAAAAATCCAAATTTTTTTTCTAAAAATGATAAAATTGATACACATTTTAAATACAACAGTTGTGTGAAAAAATTTCAAAAAACAATAAAACCAAATATGCAACCTGCAACCGAGAAACATTCGGATACATCCGTCTCCATCAGGTATGCGCATCGGACGTGATTTACGATTTGCAAGTCCGTCTTCTTCAATTTTCAATACAACTTTTTTTCCATTTCCAATACACATACTCACATTTTTATTATATTTCTTCCATATCATTCAAGCCCCTTGAATCCTTTCCAAAAAGGTTCCTACCATTATAACCCAATCCCATTGGTTCTTGTCTTTATCTTCTCCAATAACGGGGAGTCAGATGAGGGCGACCACCAACAGTGGCAGCCATGATGAAAATCAATCCATGAAATTAGCACATTTGCCCACCTGGGAATCCTAATTTCTAACAAAACATTTCAAAAACTTGGGGGAATTCTTTGCAAAATAGATGTTGCAGGAATCAACGTGTAAAGTATAAACCGAACATTCTTTCCAAATTTTCAGGTATAATTTGCTGAATATCTCTAATCCTTCATGGTGCATTTTGTCTAACATCCAGATCAGTTGAGTTCTACAATGTCAAAACGTTGAATCAACATGGAGAAACACAAGACCAATCAATCATACACATTTTCCACCTGAATGCCACACAGTTTCGACAAAGAACAACGTGAACTAACATGACATCCAAAATAAAGGAGCTCCACAAAATTGAGGGAGGTGGGTGGCATCCACCCTTCGCTGTTGCAGAAGTCCAAATTGCTTCGTGCTGGGGAGAAACAGCCAAGATAGGATTGCAACAGTGATTTGTGGAAAACAGTCTGTTCCTTGCCATAATTGGGAGTATTGGCCCAAATTTTGTTGCTCTAGAGTCTATCCAACCAACTCAATATGCTTTCTTGAGACCCAAATTGCAAATCCTGTGATTGAAAGGCGAGAAAATTATGCATTGTTGTCAATAGAAAATGCATTCGCACTTTGAAAATATGGACAACTAGTATGAGATGAGAAGTTTACTGCTAGCTGAGAATCTTGCAGCATTTCAAATTCCATGTTGTTAAGGTCAAAATCCTCGCTGCTAGGCTTGCTGTCTCCCACGTGCATGTTGATCCCACTGCAACCAACGTCTGCAAAATGTGGAATATGTTTGGCCTCCAGTTCTTGAAAAGGCAAGTGGAAATCAATTACTTCATTGCATAGAAGAGGGTCATCAATATTGACCAGATTTGCTGCCTCGACATCCTGAGAATGTCCTGCCCACCATGCAGGGTTCGGGCACTCATCCTCAAGACTGGTGACTTCATAGGAAGCTCGGGGCATTTCCAAATTTACATCTGCAACCTATTAACACAAAGGATGGCAAATATGGCAAATCAGCATTCAGTAAAGAAAACCATATGCATTGACATCATTCCAGCCAATAAATGAATTTCGCTAGCAAATGAGAATTTTAAAAATCGCCATGAATCATTAAACTTTAGTTTAAAATGTGCGACTTAAAAAAAAAAAAAAAAAAAATTCCACAAACTGTAACAAATGGGCTCCACTTCTAGTCATGTAACCCCCTTTATTTTTGGTATTTTGAAATTATAGAAAATCTACTTCATCTATTGTATCTAATATTATTTGTTTAGCAAAGAGACCAAGTTTCATAAAAAATCAAAGATGTGCATGGGCTACATTTGCTTACAACCATATTTATGTATAAATTTTGAAAAATGTTTAGATATATTTATATGCATATTAGAATATAATAATACTTTATAGAATCATTTATCCGCATCATATTAATATTTTAGATGATTTAAATGTTGAAAATACAATTTTAAAAAATTGATATTTAGGGTGTGTTTGGGAAGTTGTAAAACTTTTGATGAAATTTTTTTTATATAAAAGTTGTCAAATTAGTAGAAAATGATATGATATTGTAGGGGTAATGATAAGGAGTAAGGAGAATAAATTTAAAATAAATAGATTAGTTGTATTGGTAATTGTGTAGAAATGATTGAAAAATAGGGTTATTGTATAGAAAGATGTGTAAAAAATAATTTAAAAAAAAGTAGTTATGAAGAGTGAAAAGTTTTAGATTGAAAAGAGTTTTAACAACTTTTTCAAATTGCCAAACACACCCTTATTATTATGTTATTTTATTACGTTAATTTTACTAATTTTTAGATGAAACTCATATGCAGTGATGAACAAGTTCCTATGATAATAGAAATGATGCAAAATGCAATGAATGGAGTGGATTTACCATCAAGTATTGAGATGTTAAAAATGAAAGGGGTTAAATAAAAGCAAAGTTTCATAGAAGCAAAGCACTATCCAAATAAAGAATTGGAAAAAGAGTGAGAATATTAAACACATCTTATCAATCAACTATGTTCACTCTTAAATGAAATATGAAGGGCAGTGCGGTTTTGCCAGTCCTTTCTCAGATACGACTATGTTAGCTACCGAGACACCTAACAGCTAATGAAAAAATCATTTGGGAACACCTAATTTTTGAGTGAGGCTTACAATAAATGACAACTACTCATCTCTCTGCTCATGCACGTTGGTTTGTGGTTTCTTATACATTTCCTAACAACATTAATTTATCAAATCCATGATTCTATTCTTTCTGGAAACCAATCTCATTAACTTTTTCAGATTCTTACAACACGTTTTTCTTCCCAGTTAAATATTCCTGTGGGTATTTTCCTCAAACATTTCTCTCAACTAATAAGAGAGAATAGTACCTCAATAATTGACCCTGCTGTCATAAGCCTGAATTAGTTATCCTACAATTCATCTCCCACCTAGTTTTATGGATAGTCTTGTGATATTTTGTGCAACTCTACAGATCTCTTTATTCATACAAATTTATTACTCTTCCCTTTGATTATTTGTAAATTTTTCACCATTTGTAAAACTATATAAGACTATTCTAGATAAACTAGCATGTCCTAAGGACCTCTAAACCTATTCCTTTGTCATTTGGGCCAAAGAATTTTCAAATTTCCGTCCCTTCAAACATGTTAATCCTAGAAAAAATGGTATTCCTAGTGCATTCTGCTCCTACAAATGCTAATCCTACAAAATCATTTACAACACCTCTCAACATCTAAATTAACGATTTAAAATACTCTATAATATTAGATAGGTACATCTGTTCATCACCAAGCTTCCCCATGCAAACTGCTCTTGACCATATAGTAAAAAAAATTTCCTTGCAAATTTCTGACGTCATTTGCTACCTTGTTCCATATGAAATTAACTTTCACTCACTATCAAAGTTCCCCTCTCTCCAGATTACTAGTAAATGTCTAAATGAATCATTTCTAGCTAACAGCTTTTTGTACATCGTGGCACCACTAAATTTGCCTATAAGAATTTCCTTTTAATCCCCAAGTCTAAAAGACTCAAAATCAAATTGTTTGGTCAATAATAATCACTAATTTACAAGCACTTCCTTTCTGAAATAGAATACTCGATGATTATGATTGTACTGATCCAGTAAGCCTCTACTAACCCAATTATCAGATGCCCAAGTCGGCATAAGTTCTATTCATCTTTCATCATGGATCTATGCCAGACATATCTAAAAATTAGAACCAACAATTTACCTACTAAAGTAATTCTCAGTAACATTTTCGAGCGCCAATTTCACTGGGCTCTTGCATAATGTTGAAATTTTTAACTAATGCCCAGAATTGTCCATAAAGATTACCTGATGGACAAAAGAAATTGAAATGAGTAAATCATGTACCATGGTGACTTGTCGCTTGCACATAGAGTGTGAAATTGATCAAGGTTACATCCTTGGAAAAAGGCAATCAGATTTGTGGATCCAAAAAAAAAAAAAAAAGATCCGTACATAAAAATGACTCCTAATTATTAATTTCTGGCATTAGCAATCAAACTATTATCATCATCATAAGTTGTTTCCCACCTACATGGAGTCAGAAGCTTGAGTAATTAAAACGATGGTAAAACATGATGCCAATTCTTGAGAAAAGCCTCTTGTACAGTTAAAACGTGAAAAGCTTTTACAGAAGAAAAGGAAAAAAAAAAAAAAAAAAGGAATGTTACTTATCCAAGACAAAAGCATAAATCACTAGCTACCTGATTGTGTAAAAGTTGCAATTTTCCATCATCTGCTTCATCACACGGTGAGTTTTTTGCTTATCCTAGGAGGATGTGGCATACATGTCTTTGGGGTTGTTGGACCAACTCTTGTCTCCATCATATCAGAAGCTTTGATGGGCACATCGGTGCTGTCCCTTTCTTTCACAGACTTTGATTGCTGCTGATAGAAAATTCTTGAAACAACCAGTTCACCTTCTGTCTCATTGTCTTCAGTTCCCAGGTGGAATTGATGCATTACCCACTTGTCTTTATCTGGTTTCAATCCTTTTTTTGAGCTTTTATAAAGAACCATTATCTTCTTACAGCCTCTTTGAATACCATCCACCATCACAGGTCGGGTTTGACCTGTCTTGTGCCATCGAACACGCTCCTCAAGGGAACAACCATGTGAGTTGATCTTGCGACGCTTTCGCTTACCAGTTGCATAAGCATTAGATGTTCTGTGGAAGAAATGACCACAGCTTCCATCTTTCTTGATTCCTAAGGCAAAATCAGTAAATACATGATTACTGAAAAATCACTGGGTTTCTATAACAAAATCAAGAAAGCTTCCTTACCAGGAAGATTTTCAGGATGTGTGTAACAAATTCCATCATCATGCTGTAGAGTTGGAATGAATTCATCCAGAAATAAATGAGGTCTTAAATTTCCCAGCCCAACTTTTCCTGCTAAATGTTCTACAAGTTCTGCATCAGATGGCTCAAACTTAACACCGGCAGGCAGTCCAGGCCATTCCACTGAAACCTGAAAAAATGTATTATGGTCAATTACAAAAACTGAGAAGTGACATTATGTTGAAAACAACAAAATACCATCCATGCTGTCAACAACTTCAGTATTGTGGTAAATTAATTTGGCATTTGATAAAACTTTTGAATGAAAAGTTTTTGGTGTAAAATTTTTTGAAGTGGGAAAAGTGATTTGACATGATAGGGGTAATGATAAGAAATAAAGAGAATAAAATTACAATAGATCAGGTAGTAATATGGATAGTTGCAAGAGAATGATTGAAAAGTAGGATAGTTATATAAGAAAATGAGAAGAAATGATTAAACAATAGAGTAGTTGTGGAGAGTGAAAAGTTTTAGGTTGACAAGTTTTCATGATTGCCAAACATACCCTAATTATCTGTCTCTCTTGAGAATTTCTTTGTCGAATTTTTTTTTTTCTAAAAAGGCTTCATTTAAATTAAATAGTAGGCATTCGATGTCATTCAGCTAAACTTAATCTTCGTTCTATGTAGCATCTGAAAACTTTTCTTCTCAAAGAAAAATAGTTACACTATTGTAATTAATACCTTTAGGTTCTTTCTAAAGTTCAGAATGAATGTTTATCAGAACTTCTTCCACTTAAGTGAGCTGCTTTGTGAGTACATATATTAATCTCAAGCATACAAGCATACATTGAACTCTGTGGTGAATGAAAGAAGAACAGCAAAAAAGCAATGAGTAAAAGACTTGGGAGTTTTTTGCATTATGCATTGTGTGTATGTATGTTGACCCAACAAATTATTATATGCATTGAAGATTCCACTCTATGTTTTATGGGAAAATGGTTTGAGGTGTTTAAGTCAAACCACAAGATAACCACCACTGTCAATATTTTAAAGACTTCACGAGAAAAGTATTTAAAATCCAATTACTTTGATCTTTCTCTATGGCTGAAAAAATCCAATGGATGAGGAAGATGAATACAACATAAAAGAGGAATAATAAACTTACTTCTCTGTTATCAATACAGTGGTTGCAATTTGGGCATAATCGATGGGCATCTGTTCCTTCTTCAACTTGACATGCCAAAAACTGGGTGCAATTCTTTATTTTCCTAGCAATTCCCCTACCACTGACCAGCCAGGTCCTACAATTGCAACATCTCATTGTTATTGAGTGAAGTTGTTCCACAAGTAATTCTTTACCACAGAAAAGAAAAAACGATGGATACAAAGATATATGAAAGATAAAAACAGTCTCCCCTAATTCCTTTCAACTATTGCTGCAGAACGATTTCCCAATTCACCCAAAATAAGAAAGGAAACAACAAATGCTTCACAGAAACACTGCCAGAGGATATCTGACTGAACTTCACTAAACATCCATCAACCAATGCAAGCCCTTCTTGACCACTGCTAGAATTGGATATGAATGTCTTTTTTCTTAAGGGTGTGTTTGTTTAGGGCAAAAAAGTGTCAACTAAAACTTTTCAATATAAAACTTTTCGCTCTCCATAACTACTCTATTTTTTAATTATTTTTTTCACATTTTTCTATACAAACTACCCTACTTTTCAATCATTTCTACACATCTACCCATACAACTAACCTATCTATTTTAACTTTATTCTTTTTACTCTTCATCATTACTCCTATTATATCACATCATTTTCTATTGATTTGACAACTTCTACTCAAAAAACTTTTTATTAAAAGTTTTACCTCCAACCAAACACACCCTAAGTGGACAGCCAAAGAGTACTTCCATATGTCTAATTCTAAACTAGACGTGCTGAACAGGTCGCTTCCAATCAGAGAGCCCCACACTGATTTGTTTCCCACGTTCCGCCTCTACAGCCAAAGGCCCACCACGGTGATATCAGGCATCCAATCCATCCATCACTAGCTCACACTGGCTTGAAGCACAACGCCTATTCCCACTCAGAATAAGAGTTTTTAGCTAAATTGAATCCAGCAGCAGTTCAATCAGCATCCTGATGTGCACTCAGCAGAAACGACCCCAAAAAAAAAGGGTTTTGGGGGTTGGAAGAGCCATAAAGAATGCTCTTTTTCCCCCGCCAGTTCAGCCAAAGGATTGCAATTCCCGTTCCGGGGAAAACTCCAATCGAACAACGGCCTAAAGAAACTGGCAACTAAACGAGAAGCAGAGCAATAATTGTTCATCCAACAAAGACCAACTTCCAACCATCGTTGCAAAAGATCGAAAAACAAGGAGAAGTGGAGAGGTAGAAGAGGAGAGGGGTTTGGAGCTCTCTAACCTCGCCATGCGATGGGTGGTAGTGGTGAAGAGAAGTGCATTAAGAAGCAGAAAAAGAAAGAAGAGAGAAAGTGAAGAAAACGGGGTGAAAAGTGTTTTAAATAATAATTCGTTTGCGAGTCTTATATCTGTGTTGCATTTGGCGTATGAAAGCGAGTAAGCGGGAAAAGCAGCAGCCGAACACTAGTATGGACTCCACATTGTGTATATGTCACTATATACAGCTGAAAATCTAAACCGTCCATATTTTCTATTCTCATTTTAAAGCCTTCTTAGCAGGATGAGTGCGATCCAAACCACAGATGCACATATAGACTTTTTTGTAGGCCCAATCAAACCACCCTTCTAATTCTTAAACTGTTTTTAGTTATAAACATAGTCTTTACTAGAAAAAAATGTTACTTATGGAACAATACAATAAGCTTCTCGAAATTATTTAGAAATCATTCTCTTGAATATTGCTTAAGGTTAAGGGTGCATTCATGATCATTCTACGGGATGAAATGAGGTGGGATTTCTTGCTCTAAAATTATTTTGATACAGAATATATTTGGAAAGTGATAAAATTTTTAGATAAAATTTTTTTAATACGAAATTAAATTTGAGAGAAAATAATGTGATATAATAGGGGTAATGATGAAAAATAAAGAAAATAAAGTTAAAATAAATAAGTTAATTATATGAATAGTTGTGTAAAAATAATTGAAGTATATGGTAGTTGTATATGAAAAAATGAAAAAATGATTAAAAAATAAGATAGTTGTGGATAATCGGCATTTTTTCATTTTTCATAAAATATTTTATTTCGTAATATTGATAATCGTTACTTTTTTTTTTAGCAAATCCACTTGTACACAAAGGGTGTGTTTGTTAACAACGAAAAATTGTCAAGTTAAAACTTTTCAATCTCCACAACTACCCTATTTTTTAATCATTTCTTCACATTTTTCTATACAACTACCCTACTTTTCAATCATTTCTACACAACTACCAACACAACAAACCTATCTATTTCAACTTTATCCTATTTATTTCTCATCATTACCCTTATCATATCATATCATTTGATAATTTTTCATCTCTACAACTTTTCATCAAAAGTTTTATCCATTCCCAAACACACCCAAAATTTTAAAAAAGAAACTATTAAGGGTGTGTTTGGTTGGAGGTAAAACTTTTGATGAAAAGTTTTTGGAGTAGAAGTTGTCAAATCAATAGAAAATGATGTGATATAATAGGAGTAATGATGAGGAGTAAAGAGAATAAAGTTAAAATAGATAGGTTAGTTGTATGGGTAGTTGTGTAGAAATGATTGAAAAGTAGGGTAGTTTGTATAGAAAAATGTGAAAAAATAATTAAAAAATAGAATAATTATGGAGAGTGAAAAGTTTTAGATTGAAAAGTTTTAGTTGACACTTTTTTGCCCTAAACAAACACACCCTAAGATTTCAAAAGATACGTGCGCGGGTAATACTACTTTCAAAGCCGGCTCGCATCAGCTCAGCTGCTCTCCAGGTCGGAAAAGGATTAAGTAACGCTCACACGCGGTTTGCGAACTGTTTCATGCTCCGAAGGAGCACGATCCATTGTACGCGGCACTTGCTTTCTTACGATTGCAAACGAATATAGGCCAGAATCTTCGACTTTTTTTGCTTTATTACAATATAAATTCTGTGGAATTCGAAATACAATTACTATTAGGGCTACCGAAGAAAAATAATTGGAGTTTTTATGTATTTTTTGCAATCATTCATTGTCTTTTCTTGAAAATGATTATATATTTAAGTTCTCTGCGAGCAAAGTAGAACGAAATTTCTCTAAATGAATAATTATCGGACCGGATAATTTTAATTATTTCTGAATTTGGACATTAACGACCGAGAGCTCAGCGAAATTCCTTGCGTCGACGGCGGATTTCTTTTTCCTCTTTTATGGCGCGGGAAGCGATGAGAGACTTCCCCTCCAAGCTATGGAAAAGGCACCATTGTACGGTCTTTGACCCCGCAACCTCAACAGTTGCTATTTCTTAGCATGTGCGGCGTTCCTACCGTGCAAATGGTGTATGTGACATATTATCCGCCTGAATTTCATTTATTATCATGCTTGTCATAATCTAATATACAAAATTCGTCTTGTTCGAAAGTGAATAGGCACCCCTAAAATTGCCTCTTTATTATGTATGGTCCCTTTTGAGTTCTAAACTAAAGTACTTGGTTTCGTGGTAGTAAACATATAGCGTATAAATGGATTGAATTAAGCTTTGGCATTTGGGGCCGCAATTGTCATTGGCCTAGAATTGAGAAACTTTGGAGAGAATCAACCAAAAGATATACGACCGAAAAAGTCCTCAATGTCAACGTGTTGTCCCCCACCCGCGGACTCCAATCCCCTGCTTGGGTACCAAGCATTTGCAACAGGTCGACGGTTGTGAATTACCAGTTATGGTGTGGGATGTGAAGAGTGGACAAAGTATCTCAAGCAAATTTTGTTAATATATGATTTAATAATCTAACCATCTTATTTTCCACTAATAAAAAAACAACTTTATTTTTCCAATTTTATTCTTACACTTCAAATTTTTTTTTTTCAACTACCTTATTTGTTTAATTTTATTCCTTTTATTTCATATCAATTATGTAATTTTCAAAATATCTTATTTCTCATTCCCACCTTATCCAAAAATTTCACCAAAATTTACATTACCAATGTCCCTTAGGTTTTAGGTTTTAGTGGGTTGAAAAAAAATAAAAAATATATATATATCTTTTTATTTTTTATTAATATATTTATATTTATCTCAAATATCTATTACAATGAAATCCTTTGAGACATTCTATTTGAATCTCTATTTACTATTTGAGGACAATTATGTTGCCATCTTGGCAAAGGCCTTTACATGTTCTTATTTATTACTGATAGAAACTGCAAATGTACATACCCAAAATTGAAGAGCGATCTTTTCAGATCGGTCTAAAAATATATATTTTTTGAAATTTTTTTATAAACATGTTAATTTAATTGTATTTAATTTATAAATCAAAATTTACCTTTGTTGAATATGCCGATATATTTATTTTGGATTTTTAAAAACCGGAGTATTTAAGTCATCTTAAATTATTTAAGATTACTTAAATACCCTTATTTTTAGAAATCTAAACTAAATATATGCACATATCCAAAATTCGTAAAATTTCATATGTAGATTAAATACAACTAGATTAACATGTTTATTAAAAAAATTTCAAAAAAATATGTTTTCAGACCTAGGGGTGCAACTTGGTACCCGGGTCGGTCCGAACCCGCCCGACCCGACCCGGTACCAAAACCAAAAATGGGTTTTATTTTAAAGATTTTTTTCAAAATAGACCCGATTTCAACCCGACCCGTAGAAACCCGAAACCAAAACTGGGTTCGCACCAACCCGGTACCAAAACCCCGACCCGGTCCGAACCCTGGTGTAATTTATATAATTTTTTTATAAATTACATATGTCTTTTTTTGTAATATTAATATGTATACATGTTTCAGGCATTACCAACTCTAATTCAGACAAATAATCTCTTCCTTCATTACCAAAGCATGCTTGAGGTAACTTAATTTCTATGATGCTTTTTTATGATTATTATCTTCTTATTGTTAATAGTTGCATGCATTTTTTTTTGTCTAGATTGATGCATATTATTTTTAAAGATGTAATCAAGGAGGAAGAACTTGACATTAGAAATGCAGATGGAAATCAATGGAGAAATTACTTGGAAGTCTTTGAATAGTTTTTTAGTTTTTTTCGCAAACTTTAGAGACATGAACTCATTTAAATTTTGAATTCGTTTAAAAGTGAATGTAAACTTATTTAAACTTGAGATTTGTTTATATTGTCATTTTAAATTTGGATTGCACTTAAATTAGATTGGAATGTTGAACCATTATGCTTAGTGTATTTAAATTTAGTTGCTTTGAATAACTGTTATATGTATTATGTTTGAATTTGAGTAGACATAATAATCTATTTTATATTATACTTTCTGTTAGAATGTGAAATCTGTTAGTTTGAATTTCGGATTGTAGTATAAATTTGATTCATATTTTAAGTTTATTGGTATAACAAGTGACCAATTTCTATTTTAGCAATTTGTATGATAAATATTCAGTTTGAATTCAATTTCAACAATTTTTATGATAATGTTTAGTTTTAACTACAATAGTTGATATGATATGTTCATTTTCTATTTGCTACACTTAAGTCATTCCCATTAGCTATTAAGGGTGTGTTTGGTTGGAGGTAAAACTTTTGATGAAAAGTTTTTGGAGTAGAAGTTGTGAAATCAATAGAAAGTGATGTGATATAATAGGAGTAATGACGAGGAGTAAAGAGAATAAAGTTAAAATAGATAGGTTAGTTGTATGGGTTGTTGTGTAGAAATGATTGAAAAGTAGGGTAGTTTGTATAGAAAAAAGTGAAAAAATAATTTAAAAATAGAATAATTATGGAGAGTGAAAAGTTTTAGATTGAAAAGTTTTAGTTGACACTTTTTTGCCCTAAACAAACACACCCTAAATAAAAATGACTAACTAGTCATAAAACTAACTAATTTGTCATTTATTTGTGTCTACAGGGTGCTGAAAAATTGCTTGCAGAGTTCATTCAAAAAATATTGCAGAATTCAGCATGATGTTGTAGAATTCTTTGAAAGGATGTTGCAGAATTCAGCGTGAAGCTTGACTTCATAAATACAGGTATGTATATTCTAATAATTTTCTTTTAGATTATAATTAAATTTGGAAAAAAAGCAGTTTATTGGTAACCCGAATTCTAACCAGAAACCAAACCAAAACCAATGCGAACCCGACCCGAACCCGGTCCGAACCCGAATTAAATTCTTAGGGTTCGAGTTCGGGTTCAGGTTTACCCCAACCCGGTTGGCTTAGGGTTTGGGTTCACTCCAACCCGGTATAACCCGACCCGAGTTGCACCCCTATTCAGACCAATTTGAAATCACTGGATTCAGACCGATCTGAAAAGATCATGTGACCTTAAAATTTTGGCCCATTATGTAAAAAACTCATTCTATATAAAAATGTCCCATGATTAATTTGTCGCAAACACTGAAAATTGCAAGATTGTCAAGATAAGCTTTGGCCATGAATGATATATAGTAGATGTAAAACACAGTATAATTTGGAATTGTCAAACACATCAAAAAACGAATAAGCGAATATCATTGGCCAAAAGAGGCATTACTATTATTTTGATTATGGAAACATCTTACATATTTTGAAGAGTTTTTCACAGATACCTACCATTGTTTGAATCTAAGCTGCAGACCATGTAGTTGATATACCCGAACAATGAGAACGGAAAATGGCAATATGAATATATTTTCCAAATAAGCTCAAAGACTGATTTGATTCTCTACAGTATAATTTTCACTCCAATTACTATCTAAAATAATTACAGTTCATAAATCGAAAACAATTCAGATCTCTCGATAACCTATTTCTCTCCCCAAAGCCACAATTTATACCTCCCTTAACATTCTAGTCATCGCCCCTGAAAATAGAATGCGTGTCCAGCATCTATGCCTTAATGGCCAAATTTACTCTTCCTTGCCACCTCGTTTCTGTTATGAACTCAACTAGAAAACCAAAAATAATTGATATTTTGATAATTAACAACCCAATTTTGAGTAATAAAGATTACTAACAAATTTTTTGAAATGTTTAAAGATAGAAATTTTCAATTATAAAGCATAGCAGACCAAATCTCAAAATCAAGTCAACTCAGTTAAGCAACTTAGGTCAAGTCCATATTCAGGTCGACCTCAAACCGTGACTTAGGATGAAGGGATGCGAGACTTGAAGTGCAAACAGGTCAAGTTGCAATGCCAAGTTGACCTCACTCGCGACTCAGGCGAAGTTGATAGCCAAGTCAACTTCCTCTTGCACTTAAGTCAAGTCAAAGGCCAAGTCAACTCTAGACTCCGGCCTTTGCTTATGAAGAAAAATACTATTTCAACTGCTAAAATCTTAGAAATTCAAGTCACACATCCAAGTTGACTCTGTCATGCGACTTGAATAAGGATTAAGTCAAAGCTGACTCAAAGCAAGGACTTAGAAGAACAAGAGCAAAGGAGCAAGAGCTGTGGACTTTTGAAAAACAAACGAGAGGTAGAGTTGCATAGCTAAATCGACTCCACAAGCAACTTGGACGAAGTCGCACATCCAAGTCGACTTAAGAGTTACATGAACTAACTGTTTGAAAATTGAACGTGTGAAGTGGCACTCAAAGTTGACTTTACATACGACTTAGGACAAATTGAAAGCCAAGTCGACTTTAAGATAAAACTCCGAAAGCACGAGATATGGAAGACAAACTTGAGAAATTGAGAAAATCCCAATTGAAGTCACATCCCAAGTCGACTATAAAGTGCAACTTGAGTGAACTCGCAGCCGAAGTCGAGTCCAGCTGAAACTTGCAATGTAACGGTCAAAAAAATTCGAACGTTAGTGCATTAAATACGCGCCACCTACCTCATAATGTTCGAATCTATTCTTCCATTATTTAATACTCATCAAAAGGAAGTATAGAGAGTTAGTTAGAGCATTAATCAAGCTTTCACCTTCCAACTCTCATGTATACAAGTGCTCATTAAATCAATCTATAAGAAAAACTGCATGACCCGCTGCAAGTGCTAAACTGACTTCTCATCAACTCACTCTAGACGTTCTTCCTCGAGCTGAAAACTTTGCTACACATCTACAATCTATAAGAAGAACTGTGTGACTCACTACAAGTGCTGAACTGACTTCTCATCAACTCACTCTAGATGTTCTTCCTCGAGCTGAAAATTTTGCTACAAATTTATAAAGTGTAGATTCTTATTTTTTATTCATTGACTTTATGATTCTACTTAGTTGGGTGTTGGAGACAAAGACCAATTAAAAACAAGTAGTATGTGGTTAGAGTGTGACTCACCACCTAGTTATGTGCAAATTATAAAGGCCCCCTAGAGCTATAATCTAGAAGAGAACAAGAGCTTTAAGTGTAATTTCATAGGTATAGTGGAACCTAAGGTACAAGAGTGTGTTCTTGGAGGAATGGAGTAAGGAGGATTGTTCTGAACCACTATAATTCTTGTATTTGATATATCTACTCTATTTGCATTTTCATACCACATGTTTTTCATTCAAGGAGATTTAGCTTTAAAAGGATATTCAATGTACCAAAAAGAACTTTAAAGAACCAAATCCACCTCTCCCCTCTTGGGTTTTGCCGTATATTCGGGACCAACAACTTCAGGGCTTCAACGAGCTTTAGGTTTGATATTTTCTCTGATCCTAAGATGATAGAAACCCGACCCATTTGTAAGATCCATCTCTTTCCTAGCAACCAAACCATCAGAGATGTTCTTAGCCTCCACCCTTGCACCGGCAACCACTGATGGAGACTAGTAAAAGACAGGTCTATCATCTCCACCTACTTAGAAAAAAATTGGTCCTCCAAGTTGTAGTGAGGAAAATCCTTATGAACTTAGCGAAGATCCATCCAAGAGTCATCGCATGAGGGCAATCCATGCCAGTGGACCCACACCTCATGAATATATTTGTGACTATGCAGAACATCCTGAGTTGCTAAAATATGGGCAAGGGAAATAAATAGTTGAAAATTAGAATCAACATCCGATAAGGAAGAAGCCACGACATCTAGATTAACACAACGACGAAGCAAGGAAACATAGAAAACATTGTGAATCTTGGAGTCTGCTGACAACACCAAATGATAAGCAAAAACACCTATCTGTTCAAAAATGTGATAGGATCCATAGAAATGTGGAGATAGTCTAGAAAATCGATCTGTCCTCAAGGAAGACTACTAGAAAGGGTGAAGCTTCAAATAAACAAAATCCCCAATCTAAAAAGAGATCTCAAAACATTTTGCATCTACTACTTGTTTCATGCGATTTTGAGCTTGAATTAAATTTAATTTTGGTTTAGCAAGTAATATAGCATGTTCTATCAAGGTGGCATTCACATCAGCGACTACACATGAGCCTGGTGCATATCTAGGAATGGTTGGAGGAGGACACCCATTGATGGCTTCAAAAAGAATCTTTTGGATGGGACAATGGAAAGAACTATTATACCAAAGTTCTGCCCAAGCCGATAACTCAACCCAATGAGATGGTTGATGCATAACAAACAAGCGCAAATAATTTTCCAAAGTACAATTTACCACCTCCAATTGTCCATCTGTCTGTGGATGATAAGTAGTACTATAATGAAAACCAGTTTGATGCATTTTGAAAAAAACAGTCCAAAACTAATTGGGAAAAGTGGGATATCTATCTGTGACCATAGTGGACAGAAACCCATACAAACGGACAATGCCTTGAACAAATGCCTTAGCAACTATTTCAGTTGTATAAAATGGCTTAGAGTGAGGAAGTGGACATATTTTGTGAGCCTGTCCACGACCACCAAAATCACAGCCTTGCCCTTGGAAGTTGGAAGACCTTCAATAAAATCTAGAGAAATATCAGTCCAAGGGGCACTACGAACAGGCAATGGCTGAAGCAAACTAGCTAGTTTTTTAGCCATATATTCGGCTTGACAACATACGTGACAAGCTGTAATGTACTTCTGGATGTAACTCTTCATTTCTTTCCAATTAAAATGGACTCGAACCATTTCTAATGTCTTCAACACACCAGCATGTCCTCCAATTGTGGAATCGTAAAATGGGTTAGAAGAGCTAAAATGTGAAAGATGTTTGAAGGCATAACCAATCCCTGAAACTTATAAACCAAATTATTAACAAGTCGATAATTAGGAAACATTTCTATATTGTCCTTAATTCATTTATACAAATTAGCAATTTCATAACTCTCCCGGTATTCTTGGAAAATTGCATTAGTGAGAGGGAAAGAGTATTGACTAACAAACAATATGGATATTTCACCTTGGCGAGAAAGGACATCTGCAACTCCGTTAGTAACCCCCTTTTTATACTCAATTTTGAAATTACAACCGAGCAATTTTACTATCCATTTTTGCTGAAAAGGAGTCAACCCTTTTTATCAAATAAGTATCTTAAGCTATGATGGTCTATTCTCACACTAAATTATTATCCAACCAAATATGGCCTCCATTTTTTAACAGTCAAAACCAAAGCCATTAGCTCTTGTTCATATGTGGAACGACTGTGATGATCCAAAGGTATAGCTTTGCTGAAAAATGCAACTAGATGCCCTTGCTATAATAAAACTGCACCCACACCACTACTTGAAGCATTGCATTGTATAGTAAAGGGTACCCCAAAATCTGGAAGGGCTAAAACAGGGGGATGGGCCATGGCATGCTTGAGTGCTTCAAATGCCTCGGTGGCAATATGAATCCATTGAAATATATTTTTCTTCAAAAGGCCAGTTAATGGGGTTGCTAACAACCCATAATCTTTTATGAATTTGCGGTAGTAACCCACCAACCCCAAAAAAGCACATAACTGCTTGATAGAAGAAGGGGGAGGCCAAGACAAAATAGTAGTAATTTTGTCACCATCTAGTTAAACTCCATGTTCAGAACAATCCCAAATACTTGATAAAACTCTTACCAAAGGAACATTTTGCTATATTAGTAAATAAAAAATGTTCCCTTAGAGTCTGCAACGCTGTTATCAATTGTGTCAAATGTAAATCCGATGAACGACTATAAACTAATATGTCATCAAAGAATACTAACATGAACTTCCGAAAATAGGGAGAGAAAATACAATTCATCAATGCTTGAAAGGTTGCAAGAGTATTTGATAAACCAAATGGCATCGCTTTGAATTCATATTGCCCTTGATGAGTTTGGAAAACAGTCTCTATACCCAGATTTTAAATCTAGTCAATAGAATACCTTTGCACCTTGTAGCTCATCCAATTCAATAACTAGAATTGGGAACTTATCTTTCACCGTAATATGATTAAGGGCGCGATAGTCCACTTATATTCTCCAAAATTGATCATTCTTCTTGACCAATAGCATTGAAATTGAGAAAGGGCTTGTACTAGGTTGGATAAGTCCTTTAGATAACAACTCCTGCACATGAGCTTCAATTTCAACTTTGTGATAATGAGGATAATGATAGGGCCGAATAAAAATAAGACCCGCATCCAAGACAAGTTGGATTCGATGTTCCAAGCCTCAGGGTGGTGGAAGACCTTGTGACATTGAAAAAACATATGAAAATTTATACAGAACCTCCAGCAATTAGTCATGATGATAACTCATCTATTTAGAAAGACCATCCACCCATAATCCAAATGCTACATCATGAATGAAAAAAACTGCCCAAACTTATGACCCATACGCATTAGAGATTGGCAATTGATTGGAGAAATTGATCCCTTAGGTAATCCCTGCAGCATGTACTAATGGTTGCTATCAAAAATTCATTGTCATAGCCTTCCAGTCACATTGCACTTTCTCTAGTCTTTCCAACCAATTGACACCCAGTACTACATCAGAGCCTCCAATGATCAAAGAAAATAAATTCACACAGATGTTATAACCTTGCATTTCAATCCTAACAACTCGACATACTCCAAAACTTTTAAGTCTTTTTTTCCCTATTGAACTGACCGAGACCTTTCCAATTGGTTCCATTGCTAAATTCAATTTCCCAATCAATCTTTCATCCAAAAACTGTGGGTACTTCTGCTATTCACCATGATTAACTTTCTTTTCATTAATTCGGTCATTTATCTTCATGGTTTGTATAGTACCACTTCCTTATAGTGCTTGAGAAGAAATCTCCATTAAAATAAGGCTCTCAACCATTTCTTCTGTCTCCTCCTTGTCTATCAAAGCATCCTCTTCATCATCATCAATTTTCAAAGTGTATAATTGTTTCATCTTACAAATACGTCCCCGAGAATATTTTTCATCGCACGTGAAACGAAGGAACTTTTTACACTTCTCTTGCACCTGCTCCAAGGATAATCTAGTTACCAGAGGAGGACCCTTATTTGCTGTAATCAGAACTTGCATGCTAGTACTACTCTCCCCTTTATTCTGCCATGCAGTTCTCTCTATTAACCTGATTCTGCCATTACTTGATGTGAGTACGACGGAATTTAAACCGGCCGACTGCTTCGATAGCTTGAGATGTTGTGACAGGTTTGGTCATAAGCACTTCTACTAACAAGTCCCTCCTAAGACCACCAATGAAAACACCCCACAGGCTCTTATCAAACCAATCTTTGGATCTATTAAAAAGATTTTCAAATTGTTTATATAATCTTCCCAATTTATAGTATGATATATTTTTGGTAAAACCACATCCACATCTACCAATCCAGTATCCCTAAACCTTTCTCTCATCGCTCGACAAAATTCAGACCAATCTGCATTGGGATGAGTTCATTTCATCCATTACAACCACCCAATGGATCCACCTTCAAGGTGTTGTGAAGCAATCCGAACCTTCTTAGAATCATGAATTCCATCATCATCATCATCATCGTAAGGCATTTCTGACCTAGATGGGGTCAGCTGCATAGATTCTATTGCGCCATTCTTGGCGATTTAAGATTAAATTTTTAGTAATTTGTAATATTTTTAAATCTCATTTAATTATTTTCATCTATATTTTTTTGGTCTTTCTCTTATTCTTCTACCACCTTCTATTTGGATAGATTCTGTTCTCCTAACCGGTACTATTTTAGGTCTCTTTTTAACATGATCAAACCATCTTAATCTATTTTCTATCGTTTTATCACAAATTGGTCTCGATTTTAGATTTTCTTAAATTAT
Organism: Annona cherimola; assembly: GCA_030490835.1. Classification (NCBI taxonomy): domain Eukaryota; kingdom Viridiplantae; phylum Streptophyta; class Magnoliopsida; order Magnoliales; family Annonaceae; genus Annona; species Annona cherimola. The sequence continues at coordinate 71,879,341 of CM059971.1, forward strand.
TTCATTCCTAATTTTATCTTTTCTTATTTTATCACTCATTCACCTCATCTCAAGTTTATATATGTTGTTCTTTAACTATCCAATATTTTACCCCATAAAACATAGCAAGTCTAATCGCAGTCTTATAAAAAAAATTAATTTAATTGGAACTTGACGATCATATGAAATTTTACGTGAACTCGACGATCACATAAAATTCACATAGAATCATGAATTTACAAATCAAAATGATTTTCAGCCCTTACAATCTAGGAGTTAGGATCACCAAAGGAAATATTAGAAAATCCAACCTCAGATGACCATGATGATTATCATTGCCCCAAAATGAACCATCTATCCTGCGGGTCATTCTTGATTCCTCTATCTTGAGCTTAAATCATTTCCAACCTCTTGTCGTGTCCAATTTAGATCTGGCCCTCATCTTCCAGGAGGAGGAGGAGGCCAACCCACATAATCCAAATTCCTTGTAGCCTGTCGTTGTCATTCTCTATCTGGTGCTCACCAACCATATGGAGGAGACCAGCCCAATTGATCTGGGAAAAGATGAGTATTACTCTGGTTATGAAACATGGATCCATGATTTTGTCTGTATCCCTAATTAGGAATCCTGTCAACATGATACAAACTAAGCTAAATCTCATTTACTTGTTGTCCCAAATTACGGATCTTTGAATCCATACCAAAAAGAGAAAATTCCATGTGGGAGAAATGGTCTTCTACAATTTGAGCTCATTTCGCGATTGATATATCCAAATTTCTTACCGATTCCTCCGTTCCTCGCCAACGCTACTGAAAGACAGCTTGATGATTTTCGTATTCAGACATCCACTGGTCGAAACTGTCATCTCCTTAAGTAAGCATCCTCTGCTGCAGATGAATGGTATCTTGCTCGGCTTGGGCAAGACGCACCCGTTGATCTCCGTTCATTATCCCTGGCTCTGATACCAAAGGATAGACCTAAACAATGAGAATGGGAAAATGGCAATATGAATAGTATTTTTTGAATCAGCTCAAAGACTGATTTGATTCTCTACAATATAGTTTTCACTCCAATCACTATCTACATCTAAACTGATTACAGTTTGTAAATCGAAAACAATTCAAATATCTCAAAAACTTATTTCTCTCCCCAAAGCCATGATTTATACCTCCCTTAACATCCTAATCACCGCAACGCGTGTCCAGAATTTATGCCTCAACGACCAAATTTACTCTTCCTTGTCGCCCTCATTTTAGGGCTCCAATGAGCTTTAGGTTTGATATTTTCTTTGTGCATAAGATAATAACGACCCGACCCATCCGTAAGATCCATCTCTTTCCCAGCAACCGAACCTTCAAAGATGTTCCTAGCATCCGCACTTGCACTGCCAACCACTGATGGAGATTGGTAAAAGATGGGTCTATAAGAAGTATTTGATTTTTCATCAAAACATGTGTTCTACCTAAAATTTTATATATGTTGCCCCTCTAAACTCTTTTTTCACTTTGAGTGGCAAAATCTTCTTCCATTTAGACCCATGAACATCTTCCGCATTAAGAATAACTGATCACTAATAGCAACAACAACAACAACAATAATAATATGCATAGTGGAAAGAAAATAAATACTAATAGGAAGGCAACAAGTAGGGGTGCAACTCGAGTCGGGTTATACCGGGTTGGAGTGAACCCAAACCAAAACCCTAAGAATTTAATCCGGGTTCGGACCGGGTTCACATTGGTTTTGGTTTGATTTTGGGTTATAATTTGGGTTACCAATAAACCGTTTTTTTTTTCAAATTTAATTGTAATCTAAAAGAAAATTATTGGAATATACATATCAGTGTTTATGAAGTCAAGCCTCACATTGAATTCCGCAACATCTTTTCAAAGAATTCTGCAACATCATGCTGAATTCTGCAATATTCTTTGAATGAACTCTGCAAGTAATTTTTCAGCACCCTATAGACACAAATAAATGACAAATTAGTTAGTTTTATGACTAGTTGGTCATTTCTATTTAATAGCTAACGAAAATTACTCAAGTGTAGCAAAAATAGAAAATGAACATATCGTACCAACTATTGTAGTTGAAATTAAACATTATCATACAAATTGCTGAAATTGAATTCAAACTAAATATTTATCATACAAATTGCTAAAATAGAAATTTACCGCTTGTCAAACTAATAAACTTAAAATATGAATCAAATTTATACTACAATATGAAATTCAAACTAACAGATTTCTCATACTAACAGAAAATATAATATGAAATAAATTTATCAACTAAATCTAAATATACTAAGCATAATGGTTCAACATTCCAATTTAATTTAAGTGCAATCCAAATTTAAAATGACAATATAAACAAAACTCAAGTTTAAATAAGTTTACATCCACTTTTATACAAATTCAAAATTCAAATGAATTCATGTCTACAACATTTCCAAAAAAACTAAAAAACTATTCGAAGACTTCTAAGTAATTTCTCCCTTGATTTCCATCTGCATTTCTAATGTCAAGTTCTTCTTCCTTGATTTACATCTTTGAAAATAGTACGCATCAACCTAGACAAAAAAAATGCATGCAACTGTTAACAATAAGAAGATAATAATCATAAAAAATCATCCTAGAAATTAAGTTACCTCAAGCATGCTTTGGTAATGCAGGAAGAGGTGATTTGTCTGAACTAGAGTTGATAATGCCTGAAACAAGTATATATATTAATATTACAAAAAAATATGTATAATTTATGAAAAATTATATAAATTACACCGGGTTCGGACCGGGTCAGGTTTTGGTAACGGGTTGGTGCGAATACAGTTTTGGTTTCGGATTTCTACGGGTCGGGTTGAAACTGGGCCTATTTTGAAAAAATCTAAAAAATAAAATTCTTTTTTTGGTTTTGGTATCGGGTCGGGTTGGGTCAGGCGGGTTCAGACCGACCCGGTACCAAGTTGCACCCCTAGCAACAAGCAAAAATGAAAATAACACCATCAATATCTGAATACATGGTCCTCCATATGAATCAAATGTCGTCACTGCGACCAACATATATATTCAAAATATACAACCATCCATGTATATCTATGCATCAATATGATACATATCCAAAATATATAAGTACATAGGGGCTGTTTGATAATGGGCAAAACTCACATACATTGACAAAACTTTTCAACTGAGGGGGGCATTTGAAAAAATGTCATTTCAAGCATTCGAATCTTCATTTCGCACAGTCGTCTTCTGTCAGTCTTACCTGACAATGTCCACGAACTTAGAACTATGCAATTGTAACACACCTAAGAATAGCAGTCACTCTCGTACTTTTATTTTTGGCTCTTACAAATGTGTGCAAAGCAATTAATGAGTCTGCAGCTGTTTTTCCTTTTTTTTTGAAAAAAGGAGCTTGCAGCTGTTGACTTAGAGTTTCCACAGAGAGAAAAACATGACTAAGTTTTGCCCGTTACCAAACATCCCCATAATATCACTCCAACCCCACTAGTTAAACACAACTCTAAGGTCCAATTCTCTCATGGGCCCCATTAGACCTACAAGACCTTGTTGCAACACCTCAAGCAACAAGTCATCTTAAAACATTAATAGATACAACATGGATTTAGACAAATTTAGTAAGATGAATTAACAACGATAAAAAAATATAAGAAATCGATTGCATCATCCAGGCCAACACATGCCAAGTATCAATGCTTGATATATTAAGCTTAATATTAGCTCTATTTAAGCATCCATGCTCATCATGTTATATACAAACATCCAATTTGTCAATTGGGTTCGGGTAATAGTCTTCCCTACTCATATCCTATTTTTAAAAGGTCTATCCCACCCTACTTATTGATCGATTCGGTTCCTGATGTACTCTTAGTTACTCATTACCCATAGCACCAGTTCCTTTAATACTCAATGATAATATTTGAAAAAAATATTTTTGTATTTTTTAAATTGGATTATTTGCAAATATACCTGCATAATTTGATAATAATTGCAATTATACCACATAGTTTCAAAAATTACAAACAACCCTTATACAATTTGACCATAATTGCAAATAAGGTATATTTGCAAAAACTAAATATTCCCACTTAATTCTTGAAATTGCAAATGCACTCGTACAATTTGCATATCTTCGCAAATATAAGCACGTCGCATTGTAATGGTATAGGTATCATTATAATTATGGTCAAACTAGGTAAAATTATTTGCAAATGTTGAAACTACATAGATATATTTGTAATAAAAAGTGATCGCCTGCATTCAAGCTAAGAGCTCGAATTCTATGTTTGCCAATCGTGGGTCGTTGGATGGGGCGGGTGAAATTTCCAACATGTGATAGAGAATCTTGGTTTATTAGAAAGTCATCCCTATAAGGGCATGAATGGAGAAGCCAAAATTTTCAAACGACCTCCCTTGGTTGAAACCTTGCCCCATTTGAATTCACTCTTTCACATACGCTCATCGCTCACCACTCGTTGTTCCCACCGTCTCTTTCAGTAATGAAATGAAAGGTCTCACTTCTCTTCCCCCCTTCCTCCCTCCCTCCTTTGCATTCGTGCTTCTCACCCAAGCTCCCGCAAACCCTGATGCCCTCACTACGCTATGCTACTCCTCACTACTACTGTCCCTATCGATGATGGGATGGAAGCAATCTCCTCTTCCCTTTTTTGTTCAGCATTAGGGATTGGCTTTATCATGTTTGTTGTTTGCGTGTTCAGAGCATAAGGATAATCAAGTAGCCAGCCTTGCTACAAAATAAATGCTCCATGGAAATAGCTGACTCCTACTTGAATGGAATGGGCACAACGCCCTAGTGTCAGTCAAGTAATAGAAAGTCTTAGGTTAGAACTCAGGACAAAGAAGGTATAATCGTATTACGATAAGGACATTATCTCTCTTTTGCACAAGATCCGTCGTCTTCCCCACAAGATGCCTCCTCTCTCCTCTGCTCCTCTCTTCTATGTTTCTTTATGGAGTATTATTAGGTATATGAGATTCAAGCTCATAACTAGTGCTCTTGTTACTAATGAAATATTGGTCCATATTGGATCATTTAGACTTGTAAAGGATGAATCGAGCATAAAGTAGTATGCCTATTCTCTGTAGAGATGAGCAGATGAGGAATAGCCTCGTATATCATTTTTGTTTAGATGGAAAATGGAAATCCATGGTCATTACCACCACCATCTTTGGCTTAAAGAAATTATGCCTATTTTCTTAGTGGATTAATTCATTAAAGACTCCATTGTTTCTTCCTTAGATTTTTAATGGCTTCATACATAAATTGATTAGTTCATAGCATGGATTTTTTGCAATTTCTAATGAAGATCATATTTTAAGATATCTAGAAAATATATGTGAATCTTATCCTCTATTTTTCTCTAGGGTGAATATCACTAGCAAATGTTCTATTCAGAAAGTAATAGAACTCAAATCCTATCATTGGTTTGTTTTAGACCGTTAGTAAATTTTAATTTATGGAAGAAGTTAAATAAAGATTACAGATGTTAACGGATCAAGTTGGACGGGTTGTAATCTAATCCTAATTCTAACTCATTTAAAATATCTCAACCCTAATCTGTTTATTAAGCCATTTAAAAAACCTGAACCCTAATCTATTCATAACCCATTTAATAAACGGGTTGGCGGGTTGTATAGCAAATGACCTGAAAGCCTAGACTTTTGTAGACAATGATCTTACGGGGAGAGACGAGAGAGTGTTTTTAGCATAAGAAAAATATAAATAGGGCAATAACAGAAAAATGGAATTGGGGCAGTAGTAAAAAAATAAAAATTAGGTGACAAAAATAAAAATGAAAATTTCCACTATTTGGAATTTTTTTTGGAAGAGCTGAGATGGCTTATTTTTTATTACATTATTTTTCATTCTTATATGAAAGGAAAAACTGAATTAGCCTCTGCTCGTATTTTTGTTCGAGAAATTCACCATATTGCAACTAGGACAACAAGGTCAAACTTAAGTAATGTATATCATCCCATTCCATTCTAATATGTTCTATTCCACTACAACATGTCCAAACCCAAGCAACACATATCATTCCATTTCATTCAATCAACACAAATTAAATTCTAAGCAACTTGTAACATTTCGTTCTATTAAAACCATCTCAAAACCAAGCAACCTCTTACATTCCATTCTATTAGAATAAAATCTAAACAACTTATCACATTATAGGCCATGAAAACAAATCTAAATCCAAGCTAATAATCACATTCCATTCCATTACTACATACTCCATATAGCTAGAACATTTACAAATTGCTGCAATAATTTTTTATAAATTTAACATTTTTCATAACGTTAAATAACATACAATGACACAAACAGGATTACATAGAGAAATAATTAATACTTTATTTCTCTTAACGTTGTTGACTAGCTCCATCCCTCTTATGTCCTTCCTCCGATTTGCTTCTCTCATCTATACTGCTTGTTTGACTTGACATATTTCATCCTCCATGTCATATGTTTCTGCCATGTGATGCTCCCTCAAATCATTGACCCAATGTATTTAAGTCCCCCCATATCCACTACTATTTACTTATGATTGAAGGCCAAATTTTGGGTTTTGAATCATGTATCCACTTGAGCATCATGCTTTGAAACCATCTTGTTTTTTTTAGGAAGAGGAGGATCTCTTATCCACCCATTTAAAAAACTCATATGCATGTAAAGCATGCTATAAAACATAGGCAAAATTAATAAAATGAAATAAGCTCAGCTATCCAAAATAAAAAAGACCGGTGCACGATGTCTAAATAATGAATAATATAGGACTAACGTGATATCACAAGCATCAAAAAATCGACGACCCAAATTTTGTGGTGTACAGGTTTGTACCATAGTTAGTAAATCACATGATCATAGACAATCATCCCTCCACGTAACCTAATTTTGTCATTTAAACAACATCCTAGTCTCTTGATCTCTTTTGGTCATGCATTTACTTTCGTAATCAAGGTTGTTCCTCGGTATCTTTATAGGTAGATCAATTATTTTTAAGTTTAGCTAGTAATAGCTAAAAAGACTTAATTTAAAAATGCTATATGCATGTAATTTTAAAAGAGAAGTGATCCTATGAGCTTGGGCTAGGCAAATGTCCTACTTAACCCACCTTGAAAAATTTATTTACATTATTTTTTTATTTTTTTCTTCATGCACTTGTTTATCTAAGTATATTTAACATATAAATAAAATTTTATCATTTTTGGATTTGTGCATAATTTTTGATATTTTTAAAGACGGGGTATTTTAAATACATATATATACATAGATGTTTAAAAATCAATATATATATATATGCATATATCCAAAAATGGTAAAACTTGATTTATATATTAAATACGCTTAAATAAATAAGTGTATGAAGAAAAAGATAGAAAAATTGTTATAAATAGATTTTTTTAGGTGGGCTAAGGGCAACATTTTCTTAGCTCGGATCATTCCTCATTCCAAAATGCATGAAATGTTTGAAATTTAGTACAAATGGCAAACAAATACGCAATGTATTCAACAACTTAAAAAACACAATTATATGTTTATGTGCAAAAAATACGAAAGAAGCAAAACACAATTCACACTCTCGAATTCTTTTTTTGAAGTTAATTTCAAATATGTCCACTACATTTGCCTTTAATTACAAATATACGAGCTAAGTTTGAAAACTTTCACATATACCCACTAAGTATGAGTGAAATTTCAAATATACCAATTATGACAGTAATAAATGTTTAATAATTTTAAATTTTCAAAATACTCCTAACTAATTTAACATTTATTACGATTTGTGCAATATCTAAATCGTTAAAACTCATTTTGTTTAGTTTTTCTCTCACATTAGATGTGTTTTCATTGTATTATTTTATCATAGTTGAATGAATATTATTATTAAATAATAAGGGGCATTATAGACATTTCATATGATGGATAACAACAATTTTTAATTATGCCCGACAAAATGGGTACGAATGAAATTTCACCTATACTTAGTGAGTATATGTGAAAGTTTTCAAACTTAGTGGGCATATTTATAATTAAGGAAAAATGTAGTGAGTATATTTGAAATTAACCCCTTTTTGGTAATGAAATAACATGTATTCTTTTAAATTTTTTAATTTTTCAATAGTCGGCTTAAAATTATTGGACAATATAGATGATAATGATCTTTTGTGTTTAGATGCACCAGTCATGAGATGCAATTGATCTTTTATGTTGCAATTTCATTTCTTCAGGAAGAACAACATAAGAAGATTAGTCCTTCTATTTTTATTTTTTATTGCATTTGTTTTTTAAGATAAATTCAGACACCCAACTCTCATAGGGACTCTTGTAACTCAGAGCATTTTAGCAAATAAAGCAAATGGGAATTTTTTCTTCATTTTATTTGTTTTTAAAATAAATACAAATATTTGGTTGTCTGTAATGAACCCCCCCCCCCCCCCCCCCCCCCCCCCCCTATTGTTATAAGATTTATATTTCCTCTCCCTATTGTCATTCCCTACCATTAGCATTTTAGCTTAATCAGATAAAGCCACTAATGACATAATTGATGCATCTTACGCCCTCTTTGAATGACTTGTTCAAGAAAAGAGAAAAGAAGGAATGAGTTCTAGAAGTTATACCAAGCTCCAATGAGATAATTTGCTGTTTCTCCTCTGCAACTGACAGGCCTCCCTACTCCAACGATCAAATAATGTCGGTGCAGAATTTCATCAAGTTTGCGACCACTTTTACCTGCTTCTTGGGGAGATTGGAAAAATGTCATAATTGCCTTTAGCTGCGAATATCGAAAATTGAAAAATGCTTGAAGTGAACAACAGGGGGAAAAAAAAAACAAAAGTCGTACTTCTTTTTACATTGCAGACGATCATTTCTCATTTGCAACTATGACCAAACTATATATATGTATATTTGCAAATTTTCCTTTTAAATTTTATAATAAACGAGAAAGTCAAACTAGCAATGACAAATTAAACACAATTAAAATCAAACTAATATAGCAAAGTGAATCAACATATCAATAGCAGAAACAACAAGAGTATGCAATATGCAATTATAATTTAAGTACATAGGCAACATTATATAGAGAATGAGTAGCCATTGATGGATTACCTATGGATTACGCAACTTGAAAAAGCAAGCCACTAAACAAAGAACAGCCAAATTATTCAAATGCAATATAACATATGGTTAATTGTAATTGTAAGAGAAAATTTAAAAAACAATGAAGCAGGAGACATTACCGTTGAGATGTGTGTTTTGGCGCCATTGAGATAGAATGAGCCGACAACCGCAATGAAGAAACGAGCTGGAAGAGGGACAATGACGACTACGAGATGGAATGAGCCGACAACCGCATGCGGAGTCAGCACACCTTCTCACACTCCATCCAGCAGTTGGTCTCTTCTCACACTTCATCTGGCACCTGGTTTCAGCACCAGTGGGCCTCCACTCCTTGAGGCCCATTCCGACCGTCACGAAGTCTCCACCATCCATCTCGACGCTGGTTTTTTAGGTTTCGGCGTTGGGCAAAGGGCATCGACCGTGGGTTTTGGGTGAGCATTCAAGTCACATGCTTAATATCATGTTATCGTGCCACAAATCCAACATATTGGGGCCAACCTTCAAAATCACGCAAATCCTAATCAAATGTGCAAATAAAGATAAATTCTTCAAATAAATTATGTATAGTAAATAATAAAAAAAATCCTTACAAAATTCCCTAAAATCAGCTCAAATTAACGTGTGAAGGAGCTTAACAATTGAAGAAAAACCCTCTCATTGTGTCAAAAGGCAAAAAGTATAATATTCTTTAGAAGATCGAAATTAATATAACAAAAGGCTCTATAAAAAAAATTAATATAACAAAAAGGGAGTCAAATACCACTCTCGAAGAATCTTTGGCTGATTTGGAGTATCAATGTATCGTTCATATTGGTGAGAAATGTTGATATGCTTTCCAAAGTGAATTTTATGTCTAAACTTAAAGAGTGCACTCTGGTGCTTTAATCCTTTTTTTATTTATTTGATTTTTTTTATATTACTGTTAATCTAAATGTATTTAACATGTATATCAATTTTTATCATTTTTGAGTATTTTAGATATTTATTTTTTATTTTTGAAAATCAATAGCATTTTAGTGATTTCAAATTACCAAAAATGCCACTAATTTTCAAAAATAAAAAATAAATATCTAAAATACTTCAAAAATGGTAAAAATGGATACACATATTAAATACCTTTAGATTAGCAATTATATAAAAAATTTCAAAAAAAAAAAAGTTAAATGCACCCGGGTTCATTTAGCCTCAACCCAAACTTAAAAGAGTGCATTTTTCATATTTTGTGATCATTACTTATTTGGTAAGCAATATAAAATTTTCTTTCATATTAATTTTATAAAAAAATAAAATTAATATCCTAGAATTGATTCAGTTTGTTGTTTACAACTTCATGGAAGAAAATACTATTGGTAGCAACCTGCTCCATGCTAATTGGGGTCTGTCAAGCTCTCACGGTATCTACATGGGAAACCAAGCTCTCACAAAGTTGAATTAAGCACAGGAAGTCGAACCCATGTGGTTGGCATTGTTGCCAGCATACATGACCAACCGGGATGATGCTTGATTGGTAACGTTGATGATAAAATTAAAACCAAACTCACTCGTTATATTTAGAATCATTTAATTTAATAATAAACCACGTTTCATCCCAATGAAATACATGTGTGGGCTATATATTAAAATGGTGTAAAAATAACTTAAAAAATAGTTTGATTTAAATATTAATTTTAAAGTTGTATTGTCAATATCTAAAATTTTTAAAGCATTACTGCGTGTGTGCATAAATAATTATATAAAGTATTTTTATATTATAATGCGCGTGTCAATTTACCTAAGCTTTATTTATAATTTACACATAAATATTTATATTTTAAAGGAAATGGCTTATCAAAGAATCTGATTGATCGAAAAGATTTTTGTTATTATTATAAAATAATTTCGTTAAATCAAGTAATTAATAAAATTTTAATTCTATAATCAACAGAAACCCCATTTGCAACCACCCTAATTTGGCCCTATTATATCTCTTATATATGGAGTTATGATTACATATGGTATAGGTTTTTTAATTTTAGAATGTTTTCTAAATCTAAATAATTCATTATGTTTAACATATCTTATTTATCATGCTCCTAATAATAATTTTTATTGGAAGTCTATGTCTTGTAAAAAAAATATCATATTTTGAGAGTAAATATATAATTGTAAATTTGTAATATGTGGTAAGTTGACTTCTTCACCATTAAATTTTTTAGCCATAAAAATTTTGGGTTAGAATTTCTATTATTAGAAAGAGGCTGAAAAACAAAAGATTTAAAAAATTTATTTATTTTCTTTTTGGTAAATGTGCCCCACATCTCATAAATACACAAGATTTTCAAGATTTTACTCTTAATTTTCAGTGCGTTTCGTTTTCCATTTTTTCTTCCGTTGCTAGTGCTGCTTTCTCCTTTTTCCATCAGTGTTATCAGAACCGGACCGGCCGGTCCGACCGGGAACCGATCCTGGTTCTGGTTCGGTTCGCACTGGTTCGGTCTGATCATATAAAACCGTCCGAACCGGTGAACCGGCGGTCGAACCGGAATTCCGGTTCAACCGGATTCGACCTGGTCGGACGGATAAACCCTTGAACAGCTAACCCTAACTCATAAACTAAAGGGAAAAAATAAAAAAAAAACGATCTCTGCGACTCTGCTTCGTCCATTCGTCGTCCCGCAGCCGCAGCAGGCACAACCCTCGCCGGCTCGCCCTCGCTCGACGATCTTGCCGTCGTCGTCCCGCAGCCGGCAGCCCTCGCCCGACGATCTTGCCGCACGCCGTCTTGCCGCAACCCTTCTCGCCGCACGCCGTTTTGCCGCAGCGGCGCCGACGATCTGCTGCAGCGACGCTGACGATCTGCCGCACGCTGTCTTGCCGCTGCTCTGTGCTGTCTCCTCTCCCGGCGCCGGCGCCGTCTTGCCGCACGACTGCTATCTCCTCTCCCGGCGCCGACGACGACTGCTGTCTTGTCTCCCGGCGCCGACGACGACTGTCTCCTCTTCTCCCGTGGCCGACTCGCCGGCAGCATCAAAATTCTAAACGACAAAAAACAAAAAACAGTACTCATTATTTATTTATTTAGCCCTTTTGATTTAGCCTTTTTTTTTTTGCTTGCGTGTCTTAAGAATTAGTAATTATCAATGATTCAATTATGTTATTAAACAATCCTATAATATCAATTATGTCATTAAATAAATTTAAAATCTTACGTAATTATTAAAAAAAATTCTATAGGAATGATGATTATTAACTCCCATATATTCAAAATTTAAAGAAATTTTGGACCTACAAAAATACTTCATATAATCAATCCATTCTAATTAATCATACGTATCATAATATGCAACTCATGTAATTAATATCACTCTCATAATTAATTGTATGATACAAATCTCTTCAAATAATTAATGTAGCAAATAAAAATTATAATATAACTAAAAAAAATATTATAATTAATTAAATGGTATCTCATGTTGCGTAAATATACAGTCACTATTGCGATTACTTGTATGGTTTATGTTAGCATTGATTTTCTGTGTTTATAAGCTTCACCTATAACACTTATAACATTGATTTATGAAATTCATTGCATGATTTATTGTTGATTGTTTATATGATAATATTAAGAAAATTATTTTAATTGTCTATTTGAGAAAATTTTGTTAAATGCATGGTAAATGAATTTTTCTTTTTTACAATTTTAGGTAACTATTTAATCATCATGTCGACATCAAACCCATCTGAAAGTGGAAACTTGCTATTAATTTTTTCCTGCATGTTTTGTTCTTATATTGTGGTCATTAAAATCCAACATATATATTTTGGATTTATAAGAACATAAGTTTATCAATATATTTATTTAAAATTTTTAAAAATTTAATATTTATGATGTCATAAATATGTCATGCTGACGTCACCGGTTCGAACTGGTTTGATTAACCGGTCGAACCGGTTCGAACCAAACCAGTTCCTTTACCGGTTCAATCACCGGTTCGGTTCTGACAACATTGTTTTCCATGTGGTAAGGTGCCAAAGGGGAGGAATTACGGTTAGGTGGCTTATAAAAATTGGACGAGGAAAGAGGGAGGGGGATTGAGATTTGTGTTAGCTTTTGAAATTTGATCATGAATTGCGGGATAAAGAAAAGAGTGCAATAAAAAAGTGTGGAATCCCACATCGGTTAGGATGAGGGGGGGAGCCTGGGGCTATAAGTCAAGGCCACCAGGTACCTCAGTGAGGCGCCTTTTGGGGAAGGACGGGATGCGCGCGAACCCAGAGGGGCAAAACCGTGCGGGCCGAGGCCCAAAGCGGACAATACCTTACTGTTAGGCCTGGGGCGTTACAAATGGTATCAGAGCCGACTCCCGACCTTTAGCCGATGGTGTCCAGCGGGGACGCTGGAGCCCCAAGGGGGGTGAATGTGGAATCCCACATCGATTAGGATGAGGGGGGGAGCCTGGGGCTATAAGTGGAGGCCGCCAGGTACCTCAGTGAGGCGCCTTTTGGGGAAGGACGGGATGCGCATGAACCCAGAGGGGCAAAACCGTGCGGGCCGAGGCCCAAAGCGGACAATACCTTACTGTTAGGCCTGGGGCGTTACAAAAAGGGAAGTTTTTATCATTGTTTTCTTCGTTGGCATTAATGTTAATGGAATTTTAGTCTTCGAATATTGTTAATTTAATTCAAAAATCATGTTTACATGTACATCTAAATTGTTGTCAAATTTAAGGCATGAGATGGAAATAACAATTAACTTTCTAAAGTTTGTAATATGTATTTTCATGGAGGATAGATGGATTTCTGTGGAAGATAGGATTAAATTTAGATGTTGATTTACCCAGAGATTTTTAGTAATTTCTTATGTTCGAGGTTTACACGAGCCTAGAATAATTTTTTCTGCAATTAAGATACTTATTATAATTAACCAGTGCTGCCGCAACTAGTTTTCAAGGAAGGAAACGATGCTGGAAGATGGATTTTTTTTTATGAAAACCCCTCCAACTGTTGCAAAATTGCAGAAAAACCCAGACAGATTTATTAGTGTAATTGCCCTAATCCCCTCACTTTCACCAACGTGGGTTTGGGCTACAGGCCTGAAGAAGCCTGCTTAGCGAGGCCACATCTAATTGGCCTGCTGCGTTATCTAGGTCGGCTTAAACCCAATATAATCCAGGCACCCGAATTAATGGCCCAGGCATGTGGGGGATAAGGCCAAAGACCCACGGCCCAGATATCTGGGCGGTGGGCCACTCCAAGAGGCCAATAGGCCGAAAATTGGCTCTGCGGTTCATCTTATTTCTTGCAAAACCTTTCATCTCCAGCTCTGATTTGGACGATGCAATAGTCAAATCTTATGTTTTTGGACTTTTCGTTTGATGACGATGATTAGGTTTTGGTGTGCAGCCATATAGAAGTGATAAATCACTAGATTATAGCCTAACTAAGATTAAATTCTACATGTTTATCAAGTTGATTTAGTAAACGAATTAACTAAGCTAAATTTTAAGACAAATAGAGGAGTCTACAGGCGTGATTACATTTAAATGAATTAAATAAATATATATATATATATATATTGAACAGTCATTAATTTTATATTTTATTTTTTCCTCATACTGAATTTTACTCATTTTATTGTTTATCATCCTATAAATGACATTGTAGCTGGTGAAAATTGATGACTTTATCTAAGAATTAACTGGAGCATAATTTTATTATAATATCTATTTATTTTTTGGAATATTTCGTGCGTTATATTAGTTGTGATGACATTTACAGATATCTTGATTGGGATTCATTACTTTAATGAAAATTACTAGACTTTTCCTTGTTATGCATATGTTGTAATTTAAGCTTAACTTAACACATAATGGATCTTGGAAAATAAATTCTAAACTCAAAATCTAGCATGAAATTTTTTTTTTTTTAGATTAAGGTGTTACAATAATTATTAAAATTTTGCAATACATATAATGTTTGAAGTCATAAATAAATAAATGCACATGGATAAACATGATAAGTGATTTAAAATTTTTAAATTAAAAACCAATCCATGCATACTATATGTATTGAATTATTACTCATATGTACGGTTTTGCCCTTCAGTCCTACTAAATGTGAATTGGTAGGATAGGCTAGTTTTGAAATCTAATAAATCCAATAATTTTATCATTATATATGTAATTAAGAGAATAAAAATTATCTTAATTCATAAATCGTATTATTTTCAAAATTAAGAATAGTTTAAAAGCGATTTTAAAGTCATTAAAAATTATTTGTTTTTATATAAGAACATTCAACGTCTGATTAAACATCTAAATAATCTAAAATATTCATCCTACCTAAATGATACTCTTATATGATTTCATAACATTTTAAAACTTTAATGCATTGATCCAAATAATTTTCTAAATTTATACCTGTTTTATACATTTTTACATGTGTTTTTGGAACCATAAGTCAATTCACGTCGATTATTCTGATAAATGGTTTAGAGTTGGAAAAAAACATTTTAAGATTAAAAAAAAAACAAAACAAGGGTATACCCCTCCATTAATTAAATTTGAGTGGAGTAGAGTCAGAGAGTGACAAATACCAGACGAATCCGCGCATGGATTACTTCCTGGAAGCTAATGAAAGCGAAATGGAACCGAACAGATCATGCTCAGATCATGAGAAAACCGTCGGCATGAAGTGTAATACGACACCGAAAGCCAAACACTTTTGTTCTCCTACTCTTGTGCAAACATGCACTGTAAATGCGACCTTTGGCGTGACCTGTGGATGGGGCTCATTTGGATGATTGAATCAAAACCAAACTCATCCAATGCATTTAGGAAACTAAAGGTGTGTTTGTTTTACTATGGAACTTTTCAATCTAGCCAGCGTGAGTTGGCACACTGCCACCAGTGCTGTGGACGTGAATTCGAACAGTGTCTCCCTTGTTTTGGGGTGATAGTATATATTATGTATTCCTTTTGTATTAGGGATATTTATAGTTGTTTTCCTAGAATGCGGAGATATTTACCATGTATCTCTCTAAATGGTGAGAGTTGTGAAAAGCCTAATTTGTAATATTAAATGTCATAACGTGTATAATACCAATTAAAAAAAAATCTCAATCTAAAATTTCTTACGCTCTATAACTATCTTGTTTTTTAATTATTTATTCAAATCTTTCTATATAAACTATCCTCGTATAACTAGCCAATATATTTTAACTTTATTTTTTTATTTTTCATTACTACCTCTGTCATATAATATTATTTTTTTCATTTTAGAAATTTTTACAACAAAAACTTTTTATTTAAAAAGTTTTATAATTTTTCAAACACACCCTAAATTTTATGCTAATTAGAGTTGTGCACAGCCTTATCTAAAAATTTTGCAAATTTAATAAATTTAAACTTATATATCAATTTAAAAGCTATATTTTCAATATCTAAATAGTTTAAAACACCTTATATTAAAATGTAGATAAATAATTCTATAAATTACTATTATATTCTAATGCATTTATGATTAATGGATTGATGCCTTTTTCATATTTACACATGAATATCTTCCTTAATTATGATTAATAAATGGATTAATGTGATTATCCACAACTTTGATCGAGATTATTCAACTGATCAAATAAATGGTATTGAACAATGTAAAAAGTAAGTTTTTGATTTCGTTATCAAAATTGGAACCCCATGGATGGAGGTACACGACAAACTTTGCTATACCCTGGCTCATACAGAAGCTGGACGCACACATACATATACTCCGAACACCAGTACGAACAACATGAAAGCTCTATAGTTTCGTCCTTCAAATACAATAATAGTGCTGAAAGAAATCTTTGCGTTCTGAGGATATCTGCATGGCTGGTGTTACAAGCAATCTAATTTGCACCGGTGCTCTCCTAATTCTCTGCATCTTTGGATCCAGACCAGGTGGTTTATTTTGATGTATACGTTCCACTGCCTGATTTCCAAGCCAAAGTTCGTCATAATGATTCCTTACATGATTGCTGACTTGGGTTGGAATTAAATATACCTATAATTTTTTTAAAAATAAAAAAGAAAGAAAAAAAGAAAATTTGTTTGTTCTAATTGCTGTATAGCTTTGTTTTGTGAAGGGATGTGCAGCAGTACAACTTGTGACCAGTCGGATATTGTGGTGACACAAACAATCACTATGAAGCGAGTGTTGGGGAAGCCGGAGTTTTTGGTGGAGGTAAACAACATGTGCTCGTGCCCGCAAGCCAACATCCGGCTTGCCTGCCGTGGATTCCAGACAGTGGAGACGCCCGATCCAGCCATTTTGAGAAAAGAAGATGGTGGGAACATTTGCCTTGTGAACAGCGGCCGCCCTGTGCTCCCACATAACAAGGTCAGCTTTGCATATGCTTGGGATAAGCCGACCGAGTTTGCTCTTGCCAGTGCTAGTCCTGAGTGCCACCAGGAATTAATATAGATTAATTCCAGAGCATTTTCAAATATAAATAAAACCCCATTTGGTTTGTCTTGATTTGAATGGAAGACTGATAGTGTATAAGATGTTTATGCGTGTGTTTCTCGTTCTGGAGCTGCAGCTTGCAATAGTACGCTTGTTAAGTTCATTTCAGTAAAGCTAAGATGATGGGGCTTGAGTCAATGATACAAAGACTCTTTCATGTTTTATGTTTACCTTCTTCCTTGAAATATGTATAAAGCGTGTTTGTTTATGGGAGAATGGAGGGAAGGGAATGGAATGCAAAAATCATCACACAACCATCCTTTTTTTTTTTTTTTTGGCAATAAAAAAAGACTATCCTATTTTTTTTTTCGTTTTACCCCTACGTTCAAATGGTTTCTCATATCTTTTAATTATTTTCTCATATACTTTCTTGCCAGTATCATATTTATTTTTTATTCTACTTTACCTCTACCATATCTATTCAATTTTTATTCCTTTCTCCTCCGTTCTCCACTAAATAAACACTGCTACAACGATTTGTCTGGAATTGTTTCTCTTCAATCTCTTGTTCTGCGTAAATTAATAAAATAAAGAAACTAATGCGTGCATGCATACCGAGGCTAAGAATAGGCTAAGTCCCTGTTAAGATCGAATGGAGATGACATGAAATTTTATATTATCAATTTTTATCATTATCAAAAGGAAACTCTAATTTACGTCAAAAAAAGGGTAACTCTACTTTTCCTATTTTAGGGTGTTTAGCGTTTAATAAGGCCTTTAAAAGAAAAGTTTTTAGCATAAAGATTTTTGAAATGAAAGAAGTGACACGATATTATAGGAATAATGATGAGGATTAAAGAGAAACTAAAATAAATAGGGTAATCATATTAGTAATTATAGAAAAATAATTGAAAAGTAAAGTAGTTATATAAGAGTATGTGAAGAAATGATTAAAAATAGGATGATCGAAGAAAGTAAAATTTTTTAAGATTTTGGTATTTAATAAAACTTTTAAAAATTTTGAATGAAAATTTTATAATGTAACATTGTTAAAATGGAAAAAATTAAGTGATATTACAAGAGTAATAATAAGTAATGTGATATAATAAGTATAATGATACAGAGTAAAGAAAATAAAGTTAAAATAAATAGAGTATTTTTTATTGATATTTATATAATATGACAACTGGATATTATAATAAAGTACATTTACAACTCTCACACAATGGAGAAAATTTTTCTATAAACACCTTCGTACCAAGGGGAAATCTCTAAAACACACACCATCAAGGAAAATTTATAAAATGCCCATTTCAGGGGAAACTTTTTTGTAAAAGACCCCTCTCCATTAAGGGGAGGGGACTCGAAACCATGACCTTTCTAAAGGGCCCACTACCTCTGCCACTCGTGCTAGCCACGAGTGGTAAATAAATAAAGTACAGTTGTAAAAAAATTTATCAAAGATTATGGTAGTTACATAAGAAGATATAAAAAATATTAGAAAATGAGATAATTGTAGAAAATAAAAAGTTTTAGATTAACAAATTTTAGAAAATAAGATAGCTATGAAAGGTGAAAATTTTTAAATTAATATATTTATGTAAATACGAAACAAACCCTTAAATTGAAAAGTTTTCATGATTGCCAAATACACCCTTTATCATACAACCCTTCCTTCGCATGCAAATTTTATCATTCCTAGCCATATGCATTCATGTTATGATTTGTTATGGGATTTGCACAGAGATACCCCAAGTTTCTAAAACTTATTCCCTCTACTAACGCAAAACAATAACACTATCAATTTTTTTTATCTTGAAAAGACTAAATAGCCATTTATTTAAGACAACCGAACACAAATGATATTTTTATTTTTAAGTTTTTTATAAATATGTTAACTAGATGTATTTAATTTATAATACAAGTTTTACCATTTTGATATATTTATATATATTGTTTTTTTAAGTACACGAGCATTGAGGTCATTTTATACGTGTGAAAAATGACCACAATATTTCTATGTTTAAAAATATATATAACAAAAATGGTAAATTTTGAATTATCCATTAATACACTTGGATTAATATGTTTACGAAAAACTAAAAAAAATAAAATTATTCTCAAATATATTCACTACGTTCGATCCTAATTCCAAATATACCTACTACATTTCCAAAATCCCAAGTATGCTCACTACGTTTGTATTTAATTCCAAAAATATCTATTTTGTGAGTTAATGTCGTTAGAGAATATGTGAAATTACTAATATACCCCTCAAATTTAGGACACAATTGGAAAAATTGAATATTATAACTCACTAATGCTCTAATTGCATATGAATTCTAAATTTAAAGCTCCTTAATACCATTTCTTTTTATTTATTTCATCATTTATTATTTTACAACAGTGGTATTTTGGGTATTTAAAAAAATTTAATTGATTATTTTTTACGAAATGGGCATTTTTTGAATTAAATGCTCACTTAGTGTATATATTTAAGATTTTGGAAATGTAATGGGTATATTTGAAATTAAGGTCAAATGTAGTAGATATATTTGGGAATCATCATCATCATCATCATAAGCCATTTCCCACCTATGTGGGGTCGGCTGCATGGATTCTGTTACGCCATTCTTGGCGATTTAAGACTAAATTTGAACCTTGCCAGTAAGAGTTTCTATCTTACTGCCAGTCCCAAGCCCGGGGAAAAAGCGAGGGTTGGCATGTCAGGCTGGCAGCCAGTGCCATTAAAAATCACCGCCACATCTCTTATGGATTCTGAAGATATATTTGGGAATAACCCAAAAAATATGTTAAACAAGATCATCCTCTTTGTTTAAGGTATATTTGGGAAGTGATAAAATTTTTAGATGAAAAATTTTTAGTACAAAAGTTTTTGAATTGGCAGAAAATTATATAATATGATAGGAGTAATAATGAAGAGTAAAGAGAATAAAATTAAAATAGATAAATTAATTATATGAGTATTTGTATAAAAATGATTGAAAAGTAGAGTAGTTATATAGGAAGATATGAAGAAATGATTAAAAAAAGTAATTTCAAAGAATAAAAAAATTTTAAACTAAAAATTTTCAATATAAAATTTGTTATTCTTCACACCTATCTTTTTTAAAATTATTTATCTATATCTTTTTATATAACTGCTTTATTTTTCAATTATTTTTACATAACTACTCAGATAACCAATTTATCCATTTTAACTTTATTTTCTTTATTCATCGTCATTACTCTTATCATATCTATTCATTTTCTACAAATTTAAAGACTTTTGCATCAAAAAATTTTCATCCAAGTGCATTTGGAAAGTGCTAAAACTTTTGGATGAAAAATTTAATATAAAAGTTTTTGGAAGAAAATAATGTGATATGATGAATAAACAAAATAAAATTAAAATAATAGATTAGTTATATAGGTAATTATATAAAATGACTGAAAAATAGAATAGTTATACAGGAAAAAGTAAAAAAATAATTAAAAAATAAAACCGTTGTGGAGAGAAAAAAATTTATACTCCAAATTTTAATTTGAAAATTTTTTAATGTGAACAAGCGCACATTTAAAATTTTGTCACTTCACCGACTCACTCTGATAAATTTTGACCTCAACAGTTTTGATTGTGGCAATTTGTGCTATTGATAACACTGTCAGTTGAATGGGACGTCCATTTCCTCAACCTGAGAACCGTGGAGGCGGATCGAGGCGACGGTTGTCTGCCAGATTCACCACTCGCTCATGTCGCTGGTGCTGGCGTGCAGCGGGAGAAGTGCCGATCCAGAGTCCCCGCCTACGATCATGGTGAAGCAGCAGGAGGCAGCAGCAGCAGCAGTGGCGGTTGTCCAAGGCATCAAAGCAGCAGCAACCGTATTTGTCCAAAGGCCTTCTTCGTCCCCTGCCCTACAGCACACAGCTTCACACTCTGGATCAGCTACGCAGGGTTGAGACAATAACTTGGAGGTCCCGCCACATCCATCTCTGCCATTTACCTAAGGTAAGTTATGAATTTATTAGTCTACACAAATCAATAGAATTGAAAGAAAGAGACATAACTAGAGATGAATGTATTACCGAAAGAGAAGAGGAGGAAGGAAATTAGAAAAAAACAGCTTTTGAGACCATGTCGATTACCTGCTTTCTCCTTTCGATATCTTGCTTCTTGTTTATCTTTATAGTCAGGCTATTCGTATGAAACAGGTTATTATCTCTAACCTTTCCCAGATCTTTGACAGCCACTGCTGTTCGTATCAAACAGGTTTTCCGCCAGCATCTCTTGCTGCTCACGCTGTTCGCATCAAACAGGTTTTCAGCAAAGATTTGGAAAAAAAAAAGGGGGAAAAGGTTTGGAAGATTTTTTAAAAAAGAAAAGTGTGATATGATAAAGTTAGGGCATGTTTCAAATGATATAAGATTTTCGAATTGAATCTGTTTTACTATTTCCAATAAAAAATTTTAATTTTCAATACAGCTTTTTAAATTTTCAATATAATTTTACCTATTTTTAATACAATTTTACTCCTTTTTAATATATATTATTACATTCTCATCCCAGATACATATTCAATTTAAGAATTTTGCATTATTCGGAACACCCTTTTAATAATTTGAAATACAGAGAATATTTATTTACAAATATATGATAGTTACATGGAAAAATATAAAAAAGTAACTGATTTTCTTTTCAACTTTTCTTTTTCCCAAACACACCCAGAGTTGGAAAATGTATTTGCACCTTTCTCTCTCACTCTCTCCTTCCTCCCAAGTTGGCACTTGCCATTCTCGTCCTAATCGTAGCATGAGAATGCATATATGCAACAATCCTCATCAGCTAAAACCACAAAAAAAAAAAAAAAAAAAAACCAACCGAGGCTAGCTCGGTTGGTGGCCGACTGCGGCGCAGAAACGCGTGCGCGCAGTCGGTCGAGAGTTCGAATCCGCGGGCGTGCGGATTTCGATAAATATATGCGTGGGAGCAAGTAGGTCTTCCGGATGGATGTAGTGTGGGAGCGGGTGGTCTCCCAGGTAGGTTGTTTGGAAGCTGTGTCTTCCTTATTCTTTCGTGGAGCTGTGTCTCCAGACTTCTTTGGGAAAGATGTATCCCTTATATTTGTAAGAATGTCTCAGATCTTCAAGTATGATATGTGTTGAGATATGTACTTGTACCAATCAAAAAAAAAAAAAAAAAAAAACCACAAAAAAAAATAAATAAATAAATAAATAAATAAAAGACTGCAAACCTTTTGGGGAGTTGAGACATGCACACGGAAAGAGGGGAGAGGCAGAATTAGCCTCCGCAGTTGATATGAACAAGTAATCACTAATTCTAAAGTTGTATCGCATTAATGAACAAGTAACCAGTATTATACATTCGAACATTGTATCGCATACTGACTTAATTTCATTAATTCTAAAGTTGTATCGGATTAATGAACAAGTAATTAACCAGCATTATATATTCGAACATTGTATCATTAATTCTAAGTACAGACAATTTTTTAGCAATGAATTGCTTGGATCTTTCTATCCCTTCTCCCTTTCAAATTGAAACGGGTAGGTATAGAGTAGACCCGTTATTATCAAAAAAAAAAAAAGTTGGGCCAAAGGATAACAAAAGAAAGTGTCCATTATTAAATTCTTATTTTCTTTAGAATATATATTAACTAGAATTGGTCATGTCTCAGGCACAGTGTGAGCGAAATTTTTTTGATAAATTCAAATATTGGCTTAATTAATTACAAATAGTTTTTATCCAATAACATCTATATTTCAAATATAAAAATGATGTTATCCACTTTAGCTCTAAAAGTCAAAATGACTCCAAAATTAAATTGTTATCTAGTCACGTAAAATTATAATATTTTTGTTCATTAAACCAGACTTAGAAATGACACTTAATTGTTTTGCGTCTGTAGAAATCTCAATTGGGCCAATAATCAGTCACCCACTAAGGGATAAGTACTTTACATACGCACTTCGATGACACCTGATCGAATTACCACATGGACATTCTAGATTGATTCGAAATAAAGTCGAGAGAATTGCTTATTAACAGTATAGATTGTTCACATGTCATTGATGATCGCTACTTCTAGAAGGCTTAATTAAGACATAAACAATAAGTTAAGATCCGCTAATAAAGAGCGACAGTTGCGTGATGCAGCGTCCCAGCGGGCGATAACATTGTAGCATGGGCATGTAAAATGAGACCATGAAAATGGTGCACATCCGGTGCATGGTAGCACGGCAGAGTCGGCAAATATTAATTTTTCCCTAAACAAGTGGATCATGATCATGTCAGCCCGGGCTAAATAAATGTCCCGCTTAATCCACTTTGAAAAATACATTTACAACAATTTTTTTGCTTTAATCTAGAAAAAATAGATAAGCATATTCAAAAATGGTAAAACTTGGTTTATATATTAAATACACTTAGATAAACAAGTGTATGAAGAAAAAAGAAAAAGAAAGTTAGTGTAAATAGGCTTTTTGAGGTAGGCTAAGTGAAGCATTTACTTAGCCCGGACTAATAAAATCACTCTTCCCCATACAAAATAACAAACAGCTCAAGTCATACATAATATAACTTAGGAATGTGATTTCATGTACCCGGGCACACTTAGCTTTGGTTATTTAACTTACTTTTTTAATTTTTTTGAAATTTTTTTTACATAACTATTAATCTAAAGTGTATTTAACACACACACACACACACACATATATATATATATATTAATTTTTACCATTTTTGGAGATTTTTACATATTTTTTGGATTTTTGAAATTAGTGGCATTTGATTTTAAAAATCCAAAAAATATCTAAAAATATCCAAAATTGATAAAAATTGATACATATATTAAATACACTTAGATTAACATTTTGTAAAAAAAATTTCAAAAAAATTTCAAAAATAGATATTTGTACCCGGATGCACCAAAGCTAAGTGCACCCGGGTGCATGAAATCACATTCATGTAACTTAAGAGATAGGCAACAAATGCAAATTGCACGGCCAACTTATTGAGAACCCAAGGCCTTTCTCTTGGCAAGTACGGGTTCATGTCACTTGGATTTTATTCCCCTTTAGCTATAGGTGGAAGCTTTTGTCTTCTTATTAATATCGGTAGCTTGTAGTTTCTCAGTTGATATTTGAAAGCTTGTGTGGTATCCTTTTGAAAAATTGTAAGAATTGTATTAGAGTTTTATCGTAAGATAAATTGAGATATGTTGTAAATATTCCAAATAAAAAAAATTAGGGATACGGCTGTTCTGTGGAAG
Source organism: Annona cherimola (assembly GCA_030490835.1). Lineage (NCBI taxonomy): Eukaryota > Viridiplantae > Streptophyta > Magnoliopsida > Magnoliales > Annonaceae > Annona > Annona cherimola. The sequence goes on from CM059971.1 coordinate 71,904,196, forward strand.
GTCCAAGCTTCTAATCCTATTTTCCAAAGCAATAGTTCTGTAACTACTCTATTAACAACAATGTCAATTTTACACCGGGTTGAGTTGTAAATACATGAATAAAAAAAAATAACAAGTACATGCTAACCGAGTATAACGAGATTGGTAACGAACATGGGAAGATTTGCCAATTTGGATTTGGAATGGAGTGGGAGCTATGTCTCTCAAGTGAGAGTTCCGAGGCGGAAATATGTCAACATCTCTTTTGAGGAGATTTGGTCTCCTCTTTAATAATGTAAGTTAATTATTAAAAAAAAATTGCAAGGATTATTGAGCTTGATGTGTAATATAAGGTGGGAAAAACATGAAACATTGTAAATAAGATTCCGGCTGGAGCAATAAAAAAATAAATTAAAAAATACGGAGACATAAGAGACGAACAACATGCCGTCATAGAGCGCGATCGAAGACTCTCAACTTGTTAAGAAGAATAGAAAAATATATGGAGCTGCTCATGTAAAGGAGAAATTATCAAATGTGGTTTTCCAACAGTATTTAAAAAATTATAGTGAAGGACAATGAAGATTCGCATTTGCAGGGAAGATCATTATTTATTTATTTATTTATTTATTTATTTGATAAGTAGCAAGGAAGATCATTCTAAGCTCAAACTAAGTTGCAAAAGCCAAATACAAAAATCTATAAATAGATGCAACCATACAACGTTCCAGGAGATAAACAGAGAGAAGAGAAGAAAGGAGGTTGGGGCAGTGGAATCATGTTGCCTGGAAATGACTTTTATCCCTTCTCATAGTATATATAGGGGATGAATTTCACCTAGATCACCGTGGCAATAAATCTGCTTTTGTTGGTTTCCTCATTCAATATATCATCCTTAATTACTCTAATTTCTCTGTCACAGTAGCCGTCCATGGCAATAGAGCTGCCTTAAGTACTTCTTACTCCATTCTGTTTCATATAATCGAATAGAGTCTCGCCCAGATCTTCCTTTCTTATAAATAAAATTTTATCATCGCATCATCACTTTCCAGTGTCCACATCATGTATTCAGTGTTCATTGTAATGTGCTCAATGATCAATGGTTAGCTTGCCATGATATAGTTATCGACCAAGAGTCATAACTAAACATTATGATTTAATTTCTAACACACTGCCATCATGCTATGAAATAGCACCCTACCCCTTCTTAGCTTTTATAAAATTCATCTTTGTGTTTTTAAGGCTCATAAATCAAAATATATAAAATAATTAATATTTTTATTATCTTTTGATGCATAGCCCACCCATAATTTATGTAATCAATGCATTTAAACGGTCTAACCATCATCTTGGTTAATGACGATTCTGTGTAAAATTTATTTACTGTTATTTATTGAGCCTTGATCATCTATTACCGGTTGTTATAGCTATTTTTCAATCTTTTTGAAAAATTCTTGGTAAAATTATTAAACTAGGTATATATTACTTATAATCTAAAATTTACCCTTTTTGCATATATGTGTATATTTATTTTATATTTTTAAATATAAGAACCCTATGAAAATGACCATAATAACCCTGTATTTAAAAATACGAAATCAACATCTCAAAAATTAGTAAAACTTGGATTATAAATAATCTAAATTAATAATTTTATTCAAAATTTTTCAAAAAAGTTAAAAATCGGTATTACGATTTACAAGGCAGCCATCTACGAGACTACGACCAGTGGTAGATGATCAGGCTGCTTATTTATTTCCATTATTATCATTGCATCATTTTGCATGTCACTAACAACTCGTGCATCGTACTGTCTTTTTAACAACTAGTTTTGCATCTTACTAACTATTAAATCATATTATTAACAACTAGTTTTTTGTCATAAAAAATATTAAATTGTATTTTATTTCTACACCTACATGCGCATATGCATAAAAAAAACATTTAAGCACAATAGATAGCCAATCATAGTGCTTATAATTTGTACTAAAATTTTAATTAGTCGTTCGATATAAAATTTAAATGCTCAAGAAAAAGAGTACAAATAAGCAAACTATACAAGGCTGGGTTAAGTGACTTTGAGTCCATTGATACGCAACTAATGGGCTTGTAGCCGTATAGATTGTAAGCTTGTACCATCAAACCCTAATGAAATCACCAAAAGCATCCATTTCTTTTCAACACACTGCATTTATGTTTGGCGAAAAATCCACGTATGGCTAAAGCCTTGTATTTTGATTCTTTTGGTTTTAATGAAAGCTCTAATGAGCAACCCTCTCTGCAGCAGTCTCAGCATTTTGTTGGAGATTGGGATCGAGGGACTCCTATTAGAAAAAAATTTCAATAAAAAAAAATTTAATGGATTAATTACCGGTGTCTCCCACCATTGCTATTCCTATTAGCCTGTGGGCTGTTTTGTTACCTACATACATGACAGGCACAAAAGAGATGTTATTTACATTGTTTGTAAAACCCCTAATTCTGTCAACAAAATATTGCAGAGATGAGTAACCTCATTATCATTTAACAGGGATACCAGGAGGAGTGAGTGGCATTCCATAGGAAAGAAGCAAGTCCATTATTAAAAATTAGATTTTTAACAAAGAATTTTTTATTTTCTTACTAAAAGGTTTTTTTTTTTTTAAGAAAACTTTTTTTTTTCTTTGCTACGACCTTTATCAGCAACCAAAAAATATTTATCAGTAACCGAAAATATATGCAACCGAATAATAAGTTGCATCTATTAATGACCACTAAAATGAATTTATTTAAAGTTGTAATGTTATAAAACTATATAAAATGAATAAATATATTTAGATAGAACAGATACTTGAAATTAATGCATAAATGGAAAATTACATATATAGGAAAATAATTACATTATCTAAATGATATGTAAGGAAAAAAAAATTTCTCCCACTTTATACACTCATTTGAATTCGACATGATATTTTAACTAGTTAATTACCTCATTTCCACTTTTTAAATTTTTTTTTTACTCCATTTTTTCTCGTTACCAAACTGACCATATACTACAACAAAATGGACAAGTAGCAACGCAAAAAGGTTTCTCATGACCGGAAAAGGTGTGTACTAATATGATAGAAACACATTTTATTAAATTGTGGCCAAAAGTAGCGTTTAGATTGCTATAAGTATAATTTTGGAATATGATCGATAAGGAGCTGTAACTCTATTGTTGTAAGTAGGGGTGTAAATATATGACGTTGGCTTCAACCCGTACTTGACTAGCTTAACTCAATTTATAATAGGTTAGACTAGGCATTTTGAAAAAATAAGCTACATAACTTGATTTGAACTGACCTGCTCCAAAAATATATTATTTTGGGTTAGATAATTACCAACTCAACTCCACCTGATTTATGTGTTAGTGAAAATATATAATAAAATATTAAAAATAGTCATACAAAATCAACCATATTGACTATCAATTTAAGATTAGCATACAAAATTATATGATATATAGGCATTAACCGCACATCATTGATTTGAAATAAGATTACTTAACAATTATATTACTAATGTGGCCCATATAATTATATTAAAATGGATTTCTAGTATAAAAAATTATCAGTTCGAGCTTTTCATAATAATGGTATCAGAGCTTGCTGATAGACCTGAAGGTCAGGATTTGACTTTGGAAATGAGCAACCTAAATAGGTCAACTTATAAGTTAAATTAAAATTATTGATAGGTGACTAGAGTCATTTCAAGAGAGCCAAAAAAAACTACCATTACACCAATGTTACTCTAGTAGAACACTAGAGTAAGCCACTGATTTATGTAGGTACACAAATCAACTCAACAGGCCCTAAGTTAGCTGCCGCAATGTTAAGAGGGACAAATTTTTTTTGGCGTTGTTGCTAAAACTTACGGTCATAAAAGGTCCAATATCATAGCTAGAACTATTATGCAAAAAAGTTTAAAATGTTGATTTTATAGCCAAAAAGTTACACATCGTTTTATTGTCCCTGAAAGGCCACAGACAATAATTATTGACCTTCTGTATTCTTCGGAAAAAAAATATTCATACCGAAACTGACTTTTTCTAGCGATTAATGAAAAACAACTTCGAGGGACAGACTGTAGTAATAAAAGCGAGTTTCTTCTTTAATTAAGGGAAGAAATATATATCGTCCGCCGTTAAATTAATTATGGTTGACTCCTGTTATCTATATAAATATTAACAGAGTTATGGTTTTTTAATAAGACACCCTGTTTAACATTAAAAAATAAAATAAAATAACAGAGTCAAAGGTAGTGATGATCATGATTTCCAAATATAAAGATAAAATACTTGTGGGTGGGACTGTTAATTGTTGGGGTTTATCTACAATTAATATTCTGAAATTAATTAAGAGTTTTACAAATATCTAGAAATATGCCTTGATTCGCAATTATACGAAATTAACAAACAGTCGAAAAATAAATTTCCAAATAACTGAGCCTATGGACCTGCATGCACTATAATACGACCTTCATGGAAATCCTGAATTTTGAAAAATTAATTACGACGACCTACTGCTACAGCTATAGCCCAATCAACCATACAAGTTTATATGGGTCAGCGTAATCAGATCAACGAATTTCGATAGTTTAATTACACTATCATGTGATTCCAAAAGCAGAAGGCAAAATATTATTGGATTTACTTAAAAAACCAACTTACTACAAAAAACAAAAGAATGAAAATATTCCTTAATTATTATCCAAGCCTCCAGCAGATCATTTATCTTGCGTATCAGACAAAGCGTCTTCTTCCATAAACCAACTTGCCTGGGGAAGTTCAAGAAAATGCAAATTAACCAGCTATCCCGTGGAACGAACGCACGCACGACTTCCCAAAGCAAAAAACCATGCAAAATTAAGATCACACCCCCTACAACAACTCTCTCTTCAACGTAGTTATGGTAGAGCATTATTGCGGCGAGATTTTAATGAAGCATCATAAACATATATTGTTATTATATTATTAATTACTGGGTAGGAAAAGGAACCAAAGGAGAGAGAACATCGAAGAAGAAGCCATCTCGAGACCCTTCTTTCTTCGACATCTCCCACAGAGCAGCCGCCACCATACCCCGACCAAATCTGATACGACCCTGCACACCCTACCCATCTACATCTCTACCTACGTACTAGAATCATGATTTGGACCTTTTCTAGCTAGCAGCTATATATGTATATACGAGGGACCGCCACATCCCATGTTTTACAGGCCTAGCTAGCTAGATGTGATGATTGCCAGAAGAAGCTGAATGGCATTTTGGCCTTTCCCACCCTCACCACCACACGTGTACGTGGCCTACAAAACGGACGGACAGACCTGCCTACTACTCTCTGGATCGAAGCTGCACGCGTGCATCAGGACCAGGATCTATTGCTTGGGTGGGCATGGGCATGGGCATGGGTGTGGGCGTGAATTAATGCAGCAGAGAGGAGGGGTTGAGGAGACATGGAATTGATGGAGAACTGCAAATGAAGGCATGACATGCTTCAAGCAAATCACGTGTCGGCTATGTCCTCCATACCCTAATGCCATCACAAAACTAACAACAGCTAAAGTACAGAGAAGGAAAAGAGATGGGATGAAGAAATTTGAAAATACTAACGGATGGGGAGTAAGTGCATGAATACAGCAAAGAGAATGTTCTTCTACATCCACTTCAGCAAAAGCTGAGACCTCAAAATTCCATGCTATATAGAGCATGGTTTTGTTACTAGAAAAGCAACTGGAAAAGATATATGTGCTAAGAACGTAGATACAATATGGGAAGACAGAAGAACTAGGAGATCGCCCAGGTGGATGGATCAAGCGTTGTGTAAGTTGGCTGCGAAGACATCCAGCAGCTTTGAACGGTGCAGGATGTCCTCTAGCATCCCATTGTCTGCTTGGTAGAATGCAACAGCTGCTGCTGCTGACGCCGGTGGGGGGTAGAGAGAGAAGTGCTCGGTCTCAGCTCCCATTTTCGCCTTCACCCCCTCTCTGCTAGCGCCGGCGGATTCAGAGACGCCGGTTTCAGCAGCAGGAGAAGGCTTGGGGAAAAACCCATGAATGACCTGCTCCAACAGCCCGGAATTGGGCGGTTCCATAGGAAAAAACCCAGTATCGTCCATGGGCTCCCGAGCCATCATCCCGCAGCCGGATTTCTCGACAGAAGGAACCGAGGAGTGCAACGAGGACGAGGGATTCAGGAAAGCTTCGTTTGCGGGAGCAGGCGAGCTGAAGTAGTAGCGTAAGCTCTCGTCCGCGTGATGGGGAGCTGCGTCGGAAGCAGAAGACGCGGACGACGTCGATAAGAAATCGCCGACGCAGCCGCTGCCGAAGGCAAGCTTGCCGCCGTTGGGGTTGTTGGTCCACGGCGCATCAGCATGGCGAGTGCAAAGCTGGTGGGAAAACGGGGCGGCGGGAGCGGAAGAAGTCGGCGGAGGCTTGGGGTAATACAAATAGGCGTTGGGATTGGTGGGGAAGTGGAGGTGGGGGTGGTCGGCTGCTGACGGATGATGGGGAGGAGAAGTGGGGTAAGGGAAGTTGGTGCGGGCTTTGGCGCCGCGCATGGCTCGAGCGGCGCAGTCGTAGGCGCAGGCGGCTTCTTCGGCGGTGTCGAAGGTGCCGAGCCAGCGCCGCTCTTTGGATTGGGGGGTCGCGAATTTCGGCGGCGTAACGGCCCCAGGGCCGGCGGCGCACGCCTCGGTAGCGCATCATCACGCCTCCTCCTTCCTTAGCGTTGTTGCAGCAGGAAGAGATTGCGGAGGTGGAGGAGGAGGAAGACGATTTCTTGGAGGCGGTGCAGCTGTGCTTGTTGTCTGAATCTGGGTATTTGGCGAAGTGACTGAGAGCGTTTTCCATGTTGGAGGAATGCATGAGATGAGGGTCAGAAGTGGCGCATGGGTATTTATCGATGGAGGATTTGGGAATGAATAAGAACCGTTGCGCTGTACCGAATGGAATGTTCGTCTCCCGATGGACTTTTTTTTGAGACGTCCGACTCGCCGCCTCTCTTTCTTGCTCTTGCTGATTCTGCGCATGGATTTTCGGCCGACTGCGGCTAGCTATGATGCCGGTCGGGTCTTTCGGGCGATGGATGCGGCACATGACGCACGCTCAGGAAGCGGTGTGCATGCGGCTATGGGTGATGTACAATTCATTTTTATCGTGATTAATTAACACTGTATTTTGGGCTGGAAGTTCTTGGCATTTGTGAGAGGAAGAGAAATACAGTGAAATTTTTTAATTTTAAAAAATAAAAAGTAATGTGATGATGTGAAAAAATATAATAATTGTATGGAAAGATTAAATATATGATTATAATAGTTGTATCTCTTTTTTCCTTGATGGCCATGGTCCCTGAAACAAAGGCATGTTATTAAGGGCCCGTTTGTTTTTAACAAAATCTTCTTTAATTTAAAAATTTTCACTCTCCGTAATTATCATATTTTAAAATTAATTTTCACATATTCCTATACAACTAATTTATTTTTTTAATCATTTCTACATAACTACACATGTAACTAACCTATCTATTTTAACTGTATTTTCTTTATCCATCACAGTTACCTTTATCATATCACATCATTTTTTTATCAATTTATGGTGTGTTTATTTGGGGTAAAAAAATGTCAACCAAAACTTTTCAATTCAAAACTTTTCACTCTTCACAATTACTCTATTTTTTAATTATTTTTTCACATTTTCTTATACAAACTACCATACTTTTCAATCATTTATACACAATTACTCGTGTAACTAACCTATTTATTTTAACTTTATTTTCTTTATTTTACATCATTACTCTTGGTATATCATATCATTATCTATCAATTTGACAACTTTTATCCCCAAAAACTTTTTATCAGAAGTTTTACCCACAACCAAGTACACTCTTAACAACTTTTACACTAAAATTTTTTTATACGAAAGTTTTATCAATTCAAAAATACACCCTAAATTAAAACAAAGTTACATAACGTAGAAAATATAAATTTTAAATGGTTAAAAAATAAATAATAGGTCATGATTGCATGCTTTGGGAATGATGCAACCCAATGCTTTCTATTTTTAAGAACTTTTTAATCTAAAATTTTTTACTTTTCTCAACTATCTTATTTTTAATTATTTCTTTATTTCTTCCTATGAAATTATTCTATTTTTAATTATTTCTACACAATTTTCTATATATTTAACTTATTTTTTAATTCTATTCTATTTATTTATTGTCATTACCCATATCCTACCATATCGATTTCTTCCATTTTAAAAACTTTTACGCCAAAAGTTTTTTATCAAAAATTTTACTACTTTCTAAACACACCTAAATTTAGATAGTAAAAAGATCCATCACCAATAGGGGTACAGCTTCGGTGGGTACCCGTAGGTCAACCCATTGGGTGCCCTAAAATGGATAAAATATGTTTTTTATTTTTATACTCATAAAGTAGAGTAGGTTCCAAATAAAAAATATTGGGTGTAATTATGATAGAGTAAGTTCTAAAGTCTAGGTACCCATAACTAACACAAATTATGAATATGGACGCTCAATATCTCTTTTATAAAATATATTATAACTTTACAGATATAAAATATATTTTTTAAAATGAGGAATGATCTTGCTAGTCCCGGCTAAGCAAATGTTTCACTTAGTTCACCTTAAAAATCTATTTACAATAACTTTTTTTATTTTTTTTTCATATACTTATTCATCTAAGTGTAGTTCACCTTAAAAATCTATTTACAATAACTTTTTTTGTTTTTTCATCATATACTTATTCATCTAAGTGTATTTAATATATAAACTAAGTTCTACCGTTTTCGGACATTGTATATATATTTTTAGCTTTTTAAAAATAGAGATATTTTAAATACATATATGCACATAGATGTTTAAAAGTCTTTAAAAAATATATAAACAAATCCAAAAATGTAAAACTTGGCTTAAATACACTTAAATAAATAAGTGTATGGAGAAAAAATAAAAAATTATTGTAAATGAGTTTTTTAAGGTAGGCTAAGCAGAATATTTACTTAGCCCAAGCTAACAAGATCATTCCTCTTTTAAAATATAGAAACTTATTTAATTTATATATTATTTAGTATATCTAATAAATGCATTTTAAAACTATATCATTATCATATTGATTATAAATTTTTAAGTAAAATTTATATGAAGATTATGATTTTCAAACAGAATATGAAGACTAATTAAAAAATTAATTTGAAATCGAAACTGAAATCAAAACAACTTTTAAAAAATAATGTAAGTTACATCTAGAATCAATCGTACATAAAATAGAATAGGGTAGAAATTTTTGAAAATAAGGTAAAGGTAAGTTCGATCCCAAACCAGACCTACTTGACTGAAGTTATACCCCTAGTCATTATGTATTTATTTTTTTGCCATTACATATTGAAATTTAAAAATTTTAGAGTAGGTTTATAGTTACTATTAGATTTTGAAAATAAACATATACAGAACCCATAAATTTTCAAAGTATATAGAACCTATAAAATTTCAATAAATATGATTTTTTTTAATCTTAAACAAATATATAACGTACATATGCACCAAGTGAAAATAATTGTAGTAGATGAAGGGCGTGTTTATTCAAGATAGAAGGAAATGGGTTGCAAAAATCAACATCCAACTACCTTATTTTTTCATTTTAACTTTTATATTCTAATCATTTCTCGTACTTTTAATCATTTTTATGTACTCTTATACAATTACCTTATTATTTTTTACTAATTCTACTTTACGTCTAACATATCCATTCCATTTATATTCTCTCACGAACAAATACATTATAAATTTCATTGCAATCTCCTCAAGGGGTGACTAGTACGCCCCTTTCCTACTTCACCCTAGTCAATCACGCTAGACGAAAAGCAGCAAGTGCAGCACCTATAAGCAACAAAATTCGATTTTGCTGCATTTAATAATAAATGCAGCAACATTTCGTTGCATGTAAAAATGATAGTATGTGCAGCAGTATAACTACATAAGTAATAGAATCGTCATGTTAACCTAAGCTAAGCAAGTGTCCTATTAGCCCACCTCAAAATACCTATTTAAAAATAATTTTTTTATTTTTTCTCCGTATACTTATTTATCTAAGTGTATTTAACATATAAATTAAATTTTATTATTTTTGGATATGTATGTGTTTAAAATACTCTTATGTTTAAAAAACTTTAAAAAATATATATCCATATCTAAAAAGGTAAAACTTGATTTATATATTAAATACACTTAGATAAATAAGTACGTGAAAAAAAGTAAAAAAATATTTTTAAATGAGTTTTTTTAAGTAGGCTAAGTGGGACATTTATTTAGCCATAGCCCGAGCTAACAAATCATTCCTTCTTATGTTTATAAATAATTTTATATTGAACAATAGCATGTGAAGCAAAACGTTGCCGCATATTATTATACGCAGCAAATAGTTGTTGCATATCTTATTATTAAATCATATGATTTGAAAGCATATTATCATTAAACTCGCAACAATAATTGAATTTGGATGCTGTAAAAAGTGATATTTCTTGTAGTGTCATACTCCAAATATGTATACTCATTTCCTTAACTGAGAAACTATTCAAATCTATGTGCATTCACTGTAAGAAAATTTTGTACCAATTAGTTTTTTTTACTGGTCGTGTCAATTAGTTGATTGATGATGATGATGATAAAACTAGTATTTTGTTTGGATAGATGTTCTGTTAAATTAGATATAGTGCTTTTTGCATTTACCTTCTCGCTGAGATTTTGCAATTGGTAGTGATAATAACTTTGCGAAGAAAATTTCACTTAAAAACTTTAACTACAATACTAAATTTTATTTTGGCTACATTTCGTACTAAATGCAGTTAAGTCCTAACTAATTGTAACTAAAGTTTACTACTAGTTGCAACCAAATTTTAGTTGCAGCATTAAAAATATAACTTTTGGCTACATTCGAGGTAAATGTATATATTTTTTAATATTCATATAAACGTTATAACAACCCGATATTACAATGGAGCACATGCATACCCTCACACCATGGAGGAAATTTTTTTTCCTAATCCCTCACTGCAGAGGGGGAAATTGTAAACTCCTACAACATGGGAGAAATTGTAAAACCTTGTTATTGTTAAAAAAATTAGATTATTATTTAGAAATTTATAAAAATGTCTCAAAGCCGAATTGTAATACTAGTTGAGATGTTGTAATATATGAAATTAAAAAAGTGCATGTAGGAAAATGTCAAAATATTGCTTCCCTAAAAATGCTTTTGCAATTCCTCTTAAGCATAGGTTGCTCTTTAGGTGAAGCTCCAAATAGAACCTAATTCGTAGTACTTATTTTGATGATAAAATAGAATTTGATTTTGTTATATTGTTAACATTATTTATTTATGACAATACTAAAAATCATTTCAATTCAAATTTTGCGCGAGTTGTACCTACTTGAAAATATAATTATGCTTGAAAACACTTATAATTCATAAATATATTAAATTTATAGAATCATACATCCACATCCACATGGGAATGATATTTTGGATAGTGGGTTCATAGCTCTGAAATGAATAATTAAATTAAATAATTTTATTACATTAATTTTGTGCCTTTATCAAATGAAGGTCATTTTCACTTTGAGTGAAACTTGAAAATTTGTTTCCAAGCTACATAAATGATCTTAAATGCAATAAGCATAATAGATTTTACATTAGATAAAGGAAAAATAGTTCGCTTCAGTCGTGTGCATGGAGATGTCCATGCAATCCTCTTATTTTTATTTCAAAATGTTTTACTGTATCTAAACTATTTTTCTTGTTATTGAATGCATTGACTTATGATTCCAAAAGTAACATTACTTAAAGGTTTTAAATTTATATAGTACACATTACAAGAAAAGTTAGCTTACTAGGAAAATAGATAATATATTTTCGTTGATTAACCTCTTTTGCGAAGTACTTTAGAAATGAATTAATAACAAATATTTAGCAAGGATTTTAGCTTTAATAATGAGTGTATTTTGTTGCTAAGTCTTAGTATGATCCATTTTATCTAAGGGCAATGTTTGGTGTATGGAGACGTCCATGCCACCTTTTTTATTTAAAAATTTTCGTCGGCACATTTAGCAATGAAGTATATCTGTTTTTTTTTTTACACAAATTTTATTTATGCCTATGAATACTTTAAACATTTGTAGTTATGTCTGTCAAAAGCATCAATCCTTCCTTTTTACGGTTAATTTCAAATATAACCCAACTTATAATCGTATTTACAAATAAGACCAGAAATCTATAATGACAGACATAATGATATATTTTACTCTTAATTTCAAATATGACAACGCTATTAAATTTACTATAAAAGTGATATAAACTTACAATATTACCCTTGCAAAAATAAAAAGAAACTACTCTGCTAAATATTATAAAAAATCGACAAATTAATATAAAAATATAAAGTAAAAGCATACTCAATGACTCTTATGCACACACAAACAAGAGCAAGATTGTCATTTAAAAAAATTTACCCCTTTATCTAATAGAACCTAAGAATGTTGTCATATTTAAAATTTCGGAACTAACATTTATTTTTATAAACATTATTAACTTTTTCATAAATCCAAATCACCCAATGTATTTAGTAAAATGAATTTAGTTAATATTCCAAAGATCATCTTGGATTTATTCCACAGCATCCGTTAAATAATCAAGTCATAAAATTAACTTCGGTATTAAAGTTAATTTGATTGCTAATGCTCAATGCTTTTTAGTGTATAAAAGGGTAAAAATCTTTTCCTCTTCTGAATAGATGGATGAGACATCAATTACGTGGGCAACACTATAACGCAAAAACTGAAGAAGATAAACATTGGCATATTTTATTGATTCTTTTTCTCGTGGCCTACGATTCAATTTTCAACCCCCCATCTCAATATAGAAAGCAGAAAACGTTTAGAAGCTAGCTGGTTTAAAGTGTAAACCCCTTGACAGAGAGCAAGAGACAGTCTACTGGGGACTCACGTGGGATTATGCGGAAGTACATGCAACTGCTTGTCACGCAGGTATGAAATTTTGCATGGAATTTCTCTTGGGACTCTACTGAGCAATATGGATACGTGCTGCTCAGTAATGTAAATACCAACTTTTGTACTCCGAAACTTGGACATTATTATCTGCAGCCATTCACACAGCCAACTGATGGATCCATAAAGACAACCCATGTGTGTATATAGATAATTGATTCAATACTTACTGCAATCGTCAAAGCTCATATAAGCTTATTCTTATTTTAAAATTTTAAAATTTTAAACCATTTATCATATTTATCTATGTGTGTTCATTATAATTCCAAAATTTCAGCGTATTGTTATTAAAAAAAAAAAGGTCCGCGTATTGCAAACTTTTGCATATCTTTAAAAAAATTTAATATTTATATGTTCACTCTCAAAATAAATACTATTTTTACAAGATATAAATTTCTAATAAAAATAATTTTTGGTAATATAACGAAACAAGATATGTTAAACATAATAAATGATTTAGATTTAAAATATATTTTTAAATTAACAAGGGTAACAAGTAGCCTTCATGCTTAACTTAAATACTGAATCATGACCACTTATATAACATTATGTTCCTGTACATGTCCGGTCAACCTTCTGTATTTATATTTTATATTTTTACACTTTTGTGCAGGTCCACATCTATTTAGTTCATATATCAAAATATAACGCTTTTACATTATTGAATGAATTGTTCACAAAATTTTAAAAATAATTTTTTTACCCATCTCATTCTTCTCCGTATATATATGAAAATTGATTTTTTTTTCAAAATTTTTAAGAAATATATATATATATAATCCAAATTGGTAAATTTTGGTACGTACACTAAACACAAGTGTGCTCATAAAAATAAAAATATATAAGTACAGAAAGTTGTATCTTAACTAAGTAACATTCAGATGTATATAATCCCTAGCTATGGACTTGTTAGTCTACACTAAATAATGATTTGCTTGGTCCACACCAAAAAATTACTTAAAATTTTCTTTTTTTTATAAACTTGTTAAATTTACATGTATTTAAAATACAAACTAAATTTCACTATTTTTGGAAATGTACGCATTTTTAAAAATTATTCTTGGAAATGTACATATTTTTTAGATTTTTAAACATGTGTATGCAAGAATCCAAATTCGTAAATTTTAGTATGTAAACTAAACACATGTGCTTGTAAAATAAAAATATATAAATACATAAGGTTGTATCTCAACTAAGTAACAACCGAATGTATATAATCATGGGGCATGATCTTGTTAACTTGGGCTAAGTAATGATTTACTTAGTAATTTTACATTTTTATTTTTTGCCTTTTTCATAAACTTGTTAATCTAGGTATATTTAATATATAAAATCAAGTTTTATCATTTTGGAGATATGTAACTTTTTAGCTTTTTAAACACGGGATAGTAATTTTTAATTATTAAAAGTGGCTAAAATAGTTTTATTTTTAAAAATCTAGAAATATATTTTTCCAAAAATGGTAAAAATTGATTTATATATTAAATACATTATGATCATGTACATTATGATTCTGTACATGATTTTTAAAAATTATTTTTGGAAATGTACATAGTGCTTTTCATAAAATAAAAAAAAAGATAGTGCTATGCATTATCCAATTTCCATGAAAATTCATATGTTACTAAAATAAATAATTATAAATATGATGAGTGGGATAAATATTAATTTTGATAATTGATTAAGTCCTCTTCATTAGACTTTTTAATAATTACGATGCAGTCAACTTGCAGTTGATAAATTTTGAAAATCGCTTTATCTCTATGCAATAAAGTTTCATTATGAATATAGGCCGCCGGTCTCATGCATGTAGATGCTACTTAGCTTTTTTAACTTTAAAATTTTTTTCATTTATTATAAAAATGTGTACTTAAGTTAAGTCTTACTTCATACAAAGTTTTATACTGTTGATTTTTAAATGTTTTTATGAATTTTAAAAGTAGAAAAGGGGCAAGTCGGACTAGTCGTGTAGCCCTCGCGTCTTTGTGTGCATTCATGCATGCTAGCTGATTATTATGACAAAAATGGACAATTTTATCGCAACAATCGTGCGTTAAATAATGGCTTTTTTTTAACGCCATTAATATGTTTAATTTATATGCTAATTTCAAAGTTGTGGATATAAGAGGTATTGATATTTTACATAAGCAATTATACAGTTCATCTGAGATTCTAATTGAAATAAAATTTGGTAATATCAAGTTTATCCGTGTGTAAGATGTTTCACGAATTCACTTCTATATACGACAATGCTTTAATGGAAGGAGGACCTTCTATAAATAACTGTTGTCAAAATCGGACCGAAGCCAGTTGGACCGGTCCGACCGGGAATCGGTCCTGATTCCGGTTTAATTAATCCGGTTTCAGTTCAATCAATTAAACCGCTGGAACCGGTCAAACCGCGTTCTAACCGGTATTGGCGGTCGAACCGGTTCAGTTATAGAAAAACTAAAATTTCATATTTGATAAGAATGATTGCTAGTTTGGTTATAAAAAAACTAAAATTTCGTATTTGATAAGAACGATTTGTTTGTACACTTTTAAATTTTCATTTTTGTTGAGCAAAAGAATTTTTCTTAATTCTTATATTATTATGAATTATTTTATGGGGTAAATATTATTATGGATTATTTAAATTTTCAATCCTTTAACAATTATTGATTTATTTTATTTCTTATTATGTTGAATATGTTTACAAAAGTATAATTCGAAAACATACCAAGATAAATAAGGTGGATTTAAGAGTCAAACATAAATATTAAGACTTATTACATATTTCAGTTAAGTTAATATAGTTAATTTTGTTAACATTCATGCTTAAAGGTTTTTGAAAATTTTTTCTATTTATTTTTTCCTACATATTTTGTTGTGTTGGTTAAAATCTAATATATATAATTGGGATTTATAAATATATAATTAATTAAAAATAATTAACATTTATGACATCATAAATATGTCATGCTAACGTCATCGGTTCAAACCGATTCGTTTAACGGTTCGAACCAGATCGGTTCATTCACTGGTTTAACCATCGGTTTGGTTCTGATAATATTACTATAAATTACGTAAACAAAATTTTCAACATCAGATATTATAATAGATATATACAGAACTTATTTTTCGAGCTTCATCCTCTAAGATTAACAAGAAAATTTAATTATTTTCTAACAACCTTAAAACCGTTACTTTTCAAACAATTATTTAATATATTTGATATTTTGGCCTTCTATAAAAACTATTTTTATAACATTATTGGGGAAGAGACGAATTGATGGAATTGGATGTGAACGGTATGAATTTTCCATTATTATTAAAAAAAAAATCTCATTTTTAATATCATATTTCATTTTCCAATAAATAGTAACCTTACTTTTCGTTTTTATAAATAAAATTAGATGTGAATGAAATAAGATTTCTCATTCCTATAAAAGCTTTTTCTATTTTTAATAAAAATTTTCATTTTTAATACATAATGACATTAGTGTTCCAAGTTTTAATATTATATTTTTCATTCTTAATATAATTTCTTAATTTACACTTGATGATAATCTCTTGGGGTCAAATCTCCTCATCCTATGTACAATTATATCTAATTTTTATTTTCAAAAAAAATTTAAAATTTGAATTTCACAAGGATATAATATAGGTAGCACAATGCTTCTTAAAAAGAATATATATATATATATATATATATATATATATATATATATATATATATATGGGAGCTGTTCCGGTGCAGTGATGCTGCACCGGAACAGTGGTACAGTGGGCCCAAAATGAGCCCCACACGATCATGAAATCATGATCTACTCCACCCATTGTATTTAGAATAATGTATTCTATTACCACACCAATTTTCATCCCAATCAGATATGTATATGGGCCCCATCTGAAAATGGTACAAATCTAACGTAATAAAATAGTTTGATGTAAATAACAATTTTAAAGTATCTGATTGGGATGAAAATTGGTATGATTATAGAATATATTATTCTAAATATAATGTGTGGAGTAGATCATGATTTCATGATCATGTGGGGCCCATTTTGGGCCCACTGTACCGCTGTTCCGGTGTATATATATATATATATATATATATATATATATGGGATTAGGATGCGTTTTTTTAATGCACATGATCTACAAGCGTCACGAAACTTTGCAAGTGGAAAAAAGTAGTGTTTCATAGCACTAATGCCGACTGATCTTTTCAGGCCGTGCTTTGGGCCCAAAAATTTACTTTTTTTTATTTTTTTTCATGTGTAAGTAAATCTAAGTATATTAAATTTATAAATTAAGTTTTACTATTTTTGATATTTTAAAGTTTTTTTTTTGGATTTTTAAATACAGTGGCATTTCCGTAATTTTCTGAAAATTAAGAAATAAGAAAATTATGAAAATACCGCTGTGTTTAAAAATAAAAAATACTTAAAAATATCCAAAAATAATAAAACTTAATTTATATATTTGATATACCTAAATTTACTTACTTATGAAAAGATAAAAAAAATTAGCTTTTGAGGACGTCCGGCCTGAAAAGATCAGGGCTCAATACTAATTGCTCGTGTACCTTCGAAAAAAAATAATACATCGCTTGTGTGAGATTTGTTTCCGACAATTTCTGCCCCTGGAGACCCACATTAATTAAATGCTCAGCAGCTGATTTTCAACCCCTCGTAATAACAAAAAATTAAAATACTATTTTATATCAAAAAAGCAAAAAACGTGGGGCATGGCCGAGGACATCAAAAAGCCATGAGAGGAAATTAGTACGTACGTAGGTAGGCAAAGAAAGGCTCAAACCCTGCATGATTATGAGAGAGAGGCAGCAGCTAATACCTTTTGATTATACATATAGAATATAAATAATAAAAGAATACCATAGAATAGGTGGATAGACAGAGACTTTTTGGGTCTGACGTGCATATGTACAAGGTACAACTTTTTGGTATCTCCCAGCGGCATATCCATAAGCTCTAGAAGCAAGAGCAAGAAATCCTTTTATCAAAAAAAAAAAAAAAAAGCAAGAAATCCCATCTTTCTCTCTGGCGCTCTCTCCTCTCTTAAAGACCCTATCACACCATAGATCAGACAAGTCCATGTGACAAAACCCTTGGTTTCCACAGCCTAGCCAAAGCAAACCAAACCACACAATCCAAATCCAATATTATAGAATGGGAGAAACAAGCAAGGAACAGCTTCTGAGCGCCGCCAGCGTAATCATTCAGAATGATAATAATCGTGCATGCAATGCAGGCTTGCCTCTGCTGTGCTCTGTCTCTTTGTTACAATCAATACTCGTGTGTGAGAGTAGTAGCTAGGGAGAACCCCCGTAAAAAGGAAGAAAATGAAATAACTACATGCCTATCAATCACACGTCTCCCCCACAAGAAAAAACAACACCCCACCCTCGGAAATAGGCGACTGCATACAGCTATAATGCTACTACTTACTTCCCCCACCTGTCCCCACCTCACCACCCTTCTCTTTCTCTTGGAAATAAATAAATATATATATATATATATATATATATATATATATATATATAACTATCATTTTCTTCCTGTCTACGTCCAACTTCCCCACTTGGACCGTTGGTATCATTGCAAGTATCAACATCCACAAGCATATTCAGGTGAGCTTCATTTCTGGACAGACAGATAAATCTGCGATAATAACAAATTTTGATTAAAAATATATAAATAAATAAATTCAGTGGGTAATCCCCTTTTTGTTTTTTATTTTAAGAATCTTTCCAGAAAACTCATTTTCAATCCAATTAACGTGTCAAACATGTGTAGTAGTAGTGATATGTGGGTTTGTGTGTGGTCCACTGATTCAAGAGGGTGGTTAAAATTTGTGCTGGTACACGGCGCCGTCTTATTTGGCACCCGTCGTGGTTTCGACTCTCCCAGAAATTTCAGAGTTCTGTCTTCTTGAATGTTTAGATACAGCTGTATGTTTCTAAATTCTGTAGGGAGAGCATTGTCTGCAAAATTTCCAACTGTGTCTCTGAATTTCTTGAAAAATGGGATTAGATTGTTTCTTTCAATCTGTAAAAATATTTTTTTTTTTTTTTTTGAAAAATATTTTAAAGCTTCTTTATAAAAAAATAATGAGGTGTACGTAAATATAAAAATTATAAACAAATTACCAGTCAGACAAAAAAGAGGGTGGTAGATCATGGGATTTTACGGGTGGCAGTTAATGAAGTGGGGCCCCAACCATCTTCAGTTTGGATCCATTGAATCATTCCGCCCGTGGGTCCCACTCATCCTCTTTATGAGCTATTCGGAGAAATGACAAAGAGAGAGAATGTGTGGACAGGTGCAACCCCAGTAATTTTTTCCACGCTGCAGCCGCAGCATCAGCTTGAAAATTACGAGCCCACAAGATGCATAATCCAGCCTAAAAATGTACCTACAATGCACTCAAATCAGTTCTTCGATAGTGGTCTAACTTCCGATCTCCAATAACTCAATCGTCCGATAGTAAAATTTTCACATAATGTTTTTGATAAATATTATTCATAAATTTGTGGACTTTTCAACGGTTTAGATTTAAATATAAGGGAAGAAATAATAAGTAATGAAGGGGTGATGGAGCATGGATTTGGTGTAGTAGGGAGTTCAGGAAGAGACGACAAGCAGCCGGCGATGAGCTGAGCTTTCGACTCAAAAGCAGGTATCATAACATTGGAATGTTTCTGCCGTATCCCCAGCGGATCGCAATTAATTGGATAGCTGTCCTACTCTCGTGAACTCGGCAGCTAGTTGTGTCCACCCATCCCATCTCAGCCGTCCATCCTTTTGCGCCATGCTTTCGACGTTCAGTTGAAGATGATCGACCGTTGCATGATATGAACGCTCCAATTATTTATTACGTGGGGGAGGAAGTATTTTTGAATTTTGGGATATTGGGTTAATTGGTGGGGGCAAATTGGGATGACGGAGGAGGGAAGGCATGGCATGAGAGTCTGAGAACTGAAATGGTGGGTGCAGTGCAGTGCAGTGCACGCGCGAATGGAGAGAGGTTCGAAAATGATAGCACGATCCATGCAGTCTCGGGAATCAGGACGAAGTCGAAAGCTGGAGAATCGAGACAAGGGTGGGATTTTTCGATTCGGCTGGGGCAAGGGTGGGATTGGCAACGTTAGAGGGTGCGTATTATTATCATATACTCCTACGCGTATGTATCATTACTTGTAATTATTACAAGTTTTATTGCCATTATTGACGGCTCTCTCATTCTCATTTATGTAACTGGGGTTTGCTCTGTACCGTAGAAAATGGAGGAAAAAGTATTGAGGGTAATTCTTGGGAAAAGTAATTGAGAGGGAGGGAAGAAAGGGTAACTTAATTTTCAATGCATTTTAATTATCTTATTTTTTTAATTTTATCTTTATATTTCAATTATTTTTTATAATTATCTTATTTATTCTACTTTATCACTACTTTGTCATGTCATTTTCAAAATTTTCAAATAGTTTCCGCCTCTACTTCTCAAAACAAACTCTAAAAGTCTTCTTGGGATGGCCACGGAGGTCGTGCCTCAGTGGTGCAGGACATGGCCTCACAAGTAGGTGGTCATGGGTTCAAATCTCCCCTACAGCATTTCTGAAGTGGTGGCGTTGCAAGTCTCCCCAAGTTTGTGGGAGCCGTCTACCGGTGGGAAAGTTTAGAAGTAGTAGATAATTGTTAGCAAATTGTAAGAATGTCTCAGAATTTAATTGTAATACCAGTTGAGATTGTAATGTATGAATACTCATAAAAAAAAAAAGTCTTCTTGGGATGAGGAAAATGTTGATGGTAATGGTAATGGGAATGATGAATGAGAAAGTCAAAACCCGGGTTTCCATTCTTATGTACCTGTGCGTAATGAAGCTTAGTGCACCCAAATATGCTTCACCCATTTTTTAATTTTTTAAAATTTTTTGCACAATTGTTAATGTAAGTATATTTAACATATATATTAATTTTTACCATTTTTTGGAGATTTTTAAGTATTATTTTGGATTTTTAAAAATTATTGGCATCACTGATTTTTAAAAAATTTAAAAATATTAAAAAATCTTTTAAAATGGTAAAAATTAATATATATGTTAAATATATTTAGATTAACAGTGATACCCCGTGGTTAGTTATGGGAGATTTCAATGAGGTTATGGGACCAACTGAATATCTTAGTCAAAGGACACGTGCGCAGGGCCAGATGGATCTTTTTTGCGATACGGTGGATAGATGCAATTTGATGTATTTGGGGTTTGTGGGACCGCCTATGACTTGGAGCAATAATCATCGTGGAGTTCAAAGAGTGGAGGCGAGACTTGACAGAGGGCTTTCCACACCCCATTGGCTATCTCGTTTTCCATTTGCAAAGATTTTCCATTTATCGGCCTCCACTTCCGATCACTGTCCGCTTTTGCTGATCCTTGACACTGTGGGTCGCAAGAGGAAGCCTCCTATGGAGTTTAGATATGAGTTGTTATTGGCAAGAGATAAAAAGGCCCACCGCATTGTTCACCACGCCTAGACTACGCAACCACATGGGGACATGTCTACATCAAAACTGCTTGGGTGGAAGATCCAATCTTGTAGTAGAGATCTCTCAAGATGGAATCGGACGAGGAGAGGTAACCTAAGGCGAGATATTGATCGGAAACAAAGGGAGCTTGCTTCCCTCATGAATCAAAGCCCCACGGATCGAAGGGATGCGGCCATTAAGGATCTAAATTTCCACTTCCACCTTCTCCTAGAAGATGAGGAGCAGTTTGGAGGCAACGTGCCAAGACCCATTGACTACATGATGGGGACAAAAACACGGGTTTCTTTCTCCGGATGGCTTCTAATCGCAGAAGGGCAAATTGCAATGACGCTCTGCGAGACACTAATGGTAGTTGGGTTCGGGACCAAGATAAAATGTTGGATATAGCGGTCGCTCACTTCTCGTTAGTGTACTCCTCCTCGGGCTCGACTGATGTTGCTTGGATTACTGACCTCATAACTAGAAGGGTTTCTGAAGATCAGAGGCAGGCTATGATTAAACCTCTCCAGTTCATTGAGGTTGAGAAAGCTGTGAAAGCAATGAGCCTAACAAAAGCTCCGAGACCGGACGGGATGTCAGCCGGATTCTTCCATACACACTAGACAACGGTGGGTTAGGATGTGTTCAACTGGTGCAAATCGTTTATGGAGGAGCATGATCCGCCAATGCTTGATGGCCATCTACGAGGCATGAGCTCGACCACCCTGATCTTGATTCCGAAGAAGGCAGACGCTCAAGGCTTATCCCATTACCGCCCTATTAGCCAATGCAATGTTGCTTATAAAATTTTGGCTAAGGTTTTGGCGAATAGACTCAAATCGTCGCTTCAGAACGTCATCGGTGACCAACAAAGTGCGTTTGTCCCGGGTCGGCTAATCACTGACAACATGCTTGTCGCCTATGAAGTCATTCATTCTCTTAGGAGACGAAGGGGTGGGAAGAGGCGGGAGATCGCTATCAAACTAGCATGTCAAAGGCATATGATAGGGTGGAGTGGAAATTTTTTAAGCAGATCATGGAAGCGATGAACTTCAGCCCGATATGGATCAACTGGATCATGAGTTGCATATCGACAGTGCAGTATAGGGTCAATATCAATGGTTTTAAATCCGGATATTTCCAACCTACTAGGGGCCTAAAGCAAGGGGATCCGCTCTCCCCTTATCTTTTCATTTTGTGTGCTGAGGAACTCTCAGCCCTTATATCGAATGCTATTGCCCAAGGTAGTATACATGGCATAAAGCTCAACCCGCTCGGGCCTCCACTCACTCACCTCCTGTTTGCGGATGACGCCCTCATTTTTCTTCGGGCTACTGACCATGACATCAGGATTTTCTTGAACATCTTATAGCAGTACTCTGACTCGTCGGGGCAAGTGGTTAATGTTGATAAAACTGTAATTTTCTTCAACTCTAATATGGAATGCACTACAAGGCGGGAGATAACCCAACTGCTGGGATCAAGGGGCAATGAGCTCCACCACTACCTTGATCTCCCAGCATGGCTGGGTAGAACCAAGAAGGGGTTGTTCAAGAACCTTAAAGAGCGTATTTGGCAAAGAGTGCAAGGGTGGAAGGGCAGGCTTCTCTCATGGGGCGAAAAAGAGATCTTAATTAAGGCTGTTGCCTAGGCCATCCCAACATACATGATGAGTATTTTTCTGCTGCCAAAGACATTTTGCCATGAACTCAATGGCATGTTGAGCAGGTTCTAGTGAGGCGAACAGGGGAACAAGCGTAAAATGAGTTGGGTAGCTTGGAGTGAAATGTGCAAGTCAAAGTTATCAGGTGGTTTGGGCTTCAGAGATATTCTTTATTTTAACCGGGCGCTTCTTGCTAAACAAGTTTGGAGGTTAACAACCCGCACCAACTCGCTATGCTATAAGATTCTCAAGGCTCGTTACTTCCTAAACGCAGACATTTGGCACTGCCAAGAGAAAGCTACTGATTCGTTCACTTGGAGGAGTATTTTGAAAGCCAGAGATGCAATTCAATCTGGGTGTAGTTGGCGAATTGGCAATGGAAGACGGGCTCTTTTTTTCAGGGACAGTTGGCTGGACTCAAGGGTAACTAAGGTTGGTCCTCTCTCCTTATCGATTCCTGATGATGTGATGGTAAGTCATTTTATTAATGAGGACACAAACTCGTGGAACAAGGAGCTTATTGTGGCTGCGGTGGGTGAATCTAGATGGCAGCAGATCAATCTTATTCCCCTTCCTCAAACTGTTGAGGGGGATGTTCTGTTTTGGAAACATGAACCTAGTGGAGCCTTCACAGTCAAATCAGCTTACAGGTTCCTCACTTCGATGGCTGACATCTCCTCTAATTTAGCCATCTATCAGGCTATCTGGAGGACAAAGCTTCCTAGCAAAGTTCTTATTTTTGGATGGAGATTATTCAAAAATGCCCTTCCAACATTGCTGAATCTGCAGCTAAGGGGTATTACTGTGGACCCTCTTTGTTTGTTTTGCAGGACCGATGTTGAGGATGCAAATCACCTGTTCATGAGATGTGTATGCACGAGGGGGGTGTGGCTCGGGGCCGTAGGGCTCACCCCATATGGGGCGACAGTACAGGACATGCTGAGATCTCTAACTTAAAAAAACCAGGTTCAAGGACCTGGCTTTCTTTATCCTGTGTTGTTGGAGGGTGTGGTTTATGCGCAACAGGTTCAGGGAGGAGGGGCAACATCCGGTGTTTGATGGGATCCCCGATTGGTGCCTTGATTTTCTCGAGCAACATAAGAGAGCAAAACTCCTATTCCTAGACGGGACGATTGACCGACCTCTAGTCCCCCAATGAACTAAGCCGCCGAACGGTGTGTTCAGGATGAATGTGGATGCTAGGAAACATAGCGGCATAATGTTTATGGGTTTTGCGGCGGTCATCCGGGATTCGAGAGGATTCTTTATAGCGGCGCAAGGGTGGCGACGGAAAGGCGCGATGGAGCCTTTACTCATGGAAGCCAATGCGTTCCTTATGGGAGTAAACTGGGCCCTCCAACTTGGCTTCGGCCAAGTACAGATAGAAACTGATTCTCTCCTCCTGTTCAACTACCTGTCGACAGATGCTACTATTACCTCACCGGTTGGTTTTGTTGTGGCGGAGATCAAAACTATTTTTGCCACTTCACCTCACATATTTGCTCATCATGTATTAAGGCAAGGAAACATGGTTGCTTATTCCTTAGCCGAATTTGTTTCAGTTTCTTTCTTGGATCATTATGTCTGGTGGGGGAACCCTCCCCAAGCCATCTTGGCAAACATTTGTACAGATAATTTTTTGGCAATGCATTGCTTGGACCATTCTATCATTTCCTCCTCTCACAATGAAAGGGAGCTGGGATAGGGCAGGATCCTTTTCAAAAAAAAAAATTAAAAAAAATAGTTATGTAAAAAAATAAAAAAATAAAAAATAGTTATACGCATACAAGTGCATTGAGCCTTAATGCACCCGGGTACAAAGGACAAGAGTGCATCAACACCAACTACCTTAATTTTTTCATTTTAACCTTATGCTTTTAATTATTTGTATATTTTTTATATAACTATCTTTTATTTATTTATTATTTACTTTTACTTTACCCCTATCATATCTATTTCGTTCTTCATTTATTTCTTCTATTCTCTATTTTTTCCTAATCCCAAGTGGACCCTAAGAGATAAAGATCCGACATAGGCTAGCATGAGATTACAGATTTGAACATAAGAAGGCGTGTGTACCAAAAAATGTGGAATTTTTTTTTTAAAAGAAGAGTGATGCCACACGATAGAGGTACATAATAATTAAGAATAAAGAAAATAAAAATGAAACACATACAATAATTATACGAAAGGTTTGAAAAATAATTAGAATGTAGAAGTAATAATTAAAAAGTAAGATAATTTAGAAGTTAGAGAGATATATAGGAATAAGTATAAAAGATTTTTTTTTACGTCTTACTAAATTTAGCCTTAAAGGTCTATACCATATACCAACGCAGCTAGCACAACTGGCAAAAGCTAGGGAAGTTTGGGTATCGAATCTCGATGGAAGAGCTTGTCTCCTATAAATATATTGTTTGTTACACAGTTGGATTTACTACTTGAGTAAGAAAATGAAAAAATGTACTTTGGTTTCATTTGAGTTATTGTAATATAAAGTGATTAAAAAGGGTTTGTGTGGCCACTAGGGGCATAGCTTAGGTGAATGACATCCTAATGTTTGTATTAGTTGACTCAAATTTGAACCAGGAGAGGGATTGTTTGTCTCCCATTGATTGGGGGATCTTGGTGCCTCTCATTTGTATTAGGAGTGTGGTCTTCTCCTATTTTGTGCTAAAAATCCATTGAAAAAAATTTCAAAAATTTAATAGTATGGAAGAGTAGTGTGGTATAATGTGGATAATAATTAGGAGTGAGAAAAATAATGATACAACAGATAGAATAATTATATAAAAAATAGAAAAGAATTGAATATAGAGATAACAATGAAAAAATAAGATCATAGTTAGACAGGCAAGATATTAATTAATATAAAAGATATATGGGAAACGAAGAGAATTTTTGTACATCTTACATATGGTTTGTCGGGGAAGATGTAAAACAAGTGGGAAATTTTATGGTAAAATTTTTAAAGAAAATTAGAAAGTAATGCAATATAGTAAGAGTAATAATTATAAACAAAGAGAATAAATAGAAAATAGAAAAGATAGTTATATGGAAAGAATGAAAAAATGAATAGAATGTAGTAGTAATAATAAAAAATAGAATATGTGAATAAGTGAAAAAAATTTCACGTTTAACCAAAGATACCCTGGGGTCAGTTGGGGCATGGTTGAGATTTTTTATTTTAGAATGGTCACGTCTTTCCAATGCATAACAATTTTCTATTTTTAATATAATTTCTTATGTTCTAATATACAATAACACTTCATATATTTATCTCCTCATGCCATTCCCCCAATTATATCATTATAAAAGGAAGTGTTTGGTAAGATGTACACGGAAAAAATAGCATAAATAGGATAAGAGTAAAGTAAAAATATGAGTAATTATGTGAAAAAAATGGAAAAAGTAGAATATATGAATAATTAATAACTTTAGCTTTTTTTTAATCATTTCATTAGTTCGCAAGTTACGAACAACATCAAAGTAAGGGTGTGTTTGATAATAAGTAAAAATTTTCAAGTTAAAACTTTTCAATCTAAAATTTTTCACTCTTCACAACTACCATATTTTTTAATTATTTCTTCACATTTTTCTATATAACTACCATACTTTTCAATCATTTCTACACAACTACTAACATAACTAACCAATCTATTTCAACTTTATCCTATTTATTCCTCATCATTACCCCTATCATATCACATCATTTGACAACTTCTACTCTTTATAACTTTTCATCAAAAGTTTTATCCATTCCCAAATACACCCTTAGTTTAATAAATTGCCAAGACGGTTTTAAATGGAGACACAACTTAGTTTAGTACATTTAACTAGGGAATCATCATACCATCACCTTATTCTCAAAAAATCTTATTATACCTTATTTTTGATAAGTTTACTTAGCTTTTTATTTTAGCACTTTGAGGTCTATTCTGTCATATTTTTCAAGACTAAGTCAATTTCAATGTCGATTTAAAATCATCTTTTTAAACTAGCTTTCATGTTATATTTTAAAATTGTAATTATAATTCTTATTTAGAAACCTATAATCAATATAATAACAATATAATTTTAAAATTTTTAATAGAATTTTTAATTAATAGATGAATTAAATAAAATTTGAAATATTTAGAAGATATATTTTATTTTTTAAAATTAGAATATATTGAGGAATGATTTTGTTAGTCTGGGCTAAGCAAATTCCCTATTTAGCTCACCTCCAAAAAACCATTTATAACAACTTTTTTTAATTTTTTCCACACATTTGTTTATCTAAGTGTATTTAACATATAAATTGAGTTTTACCATTTTGGACGTATGTATACATTTTTTTAGATTTTTAAAAATAAGAGTATTTTAAATACATATATACACATAAATATTTAAAAATCTCAAAAAAATATATAAAAATGTCTAAAAAATGTTAAAACTTAGTTTATATATTAAATACACTTAGATAAATAAGTGTGTGAAGAAAAAAATAAAAAAAATTTGTAGTAAATGAGTTTTTTGAGGTTGGCTTAGCGGGACATGTGCTTAGCCCAGGTTAACAGGATCATTCCTCTAATATATTTAATACTTATGTTAAATATATATTAGCAATTCTAATCAGATACAAGTACCTTGCAACTAACCATATTCTCATTATAGAATCTATCCTACTAGGTGTGTTAATGGTTGTGGTTAACCTGTTAACTCGCTCGTCCAACCCATTTATAAATGATTTTGGGTTTGAATTTTTGAATAAATGAGTTATAATTTGTCAACCTATTCAACTATTTAATTAAATAAATATATTAAAGTTGAGATTTTATAACCCGTCAACCATTTAGTAACCCGTTTAACTCATATAGCCCGTTCAACATATTTAGCCCATTTAATCCATTAAACTTATGCATATATGTAAACTAATTGGTTATTTTCTCTAGCTAAGTCTCCCTCTCGTTGTCTAATTTTTATTTTTTCATTACTACCCTAATTCCGTTTTCTTGATATTGTTCTATTTTCATTTTTCCTATACCAGAAATATCCCATCGCCTCCCCCTGCAAGATCATCATCTACCAGAGTCCAGGCCTTAAGGTCCTCTATCGTACAAACCATTAACAATCTGCCAATCCGTTTATTAAATGAGTTGTAAATGAGTTAGAGTTGAGGTTTTTTAAATGAGTTAATAAATAAATTAGAGTTGAGATATTTTAAATGAGTTAAAAATAAGATTAAGTTCCAACACATCCGACTGAATCTATTAACACCCATAGTTCTACCCTACCTAAAGATAAAATTTGACATATTTATTTTAGAATACTCAATGGGTTGATCCACCAAACGTAATGGCATCCGTACTTCAAAAAATTCAACTTAAGTTAGGGCAATCAATCTATTCAAGGTTTGGATAAAATTACTATTTTAAATAAAAAAAATTGACATGGTATTTTGACGTAAGTCAGAGGGACCAAAGCTGCGCAAATATAAAATTTAAGAGCACGAGAGTCTTGAGTCTCTTGACTTTCCCAAACTTGAGTGAACCGTATGCAAATCCCGTGTAGTTATAGCCAATACAAACCGTATTTCTTAAAATCTTACCTTTCTCCTCGTCATTACTATGTGGGGATCTAAGTTTGATTCAATTCCTGATCAATTCCTTTAACATTGAAATAAAAAGGTGAAAAATCTACCCGCTATACAAAAAAAAAAAAAAAATCTACCAAGATGAAAATAAAGATCCTATGTAAAACATAAAAGCTTAATAAAATATCAAGAAACGCGAGGAATATAAATGGTGCATTGACGAAGTATACAAACATCTTTTAAAAATAACGCTAAAACTATGGAAAAGAAAGCTTCATGTAGACGAAGTGTAAAAATGGATATCAATTTTTTCAAAATGAGTAGGAATAATAGAAAGAAATAAAATATAATCTTGTAATTTCACCAGATCTTAGACAAAACACGAAATCTAAAAGACACGGTTAGGTGAGTTATGCACCGTATTAACTCACTGAAATGCATCCTAAGTCGAGTAGTGGGTGGCATCAATTAAATTGCACGCTGCATTATCATTAGAAGAGAGTTGGTTTTGCGACCCCGCTTCTGGTTCAATGGTGACGCTCTCGCCACATACGGGATAGGCTGGCATTCGAATCTCCTCTTTCCTCATGGAAAGAGGTTTTACAGAATAGCATCCATGAAGTGAGGGTTTTACAATTTCCTTTGAGGTGGAGTATATAGAAAATTTTGGTATAAGCATGTGAATGTACTCCATTGTAATACTACGACATTATATTGTATAAAAATATATGGAAAAAAGTTGGTTTTTGACAAGTTTTATTAGAAATCAAGTTCTTTATTATGGTTACACCTAAGATATGTCATTGTTAAACATAATGAATGGTTTTGTACAAGAGAGGAGACAATTCTTAGTGTTTTTAATTGTATTTTACGAACTGAGATAAAACCCTAACAGCAGATCCATAACGTAGATTTTCTTTGTAGCATGAACCATAGGTACATTGTCAGTAGAAATTGAATGTATCTTCAGTATTTGCATTGCGCAGCCCCTTCTCTAATCGAAATTTTTTTTTTTCCAAATCTAAACCATTTATAGATGTAATTTGTTTAATCATGCTACCTAAATCACTTTAATTGGAACTTATATTTTGTAAAAACTTGAATTTTTTTGAAAGAAATGTATAATATATATAAAAAAGTATGATATATGCTTGTATAATGTATTAAGGAAACTTATACAACTATTAGTTTTTCTTTTAAAAAATTCAGAGTGCATAGGAAAATGCTTGTATGTACACTTGGGCCCCCATAAAAATGAAAAAAAAAAAAATCTTAAAAAATATGAAACATGCGAGGTTTTACTTAAGGGGTGCTCCAAACCTTACAAGATTTTTAGATCAAACTGTATCTAGGATGAAAATGTAATGATGTGTATAAGAATGAGTAAAATTATATTAGGAAAAGGTAAAACTATATTGAAAATTGAAAAAGTTGTCTTAGGAATTAGAAAATTATATTGGAAATGGTGATACAAAAACAATCCAAGAATCTTATATGGTTTGAAACACGCCCGTAAAAGTTTTATGTCTCCTTATCCATAAATAGCGGGATTAACTTCCTTATGATCAGTAAATTATGTTGGTTCCTCGAAGGTATATAATTTCATTGAATTAGGACCTGATATAAGATATGTCGTCAATCAATTTCTACTATGGAATTATTAAGTGGCCTGCCCATCAAATTCTGAAGGAGAAACTTCGTTAAATATGATTGTAAATTATACCCTTACTTGTAGATATGACCGCACATTTAAGAAAATGATATAAATAATCATAAATTCTACCCTAATTCCAAATATAACAACACCCTTTGGTTCCATCGAATAATGGAAAAAAAATTTTCGAAATGACAAAATTGCCCTTGCACTCTCTTTAAAAGGAGCAGATTATGAGCATTGCAAAGGGAAGATTCCAACTTGGACTTTTGATGTGAAAAATCCATTACACTTTTCTTTATGTTTTTATATCGTTACCTTGATTTTTTCGTTATATCTTATTCCAGAGGCTTCTTCCCTGGGATATTTTCGTAACTCTACCTTATTTTTAACATCAGACAAATTGCATTCTCATTGGAATGAGGGATAGAATTCGTAGTCATTTGTGCCATTTTTTAAACAGAAATACTTCTATGAAACCGAATTTCATAAAATTAAAGAAAACACTTAGATTCATTTACATATATATTAGAATGTAGAAATACCTTATAAAATCATTTATCCACATATTTGCGATATTTTAGATGGTTTAGATGTTGAAAATACTACTTAAAAATTAATACTTAACATCAAATCATTTTATTACATTGATTTACACATTTGTAGATAGAGCGTATATACAATGATACTAGACAAATGAAAGAGTTTTCATGATAATATAAATGATACTAAATATAATGGATAGAGTGAATTTTTAAAAATAGAAGGAGTTTCATAAGAACATCGCTATATTTTAAATGTGTGGTGGCATTTGTAAATAAGAGTATAATTTGTGATCATATTTAAAATTAACCCACAAAATCTCTACAATAATACTGACATAATATTGAGCTACCTGAGTAGTGTATGACAGCTAAATAATATCGTGTGTGGTGATTGGATATGATTATTAGCGTGTGTATATTGATGGGTATCGATTGGCATGTGTATAAAGATATGAGCTTCACAGAGAGATCGTTTTCTATGGAACAGGACAAAGGTCAGCTGTTTCAGTCTAAAAAGTCAACTAATATTTCAATCATACAACACTGACTTCTCTAGAAGATAAAAAGGTTGACTACTTGCTTTAGAAAAGTCAACTGTTTTCTGTCTATATGAAAATATTGTGGATAAGTCTTATCCAGTTATACTTATGATCAAGATACCTTTTTGGGATAAGAATGACTATATATATATATATATATATATATATATATAAAGAACTAGTGATAAAGATCAAAAACACCTTTCTTCGGAAGTAACTCTTGTGAAGGTGTTCATTGAGAATTGCTTCCAAGAGTTCTGGAGCTTGACATGGTAGATTTGCAGTTATGCTGCCTAAGCAGATGAGTTAAAATGTGGTTTTTTTTTTTTTTTTGTTTTGATTTTATATCACCTTAGTTTAGATTTTGATCAAACCAAGAAAAAGTGAATTAAGTATGTTAATTACTCCATTAGCCATGTGGAGCCAGGGTTGAAATCTAAGAGACAGTTATTTGAACTGTGCTATTGTAAGTTGCACAATTGAAATTTACTAATGGAACCCAAACTTTGTGTTGCTTGAAGAGCCAAGTAGGTCAGAGCGACCCAACCACTACAAGTGCATTGTTTTTGTGATTTGGGATTGTACTATGATATGATATGTGTACGATTGTATTACTTTCATTTGTATAATATTTGTCTATGAGCCATTACATGGAACCAACAGTGTGAAGTTCAAAAATACCAAGTAGTCTCTGAAGTAAAACTCTTGCAATCCATCTCACTTAAAATCAATGTAATGGACCAGCACGTAAGTCCATTTACCTTGGTAACAAAAAAAAAAAAAAAAATCACAAGCAAATGATGGCTAGAGTTACAGGGCCATTGATTTTATGCATCCGCGCCGAAGTGAGGACGACTTCGGTCGTGCGCCGCGCGTTGAATCGTGGCCGTTTGTTTGGGTTCGTTACCTTAGCGCCATCCGATTAGAGTTAACGAGAATTTTGGAAGTAAGCCCTTGCATTCTGAAATAACAGCACAAAACAAAACAAGAAAAAAAGGTCCGCATTTCTGTTTTCGCTCCCGTCCCCCCTCCCTCCTGTCCGTCGTCTGCTTCGTCATCGGCTCACCACTCATGGCTGTTGTTAGTGTATATTTTTTCCCCTTACCCACTGCTCATCGCTGCTGCTAGGGTATCCATTTTCCTTTTTCCCTCTTCCTCTCTAATGCCATGACCTGCCATGATTTTGCGCAGAACTGGCCATGGTAGTTCACGTGTGAAAATGCGATTGGTGGCGTTTTCAGAAGACGACGACGCCAAGAGAATAACGGCAAAAAAGTGGTTGCCAGCGTGAGGAGAAACAGAGCTGCAGCAAATGGGTTTTTCAGTAAGAACAAATCAGCGGAGGAGACAAAGAAGAAGGCAGCGGCGACACAGGTGGCCGGTAGGCGGTCGACAACGATGTGCTTATGGCAGTCACCGGCGGTGATGGCAGCGGCATTTCTGATTGTGATAAAAAATTTAGTTTCGCTATTTTTTACTGGAGACGACATTTTCTTTGTTGTAAACGGAAATGGCTGCCGACAATTAAGCACAATCCCAGCCACTGCTCCATTGTCTTTAATTCCGTTGAGCCAACGGCAATTTGAGACCCATCAATCTCCAAGAAATCCACCATTGCTGTCAACAAGAATCGCCATGGCTACCCACCAATTTGTATCATAAACGGAATTTGTTGCACCAGCCTCCCTTGAGAAATCGTAAATGAATCACACAATAAAGCCCAAATTCCTCCCCTGCTTCTCTCCAAATTCACACCTTTTCTCTCTCTAGAATTATTTCAGCAATGCTTTGAAAACACACACCAATGTCACCAATTCCTGAATATTTTAATTTTGTCGTTGCTGGATATGGAAGCTCCGGCATCGCCGAACAATTAAAGAAGAAAAAGTAGCATCGGCATTTCCCTGTTCACGGGGAGTTTTTTGAAAATGTTACATAACTTACCATCCAACGGCGTCGCGTAATCCAACCTAATCGAACGGCTGAAAAATCGGCGTGGGGCGCGGCCGAAGTCGTCCGGATGCATAAAGTCAGTGGCTAGGGTTACGGATATATACATCAATAAAAGTTGAAAGGAATTTTATAGGATCAGCCATACTGCTGGTGAATAAGAAACTTTCCTTAGCAACATTACACCTGAGCTCCCAATGAGATCTCACACATATTGCATCTCTAATGCCATTCAAGTTCATTTGGAGGCCTTACGAAACATGTCTTTGATGTTAAGAGAAGCAATTTCAGCTTTTGCCCGCTTAGATTGTTTTCGACTGCTTGATGGGATCTTTTCCTTTCTGTCTTTCACCTGAGAATATTGGAACAGAATATCAAATGCCAAAAGGCTCTCTCTGCAGACGGGACTTCAACAAGCTGCAATATCTCAACTCTAAACCTTCCAATGACCAGATTTGTTTTACCTGTAGGGGATGTGCCGGCTCTGGAGGATTTTCTAAAGCAAATAGGACGGTTTCATGAGAATTGGCATGTCTTGCCACCTGCTGGACATCCAACCTAGAAACATTTGGCATGTAAGAAATGTAATGCGTCTACGACTAAAATATAAAGGTGCTGATTATGTGTTGCAATCATCATAGAACACAAAAGAAGATTCATTTACCAGCAGCAACAACAAAAGCAACACAAATGAATTGAGATCCCACCTCAGCTGATTGCATAAGAGATGCATCCAAGGATCATCCTTCAAATATTCTCCAACTAGTGAGACAGCATCAATCACTGTTGCAAAAGTAAACAAGGAAACCTGAGATGCCATCACTAACACAACCTGAAAAATAAACATTCTTGCATATATACATATGAAGATACCCAATGAACAACAACTGTATTCTCCGTTTCATTTGAGAGACCATTATGGTATTAGGGAGGATCACATCAGCCAATAATGATCTGTGTGACCTTATAAAAAATTGAAATCTGTACAGAGATGCCAATCTTTTAAATGAGCTTATAAATTATAAATAAATATCTCTATACATCAGCATAATCAAAAATTAAAACATCATATTTGGCCTCTACCAAACAGATTTATTTGCTATGTATTTAAATATATATCCGTACAATTGATATTGATGAAGCATTGGAAGACAATCTGAATCACAAGATTTCAATTTTCTAAATAAGAACCATCTCGCACCCATACATGAATCCTTTGTGCCGCAATTGGCATAATTTTTGTCCAGTGTCTCCAGTGTTAGCTTTAAGCGGTCCACCTGTCATGACACAGATGAGAGACAGATCAAGCATCTCTGAAAACTAAAATGATGGGAAACAGCAATGTACTTAAGATGCCATGTGTTTCTGGGCAAAGAATCAATGCAGAAAACCAAAAACTTTAAATGCATCTGATTAAATTAGCAATTATGGCTTCTTTTTAACTTTCGTTTGCTAAGATTTGAACCCTAGAATCATTCATATAAATGCATCACTATTGATTGGACCAATTATAGTATCTGAGGCCACAGGATTAGCCATATGCAAATGAATTGGGGAAAACAAGTTTCGCGCTTGTACCAGAATAGCATAGATGGAGCTCCATCACTTAAAATTATGTGGTTGGGCCTTTTGTCATAATGTATACAAGAAAGCTCCAGGAGAGAGTGGTGGTGAAGATTAGTCAGGAGAAAATTGCATCAAATAGTTTCTTTCAAATTATGCTGGGATGTTGAATCATTGATAAGGACAACAGACTTAAGAATTCAGAGACTACATTCACAGAGAAAGCATAAGAAAGGTTCTTGAATTATCTAGTGGGGGTATTGAGAAAATGAGGAGTCTCAGGAGACTATTTAACACAACTACACAAGGGAATGAAGGCCACCGAACCACTCTCCAGTTAATGTCGTATTACAAAGGACCAGAAGAACATATTTCTCCAATTTCTGTTCTGCAAAAAACAGCTAACAAATGAAAACCCAATGGACAGAGGAATAATCAAATGACTGTGACAGTTGAAAATCAATCCTTAAATAGGCAATGAAGATAAAGGATTCATATCACTACAGCAATTAGTTAGTAGCAGATTAATAGTTTTAACTAGATACATGTTTGCTGTGCAAAAATGAAAGCCCCACCTTATGGCATAATAAAGCTACAACTTTAGAGTCATCAAGCCTATAGAACTTCATCGATCCAATTTCTGCACAAAATATCAATCAGACATAAAATTATACTTCCAGTCAGTCTCAATAAACATGGTATTCATAACGTTCAATTTTCTTAAGAATTGGCACGGAATAATGAAGGATTCTGCTAAAAAACTTTATTTATATGTTTATAAGATTGCAACCTTATGATGTTAGATACTAAAATTCATTTTTTTGACAAAACATATATACTTCTGATCACATCCCCCAAATTCTTTCTGAATGGATCCTAGACTTACAAGTTCCCGTTACCCCTCGCATGTGGAATTTTTAAATATGAAAAGATGTAACCTCTTTTTCCTGCATGGAAAAGAAATGGAGCAATTACTCAACACAGGACAAGCATTTCCCAAATTGTAACTGCCAAGCAATATTTGCCATGCAAGCAATGTCATATTTAGTATTCAGAAAGTTATAGGTTTGCCCCATGAATGTTTGGGTTAGGATTATATAGGTTCGGTGACCCACATACATTCTGTTTGTGGTTTCATCGGCTAGTAATTATTAGTTCCAGATGGGTCTACACTTTTCTACCTTCTGCTTGGCAACTTCACTTGTGCTTTCATGAAGTGTGCTTTACATAGGTAAAACAGTCACATCAGGACCCACTTCAACTATAGCAGCAACACAGATTGTGTTCAATCAACCTCATTTAAGACTACACTTGGACAAGTGGCTTAACTCATCCTTTCTTTCTGATCCCTCAGGGAAATCTGACCCCAACCAAAATTCAATTATTTTTAGTTGGTCAAAGAACTTTTTGCGTCAGCTAGCTACCAAAAGGGTTTTGACCTCTACACTAACAGGCAAAGCGAGATAATAATTAAGCCACGTAGTTTATCGAGAAAACCTTTACACAGAAACCGGTAATGATAGGAAATATAATCTGGGTTGAAACAGTTATAGCGGAAGCATAGATAATAAAACAAGATCGAATAAATACTAACAAGGTTATGCACACAAGACACCAAGATTTACATTGAAAACCCTTTAACTAAGAAGGGAGAAAACCACAGAAGAGAGATAACAATCCACCATGATAAATGAGTTACGGAGAAACACACAGAATGACTCATTCATTCTTCAGATACCTCACACACACCCCAAACCAAAGCACTCTAATAACTCCTCTCTCATGCCCAATCGGGACGCCTCACATGATTCCACTAACTCCCTAACTGATATACCTCTGAATAAGACTCTCATGGTGACTTACGCAAAACCAATATGCACTCTCTTGCATATTCACCACACACTCTCATATGCAAATCATTGTGCAAATAACTCATACGCCACATTGGTAGTCGGCCACATCCCATCCTTCTCTCTAGATTATGTATGCTTAGCATCTCCTTTGACTTCTCAATATACGACTACCGCATATTAGAGCCACAAAATTACAGACATCTCTCCCGCCCATATCACCATCCTACGCCTCAACAAGTGCAGTATCTGTCTTTCTAGCTTTGTGTTTCCTTCACACATTATAATCACCTTAAATCAATATTGAGCAAAAAGTGATATGATCCTCCAAAAACCTATATGGATTCTTAAAGTAGGTTGCCAAAGAAGAGTTAATCTAATGTATCCACATAAGTGGTCAAAATAAAGCTAATGAAGATTGGCTTGAATTGGCAAGGGCTAGGTTAGAATTTTTACCAGTATTATGGTGTTACAAATAGGGTAGGGCTGAGTTGCCTGGAACCAGCCAATGTTGAACTTCTCTTCTAAACTTAGCACCTTTAGACATTGTCTGTTCTTTTCTTGCAAATTTGTATTATAATATGAAGATAAGAGGCAACTTTTCTTAGACAATTAATGGTATCCTTGCAATTTGCTAGTGGCATGCAATGAGGTAGAGAACTTCTCTCAGATGCAAGAAAGTAT
This sequence comes from Annona cherimola, assembly GCA_030490835.1. Classification (NCBI taxonomy): domain Eukaryota; kingdom Viridiplantae; phylum Streptophyta; class Magnoliopsida; order Magnoliales; family Annonaceae; genus Annona; species Annona cherimola. The sequence goes on from CM059971.1 coordinate 71,941,821, forward strand.
ATATCTAATGAATAGATATTTCTGACTAATCTTATAGATTTCTTTAGCATAAATTGACAAAGGTGTTTTGTGGGAAGTCTAAAAACAACAGATGGCCATATCCTTCATCTCCTCATAAAGTTTCAAACTTGATTAGTTATCCATTGCTGATTAGACACCAAGAAAGTTCTTTCAACCTTGCCATCTTCATCGAAAAACATTCAAAGAAAATTATTGTAAGCTCATAACGTTTATCAAGAAAAGAAAAGAATTTTTATGTCTTCCTAAGAATAAATCTCAAAAAGCATCAACGTCAACTCAAACGTTGCATCATTTCATTCAAAGAGGTGGATCCAAATGGCAACCTTGTCTACAGTGCGTCTACTTAGTTTAAACATAGGCAAGGAGAATATGATTGAATAATAATACAAAACTATCGAGAATCTAACACCCTTTTCATCATTCTGTCCTACACGATGGACCAGTACAGGATTCATCCATACTGATAAGAAACTCACCGATACTACATGAAACAATATGCATCCTACTGACAATTGCACATGACAAAATGAGTAACTTGGTGAAAATCACATTTCAAATAATAACTAAATAACTTATTCTCAAAAAGAACAAAAGAAAATATAAAATGTCCGCACGAATTTTATTTTAGAAAGAATAGATAGAAGGAACAGTTACCTTTCACTTCACAAACTACTTGCATACAATCCTCAGCAATAGCTAGGAGATGTTGATATCCAGGGTAACCTTCGATAAACATGATTTCATCTAACTTTCTGAACTTCCCAGGATCATTCTCTTTCTGTTATCCAAAAATGGCAGATAATATTTTAAAGGAGAAAAAGAAGGACAAGAATGTAGAAGAAAGCAGTATCACATATTTATATGACAGCTACAATTCTCCAAAAACAAGCACAGAGGAGTACCAGGAATTCCCAAATATAACCATGAATTTTCACCCTAATTCCTTGCATATCCACAAAATTTCAAAAATTCCTCTTATACCCATAAATTTTCTTTAAAATTCCTCTCTTACCCAAGCTGTCATTAACGGCACGAGCCACTGTTAGCAAACATGCACAATTACTGATATACACATGTAGTTTCTCCGCACAACCGGACCACTATTTCAGTACTCCATCATCTTCTGCATCTGTTTCATGGCTGCCATCACAAATCACCATTCAAGCAGCCCTCTTCTTGCTGGAAAACCCAAAGTGCCATCCTGATTTTGGTCTCAAACTGAGCTCCAGCAACAATCCATCATCTAAAATCCTCAAAACTCCGAGTGTCATCCTCAAACCCACCAAGCAAAAATTGCATGAACAGCAAGGCTCCTATCCAGCAGCCATGAAAACATCTTCTTCCTCATGGAGTTCACACATGGCTGCCCTCTAAATCAGCAACAGCCCATGCTATGGCCCAGCAATTGGATCACCCTCAGCCTTCACCACTCCCCCCTGCCATTCCATCCCCAATAGAAGAAGCCCAAAAGCAGACAATTTCCTCACCGTTACAGTAGCCATCATATTCTCTACATTTGGCCTCTTCCGATGGCATGACTGCCACCCAATAAAAATCGCACAAACAATAAAGATAGAGGCCTGATACTTCTGGGCTTTTATTTCAGTCAGTCCCAATGGATGAGCTATGGTTTATCATCTTCCGCTAATTGCAAAATCCAAACTGTAGCACCTCAAATGGCTGATGTCCCCTTCACAACAACTTCCCAAAACAGATCCTTAGCTGCATTGGCTCCCACAGATATTGATTAGCTGATGCCTCCAACAAAAATAAACCCCACTTGATCCTCCCAAATCCACTAAACCTGGCCATTTTCATTATTCCCACCAGCCATACAAGAAAAAATCATCACCACGAGTGCTCTAATGATAGGTAGGTAATTTCAGCATTTCGAAAAATATCAAAAATTAAAATTTTAAAGTAGCTAATGGAGGTTAACGGCATGTGTATGGAAGGAATTCTTGGGAATATTCATGGCTATGGGAGTCATTTTCGAAAATCCATGAGTATAAAAGGAATTAGGAAAATTCATGGGTATATTTGAGAATTTTCTGAGTAATATAAGGAAAAAGGAAGCTAAGTCTAGTTAATGCTCCAAAATAATGCACTTCGCCAGAGTTACCAATAGTCCAGTCTCCCAAATTTGGTAGAAAGATGACTCTATAGTTGGAGTTGTCATTACAAATTCCTTGGACCGCTATGGACATACTCCATGAATCCAATCATTCTATTCTGAATTGTTATCTCTTGATTTTGAACTCAAACAGCTGGTTCTGTGAGTATATTGTTTTGTGCATATTGATGGAAAATAGATAGTAGACACGAGAAGCAAATGGTTATATAAGGATGCAGACATTGATGATTAAAACTATTGCTCATTAAAATTAGTAATGAATGAAATAGTGAATTTTTAAAGGCGAACTTCTCAGTGTCGAAGATAGGAGTCATGGCCTTGCAGGACATGCTAAAACAGTACATGTGCATCATCATCAGTGGGAACACAATTTCTAGTGTGTGTGTGTGTGTGTGTGTTTTTGCCAATCAAAATTATTGATCAAGCAAAGAATCAGAATATATATATATATATATATGAGAAATATTCAGGTATGTAACAGCGGTGCAGTTGCGCCAAAATGGGCCCCACGTGATCATAAAATTATAATCTACTCCGCCTATTGTATTTAGAATAATGTATTCTATTACCATATCAATTTTCATCCCAATCAGATATGTGCATAGACTCCATCTGAAAATGGTATAAATTCAATGTAATAAAATAGTTTGATGTAACTAACAACTTTAAAGTGGTTCTTTCAACATGTAAACTATTTGCTATAAAATTTATACATGGATAAATGATTGTATAAAGTTTTATTGCATTCTAATATATGTGGGGCCCATTTTTGGGCAAATGTACCGCGCAACTGCACCGAAACAACTATATATTGATCAAGCAAGAATAATATAGACTGCGATAAATATAGGACACGTTTGACATAAGGATGTAATGTAGATTGAATAAACCATCTATGCTATGGATCAATTTCAGAATAAATGCCAAGGGCAGAATCTTAGACAAAATAAATAGCATGGCTTCCAAGCCATGGTTGAAGTCACCAAAGCAAAACATGTTATGTTGCAAATATTAACCTATATTGTACTGCACCTTCATTCGAGCTTCCTCAAAAATAGGCAGCAAAATAAAAACAGGATCAACTGTGGTTGCAGTATACAGGCCCCCATCTGTGCTATCACCCACAGAAAAGTTAAGAACACATGAAGCTGTAAATCTGCTCAAATCAAATCCCAATTTCCACGATATATAATTGTACAATCGTTTTAATGTGAAACATGAAGAAGGATTTTAATTCAGAAGAATGAGTGGTAGCCTCAGAAAAGAAATAATACTTGAAAACAGAAGTCCCATATTGTTAATTTTAGAACATTGAGAAACATACAACATGGATTGTTGCATGCATAAAAAGGATTCTGAATAATGCAAGTTGCACTGAATTGTCCATTATCCTTCCAATACATTTCCTCAACAATTAATTGAACATGACCAGGATTAATCCCCAAAAGTCTCTATGCATCCTAGATGATAAAGAAGTTTCTTGATGAAAGGTATAATGGATAGATTTGATAAATGACTTCAAACAGTTTCATGGATGGCTTCAAGAATATCTCAAAGAATCTAAAGGATGGTTATAATGATAGATAGGTTAAAGAATAAATTGTGCTAATATGATTTGACTATATCAATGCTTTAGAATAATTGGGTGCTTTTACCATAGATTAAAGGGTAGAAGACAACATGCTTTGAATAGTTAATTGGTATAATACTTATCTAAAAATTAATTAAATACTTTCTTATTGATTAATAAATGATAAAACATTGATAATAATGACTACAGTATTTCTATCTTAATTTGCATGTTTCTATGCACTTGTTTATACTCATTCTTATGTTGTATATATTCAGAGGTTGATAAATCTGCTAAGATCACCCATGCAGCTTAACTTTTATAATTTGCATTATATTTTTGTCACATTTTGTGATTTCATGTCTTGAAGTATGAAATTAAATACCTAATATAATATTTTTATTCTTCACTCATATCCAATCTTCTATTGTTTACATCTACCTGTCCCATCTGCATTCTCCAGTATCAATAAAACTTTTGCATTCAATATAGCTTTTGGTTCTGGAATTGCATTTTTATTTGTCTTAATTTGTCTTTAAGTTTCTTTGGAAAATTCCTTAATTCTCTTCTATGTTTTCAACATTTCATATTTTACTACCCAATAAAAATAAGATTATCTTCAATAATAATAATAATAATAACAACAATTTTTCAGACCTGCACCGAAAAAGGATAAACAAGGAAAAATACATCTTGCCACAAGTCAATCGGAGAGAAGATCAAGGTCTATCACAGGGCAATCCGAAAGAAGATTCGCAAAACTTTATACATAGAAATTAACTTTAATAAAGCATAAATTCTTGCACTATTTTTTTAAAAAAATATTCCTAAGATGCAAAATTATCAATTCAATAGCAATAAAACATAGCCTGCACATACAAATGATTAAAAATCACATTTTACCTTCAGAGACATAATTTCCCAAGAACCAAGAGCCATAAGACTGCTTAAACCAGTGAAGTTCTTGAAGAGAGTTGTTTAGGAAGGCATAACTCGTTGTCAGCCCTGCTCAATTACAAATATATCAGTTTCAGTTCTTATGCAATCTTTCACATGTAGATAATATAGCATTTTCAGCATTTTTTTGCAACCAGAAAATAGCATCCAAAGTACGATAAACAACAAAAACATTGCTCACAATGAGAATGAAGCATATTTTTAGTACTAACATTGCATTTACATAAATGGACCACCAGGAAGTCAGTCCCAAATGTCAACAACTAAAGGTCTGTTTGCCCATGCAGCAAGGGAGCTTTCCTTTTTTACCCGCACGGTCTTTATACATGTGTTTGTATTCTGCCATTTCCGGAAGTTAAAAAATTCCTTTAAAGTGCATTTAGCCAGAAGCTTGAAATTCAAGCTTCCAGCTCAAAGCACAAGACAGCTTTTCATGCGGCAAAGCATGGTGGTCACTGCCAGGTCAATTGGCCAAAAAGGCCCTAAATCATTACCAACTGTATTGATGCATATTAGGACAAACATTCACCATCAAGCAATTTCTTCCACATGTATCAGCAGAAGCTATTGACAGATTCAAATATACAGGTTGGGTCACCGAAAAGATTACACAATCCCAAAAGGAACAGGTACACTAGAAATTCAGAGTAAGATTTTCCTTCTTGTAAGAAGGATAATTTTTATCATTTTCGAACTTTTACAGACAAAGATGCTACAAAAGAAAAGGGAAAAAAAAAAAAAAAAAAAAAAGCATCACATCCCAACACTTAAGCAGTGGATAGACTTGCTAATGGACCAAAAATACCAACTTAAGCAGCCCAACCAGTCAGCAAGCAGGCCAAAATCCATTTTATGAGAATTTTTGGAGGGCCAACAAAATTTCCAAACACATAGCACGGCAAGCCCTAAAAACAAGCATCGGAGAAAGTAGATGGAAACTAGCAGCATATTAGACGTAATCTACAGTCTGCAGATATTAGAACTTACAATCTATATGTTAACGTTTACTCCAAATCATAGGCACAAGCCACATGACAGCACATTTTTTTTAAAAATCTTCTTTTAGTGCTTGAAACCTGTGAACCTATGATTTGGCAAACATGATTTCACAATCCCTTTCTTAATTTTCTTTATCATGGAAGCCTTACCTCCACAAATACAAGACCAGCATAGGGCCCATGGGACATATATTATTCCATTGAGATGCTTTAATGAAATTATAATTGTACATGTTTTGTGTGTGGGTGTGCGGTTCGGTTCACACTTAAATATATATATGCATGATGCCAAAGACATGAATACAAGGTAATTGAATAACGTACCCGATTGAGGATGGCGTAGCAGAAGTATAGATCCATCTAAATTCCAAACTTTCGCATTCTCAGGAAATGTTGCACCAGAAACTACAAAGCATGTTGATAGATTGGATTACTAGGCAAAAAAAATACCCTTTTCGTATTAGCATACTTAAACACATTATGTAGTAGTTCTCTGATAATTTAGTCATGAAAATCAGCACTTCTAGTTCTTTATAATGATACAGGAAAAAAAATAGAACAACTGTAAAATTTTCAAACCTTTGGGTTTGAGGAACAAGTTCCCTAGGTAACTATTTCTCCAAAGAGCTTAAAATAAGCTAGAACAGCTTCTAAAGAGAAAAACAAGCACCAATTTCTAATAAGAAATGAACCTTTTAACATGCATTTGATCCCCTCTTCATAGGCCGTAACTTTGATGGGGCCGTTTTGCTGGAATGAAGGCAGGGAGGAAAATATCTTCCTTCCGCCTCCATTTGACAAGGTGTGATCTTTCACACCGGTCGAAAACCCATGCTGTTTTCAACCACCCCTATCACCTTTCAATTTTGTGGGATTTACCGCAACTGTTCAATTACTTTCGAATCAAGTCACTAACAATGCAATCAATGCTACATGAAAAATTGCAAAGGTTCCCAAGGGATCTTCTCTCACTCACAGCTGCCCCTTTCTCTCTCTCGTTTCCTCTATCATCTTTTCTTGTTCCTCCTTGCCACTGCCTGCCATAACACTGATCGCCCTCTCTTCTTGTCACATCGCCCAATCCTTCTTCCCCTACAACGACGCTGTCAACCCTGATGGCCACATCCTGCCCTTTCTTGTGTTGTAGCTCATGGAGTTCACCAACGCCATCTTCTCGGAATCTCCTTCAATAGTTCAACCACGTGATCACCGATGGTGCCACCTTTGAGAGCTTCCTCAATACCTAATTGGAGATCTCCAAGACTGGCACTGCCTACATCTCGAACCCCCATCATCTAACTATGCTTCCTCGACATGAAAAAAAAAAAAAAAAAAACCTTGTCCACCTCCCCTTCTCTTCCCCAAACAAATTCCAAGAGCGATACAAAGTGCTGCCATTGTGAGAGCGGATTTTCCATTTCTTCCCTAGAGTGATCTTGAAGCTCAAATCAAATGCAAACATGCATGACAACGAATTATTGAGTCCCCTACTTGCTGCAACTGATAAATGAGGATGAGCTCACTGGATCATTATTTTTGTTGCTGCAATTCGGAGAGCTCTCCGTACGGTTTTTCTTGCCACAAAACTAAAGCAAATCTAAAACATCAGTTGCTTCAACATGAAAGGGATAGGATAAACCACATTGAAAAAAATGCAAGTGGCTGCGAAGCCTGTATTAGGAAGGAGATTCAAAGCAGCTTCCTAGCATGCAACAAGATGATGTGCTTCACGGTTTCAAAGAAGGTACCAAAATTGCAAGAGGGTTTCGCCGGAGCTAAGATGAACAACAATAGTGATGGTGTTGGACTTGCTAGATGGACAGTTGGTTCCTCATCTATGTACTGCAATTTTTAACAGAAAAAGTTTGAATTGGGTTTTTCAAAAGGACTTGGATTATTGCAGTTATTCCATGGAATAAAAGAAAATACTTGAATTGGATTTTTTGAGCACACATTTCATCTATTTGTTGGTTTTATTATGGAAATAGAAAATCACATTTTGTAAAGTCTAAACAATTGTTTGGAGCTACAACAATTATTTGATGCAATTGTTATCATCATTACTCTTTTTTTCAAGATGTTAGATGCAAATCTGGCGCTAATCTGCTCTCCAGAGAAGACAACAGGTGTAGGAAGTGACGAGGTTGCAGCGTTGTTGGACGAGGTGGGGCGATGTTGGAGCTGTTGCAATGGCAACGGGTGCAACAAAAGAGAGAAATGGGAGGGAGGAGGGAGAAGAGAGGCTAGCGCTATGGGTAGTCACAGGAGGAGGGAGAAGAGAGGAGAAAGGAGAGAGGCCGAAAAGGTGGCTGAGAGAGAAGAAGTGGGAGAGAAAATGGGGGAGGGAGCATGCAGGTATGGGACTGTTAGCAATTTTTCATGCAGCATTAATTGCAGTACTAGAGCCGGGATTCAAAATTTCATCAAATGGCCACTGTAAATCCCGTAAGATCCAATGGCAGAATGGGGTGGTTGAAAACAATATTAGTTTTCGACTGGGCATAAAAGATCATGCCTCTTATTTGACACGCTCATCTACAGGCATTTTTTTTATGGAGATCTACTGGCATGTTTGGATACCACAAGAACTTTTCAAACAAAAATTTTTCAAGGGTGTGTTTAAGAAATGATAAAACTTTTGGATAAAAGATCATATTAGTTTTCGACTGGGCATAAAAGATCATGCCTCTTATTTGACACGCTCATCTACAGGCATTTTTTTTATGGAGATCTACTGGCATGTTTGGATACCACAAGAACTTTTCAAACAAAAATTTTTCAAGGGTGTGTTTAAGAAATGATAAAACTTTTGGATAAAAAGTTTTTGAAATAAGATAACATGATTTTAGATAATAAGGGTAATAATGAGGAATAAATATAACAAAGATAAAATAATAGGTTAGTTGTATACGTAGTTGGCGTAGAAATAATTGAAAAGTAGTGTAGTTATGAAGGAATATGTGAAGAAATAATTTTAAAATAGAATAATTATAAATGGTGAAAAGTTTTATATTGTAAAGTTTTGGATTAAAAAGTTTTATACGTAACTAAAAATGCCCCTAAAATTTTTTACTTTTCACAGCTACCCTATTTTTTATTCATTTATTTACATCTTCCTATACAATTACCCAACTTTTCAATTATTTCTATACAACTAACTTATCTATTTTAACTTTATTATCTTTACTCATCGTCATTATCCCTATCATATTATATCATTTTCTCCCAATTTAAAAACTTTTACAGTAAAAACTTTTCATTCAAAAGTTTTATCACTTCTCAAACACATCCTACATAATCCTCCTTTCTCCATGTTCAGCATGCTATTGTTGTTAGACACTATCTTTCCCACCAAAAGATCTATTTATTTTATCTCTGTCTATTTCATACTAAATCATCGTTCCTCTTGCCTCTCCTCTTATTTCTAACCAAAGAAGCCCTAAATGAGTAGTTCACTAAAAGGACAATTTGGAGTATGGAGCTCATGTTTCGCTATACAAACTTGTCCATCATGTGGACGAGAGATGAGAGAGAAATAAAAGCAGGAAGTGATTCTTAAATTGCAAGGAAAATAGTAAGTAAACATAGATTCATGAATATCGTTAAAAAAATTGGTTTGAATCACATGTTTCTATATACATTTCCTCTCTCAATGTAGTTGCAGCCAAACAAACTCTTGGAATATGTCTAAATATAAATCTTCTCTCAAAGTAGTGCACCCAAACATACCCTTACAATATTACCCATATATATATGATCACATAGTTACCCAAGGCAATGACTCTATCTATGAAAAAAGACCATATCATGGATTCTAGAACCATGGGCTCTTCAAAAGCTGGAAGAGAATGTCTTGATTCACTAAGCAAGGGGTGTTTGTATTTTACAGACAAATTCATTTATTTTAGCTTAACCATTTAAAAAAGAAAAAATGTAGAAATCCCCTATATGTCCTTCCTTAGAGCAGAGGTTGGTCAGAGGGAAATGAAAATCATCAGCAGAAATGCCCTAATTACAGCATTGCTTTATCATATTGGTCTTGAAGGAAACATAACATTCTGAAATGGTTTTCGAGCAGTAAACATCCTAGATGGCTTTTTTAGGATGTTGACCCAGAACCTAGCTTCAACATATATCGATGTTTTTTTTTTTGATGAGTTTTTAACCAGCTCGAGCTTTTCATATGAAGAAATCTTTGGAAGGTATCTAGCAGTTCATGAGTGAACTTATGAGGGTACCAACCATAGCACATCCAAAGTCTAGGATCCAGCATGCCAACTTGCTTGACAGGCAGATTTAGCCAATACATACCAAAATTATGAGAAATAGGAATAATGATGTCATTCATTCATGTCAGATGAAAGTGTCATTTTTCTCTAAGAATAATGTGAAAGCATCCATACAAGCATATGTGTCGGACAAAACAGCAAAATTGCATGAGGTATTTTTTAGAAGTCCTGTTGAATGACATGAGCAAATGAAGAGGATTTTGTTTGATACAGTCTGCTTTCAGGAAGTACAGAAGATAGAAGAATAAATGTCTTTTGTTGGGAAACTCCAAAGCTAGTTTCAAATGGCAAATATTGAAATAGAAAATCCTATGAGAGAATTCAAGTTGGATAGTCAAAGAAAGGAATTGATGAAAGCAAAAGTTGTACAACCTAAGAAGGAGCACAGTTAGGCCCACCTCTAATGAAATGACAATTAAAGAACTAGATGAAAGTTATTACACAAGGGATAAATGGAAAAATGATCAATCATAGAAGGATTAGCTAATGACCAGGAATGGCTAAGGCAATTGAAGGGAAGGAAGAATACCAGGGAGCACGATTGCACTTTTGAAGCTAAATATGAGTCATCCACCATAGAACTAATTTATTTCTTCGTTTCAGGTCTATTGGCTCTCTACATCATCAATCTCATGCCGGTCTCCCCAATCCCAACTTCGAAGTACATTATAGCCATAGCTAAACATAGAATGATAGTAAAAGGGGGAAAATTTGTAATATATATATATATATAGAGAGAGAGAGAGAGAGCTTACCAAAGAACAGCATAGAGGAAAGCAAAAGCTAATAAAGGACTTACGATTTGCTGCAACAAGAACACGAGTTTCACTGGTGCCATTTAGTTGGATCATTTCCAGACAAATTTCTGTGCAGCTTTCTTGAAGAAATTATCAATCCAACACAGAAGGCTGTTTTAGCCCCTTCACTGCAATCACAAGGAAAAGCCAGAATTACAACCTCAAAAGTTGATCTTTCAGCTTAACGACTTAAGTTGATCCAAGAAAAAAAGAGTTACGGTACAAAATGTGAAGCACTTCAACCACGCACATGAACCTAATTCTTCATATCCTCCATGAATTAAATTTTGGAATAAGAAACCACAAGCAGCACAAATAATAAAATGGTCATTTCATACGGGTCCAAAAACATTTTTTTGACTAAAATACCCATATGTTTAAAAATCCAAAATAAATATATACATCTCTCCAAAATTCGTAAAAATTGATTTATAGATTAAACATAACTAGAATAACAATTTTGTAAGAAAAATAAAAAAATAAAAAATATATATTTTAGACCGGTATGAAATGATTAGGCCTCTATATTACAAAACAACGGAAACACAATACATGCGAAGCTAACCTTAGGTACATGCACCCTAGGCTCCTCTCTTAGCTTATGAGTATTTGGCTGCTCAAAATCTTGCTATAATATAAATAACAAATTAATGCGACCCATGACTGAAAAAAGGATTTCTGGTGTCAGAAACAATCGGTTCGAGCTTTTCAATGGTATCAAAGCCTGGCAATGGACCTAGAGGTCATGGGTTCGACTCTCAAAAGGGGCGACCTAGAGGCTAGATTAAAATTACTAGAAAGTGAGTGGAGCTATGCCAAGGGAGAAAAGGGCTACCATTGACCAATATCACCAGAGTGAGACACTAAAGTAAGCCGTTGTAGAGGTCAACCCTCAAAGGAAGGTGCATTGATGCGACCCGTGACTTAAAAAAGGATTACATTAAAGGATTTTTGGTGTCAGAAATGATCAGCTCGAGCTTTTCGTATCACAAACATGAATCACGAATCATGCATCCCAACTTACAAAAAAAGGTGTGTTATATAGAAAACAGGTCTGCTTCCATATAACCCCCTCAAATTTTAAGATTTTGATGTTTGATGGAAAATCCAATCTATTTATTACATTTAACATCATTTGTTTAGTTATGAAATTATATTTTATCCAAATCCAATAAGTGCATAGGTCACATTTGCTCAAAAATAGGTACATTCATGCGTAAATCAAGGAAAGTGCTTAGATCCATTCACATATATATTAGAATGTAGTAATATTTTATAGACTTATTTATCCATGTAGTAATGATATTTTAGATAGTTTAAATGTTGAAAATAATACTTAAAAATTGATATTTATCATTAAATCATTTTATTACGTTGATTTCTGTAGATATGGCCCATATATAGTGATATTAAATAAATGAAAGAATTTCCATAATAATATAAGTTATGCTAAACACAATAAATAGAGTGGAATTTTTTTATCAATCATCTAAATGTTGAAAACGAAGAAAGTTACATAAAAAAAGGTTTTATAGAAGCATTCCCGTATAGCAAATATAACAAACATTAGTTTTTGAATATTCAAACAAAAATATCATAATAACATGGTGATAATTTCATAAACTATCTTGGCTTACGTCTCAAACTAATTCTTTTCTTTATTTTGACTCTTCTACCTCATGCATTTATACGAGCAGCTACCGCTAAAATATTGTTTTCTTCCAACAAATTGTAGATTTGTTTAAAGGAAAAATATATACATATATCATCACAACTTTCGAAAAATGATTTTTTTTTCCGCACAAGAACCAAATTCTCCCTACAGAAATCCACATTGAATGTGAGGCAGGAATGCAAAATGACATTTTTTTCCCTCTCAAGAACCAAATTCTCCCTACAGAAATCCACATTGAATGTGAGGTAGAAATGGCAAATATAAGAAGGAGATCAATGGCTAGCAAAAGGATGTTATGAATGGGGGGCGAAGAAAATTCATAAATGTTCTATAATTGTAGGACACAGCATTGAAGTGCTTGCCTGTAGTTAGGTAGCTTCAGCGGCTTAGCTGGAGATGTGAGAGAATTAGTCGCGCTGGGAATCGGGATGTGGGTTTTGGCAACTGGTGCAGCATAAGAAGAAGAGAGCTTAGAACAGCTAGCTAGTGCTACGCAGATGACGATGTCTGCCCTTGTTGCGACCCTTCTCCCCCCTTACTCATCAATCGTGATACAGACGCAGGAAGAAACCCAGAAAAGAAAACTCCTTTCGCGGGAAAGTGTAGTAGGCAGCAGATAGGAAAGCTGCGTGGCTTGGGCTGGAGTGCGGACTGGACCAGCAGGGCTTCGTCTCTCACCATCCACGGAATTTCTCGCTGGCAACCTCTTTTTTTTTTCTTTTTTTTTTTTAAAAAAAAAGGATGCGGCAACTGCCAACTGTAATAATGGAATCAAAACCGTTCGCATTATTTACAATTATTTATTTTATTGTACTATCAAAAATATAATATTGATATGAGTATTCGCTGAGTTTTACCTATTTTAAAAATACACAGTTATATTAAAGGATTGTAATCATTTATGGAGTCATTCATCATAAAAATATAATGCATCGAACAGTCGAATCAACACCTTCATAATTAAAAATTAAATAATTTTATATTTTAATTTTACATATTTATCTAGGGTGTGTTTGGGAATGGACAACTTTTGATGAAAAGTTGTACATAGTAAAAGTTATTAAATGATGTGATATGATAGGGGTAATGATGAAGAGTAAAGATGATAAAGTTAAAATAGATAAGTTAATCGTATGGGTAGTGGTGTAAAAATGATTGAAAAGTAGGGTAGTTGTATAGGAAAATATGAAAAAATAATTAAAAAATATGATGATTGTAGAGAGTGAAAAATTTTAGATTAAAAAGTTTTAAATTGACATTTTTTCCTAATTGCCAAACACACCCCTAGTAAGGTTATCAAAATTGTTAGTTTAGATGTTATTAGAATTTTTTTTTACGAAGCATGTAACTAGATTTCTTACTATAGAAATGATGGGAAAAAAAAATTCACATACATTTTAAGAAAACTATTTGGATAGGAGCAATTGGTGAGAATGGCCACGTCGTGGTACACCGGCCTCAAATGTTGTCAATACTACTTCAAAACTTAGTGGTGGCTGGGGGTTTATGTTAGACATTTAAAAATTGTTAAAATATCTTAGAATTTGATTGTAATATCAATTGAGATAAATGTAAATACTAAAATATATTAAAAAAAAAAGAAGTTTCTGCAATGGAATTGACACAATGAGACTAGAATGGAAATAAATATGATAATTGTATAAAAAAATATGAAAAAAATTGAAATATAAAAATAAAATGATTAAAAAAATAAGGTGGGTATGTATTGACTTTTGTATTACGCTCATTTCATTTCATTTTTACATTGCCAATACTTCCTAATATAATGTAAGATTTCCTCAAGGCTAGTTTAGAAGTATATAGGAATGCAATTATGTATATTTGGGAATAAAAAAATTGTAATGGAAATGTAAAAAATTAATAGAAAATTTAAAAATTATCTTGGGCATGAAAAGTCTCACATAAAAAACATCTCATTCTTTCGAAACGCTCTCTATTATGCTTTTAAATTATTTGTTTACATATTTTCATACAATTACATAATATATTATAATTTTATTATTTTTACTTTTAATCAATACCCTTGCCATCATAATATATTATATTAGGTTATTCACTTACTTTTATTGAACTTTTCCCTCGTAATTTTTTGCCTTATATGAGTGCTGAAATTTTCATACAATTTTGAATCTTTCTAGGTAAGTAGGAGTAAAATTTTCTCCTTAAGGATCTGGTTTTGGAGGATTTTATCTTCTTATATGGTAGAGTTTGGATCTCGAAGAAAGAATTTTGAGAAAGTTACTGAGTTAGTATCTTCCATATATGAATGAATATCAACTGTCATGTTATACATTACCCGTAAAAAAAAAACTTTCTTCCCTTAAATTTGCATAAATGCTAAAGGCACCTTCATTTGATAGTGTAGAAAAAATATATGAAAAATTGGTAGATAGATAAAATTTTAAAATATAAAAGGTAATGTTGTAACATAATAAGAATAATCATGTGAGTGACGTGAATAAAATTAAAATAGATAAAATGTTTATATAAGAAGAGGCAAAAAAAAAAAAGATTATAGTGTAGGATAATTACATATAAAAGTAAGTGGAGAAGTTGTAAAAAAAAATTTTAAAAATCTTTGTTACAACACAAGTGTGCTTCCCATAACCATCCAGCGTGGGCATTATTTGAACGTGACTGATACCGCACCACCCCATGAATATTACAAGGATATGTTGTGCAATATAAAAAAAAAAAAAAATTCAGACAGAAACTTTTCACTTTTCATGACTGTTTTATTGTTTAATAATTTATTAACATTTTATTTATAATTATTATACTTTTAATCATTTTCGCATAGCTACTTAGAAAATTTATTTATTTATTTTAGTTTTATTTTTTTTTTACTCCTCATCATTACTTACTTCTATGATGTCATATAATTTCTTTCTAATTCAAAAAATTTTTACACTAAATTTCTCATCAAAAGTCTTATTATTTTCTAAATGCATCGGAAATTTATAACTACACCGTGAATCAGTTGGATTTGTTATAAAAAGTATAGAAAAATTATGAAGCTTGATCTTAAATTTTATATTTTTCAACAAGTGATCTTATTAGCCCAGACTAAGTAGATGCCCCGTATAACTCATCTCAAAAAACTCATTTACAACAACTTTTTTTCTCCATACACTTGTTAATCTAAGTGTATTTAGCATACAATCTGAGTTTTTCTATTTTTGGATATATGTATATATTTTTTTGATATTTTTAAATATTTATGTATATATTTGTATTTAAAATACTCATATCTTTAAAAATTTTTAAAAATATACACATATCCAAAAATAAAAAACTTGATTTATGTGTTAAATATATTTAGACAGACAAGTGTATGAAGAAAAAATTTTAAAAAAATTGTAAATGAGTTTTTTGAAGTGGGCTAACCGAGACAATTACTTAGCCTAGTCTAACATAATCATTGCTGTTTTTTAATTTCCAAAATACTTCTGATCTTTGTTTATAAAAATTTTCAATTACAAAAGTGCGCGCAAGGTAAAGTGTACACGAAAGATCATACAAATTTTCAATTACAAAAGCGCGAGCAAGGTAAAGTGTACACGGTGAAAGTAGATAATAAATATAAGAGTGCGGTTTGATATTCACAAAAAAATAAATTTTCCTTCATAACTATGTTTATGAAAAATAATACGAATTAAATACACTTAAAAACTATGTTTATAAAAAATAAAAATAAAATAATTTTTCCTTCATAACTATATTTATGAAAAATAATATGAATTAAATATGCTTAAAAACTATGTTAAATAAGTATACTTAACGTATAAATTAATTTTTATGATTTTCGTATATGTGTATATATTTTTTTCGAGATTTTTAAACATAAAGGTATTGTAAAAATATTAAAAAATATATACGTATATTCAAAAATAATAAAACTTAGTTTATATGTTAAATACACTTAGATGAATAAGTAGATAAAGAAAGAAGTAAACAAATATTTTAAATAAAATTTTTAAGACAAGTTAAGCGAGCCCTCATTAGCCTGCAAAGATATATTTGAGAAGTAATAAAATTTTTGTATAAAAAATTTTTAATATAGAAATTGTGAAATTGATATAAAATAATGTTATATGATAAAGATATGATAAAGATAATTATGAAGAATAAAGAGAATAAAATTAAAAGAGATAAATTAGTTGTAGAAAAACTTTTCAATTATTTTTGGATATATCAACCAAAATAGATAAATAATCAACCAAAACTTTTCAGTCAAAAACTTTTCACTCTCCATAACTACTCTATTTTTTAATTATTTTTTCACATTTTTCTATACAAACTACCCTACTTTTCAATCATTTCTACACAACTACCCATGCAACTAACTTATCTATTTTAACTTTATTCTCTTTACTCCTCATCATTACTCCTATTATATCACATCATTTTCTATCAATTTGACAATTTCTACTTCAAAAACTTTTCATCAAAAGTTTTATCCATAACCAAACACACTCGTAATGATGCAAAAATGATTAAAAAGTGGAGTGGTTTGTAAGAAAATTTTGAAAAAATAATTAAAAATATAATAATTATTATTAAGTAGGAAATGGAGAGGGAGGACGGACAGGTACTATTATCCTCCGTATCTTTTTCTTCGTGGCAGGCGCCAGGCAGGCAAACATAGGGCAGTATTGGAGTAGATTTCCCGCTTCCCGAACCTTTCTGTCTTCATTGGAAGTCGTTTTGCTTTCCGTCCTTGCACGCAGCAACCAAGCCTCACTCCCACTCTGCCGAAGGAGCAGCGCCTCTTCTCCCGCCGCCGCCGCAAACTCCAGCAACTCATCACTTTCCTAAATCTCCCCAAGGCAGAGCCTCAGTTTTTTTTCTGAAATTTGCTTTGAATAATGATTTATCAGAAATTTGCATAAAAGATCATCAGAAATTGATGGGTTTTCGTTCAATAGGCTCAGTCCTTAAGTAAATTTCTATCCTTTTGGGTTTTTTTCCCATGAGTAGGAGGTCTATGCATTCGTATAGACTTCGAATCAGAACTCCCCACAAGCAAATCTTGTATCTTATGCTCTAATTGTGGCGGCCTCCATGTCTCTTTTCAGCTAGATTCTCCCTCTCGAGGCTTCTGTTTTTTTTTCTCGCCGCGAATATGCTAGAGCTCTTCCATGGCATCGCTGCTGCCACCGCTGCAACTTCTAATAATAAAACCATTCCCGCAAAAGCTCTCATCTTCAAAAGGAATGCCCCATTTCAGGACTTCCCCAGGAGACAGCACCACTTTTCTCCAGCTATTGCTTCTTCTACTTCTATAGGAAATACTAACGCAGCCTCAAAGATCACCTGCTTGAATATGGACAAGTCTGCTGGGGGTCTCACTTACAAGGATGCTGGTGTTGACATTGATGCCGGATCGGAGCTTGTCCGTCGGATTGCGAAAATGGCGCCTGGGATTGGAGGGTTTGGAGGCCTTTTTCCTCTGGGTACTCTTTACTCTTTCGAATATATATGATCTATCAATCTTTATAAAAAATTTCCGTCTCTCATCCACATCCATTTTTCTATCTATATATGACCCAGTTCGCATTTAAGCCATGGTTCTGCATCTTTGATTGCTTTTGGTTAACAACAAGGTGTTTTCCGGGCGTCATTTTCATTGCACAGGTGATTCTTACCTTGTTGCGGGTACTGATGGTGTGGGGACGAAGCTCAAACTTGCTTTTGAAACTGGCATTCATGACACTATTGGGATTGATCTGGTATAATTTGAATACTCTGTCGTTAGGAGTTAGGAATGATCAGTTCTGTTATAAACTATGACTTCCGGCATCTTTTCAGAATAACATTAAGCTCTTGTACATGTTTAGGTGGCTATGAGTGTGAACGATATCGTGACTTCAGGAGCTAAACCACTATTTTTTCTTGATTATTTTGCTACGAGTCGCCTTGATGTGGATCTTGCAGAAAAGGTACTTAAATTGTTATCTTCTGTTCTTTTTTACATTAATTTTTCTTTTATTTTCTCTTTCTGCTTTTTTATGTCCATGGATGCCTGTTTTTTCTCTCTGCCCTTCTCATCATATTTTTTGAAATGCTATTAATCGCCATAAATTCAAATGAAGATCCTCCTCCTTTGTTATTTAGGTGATCAGAGGGATTGTTGATGGATGCCAGCAGTCTGACTGTGCTTTATTAGGAGGAGAGGTATTTCATCCTTCTAAACTTTTAATGGGAATTTGTTTAGTGTTGCATGGTGCTTTATTCCACCACATATTTGTGCTAGCTGTATCTTTCATAAGTACATTAGTCTCCCTCTGCCTCTGTGCAAATCTAGGCAACTTAGTAGGACATATGTAGATGGAGATTGGTAAGAGTTTGCTGATTCCAATTCCTGGCACAGATTTCAGTGGGAGAGCTGGTATACTTGCGCTGATGGATGTTTAGCTGCTCCGAGATTGCTTTATTTTTTGAGGGTCCAGTGACATCATTGTTGAAACTTTGTAGGCAAATAAGTATAAAACTAATTTAGGTGTCAATGGCTGACCATGTCTCATGGAGATCTACTGTTTGTCTGCTTTGGTGCATATTTCATAAACATTGAATTTTTGGTCAAGGAAAAAATTAAAACTAGGTTTCTATATTGGAATAAGTCTTGGCAACCTCGGCCACACACTTGTCTGAGGTCCTTGTGAATTCAGAAGACGAGTGAGCAGCTGAGCACACTCCTTAGATGGATTTTTTTGGCTGTCTATTTAAAATATTAAAATTTTTCCTTTTGGTTCCCCAACAGATCAGTGGCTTTACTAGGGCTTCATTTGGGTGTGCTGGCAGTTGAGCATTTCTGCCTACTTATGGAGAAGCAGTTCCTACGAACTTCGACTACTAGCACTTCTAAAGTCTAAAAATGCTAGATTAGTGTGCAGAAGTACTGTGGGAGCTAAACACGTTTTCATTGTGAACATCCAATGACACTTGTGGCAAACTGATCGTGCAGCCAAACGAAGCTTCTGTTGATTCTTATGCTGCAAGTTTTTAGCATATATCTAAACTTCAATTCAATTTCTGGAATCACGGGATTGAAGGAATTTTTTTTTCCTTCATCATATCATCCACTGCTAAATTAGTATGAAATTTTTAGTAAGTTTATGCATATGTTTGAGTGTTCATGTCATAATGACATATAAATATGTGCCTTTTCTAGACTGCAGAAATGCCAGATTTTTATGCTGATGGAGAATATGACCTCAGTGGCTTTGCAGTTGGCATTGTCAAGAAGGATTCAGTCATTGATGGGCAAAACATTGTACCTGGAGATATTCTCATTGGTCTTCCATCCAGCGGGGTTCATTCCAATGGATTCTCTCTTGTTAGAAGGTTTCTTTTCCTTTTAGTGAATCTTGCAAGAGGAACTTGTTAGTGCTTCAAATTGCAGGCGGCACTGGTAGATCATCTTGCTTAAGGTTTCTGCTTGATGCTGTTTGCATGCATACTCTACTTTGACTCCAGTCAGAGTGGGGCAATAATACTTCAGACCCAAGGGTTTTTTGTGCTATTTTTGAGTTGCATATGGTATAGGAATGTCGAGGATTCCCACCACATGCATTTGGATGGGCTGCACGTTATTCTGGTTTTGGGTTATTTTTGATCATGCTGTCAGCCTATTGTCAATCTCCTTGTCACGAAGTACTGTTTGAATTTTACTTTTCCTGCCAAATACTCATTTAATCTCACCAAATATTTTTAACTTGCATGCAGGGTCTTGGCAAAAAGTGGTCTTTCTTTGAAGGACCAACTTCCTGGAAGTAGCACCAAGCCAACTTCATTGGCTGAGGCTCTGATGGCTCCAACTGTCATTTATGTCAAACAGGTCATAAGCGGCATACTTTTATCTCTGTCTTTCTCAATATAACCGTGCAAGTTCATTCGAGGTCAGATTTGTCAGCAGCACCTTCCAGTCCACAGCCAACTGACGCAGCCAAAAGATAAAAAGTAAAAAATTTGGACAAGCTGGGTAACCAAATTGAAGTTCTACAAAATTTTAGATAAGATGGCAGAGTGGTCTGTCTCAACATAGTTTAGACATTTTTTGAGAAAAGTGACTCATCCTTCCTGGCTGTGGCAGTGTCTATCTAAAATGAATGAAGCATTGTTTATACTATCCAAAATGGACTGTGTTGTATGACTCCATCATGCTTAATGCCGTTGGGCAAGATAAGTTTGTCTTTTAGGCGCATTAGGCAATGTGTTTCTAGGTGTGACTCAGGTCTAAGACAAAATCCAGGCTTTTGAATCCTGCCCACAACTGTGGTCCTGGCTGAGCCACCAACCAGGTTGCAAATATACTTTGGATCTTGTGTTTATCAGGTGATTTGGCCACTTACAGCTTGCTACTATTTCATTATTTCAGGTTCTTGAGATCATTAGCAAGGGTGGTGTGAAAGGCATTGCCCACATCACAGGTGGTGGTTTCACGGACAATATTCCCCGTGTGTTTCCAAAGGGTCTTGGAGCTACTGTCCTCTTGGATTCTTGGGAAATCCCCGCTATTTTCAAATGGATTCAAGAGGTAAGAAATGAACTGCACTAGATACCTCACGTACCCTAAAATTGATTCCCATGCACGTTTAAATATTCTGCCAAATGCTCATGAGCCAAGTTGTCCCTCTTTTGGTTCCCACTGGGGCTCTTTTCCTTGTGATTAATCAGGCTGTAGGCCGTTAGACATCACTCGTGGGACATAACTCAACCATCTCTGTCCCAGAAAGTGATATCCTTTCATTTGCATGAGAATCTTTTATCAAGAAAGGGAAGAAAAGAGAGAAAAGGCATTGATTTTTCAAATCTGCAGGCTGGAGGAGTTGAAGATGCGGAAATGAGGAGAACATTCAACATGGGAATCGGGATGGTTCTTGTTGTAAGCCCTGATGCTGCTGTGAGAATACTTCAGGACAGAGATGCAGGATATCATGCTTACCGCATTGGTGAGGTCACAAATGGCGAAGGTGTGACCTATGCATAACATGATGAAAGAAGCTTAGATTTCTGAGATCAGTTGATCATGTCTTTGAGGGATTTAGTTTTCTCCCAGAGAAATTTGATGGGATGAGGCAATTTTGATGACTGGTATGCTGCATGCATTTACAACTGGTTTTGTAATATTTAAAGTACCCAGCATGAGTAAGTGATTTTGTAACATTTAAAGCAGCCATTAATGTAGTGACCAACAGCCTTATTGAGAAGAATTTAGCCATTTAATATATTTATCAGGGTTATCTTACTTCAAGATCAAAAATTAAATAACAATAAAAAAAATTAAATTGAAAGAGCGACAATCCACAAAGAAACCATCAACCTTTTATTTAATTATGTGTTAGCAGGACATATCCCTGCAATTCAACCCGTAGGCAAACAAAGTACAAATACATGTTGATAGAATTTCTATATATGCTGCTGGTACATACTCATTTTCTAAGTTTGCATCCCTAGTATCTCATGCTTCTTTTGGATATACTCTCCAGCAGCCAAATTGATGTCTTCCTTTTCACCGTGGTTGTGCATAAGCATGCCTCGTTTGGCTGCCTTCTTCCCTTGGGCAATATTACTGCTAGTGTCATTCCCACTTGCTCCAGGTTTATGCATCCCATGCATTCTTTTTATGTATCCTTCAGCAGCCCAGTTGACATCTTCATCTTTGTTCGGGTGGGGTACAAGCTCTTGTTTCGCAGTCTCCTTCTTCTCAGCAACATTCTTAGCTTGATCTCTTCTTCCTTCATGTTCATGTCCATCGCTCTTGTCGAAAATCATCTGTCTATCTGGGAAATAAGCTACCACGACAGGTCCGCTAGTCATGTTTTGGAGTGCTGAGAGGAAATTGCTATAGTCCTCCAGGGGCAGCCTTTCGAGATCAGTGGATTTCTTCATCATTTCTCTCTCTCTCTCTCTCTCTCTCTGGCAAATTTCCTTGCTGTCATAAATCTTAAGGGCTGAGGTGCTATATATACTATGCATTTCAATAGTCGCATGAATGCAAAAAGATAGGCAAGCATCTGATTCCTTTTCTAGTTGCTTCACCGACGTGGAGGGAAGTGCTCTTTTGTGCAAAGATTTTTCGAAGTCCAAAAAGTCTGCAAAACCATGATTCTCCATCGCAAAGTTTGGCAAACACGTGTGATTTACATCAGGGCAATTCAAAATGATAGATGCGGGCAAGTCTCGAATGTACCCACTAGTTTTGTACCTAATTGCAAATACACTGGGAAACTTTTAATAATTTCTCTCATGCCTATGTATTTTGCCCACACTAAGAAGGCTGTTAACTTGTGCTTGAAATGACAAAATTTTCCGTGCCTTATTTTCTTTTTTAATTTGTAATTCATGCCTTAATTTCCATACGAGCTTTAATTTCTATTTGAATAGAAACTGGGAATAATTGCAAATTAGGGTAGGAATTAGGACATGGACAATTTTATCATTCCATACATGCTAAAGGGCCCCTTAAATAGGTTCCAATCGCATGGGAATAAATGGGATTTTGGGCAAAATATATGGGTTTAAGATGAATTATTGAAGTTGGTGGGTATATTTGAAATTAGGTATAAAACTTGTCCGTATATTTGGAGATTACCCCAATAATAGCAACAACAATAATAACAATAATGCTGTTGATGATGTGAGATATCATGTCTCAACTCTTTTCTTATGATATGGCCTACCCAACTTTAGTCAAAGGTGCATTCCATTGAAAGTACAGAGTTATTAGGCCAATTGATTTTGTTAGTCTACAAGCCTCTCTTTGATCTTGGCTGTGTTCATTAGTTTGGCGCTTATTCTCATAGACCACGAAAAAAAAAAAAAAAAAAAGAAGTACAAACAGTTTGGCACCTGCCGAATTACTGACCATTCCATGCCGTAGATTAAAAGAAAAGGTGGTTCTATCATATATAAACATTCCTATTTTCTTTTCTTTCTTTAGAAAAAAAAAAAATTCCGTAAGAGTCAATCCCTCTGCTGACCACATCCTTTCCAATCGGAGTGCTGGAAAAGAGAGAATGGGAGTAATGGGAATCAGCACGAGGATATATTTATGGAAATTTAGGCTATATTGAACACTAATGGGAATAATCAGCACAAGGATTTATTTATGAGGATTTTTAGTCCTCAATTCTCAGTCCAAATTGAGTATTGAATGCCGCATATTGATTTTCAAGTGCACCATTTGGATATTCGTATCTAAAGTTCCAAATAAGCTACGTGTGGCCGTTCCCTATTTCACATGTGAATTATTATTATTATTATTATTTTTAATGGATTTCACATGTGAAATTTTGGTTTCTCAAGTTTTGAAAGGCATATAGAAGGTGGAGTGCGATTTATCCATCACAGTAGGTAGCTCACATTAACGGATTATTCTTTTTGCCATCTTTGATTATGTAGTTTCTTATCTGGAACTGCCTTATGTGGGGTCTACCAAGCTGATTTGGCAAGATCCTCTCCGTTAATTATTTTTAAAAATATATCAAAAAAAGACTTATAGTTTTTAAATAAAATAAGTGAGTGCATTATTAACCTTCAATTAGATTCTAAGTAAATATCAACCCAATAAAATTATAAGTTTATGGTATATTTGTTAATACAACTATTTTATTTTTAATTATTTTTCACATCTTACTATACAACTACCTATCTTTCAAACATTTCTAGATGATTATCCATACAACTAATTTATCTATTTTAATTTTATTTTCTTTACTCTTACAATATCACATCATTGCTTTCTAATAAAAAAAAAACTTTTTATGCCATAAATTTTTCATCCAAAAGTTTTATCATTTTCCAAACACACTCTATATTATCTACATTAATTTTCTTTCAAATAAAATTAAGAACTAGTATGAAATGGGGGTTCCATTTCGTGGAATTGGTTCCAACTGTGGAATCTCTTCATTCTTACAATGCACGATACTTTTCAAGAATCCAAGCCATTCATAATGGCTTTTAATATTTATTTAGTTAGGATACGAAATTGAGAAACATAGGTGAGTAATGATAAAAATTAGAACCCAATTTTATCCGATAGTAACACAGCTTATATGCTGACGTGGATTAAATGCGTTCGGTCAACATCAAATGGAAAACTTACGTGCATGGGGAAGCATTTAATGAGACCTGCGACCACAACTGGAAAGAGAGGGAGTGGCCAAACGTGTTTCTCAATTCTCAAAGATACTCATGCTGAAATATAAATCAGACATCTAAATGGACATAAACATCCTAATTAAAATCGAAACATGTAATAAATGAAATATATGCACATTATAAGAATAGTCACAGCTAGCTATTGAAGCTCCAATGAATTTAAATGTTTGGTGCTTTGATAACTAGTTGACACAATGGCACACGTTCTTGATCTGCCTATTTGATTCGTAGGAAAGCGTGGTCGAATGCTAACTTTGATCTTTTTCCTTTCCGGACTTTAATCTGCTCCCGCCCTTCCACCTCAAAATTAAAGTTTGGATCTTCAGCGGTTGGCTAAGGGGATCATTTCCGAAGTCCCCATGATGGTTCCACCTTTTCTGTCGTTCTCGTAAATGTGGGAGCTGTAGTCTTTCTTGAGAGTAGTTGTCTCTCATGCTAGGAGTTTTATGTCTCTTCTTCGATATTATAAGAAAATTTATAAAAATTTATATGAATGATCTGTAAGAAATTTATAAGGATTCATAAGCTCGAGTTATAATAATCTAGAAAAAAAATGAGATATTGTATATAAAAATTAGAGATTCTAGACTGAAACAATAAAAAGTTCGGATCTTCTCTCTCTTCAGCGGTTCAGTTCTGTGTCTCTCTCTATTTGGCCTCTCTTCTTTACCTTTTTTGTTTTTTTTTTTTTTTGCATTGAATCAATTATCGTTTTCTGGATAAGATCGACACTTACTCATTTGAAAACTAAAGAAATAGAAGCACGTCTTTATATAGTATTTTATTATTTTAGGATGAGGACCAGGGACGTTGAGGTTGTTGTGACGATAGCCATAGAAAAGAGGGCTGCCACGGGGTCCTAGCTGGTGATGAGGGGGCTGGTATCGGATAGAATGAGTTCCCCCAAAAGGTGCCCAACGAGTTCGCAATGGGGCTCTTGCTGTGTTTTGACGCTATCGCTCAAAATCAGGCTCGTATGCTTATTTACTTTTTAAACTCTAAAGTTTGCTTATTTATTTGTTAGACTTCATAAGTTTGCATTCGTTGTTTTCTTTAACCCTATCATTAACCTAAACTAAAAAACGAAGTTTATTTAACAATAAATTTTTTACTCTGTGTGATTAATATATTTTTTTAGTTATTTTTTTATATTTTTTATATAACTATCGTATTTTTCAATCATTTTTACATAATTATTTATATAACTCACTTATCTATTTTAAGTTTATTCTTTTTACTTTTCATCGTTATTTTTATCATATTACATAATTTTCTCTTATTTTATAAACTTTTACACTAAGAATTTTTTATTTAAAAGTTTATTACTTCCCAAACACATCTTAAATTTTCTAGCAAGTAATGATGTACATGCATTTAAACCTTTCTGCATTATCTCCATCAAAAAAAAAAAAAAAACTTTCTGCATTATCACTACCTTATTAAGGCACAACTGACTATTCACTGGATTGTTGATATGCTCCAAGCCTCCAGACCAATGTGTTCCTGCAATTGTTTCAACACTAATGGTGTATTTGAGAATAGATAAAATTTTTGATAAAAAATTTTTAAGAGTAAAAGTTGTCAAATGATGTGATATAATAGGGATAATGGTGAGAAGTAAAAAAAATAAAATTAAAGTAGATAGGTTAATTGTGTGAGTAGTTGTTTAAAAATAATTAAAAAATAAGGTAATTATATAGAAAAATGTGAAAAAATAATTAAAAAATATGATAATTGTGGAAAATGAAAATTTTATATTAAAAAGTTTTAACTTCCTTTTCTTTACATTGGCAACTGCATCCTTAATTCTACGCACGGACCAGAAGTCGGTATCCAATTTATATTTTATAACAACACGTGGCATCGTTCACTCATGAGAAAACTCTTCTTCTTCTCTAGCTCGAATGAACAAATGTTTAGACTATCTTTTGCATTAAAAAAATACAACAGTCCGTTGTTCTAGCAAGTAGAAAATTCATTTGTTATTGTTATGGTTTTCTCTTTCTCATTGATGAAAGTCGTCATTGTTGCCTCCTCCAATCCCATTAGATTTCCGGTCGCGATTGAATGCACCAAGTGCGTTCAGCCTCATATGCACTCGGGTGCATTTAGGGGTGTTAACGGATTGGGTTGAACTCACCGAGTCGTCAGTTCCAGCGGGTGTTGAAGATGACTAGTGCCCCGACGTCAACAATACAGGAGGAACCAGGCATGAGAAAATGAGGATGCAGAAGATCGTGAAGACGATGGCAAGGTCGAGCCATTTGGACAGGTGCTTTCGTTGCCCCAGGAAAAATGGAATAGGAGGTGGAAACCTCAAGCAGGGGAAAAAATGAAGTTGGTCGTAACAGATAATCGCAAGATCGTTGTCAACTTGTCTAGGTGTTTTTGGGCCTCGAGAAAATGGAAGCAGGATAAGGCATGCTAGGGAAAATATTTAGGAGGAAATTTCTGAAACTGTAATAATGGGAGAAGACGCGGTGTGAGAAGAGAGGGATAGGATTGTGACGTAGGGGGCTTGTCTAGCAGCAGACAAGTAGGGCGAAATCGACGGTAGGCTGGCCGGATAGGGAGGTCACGAGAAGAGAGCAGCAATGAGGCAGGGGACTCGTTCGCTCATCGCAGTTACAGCAAGCCGAAGGCAAGAGAGAGGAAGGGTAAGGGGAGCAGGCATCGGACACCAGCAAAGGAATGTGAAGAAAGAAGATCAGGGGCTTGGGAGTCAAGAGGCAGATAGAGGTGGTGAGAATTACAAGAAGTAGGACTGAACTGCAAAAGGGAGAAGGGAGGCTGGTTTAATGCACTCGGGTGTATTTTATCCATTTTTTTATTTTTTTTCGAAACTTTTTTTACCGGGCTGTTAATATAAGTATTTGTAATATGTGTATAAAATTTTATCATTTTATCATTTTTTTAGATTTTT
Source organism: Annona cherimola (assembly GCA_030490835.1). Classification (NCBI taxonomy): domain Eukaryota; kingdom Viridiplantae; phylum Streptophyta; class Magnoliopsida; order Magnoliales; family Annonaceae; genus Annona; species Annona cherimola. The sequence continues at coordinate 71,969,374 of CM059971.1, forward strand.
AGACTTTTTTCGCATTTTTTAAAATCAGTGGACTGATTTTAAAAAATCCGAAAAAATATCTAAAAATCTTCAAAAATGATAAAAATTTATAAACATGTTAAATACACTTAGATTAACATTTTTATAAAAAAAAGTTTCAAAAAAAATAAAAAAATGAGTGAAGTACACCCGGGTGCATTGAGGCTCAATGCACCCAGGCGCATTGAACCAGCCTCCAGGGAAAAGAGGTTGCGGGTGAAATAATCAGACCCTGGTTCAATGCACCCGGGTGTACTTCACCCTTTTATTTATTTTTTTTGAAATTTTTTTTTTATGAAAATATTAATCTAAGTGTATTTAACATGTGTATAAATTTTTACCATTTTTAAAGATTTTTATATTTTTTTTTGGATTTTTTAAAATCAGTGGAAAAATGCCATTGATTTTAGAAAATTAAAAAAAATCTAAAAATCTTCAAAAATAATAAAAATTTATATACATGTTAGATATACTTAGATTAACAGTCGTGTAAAAACTTTTTCAAAAAAAATAAGAAAAAAGGGGTGAAGTACACCCTGGTGCATTAAGGCTGAATGCACCCGGGGGAGGGGGGAGAAGAAAGCAGCTACAAAGATTTTAGGGGCTAGGGCATTTAGTGCAGAGAAGGGGATCTGATTACATGCGCCCGGGAGCATGCAGTGCTGCATGCTCCCGGGTGCATACACCCCTTTCTTTTTATTTTATTTTCAATTTTTTTTATAAAACTGTTAATATAAGTGTATTTAACACGTGTATAAATTTTTACCATTTTTGGAGTATTTTAGATATTTATTTTTGATATCTAAAATATCAAAAATAAATATCTAAAATACTCCAAAAATAGTAAAAATTTATACACATATTAAATAGATATAGATTAACAATATTGTAAAAAATTTTGAAAAAAAATTTAAAAAAATAGGTGTATGCGCCCGGGAGCATGTAGTGCTGCATGCTCCCGGGCGCATGCAATCGAGGTCCGCAAAGAAGAGGGACCAGGCGCAGAGGGGCGGGAATAATATACAGGTCGCATGAAGAGTGGGAATGAGATTAAGGGATGAAAATTTAATGATATATATTATATCCTATAAACGGGCTATATGCGTTAAACTGGTTGAGTAGTTATTATAAACGAGTTGGCGGTTTGTAAAATATCAAGCGTAATCCGTTCATTTAATTAAATGATTGAACATGTTGGCGGATAATAAACTATTTATTCAAAAATTCCATCCCAAACTTCTTTATAAACTGGTTGAATAGGTGGGTTGGCGGGTTGACAATTACCGTCAACACCCCGAGGAGCATTTCACTTATTTTTTAATTTTTTTGAAATTTTTTATACAACTATTAATCTACGCATATTTAACATGTATATTAATTTTTTCCATTTTTGAAGACTTTTAGATTTTTTATTTTTTAAAACCAGTTACATTTTTGTAATTCATAAATTATGAACATGCTACTGATTTAAAAAAATAAAAAATATTTAAAAGTTTTTAAAAATAGTAAAATTTGATACACATGTTAAATACACTTAGATTAACAGTTGTATAAAAAATTTTAAAAATATATTAAAAATAAATTTTTGCACTCAGGTGCACCCATGCTCAGTGCATTGGGACTCTTAGATTTCACCAACCAAACCTCGCGATCTGCTGATTGCTGCACACATCATATTTCTAGTGGAAAAATTCACCACCACCAACAATCACCGTAGTTGTCGATCCACATCTTCATTTTGGATACAATAAGAAAGCACGCATCAATACTATATATGAGGCCACAACTTTGTGGTGCCTTTCAAAGGTTCTACATGATATGACTCTAATCGACTAGCTTATCAAATCTAATATTAGATTTATGCCTAAATTTGGTCATTATAGTTAATCTTGGGACAATTTTTTTTATCTTCCTCTATCGTGCGCAACCATTGTCTTGGCCTTTTTTAGAGGATGTTCCATAGGATTCAAAATCCTAGAATGTGAATTTTCACTTTCAACGTAACTTTTTCAATTTTCAATTTAATTTGCAACTCCATCTTACCAAACCACAATTCAAAAAGGGCATTTCGGTTATGTTGGCTAAGATGAATAGCTAGTAAAATAATACTTTGGTGATTGTATGCACTTGAGTGCACTTAGTTTTAGTGCACTTAGCGGCAAAAAAACTATTTTTAAAATTTTTTGAATTTTTTATAAAATCATTTATCTAAGTATATTTAGAGTGTATTTGAGAAGTAATAAAACTTTTGGATGAAAAGTTTTTAGTATAAAAGTTGTTAAATTGATAGAAAATAATGTGATATGATAGATGTAATGATATGATATGATAGGGATAATAATGAGGTAAAAAAAGAATAAAGTTAAAATAGATTGGTTAATTGCATGATTAGTTACGTAGAAATGATTAGGAAATAAGATAGTTATATAGGAAGATTTGAAAAAATAATTTTAAAATAGGATAGATATGGAGAATGAAAAGTTTTAACTTGACATTTTCTTCTCATTGTCAAACATACCCTTGATCTATACATCACTTTTTATCATTTTTGAAGATTTCTAGATTTTTTTAAATTTTTTGATTTTTCAAAAAAGATGTATTTTAGTTATTTAAAAGGACTAAAATACCCCTATTTTTTAAAAAATCAAAAAATTATCTACAAATCTTTAAAAAGGCAATAGTTAATACATATGTTAGAATAATTAGATTAATAATTTTATAAAAGCTTTCTAAAAAATAAAAAATAAGTTTTTTCAACTGGGTGTACCAAATCTAAGTACACCCTAAAGTGCATACGATCCGAGTTCAAAATAATATGATTTGAAAAGCAATAAATGGTGAATACTTTTGACCAAGTGATTGACACTAATGAACAACTGAGATCCTATTTAACGGAATTTGAAACCTAGTTTCTTACCATTTAGACCATCCGGGGTTGGTTAATTACAACTTTAGCAATCTTATGAATGGGTTGTGATACTGTTTACTTAAAATGCACTTAGCATAGGTGCTTTCGAGTGCAAAATTTCTTTGTTTGAATTTTTAAAATTTTTTATATAATTATTAATTTAAGTATATTTAATATATGTATTTACCATAAATATATATATGAGTGATCTTGTTAGCCCGGGCTAAGTAAATGCTTCATTTAGTTCATCTTAAAAACCTATTTACAACAACTTTTTTTTACTTTTTTCTTCGTGTATTTGTTTATCTAAGTGTATTTAACATATAGACTAAGTTTTATCATTTTTCGTATGTTTATCTATTTATTTGAGATTTTTAAACATTTATGTGTATATATGTATTTAAAATACTCTTATTTTTAAAAATGTAAAAAAATATATACACATATCCAAAATTGGTAAAACTTGATCGATAGATTAAATACACTTAGATAAACAAGTGTACGAAGAAAAAAATAAAAAAAAAATTATTTTAAATAAGATTTTTGAGGTGGGCTAAGTGAGACATTTACTTAGCTCGGGCTAACAGAACCATTCCTTATATATATGTATCAAGTTTTACCATTTTAGGAAATTTAAAATGACTAAAATGCCCTTTAAAAAAATCCAAAAAATATTTACTAATATCAAAAATGATAAAACTTGTTTTATATCTTAAATACACTTAGATTAACAATTTCATTAAAAAATTTCAAAAAAATAAATAATGGATTAAATTTACTATGGTGCACCAAAATCATCTTCCTTTATCAAGGCCCACAAAAGTTTCTGTATTTTAAGCGTGTACGTATCGGGAACCACCAAGTTATTTAACATCTCAAGTAAATGTTGATAAAGATAATAGCTGCCTGGATTGATAAAAAGTACGATGGATTGGAAGAGAAAAGACGTTCCGTGGAACAGTCAACTAAAATGTAATCCATTAAATATATGCATATAGGTGCGTTTGAGAAGTAAAAGCTTATGAAATTAGAGAAAATAATGTTATGTGATATGAGTAACAATGAATATTAAAGAAAATAAAGTTAAAATAGATAAATTAATTATACAGGCATTTGGGTAAAAAGATTAAAAGTATAATAGTTGTATAAAAAGATATGAAGAAATAATTAAAAAATATGGTAAAATAATTAAAAATATAATAGTTGTAAAATATTAAAAATTTTAAATTGAAAATTTTTCGTTTGAAAAAGTTTATCTATTACCAAATAAGCCTATAATTATTAATTGCCGAATCATCTTCAGTGGGCCTACACGAACCTGATTCAGATTTGAATGCAGAACTGGTTTCAAGGAGCACAACCCATAAACTAGTAATCATAAATAAAGCGAGATTGTAGTGCATATTATGATTAGCGACTTTTATAGTAACTGCTCTATTTACTTACAAGGCCAACTCAAAATTTCATTTAAATAAGTTTGAGTAAATATTTTCTAAAGCTTGGTACCTACTGCCGGATGATTGAATGGAATCCAAATAAACCCTCGCTTATCCATTTTTTTTGCAAATTTATTGCAATAATTTTTTTTCCTTAATAGCAACAAAAACCGTTGTTTCATATGCTCTTGGGGACATGTTATAGCCTTATACGCTTATAGCTAGCACATTGACAACGAAGTAGCAATCAAAATCTTTTATTTATTTCGAATTGAGGCTAAATCTCTAGTCAAATATTTTTTTAATAGGGGGTTTCTGCTTCTATGAAACCCACCTTTTTTTATAACCACGTGCGTTATTTTTATATTGATGATTGGTAAAAGATTAACTCTACGCATTGTATTTAGGATAATTTATGCTGTCATAAAAATCCTTGTGCATGGCACCTTTTAAAAATAAATGTGCAAAATGATTTTTGTGTCATTTCTGGTCGCCCGTTTGTGCTATTCATCCATATATTTAATTATAATGCCAAAAATTAAATAATTAAAATGTTTTACATTTTGCATATCAATTTTCAAATTTTAACAATTTCATGTCCACCCTATAATGATGTCAACCTTATTTTTTAAAACTTTTTTAATAAATTTATTAATCTAAGTGTATTTAATATTTAAACTAACTTTTATTATTTTTAAATATGTGTATATATTTTCGGATTTTTAAACATAGAAATATTTTAGTCATTTTTTAATAGTTAAAAAAAGCTAAAATAATCTTATGTTTAAAAATCTATAAAAATATATGCACATCTTCTAAAATGGTAACAACTTTGGTTTATATATTAAATACATCTAGATTAACAACTGTATGAAAAAAGAAAAACAATAAAAAATGGTTTTCTAATTATTTAAGTTTCCAATCATAGTAATGGATATGCTTTAGATGGGAAAATTTAAAAAAAAAATGTTTGTGCAAGAACCTTTATACAAATGATTGCTTTTATGTTTTCTAAAGATTTTTTATATCTAAACTATTTAAAACATAAACTAATATGTATATATTTATAATTCCAAGAGCAATTTGATTGGAAAATTATATATTATAAATATCTAACATCATTTGAGGGTAAATATGAAACTGTTAAAAATGTTGACATAAATATATAATATGTAAAAATTTTAGATACTTGAGTTCGGCGTCATGACGAAATATACATAGAAAAATAATATAAACGATTTAAATATTAAAAAATATATGGAAAATGAAGAGGCAACCAATATTTGTATGAAGCCTCTAATGTTATAAAGCGCAACTAAATCCAACTATAGAAAGCATTTGTTTTAGTCATTCACTCCTTTCATGGGTGCTCTTAACAAAAACACAAAAATTATCAGCTTTGTAAAGATTTAAAATTTTTAGGTCAACTTTCAACCGGATATTTTTCTCCTTCAATGCTCTCAACAATCCAGGAAACAAATTTGGCAAGTGATTGTTGAAGGGCAGAGGTATGATTGTTTTGAGTGGGCATTAGTCGTATGAGAAATCAGAAATCTTTAAAAAAAAAAATCAATAAGTGGGCTCATTTGGAAAATCGATAATTGTAAGCATAAATTGAAATATCACAAGACCTTGGGGGTCATTTGCAAGAAGCTAATTTTTAAAAAAACTGCAATGCAGATGGTTGGATCACGTATTTGTTGGGGAGGTTATACAATCCACGAAATTTGTCCTTAATAATTCTCCCTTTATGAGAAAAATAAGAATAAAAAAAGAAAAGAAATCATACTCGGACAAACCACAAAGACACATGATTTTTACGTGGAAAATCAATCTCTCAAAGAGAAAGGAAAAACCATGAGCCAAAATCCAAGTAAACTTCCATTATATGAATGAGATTATTCTCATACAAATAAAGATGAGGGAAAAACAAAAATCTCACTCGAAAGAAGGAACGAGTACACTTCTCAAGGAACTTCTTGAAAAGCCATTTCAACCTTCTCTAAGCCTCATGCACCGAATGCCGACGCGAACTATCTATAAGAGGAACTTCAGAACTCTGTTGCTTGCTTGACGTGTTAGAGGCGTGACACAGACATACCATCTAAGTTTCATAACCACCTACAAACATCACTTAACGAAAGTATATTAAGCATGGAGCGGACCCCACTTTTATGCAATTTTTGATGCAACAGGTCTTGCCTGTGTATGGGATTAAAATTCCGCAGGCATGGCTAGGCCGTTGAATTGCTGCCTGAGTAATACTGTGACGCGCACAACGATTACTTTCGGGTTATCCTGTGCCGGTTGGGAAATGAGTTGAGTGTATAAGTATGTAAAGCTTTACCTCTTAAGCGAGTTTTTGGGGTTTAGAAGACTTAATAACACCCAATACTCATATCAGAGTCCATGATGAAACAACTCTATTTAAGAGTCATGAAAATAGGTTGATAGGAATCCAACTTAGGAGTTCTATGTGTGAGGGAAAGATTGTTAAGTTATCCCATATTGGTTGTGAAAGAGACTGAGTTTTTGGCCCATCTCTTAGGCAGACTTTTGAAGTTGAGAAGGCCCAAATTGCACCCAGCAGTAATTTGGTCTCTGTTTGAACTTGCTCAAAAGAATATAAACTATCATTAATGGACGACTTAATTTTGCAAGAGCATTATTTAGCCAAACATTAATCTGACTTGTCTCGTTAATTATCATATTGAACGGAGGAATATGCAAAAGCCTAGCTGAATTTGTCAAACAAAACACCACCATTTTGGAACAAAGTAATCAGCCACCCAAAAATGCTCATTGAGATTTACTTGTTAAAAAGACTGAATAATATATAAGAGAGGAGCAAACCACAAAGCAAACAGCCATCAACATTTTATTTATAATTAGGCGTAGGACGTAGACCTGCAATCCCATTTCACGCAGAACTTGTAAAAGTCTATGTTGATGGAACTTCCTCTGGTGCTCAGAACTTCACTAAGTCTGCCGAACCAGCATCTCATGCTTCTTTCTAATGTATTCTCCAGCAGCGAAGTTGACATCTTCATCATTAGCGTGATTGTGCATCGTCGCTGGCTTCTTCTCATGATGATGATGAACAGCAGGACTAGTGGAATTCCTACTTGCTCCATGTTCATGTTCATCATGCATCACCCTGTTGTTGTGGAAAATGGTATGAAGATTGGGGAAGTAAACATAACCTGGTCCTCCAGGCATTAATATCTCTGACCTTGGGAGATGACTATGGTAGTCTTCAGAAGGATCGACGACGTCTGTCGATTTCCTCATTTCTCTCTCTCTCTCTAGCCCTCCGCTGGCCTTGCTCTTGCTGTCCCAAGTCTTAGCAAGTGGTATACATATATGTGTGTGTAACTTAGATTCCTATAAGATAATTAGAAGCATCCAATTCCTCTTCTTTTGTCAACATCAAACACCATATTCCAATCAAGGTTGCTTGTTTTGCTTTACAGACCTACTTGTTGCAGCTGTTAAGGGAAAGTACTCTTCTGGAGATCAGACTAGTGCTGTCCAGTGATTAGACAAACACGTGATTCTCATCATCACATCGTTATTATCATAATATGCTGTTTTCCACCTGAAAGGAGTGAGCCAAAGAAACACATGCATGTCCACATTAGAGCCAGACAAACATGGCTAGATGCCTTTTCTCTACCGTTTGCTATGACGTAGCTCATATAAGCTTTTGGTCTTCCGTTGCATCTTTCACGTATTGGGGGAGTTTAGGACTAGGAATAGAGCTGAAAGGTGAAGGATTTTACAGATCTAGCTCACCCGATATCTTAAATTCAGGCCAGAATGGAGGATGCTAGTGACGAAAATCTGAAAGGCTATAGCATTTACCTGTTGATTGAATAGAAATAGTGAAATCCATGCCTCATTTGTGTAGAGAATATAGTTAATGGATGTGACGGATGCGCAACTTGCATCTGTCTTTTAAGTATTCCCAAATTCCTATTCGCTATTGAGTCTTTAGCGGAGCATATTGCAGCAAAGAGAGCACTTAGGACCGCCATTGATATTCTCATGTAGACTAGCTTGCATTAGCTGCACCTGCAGAATGGGATGGGAGAAGTTCGATTAGGTTACCCTTTGAATAAAGCTTGCCCGGACTAACATCTTTTTCTCTCAAAGTAATTGAGAAAGAATCAGGCAAGGATCACGGTCGCCAATACGGGGTGAACCGGGTTCTAGGGTCAAGGGTTGACCCGGCTAACCCAACCCAATTTGTGGCAGATTATGGATGAGGCTTTTCAACCCGCCAATCTACATGACCCAATAAAACCCATTTAGACGGAAGAATTACATAAAAAAGGAGTTTTATAAAATCGAGACTGAAAAATAAATAGGTTGGACATGAGTTTAGCTTATCCAACCCATAACCTGTCTATAACCCATGTAACTCATCAACCTCCATAACCCATTTACAACGTGTAAAATAAAAGAGTAAACATTTTCTTGATATTAATTTTACAAGTTGATTATCGGCAGAAGAATCGACATTCCAATTAAGAATAAATAAGAAACTTGACCTTTTAAATTCCAGCAGATCATTATCATTGAATGCGTTTGTCGATTACTTTAGGATTATATTTTAAATAGTTTCATTTTATTTTTTTAAAATTTTCAACCGGCTATTTACAACCCATTTTTTTACAACTCTTTAGCAACCCTGAAACTCAATCCATTTACGTTAGATCGATGAGGGTTAGTAACTTTTTTTTTTTTTTTTTGGATGAAACGAGGGTTAGTAACTTAGTATGAGGTTTTCAATGGTTTATATAACGGTTGTAAATGAATTATGGTGGAACTTGTGGTTTTTAAATAGACTATGTTTAAGGCCTCCAACGCATGTAAAACCTGGTCATGCCCTAGTCCGCATAAGCTATTTAGCATCTCCGTGGCATCAACCACATTAATTTTAACCGAGGTCGGGACGTTGGACATGCAACGCCCTGGTCGGAGTTAGCCTTGATTTTCTCCTATAAATTAATATAAGAATTTATAAGATTTCATGAGTTTGATTTGTAATATAAGATGGAAACAAATATAACATTGTAATAAAGATTCCAATTAGAACAATTGAAAAACTACATGATTTGGGATAATTTGCAAAAATACCACTTAATTTGACTATAATTGCAAATATACTCATATAGTTTCAGAAATCGCAAATAACTGAATATAATTTGACCATAATTGCAAATATACTCACTCTTTTATGATACCTCATAGTGTGAGTATATTTGTAAAGATATATAAATTATATAGGTATATTTGCAAAAAATAAATATACCCACTTAATTTTTGAAATTACAGATATACTCGCGTAGTTTGCATATTTTTTGCAAATATACCCACACAGTGATAGTGTATTAATGACGTTATAACGATATACATATATTTGCAATTATAGTCAAACTAATTGAGTATACTTGCAAATCACCCCAAATTTTGTTATTTTGATTTCAGAATCCATCGAAGACGATATGAATGGATTTATAATCTATTGGCAAATAGCCGACAGCTTTTTGACACTGCAAATCTGGCATGCCTTAGCCTTGGATAGGATGTTTACTTGAGATAGAATTTCCCAAGATTTACCCGACTAACCACCAACCGTCGAGGCTTTTATAGTGGCTTAAATCTGATATTTCATCTTGAAATGGACAATCCTTTTTAATTCGTAAACCAATGAAATTAATGATGAAGTGTGACACTTGTCTACGTTTAAGAAATTCCTGAACAATGGGCGGTTTCAAACATTCAAAAAAATGCTCAGGAAAGAACACAACAAAGGAAATATTAATATATCACCAGACAACCTTTAACAGGTGCTCATTTCTTCGTCCCTTAATACCTTCCAATTTGACGAGAATGTGGTTTTCTTAATTAAGCGTTGATTATCAGTGCTTTGTCTCGGTGTGCAGCCATCCGTTGTGCTTGTTGATGTCTCGGAGCATGAATTTCCCTTAAAAAATTATCTTAGAGCTTGTTTGTAATATTAGTTGAAATGTGATATAAATACACATCATGTTTGCCAAACTACGAAATGATTTTCAGTCTAACACAATTTTACATCGTGATTTCCATTCAAAATATTCTTATGGCATGAAAAGAATGATTCCAAAGTAAATATCAAGGATCAGATATTTCTGTTCTGTATTTTACATCGTGATTTCCATTCAAATATTCTTATGGCATGAAAAGAATGATTCCAAAGTAAATATCAAGGACCAGATATTTGTGTTCTGTGGAGGCAAAAAATAAATGAGATGGCATGCATTTCATATATTCCTGGTGATGTGGATTGGTAAGGAGGAAAAAGAGGCAAGAGAAAATTTGGTAAAAGAGAAAGAAAGCAATGTTGTCAGAACCGAACCGGTGATCGAACCGGTAAAGGAACTGGTCTGGATCGAACCGGTTCGATCGGTTAATCAAACCGGTTCGAACCGGTGACGTCAGCATGACATATTTATGACATCATAAAGAATAAGTAAAAACAATTACAAAATAGGACACCTGTATAAAAAGGTGTGTAGAAAATAGAAATATGATATATTTTCTATTTGAAATTTTTTTAAAAATTTTCTTTATTTCTTTTATCTTACAACTCAAATATCCCAAGTATACTAATAAAAAAATCATCTCAAGTATGACTACAATTTAGACTTATGAAACTCTAGATTATTTCAATTCTAAGTTCTAACCCTAAATTTATTTATAAAAGCTAAACCATAATTCTAATTCTATTTGTAAAATCTAAATTCTAAACCTTTTAGTAAAAATCAGTCTTAAATTGAGTTCTAGTTGAAATTCAGATTAACACTTTACATTTATCCTCTCAACAAATATTTGCAATTTATTTTTGATCACTTTATAATTATTAACTTCAAATTCATTACAAAAAAATATAAAATGAGTTACAGACTACTAAACATGTTAAAATTTATTAAATGAAGATTAAAGCATTGAAAATTTGAAATAATGAAATGTGAATATGCTCGTTGCAGTTTCAGCTGCTGACCGGAGAGACGGCGACAGGGAGAGAGCGACCGGAGCAAGCAGAGGCAGAGACGGCGGGCGGCAGTGCGTGCCTGACGAGTCGACGACGACGGAGACGATGGCACGGGCGAGGCAGCGACAGCGCTGCGGACGTGAATGGCGACGAACGGACGAAGACGATGGCACGGGCAAGGGCCGCGAGGCAGAAACCCAAGTCGATGGCTGCGGAAGTGCGGATGCGAAAGGCGACGAAGACGATGGCTGTGGACCCGAACGGCGACGAAGACGACACTAATGAGCGCCTGGATGGCTGCGAGTGCAGCGGACGGCGACGAGGAAGAAAGGGGGCGTCGGCTAGGGTTTACAGCAAGGGGATTCGCCGATTCGGGCGTCAGCTGATCGATCGATTCGATCCTTCCGTCCATATTTTTTTTAATATATATATTTATTATTTGTTTTTGCTACGAACCGGTCGAACCCGGTTGAACCGGTCACTACGGTTCGACCGCCGGTTCACCGGTTTGGGCGGTTTTCCGCTTTTGAACTGAACCGTAGGGATTCGAACCGGACTTGGGACCGGTCGGACCGGCCGGTCCGGTCCGGTTTTAATAACATTGAAAGAAAGAGAGAAAAATAGTTTCCCATTTATATAAGCCGAACCAAACAAGTTCTCTTGTACTTTTTTTTTTTATGGAAAGTTCTCGTCCTTTATAATAGCTAATAAAGAAGAAATTTATTAGCATGTATTTTTTAAAAAAATATGGGCATGAATATACTATTATCGTTTTTTCTTTAAATATCTACGTAAACTCCTTAACTATAAAGTAGATTCAATAAATATTTGTGGTAAATATTGAAGAGCAGCGGTCTAATGCACTTAGCATAAATAACGAAACCACTACTGATTTTAAAAAATCCAAAAAAACTTAAAAACATCTAAAACGAGTAAAAATTGATAAGCATGTTAAATATACTTAGATTAACATTTGTATGAAAAAAATTTCAAAAAAATTTTAAAAAATAAAATTTTGCATTGAGATAACTGAAACTAATTGCAACCGGGTGCATTAAAAAATGTCCCAATATTGAAACCCCATACTAGGATGATCCGTACAATTTGGAAAATATCCACATAATTTCTGATGAAATGGAGAAAATTACCTTATTTGAAATTTAGATTTAATTTCATCTACTCCAGATTTATGGATAAATATTAAAAAATATTATATATATTATATCCAATTTAATGACATTGTTAGAAAACGTTATCAATGTCATCTCTAATTTATCAATAATATTGAAAATATTATCATTATTTTCTCACCTGAAACCAACTCTTGACCAAAATTCTTCGATTAACCAACTCTTGACCAAAATTCTTCGATTTGCTAGTCTCTATTTTGTGTTTTCATTTATCACGAAATGTTGGCACCTCCAATAAAAATGAATGATATCTTTTGGGCCTCAAATAAATCCTTAATTACTAAAAAAGCAACGCTGCGTAAAAGAAAATATGTTCTCACTGAAGTCTCAGAAACTGATACATGTAAGATAACTTTCCATCAAAAAAATACACGTAAGATAAATAGCAAGAAATTGGGGGAAAAAAAGAAAGCAAGAAAAGACTTTTTTACCCACTTAAAAGGAATCATACACAAAACAAAAATCTAAATTTAATTAGTACGAGTACGAAATCTTTTTAGAAAAAAATTCAATAAGAAAGTACAGAATCTTTTGAAAAATATAATGAAATGAGTGTGTACTCTTTTGTGTTTTAATAACTTGAGGCGTATAGACAAACAAAAATATGAGACAAAAAAGCTCAAATTGATCGAATCGGAGACCCCATGCAGGAATTTCAATTTCTTGCACCAGAATGCATAAGTGGGCAGAAACGATTTTTCATGAGACAACCTGACATCCATCATCCGTTAAACCATCTATCCTTGAAGCAAAATGTTAAGAGACAAGCTCAAGTACTTTTCAGATCAGGAGACTTTGTTCTGTAGATCTCTCAAAAAATAGCTGGGAAATACATAAAACAAGAAGAAAAAAAAAAGATGAACCAAATAAAAAATGACAAAGGCTGTGTTATCCTGTGTTCCATGCATTACTAACAAGATGAATACCATGAAGTTCTATAGGAATTGCATAACACAGCTTGTAGAATAGAATCAAATTTACCATCATTCATCAAATAGAATTGATGAAAATCAGAGGTTACAATGGACAAATAGAAAGAAAATACCTACACACGTAGTCAAGACTCATAAATAAGTCATTAGGATTTAGGACAAATTTCCCAGAAAATTCAACTTTCAAATGAAATTGATTTATGTTTAACAAGGAATTACCTTTCAGATGTTGTTACCTTTTAATAATCACCATGGATAACGCAGCACAAATGAAACCTAACGTGAAAATGATTTTGTACAAAATTTAGGCTTTGAATTCAGAGTGAAGTGCATTCACCCTTCTCAACCTTTCTCCAAAAAAATTATCTGAATTTAATTAACAGATACAATGAATACAACACCAAGTTATCAATCAAATCTCCAGATCAATACTTCCCATGCTGTGAAGAAGAAGTGACCAGAACAGTGTGAACATCAAGATCAACCAAGAAACTCAGCCATGTTCTCTCCCACAGTTCCCAGGCAAGAGAAATCTATATTTTTGAGCATTCTGAAGAAGATACGCCGGAAGATGAACAGCTGAATATGAATGTGGTATTGGTCCCAGCTTCCCAATGATATCCTTGAATGTATACTCTTCAGGAAGCATATCAAATAAGTCGGCCCCACGACATATCACATTCTGTATCCTTAAAGGGTTAAGGTAATGAGAGAACCTTACCCGATCATTGTGACTATAAGCTTTCATTTTAAATATGAACTCACTGATGTACCGGAAGCAAAAGCTGCAATGCCACCCTGCATCAGATAAAATGTCATCTGTTTGGCGGTAATGTGCATATCTTGTCTTGTCAATCTGATACCTGTGGACAGAGGCTCTCCAGCTTTTATCATCGACAAGAAACTCAAAAGAATACAAATAGTTCCGAAGCCGAAGATGAAGAACCCTAGGGATGTCATCGCACCATCTTAAGAGGTTAATTGTGTGTGCACTTGGAATTTCATCGACATCTGACATTATCAACAAGTCATCATCACTTATTCCTGCTATTCTCAGAAGCTGATCAAGTGCAACTCTTTGATAAGCCTCTTCGACAAATGGGTTTTCGCCTTTCTTGTATCTTCCGGTAACAGTTCCATAAGCCAGCCGTGGCTCGACAAATTTAAATTCATCTCTATGAAGGGCGAAGACAAGTGGCTTGGGCAAGCCAGTAAATGTGGAATTCGATTCAAGAAGAACAAACTGTGTGACATAAGGGTAAAGTTCATTCCATCTAATAGTGAGAATGTCCAATTCATTACTGAATAAAACTGCATCAAAAACACGTCTAGGACTCTCACGGATGCCCCACCCATGAAGCTTACAGAGGCTCTCCATGGATGCATTCTCATGATAGTAGTGCGGAATATCATAAAATGGTTTAGGAGGAGATTCCCATATAGGCCTCAGAAAATATGATATCTTCTGACCATGAAGATAGATACCCAGAATAAACATGGGAACAATAACAAAAAGAAGAACATATGCTTTGAAATCCAGGCCTCTGAGTATGCATCGCAGCCTTGACATGCTCAAAGCCGCTCGCCCTGCCGCCTGAAAATTGGCAACACAGACAAATTCTATAGTCAGCGTTATACAAGCAGGTATTTAAAAACTACCACAATTCATCATCTTTAGACAAGAAGGATGAGCTATTGATGTGCTTCATGAAGCGCTCAAACAACCAGACCAGGGTGATCAAGGCCCTTAAGTAGTATCATCTACAATCCCAAAGATGACAGCAAAAAGGCCAAGGCAATCTCTATTGCCAAAGGATCAATTGTTCCATCACCGAAGGTCACAATTTCTGGCCTACATAGCAGCAATTGGTACATAAGATCAATTTTAATATTTTACAATGTGGCTGTCCACATTTCTGAGTTTGTGTCAGATATATTCGCGTCCAATGGCATGGAAAAGGGGCTGAAAAATACAGAAAATCACTCAATGATGATTTTCCCCTTTCTTCAAAATCTCCATTGGGTTGACGGGGGACTTTGGCTAAAACCAGAAACAGAGAGCCACAAAATCAAGCCCTAGATTCCAAAGGCAGAAACAGTATCACTGATATGTCCTGATTAAACAATTAAAAAAATAAATACGCAAGGAATCCCATCTAATGCATCCAACAAATCCAAATAAAATTTCAAAACAAGACAGAAAGAAGCCAACAACAACCACTTCGGTCAACATAAGCTAAGTTCAAATAACGTCTTCCGGTACAAGCAAAGAACAGATCCTCTGTGTGTGTAGAGAGAGAGAGAGAGAGAGAGAGAGAGAGAGAGAGAGAGAGAGAGGAAATACCTGGTCGCAAAGATCTCCACAGATATCATCGGTCTTCTTGGAACAGTAATGCCCACCACCCCCTCCTTCAGGCATCACGAAAAACGACGGCGGCGAGGAGATCAAAACGAAAAAAGACTGCCTTTACCAAAATTTTGCTCTCTTCTCTCCCCCAAACCGCTTCAAAACATCAGAGCGACGAGACTCAGAGGAAAAAGACTCTGCCTTTCCCTCTTTCTCTCCCACTTCCTCTCCAGAAAGCTTCAAAACAACAGATCAAGTCGCCGGAATCCGCCGATCTACGACTTTGTGGTGGGCTACCATGTTCTTTTCGCCTTTTCTTCGCGTCAACAATGTAGAGACACCCAAAACCAACGAGAAGTGGGCAATGGAGTAGAACGCAATCTGACCCAATCCAGTCCAAGGCCAGGCAATGCAATGCAAGAATGGTTGATTTCCGATTCCGATATCTCTACCTTCCCATCCATCTACATCAGCTAAACGGACTAGCTGTCGCCAAAAAATCCAATCTTTTTACACAACTTTGCCGTACAATGAGCCGTTTCTGCGAGAAAACCTTTTTTGAGTCCTTCGCCCTCTCTTTTCTCTTCCCTCTTCGTGGCCTTTTGTTGGGAGTTTCTCCTTGCGGGTCGATGCCACGTGGTGGGGCAGGTAGTCGAAATCCACTGTCCATCTGTGTGGTGAGATTAATCTCGGACGTCAATTTCTACTCTTCTGTTCCAATCATTGCTGGCCGGAAGGTCTGCTTCGCTGGCCTGTCGTCCACGTGCCTTTCCGTTTCCTGGTCCAACGGCCAATTGCGATTTCCCAACGGCGTCTGTTCGACGCATCGCCAGTAATTTCAAATTAGGCCCATTGTCTTTCTTTCAGAAAGATATATGGAGGCCCATTATTACTTCAAATAAACAAAAATATATAGGCCCTCCCGTTCATCAAATATAGGCCCTCCCGTTCATTCCGGCTCAGACACAGCTCCATGGCCTACATTTTATGGAGGAATGATACTGTTAGTCCAGTTAAGCAAATTTAGTTCACCTCAAAAAATTTATTTATACCGATTTTTTTTTTCATATCCTTATTTATCTAAGTGTATTTAATATATAAACAAAGTTTTACCATTTTTGGATATATTTACATATTTTTTTAAGATTTTTAAACATCTATGTGTATATATGTATTTAAAATATTCTTATCTTTAAAAATCTAAAAAAATATTTATACATATCTAAAAATGGTAAACTTGGTTTATATGTTAAATACACTTAGATAAATAAGTTTACGAAAGAAAAAAGTTGTTATAAATGAGTTTTTTGAGATGGGTTAAATAGGGCATTTGCTTCGTCTGGGCTAATAGCATCATTCATCTATTTTATACCCTTTCATAGTTTTTGTGGACTGAAATTCACATATGCTATAATGTTATTATAATATTTTTTATTAAAAAGAAAAAAAATCATTCATTTACTACAGTATGGAGTTTTTTCTTAAGTTGGACTGCCGAATTTTTGTAGAATGGCTGTAAATTATCTTTTTTTTAATAGGCTGTAAATTTTCTTTGAATGGACAGAAATGGTTTTAAAATAAGTTACGATGGGTTAAAATTATTTAGAATATACGAAACATTACCATAAATTTTATTAAGAGCAGTTAGTCGTTTAACTGTACATAACGTTTATTTTGCGGCAAGCTTTGCATTGCACTTCAATACAAAATTTGCATAACCCATTTTTTCAAAATTTTAAAGATTTTTTTGCTAATTAACATGAGGCCCAAGTATGTATTTCCTATCTATAAAATTTTATAATTTTTTATGCTTTTTGTATAGTTTTTAAATATTGAAAATTAAACATTTTCAAGTACGGGCGCTTGAACAGTGGAAAAGTTATTGATTCTTAATATTCCAAAAAATATTAAAATGTATTAAAAATTATAAAATTTATTTGCAAGAAAAGACATGCTTGGCAGAGCATATTAGATAGGAGTGCAACTTGGATATAGTACCTGTGAGTGGACTTATCAAGTGCCCTAAAATGAGTATGGTAGATTCCTGATTTTCCACTAGTCATATGGTAGGGTAGGTTACAAATAAAAAATATCTGATGTAATTAAGATAGGGTAAGTTCTAAGGTCCGGTACTTAAAACCGACCCAAATCACTAATATGTATATTCAATATCTCTTTTATGAAATATATAATATCTTTGTAGATATAAAATATGTAATTTAAAATATAAAAACTTATTTAATTTATCAATTATGTAGTATATCTAATAAATACATTTTATAATTATATCATTATCATATTGATTATAAGTTTTTAAATAAAATTTATATTAGGATTATGAAAATATAATATGAAAGCTAATGTAAAGAATTGATTTAGAACTAGAGTAGAAATCGAAAGATAGGTATGTCTACAACAAACCTGTCTTGAAATAAGATAGGATAGAAGTTTTTAAAAATAGGATAATGATAGGTTCAACTCCGAATCAGACTTATCTAACCCAAATTATACCCTTGGTGGTAAAAAATTCAAAATTGGGAACAGTTGCGTTAAATTTCAATGCAAACGTTTCCATTACTCTTTACTACTATTTCAATGCCAATCTTTTACATTAAACTTTCATACCTATATATATATATATCTAATTTTTTAATTCATTCAAGGTGAGTTTGGTTTTGTTTAAAATTTTTGAACTAAAATTTTTTACTATCCACAACTATCTTATTTCGTAATTATTTCTTCGCATCTTCCTATACAAACTATCTTACTTTTCAATCATTTCTACACATCTATTCACACAACTTACCTATTAAGTTGGGGAATAACCAAATATTTTTTAGAACCATTGTAAATTATGTTAAAATGAACATAAATAGCTTTAAATTAAGTTTTGATGGTTAGGATTATTTGGAATCTATGAAACATTATATGAATTTTACTAAAAGGCGGCTAATTTTTTACTTGTATACAATATTTTTTTGTGTATCTATTAATTTGGTTGCATATAATATTTAGCAGCATATGTATGACTACATAAGGGTAGTGACATTTATGCAAATATATCTAAAAGATAAAATAAAATCGTAGATGATGCTGAAATACAATTCTATAGTCTTGTTTATTTCTTAGGAATCCACTACGATGGTGCTTTTTAATACATAAAACTTGTCAATCTAAAATTTTTCATTCTCCATAACTATCTTATTATTTATTTAGTTATTCAATTTTTCTTATACAACTACTGTACTTTTCATTCATTTCTACACAACTACTCATACATCTAACTAATTTATTTTAACTTTATTTTTTTTACTTCTCATCATTGCCCCTATCATATTATATTATTTTCTCACAATTCAAAATCTTTTACACAAAAAACTTTCATCAAAAGTTTTATTACTTTCCAAACAAATATATAATATTTCATTTAAAAACTCATAATTTAGCATATTTATTGCGATTATTTGTGTTTCGTTTTGAGTTGGACATGATTATATTTACATTTAAATATGTTTATGTATTATGACATGTGAGGATCTTATGGAGGACACTGGTTACCATTTATGAGATTATGTTACTCAAATATAGAAGGTGACGAAGTTATCAGTTGAATATGATTACAAGAATATTTCATGTTTAGTTTATATTGTGGTAGATTCATGTGTTTATGTAATTTCACTTGTATTTCTATTTTATATGAATGAACAATGTATTATATAGATTTAGCAGGTCTTTACTCCATGTCTCTTCCTTCTAACTCCTAGAGAGATGCTGTCATATTTTTGATAGGTTTCGTTGCACTCATTGCAGGATAATTATGGATATTGGGCTAATGAAGTGCTATAAGTACATGATAGTATATTAATTAGAATGAATGATTTAATATCGAAGTAACTAATATGATATAATGATTGAAGTCATAATAAGTTTGAGCAAAAAGTAAGTCAAATATGATTTTGATGAAACACTTAATTTTGATGGAATTTTATGATTTATGATCTTAAAGTTTTGAGTTAACACCTTGTAAAAAGATAGATTTTAATGTTAAAAATCCAACTAAAAAAGAATCACGTCAATCTAGATTAAAATGAGTGAGAAGTTTATTTATAACAAAACTTTTCAAACTAAATTTTTTTAATCTAAAACTTTTCACTCATCATAACTACTCTAATTTTTAATTATTTCTTCACATCTTTCTCTACAATTAAACTACTTTTCAATTATTTTTATACAACTACATATACATCTTACTTGTTTATTTTAATTTTATTCTTTTTATTATTCAACATTACTTCTATCGTATCATATCATTTTCTACAAATTCAAAAACTTATCAAAATTTTTTTATCTAAAAGTTTTATCACTTCCCAAAATACCTATAGTAAAAATAGTGCAAGGGAATCTAGTTGCAAAAAGTCAAGTTGTGATATTGAAGCTGCTATACTTTATGTCATGTGTTAAGATTTTACTGTGTTTTATTTACATAGAAATAAGCTTAATGTTCAGTTTCAATTTGTGAATTTCATATATATTTGAGAAAGTTTATTTTAACATGACATAGATCATTAGTTATTAGAACGCATAAGTGTGAGAGAGAGACTTTTTTTAATGTTTACATTTATTTGGCGTCAAAACCCCCACTCACTTCAAATCCAAGTATAAAAGTAAATGAGCGAGGAAGCCAAGTAAGAAATTACAACATAAAAGGTTTGGTTGTCCAATAATAGAATTTCAAAAATACAATTAGTGGTCATCCCTCTTCATATTTTTCCATCCGTACACCTAACAACCATCTTTGTAAGAGTAAGGGTATCATTATTTTCATCTCTAAACACATAAAGAAAGATAACATGTTTAAAAGAGTGGCATACATCATCTAGGGCTACAAGTGTAGTTGGTATACTTTCATTACTTTTTAGCTAGTTTACCAAAACTATGGATTCACTTTCAATCTCTACCTATCTACATCCAAATTCCACTAGCAACTTTAGTAAAAACCATGGCTCTAGCTTCCAATTAAAGTGGTTTTGAAATGCCTCTCTTAAGCTAGTTCCTTATAGCAAAAAAATCACATTCTAGTTATGAATGATATCCCTAAAATCCATTATCAAGCTTTTCTACACATATCCTAGCGTCAATATTGAATTTTAGAGAAACCCTCCCTTGGTTTTATCCAGTTAATAGGATCGCACTCATATTTACAGCCCATCCCTACACCTAACATCCATCTTTGCAATAGTATAGGCAACGTTGTTTTCATCTCTAAACACATGAAGAAAGATGACATGCTCAAAAGAGTGGTACATGCATCCAATTCCATCAACTAAGGCTACAATGTAGTCTATATTCTTTTATTACTTTTTAGCTAATTTCCTGTCACAACCTAGAACTGAATGTCTCGTTGAAGAGTGGAGAGAGTTCATGGGGAGTTTATAAGTGAGTCTAAGCTTAAATATGATGTGACGTATTCTAAACCGTGTAGTTGAGCTGTGAGGCCGGAGCAGACAATATCATATTGTGGGATCCATAACCATAGGGTCAGGATTGTTTTTCTAAATCTAGGAATTACAAATGGTATCAAAGTGATTCCATTTAATAAATATGGGGCAAAGGCCTAGAGTTGAATTGAGTTGAGTTATGATTCAGTAACGAAAAGTTGAGGTCTAGAGTTGAAATGAGTGATAGGTCCAGAGTCGAATTGAGTTGTAGTTTGAGGATGAACTAGATGAAAGTTAGTGGGTATGTAACAACCATAACCGAGTCTCACATTAAAAAAATGAGAGAGTTCTTGAGGGTTTATAAGCGAATATAAGCTTAAATAAGGTGTGTCGTATTTTAGAATTGTGTAGTTAAGCTATCAGGCCAAAGTGGAAAATATCACATTATGAGACCCATAACCTATAGGCCTAGGATTATTTTCTGGGTCTAAGAGTTATATTTACCAAAACCACAAAGTCACTTTCAACCTTTACCTATCGATATCCAAATTCAACTAGCCATTGCAGTCTAAAAACATGACTCTTGCTTTCAAATAAAGAAGTTTTGAGATGTCTCTTTTTAGCCAGTTCTTTGTAGCCAAAAACATCTCATTCCAGTCATAAATAATAGCACCAAAATCCTTTATTAAGTTTCTCTACACACATCCTAGCATCAAATGACATGCTTAAGAGAGTCGCATATGCTTCCAATTCCATTAACTAGGGCTACAAGTGTAGTTGGTACTATTCATTACCTTTTAGCTAGTTTACCAGAACTATTGAATCACTTTCAACCTCTACCTATTTATATCCAAATTCCACTAGCCATTGTAGTCCAAAAGCTTAGCTCTTACTTTCAACTAAAGTGTTTTTGGGATGCCTCTCTTATGCCAATTCCCTATTGCCAAAAGCATCCCATTCTAGTAATGATTAATAGCCCTAAAATCCATTATCAAATTTCTCTATACACATATGTCAACGTCAATATTCAATTTTAGAAAAATCCACCCTTGGTTTTATCTACTTGGTAGGGCTCCCATTTAGATTTACGCCTCCCCCTGCCACCCTCCCCTCTCCCATAAAAAAATTTCAATCAAAAGTAACAACTAGAACTTATAAATATATGTGAAAAAAAATTATGTGTGTGTTTGGGAATGGATAAAACTTTTGGGGTGTATTTGTTTAGGGTAAAAAAGTGTCAATTAAAACTTTTCAATCTAAAACTTTGCACTCTCCATAACTACTCAATTTTGTAATTATTTTTTTCACATTTTTCTATACAAACTACCCTACTTTTCAATCATTTCTACACATCTATCCATACAACTAACCTATCTATTTTAACTTTATTCTCTTTACTCCTCATCATTACTCCTATTATATCACATCATTTTCTATTGATTTGACAACTTCTACTCAATACTTTTCATCAAAAGTTTTACTTCCAACCAAACACATCCTTGATAAAAAGTTGTAGAGATGAGAAGTTGTCAAATGATGTGATATGATAGAGGTAATGATGAAGAATAAATAGGATAAAGTTGAAATAGATAAGTTTGTTGTGTTGGTAGTTGTGTAGAAATGATTGAAAAGTAGGGTAGTTGTATAGAAAAATGTGAAGAAATAATTAAAAAATAGGGTAGTTGTGGAGAGTGAAAAGTTTTAGATTGAAAAGTTTTAACTTGATAACTTTTTGTTGTTACCAAACACACCCTATATCAATAAAAGAAGTAAAATAGGACAATCATTGGCCAACCAACTATTTCTACTATACCAAATTATCTAACAAATTATAATGATTAGTGTAAGAGGATAGATATTATTACTTGCTACTAACATCGCAAAATGGTCTTTTACGTCACCAACATTCCTAGCTAAATCTTTATTAAAAAGGGGGTTTGAAAGAGGTCATGTACTTTACTCTACTTCTAGAAAGTGTATAGAATGTTCTTAACTTCATTTGCTTGCGAGCATAACAAGTGATGTGCCTCGGTTTAGAATCGTCTCTTCAATAAGTTTGCATGCATGGGAAGAGTGTTAATGTAGATCCTTCATCCAAAAATCTGCAATTTCTTTGGAGCATTTAGTTTCTAAATTAGCTTCAAAATCTTATATGAATTGCACTCATCTCTATCCATAGCAGCCTCCTCTTGATGCAAATATTCTTCATGAACAAGTCTATATGTTGATTTTACTCTGAATTTACCATCATTCTCGAAATCCCAAAGCATGTTATCATCTTCCATTCTTCTTAAAAGTGGAATGCTTTGGATGGTTTCCCAATCTATATCCCCTATTGCCCTCTTCACTTTAGTTTCCTTTTATACTTTATTCTCCTAACTGTAAATTGAGCATCCAAGGCTTCTCATCGATTTCCTTAAGTAGTGGACCGGCCAGAATTAGAGGATCATGTGTCCATATATCAGTAATTAAACCTACCTCTTCCTCATCTCTCACACTTCATTTGCATCCTTTGGTAATAAATTGTAGGATTTGTGTTATAGTTGTTATGCCCCACCAACTATAGCTTCGGACTAGCAGTTACTATGGCGAAGATCTGGTATCATTTTCCTAGAATTTGTTATCATTCAAGAGGCAAAGAACCACATGCACATGAGAATACACCTATACACACGTGGGATATCTTTAACTAATGCACCAATAAACATATAACAATAGAAATTACTTAAACCACAATCATTTTCATCTCATTATCTATATATAAAAGTAAGGCTACTAACTATGGTGAAAGTGAAATACACAATAATAAATTATAAATACATTAATAAAGCCTAAGCAGGTCATATATCTATAAACCACATCTACTACATATAACTCACCACTCATCATATAAAACATATACATGTATATCACTCATCTCACATATACCTCGCTGTCTAATAATTGCGATTCCAAAACTATACAACTTATACCTATCACAATCCGCTTCAGCCTAAGATCAACCATGGCTTAACTCACAACTAGGTATCTAGAATATCAATTGTACTAAAAGCAAAGACAACAAACACTTTAGTTAAGAAAAACTTAGTAAGTAGGTGTTGTTAGTGAAAACAATAGCAAATTCATGTCAAATGTATCATGTATGTTTAGCCATCACATGCAATACAAACCCAAGCTCTCACAAGATCCACCCAATCATGTCATGTCACTGCATGACACAAACATACATATAATCGAACTAACCTCATGTCCATCAAAGGCCATGAATAACTCTATTCTCGTATCAATTAAGAATTATGAACAATCCTATTCTCATATCAATCAAGCGTCATGAACAATCTTATGCAAACAATGCATGTGTATTGCTCATGCTATGTGCATCATGCTCATGTCAAGACCATGCATTATTAGTTTCATAAAACCATACCTAAACAAATAACCAAACAATGAAATTATTTTCAAAGAGCCTAATCCTAAATCATGAAAATCAATAAATAACATGTAAAATCCAACACTTGACCATCCTGGAATCCATCCATACATGAATTATATAAAGGCATAAGTCCATCCATGGTCTCATCAACTCTAGCTTTAAGCTAGGTTATACTAAAAGTTATCCCTATCCATTGCAAACACAACACCAATTCATCCCAACCAATTATTCTCTTTTCAGTAATATAATTCAATATCAATCCATTTACAAGCTTAAACAACCATATTTAAATCTTCATCTTAAAATGTACACCTATATATCAAGCCATCAGAAGTCTCAATCCATATAATTCATCATCCCACATGTCTTCAAGTATGTGTAACATATCATCTACTTCATCAATCTTACACACTCATTTATATATAGTTATCTCATATTAAACTTCATTTAGGTATTTCATCGAACACTATATATGCACTATATAGAAATTGTACTAAATATATACAAAATTCAAGGGATTCTACCAAATACATATTAATCTCAAGACAAATCACTTCCAATCACATCTAATTCATCATCTACAAGATTCCCACTAGAACCCCTAAATTTCAATAATCCTCTATTTTCTATTTATGATTCAAATCTTGAAATTCATGAAAAATATTCCACAAAAGATGGTGCCAACAAATAATTATCAAAACACATGCTTTACAACTCAAACTCATAGTTTATTTCAAAAGAAATCAATCTGTTTACCTCATATGAAGAAATTTTCAAATTTTCACCCCAAATCCTAGCTTGAATCCATACAATCCATCCTCATTGATCTTAGATTGGCCATCCGAATATATTTTGGAGTGGGCTGGGAAGTAGTTTTATAAGTTAAAAAGATAAAGAAAGAAAAAAGAGAGAGAAAAATAACTAGGGCAAAATGGACGCACCCGCATATATATACTCACAAACAACCACACGACCCGTGTGATTCTCTAAGTTGTTCCTTTGTAACAATACACTCCTGCGTGATTCAGAAGGAATCACATGCCCTTTCCCTGTGTGATTTCACTGAACTCCATTGTTTTGCTCATAACTTTTTCTTCCCAACTCCAATTAAAACGATTTGTTGTTAGATTTTTTAACTTCAAATACTATCTCCTCACACATTTTCTGTCCAAATTTTCATTATCGCAAACTTTTATATAAATTTTACTATATACCTTTGCTAACAATTCCATTCCTTCACAATGCATATAGCTCTACCATATAAAAAATTCCCAAATAACAATTTAATTACTCTCACACCTTTCTTATCATTATAAAATCATATTTATGTTATTTAATTTGGTCAAAATATATTTCACATAAAGTTTGATACATCAGTATATCTTTTTAGTTATTTTTTCTCTACAACAGGTCTCATTAGTCCAACTATCGTATATCATTTCTAATAATCCTATGATCATTTCTCACGCATTATGTATGCATCTAGCATCTCGTTTATGCTAAAAATATCAAGTTCCATGTCATTTTTAAATTTTACTTATTAAGTTCATTTTTTACCGAATTTTCATTATTAGCCTTAAATGATTCAATTTTCAAAAGTATCATATTGATTTTATTTTCAAGTAACATGAATATATTTCAATTATGATTAAAAACATTCTCATGAAAATCATAGCTTTCGTTAATGATTCTTGATCATTTTCATTATTTCAATTCTTTCATACTTAGCAACACAACTAACATCGTGCCTCTAGCCCGACAGTACATTGTCTTGCCCTGTGAGACAATGGTTCAAATCATAATAGTGGTAGTAGATAACATTATGTCCTTGTTTATTTGAGGGAGTGGGAGTGTCCATTGGTAGATATTGTAGGAAAAATTGGAGTAGAAAAATAGAAATGTTGTCAAATGTTTGGTAGGATGTTGTAAGAAAAAATTATAAGAATGTCTCAAGAGCCTAATTGTAATGCAAATTGAGATGATTGTAAAAATACATACCTATCAAAAATCTTATTACCATATGACCTCTTGGGCTATGTTGTATGCATTCATCTATTTACATCGTTGTCAATACCCAGGTATTACAATACTCCTCCATGTGTATAATGCTCTAGTCCTAACTTTGCATTCCCTAATGTTTCTAGATGGAAAATATTTTTCCTTGAGAACTTTATAACATAATAAGACAGAGTTTAATATAATCTTCCACACTTATTAGCAACTAAGGCCATGTTGAAGGCTAATAATTCTTTAAAACTCATCTTATCAACAACTTTCGAGAAACATAATTTCTTCCATGAAATCCAATTAATTGTTTTTTCTATCATTTTCTTCCTAATAGTATTTGCTCATCATTGCATTTAATTCATAATGGATTTTCTTTTATAAGAGATAAAAGTTCATTGAGTAAATAGGGATTGCTTGGGCTACTACCGTCATTATGATTTATTCCCTCGCTTGATAATAACTTACTATGCCACACTTGAATCTTCTTTGTTTATCTCTCTTTTATGTTGTGAAAGACCTTCTATCCATTTTTTCCAATCTAGATTGGAAGATTGAGGCAAATATTTATCTAATTTTTACTCAATTCCCCTTATATTCTTGCTGAAAAAAGTAATTATTTTCTCTTTATTTAGCCTCTGCTGTGATTCTTGTTCATATGCTTGTAAGATATTTACATCTATTTAGTCTCCCTTTTATTTGCTTTAGAAACAACAGAATATCGTCAGCAAAGATGAGCTGGGCCAGCCTTAGATTTTCGCAACAAATTTTGATTCCATAGAGAGACTCATAAGCGTGCCTAATAAGAGATTAAAGAAAGAGTTATGGTTATAGAGGGTCATTTTGTCTAAGTCTCTCCTACTTGGATAGATGGTGTTTATCTTGGATCCATTAAGTGTTATCTCGTAGAATACAGAGGTCAAACGACTTTTCATCCACTGAATCCACCTCCAATCAAAGGCCATTTTTCCTATTATATTTAGACGAATTTCTATTCTACTTGTCATACGCTTTAGGCATGTCTAGTTTTATTGTCATATCTTTGCTGTGGGAAATAGAAAGATAAAGTATTAAGTAAAGTTAAGGGATGGGACGCTTGGGTTCAAGGTAAGCATAAATATGATAGTTGCGGGGGTGTTTAGCAATCCATAAAACTATTCAATTTAAAACATTTAACTCTATACAACTATCATATTTTTTAACTATTTTTCACATCTTTCTATACAACTACCATATTTTTTAATCATTTCTATACTACTATTCATACATATAACCTATTTATTTTAACTTTATTCTCTTTGTTCCATATTACTATCCCTATCATATCACATCATTTTACAACTTTTACTCTTAAAATTTTTTTTCAAAAGTTTTATCATTTCCCAAAAATACCCTATACGAGATTAAATAAAGAATGATGGATTTGTGCATATGAGATAAAAATTATAAAAGAGATTTAGGGTTGGAGGCTAAATCTTATTAGATTTGTAAGAAAAATAAAAATTGATGTTATTTTCTTTGATTTATGTGAAACTGATTAGGGTTTGCGAATTTATATACATGCAAGTGGAAAAGGAACTAAGATTTTAATTATTTAATGTTGATTTTGGATTAGATCATATGTATTAATTATATAAATAACTTTATACATTTTTGTATATGTTTTATTATATGGATTTAAGATTTTGTTGATACTAATATTGATCTAAAGGAAAGCTCGAATCTGTGATTTTTTTTATTTATGATTTCTTCGTGTTAATTTATTTTTATTTTTATTTGCATATGTCAACAAATCCAATCATCCGTTGTGATTTACAAAAAAAATATATATATATATATTTAAACCAAAATATTATAAGCTAAAAGCTTAAAACCTAAACTGGACAGAAAAATAAGTTTTTCGTATATATTATTGGCACCTAATTAAGTGTTTCGATGCTCTCGGTCATGGAACACGGGAGTCATTTTTTATTATTTTTATCACCAATATGCAGGCTCAAGTATGAAAGGTTTGCAATTTTATATTTTTTGGATTTTAAATATTTTTGAAAATTTAAAATAAATTTTGGAATTTATAAACAAAATTTGGATTTTAAATAGTTTTTGAATTTATAAATAAAATTTTTTTCCATGTGTGGGCGTATAAAATGCCTATTTTATTTCATAGATTTAAAATAATATTTAGAAAGATCTAAAAATGTATGTTTAGCTACATATAGAACTTTTCAAACTAAATTTTTTTAGAACTTTTCAATTTAAAATTTTTTCTCTCCATAACAATTATATATTGTAATTATTTCTTTACATTTTTGGATATGACTACTTTATTCTATAAAACTATTTATATTACCAATTAGTTTATTTTAATTTTATTTTCTATACTTCTTATTATTATTCCTATCATACCACATCAATTTTTTCTTCTAAAAATTTTATCACTTTCCAAATATATCCTCAATGCAAAAGTTTCGTGCTTGGGTCTACGGGATAGTAAATTAAAATGATTACTACAAGGAAGAGCATTTTGAGGAGCAATAATGAGTGAGGCTTATATTGTTATCAAAGAACAAGCTTATGTTATAAAGAAGGCATAATTCTTGTTATCAAAGAACAAAATTATGTTATAATTCTTTTAGCACGGGCTAAATAGTGACTTACTTAACATACTCTAAAAAAATCTATTTGTTAATTTTTTTTGTTTTTTCATAAATTTGTTAATTTAAATGTATTTAATGTATAAATCAAGTTTTGACATATATATTTCGGATTTTTGAATATAGGAGTATTTTAGCCTTTTTAATGGTTTAAAATTACTAAAATAAGCTATGTTTAAAATCTAAAAATTTATATCCATCTTCAAAAATGGTAAAACTTAATATATACACTAAATACATTTAAATTAACAAGTTTATGAAAAAGAAAAAATTTTAATAATTTTTTTGGAGTGCCTTGTTATAAAAATCATTCTTTATAAGAGAAAGTGAAGGCTAAAAAGGTAAGGAAATGATTGATTACACCTAAGTATACTAAACTTTTAGTGTGCTTGGATGAAAATCCACTTTTTAAATATTTTTATAAAATTTTTATAAAATTATTAATCTATGTATATTTAACATATATAATATATATATATATATATTAAAAAAGATAGGTTTTAGCCATTTTTAAATGACCTAAATACCTTATTTTAAAAAATATATATATACATCTTTAAAAATGGTAAAATTTATTTTATAAATTACATATATTTATATTAATAATTTTACAAAAATTTTCAAAAAGTGAGTTTTGCAGTCATGTGCACTAAAGTTTATATGTACTTATGTGCATTGAATCAGTTCTCAAAAAGTATAGTTATAAAGTTAGCATTATTCTAGTTTAAAATATGTGGAAATTTTGTGACTAGGTTTGCCATTTTCATCTAGGGGAATAATATCATACATTCAATGTCGTCAAACTAAACAATGTAATACCTATATATTTTTTTGAAATATGTTTGTGTGGCTGACTTGGATAAATTTATACAAAAATTTTAAATATTTTGGCTAATATATATTAAATATATTAGCCAAAATCTTTTTAAAAATTTGTATATACTTATTTAAGTTAGACCATAGCCATATAAAAAAAAAGTTGATTTTGTTAGCTTGGGCTAAATAATGGTTTACTTAGCCCAACCAGAAACTTATTTTTATATATTTTTGAAATCTAAATGTATTTAATTTATAAAGTAAATATCATTATTTTCAAAAATGTATATATTTTTAATATTTTAAATGGAGGGGTATTTTAGTCATTTTAAAATGACTAAATTACCTTATATTTAAGATTGGCGCAGTAGTACTTTGTTTGACCCCATGGTTGAGTGATGAAAGATCAAGTTGTAGTGGCCATATTTCTGTCTCTATGATTATTCATGGGAGGATCCACTCATAGGATATTATAAGAAAAATGAATATTATTAGAGTTTAATATAACATTGTATGAAAAAATTATAAGAATGTCTCATGGTCCAATTATAATATTAATTGAGATGAATGTAAAATACATAATCATAAAAAAGACTCTAAATATCTATATATATTTTCAAAAATAGCAAATTTTAATTTATATATTAAATACATCTAGGTTAACAATTTTATAACTATTTTTAATTAGGATTAAGTAGCGGTTTACTCCCATGCATTCATTCACATTTTTTATTTGGAGAACATAGGTAAAATTTGTGTTTTTATTTGAAATATACCAAATATAGGGTATACTTATGAATATTATAACCATTTTAGATTGAAAAAAATTGAAGAGCACATTTGTGTTGAATTATATTCATAAAATATTTAGAGATTTTCTTGCATTCTTTGGTCCCAAGTATCTTTCATATGAGCCCAGTTTAAATGCACCGAAGTGCATTTTATTGAAATTTTTTTGAAATTTTTATAAAATTGTTAATATAAGTGTATTTAACTTGCGTATCAATTTTTATATTTTTGAAGATTTTTAGATATTTTTTCGGATATTTAAAATCAGTAAAAATGTTACTAATTTTTAAAAATACAACAAAATCTAAAAACCTCCAAAAATAGTAAAAATTGGTACATATGTTAAATATACTTAAATTAACATTTATATAAAAAAATTTAAAAAAATAAAAAGAAATGGATGTATGCACCGGGTAGCTCCGTGTACTTAGGTGCATACAACTGCAGCTCTCTTTCGTAGCGAAACAAACCCAAAAACAAGGGGGCAAAACGAAAAAAAATAAAATCTGTACGTTAAATTCTCAAGAAAAGCCATGTAACCATGAGAAAAGAATAAAAAAGGCAAAACAGAAGTTCACGTTCTCCAGCAGCAGGTCCTGTGGTTTCCGGGGTCTTTAATCTTTATAGCTTGTTGACCGTCTGCGCGTTGGGCGCGTGCAGTGCCCAATGAATTTAAGTCGCCCCAACCCAAAGAAAATTTCGAACTTACGCTGGACTTTTGTATTTCCTTCTGGTGCGAAAAATCCACCTCGACGTCCCGCATCTACCCTTCCCAAGGCCACTTTGCTGCTGTTACCCCATTTCTCCACACCCCAATTCGGTTTCTTATATTGATTGCTGTTTACGAATAGAAGCAGTGGAAGAAGCACAAGAGATCGGTCTTTTTTCCGTTGGTGCGTCTTTCGCTTTTGATTAGCTTGCTTTTGTACTTTCTTTTTGTTTTGGGGATGAAACCCATGACCGAAATTTCTCATTTCTCTAGTTCAAAATTCAAATACAGTATTTTTTTAATTTTTCAATCGGGGCAGCAACCCATGATTGAAATTGCTCAATTCTCTAGTTAAAATCCAGTATTTGTACTTTGTTTTTTTAGTTGC
The DNA here is from genome assembly GCA_030490835.1 of Annona cherimola. Lineage (NCBI taxonomy): Eukaryota > Viridiplantae > Streptophyta > Magnoliopsida > Magnoliales > Annonaceae > Annona > Annona cherimola. The sequence continues at coordinate 72,001,475 of CM059971.1, forward strand.
GTTTTGGGGCTGTAACCCATGAATGAAGCTGCTCAAATTTCTAGTTTAAATCCAGTATTTTCTACTTATTTTCGTTTTGAGCCAGCAACCCATTACTGAAATTGCTCAATTCTGTAGTTCAAATCCAGTATTGTTAATTTTTGCTTTGTTTTCGTTTTGGGGCTGGAATCCATGATTAAGATGGCTGAACTTCTATAGTTCAAATCAAATCCAGTAGTTTAGATCTGCACTATATTTTCGTTCGTGGCTGCAACCGATGGTTAAACTTGCTCAATTCTTTATTTCAATCCAGTATTGATAGCCTTACGGCCCTGAAGAAGTTTTGAGATTTCAGTTCTGTGGCGATCATAGGCTTTTGTGTTGGTGGCTGAAGGTTTTTGATTGGTCATGGTATTTTTTCTGGTGGAGCTGCAGCACGAGATTGAAACTTGATTTGTCAGATTATTCTAATGTTTCAGTCATCAGATTCTGCTTTGTTAACTGGTATTGGAGGGAGTAGATCAGTGCTACTGAAATGAGTTTGGTGGTTACATGAAGGGGATGTTTGGTATGGTGTTTTTTGTGGGAATGGTGGGACAGGGTAGGAAGTGACAAATAGAATATTTTGGAAATTGTGTGATTGATATGAAATAATAGGATTAAAGATGGAAAAAATAAGGTAGTTGGAGTGTAGTAGGAAAGAGAAATGATTAGAATATAGGGGTAAAAAAGTAAAAAATATGGTTATTGATTGGTCAACTAATGAGCTTGGGAATTGGTGCTTCCACATTTGTCCATACCACAATTCCCACATATATTACCAAAGAAGCCCGAAGTCACCAACTTGTTGGTGTCTCTTCGCACCCACGAGTCCTAAAAGAATAAAGATGGTCGGAAGGATTGATGTAATGGAAAAAGTCTGTTTACCATGTCATTGGGTTGATTCTTGGGAAATTGTTGCAGGAATACAGTTAGTCCAAATTGTTCCTTCCAGAAGTAGATAACTGAATTCTCCTTCTATTTCTGCTTAACATGGGTTCCTTAGGTTGGTCATTGTGTACATCTAAAATGACTGGCGACCTTCTAAAAAGAGGAGATCAAGGCAGAAATTACTTTAAGAGTTCAATATGCATGGAGCATCTATACATGTTCCTTTGGAATTTTACGTGACTGCTGCATGCTGATCTATGCAAGATAGTAACCAACAGATTGTCAGATGGTTGAAGCAATCATTATATAACTGAACATACTGCAAGGGATATGGCGATGCTAGGCTGGAAGATGGTAGAGAATGGATAGAATTGGAAGTGTAATTACTTTATGTGGTAAAAACACGGGAGAAAAATAGAATTTCTTGACTTGGTTTTTTTTGCAATATAGTTATTTTATTTTATTTTGTATTTCTTTTCAGTAGGGAGTTGGTTCAAATTTAAGCCTATCAAATACACTAGGTGAATTCTATTTAAAAAAAAATGCCAGGTGAAGGATTAAGCTGTTGATGTTTGTAATTATGAGGCTTGAGGACCATGGTTCCACAAAGTGTATGGTTTTGGTATATTGAATGCATTAGCTTTAATTACTTGGCATAAGTTTTAATGAGGATCATTGACATGAAATTTACATATTTTTATTGGATGCTTCTTGGATAGAAATGACATCAGACTTTTAAGCTGGCATTGCTGCTTATCACTCGGAGGATACAAGTCGATTGTAATGGCAGATAACCGGCTATAAAAGAATAGTCTCAAGCAAGCTATGTCTAATGTTGAGTCAAACATTGTACCTTGTCACCATCTCTAGGTTTGTGAACCTTGGTAAGATTTTCATGGATCATGTGCTTGGCCTACCTTAGACCTTAGGAACTTGTGATTGAATTTGTGCTGCTGGTCGCCTGCTTCTCCAATGTTATTGGTTTAATCCATTGAAGAATTGCAGACTCATTGAATTTTTTTGAAGAAGATTAGCTTTGGTTCCTGGGTCATCAGTTGTTTTCTGGCTTAGGCATTGGTCGTATCCTTTAAGGGGGTGTTTGTTTACCTAAAAAACTTCTCAAACTAAAACTTTTCACTCTTCACAACTACCCTATTTTAAAAATTATTTCTTCATTTCTTTTATACAACTACCCTACTTTTCAATCATTTTTACACAACTATTCATACATCTAATCTATTTATTTTAGCTTTATTATCTTTACTTCTAATTATTGCCCCTACCATATTACATCATTTTCTCCTATTTTAAAAACTTCTAATTAAAAACTTTTCGTTAAAAGTTTTATCATTTCCCAAATACGTCCTAAGTCTGTTCATTTATTATCTTTTTGGGATGGAACCCATTCCACCAAAGTGGATTCAAAAAATGAATTGGTTTGGGCCATCTTTGACCATCGGATATCAAATCCAACCCATTCATTGTAGAATGAATTGGTCTAGGCCATCTTTGACCATTGAATTACAAATCCAACCAATTCATTGTGTTTAAAATCATTTACGTAGTCAAGAATTTGAATTTCATCTAAGGGGTTGTTTGGCAATGCATGCATGTGGGATTCCATGGGAAACGTATGGACTCCGTATTTTTCAACAAATTATTTAATAATATAACAATCTTATTTTTCAACTTTACCATGTAATCCTATTATTTTTCCTTCCAACAACCTTTTTGATTCCAACTTTACCCCTATAATTTCATATCAATCACAAAAATTCCAAATTATTCCCTTTCTTATTTCCCACCTTATCTCAAAATCCCCTCAAAATCAACATTACCAAATGTTGCCTAAATTAAATATTTACAGTATTATTTTATTATTAAATAGTTAATATTAATGTATTAAAACTGATTTCTATTTTTTCAATTTTAAAACATTTAATTAGATATCTACACCTTCTGAGATGTTCTTCTTGTGTAAAGTAATGATTTAGTAGACTATTATACTATTATAACATTCTAATGGTAATATTGAATGGATCTAGGTAATTTTCATGTTTTACACGTAATTTTATATCTTTTAAAAAAATATAACCTATGCAAGACTTCAGTTAAACTGACTTTTGGCGCTATAGTCTAAAAATGATATTAAATGCTATGAATGGGTTGGATTTTGATTTCATCATCAAGATGATGCAAACCAAGCCGGTCCATGAATTCACTTTATTTGAATGGGTTCCATAAAATATGAAACCTTGTTTTTCATGTTAACCATGATCCTTCATCTGTCTTGATGCTGTGAATTGAAATACTATATGTGTATATTTCCTCTAAAAGTGGTGGTTACGAGAAGTTTGTTGCTAAATGTTTTCAATTTCGATTATGTGGATCTCAATTGAGGAATTCAAACATCTCAAGCACATCCATAAAAGAGGCTTATTTAAATATACTGCCTTTCTAATGCATCCAAACATACTGACAAAGAATTTGAAGATGCCACATTGAAGAAGTATAGGCTCATTTAATTTTGGGAAGCAGATTAGCTTTGATTCGCATTTCATCAATTATTTTCTAACTTGGATGTGTTTTATCATTGTAAGTTGTTTGTCTATGGTTTATTATGTTAATCATGATTCTTCATCTGTCGTGATGCTGTGGATAAGAAATACTATGGGTGTGTTTGGGAAGTGATAAAACTTTCAGATGAAAAGTTTTTGGTGTAAAAGTTTTTGAAATGAGAGAAAATGATATGATAGGATAGGAGTAATAATGAGAACTAAAGAGAATAAAGTTAAAATAGGTAGGTTAGTTCTAGGAGTAGCTATGTAGAAATCGTTGAAAAGTAGGGTAGTCTATATAGGAAGATTTGCAGAAATAGTAAAAAAAAATGAGATAGTTGTAGAGAGCAAAAATTTTTAGATTGAAAATTTTTAGTTGAAAAGTTTTTTTGGAAAAAAATGCACCCTATATGTGACAAGTTTATTTCTTAGAGAAGTAGTTGCAGTTCGTTGGAAAACAATCTCCATTTTTCTTATGTGTCACATTTGAGGAATTTAAACATCTCAAAAATTGTCTGTTCCCGGGGCTTATCTCTCTACTGTACAAGGTGGAGCTCTTCCCAGCTGGGAAGACATGACAAGGGTCCTTTTCAATCCATTCGCACCCATAAAATAATAGTGTTAATATGATTCCTTCAACTGAAATGGGAACTTTGTGAAGATATGGGGGTTATGAGATGCTTGAATATTTGATTTTTGATATGTCTAATGTTGCTGTTTAAGTATTCTTGGTGTGGAAATTGTTCTCAACTCCTTTCCTCTTATTTTGGTGTATATACTTTTATTTATTTGGTGCCTAAGATTCATTACTAAAAAAATTCTCTATTTCTGAATGCGAAAATAAAATTTATTTTTCTATTGTATGTAAATTTGACTTTATTGCGAAGTATTGGGAAAAAGAAATTCAACTGTTTAGTTTGATGTTTTATATTTGTGGAGTAGATTGCTTTATTCATAGATACCATGGGCTTGAGCTCTGGTTACTTATTCCTCCTTTCTTATTGCCATTTTCTTGCAACTTGTCTTGCTAGTTGTATTTGTTTATTAGTGTATTGTTTGGAAATTACTATGCTATTAAGATAAATAATAGTTTGAAATCAGCCAGCTGCATGCCCCTGCAATTTGTGTAGGATGTTATTAGGCGTGCCTTGCCTAGAGCTTGGGCATTTCTTCGGCCTCTACATCTCAGCATGCCTTGGTATTGGGCACATGCTTGTATCATTAGTTTGTCGTTAGTTCTTATTTGGTGGCAACTTCGTTTTTTTTTTTTTTTTTAATCCTTCTCGAAAAGATCTTGAATAGCTTAAATAGCATACACCATGCTAAATATTAAAAAGAGATCCTTTTTTTAAGAAGAGCATCTGGCATTGCTAAAAGCCAAAATTGGTTCCTGCTCCTTGGAAGCAGCCCCTTGGCTCAAAGCATAGCGTAGTCCTGTTATGGTTTGTTCCATTGCGATGCTAAGTACAAAGCAATTTACATTTGGTTAACTGCCATTAAGCAGGGTTTCTTTTTGCGATTAGTAGGTGAAACATAGGTCCTTTTCAATAAGAATTAAGTCATATTGGTATCGATTCTTTAAATGGCTTTATATAGTTCTATTTGTGAATGACATCTGTTGAAACACTCATTTTCCTTTCCTGTGGTTTATACTGGATATTTGGTTAAATCAATGATTCTAAATATCTGGTGTTATATTTTGCCCTGGATTGGTCGTACTCCTGTATAGTCAAGCTTTCAATGGTACGACTGATTCAGCTATACATGACTACTTGTAGATAGTTGTAGACATTGTGCTGTACTTGCATCAAAGCAGTATCTCTTGACAGAAGTCTCACACATCTCACATGGTCTTAGTGCTTATTTTGGAACATCCACACCATGCTCCATCGGGCTTGACCTTATTCATTTTATCTTTTTATGATGCGCATTTCAGTAGAGTCTGTTTTAGAAGGTTGATGCCATCTTGTTTTTTGCTTCAAGGTCATCATCTCTTCATCTTTACTGTTATAATTGGTCATGAGGACTTGCAACTACTGAAGCATTTACAACAGCAAGCATTTTGAACAAAATGTGGTGCAGCAACTATCATTTTGAAGGAAGAGCTGGACAATCATGAACAAAATGGGAACTGTTGGCCGCAGGTTTTTAAGTTCTACGTTCTATTAGGATCAAATTTTTTTTCTTTATATGGTTTTGTTTCATAACTTTTCTAATATTTCATTTAGACATGATTCTTACCGTAAGACATTCTTTCTGGCTTTCACATCTTGTGTTTTAACGAATGCCTATTCCGCAGTGGGCTTCTTAGGAAACCGAATGAAACAATGAGGCTTGTCATATCAACTGTGGTCGGTGTTGTTCTTGGTTTCTTGATAGGCATTTCCTTCCCCACTGTTTCCTTAACGAAGGTATGTTAGGTCTATATTCATTCGTAGCAATGTTTACAGGTTCATTAAAACATAAGTTTTTCTCCTCCTAATTTCCTAGGTTTGGATGTTTTATTTACTCTTCCATACTTTGTTGTTTGTGATGTGGTACTGATATGAATTTGTCACTGTCTTGTTTTGATGTAATTTGGCAGTTCAACTTCCCATCTGGTCTTTTCCCTTCCATAGACCTTACATTCATCGAGGATAAGAATTCTGGACTCGCAACCCAAGCATTATTAAATCAGGCTTTCAATTCTGCAAATATTCAGAATCAAAACAGCTCAACCCATGCCAATGATACTACGAAGGTACTCCCTATCATTATTAGAACGAGTTACCTGTGTTGGATTTTACAATTTGTTTCTATATGTATCATTTGCATTGCTTAGACCTGTAGTTGCAGAAACAGGAAAAATGGCTTATTTATTCCCACTTCTTATAGGTGCAAATAACCATGAATTTAAGCTCCAAAGGGAATGGTATTGTGCGATTTTCTTGAGTGCAAGAGGCAATGTTCTCTGAGATGCCTTTTATTTGCATTTGCATTCCTTTCGCAATTTTCCAGCTTGTGAAATTGACGTGTTGAACTTATCATACTGGAACCTTATGTTGACAAATGGATGTCAGTCAGTTTGCCATGATTGACAAGGTGGTTTCCTAACATCTAAGCTTTTATCTGCTGCTGGAAGGCACTGGTAATGTGAAACTTTTCATAGCCTACTTGTCCAATGAAAATTATCATTCTCTTTTCATTTCATTTTCCCCCATTTTTCTCATTGTTTATTCCATCTGTTGCTCATTCCTAAACTTTATTCTACTCAAGGTCTGCTTGAGGAAAAATAGAGGTTGTACAATTTACTTATTTTCACATGCAGAAAAGAGAAAGTAATTCTTTTTAAGTTATTTTGTTCTTTCTTTTATCTTTATCCTTGGTTAAGTCTATAATAAAGTGTTCTTATTTATATAAGCATAATATATCAAATCATTTCTATGAGCGTCAGTCAGTCTTACATCGGTATGATTTACATGGGTATAACCTCATGTTTAAAAATCTAAAAAAAATATGCACACATTTCTAAAAATGGTAAAACTTGATTCATATATTAAATAGCCTAGATTAACAGTTTTGTTTTAAAAAAATAGAAGAAGAAATTAAAAAAAAATGGGTTATACACCCAGGTGCACTAAAAGCCCAGTGCACCTAGGTGTACTGGATCGGGTCCTATGTTTATCTATATGTGCAAACATCTTCTGATGATTTCTTGCTTGGGGTACTATTAGCTGCCAAATCAATGAATGTCAATTGACTTATAAACTCCTGGACGAATCATAAGATACACTAATGCCCTTTGAATTAATCCTTCATTGAAGCCCTTAAATAATGGATACTTACCAAATTTATCTAATCTACTTTATGAGTGTGACAGTAGTGACAGAATGTAGAAATAATTCATCAGATCTCCATTCATAATGAGGAATATCTACTCAGATTCTCCATGGGAAAATGCGATCTACCACCACATTGGGAAGTGCTAAAATAAGAAGCATTGTAGAGGTCCATTTCTCTTTCTCAGTCTAATGATATCCTTCTACATGAGTTTTACGAAGTACATAGTCAATGATTGAGCAGAGTGTTATAATGGAGTATGTTCTCAATTTAGTTGGCTTAAAGTTTCAGATCACCATGAAAACCTTCAAATTAACCTTGAGTCCTATGGTCCATATTTATAATTAGAGATTTTTCTTCCAGATTTAATTTTCTCACTTTTTGTGGCTTAACAAGCTATGGTCTTGCATCTCCGTTTTCATTTCAAAACATTTTACCTGTTATGATCATTTGTTTTCCAGAATCAACAAGGCATTTGAAAAATAGATAGTAAATTAATTTAATGTATAAGATTGTGTTATTTGCGAAAAGTCAACTCATTAGTTGGAGTCTTTCACAATAATTGCTGCAGCTCTAACTGCAACCTTTATGATTTTGATGCAGATATATGTTCCATCAAATCCTCGTGGTGCAGAAAGACTGCCACCTCGTATTGTTGCAGCAGAGTCAGACTTCTATCTTCGCAGACTTTGGGGCAACCCTAGCGAGGTGACTTCTAAAACCTTTGTCTGCAAGTTTATAAACTGCAAGCCACTTTGACTGGTACTCTCAATTTTATGTTTGTCATTAGTTCAGGTAAACTAGGAAATACATAAGCATTTGTCTTACACCTTGGTCTGCTTGAACTTCATTGGTTTTGAGGGCTTGGGGAGTAACTTTAGGAAATATCAATAGCTTTATTAGCTATAGAATTGGAAGTAGATAAGAAAGGGTCAAGCCAAGGACTTGAGGCTGTCTACTGCCAGTTAGGGAGGGCTAGATGTACGCTTTTGTGAATTCAATGTCAGATCACTATAGGAAGTGAAATGCCAATACATATACGGTAGTGGAATGTACGAATGCGTGTCTACATGACAGTCTCTGCTGTCTGAACTGGGGTTTGAATTTTGTGGAGCCATTTTCTAACTATTTACTGTTGAAGAATGTGCTAATTTCATTAGCGGCTGGGATTGCTTATGTAACATACAAGTTCAGTATTCTTGTTGAATGTATTATGATAGTGTATTTGACAACTCTCTCTGTGTGTGTGCGCCCGCGCGCCCACGCATGCATGATTTAGGACATAGCCTGTCAATAGATAACCCTCCATTTGATTCTTTAGTTTCAATTTATATAATCCTGGTTCTTCATTTTGTTTGTTTGACTGATTGATCTTGCAGGATCTTACAGCCAAGCCAAAATATCTTGTGACTTTCACTGTTGGATATGATCAGAGAAAGAACATTGATGCAGCCGTTAAAAAGGTTTGAAAAGCTTTCTGCATCCATTGTATGACAGTCTTCCGTTTTGTGTTTTCATGGTTGCCAAATATTTTGCTTTGCAGTTTTCAGAAAACTTCACCATTCTGTTGTTCCATTATGACGGACGGACTAGTGAATGGGATGAGTTTGAGTGGTCACAGCGTGCTATCCATGTCAGTGTTAGGAAACAAACCAAGTGGTAAGGAAATAACACCTTTTTCTTGGAATAGGAGGTCTACTATCAACTTTTTTATGTAACTGCAGATTTTGACAATAGAAAACCCAAATTTTGATTCCAGGTGGTATGCGAAACGGTTTTTGCATCCTGATATTATTGCACCCTATGAGTATATATTTATCTGGGATGAAGACCTTGGAGTAGAGCATTTTGATGCAGAAGCGTAAGAATCAAGTACTCTCTGTCTCTCATTATGTGTCTGCATGCCTAAATTTGTTTTTCTTTTTTTGGCCTTTTCCTTTTGTTATTCAGGTATATTAAATTGGTAAGGAAGCATGGCTTGGAGATTTCACAGCCTGGCCTAGAGCCAAACAAGGGGTTAACATGGCAAATGACTAAAAGGAGAGGGGACAAGGAAGTCCACAAGTCTGTTTTCCAGTTCCCACTTCTATTCTGCTAATTTTGTTTCCCTGGGCATAATTATTTTTTTTCTTGATATAGGGAGATTTTCCCCCCTTTAGTGTCTCACGTGGTGGTGCTTATCCATTTCTTTCAGAGAAACAGTAGAGAGACCTGGCTGGTGCACAGACCCACATTTACCACCTTGTGCTGCGTAATGAACTGTTTATATCTTCTCACAGTTTTCTGCTTCCATTAACTTTTTACCTTTGTGCTTATGGGGAAATTTTCATCATCTCAGATTTGTGGAGATTATGGCGACTGTATTCTCTCGGGATGCATGGCGTTGTGTTTGGCACATGATTCAGGTACAGGGCAGATTGGTTATACATGCTTAGATGTGTGCATTACACTTGCCGCATTGACTCTTAATCATGATATGTTTTACTTGCAGAACGACTTGGTACATGGTTGGGGTTTGGATTTTGCCCTTAGAAAATGCGTGGAGGTAAATTTTGGGGCCTTTTCCTTATTTGAATGAATTTAAGCTTGTGAAATGAGAAATTTAGAGATGCTAAATGGTTTGGGGGGTGGGGTAAACTTCTCCAATTAGCTTGGGTAGATTTAGAGGAACTGCAAAGGATTGTTTTTTTCCCCCCTAGCAATGGTTTGTATAAGAAATTGATCCTCTGTAGCTCTATTTTTCCCAATTCTCAAACTCTAGATTATGTGCTGAAAGTAAATTTTTGCAAACATTATTTTTGTTCAATATGAAAGTCCCTTACGCTTGTCCTTTTCCAAAAAAAAAATTATGTAGCCCGCCCATGAGAAAATTGGAGTTGTCGATGCCCAATGGATTGTTCATCAAGTGGTTCCTTCCCTTGGGAATCAGGTAAAAGAGCTCTTCCTTTTGTAAATTTCATGTCCAAGTGAGCAAGACCTGGAATTTATATTTGAGTTTTACAATCTTTTCCTTCCTTGAGCAGGGCAAGGCAGAGAATGGAAAAGCACCATGGGAAGGGGTAAGTATGTAGCTCCTAAAAGTTCCAACTTTGAGTGTTCCCTGACTCCAAATTTACAGTTTTTGATGACCCTTCAGTTATCTGATCTGTATTACATTTTGAAATGCAAATATGTTGCAGGTGAGGGAAAGGTGTAGAAAAGAGTGGACCATATTTCAAGGGCGAATGGCAGAGGCAGAGAAGGCATATTTCAAGGAGGTGGGACTTCCTCTACCAAATTCTACGGCTCATTAGAATAACAGAAATTGAGAAAGGTCCTTCCTTTCTTTTCTGAGTGCTGATTCTGCTGCTTCAATGAACTCCTCTTGTATTTAGTCAGCCCGTAATATTTTCCATTAGTAATTCATTATTTTAGCTTTTCGAACTGATTATGTAACATTCTCAATTAGTTATTATGAGAATCATCTTACTTCAAACTCTTCAGTGTTTCTCTAGCATCTCCTCAAAGCTATTCTTTGGCTATGCAAGAACACGCCCTCAAGCCACTGGGGCGATAGCCCAGTGGTATGGCGTAGGTTCTACTAGTGGTAGCAAGAGTCTCCCGGTTTTCATGGGAGCGTCTACCAATTTAGGAAAAAATAAGATATTGTTAGAATGTTTGTAAGAAAATTGTGAGAATCTCTCATAGCCTGATTGTAAAACCAATTAAGAAAATTGTAAAAATACACAACCATAAAAAAAAAAAAAAAAAACATCCTCTCAAAGCTATTCTTTCGCCATACAAGAACGCTTGGGGTGCTTCGTACGGTGTATTTTTATCCCTAATTAGTTGATGAGAGGGATTTGATTCAGGTTTTTGAAAGGGTATCATCTCGACTTGGGTCACCCATTCAAAATAGGACCCATGATCTAGGGCATTTGCATTTTTACGTTGGGTATTGCCAACATAATTGACACAGAAGTCGTTTAGGCCCAACAGCGGCATCCCCAAAATCCGATGATGGTCTTCTTCCATAAATCTGTTAGCCTTTCCTTCTCCGGCCGCGGGTAGCATTTTTTTTTCTTTTTTGAATTAAGGAAGCCATGACTACGCCATTTTATTTCCTTATGTCACGACAGCAACTCGCGGGAATGTGAAAGCTATGGATTCAAGCCATAATGTGAAAGCTGTGGCTTTCATTTTATTGCTAGTCTTTCTCGGAATTGAAGCATGGTCGGCCCCTACAATTGTCTCTTTCTTGGAGCGCTTCCCCGTACCCTTTTTATTGTTGCCTGTCCTTCAGGAAATGCAGCATTGATACCCCAGCAAGATATTTCCTAACTATAGGTGTGTTTGCCAATTGAAAATGTCAAATTAAAACTTTTTACTCTCCACAACTATCATATTTTTTAATTATTTTTTCGCATTTTCCTATACAACTACCTTACTTTTCAATCATTTCTGTGCAACTATCCATACAACTAACCTATTTATTTTAACTTTATCTTATTTACTATTCATCATGACCATTATCATATCACATCATTTGACAACTTTTACTCTCTAATACTTTTCATCAAAAGTTTTATTCATTACCAAACACACCCTATGTATTTTTTTTTGATGAAGAGTAGTGATACTGTTAGCTCGGGCTAAGTAAATGTCTCACTTAGCTCATTCAAAAATCCTATTTAAAACAAATTTTTTTTGCTTGTTTCTTCATACACTTGTTTATCTAAGTGTATTTGATATATAAATCAAGTTTTACCATTTTTGGATATGTGTATATAATTTTTTTAGATTTTTAAAAATAAGGGTATTTTAAATACATATATATACATAGATGTCTAAAAATCTAAAAAAAATAGACAAACATATTCAAAAATAGTAAAACTTGGTCTATATGTTAAATACACTGAGATAAACAAATGCACGAAGAAAATAATAATTATTGTAAATAGATTTTTTAAAGTAGGTTAAGTAAGACATTTACTTAGTCCGAGCAAACAAGATCACTCATCTAATCCCCAACTTGACGTTGGGAGTCAATGGGCAATTTCACTCTCACGAGATAATTGTTACTTATAAATTTCAGAGTTATTTATATTTTAAAATTTTTTTTCCAAAGGCAATGCCCCACCGTTGTATTGTTGGCAATTCCGTTTAATTTTCCTTGCTTTGGAGAAATAACTGATAATATAATTGCTATTGGTTGCGGATACAGAGTTCCTACAAATTCAATCAATTGGTCAAGTGCATAGGATGTTGAAAGATTTCGATTCCTTTTTCTTGCCAATACATTCTTCTTAAATTGTTAAAATAGTGTCATAGTTATCTCTTTCAAGTTTTCCTTTTAAATTTTACATTGTTAATTATTGGCATTGATTTGTTTTTAGGCTTTTATGGGACGTGTAAGCTTTATTACGGATGTGATAGGCAATCCATAAATAAATGCATAGAACATGCAATGATTCAAAGCTTTGTCCTTTTTTTTTTTATTTCATATATATGATATCATCGTGACTGTTAATACAATTTTTTTCATATATATTACATCATCTCAACCGTACTCACCTACATATGGTGCCGACAGTCCTCGAACCGAAGACAACCAGCATAATGGGGCACTGTCTTCGACCACTAAGGCGTTGCCTCAGTAACAAAATCTTGTCTTTTGATTTTTAATTTTTAAGTATTTTTAAAAATTAAAACCGTTTATCATTTTTAACATATCTTGTTTTAGCGAACTATTATCCTTTTTTAATACCTGGTGACATCTAATATTACACTATACTTAGGCTCATTCATTTTTTCGAAGACAAGCTAGCCCTCAAGGGAAACAGGGCATTGGCATTACCAACAAGGCGAACCCCCTGGTGGCAATTTTTACCCTGTTAGAATACTACATTAACTTGTATATTTTAATTTTATTTTGAAATATATTAAAATATATTTATTACACCGTAATTTTTTTTAAAAAATATAGCACCGTAATTATTTTTTGCTTTCATTAGCGGTTTGAAACCCAAGGTTCAAGTCACATTTCGGAGCCGACAACAGTGGAACCCGCAACTGCAGGCTAGCGTGAATAGAACTCTTTCCATTGGGCACCAGCAGCCCGTAGTTCGGTGCTGTATGGTGCGTTTGATGTTAGCTGATAAGACACTTTCATTTTTTAGTGGATACTTATACACCATGACAACTTATATTACAATAAAAAATAATCATAATTTTCATACAATAGAGAGAATTTTTCTATAACACTTTTCACGCTACGAAAAATTTACAAATGCTTTTATACAAAAGAAGGAAATTAAAAACTCTTACTCCACAGGAGGAAGTAGAGACTGAAACCATGTTGGGCAGCACCTTGCCCACATGAGTTACCACCAAGATAAGTACCCTGGTGGCAAGAAACTTCCATTCCATTTAAAGTTTTGGAGTTTTTGCAGATTTAACCTCATAAGTTTTGAAAATAGCTTATTACATTTTATAGCTTAAATTTTACCAAATTTAACCCTCAAATTTTGACAGGTTTGTAAATATAACCCTTTAGGCTTAATGTCGTTAGCTGGAATCAAGTAACTTTAGGAAATGACGAAATTGGTCTTAAGGGCTCCGCTAAATTTATGGAATGTCAAACATATGCTTATAGTCCATAATAATTTAATTTAACCTTTTGATTTGATGGACCTGAATGTTAATTTAGATGAATTTAAAAACACAAATCAAAGTGAGTATAAATTTAAACAGTAAAATAATTTAGATATTTTTTATGATTGTTTAACTCAGATGAATTTTTAAAGTAAAAACCAAAGTGGGTATAAATTTAATTAATAAAATTTAGATAATTTTCATTTTATGAAGATGAATTTTAAAAATAAAAATCAAAGTCAGTATACATTTAATTAATAAAATAATTTAAATCATTTTTATTTTGCGAATGTTTAATTTAGACTATTCATTCATGTAATATGTAAAAATGAAAATCAATGTATTTCATATATTTTTATTCCATTCGTTTATTAAATTTCAAACCCCGCATGCCCATTTGAGAGCGATACTATTTATAAAAATTGTGATTTTATGTCTTAGTTATCCTACTTTTTTTTTGTCAGTATTTCTATATTAAAATGAAGAGTGACTCGGTGCAATCCGTCCCACCACTCACTCCAATTATTTTTTAAATTTTTTTTACACATCTATAGGCACCACTTTAGTAGACTTATACCAATTTTTTCAAAATTTTTGGTTTATTTAAATACTTCTTTTTGAATTTTTAAAACTAAAAACTTTTTTTGGGTTCTAATGCAATCGCACGAGAAACAAAAAATGTAATTTTAAAAATTCAAAAGGATAAATTTAGATAAGGCAAAAAATTTTGAAAAACTTTGTATATACATATTAAAGGGACCCAATCCTATGCACACAGGTGTACTTCATCTTTTTTTAATTTATTTTTTTTTACCACTACTAAAAATGTCACTAATTTTTAAAAATAAAAAAAATCTAAAAATCTCCAAAATTTATAAAAATTTATACTCATATTAAATGAACTTAGATTAACAATTGTGGAAAAAAATGTCAAAAAAATGTAAAAAAAAAGGGTGTATGTGTCCGGGTGCATTGAGCCTCAATGCACCTGAGTGCATACAATTGCATCCACATATTAAAGTGGGCTATAGATGCATCTAGGGTTGTAAACTAATTAAGTTGAATGAGTTGGAGCCTAAACTTAATCCTAAACAATATATAAAACCTTAACTCTAATGTGTTTATAATAAAAAAATCCTAACCCAAATACACTTATAATCCATTTAATAAATAAGTTAGCAGGTTGTTAACAAGTTATACAAAGCTGTTATTAAAATACTATCTACACATATTTAATTTTTTAAAACTACTTGACATAAATCAAAACTAGGCTTCTAAAAATAAAAATAAAAAAATTGGTAGCTTACAGTCATACTTAATAATCATAACTAATAACATATAGTTGATTCAAATCTTAACCGTTCAATGAAAAACTAGAAATGAGAATTATTTACATCAACGTGAATGGCTTAAATGAGCTGTGAATGGATTACGGGGTTAAACGGATTACTAAACAGACAAATCATGAACTTTCAACCCTCGTGGGTTTGGTTGTACACTATATATGCAAGAAGGTCAGCCACTCAGCCCTAGCTGGCCTGTACACTGGTTGGACAAATGTCTTGCCGAGTTAACCCGTTTATCATGCACTCCTGGGTATATCGCATCAAATTTTAAAAAATAACGCGAGTGTCACCAGACAGCACGAATCGGTACTGTACTTAAATAACTTAGCCGTATAACCACCATGCCTATTTTATTTTTCAGGTAGTCTCCCCGGTCAATTTTCCCTCAGAAAACAATGCTTTTTGGCAGCTTTCAGGACGCAGTGGCAGAAAAAGAAGAAGGAAGGAAAAAAGCAACCGTAAAATGCACATGATAAATATCTAAAAATTTTCAAAAATAATAAAAATTATACATATGTTAAATATATTTAGATTAATAATTATATAAAAAATTATTAAAAAACGAGTTATATACACCAAGTGCACGGAGCTTAAGTGCACAGGATCAAATTCCTAGAATACAGGGGCAGAAAAGGGGCAATGCAAAAAAATTCAATGCTGAAAAGCAATAGTTGGATTAACGCCGTACCTCTCCGGAGTGCAATCCTATGCATCCGGGTGCATTTAGGCTCAATGCACCCGGGTGCATAGGATTGCACTCCAACCTCTCCGGGCTAGATTTGTAAACTTTTAAAATTGGAGGATTAGACTTATTAACGTTTAAAATTTCAAAGTTTAATAAATTGTTTAACAAATTTAAAGAGTTAAATCAGATCGTAAAAAAAGAGTTAAATCAGCAAAAAAATTGTAAAATCTTTTTTCCTCTGTAATTATTTTATCTTCCCGTTCGTGTCTTTACATCTTTTTTATAAACTACCTTATTTGTCAAATTTTTTTATAACTTTTCATATAATTATTATGTTTATTTTAACTTTATTCTGTTACTCATTATTATTGTTATTATATCAAATTAATTTCACCTTTTTTTGGCCAAAAATTTTTTACTAACAAATTTTATCTAGGGCGTATTTTGCTGTAAAAAATGATTTCAAATAAAAACTTTTTTATCTAAATTTTTTCACTTTTCATACTTATTTTTTTAATTATTTTTACATTTTCTATATAGTTACCCTACTTTTTAATCATTTTTACATAATTATCTATATAACTAATCTATTCATTCTAACTTTATTTTCTTTATTATTCATTATTATCTTTATATATCACATTATTTTCTTCCGTTTTTATTGAGCTTCGCAACAAAAAGAGTTAGGTGGTGTTTATTTATACATAAACTTTTTAAACCAAAATTTTTCATTCTCTATAATTGCTTTATTTTTAATTTTTTTTAATTTTTTCCTAGATAACTACCTTATTTTCTAATTATTTCTACATAACTATTTATACATCTAACATATCTATTATAAATTCATTTTTTTACTCATTATCATTATTCTCATATATTACTCTATTATTTTATTCTATTTCAAAAACTTTTAGACTAACTCGTGTGTTTGAAAGGTAATAAAATTTTTTGGTATAAAAGTTTTTCAAATAGAAGAAAATAGTGTTATATAATAAAGATAATAATGAGAATCGAAGATAATAAAGTTAAAATAATAGGTTAATTGTATAGAAATAATTGAAAAGTAAGACAATTGCATAAGAATATGTGAAAAATAATTAAAAATAGAATAGTTACATAAATAAAAATTGATTTCGAAAATAAAAAATAAATATCTAAAATACTCCAAAAATGGTAAAAATTGATACACATGTTAAATATACTTAAATTAACACTTGTATAATTTTTTTTTTTAAATAAAAAATAAATTAAAATAAATTTAATGCACCCGATATACTGAAGCTAAATGCAACCTGTGCAAGAAATTGCGTTCCAAAAATATCACACAAAAAACGATCGTCCAAACCTTTTTTTTTATATAAAAAAAAAGACAACCTTACGCGAGGTTGGTGAAGAACTTGATGAATCTGTCAGCGCATGGTGCGCACTACGATCCGTACGTCCTTCCAGCAGCACCAGCATCCTTTATCCAGTGGCTCCCGATCCATCCTGGATGGCAGAGCTGAGAGCCACTTCTCTCAAACGAGGCGCTGCTGCTGATGGAGGAAAGCCGATTCCAGTATTCCACCGCTCTGTAGCCTGTGGTCCTGCTGCAGCCTACGACCTTATTTCCTCCAAGTTCCACCTTGCCGGTACTAGGTAGACCTCACACGTAAGACATAGCAATGGGATGCGAAGATGGACAAGCACATTAATGAAAAAGTGTGGTATTGCAGCGTAGCGGCATGTCAAAAATTGTACTAGAAATGAAAAAAATAATATTATAAATTTTAGAAATTGAAAATGCTTGTGCAAAACTCCACTTCAATGTAATTCTTTCCATTTTTAATATTTTAATAAATTATAAAAAAATTTACTTCATTTATTATATTTAATTTCATTTATAGTATATTGGAAACCTTTTCACTTGTCAATATCACTGTGCATGACCCTATCTATAAATATATAAAATCAACATAATAAAATAATTTAATATTAAATGCCAGTTTTAAAGTTATATTTTTAATTTCTAAACTATCTAAAATATCATATATATGTCGACAAATAATTATATAGAATATTATTACATTCTAATACATATGTAAATGTATCTAATCATTTTCCCAATTTACATATGAAAATATCTATTATTGTGCAAATATGACCCATTTGATTTGGACGAAACTTGGTATCATGATAAACAAATAATGTTAAATATAATAAATGGATTGAATTTTACATCAAACATAAAAAACTTAAAATTTGAAAGGGTTACATAGAACTGTTTTTATGTAATTCAGTTACATAAAAGTGACCCCGTTAAGCTGTTATGTATGCGTTGGCACATGGGAAAATAAGAAAAAAAAATTAGAGCAAGGGTGTATTCACTGTTTAGGAAGTGATAAAATTTTTAGATGAAAAACTTTTTTTATGTAAAATTTTTTAAATAGAGAAAAAATAATGTGATAGAATAAGAATAATGATGAGGAGTAAATACACTATAGTTAAATAGGACACATTTTAAGATTTTGATGCTTATGGAAAATCCAATTCATTTATTATATTTAACATTATTTATTTAGCTAGGAGACCAAGTTTCATCCAAATCAAATATGTTCATGAATTGCATTTACTTTTCTTTTCTTTTGATTATAACTTTTCTATTCTATTTTTTCATTCTTCTATTTCTGCTATATTTGATTCTTTTAAAGATTTTAAGTCTCTTTTTAATTGTTTGATCTCTGCTCGTAAATCTGAGATTATTATGTTATTGCTTGATATCGATTGATTTAGAGGTTCTAAAATTTTTACTAAGTTAAAAGCTTGAGTTGTTTTTAGGATTTTACTAAAAGGAGTCTCTAGAGAAGGAAGTTTTTCTTTTATCATATCTTTTATTTTTAATAAATATTTCCTTTGTTGTTTTGGATTAATTATTTGATTTGCAAAATCTAATAGCTCTTCTTGGTCTCGGGTTATCATATTTAATTCCAATGTTATCAGTATCGATTTCTAGTTCATCAATTTCTCTTTCAAAGTCAGTGGTTTCTTCTGTTTCTGAATTTAGCATCAATTTTTCTAATTGAGATTTTACTGATTTTTTTAGGTTTAACTAATCTATTTTCTAATTCATTGATTTTCTTTTTGAGCATACATTTATTTGCAACATGTCCTACTTTTTCACATTTTCAACAAGTAGATGATTCTTTTAAAAATTTCTTCTTTTTATGAGATTTAATGGGTTTTGATTTATGCCTATTTTCTTTCTTCTTGTATCTTTTATTATGTGGTTTAGGAATTTTTTCTTCTTCCCTTCTATAAGCTTTTTTGTATTTTTGAATAATCTGTTTTTCTTATATTTTCATGAGCAATTTTCGCTATAAGTTTTTTCTAATCTTCCCATTCTGAATTATTCACAAAAATCTCTCAATTATTGTTTAGTTTTTATTCTTTCCGATTTTTCATTTTCTTTTTGTTTAAATTCATTACATTATGCTAATCCTACATCGTTTACTACTGATATTATGTCTCCATAGATTAGTTTTTCATAAGGAATAATTTTATTATTTTTATCTCTAATTTTTCTCTGATTCTTTCAGCAAAATAAGATGGGAGTTCAGTGATAAATCTTTCTTTCCAAAACGGTTGATTACAATCAGTTCTAAGCATTACTCGAGTTTGTAAAATCTGAAATCATTCATTTTCTTACTTCTTAACGTTTGTAGTATTTTTTATTCTCTTTCTCTAAGTTTGTTGTTTGGTCCTATATAAAAGCTTGTTATTACTAGAATTAAAGCATCTACTGCGTTTTGGATTCCTTTTCTGTCTATTATTATAATCTCCTGTGTCATCTTTTTTGTAAAAGTAGAGGATTATTTCTTTTTAAATTTGAGTTAAATAGTTATCCCGCCATCCTTTTAGGGATCTAATGAAACCTGCTACTAAGAGTTAAGCTATGTTATGGTCTGTAAAGTTTGTTTTTGTCCTATAAATTGTTGCTACCATGGTCATTTATCAAAGTGTATTAACTATTTAAGTTTTGTTTTTTCTTCTATATTCCATTCGTAAATGATATTTACATTATATTGAGCTTGAGTAAATTAGTTTCTTTCTTCAAATAATAAATTAGGTGGCGTATATCTAAGATAATAAGATTTTGAAGACATTCTCCATGAGTCTATTTTGTTTAATTCTAGTTCTTATTCGTTTTCAATTATTTTTTCTGATGACTCTTCAGGTTCTGTCCTAGACATATATAATATTATAAGTTTAGGAGCACTTGGATATTTTACGATCTTTCTCCTTCTTCAAAGATTCTTCCTATTTTTTAGCTTTCTAGTGTTTCAAAAGCTTTTAGTTTTTTATTTATTTTGTCTATAAATTCGCTATTTTCTCTTATTTTTTAATTATACTTTAAGAATTTCATATTAGATAAAAAAACGACTTGTCTGTTTGTTCCTATTTTGGTTTTGGAGCAACACAAGATATTATCTTATCTTCTACGATAGTTTGAATTTTATCTAATTGTCTCCCTATGGTGATTAAGGATTGATTTGTATAATTATTTTGTTCATAAAATTTTTGAATATTACTTCCATTAGGAGGTTTTTCAGTGTTTGTTCTAACTTTATATGGAGAATACATTATGTGTTTATTTTTAAATTCTATTATAATTTCGATTTCTAGTCGATTACTTAAGATTTTTACTTGTTTTTCTGTAGAATCTTTCCATATAGGTTCCATGATTGCGGGGTAATTAGTTTATTTTTCAAGAGAATGGAAAGTTTCAAACCATTCAAAGAAGAACATATGAACTTTATGTATTTTTCATAAATTTATAATATTCTTCTTGAATAGGCTTTCTTTCATCCGTATTATAATTTTTATAAAACTATTTTTTTCTTTATTAGATTTGTTATAAAAGTTTTCTCTTAGTTTGCCCTTATTTAATTCAAATTTTTTTCAATAACGATTATTGATGAACCAAAGTCGAAATTTTAGTAGGCGACATTCTTAGATTTAGGATTTCTTCATTTAGTTCTATAGAGTAGATCGGTTGAAGAATTGAAGGATTGATATTTATTTCTTTCATTTTTATGTCTGATATATTGTTTATAGGTATTGAAGAACACAGGATAAAAACATGGGTATTGAAGAAAATGGGCAGCCACATCGGCCATAAGATGAGCACATTTGTTACCCTCCCTTAAAACATGGGTAAAAACAACAAGTTTAAAAAATGGCACTATAGACCTAATTTCCAGAATTTTAAGGTCCACAGTTGACAGAATTCCGCTATCATCATTTATCAAACTTACCAAAATGCTTGAATCAGTCTCCAATATCAGTCTTTCGATGTTCAGTTCAACTCCCCATTTGATGTCATGTAACATTGCTAAGGCTTCCATATTCAAAGTGTCTTCCACTCCTTCAACCTTCCAGCACTAAGCCCCAAGGAATTCCCCATTGGAATTACGCAGCGCTGCCCCAAGCCCATACAATTCTTGCTAGCCAACCAACGCCCATCCACATTCGTCTTCAGGACTCTCGTAGGGGGTCTTGTCCATCTAGGAATTAGGGCTGGTCTGCCTCCAAAAGCCTCCGTTTCCTGATTTGCAAAGCCAAGACAATCCAAATAATCCAAACTCCAATCAAAGAGATTATCCAAACTTTCTTGCATACCAGTCATCCTAGTTTGATTACGCAGAAACCAAATTCGCTAGCATAGTAACCTGAAACAGCATCAGCCTCTTCTTATCGGGGAACCTTGTTAGATTGCCAAGAATCACGTGATTGCTCTTCTGGGTGTTCAGATCATCCTATTCTCAATCAGCATTCTCCTTGCATTGATGATCTTTGGACAATACACAAAAAGATGGGATTCGTCCTCTCATCTATTCCCACAAAGACAACACAGAGGTTCCACATTTAGTCCCCTCCGATTAGGGTTTGCCTTTGTCGGAAGGGCCTGTCGGATCATCCTCTAACCAAAGATTTTTATTCTGCTTGGGAGCTTGCATTTCCAAATTGCCTTGATAATTCATCTTCTCATACGGGTTGAGGGAGCCCTGCCACGGACCTACAAAATAGCATGGGTTAGCATCGTGTAGGCTAACCTAACTTTGAAGAGGCCATCTACCTCCCACTTCCAGAACCAACAATCAGAAGACACATCCCTTAGGATAGGGCTATTTCTAATCATCTCCTAGCTAGATATCCCGAATGCAGCAATGACGAGATCCCTATTCCAAGATTCATTCTCGCCATCCATGAAGTTAGCAACCTTCACAGCCATACTTGATAGATGAGAAGGAAGGGGCCCTGCTAGTGAAATTTGCTCCTCAAGCCATGTATCCTAGAAGAACCTAATTTATTTTCCATCGCCCAATCTCCATTTGCCCCCTGCTGCAAGGATTGATCTAGCTTTAAGGATACACTTCCAAGTGCATGAGTCCTCTTTCCACACACTCTTAAATGCTTTTATTTTGCATATATTTACCTTTCAACACCTTGTAGCACAGAGACTCTGAGTTTGTCACTAGCCTCCATGTTTGTTTCGCAAGCCTTGAGCTCTTGATTGGATTGTTCTAAAGCATTTTTCTAAAGTTTCATTTACAAATATTTTGGGATTGAAAGAAGATGTTTTCCTAAATGAATTCATGTTTATTGTTACATTTCTTTCTTTTTTTTCTTCTTCACTTATCTTATTTATAAGTTTTTTATTTAAGGAGGTGGTACTTCAATTTGAAGTTCTCAGTGAGATAGAAGGATTATTTGATCTCATTTTATGGTTTTGGGTACCATTACGTTTTCTTTTCTTATATCTGTTTGTAATAATATTATTTCTCCCTTTAAGGATTGTTTAATAGCTCTTATATTAAAGGTTGTTGTCATGACTTTGTAATAGATCCTATACACCAAGGCTATGGGTAAAAATCCTTTTTTATTTTATAGTTATAAACTTTCAAGTTTAAGGTTAAAACATCCAAAATATTTTGATATTGCAAGGAAATGGTGAAATTTGGATAACAGTCAAAATAAATAGGTTCACTGTATAAGCTCGTTTTTACCATTCCTAAGAGTGAGTCTTGAAATTTATTAAACCTACAATTGTTTAAGCAGAATAAGATTGAAGTGTCTAAGCCTTCTCTCATTAGTGGTTTAACATCTACTTGTACTAGTCCTAAATGTATAAAATTATATTTTTACCGATGTTGTTCAATTAATCTTTTGTTTAAAAGGGGAATAGTTTCGCGTTGATTAAATAAGAAGATTGTTTGCTCAATTGTTTTAATTATATAATTTGTTGAAAGTTGGAATGATCCCTTTCATATATTTGACTGTTTGAGATATCAGGTATTTCTCATTCGTTTAAGTCTTTTTCCATATTATCAATATTAATTTCTTCTGTGTTTAATACATTACATCGGCTACAATTTAGAGTTGAAGTTAACCCGAGTTTCATGGGCCCAAATTGTAGCCCTACTTGCACCATGTGAGCAAACAGTTGTAGTGGTGTTTTAAAAAAGCAACAAAAAAGAAAACGGAAGAGGAGAAGGGGGAGAGAGGAAAGATGAAAGAGAGAAGTAAGAGAAAGGAGAGAATTTTAGGTTAGTGGTGGATTTTATTTGGTAGAATTTGATGCTTAGGGGACGTTTGGTAATGTGTAAAGTTGCGGGATTATGGGAAATGAAAAAGAGAATATTTTGATAAATACGTGATTGATAAGAAATGATAGAGGTATATTTGAAATAAATAGGTTTGTTGTATGTAGTTGGTAGGAAAAATGATTAGAATGTAAGGGTAAATGTGGAAAAAATAACGTGATCGATGGAGCGATAATTGGCCTTGGAAAATCAAATCCCATGGTTCCTACACTTGCACGTTAACAAACGTACCCTTAGTAGATTTAGAAAAGGTATATGGAAATTAGATAAGGAATTTATTTTTAAAATTTTCTTATAAATATATTGTGATGATTTAGCAGTAGTTTGGTATGAATTCGTAGTCTTAAAATTAGAAATTTTAAAAACTTAATTGGATAAAAAAAGAAAAAAATTTCAAGCATTTGAATTAGGAAAATGTCACTGACTTTAAAAATAAAAAATATCTATAATTCTTCAAAAATGATAAAACTTGATATACATATTAAATATACTTAGATTAACAATTGTATAAAAAATAGGCCTTTGCACCCGGGAGCACCAAATAATGTCTCATTTTTCTATGGGATGAAATATGAGTATGAAACCTAAATGAAAAATTTTAAAATAATATTTTATAATGAAATATAATAATTATTATTAAAAATTTGAGGTGAAATGGAAGGTAGATGTCTCAAAATAGGTGTTTGAAACTTGAAAAAAATTGAGACAGAGATATTTAAGAATGAAATTAAAGAAAAAATTCTAGAATATTATTTTAAAGTGTATTAAGGTGAAGAAGACATTAGAACTTGTAGAATTCACATGTGCGAATTTGGGTATTTGCATAAAATATAAGTAGAATCTTTCTACTTTTATTTGTATACTTATAGATATTTATTTATTACGGGTATAAGTTTTGAAATGATTTTGATGTTTTATTTGATATTTTTTGAAAATTTATTTTTTGAGTTTTAATGATTTTCATGGATTTAATATTTAATTAAGTTAAGTAGTTTGAAAAATTATTTTGAGTTAATGATAACTTTATAATAATTTCTAAATTAATTAAATTATCTGATGTGATGGATATATTTTAGAACGAGCACATGAGCATAAGTATGATGAATGAGTACATTTGCATGTTAAGCATGACACATGCATGGTGATTATCTAGGCGAGTCTGAAATGAAGAGTGCTACATTGTACTTTAGTATAGTCACGTGAGATGTTTTTATAATTATAAATTTACTGAGGTGTCGGGGTAACTTAGATGGATGATGAGCATTTGAAATATGGTTACCTGCATGAGCATAAAATGGATGAGCATATGCATTTATAAGATTTTGATATTTTAAGTTATTCTATGATATTTATTTGCTTTAACATTTAGTTTTACAAATTTTCTACTCACTGAGTGGGTTTGGACTTGCATTTTTTTATGTTGATATTTTTAGATGATAAGATGGAGGTAGGAGCTCAACATGGGGTTAGTGCTTAGATGGGAATGAGAAGAGATCTTGATTCGTCCGGTAATACTTGAGTTAGCCTCTTAATTAGTAGAAAAATTAAACTTAATATTTGATTCAATACATAGATGAATGATGTAGTGAAGACTCCTTTTGTAAAATTAATTTTAATATGGAGTTGACTTATAGTTGATTATGATCATGAATTAGAGAAGATTTGGATGGCTGATTTTATTTAGCTTCCTTATTTATATGTTATGTATTGTAATAGACCGTACATTTGTACAAGGTGATTCCATCTATCCTAACTTCATAATTCTGGGGAGATACTATTGGATTTTCCAATGATGTGATGACCAATGACTAAGTATGGAGGTTAACCTTCAGGGCGCCATGTGCAGATTCCGTTCAAGGATCTTGTATCCTTTAAAATAGGCCCCCGAGAGTTTTTGTTTTATTGCTCGGAGAAGTACAAAAAGAAAAAACAAAAAGGTTAGTGTGCATGACACTAAGCATTGTTTGAAAATCGAACACGACAACTGGATCGATTTGACTACGAACAAAAAATTTAATTGTCCTATTTGCATGCAGTTCTAGTTTTCACTATTAAAATATAAAAAATAAAATTATGGTATTTTTATTATTCACCTTCTCTTGTGCACCTTTTAAATCATATTTTAGCTTATAATAATTATAAGATCAAAATATACTTTATTTGAAGAATCAAATTAAATAATGAATTTTAATAATTTATATATAATAATTATTTATATTAATATCACAGTTCAAAATGGTTTAAACAAATCGTTGAACCGATTCAATCTAAATCCAACTTAAAAAATTTTCAGTTCGGTAACAGTGGTATTAACTATTAAGAGTAACATCACGAAAGCATCAACTCGTGTGCACTTATTGTCTGCGTCAACCAAAACCCCAAAAGTTATATGTGTGTATCATAAACTTTCAAATTTCACCAATATTCCTTAAAAAAAAAAGGAAGAGTTCCATGCAACTCGAAAACAAGGTTGCGTTTGGCGATAAAGTAAAAAAATATCAACATAAAGAATTGTGATCTTTACTGATCGGTCGGTCGTAGTCGAGTTTCTGACCGCATGTTGGTGACCGTTGGATTGGCCCGTTCGATCAATTTTGAATTCGCGGGTGCTAAGGGCGACTAATTAATGCTAGGGATTTTATAGGCAGGCAATTACGTTTGTCATGCCCCACAACAAATTTATTACATCTACGACAATATTTCATTCCACCACGCAACTGCTCCAATGAACCTTTCATACACTTTAATTGTCTTTCTTTCCCCAATGAAATATGTGGAGAGTCAATGTCGATTGCCTGAGAAGTCCGCGCACCAAATACGCCAGGTGACGCTCCCATCGCCTCACCTTCCATAGCATTAGGAGCAACCATATTAAGGTCAAATTTGTCACTTACGACCATTGCAGTACCACCTCCTTCGACTTCCAATCAATCTATTCTATCATTCTCAATAGGTGGTGGCACCTTAGGCAATGCATCGAGCACCATAATCATTTTCTCCGTATTCTCCTTCTCAATTTGAAATGCATTAGGCTACGCAAAGCTTCATGTCTAGTATAACACCACCACTTCGAGAGAGCATGGTTATGAACAGCAATCGACTGCCTTGACTCATTATGACTTGATCTGGAACTATGTTTAAATTGGGACTTGGTAGTTTTGTCCAACGTGTCAACATAAGGAAAGGCAGCATGGACTTTACTTTAACAAAGTGAAGCAGTGCGATGATGTGCTTGCAAATAATACCATAAGATTCAAATTTTATGCATGGACATGCTGCCACCAACTCCTCTACATTCTATAAAATGATTTCTTGCTTACTCTCATCATCTTCTTCACAGTAGTGTACTCGCCACTGTTGTACTACACTTTCACCTCCAAGTCTGTCTGCAATGTAGAAGAGACTTTGTTCCAACTCCTTTTGAAATAATAAGAACGCATTCAATGTATACACTTATGCCATTTGAGCTTCAATAGCAAGTGTAGTTTTCAACATAGGCACATCATGCAGTGTACGAAAATCAGCCTCTCCTTCAGCCTCGCATCTCCGTTCAAGTGTTTTATCATAACCATGTGCAAAATCAATTAGACTTGATTTGTAAGAGATAAATCCATCAAAAAACACATTCATGCTCTTACTTCTAGTTGTTGTTCTCATGCCGGCAAAGAAAATTTTCTCTGTGTACGTAGGAATCCATTTTTGTCATATTTCATGCATCTGTGCTAACCAAACATTTTCCTCCAAACCAAACTCCTCTATCATTACTTGCTAACATTCTTCAAAATTATCCTCGCTTTTCGTGTCATATAGACAATGATTCCACTTTACCTTAAAAGTGGGATGCTCATGAATAACATGGGCTAGCTTCTCTGAGAACTTCTTACATATATGTCATAGGCATAAGAGGTGGTCACTATTTAGAAATAGTGATGCTATTGCTGATTCAATGGCTGCATCTTGATCTGTGATTACAGTCTTCATATGGACACCACCCATGGCATGTAGCCATGTTTGAAACAATCACTTGAAGTCATCAATTGTCTCACCAAAGCGTAAGCCGGCTCCTAATAAAATCGATTGCTTGTGGTGATTGACATCGATAAATTGACCAAAAGGCATGTCATACTCATTTGTCTTGTACGTCGTATCAAAACATATGACATCGCCAAAAGATAAGAAATCTTCATTCGATTTCCCATCTACCCAAAAATAAAATGTCCATATCATGTCCTCATCAATTTAAATCTCATCTGAGATCTGGGAATCCTCTTAACTCTTATTTTAAAAATAATGCACTAAGGGTGCGTTTGTTTGGGGCAAAAAAATGTCAACCAAAACTTTTCACTCTCCATAACTACTCTATTTTTTAATTATTTTTTCACATTTTCCTATACAAACTACCCTACTTTTCAATCATTTCTACACAACTACCCATACAACTAACCTATCTATTTTAACTTTATTCTCTTTACTCCTCATCATTACTCCTATTATATCACATCATTTTCTATCAATTTGACAACTTCTACTTCAAAAACTTTTCATCAAAAGTTTTATCCCTAACCAAACACACCCTAAAGTGTTTGCATCACCTCCAAACATTGTTTGTCGCTTTCTTCTTAGTGCATTCCTAGTATTTCTTTCTGATAAATAGAGATGAGAAGACCCTCCTACTTCATGTGTCATAAAATTGATAGATCGTGCTACACCAATTCCTGATACTTTTAAAGACGTTATAAGATTCAAATCATGTTATGTAAACTTTTTATGTGATTGTAGCTTGCGGGTCTTCGTAGGAGTACACAGCGCTTGGTTATGTCTCACTTCAAATTGAGACACATGGTAGGCATTGCCTTCTTGAGTTAAATTCAAGTATAATTTAGCAAGACAAGAGCAACGTGATATGAAACCACCCTCACTAGTTCGTTTTTCTTACCCAAGGCCGGCTTCGAGCATAATAAGATTTGCCTCGATATTTTGCCAGATTTTAACTTGCGACTAGTGTCCTTTCTAATGCTAAATCCACAATCCTATGCATAAGCATTATAAAACTCATAAGTTGTCTCTACAGACACAAATGTCATGCCCAACTTTTGGCGTCATCTCAATTGGAGCATAAGGTGTGAACCACCCATCTATATGCACCTCATCTAAGTTGGCTTCTCCACTAACAACCACCTCCCTTCTTATCTCATATGCCAAACCAAGTCCATCGTTGTCCCCACCCTCAATCAATGGATGATCCACTGTTGTACCCTCTACCAAACCATACGTAACCTCTTTTGGGCATGCACTTACTTTCATGGACTTTCATAGATTAGACCGTTTCTCGGTAGAGCTGCAGGTAAATTAGTTATCTTAAAGCTTAGCTAGCCATAACAAAGGAGACTGAATGAAATCCAAAATGAAACATGCATATTGTATTTATAACCTCACAAAAAACTATTCTAGCTCAGATTGAACTAAGAATTTCTCAGGACAATTGAAGCAAGATTGAAGTATGAAATAAAACATCCTTCATGTCACGTTATTTGCCTAAATAATGGATCGCATGATCTGCCCAAAAAATTCAAATCTATTATTAACAGTAATGAGATGAAAATGCATAATTTTCCCCTCTCTTTGGGACAGAACAAATACTTGCTCTTTGATCATTCTCTATTTTGAGATGGCTCAAAATTAGCACATTTTTTCATGGTGGGATGATGTTGGAGCAAGGGTAACATCTTTCAGCATTGATTTTCAGACCAAGAAGGTGACCGTGCTGGGTAATTTGACGGCTCAGAACATACTTTCAAGTGTTTCCAAATTGAAGAATGCTGAGCTATGGTTCTCGGATGGCCGTCATCACTTTAATCGGCGGTTTCAAGTTGAACATGCTTTCAAGTCTTTCCTCATTATGTGCATTCATAGCTTAGACAAGGGAATCCAAAATACAAACAAGAGTACGACCTCCAAAGAAAGTTGTCTTTAAAATGCAGGACCAACCCCCCACCTTAGCCCAATGTAGATTGGAACGGGTACGAATCGACCGGCTACAAACAGCCCAATGCAGAGCAAGGAGCCGTAGAGGCAGAAGAGCTACTACGCCCTCTCGGCCCACTCCCATTCTCAGCAATGCCATCTTCAAGAAAAAATGGCGGAGGAGCAGGGAGAAACAGAGGGAGAGATCCGAAGAGGGCATTGTTACCTGAGATCGCCGGAGCTAAGCAACGGTAGGAGATCGAGGAGGTGGAAGGAGGGCGTGCGATGCCGGAGCTGCCATCGCCGGAGCAGAGGCAGGCGATGGAGGGCTAGCGCGCAAGAGAGAGTGAGAGAGAGACCGGCGAGATTAGGAGAGGGAACGAGAGAGAGGACGAGTTGAGAGAGAGATAAATGTGGGGGCTTACACCTTACAGGGGCGTGCCTGTAAAATCCCTAACATTAATTAGTCGCCCTCCGCGCCCGCGAATTCCGAATTGATCGAACAGCCCATGTTCTACAGCGCCAATCCAACGGTCATTAACGCGCGGTCGGAAACACGACTGCAACCAATCAGTCAGATCACAATTCAGACTATGGGTGCGTTTGTTTGGGGCAAAAAAATGTCAACCAAAATTTTTCAATCCAAAATTTTTCAATCTTCATAACTACTTTATTTTTTAATTATTTTTTCACATTTTCCTATACAAACTACCCTACTTTTCAATCATTTCTACACAACTACCCATACAACTAACCTATCTATTTTAACTTTATTCTCTTTATTCCTCATCATTACTCCTATTATATCATATTATTTTCTATCAATTTGACAACTTCTACTTCAAAAACTTTTCATCAAAAGTTTTATCCCTAACCAAACACACCCTATAAAAACAAAGAACTACCAGACGACACAAAGTTGTCACTTCAGAATTTTTAGACTTAAAATTTTTTATTTTTCATAATTATCTTATTTTTTAATTATTTTTTCACATTTTTCTATACAACTATCCTACTTTTCAATCATTTCTACACAACTACCAACACAACTAACTTATATATTTCAACTTTATTCTATTTATTCATCATTATTACCCTTATCATATCACATCATTTGACAACTTCTCGTCTCTATAATTTTTCATCAAAAGTTTTATCTATTCCCAAATACACCCTATATATTCTAGAGTATCTAACAGATTAGCTTATCTTATTTTAAAATAATCAGCCGGTGAATCCACAATCATCCTACCTAAGTTGTACCTAATTAGCAAAACAAGCTCATCAAAGTTGCATTTTCAAATGAGCCCGATTATATACCTCGCCATGTATTTTAGATTAAAATACAACATTTATTTATTTTTACAATTAGTTATATTTTTAATTTTTTATAAATATATTTTTCTATTTTATTTAATCCATATAAAGTTTTGTTATTTTACAATATATTTACATTTTTATTTTTTATTTTTAAAAATAAGTTTCTTAAGGGTGACAAATGACTTAAATGTCCCTTAAATTGATGATTTTTAAAATAAAAAATAAATATATAAAAGTATTTTTAAATAGAAAAATTTGGAATATGAATTAAATATAATCGAAAAAATAAAATAAAATAAAAGGTAATTTGCATATATACCCACGTGATTTAACGCTAATTGCAGACATACCCACGTAGTTTCACGAAATATATATTACTCTCATAGTTTTATCGAAATTGCATATTACCCTTACGCCATTACCTGTCGTTAATATCTGACGTGATATTTTGAAAAATAACTAAAATACCTTTATTGGTATACATAGTTTCATGGATTATATGCGATTTTGGTAAAAGTATATGAGGGTGATATGCAATTCGTGAAACTATTAATGAGGATATTTTCGTTATTTTCAAAATATCACGTCAGATAGTGGGGTAACATACAATTTTGATGAAACTATGTAGAGGTCATATGTATTTTGCGAAACTACGTACGTGTATATGCAATTAATATTAAACTATAAGGGTATATACAAATTACCCTAAAATAAATGAATATTATCTTTTCGCTTAAAATACGGCGGGCTGTGTAACTTCGTGCTTCCCCTACATATAGATGGGATATGTTCATCCATCGCACAGGCTGAAGCTGGAGGAGAAGCATGGATGGCAGAAACGAGCCGCTTCTCTCAATCAGGACAGCGACCGTTGGTGTAGGAGAAGCCGAACTTTTGGCTCTACAGCCAGACTTAGAGGCTATAAGGGGAGTCAGGGATTTCTACAAGGAGTTCTTGGTGGAATCCAAGAAGCTATGGCTCCTCGCCGGCCCAGCCATCTTCACCTCCGTCGCTCAGTACTCCCTCGGCGCCATAACCCAACTCCTTGCCGGCCAAGTCAGCACCCTCGCCCTTGCTGCCGTCTCCGTCGAGAACTCCGTCATCGCTGGCTTCTCCTTCGGCGTCATGGTATCAAAAATCAAACCATCGCCCCTTTCTTCTTCTTCTTCTTCTCCTCCCTACTTCTTCAAGTATATATTAAACATATATATTTATGGATTTTTATTTTTCGCTAGTTGGGGATGGGAAGTGCCCTGGAGACGCTCTGCGGGCAGGCGTACGGCGCAGGGCAGCTGGACATGCTGGGCACATACATGCAGCGATCTTGGGTGATCCTCAACTCCACAGCCCTCGTCCTCACGATTCTCTACGTCTTCGCCACCCACTTCCTCAAGCTCATCGGCCAGGACGAAAAAATCGCCGAGGCCGCAGGAGTCTTCGCCATCTGGATGATTCCCCAGCTCTACGCCTACGCCGTGTACTTTCCCATCTCCAAGTTCCTGCAGGCGCAGAGCAAGATGATGGTGATGGCCTTGATCGCGCTCGTCGCGCTGGTCCTCCACGCCTTCTTCAGCTGGCTGCTGATGCTGAAGCTGGGGTGGGGGATGGCGGGCGCCGCCGTCGTCCTCAATGGCTCCTGGTGGTTCATCGTTATCGCCCAGCTGGCCTACATCTTCAGCGGCACGTGCGGGCGGGCCTGGTCGGGCTTCACATGGAAGGCCTTCCACAACCTGTGGGCCTTCCTTCGGCTCTCTTTGGCTTCTGCTGTCATGCTCTGGTACGCATCCCTCTCTCTCCCACTCTTATTACCTGTTTTCGCCTGATTTGTTCGTCCGTGTATTCAAATTCTCCTAAACCATGTAACCGGGTCAGTGGTAGACCCGGGCTCCTTTCCTTGCTAAGCTTTGGCAGGAAAGTTATTTCACACCACTCTGCCAACCATTTTTTTTTAAAAAAAAAAAAATTTATATTTCAATATTTTTTGGCACACCTACCCTCGTATCACTTCTACTTCTATTTCCACTTCCCTGTTTTTCCACTTCACCCAATATAAAGCGCATCAGGGGTCGCCGCTGAGGCGCTGTGCGAGACGTGGCTCCACAGCCGGGCGGTCTCGGTTTGGAGTGCTCACAACTGCACGCGTTGTTCTCCCCTTATGTCGGAACGTCCTCATCATTTATGTCTCGTTTAAAATCCCAGCATTAGTTATGAACCTGCTGGCGGACTGTCGGTTTCACATATGCCTAGCCACTGGGATTCCAATCTCGCATTTGGCAGATTAAAAAAATTCCCATCATTTATCTAATGTTACTTCACATGAGCTTATGTGTATAAAGTTAATATAATAAAATAATTTGATAAAAAATATTAAATATTAACATTTTATTTTTACTAATTAAACTTTTAAAGTATTATTAGAAGTGGATGGACAATTTTATAAATGTATTGTCAGGTTTCAACGCATACGTGAGTGAATCTAATTTTTCTTAAGTTATTAATATATATTTTAAGTAAATGTAGCTCATGATTTTCTAAATTCAGATGAATCCTGCCCTCCAGAGTCCAGTCTAATGAATGAGTTATATGGAACCATTTTTATGTAATTTAGTTATATACAAGCAGAGCTTGTCACTTAGACCATTTATTCTATACACCTTTATATATGCTCACTTTGGCTACTTGTTCATCCGATTGTTGGCAACACTAGCTCATATTAAGAGTGCGTGAATACCATCATTAGATGCGGATTAGTCTCAAATTCTAACATCCTTATCTGATTATTTGATCATGTGTTTTTAAAATTTTGATATACAATATTTTTCAATTTAGAGAAAAATCAACACAAAATCGTTGTAGTAAGTGTGGACGACCTTAGAGGCTTTGACGGACAACAGACTGCTATGCATGCGGTTCACCGTTGACTGCTTTGACTGGGGTCTAGTTGGGGGTGCAACTTGGGCCGGGCTCAACCCGAATTCGGCTCGCCAAACCCGAATTGAAATAGTGTTAAAACTGCCTATTGTAGAACCCGAACCCGATTTTCCATGTTCAACCCGAATTAAAAAGAACTCAAATCCAATGAACCGGAACCCAAATTATATATAACACATATTTTATATTTATTTTATACTCCATATAAATCTAGTTCCATTCCCCTTATATATTATATTTATTTTATACCATATATAAACATTATTCCTCCTTAAGTTCAATTATATAATATGATATTTTTATATTTTCTTTTAGAAAAAAAGAGTTTGGTTTAGTGGCAGTTTGAAAAAAAAAATGAAAGCTATTTTTAGAACTTGAGATGTTTTATTTGGTGTTTTAACTTAAGTACTTATGTAGGATATTATCATTTGGCCGTTTCAATATTATATTAATAGTTAGATGTTTGTTTTACGTAAAATAATTTTTTTGCAATTTATTTAGCTAAATACTATGCTTGTTGAATATTTTTTATTATGATTGACATTATAAGGTTTTTCTTATAATTAGATATTAATGTTTATGTATATGGTTATGATATTAATATTAAATTGCATAATAGAAAAATAATGTACCTTTTCATTTTCTAAAACAGATTACTAGTCTACTCTTTTTTTTGAGAAACGATTATTAATCTACTTAATATAAAGAAAATGTTTAAATAAGGTTTTTCTTCTTTACATTCTTAAACACTTGAATTTTTGCTTGAAAACAGAAAAATATCATTTTTGATTTTTTTAATAATAGATTTAAAGTTGAATAAGTATAAGATAGATAACAAATATATAGAATAATTTCAACTAGAATTCTATCCCGAAACTCAACCCGAGCGCGAATTTCGAAATAAGGTTAGAGTTTAGGTTTATAAATAGGGTTAGAGTTAGGATTAGGGTTGAGATTTTAGAAATAGAGTTACGATTAAGGTTGAGGCAAACCCGAGTTTCATGAGCTCGAGTTGCACCCCTATGTCTAGTCCAGATCTAATACAATGCTCTTAGCCAAGTTGATGCACTGACTGTAGTGTATTTATAAATTGTAACTTGACACAGTTACGAATTGCATCCTTATGAGGGATATGAAACTAGGACTTCAATAGTATTGCAAATTAAATGTAGGCATGATCCGACCACTTACCCTATTTTTTGTTTTATTTTTTTAGTAAAACTATTATCCTAAGGATGTGTTGTTTATTAATAAAAAAATTTAACCACAATTTTTCAAATTAAAACTTTTCACTCACCATAACTACTTTATTTTTAAATTATTTTTTCATATATTCTTATATAAATATCCTACTTCTTAACTATTTTTACGTAATTATTCATAAAACTAACTAATCTATTTTAATAAAAAAATTTAACCATAATTTTTAAATTAAAACTTTTTACTATTCATAACTACTTTATTTTTAAATTATTTTTTCACATATTCTTATACAAGTATTCTATTTTTAACCATTTCTACGTAATTATTCATAAAACTAACTAATTTATTTTAGCTTTATTTTTTTACTTCTCATCATTACCTTTATTATATCTATCGTTTTCTTCTATTTCAAGATTTTCATATCATAAACTCGTTATCTAAGGGTGATTTAAGAAATTTTAAAATTTTTGAATGAAAAATTTTTGATATAAAAGTTTTTGAAATGTAAGAAAACGATGTGATATAACAGGATTAATGATAAAGAGTAAAGAGTATAAAATTAAAATAAAGAGATTAATTGTATTGATAATTGTGTAAAAATGATTTAAAAGTATGATGCTTATATAAGATGTGAAGAACTAATTTAAAAATAGAATAATTGTAGAAAATGAAATGTTTTAGATTGAAAAGTTTTAATTTAAAAAGTTTTGTTGTTAAACAAATACATCCTAAATGTTTTACTTATTTTCAAACATACCCTAAGTATATGTAACTTATATAACAAATTTTATAAAAAAATTAAGGTAACTTTTTTATCAGTATTATAATATTGCATCTTATATCAACTCATATTACAAATTCAACTTAAGAATCTTTTCAACTTATCTCGTTTCATATTACACATAAAGTACAATTATCCTTACTGATGCTCCCACACGGGAGATAGGAAGCAAAATCTTCCACGTTAATAAGGCACAGCATGAGTTGATCTTAAATTAGTAATGCACGAGGTAGGTGCTATTATCAACTAAACTAGCCGCAGTCGGCAAATTACAATAGTATCGTTAACTTACATACCAATTAGGGGATGTTTGGTTTGGTGCTTGTCAAGAATGGAGTGGTATATTATAGGGTGCATATTTTTTAATAGCACAACAATAATTTTTTCCCAACTTTGTCCATATGTCCTAATTAAGTTTTCTTTGAACTATTCTATTTATTTCAATTTTATCCGTATTATTTTATATCAATTCTAAAGTATTTCATTCTTAGGTTGTGTTCGAGAAATGATAAAATTTTTAAATAAAAAGTTTTTGGTATAAAAATTTTCGAAATAGAAGAATATGATGTGATATAGTACGAGTAATAATGAGGAGTAAAGAAAATAAAGTTAAAATAAATAAATTAGTTATATGAGTAATTGTGCAAAAATAATCGAAAAGTAAAGTCGTATAAAAAAATGTAAAGAAATAATTAAAAAATAAGATAATTGTGAAAGCGGAAAGTTTCATATTGAAACAATTTAGGATGTGTTTAGAAATTGATAAAACTTTTGATATAAAAGTTTTGGAAACATGAAAATGATTTGATATAGTAAGAGTAATGATAAAAAGTAAAATAAATAAAGTTAAAATAAATATGTTTGATATATGAGTAATTGTGTAGAAATTATTGAAAAAGTAGAGTAGGTGTATAGGAAGAAGGGAAAAAATAATTAAAAAATATAATAATTATGAAAAGTTAAAAAAAATTTAGTTTGAAAATTTTTTTATATAAACAAACACATCTTAATTTGAGAAGGTTTTTTTTTTTTTTTTTACCACCAGGCTTACAACTTGGTGATAAGTCCGAGTGTCAAAGTAGTCAGAGGTCTTGGCTTCGAATGGTATTCAGGTGTTTTCTCCATGTTTTATTTAAGTTTTGTTTCCTACTTAATTAGAGCAACTGGCTGAATGCACCCGGATGTATTTCACATGTTTTTAAATTTTTTTTTAAATTTTTTTATACAACTATTAATCTAGATTTATTTAACATGTGTATTAATTTTTACTATTTTTGGATATTTTTAGATATTTTTTTGATTTTTAAAAATTAGTGGCATTTTTATAGAAATATATAAAAGTATCTAAAAATGGTAAAAATTGATATACATATTAAATACATCTAGATTAATAGTTATATAAAAAAAATTTAAAAACATAAAAAATAGGTTTTTGCACTAGCTGCACTAGAGTGGGGCTCGTTTATTAGTGGTGCTATGTTTTCAAAATTTGTTAGGTGGAGTAGATTATCTCTCAAAATTTGTAAGAATATCTTCAAACTTTAGTATAATAGCAATTGAGATACATGTGTACATAACAATAAAAAAAAAAATTTAACTTTTTTTAATTACCAAAGATGCCTTTTGCCCAGTCTCATGCCAGAGTCCCACCCTACCCCTCAAAATGATCATGTCAACCGTCCCCATATGATACTATCGGGAGCGGTGGCCAGTGGGTGCAATGATGTTGATTGTATGGTCCGCGTCTGCAAAGTGATCCGATCGTAATCAGGAAAGTCGATTTTTTATCTGCCAGCCACGTGGGTGAGGAAGATAGAAATGAATGGTGGAATTTAGTCCATAAATATCTCAACATGCGCTGAGCATGCAATTTATTTTTGGTGGTTAACAACATAAAAATGATTATATAGATAAT
The DNA here is from genome assembly GCA_030490835.1 of Annona cherimola. NCBI lineage: Eukaryota > Viridiplantae > Streptophyta > Magnoliopsida > Magnoliales > Annonaceae > Annona > Annona cherimola. The sequence continues at coordinate 72,039,182 of CM059971.1, forward strand.
TTAAATAACACATATATACAAATTAGTGGACAAGAAGATGAGAAAAAAACTTTAAATATAAGAATGATGTGAAATTATCGAGGTAATGATGATGAATAGAAATAATAAAATTAAAACAGATAATTTAAATGGGTAGTGGTATATAAATGATTGAAAAATAAAATAATTGTACAGAAAGAGATAAAAAATAATTAAAAATAAGATAACTATAGAAATTGAAAAGTTTTAAATTGAAAAGTTTTTAGTATGAATAAACATTTTCTAAAACGCATACGGTAATGAATCACGAGGAACAAGTGTTAAAATAAAAATTAAAAAAGAAGACTTACTAATTAATTAGGAAGATGAACGGGTTTAAATAAGTTTGTTATAAGAAATCATAAAAAAATGGTAATGAATTACGTGGAACAAGTGTCAAAGAAAAAAATTTAAAAAGAAGACTTACTAATTAATTAAGAAGACGAGCGGTTCAAATAAGTTCTTTTTTTTAAAAAAAAAAATCATAGAAAAGATGTGTAACGCGATTAGGAACCGCCATCTGGCAGTTCAGGGTAACCCGTAACCCAATGGATATCCAAAAACACAGTGAATCTCGGCGAAAGGTTGAGGAGAAACGTGAAAGAAAAAAATAGAAATACGTGCTACGTCAGCACGTCTTCAGAAGGAAGACCGAAGAGTAAACGCCTATGGGGTTTTTAGCATTTTGTCTATCTAATTTAGTGTATTTGCTTTTTAGTTCACGAGTTTCACGTATTTGTTTTTTACGCGCATGGGTTGACTTTTATTTTTATATTCTTGAGTCGATTCATGAGCATGAGTCGACTCATATATGTAGTTAACATAAGGTTAGTCGACTTAGGTTAGTTGACTTATGAACATAAGTCGACTTATACTCGTGAGTCGCCTCGTGTTCCACTCATGTTTATGAGTTGACTTATTAGCACGAGTCGACTCATATATGCACTTAACGGTAACGACTAAAATGCGTATAGGACAAACTTATAGGGTTTAAAAATTAAATTCATGAAGTTTATGGGTTAGAAAGCAAATATGCTAAGTTAAAGTGACCAAAATGCAAAAAAACCCGCAGCTTAGCTAGTTGAAAGCCTAGGAGATGTTTGGTAACATGTAAGTTGTGGGAATTGTGGGATGGAATGGGAAGTGAGAAATGAAATATTTTGAGAATTGTGTGATGATATGAAATGACAGGGATAAATTTAAAATAAATAGGTTTGTTAAAAAATATTTATAGGAAAAATGATTGAAATATAGGGGTAAAAGTGAAAAATATGATGATTGGTTGTGAGATGATGGATCTCAAAAACCGTGTTTACCATGATTTTCCATAAACATTACCAAACGTGCGCTAGATAAGCCATGGACGACAGGTAACATCAATGATCTAGCAGGGCAAGAGGAGCACGGAAAAATCAAAACCACGTGCGAGTCGCATAAGTTGAAAAGACGTGATGTGCGTCTGCTTGTCTGAGCAGCGCCATTCTTGCGCTTCGGATTGTTTTTGTTTCTTTTCGTGTTTCGTGAAGATGCGGAAGTGCTTGCTGCTTACCATCATTCACGGTAAAGAAAGCCAAACGAGTAGGCTCTCTCCAGTTGCTTTGTGCTCAATTACCAGCTCCAGCTCCAGCTCATAATTCTCTCACCACCACCTCTTTACTGTGCAAATCCTATGGCCCAAAAATATTCCACTTGTCCAGAAAAATAATTAAGGGGACGTGGAAAACCATAAATGCACGTTACCGAGGCAGAGATTTTAAGGGAGCATGGAATTATTTATCCTGTACAGTAGCAAATTTCCATGAATGCGTTCATTATTGCTGGATATTCTGCATATGGATACAAATATATGTGCAGATAATACTGCAAGGAAATGAATTTTTAGAGTTGTAGCCAAGTAGCTCTAAGTCAACTGCAAAAAGATGTAGAGAAATTTTTTTTTTTTTGAAGATGTCACTGATAATCAGTAAAATCTAATTTTTAATAATAATTATTATTATTTACGTCACTAAATAGTGTATTTTACCATATAAATAGTAAGTGTTGCTAAAAATATGTTAAAAAGCATTGTTTTCTTATTTTAATACATTCGGATACATTAAAATATTATTGTGCTTGGGTGCAAAATTTATTTTTTTAAAATTTTAAATAAAATTATTAATCTAGATCTCTTTAATCCATGTACTATGTTTTACTATTTTTGGACTTGTATGCATTTTTTATTTTTAAAAATGGGTGGTTTTAGTTATTTTTAAATGGCTAAAATATCCTTATTTTTAAAAATAAAAATATATATCTCCAAAAATGGTAAAATTTAGTTTATAGATTAAATACATTTAGATTAACAAATTTATAAAGTCATTATAGTGTTAGCTAGTGATGACTACATTGGCAACAAATTTACAAAAGTGAGTTTGATAGTCAGGTATGTTGTTCTTCCTTTATTGAAGAATGGGAGCTTCAAGTATGTCGTTCTTCCTTTATTAAAAAATGGCAGCTTTCCCATAGTTGATTAGGGGTGGGAATTGGGGCGGGACGGGACGGGTCAGGGTGTGCCCAACCCTGACCATACCTTTTAAAAATCTGGTTTGACCCTTATTTTTTTCCGGATCAGGACAAGGTCGGTTCGACCCTTACTTTTTTTCACTAGGTGTCGGGACAAAATTCGGGTCGGTATCGGGACGATGGGTCGGGTAAAAACTACGGGTCAAGTAAGAAATTTTACGAATTTATGAACCTATCAAGTATAAAGACAAATCTGTATTAAATTCATATTAAATTTAACTACTATATGCTTCAATCTATTATTAATCAGTCAAAGTAAAATATAAATACTTAAATAAAACATGAGTATTTATTCACCTACATAAGAACAAGTTAATGAAACATACATCATTCAAAATTCTGTTTACAATTTGAATATTGAACCACTAATTGTATGAACTCATTCCATATCTTTTGTTGTTTACCTTCAATAAAAATAATAATGTCGTCGGCACCTTGTGCATCATTTCGTTGGGGATTCTGCAGGAGACATAGGCCAAAGACAAGCACCACGAAAGATAATGAGACAAAAACAAAAATAAAAACAAAAGAAAGTCTAGCGTCGAATATGCTTTTTTTTTTTTTTTATATTGCTCATAGCGTAGACGTCCTGTAGAACCGGGGAATCGTACGGGAATTCTAGGTTCAAGCTTCGGGCGATTTGGAGCAAAGAAGGGAAGGCAATCTCGAAGCCAATGAGCATGTGTTCGGCGACCTCATCCTCGAGCTTCCATAGGTTGTCCCGAAGGAAAGACAGCCCTGTCATAGAAACAGGAACGATGTTCATAAGCATGTCATCTACATTCATCGACGCTTGCCAGGGTCAGAATTCATATTCTCACCCCTCTCGCAACGATCGGGGCAGACGTTCCATGTCTTCAGGGCGATGACGCAGGCCAGAGTGTTGATGATGCGATCGTGGGAGGAGAAGAGGGCGCCGAAGCCCCAAGACCCATCCGGAAGCTGGTTCTCGACGATCCACCACAGGCTGGAGGGGAACTGCAACCCGCCGCAACCGCTCACGTCGGCGACGAGGGCGACCTAGGTCGTGTCGTATGCCGCCACGCTGATCTCGCCGTCGTCCATTAACCGCAGCATCGCTCTCACTGCGCTAATCCGCTTCGCAATCTCGCTCGAATCCACAGCCTCGGTGACATTGTTTCGTACGGGGCTCTCCCGCAGCTTTTCAGGCCACTCGATCACGAAAACGCCACTTCCTTGCTTGGCTTGCAGCTTCGAGCGGGGACGGCGACAGGGATGCCGACGGTTGCTGCGGGAAGGAGGGACGGCGACGTGAAAGGCGATTGAGGGAAGCTGGGACACGATTGAAGCTAGGGTTTTTGCTTAGGGTGCTCGAGCAGAGCAATGGGACACGGTCACACGAGTAACACCGAAACAGGCATGGCTACGGGTCAGTGGTATAAGCGGATCGGGATCTGCCAGGTCCGACCCGACCCGACCCGGCTGGGTAATACTCCGCTCCGGTATAAAATAGGGTCGGGTCGGGGCGGGTCACGGGTCGACCCGCCTCGATTCCCACCCCTAGAGTTGATAGATGAGAGCCATAATGTAAAATTTAAAAAATTTATAAGAATATTTTAGAGTTGATTGTAATATAACTCGAGACAAATGTAAAATATATATAACTATAAAAACATTTAAAAAAACTTAAAATGAGTTTTGCACCTTGGTGTATAAAAATTTCAATGCATCTGAATGCATTGAAACATTGGGGTATTTTGCATTTAAAATCCTCTAACTTTGTATATTTACATTTTAAACTCCAAAGGTTAGGGGTGCGGTTGAACCCGGCCCGCCGAACCCGGTCAGAAGCAGTGTTAAAACTCACCTTTTTACAGCCCGAACCCGATTTCTGAGCCCGAACCCGGACCGAATTCTAACAGATCTCGGTTTCGGGTTCAGGCGATCCCGAACCCTGCAAGCCCGAACCCGAAATTCTATTTACATAATATATATTTATTATTATTATAATAATATATCAATATCCCATATCTATTCATTTCAGCGCAGGTGTCAGAGGATAGCCTTCTTCGGCGTCAGAGTATAGCTGTCTTCGGCTTTTCAATTTTGAATTCTGCTTCAATTTTGACTTTCACCGTTTGAGTTTGCCCGCCCTTTCCAAGCTTCCAGCTTTGCGCCTTTCTTCCAGCTTTCTTCCCGCTCGGAGACTCGGCCCCTCGGAAGCGCGAAATCCAGTCTACGGAACCCGTGATCCCGTCGCGCGTGCGATCCCGATTCCCGTCCGAAGAGGCGAAGACCGATCCCTCCAATAGTTCAGCCTTTCTTCTCCGGCACGCCTCTACCGAGTTTTCCCTGCATCCCGTCGTCTGGCCTGTCCCTGACGTCAGCAGCTCTAGCAGCACCACGCCACCACCGCAGCACTTAATCCTGCCGGAAATCGATCTCCTGCAGCCCGCTGCGACGTCCTCCAGCAGCACCACCCCGGCATGTGACAGAGCAGCCCCGGGCGAGCTAGCCTTGAAAGCCCGAAATCCGACACCTTAGTCCTTTGCGTTGAGCGGCTTGAGCTACCTTAGTCCACCACCGGTAATAGTTCCGTCTTTTATATGTTTTTAGAAAAAATTCTTACTTATTATTTAATATATAAATTAATAGTACTATGATTAATTATTGAAAGCTAGTTCAATGAAAACCCTATTTGAAAATTAGAGCAGAAAAAAGGAGAAAAATGTATGTAATGTGATTATATATAGGTAGAATGAATTTTTAGAAATAAACAAATGAAAACAGTATTAATTATCTGAGAATTAAATGTTAAAAATAAAATAAAAAACAAAATGGACTGATATTCAGAAATATTTATTTTTACTCAGCATGCAGAATCATTCAAATTTCAAACAGTGTAAATGGTTATTTTATTTGAACAAGTATTTCTATAGTTTGAATGCTTGCATTCAAATATTTTTGCTATTCCAAAAAATTATTTTATTTGTTTGTATTTATGTTAGTTGTTGATAACTTGATACGCATTGGTTAATATTTTGATTTTTGAATTAGTTTGTTATTGCTCTGAAACGGACAATTTCTAATTATTTTTATATATTATAAAAAAGTGATATTCATGTGATCAAATCAATATGAATAGTTCAAGTAACATGCCAGACAAGATTAACGATCCGGAAATCAACAGTGAGCAAATAAAAAATTATTTTTTATTAATAATAAATTATTTTTAAAACTTTTTTATACAATAGGTTTGTGATAAAAATTATATATATGATGAGTAACAAAGATATATTAATAGAAAAATGTCAACCCGAAACTCAACCCGAGCCCGAATTTCAAAAATAGGGTTAGGGTTGAGGTTTACAAATAGGGTTAAGGTTAGGGTTAGGATTGACGTTTTACAAATAGGGTTAGGGTTAGGGTTGAGGTGAACCCGAGTTTCATGAGCCCGAGTTGCACCCCTACCAAAGGTTGGCCGTTTGCATTTTAAACCTTGAAAACTTTAGTTCTTTTGCGTTTTAAACCTTGAACCCATAACGACGTTAAAAACTTCTGTTAATTCATGTAAAATTATGTGAATACTCTCTAGTAGTTTTTTTTTTAAAAAACCTAAATAAAGAAAGCCTAATAGTTAAATTTAAAATGTAGTTTTTTTAAAAAAAACCTAAATAAAGAAAGCCTATTAGTTAAATTTAAAATGTAATTTTTTGATATTTAGAAGGTATTTGGGTCATTTTATATGGATCAACGGTGGTTTTAACGTCATTAGAGATTGATGTTTCAATGTAAAGGAATCAAATGTTTCTGATTGAGGTTTAAAATGTAAAGGAATTAAATGTTTCGGGAGTTGAAAATGTAAATGATCAAACTTTGAGATTTAAAATGCAAATAGGTAAGATTAGAGGGTTTAAAATGTAAAAAACTTGAAAAGTTACTCATAAAATTTACAATAAGCAAAAGTATGGAATGAATTAATGTTATTGATTTGAAAATAAGTTGAAAATTTTTATTAAAATACATTAATGCGTGACAATTGACATTCAACCCATTGGCATCTGGCTCGCGTATCAAGGAAAGCTTGATGGTTATGACTTATGAGCTGGCCACCGAAAATGTTTCATTGAATTTGCTTTTTGGACCAACGACACAGAACGTGACGACGGGCGTGACGATACCCATATATGTGTCTCCTTCCATGCTCTCGCAAGCTAAGACGTAATAGTTTTTAGGACACTCTCTTCCATACCCATAACAATTACATTTAATTGTTAATATATTCATAACATTTAATAAATTCTTCTTATTCATAACATTTCATTCTAAATTCCTTTCTTCATTCTATTGAAAAGACAATTTTGTTAATTAGAAAAAAATTTAAAAGAGCAAAATTGAATTTTTAATGGGTAGATGACGATGGTTTTAATGACGTATGTATAATAGTAATTTAGGATGAAATATTATAGGTATAAGAAAAATTTGTGAAATGTTATGAATATATTAAGAATTAGGTGCAATTATCACGAATATAAAAGGTATTATCCTTAATTTTTAAGAGACATGCATGATGTGACTTGGGAAAAGATCCATCAGTGCTTTCGCTGGATGCATTTTCCCTACCTAAATTATTGGCGCCTTCTATCGCTTTCGAGGACATACACGTGAAAGAAAGAAATAAAAAGGGAGAAGTGAATTATATATATGTAGATCATCTTTGGGTTTAGGTAGTGATATATATATTTTTTGACAAATAGGTAGTGATATTTAAATATATATATATATAGATCATCTTTAGGTTTAGGTAGTGATATTTAAATATTTTCTTCCCTGTCCCATTGTAAAAGTTGATCGATCTGCTGCTGGGTTATCTTTGCTTACAAACATTTTTGTCTTTATCACGGTAGTCGTGTGGAAAAATTATTTATTTACTTCCATTTTTCACTTTTCCTTCCCCCACGCGCCTCGAGGACCATCATCGCATGCTCAAGGTGAGTGAAAAGGATTTGATGGGATTTTCGATTTCTACATTTTTTTTTTATTCTTTAATAAAAAAGTATTTTACTTTTTTACCAACACGGGAATTGTTCGTTGGTAAAGTCTTGACTTCATGTCTGGACGATCATGACTTGTATCCCCGTCGAGAGAGCTTTATGCCTCCCCATCCTCATCTCATTCCTGCATCTTGAATATTGAATACGAAACCTCTTCTTAATACCTGGGGCCTGTTTGGTAGTAAGTAAAAAGCAGTCTAAAGAGCGCTTTAGGTGATTTAATAGAAGTAATGATTAGATATAAAATTAAAAAATTAATAAAAGGGCAAAATAAATAGTTTTTATAGAAATATATTAATAATTTGATAATGTGGAGTAATTTGAAAGATAATTGATGTCAAATTATATCAAAAAGTGTGAATAATGATATTGAATTTTTTTTATCTTTTCCTTAACAAATTAGTTTATAAAAATAATCTTTTTTATTATTATATTTAAAATATTTGGGTGTTGTTGCCATCTTTTGGCTCACTTTCATGATCAAATGTCAAAGTCAAATCCACTCATTTTGTTTAAAATAATTTGTTGCCAAAAATACATTTCTATCAAAATCTTAGACAAATCGTATCCATTTAAAAACATATATATTCATGTACAAATGATAAAAAATACCTAGATCCATTTATATGTGCATTAAAATATCATAATACCTTATAAAATTATTTATTTATATAAAAAATGTTATAAATGATTTAGATATTGAATTAGCAACCTTAAAATTAATTTATGAACTAAACAATATATTAATTATATTGATTTTACTCCTTTATTAGATGTGGCTTATGCCTATATTTTTATGAAACTTAGTTTTCTAGTTAAATAAATACTTTTAAATGTAAAGCTTGGATTGGATTTTGGTGTAATTATCAAAGTAGGGCAAAATGGGGTGATAGCAGTACCAGTTTACTTGATTTGGTGTTGTCGACACCATGCAAGCCCAAATTAAATTATTTAACAAGCATTTTAACATTTTTCTTACTTTGCAGCGACGAGAATTTTTGGTACAAAATTTTTCAAAAGGCAATCAAGTGCTTCTTTGGTAATAAGCTTTAATGAAGTGCAGGTATTTCATGACAACCAACTGTTTGGGTGCATCAATTGAAAGGTTACTTCAGGGGAACCTAAACACCCTATTTTGGCTCATCTTAGTGAAGATTTGAAATTTACTTCCGTCATTGAATATAAAATTATTTTGTTAGTTTCTACATTTTTTAGCTTGAAAACTAAGAGGGTGTTTGTTAATCCTAAAATTTTTTCCAATTAAAACTTTTAAATCTAAAACTGTTTAGTCTCTATAACGGCTTAATTTTTTAATTATTTCTTCTTCCATACAATTGTCATTCTTTTCGATCATTTTTACATAATTACCCGTAATTCCGTATATCTAACCTATTTATTTTAATTTTATTCTATTTAGTCTTCATCATTACCCCTGATATATCACATTATATTTTACTCATTCAAAAGTTTTTTACTTAGGTTGGGAAGCGATAAACTTTTGGATGAAAATTTTTGAATGAGTAGAAAATGATTTAATATAGTAGTGGTAATGATGAGGAGTAAAGAACATATAGTTAAAATAGATATGCTAGTTGTATGGATAATTGTGTAGAAATGATTGAAAAATAATGTAGTTGTATAAAAAAATATGAGGAAATAATAGTTATGGAAACTAAAAAGTTTTAATTCGAAATTTTTTTTGTTAGAAACAAACATATATTAAGTTTTTTTATCCAAATCAAATTGGTAGATAACTTTTATTGATAAATATACAAAATCAATGCCATAAAATTAATTCATTTATCTATCAATTAAGAAGTAGTTAGTTCGAAACTCTAAGTTATCTAAAACATTTTAATACATTCATAAATGGATCTAAGTGCTTTTCATAATACACATAAAATTAAATAGGCTTATGTTGTTAATACTTGGATTCCCAAGTGGTCGACATAAGTGAGCTAGGGTGAAGGTCTAAAGTTAAAAGTTGGGTAAAGGCATTTACTTCATTATTCCTCTTTTGGAGTTATCCTCCATCATTTGTCTGATTATTCAAGTGTGATACACTATTAAATAGAAAAAAGTTTAAGTTGGTTGCTACTTGAATAATCAAGTAGTTGACAGAGCATATGTAAAAGAATGTACGGTAAAAGTTCGAGGGTTTGAAGTTGAGTGGAGGCATTTATCTAGTTACACTTCCTCTAGAGTTATGCACCATCTGTTGCCTTATCATCCAAGAGGGTGATATAATAAATAAATAAATATATATATATTTAAGTTTGTTTTGCCTACCCAAGATAGTGTGTTAAAGAAATAATTGTGAATACTATAACTAATTGAATTTTAATTTCATTGATAGTCAAGGTAAGCCCTATCCAAAAGGTTCTAATAGGAAATTTTGTGGAACCGCTATTTTCTTTAAGTAAAACCCAAAATTCAAACAAATTTTTAAGTTGCTAATAATGTTTGCTAGAAATAACCTTTTTACAATGATGTTCCTATTGTGTGTAACAATTGGTGGCTTTCATACCATAGACTTGCATTTGATTTCCACTATTATCATTGGTAGTTTTATAATTTCCCATATGATGTGGGGGCATTTTTATGGATTTTCCCTTGGTTTGAAAGTGTTTAAACGAAAAATTTCCTATGTTGTGAGAGCCGTGAATGTGCTTTATTGTAATATCAGTTATCATGATTATAAACGTAATAAAAAAGGAAGCTCTTGACCACTTGTGACTAGCGAGGTGACAAGAGCATTGGCCCCTTAATGGGCACGTCTTGGTTTTGCCTCTTTAGGTTGAATTGTGGGGCTATATTTTCCTTGTGATTTATGAGAGTCGTGTCTTTCTTTCTAGCTTGTGAGAATTTATCTTTCGTATACATTGCTTGAGCTAGATGAGATGTTAAAATTATAATTAGTTTGAGTTTGTAAACTACATGTACCATTAAAAAAAAAGCTCTTATTAGCAGTAAAATATTTATTTAGTGAACTATTCAATAAGGATTTCTTTAAAAAGCCAACCAGGAGGTGGCTTGGTTGGTCAAGATGCTTACAACTTTGGCCAAGATTTTGTGTTCAAAACTTGCAAAATACAGGGCAGATGCATGTATTCTCTTATAATAGAGGTAATTATATAATTGTTTCTTTTGAATGTGGGGATATTTATAGGATGTCACTCCATGATAAGGATTATAAATAAGTCTAAAATTTATAAAATCAGACTGTCAAAATTTATTTAGTGAACCATTCGACAAGGATTTCTTTAAAAAGCCAACCAGGAGGTGGCCTGGTTGGTCAAGATGCTGACAACTTCGCCCAAGATTTTGTATTCAAAACTTGCAAAATACAGGACAGATGCATGTGTTTTCTTATAACGGAGGTAGTTATATAATTGTTCCTTTTGAATGTGGGGATATTTATAGGATGTCATTCCATGATAAGGATTATAAATAAGTCCAAAATTTATAAAATCAGACTGTCAAACCATATGTAACGCCAATATACATAAAAAAAATAAAAAATTCTTCAGCAGGTTTCAAAGAACTGGTCGGCTCACTTCCAAATTGCTGCATACGTATTTAGATGTACTTCTCCATCTCATCTTTTTCTACAGATCGTTTCACACACCACGTCTTGTCTCTGCATGATTCGCCGCTTTCTGTAGGCGATTGATTCTATGGATTGAGTTTTTGTCTTCTACCGTTCTCTGCTGGCAATTGACTGAGTTTTTGTCTTTTAGAGGATTTTTTTCTTTTAGAGGATTTAAATGGTAGGTGTCGTTGGACCTTGGCATGTGGCAACTGGCAAGTGGCACACGTCTATTAATTGACTGAGTTTTTGTCTTTTAGAGGATTTAAATGGTAGTTTTATTATTTTTTGAAATTATTTGAATTAGCTTTATTAATTAATAGATAATATTAAGTACCATAAATACCATAGATACGTGAGCTTGGATCTTGTCCGTGTTACACATTAATAATTTTCAACCATCCTATTTTTCTCTCCTGATTTTTTCATCATTCATCTAGTTTAATCCTATAAGATATCTCATACTTTACGTTACTGTTATCAAGATATCATTTTAAAAGATCTTCGTTTCGAATATGCACAATTGAAATTAGTCAATATATAAACAAAAAATTTGAAGAGTGATTCCTTACTAATGTTTACATTAAACAAACATTGTTTTCTTTCCCTTTTCATATATTTTTTAATATCTAAGCCTTTTTATAATTAATATTCATTCATATATGGTTATGATGCAAAAATCAAATATTTTGAAAACTTCTACTTATTATTTATTTGTTTTCAAATTTTTACCGTGGCATATTCATCCTAAAATTATGTTGAATTATAATACTTTTTTTCTTTATAATTATCGGACTCACTTTTATGAAATTTTCTTATATGTAACTCCTTTAATTTTTAATATTTTGATAGTAGATGAAAATTTTAGTCAATTTATTATATTTAGCATCATTTATATTATTATGAAAATTCTTTTATTTATCTAGTATCTTCGTATATGGGTCCTATATACAAATGTATAAAATCAATGCAGTAAAATGATTTAATGCTAAATATCAATTTTAAAGTGGTATTTTTAAGATCTAAACTATCTAATATATTCTTGAATATATTCTTGCTATGTAGATAAATAATTCTATAAAGTGTGATTACATTCCGATATATGTATAAATGTCTGAGTATTTTTCATAATTTACGTATAAATATCTATATTTTTCAACAAATGTAGCCCATGCACATAATTGATTTAGATGAAACTTAGTATTTTAACTAAACAAATGATATAAATATAATAAATAGATTGAATTTTTTTTTATCTAACACCATAGCTTAAAATTCGAAGAGGTTATATGGCTCCACTTTTGTGTAACCTTATATTGTTATATAGAAGTGGAACCCCATAATTATATGCATATTAATTTATATTGGGTCCCAATTCCATAAAATCTAGGTTTCCAACAACGTTTCTAGAAACTCTTGAATAAAGTTTACCTTGATGATGAAATTATAATACAACTGGTTATATTGTTTATATTATTTGTTTTATGATGTGATCAAATATTCATTCCCATAAGAATCTTAGGGGGTCATAGCTACTTCAAAAAATATATATAATTATGTGCAAGTTATGAAAAATAACTAGATTATGATTTATAATTAATTGGGCCTATATCTTTGATTTATATAAAAAATTATGTGCAAGTTATAAAAAATAAATAGTTCCATTCATAAATGCAGGAGAATGTAATAATAATTTATAGAATTATTTATCTATGTTAGAAAAATGTTTTACACGTGAAAACAATAATTTTGAAATTCTCAAAAAAAATAAATTTGAAATTAATACATAATTTAAATACTTTTATTGCATTAATTATCTGCTTTTAGTGGCTCTATATCTTTGATTTAAATGAAACTTTGTTTCCTAGTCAACAAGTGAAGTGAATTTCATATCATTAACAAGATGGTTCAATAGAACCAAAACCCCTTTATATTTTCTATAGTTTTGATGTTTAAATTTTTTTTTTAAATTAAAACATTTGCACAAACCATTCCATTCAAATATTAGTAGGGAATCATTGGCAAGAAAATCCTTAATAAAAGCAAATGCATAAGTTAATTATAAACACCTTTTTACATTTTTTTTTGGGATGAAACACCTTTTTGCATCATTGTATCCTGTATAATTAGAAACTCTTTTGCGTATTTAAGTCCATATGATTTTTCCATCCAGATATATTTTAATATTTTGACAAAATGAATAATAATAAATAACACATATTGAAAGAATAAAAAACTTAAGCTATGGAATCTAATCTATTCAAATATTTCCTAATATGGTAATGCTTACAGAACCAAAGGATGGTTCAAATCATCTTTAACCTGACTAGACGTGTGAAAGCATTGATTAAGGTTGGGTATTCTTTTATATCTATAGAATCTCTTGGTTCGTTGGCATAATGGACTTAATTGAAGAGATACAAGCTGTTTATTATGTTTTAAATATATATATATATATATATATATATATATATATATTTAGTTAAGAATACAATTCTTGGTATTGATAAAAGTTTCCGTGGCTGCAAAATTAAAAAGTAAACATTTTAAACCTTTAAAATGTTCCTTTTAGTGATTTTGTTGTGGGTTATCGAAATTTTTATCAATCTAATAACTTGCATTTCTCATTAAATATTTAAATATGATAAAGAGTTTTAATTTAATAAATTAATCCACTAAAATATAGTTCGGTAGAGCATTAATAGTGAAGCATTTTCAAATTTCTCTTTTTAATAATAATTTTATAGATTATTTTCTATATCAAATTTCTTATAAATATTCAAAATACAGCGTTGAAATTAACATACAAATCAAACAATTTCGATTATTTTTCACATTTTTCAAATGAAACCGTGAACATTTTTTATTTTTATTTTGATGAAACTTAATCTCCTTGTTAATCAAATGGTTTTAAATGCCATCGATGAAGGATATTTACGTCCAAACGGATACAGAAAACTTCTGAAAAATATAAAAGCAAGAAAACCACTTTTGTCCAAATGGTTGTTTAAAATTATGAATTTTCGATGAAACAAAGGATAATCAAAGAAAGGCTTTCAAGTCATTAAGTTTTGTTTCACGAATGACAAATGATGATTTATTAAGGAATGAACCAAGAATTTAGGAATACAAATACGGTAATCCCATGTTCTTTTCAATCAATAGCTGATGTCAGATAAATGTTCATCGATTTGTTGAGGTTACTCATGATGTCATGCAGTTGTCCATAAAGAATCAGTCCCGCTTATTCATTTATTGCCATTTTTACTTTTATCGGCAAAAAATTTTGCAATGAAAAGTTTCATTTCCAACGTGATTGCTAAATCAAATTCTAAAAGCAAAAAACAACCCCAAAAAAATTTGTTACTCAAACATGGGTATATATTTTGTAGCTTAGAGACTTGGTATTTCATGGCTCTGATCTTGTTCGCGGGGTATCTAAGAAATCCGGAAATCTCCGTTGATGCCCTGTCAATCTGGTAAGTTTCTATCTTTCTGTAATCTTTTTTAACACTTGTTGTATTCTTATTTCAACTTCTAAATTAACATCTTATTAGTAACATTAGTTGCTCTCATTTCGCCTTTATTATAATTGCTCTTCATATTTGGTGCGTATCCCTTGCAAATTTGTAAAATATCCCATAATGTCTATATTGCGAACATTGTTCTTATATCAACCAAGGTATTAAAATAAAAAAAAAGGCTTCGCTTCTAACTGGTTCCATTTCATTTTAATTACCAAAAATAATTTTTGGCAGAAAGATTGACCATTGATTTATCATTTTATTAGCACAAATGTATTACCTTCTTTTTTCAGCAGTTTCATTTTGAAATTATTTACATAGGATCAATGATTATGAAAGATCACAATAAATTCATTATTCAAATTTTGCAACATTATTTGTCATTAACGTTTTGGTTGAAACTGCAGCATGAATATATTAGGTTGGACGATTATGGTGGCATTCGGATCAAATGCAGCTACTAGGTATGTTTATATATGCAAGATCCAAAATTTGTTTCTTCTAAAAATAAGTAGATGGGAAAAGGACCAAAATTTCATCTTTATCTCTTCACTTCCTCCTTATCTCATTACATCATCTTTCAGCTTCAATTATTTTTCAGCTTCATGAATGCAAATTCGATTCAATAATTAGAGTTGTTTTAGGAGCATGATTATATACATGATGATGTATTTTACATTAAAATACAACATTTATTTATTTTATTTCATTTGATTTTTTTTGATAAACATATTTTCTTAAGTGTATTTAATTTACGTACCAAGTTTTGCCATTTTAGAATACTTTTCTATATTTATTTTTTATTTTTAAAAAATCATCAATTTTAAGGCACTTAAGTCATTTTTTATTCCTTAAAAATTTTAATTTTTAAAAATAAAAAATAAAAAAGTAAAAATATTGTAAAAGAACAAAACTTGTTTATAGATTGAATATACTAAAGAAAGCATGTTTATGAAGAAAAAAATCAAAAAATATAACTAATCATAAAAGTAAGTAAATGTTATATTTTAGCCTAAAATACATTATGATGTATATAATCATGCTCACCGTTCTAACCATTATTAAATTTTGATTTTTCGTGTAGTGTAAGGGTTTCAAATGAGTTAGGAGCAGGACATCCAAGAACTGCTAAGTTCTCAGTTGTGGTCGTGGTATTAACCTCACTTGCAATGGGGCTTCTAATGTCACTCGTCTTGATTATCTTTAGAGGACAATATCCAGTAGCATTTACCTCAAGTCTAGAAGTGAGAAGGCTTGTATATATTCTCACCCCATTGCTTGCAACTTCTATCACCATCAATAATGTGCAACCAGTCTTATCAGGTACTTGCCAATCATTGCTTAATTAATCTACTTACTGTTTTTCTTTTCTTTTTTTTTCAAAAAAATTTGTTATTGTCCTTTGAAATATAGGAACTAACTAGATGTATTTGATTTGAGGTCAAACTAAAATATGAGAAATTCTCAAAAAAAAAAAATGATGGATTCAACATTTGAGAATGATGTCAATATAAACAAAATGAATAGAAATTTTTAACAGATAACGATGAATAAAAGTGTAGAAAAAGTAGAATAATTAGGGATAGACGAAAACATTTAAATGTTGGATGAACAAGAGGCTAGAGTAAGAGAGAGAAAAGTGCTTTTCCAACTCTTTTTAGGAATGCAACTCAAGTAAAACACACTACGAACCCATGCATTAGGTATCCTAAAATGACTAGGGCATGTTATGAACAAAAATATCTGGGGCAATTCAGGTAGCAATAGCTTTTGTTTTAAGGATGAGTTATCTAAAGCTGTTTTGAGGTTGGGGTATTCAAAATGGATCACATTGCGAATATATAGTTACCCAGGGCATAATCTAGCGGGATTAACATTGTATTTGTGTAAGTATACTCTTAGCTTCCAGTCTAGAAGAGAGTAATAGTCTGCACATAATAAAAAAAAATTGGGAGCATATATTTAAAGAGTCTATCACTTTGGTACTCTTGTCTACTACTTGATCTAAAATCTTAATTGGTTTCTCATCTGGGTTCTCACTATTATTAAAATTATATTTCATATATTTAGTTTTTGTGCGATTAATTTTAAAACCATTAGATTCTAAAGTATCTACCCACCTATTCGACTTTAAATTTAGTCATTCTTTAGTTTTATCCATTAAAACAATCTCATCTGTAAATAACATACACCAAGGTACTTCTTCTTGAAGATATTTAGTAATTTCTTCTATTACTAAGGTAAAAAGGTAAGTACTCAAGGCTGAGCCTTGATGTAAACCTATTTTAACTGGGAAGATATTAGTATCTCCACTAGTAGTCCCCACATTCGTAACAGTCCTCTCGTACATATTTTTAATAATATCAATGTATCTGTTATTAATTTCTTTCTTTTTCATCACTTACTATATTAATTGTACATGTCTTTAATAATATTAATGTATCTGTTATTAATTCATTTTCTTCATCACTTGCCATATTAACTTTTTTGGTACTCGATTATATGCTTTTTCTAAATCGATAAAAATTATGTATAAATTCTTTTTCTTGTCCCTATACTTTTCAAATAGTTGTTTAAGTAAGAAAACAACTTCAGTGGTTAAAATAAAATAAGATAATTTTTTTTATCCTGCCGTTTAAATGACCAGACAACTAACGGGGGACAACTTCAAGGGTGAAAATAGATAACTATTTCTACTCAACTTTGAACCTTGCACCTCTTACCCTAACTTATTCATGTCAGTCACTTAGTTATCTAAGTAGTGACTAAGATAAAAATGTTTGAAAATAAGATAAGGATGCAGTGGACACTGAACCAGACCACTCACACAAGTCGCACCTGTCTGCCATGTTCCCTGTTGCTTCAAAATCATTTGTAGCTAAACGAAAACTGCTTGGCTAAATTATAAAGCCACATGGAAACAGAATCATCTTAAATGCAACAAAAATAATGACTGCATTTAAGTAATTTTTTTATAGTGTTCAACCATACCAAATTCTTAGATATTGAAATTAAAATATTGGAGGAGATAGTACTTTGGGGCCTAAGGGCCCTAATAGTCTAATATCTCTGCCAGTAGCAAACTGCAAACCAATTTAGTGACTTCCTTCATTGTTTTTAAGCCGTAATTTGTGAGATTCATTTCCAGCTTATTGATGGATATTTTAGCAGTCGTATTAATAGTTACATAGGGTATTTGTTCATGACAATTAGTCACACTATTATTAATTTGTGTGTCAGGGGTAGCAATTGGAGCTGGTTGGCAAGCGTTAGTGGCTTACGTGAATGTAGGATGCTATTATTTTTTTGGCATTCCTTTGGGTCTTGTCTTGGGTTATATGCTTGACTTCGGTGTCACGGTAAAGTCATTCCATTTCATTTACTACCTTTCAATTTTTTATTTTTTTTTATAACAACGTTTTTAAGTGACCGAAACATAGATGCAAACCCTACTATTTTGGGACACCTTGTGATGATGTAAAATTTACTCTATCCATTACATTCATAATTTTTTTGACTAGAAAATTAATATTCATCCAAATAAGAAATGTGCATGGTTACATCCAAGATATAATGTAAAATAAATGCGATAAAACTGTTTTATTTATATATTAATGTTAAAATTATTAATTCAATATCTCAACTATCTAAAATATTTTTTATGCAGATATGGAAACGATTCTACAAGTTATTATAACATTTTAATGCATCAATAAATGACTGTGTTTTTTATAATTTACATAAAATTAAACATATATATTTAAAGCCAATTTATCCCACTTAAGAATCCAATTGAAATGTTTTTGGTCACATAATTAAATAACTAGTATTAAATAACGGGAGCACTTTGATGGAACCTTTTCTCTATGTAATTTCTTTTATTTTTAACATCTAGATGGTTGATGGAAAATCCATTCCATCCATTATATTTAACATGATTTATATTATCATTATTTGTTTAGTATCACTATAAACGGACTCCATCTATAAACATATAAAATTAATGTAATAAAATAATTTAATGTTAAATATCAATTTTTAAGTAGTATTTTCAACATCTAAACCATCTAAAATATCGTAAATATGTAAATAAATGATTCTAATACATATGTGAATGGATCTAAGTATTTTTCCTAATTTACACATACATGTACATATTTTTTAGCAAATGTGACCCATGTACATATTGGATTTTGATGAAACTTGATCTTTTAGCTAAATGAATGATGTTAAATACAATGAATGGATTAGATTTTCCATCAAACATTAAAATCTTAAAAATGGATAAAGCCCGATTAAATAATACGACTAATTAAATTTTGATTTAAACATAAAGAATGAGCTCCATTCATGAAGTTCTAATGAAATTCTTGCTTATAGTTAGGGTGAAAGTTTCACCAAGGATCAACCACAATAAATTTTCTTAAATGCAAATCCCCAGCTGATGTGATTTGGTTGCAGACAAGTGTATGTAGCAAATAAACTAGTTGCATTTTTTTTTTATGGAAAACTAGTTACATATTTAACTACATATGAGTCGTTGTATATAAACAAATGTAGTATTTTTCAAAGTTTGTCACATATAGGGTGTGTTTGGGAAGTTGTAAAACTTTTGATGAAAAGTTTTGTATGTAAAAGTTGTCAAATCAATAGAAAATTATGTGATATTGTAGGAGTAATGATGATGAGTAAAGAGAATAAAGTTAAAATAGATAGGTTAGTTGTATAGGTAGATGTGTAGAAATGATTGAAAAGTAGGGTAGTTTGTATAGAAAAATGTGAAAAAATAATTAAAAAATAGAGTAGTTATGAAGAGTGAAAAGTTTTAGATTGAAAAGTTTTAGTTGACACTTTTTTACCTTAAACAAACACACCCATAATTTGTATGCAGTCAAATTTTGGATATATATAATACTATGTGCAACAATTTCTATGTAAATGCAAATACTATCAAGGGTTGACCATGTCTACCATTATTTGCATCCAAAATTTATATTGCTGCACATAAAAGATTTTCTTCTAAAATAGTTGCTAACACTCACACTTTTAATGACCATATCTCATTTCCTTGCTAAACTAAAAGTAGATTTCATTGAAGTGATGTAATACCTTACGAAGAAGGTGTAACTGTCATTTTTTTAAACGAGTTTTTTGAATATTTGTAAAATAAATCCTCTAAATTACAACCTATTTAGAATAGATTTCAATGTATTTTTGATTAATTGATAACAGTGTTTTGTTTAAAAAATATGCAAAAGAATTAAAAGAGCTTGCACCATACACTCTTTACTTAGAGTGTAACGGACTTTTTAAAAATTACATTGGATAATAATGGAGATTACGTTTTCACCAATATTTGAAGTCGGGATTCCTGGTTGACGTGCATAAATAAACTTTTGGCTATTTGATATATCGGTCATCGAATTTTCGTTGTGCATATTCTTGCTATGCTTATGGGAGGTGATGATGGTGGTGATGATGTTACATCGGTTGAGACTGAAGAGCCCAAAATTCCCATTAATTGTAGCTGAATTGTCACCCGAAGTTCATAATTCAGTTGATCTGACTTCACATCATCATCTTCATCATCGTCCATTTACTGGTAGGGTCAGCTATATGGATTTTATTTCACCATTCTTGACAATTTGCATCATTTAGATAATTGATCTAACTTTGCATAAGAGTCACAAATTACATATTATAGTTAGGGGTGTTAACGGATCGGGTTGGACGGGTTGGAATCAAATCCTAATATTAACCCTTTTAGAATATTTCAACCATAATCCGTTTATTAACCCATTTAGAAAACCTTAACCCGAACCCATTTACAACTTATTTAATAAATGGGTTGGTGGGTTGTTAACGGGTTGTATAACAAATAATGATAATCTCGCAGGGAGAGACGAGAGGGTGTTTTCGGCGTAAGGAAAATGGAAATAGGGCAATAACGGAAAAATAGAATTAAGCCAACAGTATAAAAATGAAAATTTATGTGACTTGAGGAAGACTTAGAGAGGAAAAATAACCAAGGAGTTTACATGTATATATAAAACTTTAACGAGTTAAACGAGTTAAATAAGTCCAACGAATTAAACAGGTTGAACAGGTTATATAGGTTAAATGGGTTACTAAACAGGTTGACGATTTATAAAATCTCAATCCTAATCCATTTATTTAATTAAATGGTTAAACGGGTTGGCGGATCATAACCCATTTATTCAAAAATCCCAACCCAAACCCATTTATAAACGGATAGGACGAGCGGGTTAACGGGTTGACCATGACCATTAACATCCCTAATTGTAGCTACCGCGGTGCAATTAGGAGTGTTAATAGTCATAGTCAATCCGTTTAGTAACCCATATAACCCGTTTAACTTAGTTATCTCGTTTAACATATTAAAGTTATATATATAAATGTAAACCGCTTAGTAATTTTCTCTCGCTAAGTTTTCCTTCCGTTACCTAATTTTTATTTTGTCACTGCTGTCCCACTTCCATTTTCCTATTACTATCCTATTTCTTTTTCCCATCCACCTAAAAACATCCTCTCGCTTCTCCCCACGAGATCATCGTTTACCGAAGTCTAGGCTTTATGTCATCTACTATACACTCTGTTAACAACCCGCTAACCTGTTTATTAAATAGGTCGTAAATGGATTAGAATTTAGGTCTTTTAAATGAGTTAATAAACGGATTAGAGTTAAGTTATTTTAAATATATTAGAATTAGGCTCCAACTCGATCTGTTAACACCCCTAACTGCAATGTTGCGGGATGAACTTGATTAATTCGTAAATTTATTTGATTTCCAATTTCAGGGAATCTGGTATGGAATGCTTTTTGGGACTATTCTTCAAACGCTCGTTCTTTTCTTACTTGTCTACCGAACGAATTGGGAAAAGGAGGTAAATTAAAGTATTTTCACTACACTAGAAATGAGTTATCCATATACTTCTAATCAAGGATAATTATGGCTTATTGATCAGTATCTGTAATATAATAATCAGTCCTAATGCGAGTATAAAATATCAAGAAAAGTTCAATACCTTAATTATATTATTAATATGGGCAATGTTTCAATGCAGGCTTTAGGGAGATTGTCATGCAGTTTTTTTTATAAAAAAATAAAAAAAACTCGTTTCTAAATCTAAATCATTTATTTATTAAATAATTCTTTTATCATGTTACAAAAGAAAATTAATTGCATTTGAAACTTAAGGGTAAAAAAAAGTAGCATCTTTTGAGATCGAACGTATAATTGCCAATTTTTTTCAATAATAGATATATTATATAAAAATTTTACCTTTTATTTTGAAAATAATAGTTAAATACATGTGGATAAAAACAATAAGTGATTTAGATTTTTTTAAAAATATTTTAAAATTGTGCTGCCTGCTGTATTGAATCATTGCCAGTAAATATCTAACATATTCCGAAGGTACTTTTATCCTAGAGCTCCAGGCCGCCAGCCCCATCTTATTCTGCTTGCATGTTACGAATATAAAGTAGTTTAATGGATTCTATTTTCGTCGCAAAAATTTGGATTAAAACATTTTGAAATGTGGTTTTACTGTCAGGCTTCTGTAGCAGGAGAGAGAATAAAAAGATGGGGAGGTGATGAAAAAGGTGACCAGGAGAAGAAAGCTATTCAGTAAAATTAATTTGTTTATTGGCTTCTCAGTTTTAATGCTTGGTATGGAAGAGGAAGTAGAAGAATGTTATTGGCACTTTCTGCAAGTAAGAATTGGTGTGGCTTGTTGATCCCTTGGAGGGTAATATCTTATATAATACCCTGTGAATATCATCCAATTGACATTTCTGATTATCAATGATTTTAAGTACAATCGAATCATCAAAATTTTGCAAATGCTAATATCACTTTTTGATCCTTGGTGGTCAAATTGAAGCATGTGAAGTTGTCCCAAGTCAAGAACGTTTAATTGCATGCCTAGCTCGAGAGACTTTCACCAGAGGCAAGCAAAGATTATCTCTATCATTTTCTCTCTCAAAAATTTTCCCTATAATTTTTACCCCTTTTTTTCCGTTCTGACCAGACAAACGCTTTTTTTAATGGATAACAAGTACTTGACTTCCTAACTATTTTATTTGTTTTTATGCAAAGAGAGTTTGTTAAAACACAACTTTTAAAACTAAAACTTTTCAATTTAAAAATTTTCATTCTCCACAATTATCCTATTTCTAAATTATTTATTTCTTTCTTCTTTTTCAAGAAGTCCAATTGTATATGTAATGATGTATTTTAGGCTAAAATATAACTTTCATTTATTTTTACAAATAACTATTTTTTTTATTTTTCTTCATAAACATGTTTACCTAAAGATTATATAAAGTTTTGCCATTCTACAATACTTTTACATATTTATTTTTCATTTTTTAAAAATCAAATTTTTTAAGGGATGAAAATGACTTAAATGCCCTTGAAATTGATGAAAATATAACTAATTATACTTTGTACATCATAATGTATATAATCATGCTTTTCTTTTCAATCATTTTTACACAATATATATATATAATATTTATTTTAACTTTATTTTTTTTTACTCATTATTACCTATATCATGTCACGTTATTTTTTTACATTTCAAAAATTTTTATAAAAAAAAAATTTCATAAAGAGTTTTATTACTTTTCAAACACACTCTTGTTGAACAATAATTGATGCAAACTAAATGTTTATCATTAAGAGTACTATGATCACCAATTTAATTAAAATTAACCAAAACATATTAAAGTTAATACTATACAGTAGATAACGTAGAATAATGATGAGTCGGGTCGAATTCATCGAGAGCTGATAAACTTTTAGATTATTTGAGATTACTATACTTTATGAGAAATAAGAGAGAGAGAGAAAGAGAGAGAGAGCAGGTCGAGAGAGAAGAGGAGGAGGAGAGAGAGAGAGACAGAAGAGAGAATTGGAGAGAGAGAGAGCAAGAAAGAAATAAATAGTAATTAATTAATAACTTAATTAGATTTACTTTAAAAAGCAATTAAAAGCTATATAAATAAAATTTGCTTATGAAAGCAGGAAAGAAAAATACATTTAATTTAATTTAAAATTTACAAAGCTAGAAATAAAACAATAAATCTAATCTACGAATTAAAACTACAACTTTAAAATCAATAACTACAAAACAATAAAATAAAATTTACATCCCCAAAGTGACGAACAGATATCCACTATAGGAAATTTTATTGCTTGTCTCCACTTGATAGCAGGTCCCACAAGGAGTGGTCCCACTTCAAGGTAGTTTTGTTGTTAAGGGGTGAGGGTCACTCCTTTTGTAAGCGTATGGAGCACCATTTAAAAAGCTTTACTGACGACTGGGGGTGTTAATAGATCAGGTTGGATGGGTTAGAGTCTAATCTTAATTCTAATTTGATCTCATTTAAAATATCTTAACCCTAATCCATTTATTAACCTATTTAAAAAACTTCAACCCGAACCCGTTTACAATTCATTTAATAAATGGATTAGCGGGTTGTTAATGGGTTGTATGGCAAATGACTTAAAGGCTTAAACTTTAGCATATGATGATCTCACAGAGAAAGACGAGAGTATTTTTCGCACAGAGAAAATAGAAATAAGACAATAACGAGAAAATAGAATTGAAACAGTAGACGAAAAATGAAAATTAAGTAGTGAGAGAAAGATTTGGCGAAGTAAAAAAAAAAAGCAAAGTTAAACTTTAATAGGTTAGATAAGTTAAATGGGTTGAACAGGTTAAATAGGTTAAACGAATTACTCAACGGATTGACAAATTATAAAATCTCAACCCTAATCCATTTATTAAATTAAATGGTTAAACGGGTTGGCAAATTATAACTCATTTATTCAAACATTCCAACCCAAATATATTTATAAACGAGTTGAACAAGCGGGTTGACGGGTTGACTATGCCCATTAACACCTTTACTGACGTGAGATTCATACACAACGCCTGCCTTGCAAAGCTTTAGTCAATTCGGTGTTGCTTGGTTCGGGCCTCTTTTAAGGTCTGGTCGTTGCCGCATTTCAGAGGAGATGGGATTTCGCTGGCTTTCAGGGGTGCATGCTGCATCGTCATCATTCTCAATCAATTTCTGCTCTTTGAACTTACCGAATTTAAAGGGGAAGCTAGTCTAATTTTCATGAAGAGGTTAGCTACATCAGAGGGCAGCTGCTCGAAACAGGGAAGAACGACTAATGATTTGTTGCAAATAGGAGAGCAAGGGCAGAATTTGGTCAATTTGCAACCCTATGTTAGGACCCGAGCCCGTTGCCTCACTCTGGCCTCATCCAGGTCGGCCCTTCCAAACCAAGTCCAAGTTACCAACCCATACTGGCCCTAAGATATTGTCCTAAGGCCCAACCCGAATCCGAGATCATTGCCCCAATTGCAGTTGGCATCACTCAAACACCTGACTTAGTAATTGTTGGTTTCTAGAACCACGTCTCTCACAAATTGAGCTATGCCTTTTTGTTAGGACTCAAGTCCATTGCCTCACTCTAGTGCCCTGCAGCTCAATTGGTGAGAGGCGTAGTTCTAAAAACTAACAAATACCAAGGTATGAGATTCTTGTAATGCCAATTGTAATTGGGACAATGATCTGGAATTCAGGTTGGGGCTTGGGACAATACCTTGGAGCCGGTATGGGCTGGTAACTTAAATTCGATTGGGAAGAGCGATCTAGTGAGGCCAAAGTAGGGCTCTAGAGTGAGGCAACTAGGTTGGTTCCTCGCACCCTGCTGGAAGAGGGATGCTGGAAAAAAATAGAATACGCCAATGGACGGCTCGATTTTTTAGCTGTTGATGGTAGAAGAAATTGGGGCAGATCCTCGTTGTGGCTCGAAGTCAGATTTTGATGGCAGCCATTTTCATCAGAAGCATGGTGCGGCTGCAAAATTTAAAAGAGCTGAAGACGAATTAATGGAAGGTTTGGACGGCTGTTTGAGCAGCCGATCGTTGCTGCCTTGAATTTTTCATCGTGATCTCCAGAAGGCTGCCCCGGTTTGAAATATAATTGTATCTGTGTATGATTTAAGCCGCAAAGCATTACAAATTTGCTAGTATTATATTAATAGACTGATACATATTTCAAAGTTAATTTTTTTTATCCTATTTAATTCCTCTTAGCATATGTAATTGTCTTCTTTTTTATATTTTCAAAATTGATGTAAAATGATCCGTTTTACAGCAAAATTATAAATCTTACATAAAATATAGTTTTTCAAAATTTTCATGTAAAATCTGTATTTAATTAACATTTTTATATTTAAAGGTGCAAAATTAATATAATATTATATTAAAATTTTGAGAATTATCAGTAATTATATGTCAGACGTATGTGTAGGATGTGTATGTGTCGAAGAATCAAGGTTCACGTTATATTATTCTTTAAAAAAAAAAGGTTCACGTTATATTAAAAAAATTATTATTTATATCTTATTGCATTAGGGTGCGCTGCTTAGTTGGGGGACCCCACGGTGGGAACACATGGTGAGAACTATAAAAAAAACATAGATAATGTTTTAAATTCTGTTTAAAAAATCACACCGTTTATTAGGTTTAAAATGTAAATTTGACCATTAAAATAGAATCAAAAAGTTCAATATTACATAAACTTTTAGGGTGTGTTCAACGAGTGATAAAACTTTTAAATAAAAAAATTAAAATTTTAGTATAAAAGTTTTAAAAATGAAAAAATTTTATAATATGATAGGGGTAATGGTGATGAATAAAATGAATAAAGTTAAATAGATAAATTAATTGTATGTATGGTTGTGTAGAAATGACTGAAAAGTGAAGTAATTGTACAAAAAGATGTAAAGAAATAATTAAAAAATAAGATAGTTGTGAAGAGTGAAAAGTTTTAGATTAAAAAATTTAAATTTAAAAACTTTTACGTGTAAACAAACATACCCTTGACTAAAAGTAACCTATGCAATATAATTTATATAATCTTAAACGTTATATATAATTATTTCATAAAAAAATATATTTATTTGGTGGTAAACTCTTATGTTATGCCATTTTTTTGCTTAACAAATGCATGGTTTCTAAGATATTCTAATATCTGAATGGTGTGAGTTTCCCTATAGATGGATGGTCAAGATAAAATTTTAAATCTAAAGAATGCTTTGATTTTTTTTCAAAAAAAAAAGAATAGGAAAAATTCAATTTTTTGATGGGTCCCCACCGAGTTCTTTCGGTGGAGTTTTTTAGGGATGTAATTTGGGTCGGGTAGGTTCGGGTAAGGATGGAACCTACCATTATCCATTTTTTAAAAACCTCTACCCTACCTTATTTTAGACCGGGTCGGTCCAGAGCCTACCCTACTCAATTTTCTCAATAGCAGGTCGGTTTCGGTTCGTTCCAAATCGGTTCCAATCTAAGTTCAACTTCATAGTAATTAAAACCAATACAACTCAAATCGAATTTCAAATCTGATTGCCATAAAAAAATTGCAAATTTGATGAATTAAAATGAGAGGGATAAACCAATGCGGATGGGCAGACGGGCGTCAAATGAGCAAACAGGCATATGGACTGACAGGCAGACGGCGTCGAATGGGTTTGGGAGATCTCCTTCTCCGGCAAATCGCCAAATCGCCGCTGCTAGGGTTTGGGAGAACAGAGAGGGGGGGGGGGGGGGGGGTAGGCGAGCTCGGAGACGGAGAGAGAGAGAGAGAGGAGCAGCGAAGCAGGCGACACGGTCGCACTTGCGCGAGAGAGGAGAGGGACAGAGGGTTTAGTCGTTTAGATTTTTAGGGCTTAGGTATATATATATACATTTATATATTATAATTATAATACGTAATTTAGGTCGATTTCGGATACCCAGCATTGGAACCGACCATACCCGAATTTGAACAGGTAAACCCGCAGAACCAAACCGAGCCTAAATAGGATACCCAGCGGGTCAACCCACGGGTACCTAGACCAAGTTGCACCCCTAGGGTTTCCCCTGTGGCCAGATCCTGCAGCAGCGGACCCGCTCAAAAGCGCACTTGCCCGATGTAAAAAGCGGTCACTATTTAGAACAGTGCAGGCTCTTGGTCATGACACGATGGAAGCGGCAAGAAAATACGAAGTGGGCATTGGCCAGAATAAGGGTATGTGCCATAGGCGGGGTGGGAACTGTTGCATTTGGAACATTCATTACACTGTTCCAACCCGCAAAGTCCTAAATCCAGGCTCATGGGGGACGGATAACAACCTTTCACCGACCGATCAACGCAAGCAAAGACTCACTCTACCGCCACAGAAAAGAGGCCAGATTGCTTAGCTGTTATACAATTTTTATTTTTAAAATTTTAACGTTTTTAATTTTTTTAGTTATTCATAAACATTTCTTAAAAAATGTATTTAACTCACATATCAAGTTTTTTCCATTTTACAATAATTTTACATATTTGTTTTTTATTAAATCATCAATTTCAAAGATATTTTGGTCGATTTCACCCCTTAAAAATAAAACATAAATATGTAAAAATATTATAAAATTGTAAAACTTGATATATAAATTAGATACACTTACAAAAACATGTTTGTAAAGATAAATAAAAAAATAAAAAATATTGTATGGAAATTGGAAAGCCTCTGTACGGCTACTCATAGATGGAGGCCTGATTACATACCACTTGTTGTATACAGGCTCTTATACAATATTTATTTTTTAAATTGTTTTAATTTTAATTTTTTTGAGTTGTTCATAGAAATGTTTTAAATAATGTATTTAATCTATATATCAACTTTTATCATTTTACAATAATTTTACGTATTTATTTTTTCTTTTTAAAAATGATCAATTTCGGGGGTATTTTGGTCAATTTTTCACCTTAAAAATTTGGTTTTCAAAAATAAAAAAATAAAAATGTGAAAATATTATAAAACAGTAAATTTTGATATATGGATTAAATACTTTTAGGAAAACATGTTTATGAAAGAAAACAAACAAACACAAAAAATAAATATTTTTTTGATAAAGAATAAAAAATAAATATTGTATCATCGCCTGGAGAGCCTGTATAGGTAAATAGCCATATATAGAGCTCAGCTGGTCCTGACGATTGAATCCGTCGCCTTACGCAGGCTGGCCACCCATCCATCCACCGCAACGCAATCCAACCAAACTATGGATGGCAATGGCACATCCGACCCACTTCTCTCACCCAGGCCTGCGGCTGACGATCACCCCTTAGCTCTACGCCCAGACATCGAGCCCATAAGGGGAGTCCGGGATTTCTACAGGGAGTTCTTGGTGGAATCCAAGAAGCTATGGTTTCTCGCCGGCCCCGCCATCTTCACCTCCATCGCTCAGTACTCCCTCGGCGCCATCACCCAGCTCCTCGCTGGCCACGTCAACACTCTCGCTCTCGCTGCCATCTCCATCGAGAACTCCGTCATCGCTGGCTTCTCCTTCGGCACCATGGTATCAAAATCAAGCCATTTCCTTTTTCTTCTTCTTCCTACTTGTGTATATATGTATTTTCAAACTATTTATTTAACTCATATAAAAAAATCAAATTGAATATAGTTAATAATTTTAAAAATATATAACTATAAATAAATAACCTAATATATTTACCCTTATTATTTACAAATTCAAATATCATAATTTTTTATGTTGTGCAAATATAAATGAAATAAAATATGATAAATGGCTTGGATTTTAAAATTAAAAATACGATTGTATGGTACATATCATTAGAAAGAAAAATATATGTATATACGTACATATATACATGATTTTTTTTTTTTTTTTTCGCTAGTTGGGGATGGGAAGCGCTCTCGAGACGCTATGCGGGCAGGCGTATGGAGCAGGGCAGGTGGACATGCTGGGCACATACATGCAGCGGTCTTGGGTGATCCTCAACTCCACGGCCCTCGTCCTGACGCTTCTCTACGTCTTCGCCGCCCCGCTCCTGAAGCTGATAGGGCAGGCCGACAGCATCGCCGAGGCGGCCGGGACGTTCTCCATCTGGATGATTCCCCAGCTGTACGCCTACGCCTTCAATTTCCCCATTGCCAAGTTCCTGCAGGCGCAGAGCAAGATGATGGTGATGGCGCTGATATCGCTGGTGGCGCTGCTGCTCCACACCCTCTTCAGCTGGCTGCTGATGCTGAAGCTCGGGTGGGGGATGGTGGGCGCCGCCGTCGTCCTCAACGCCTCCTGGTGGTTCATCGTCGTCGCCCAGCTCGTCTACATCTTCAGCGGCACGTGCGGGCGGGCCTGGTCGGGCTTCACCTGGAAGGCTTTCCACAACCTCTGGGCCTTCCTTCGCCTCTCCTTGGCTTCGGCTGTCATGCTCTGGTACGCTGTACACATCCCTATGCCTCGCAATGCCTCTTGCACTCCATCTTCTTCTGCTTCATTCAATGCTCCTCCTGTCCTGTAGCAGTAGCAGTAGTAGTATTCCCATGTTTTGGCTTTGAGCTGGTCGGGCGAATAATCATGCGCCTGATAGGGATACATCTTCACAGCCAGTTTTCCCCTGCGTTTGAAGGGTCTACACGGCAAGTTTGGCCTAGCGTCGAATGCCCAGCAAAATACGGCTTACACCGCAAACATTTGCTAAATTCAAATATACCCACAACCTTCTATCAAAAAAATTATTCCTACAGCTTTTGTTATTAATTCTAAATACACCCATGGTATTACAATAATTCTAAATAAACCTATATAATTTATCTAGAATTCCATTCATATCCCTGCCCTTTTTTAAAATGACAAGTATGCTCACATCTTAATTATAATTCTAAGCTAAAGATTCACATTCAAATAAAATTTTAAAATTATATATTATTTGAATGGGAATTTTTAGCTTAAAATTATTATTCAAGTTTGGGCATATTCATCATTTCATATGAGGCATTGGTATGAATAATATTTTGAGTAAATTATGAGAGTATATTTCAAATGATTAAAATGCCTTAAAATTATGGGAAAATTTTATGGTTATATTTGAAATTTAAATTAAATATTTTTTAATCAATATTTAAGATCAATATAAATAAAAAATATTAAAATTTTTAAACATAACATATATTTTTAACTCATATTACTAATTCGAACCTAACCTAGGCTTTACCCATTTTTCAAAAAATAATTGCTAAGGTGAGGTTCATCTTAACCTGATCTAGTATAATATATAAGATTATAAAGGATTTCTTCAAATAGTATTAGGTTGATCCTAACCTAATTAGCCCACCCGTTTGCACCCTAGCTAGATACTCCTGAGTCATCCATGTGAATAAATACAGCTATTTAAAAAAATTTGTTGAAAAAGTCAGCTTCAAAATCATGTTCACAAAATATTGTTTTTTTCTAAAAATAATCCTATATTTATGATAAATTATTCAACGCGACCCATCAGTTCTATAAAATTATGTTGATTTAGTGATACGTGCCAATTAAATATAATGTTAATTAACCTAGGGCATTTCTTCTATAAAACTGGATGCAAATTGCAATCCCCCAGATCTTCCCTTTTTAAAATATTTTCTTTAGATTCAAGTCATGCATTGTGTTCTTCACTAAAATAAAATAAAATCATGCATTGTGTTTTAAATTATTTATTTAGCCAAATATAAAATATACCCATATGTTTGGACTAACAAGAGTTCGTGTTGTCCTAGACTAACAAGATTATAATCCAAAGATAAGTAACTATTGCCTTATTAATTATTGATTTTTCAATAACAACAAGTATATTTCTTGATGTAATTACTTTTACATTGAAAAACGATTATTTTTGCTAAATGGCAGTTAGTTTTTCAACGATGACTATTTTGACTTATTATTTAAAATTAGTTCTTCATAAAAGTATCTATCTTATTACAAAATAAAGGCTATTATTTCCTATGAATATTGATTATTTCGTTCATATGAATTAACAATTTTATATATTAATAAAAGTAAAGTGAAATGTGTCAGGAGCCTAGGAGATGCTCCTAGAATCGACGATCGACTGGTTCATGACATGCCCATTGCACGCTCCATACAGGTGTAGATTATCAGCTAACACAAATAACAAGAAACTTACCGGTCAAGAAAATGCAAGTTAGGTATGAATAATGCAAAAATTCCCTCGTTTTATTCTCGGAACAACGACAAAGAAAGTGACGAAAGTCATGACGAAAAGGTGTAGGTGTGGGACTAACGCATACGTAAATGTCTACATCCGTCCTCTCTCAAGTTACAGATATCGTCCTCATAAAAATAAAAAATTTAAAAAAAAAAAAAAGAAAAAAAAAAAAAAAGGTTACAGATATCGTTCTTCTATTAGATGCACTGCAGCCACTGAAAAATTGAGGTTGACAAGGAACATGGAAACAAATGATCTGAAAAATATTATACGCGTAGAAAAATTATTAGTGCTGACTAGAATCGAGAAATGATTTAATAAGTTGAAAACACATTCATGCACAAGAAAGAAAAGAGAAAAAATAATTACGTATGTAGACTTTTTTCCATTGTTCTATTATCCAACTTATCTTGAAGTATATTTTTCTCGATCTTATTTAATGAATTTTTATTGCAAACAGTAAGAGACCATATTCTTTATACGTATAAGAGTTGCAAGTTCTCTCCAGTAAACGGGAGGCAAACACCTCCCTCCCAATTCAAAACAGTCATATAAAAAAATTTTAAAAAAATATATGTATATTTTTGCTCGAAGGCAAATGCCTCTTTGCGACCTAGCACAAATGATCAGCCCACAGCAATTCTGGGACCCGAAAATCGTTAATTTTTCTGCACAAGTGCATTCCTGATTTGCTAGAAAAGTTGATCAGCTGCTGGTCGTGGTCCACCTTTTCGTTTTTTTTTTTTTTTTTTGGAAATAGTCCTTTTTTTACCTTTGCATGTGGAGTCATGTGCAGAAACTGACCGTGTCCCTTAGCATCCACCATCGCCGCATGTCCGTAGATCTATTGATGAAACTGTTTGTTTTTTTAAGATGTCTGTTTCACACTACAAGAAAAGTTCTTTTATATATATATATATATATATATATATATATATAGAGGACCGATCTTTTCAGACCCGACCGGTCCAAAAATATATATTTTTTATTTTTTTTTTGAAAAATAATTTTATAAACTTGTTAATCTAGTTATATTTAATTTATAAACCAAGTTTTATCATTTTTAGATATGTATATATATTTATTTTGGATTTTTAAAAACAGGGGTATTTAAGTCATTTTAAATATTCTTAAAATGACTTAAATACCCCTGTTTTTAAAAATCCAAAATAAATATATAGATATATCCAAAAATGATAAAACTTGGTTTATAAAATAAATATAACTAGATTAACAAGTTTATAAAATTATTTTTCAAAAAAAAAAATAAATAAATAAATTTTTGGACCGGTCGGAAATCACCGACCGGTCTGAAAAGATTATGCGTCATATATATATATATATATATATATAGGAGCTAATCTTACGCCATAAGCAGCATGGCTGCAGCCATGTGGTTGCCATGTATTTTTTATTTTAAAAATTTTTACATATTTGCTGGCCCCATCTACATAAGTTCCCACAAACTTTTAAAAAAATTTTGCATTTCTCATTCTCCCTGATCTTAAAAATTCAAAAAAACCTATGTAAATAAGTCAAAAAAAAATTGTGGATCCTATCTAGTAGCTTCCCACGGATGAGTAAAAAAAATTTTTTTTTTTTTTTTGAAAAAAATGAGAGGGGGGTTAATCCAACGGCAACCGCATTGCTGTCTCCAAGCATTTTAACACGAAAGATCAGCACTCATTATATACTTGCAAGAAAATTGAATTAAATTTAGCTCCAAATAATAACAAATACAGTGACTTAATAGTCAACCCTTCATAATATTTGCAGCCAAACAAAAATCGCTTGCATTAACATTATATGCAACAAAGTTTTTAAAAATTGGCTACATTTGTTCTTATGCAGTCGCCCGTATGTAGTTAAATATAAACCAATTTGTTTGCAACTAATTGACGTAAAATATATTCAAATTTATATTATATATAACCAAATTAATTGTTACGTTTAAATTTGTTGCACTGATAGCACAAGTTTATTGAGTTTTGGTTCTTTAGAGGAAGTGGTGGGGCAATTAAGTATATCAGAATTACACCACTCCTTCCAATAGTCAAAAATGGATCTCAATGTATTTAGAACAGTCTTTATTGTTTGTCATTATAAACACTCTTTCACTGGGATAATTAACTATATCAGAATTACACCACACCTTCCAATAGTCGGAAATGGATCTCAACGTATTTAGAACAGTTTATTGTTTGTCATTTTAAACACTCTTTCACTAGAGTATACCAATCGATAATTAGATCATGGATCCATATGAACCCCCAGCTGATCTTTTAACTGACCTCTTATTAACAGCACAAATATATGTTATCATATTGCAAGTAAACAAGATCATTACTGAAAATTGTATACCATTGTAAAAGACTGTCAGTAATGAAAATTTTTCATTCAAGTTGTTGCTAGAAGTCTATCATATCCGATAAAAAAAAAAGTCTATTATAAAAACTCATCAGTAAACGAAACGAGACAATAATGGCTAAAAGTTAGATTTTTTAACCATGAATTATTTACGTTGAATATTGAAAATCATCTATAAAACCTATACCATTAGCAATGAAATTTAATTACGTTGCAAAAATTTGTTATCGGGTTGACGACTTTAGGTGATTTTAATTACACAAGAGATTGATGATAGGGGTGTTTTTGGGCAACAAGTTAAAAAGAAAGGGGTGCATTTGCGTAGTCAACAGTACGAATAATTTTATTTTTGTCAACACGTATATTTTATAGCAGTCATTATAGACTAGTTCTTCTTGTAATTTTGTGCAATATATATATGCCGTGTTCACTTAGATCCGATGTACATTTACGCAATTAAAGTTAAACCCGTTTAAATGTGCTCTTATTTGTACCATTTTGTCGGATCCATTCTATCCGATTTCTTTCTTATTATTTATTTAATAATACCCTTAAAAATCATTTTAAATATCCGAAATTTTGGTGAGCAGATAAGAATCTTGAACGGATATCTAATCAATCTCAAACTACATTTATTTTAAAATTGAATTAATATAATTTTAATTAAATTATATTTAAATATAA
Organism: Annona cherimola; assembly: GCA_030490835.1. Taxonomy (NCBI): domain Eukaryota; kingdom Viridiplantae; phylum Streptophyta; class Magnoliopsida; order Magnoliales; family Annonaceae; genus Annona; species Annona cherimola. The sequence goes on from CM059971.1 coordinate 72,074,036, forward strand.
TGAACAGATTGAATTTCATAAAATGGTTCAAAGAGGCTCATTCGATTGCTTAAGGATGTGTTTGGCAATTAATAAAAAATGTCAAGTTAAAACTTTTCAATCTAAAATTTTTCGCTCTCCACAATTATCATACTTTTTAATCATTTTTTCATATTTTTCTATACAATTACCCTACTTTTCAATCATTTTTACACAATTATCCACACAACTAACCTATCTATTTTAACTTTATTCTCTGTACTACTCATCATTATCTTTATTATATCACATCATTTGACAACTTTTACTCTCCAAAACTTTTCATCAAAAGTTTTATTCATTTCCAAACACACCCTAAATATGATTATTTTTTAATACTGGCTGATCATTTGCCTCTGTGCATCCGGCCGCACAAGATCAGGGCTCTTTTTGAATACACTGTAGAGAAAAAAAAAACGTACAAACAAAAAGGGCTTTCAGTAGTCACTCAAGACCTATCTAAGTGGTCTGACATCTGTATGTGCACCAATAAGGTCTAGCTTTCGAGTCTTGGCTGAAGCAATTGTCTCCATTCATATAAACCCAGTAACCTAGTTGTTTCGTGATCAGAAGAATGATTTAATTACAATCAAATTAAGTATATATCTGCTCTTCAATAAAAAAAAATGTATATATCTGCTCAATCAAACGTATCGGATGTTCTTACTTCCAAGTTTTTTTGTCAAGCTATCGTTTTGTTTGACAAGTTAATATCGAAGTGTGGAAGACTGCTGAGAATAAAAATCAAACAACCCTATATTCCCATTCACGAGCTAATGTCTACATTGAGGTTATTCATTTTGCTCATATACAGGTGAATTTGGACTGTGATTCCGTTAATTGTAACTTTTGGAGCCAATTACGTCAGGTGTAGTTGTGGAATATATCGTACCTAATAACTCTGCATAATTGCTTACTAGCATGTGTTTTAGGTATTTTTAGAATAAACGCTCTAATGTTAAATCATATTGCAAAATAGTTTCTATTGAATAGGAGGACAATGGGGCACTATTTTATTATTTTTTGAAACATGTAGTTTGATTTTTTTCGACCAAAGAGCTGGTTACTATTGGCTCTTTGATTAGTAATGAAGTATTTCGTTGCGTTTATTACCAAAATCATTTCTACAATCAAACTTCAAATTATGAACCCTTTTATCATGACACCCTATATACACTTATATCAATGACTTATTCATCCAAGTAGTTATAATTATTAATATTTAGTCCCAACTAGAACAATTGTTTCAATTTATACTTTGCATTTCACCATCTTATTATTCCTTTCTTAAATCTTTAATTGAATATTATTGGAATATATATAGCTACTTGCAACCTAATTTTAAGAATAACTGAAATTTGAGTATCTTTTTGCAGCTTAGAAGTTTGGTATTTCATGGCTTTGATTTTGTTTGCTGGATATCTTAAAAATCCGGAAGTGTCTGTTGATGCCTTATCAATTTGGTAAGTTCTTGCATATCTTGCTGTAATATTTTTTAAATTTTTATATTCTCATTTCATCATCAACATAATTTCTGCAAGATTCAATATATCCCTAGTTAGTTACAAAAATCAATTAGATTCAAAAACATTTTTATAATTTGAGGGTAATTAGTATAATTTTCCAAAACCCACCACTTCCCTATGTCAAATTAAACGTCCTAAAATGTGACTTGTTTTATGGTTCATATAATATAAATTTGTCTGCATATATACAATTTTGAATGCAAATACTGGCCGCTTAAGAGTGGTGATATTTGGTCAAATACAACCATTTTTTAAAAATTTCCGTGCAAATATAATATTATTTGTTGCATATAATTGAATTTGGCTGCTAATATTTGTTTATGCAGGCAAATTTAAATTTAGCTGGTCAGGTATAAGAACTGTTTTAGCTCAAGTATATAGTGATCTGCCCATCTATGGGGGAAAGTCTTAATACCTACGCTTTTAATTCGACGCGCGGTAACATCGCTTTGAAATTCTTCGTTTATGATTGATGGATTAAGAAACTTCATAATAAATATTTATTCACATTTTTATATTTTTGTAACATTGTATCTGACTTACTTGTGGTTGTACATGCAGTATGAATATACTAGGTTGGGCGGTTATGGTGGCAATCGGATCAAATGCAGCTACTAGGTTTGTTTAAACATAAATGCATGATCCAACTTCTTTTCTAATCAAGCCTCAAATCATCGATATTTCTGAATGTGAAAATTATTTTAATTAGGAGCATGATTATTTACATCATGATGTATTTTAGACTAAAATACAACATTTATTTATTTTATGTTATTTTTATTTTTATTTAATTTTTCTTCATAAACATGTTTTCATAAGTGCATTTAATCTATATACGAAGTTTTACCATTTTATAATATTTTTATGTATTTATTTTTAATTTTTAAAAATCAAATTTTTAAGGAGTAAAAAATGACTTAAATGCCCTCAAATTGATATTTTAAAAAATAAAAAATAAATCTACAAAAATATTCTAAAATGGCAAAACTTGGTATATAAATTACATGCACTTAGAAAAACATGTTTATAAAAAAAATTAAATAAAAACGAAAATAAAATAAAATAAATTGGTGTTGTATTTTAACTTAAAATACATCCTGATGTATATAATCATCTTCCTTTTAATTAATGACTAAATTAAAATGTTCTACTAATTATTAAAATTTGATTTAATGTGCAGCGTCAGGGTGTCAAATGAGTTGGGAGCCGGGCATCCAAGGACTGCGAAGTTTTCAGTTGCGGTGGTGGTATTAACCTCATTTGCTTTGGGGATTCTAATTTCACTTGTTTTGATTATCTTTAGAAAAGAATTTCCAGCGGCATTTTCCTCAAGCTCAGAAGTGAAAAGGCTGGTTTATATCCTCACCCCATTGCTTGCCACTTCTATCATTATCAATAATGTGCAGCCAGTCTTGTCAGGTACCTTGTCATTCCGATCTCCATAAATCTGCTAACTATTTTTTCCCTCTTTTTTCCTTGTTTTTGTTAGCCTAAAAAATTTAGATAGAATTTGTCACCCATTTGGACGACAATTTCAAGGGAGTGGTAATGAGGCTAATATCTATACTTAACTTTGAACGCTAGATTTCCTATCCTACGTATTCTTAACTTATTTATGTTAACAATTTGGTCATCCAAGTAGTGATGATAAAATTTATTTAATTTAGGTAGAATGAGAAATTTTTAAAAAAATGTAAAAATAAAGATAATGATGTTAACTAAGTGCTGACGATGAAATTTATTTGATTTAGGTAAAAATGAGAAAAAATTTAAAAATGTAAAAATAAAGGTAATGATGTTAGGATTTTAACAATGTTATCAAGACAAATAAAATGAATAAAAGAAGTACAAAAAGGTTAAAAGATGAAACTACTTAAAGTTTCCATCTATGTGAGTATAAGCTAAGGAAAAAAATCTTTTCCAACCTTAAGTGGGCTTTTAACCATTTATACATTTTTTCACTGAATCCTCTTTTGTTGGGTTATTCACCTTGGTTGACTGAGTACCTAACAAAGGTGTACTAGAACTCTGGACCTTCTTACCCTAACACCCTATGTATATTCATGTTAGTCACTTGGCCATGAGAGTAATGACTTTTTTGCTATACCCTTATTTGTTCAGGATGGTGAAATGGGATGAAAATGAGACTAAGAGATGAGATTAAAAAATGTTGTTGTTTATTGAAAGTTAAAAAAGTATATTAAGGGTGCATTTGTTTACTTTCAAAATTTTTCAATCTAAAACTTTTCACTGTTAATAATTATCCTATTTTTAGTTATTTATTCATATATTCCTGTATAACTTTATTTTTGAATCATTTCTATATAACTACATATACAATTAACATATTTGTTTTAGCTTTATTCTCTTTACTCTTGAACACTATCTCTATCATATAACATTTTTTTGATGGAATCTATTATATAACATTGTTTTTTCCTATAAGTTTTTTATCCAAAGTTTTATAACTTTCCAAACATGCCCCAAAATAAAAAAAATTCAGCTTAAACTTTTTTCATCCACAACTATCTTTTTTTAATCATTTTTTATATTTTTCTATACAATTATCCTACATTTGAATCATTTCTTTACAATTTTTTATACGACTATCCTATCTTTATTAACTTTATTCTCTTTACTCCTTATCATTACTCGCATCATATTATATCGCTTTCTCTTATTTTTAAATTTTTTCTTTTAAAAGTTGAATCAAATTCTAAACACACGCTAATAATAAGAAAATATTATATGGAAAATGAAAAAAGTATATTATTATATATTAAGAATGAAAAAATTATTTTTGAAAAATAAAATTTTTGTTTCCTTCTCATATCATTCCCATCCTAAGCCATTGCTAAACAGGCCCAAGTTACAAGTGCATCATATACCAGTTTCATTTTTATACGAGCTGTGTGCTTTCGCCAATATCAAAAATGAGAAATGTAATAAAGAAATCATATTAATTTGAAAATGAAATTTGAAAGGTTTTATTTGGCAATAAGAAAAAGAAATGAAATTTTCTTTTTTGTCTTTTTTACACACTTCTTAATGTATTTACTGTATTCCCACAAATAGAACTTTTCATTATTATTTATTTTTAATTATTAAAATATATCTATTTATATTCTTCGACTTTATTTTCATTATTGTTCCTTTGCATAAATTTCTCCTTTTTTCTCTGTTTGATTTTCTTTCTGATCATCTCTAAATTCTTGAACTTACGAGTGTTCCAAAGGATCCAAGATCCTTAAATAGAATATGTATTCTTATTTTCATGATATTTTTTCAATTTTTAACATATTTTTTACATTTTTAATATCATTTTTCTCATTTTCAATATATATCATTACATTATAATCCCATTTCTGCATCACATTCAAGTTTCTTGAATACTTCCGAAGAGGCAACGAATTTGTTTGAATAAGAACCAACTAATAATATGAGTGAAAACAAGCGGGCTGAGGGGCGCTAGTGTTTACCCTTCTTTCACTCTATATTTAAAAAGTTTTTGTGTTGACCTTACTTTTTATCCGAGTTGGGATAATATTAGTTTTACCCTTACTTTTTTTAAAATAGGTCTCGGAATAAATTTCAAGTTAGTTCAAGTCGATATTAAGACAACGGGCCAGGTTAAAAAAGTAGGTAAAAATTTATATGCATATCAATATAAACTCACATCAAGGATATATTTAAGGGTGAAATACTTCACCGTTTTATTATAATTAGAGTAAAACATAATTGCCATAACGAAACGTTAGCGAAATTTTTTAATAATTTCATTTGCTACTTTGACTATGATAAATATATGTATCAACCTTAAAAAAGTAACATAGATGTAAATTTTGAAATATAATTAAAATAGTGAAATTATAATATTTATTTGTGAAAAGTATAAATAACATAGATAATATATTTTATTTCATTGATAAATCGTGTGAAAGATATAAATTGAACAACATATATCACTTAAAAATTAAATTTTATACATACAAACAAGTTATAAAGTTAAACATATATTCACATAAATCGTATTCACATTAATAAGTCATAAAATTAAACATATCTATCCAACAAAACTGCATCCACATAAATAAGCTTATATGATTTATAAAATTAATTTACGCCTTGTGAAATTGATCAGGATGTGGTCGACTCACCCTGCCCTCAAAATTGATGCATAGGTCTTAAATCCTAACCCGCCTCACCTCACCAGATAATAATCTTTGCTCCAATCCTATGTAAAATTGAGATGAGTCGCAGCTCGAATCAACCCTATTTTCAATCCCTGCTACCAATTTGAGCCGAACCAAAGTAGTAATGGATTAGATTAATCTAATTTAGAGATTCCCTTAAATATTATTATGCTGAACCTTATGAAATTTATTCCAGTTTTCTGTTGATAATAGCATCTGCATTAATAGTTACATGTGCAATATAATAATTAAGAATATTGTTCATTCATGATAATTAATCACATGATTATTTATTGATTTTTTAGGGGTGGCTATTGGAGCTGGTTGGCAAGCATTAGTAGCTTATGTGAATATTGGCTGCTATTATCTATTTGGCATTCCTTTGGGTATTGTCTTGGGCTATCCACTTAACTTGGGTGTTACGGTAAAAACCCTTCCACTTCAGTCATTATTTTCATTTTTATTTTCTAACACTGTTGTTCAGTGACATTTAGAAGATCACACTGTGATTTTTCATAATTGTACATTAGCCCATATTTTGAATATTTTGCATTTCCACCATTTAAACAGTAGTTTTCTTTCCAAATCAGTCAACATATTTACAAATGAATACAGACTGGTATAATTTCTAATTTTCAATACATGCCAACTTCACTTTTCTCATTTATAATACTATTTTTACTTTTAATATAATTTTTTATTTTTCAACACATAACAACATAACAACCTGTTGAACTTATCCAATGTCCTCATCTAGATCTCATCTCATTTCATCCAATGGACGATCTTTAACAGGCCCATAATGATGATGGTGATACTACACATTATCACTACGTACAATAATATTGTTACATATGCAGATATCACTATTATCGTAAGAAGTCCATCCCAAAAATTGCTGTCAACAGTTTTTATTAGATTACAACTTTTAGTAATGCAATTTTTTCGCTTGTGCTAAAAATTACTTTTCGCAACATCACATTATTATTGCAAAAATTTAGCTCTTCGCCACAGTATTTATAATAATTATTAGAGTCATTGATTAGTATCTTTTGCGAATAAAAACAAACATGGAAAAATTAACAATGTTGCAGATTAATCCACATTTGTCCATGCTGTGCCTTTTTTAGTAGATAGAGAGAACCAATTACGCAAGGGTCCATGCCTTTTTTATACATGTGCGAGGCTTTACTGGGATGCAATCCTATGCACCCTCAATGCACCCAGGCGCATGACTTATTTTTTTTATTTTCTTTTTAAACTTTTTTTACATAATTATTTATTTAAATATATTTAACTTGTGTATCAATTTTTATTATTTTTGAAGATTTTTATATTTTTTTAGATTTTTAAAAATCAATGGCATTTTAGTAATTTTAAATTACTAAAAATGTCACTGAATTTTAAAAGTCCAAAAAAATATCTAAAAATATCCAAAAATGGTAAAAAAAAATTGATACACATGTTAAATACACTTAGATTAACAGTTGTGTAAAAAAATTTCAAAAAAAATAAAAAAAATAGGTGCATAGGATTGCATTCCGGGTTTACTAACCTCTTTCATTTTATAAATTTCTGATAATATTTTGAATTTATTAGGAATTTTATTTTTGAAAATAACAAAACAAAATCTCTCTTTCCTTTTTCAAAAATAAAAATACCAAATAAATTGGTGAATTTGTCAAATTTTATTGAGTGAGGGATCCAGCACGGTGGGACGGGTGCATATATTAAAAATCAAAAATTTTAAAAATTACTTTTTTATGATCTTCCATAAAGGCGGGCGACCGTATGGAACCATGGGCATTACACAATTTGGATTTACAGGTGCTACTTGCATTGCGTTAGCAACATTATTCTCTTCGAAGTTGTATAATGAGTCTGATTTGTAAATTTGGGACTTTTAATTTCAGGGGATCTGGTATGGCATGCTGTCAGGGACTGTTCTTCAAACACTCATTCTATTCTTGCTGATCTACAGAACAAATTGGGAAAAAGAGGTAAAACTAAAACAATTGATTAATTAGACATATATCAAATATAAAATTTTGAAATATAGCGCCATTTCAGACCAGTTTTGTCGAAATTTTTTTTTTTTTTGTTTTTAAAATTTTTTTATAGAACCGTTGATCTAAACATATTTAATTTATAAATCAAGTTTTACTATTTTTGGAGGTGTATAATGTATATACATTTATTTTGAATTTTTAAACTAAAATACCATTATATTTAAAAATCTAAAATAAATATAGAATATCTTCAAAAATAGTAAAACTTAGTTTATAAATATTAATATTTTTGTATCAATAGTAACGGTTTTATAAAAAAAAATTAAAATAAAAAATACGTTTTTCGGACCGATCTGATCAAGCCTCGAGTATATGTAAACTAGAAACAATTTATTTTTAATACGTTTATAATTAATTTATATATGGTTATGGCGTATCGAGGATCTGCAATGTAATAATCAGTGCTGATATGAGTTTTAGGATTTCCAAAAAATGAAGTTAGAATTAAGTTTAATATTAAATTGATTGCAATATAATATAAAAATTGTTAATTAGTAAACCCTTCGAAATATGTCGGAGATAGTGTTGTTATAATGCCCAGCCCCAGCCCATCTTTGCCACTATACATCATGGGCTTAGCAGATCTGGCCCATACACATTCGCAGAAGGCAGTGATTTTGTTGCCCGGGCTAACCGTTCATTTTTTAAGGCGAGATATGTGTATTTCTCAAAAAAAAAAAAAAAATCACAAAAACGTTGTACCAAGTATATTTAATTTATTCTTTTCAGAAAAAGCGTATTTAATTTATATACCAACTTTTACAATGCAAAAATATATTTTTGATTTATAAAATACAACATTTTTAGGAATGGTGTAGTCATTTTCGCCCCCTAAAAAAGTGTAATTTTCTGAAAAATCAAATTTATGTATTGAAAAATTGTAAAAATTGACATATGAATTAGGTAAATGTGGAACAAAATTTTCATTGAAGAAAAACCAAAAAAAAAAAAAAACACTTATTAGGCCGGGCTAACAAGACCACATTGAGAATTCTAGCCTACAAGCACATTTTCCTAAAGTTTTCACTTGGACCTTGCCACCTTTCGACCTCAAGTTGCATCGATTTTTAAAACAAAACCCGAAACATTTTTTTTGTATATATTGGTGATTATGACATTTGTTTTCCATGAAAAAATAGATCAATTGACACATTTTGAAATATGGTTTTGCTATCAGGCTTCTGTGGCTGGAGACAGAATAAAAAAGTGGGGAGGAGATGATGGAGGTGATCATGAGAAGAAAGATATTCATTAAAATTTGTATATTTGCTTCTTAATTTTGACAGTGATTGGGAATGAATAATTAAACCGGTCTGGTTTAATGTATTACTGAAATATGAATTACCATATTTCCAGGCAATGCAAGGAAAGCTTGCCACGCAGAATACTGTTTAGTTACAGATCATATGATATTTGATTTTTGAGGGTCCCATTCCCATCTAAACTAGTTCACGAATTCGAATTCATGTAACCTCTCTATTTGGGACTGATATCGAAGATGAATTGGAAATCCAACCAATCACATTATTTCAGAACATTTAATTTATCATGGTATAAAATTTTCAATCTAAGTTTTGGATACCTATTTAAATATATGTATGATCAAGTACGCATTTTGAAGAGCATGTATAGATGCATTTGAATGTTATAATAGTAACCTACAAGATTATCCATTAAAGTATCTTTAAATGGTTTAGATGTCGAATTAACAGTTTTCAAATTGGTATATAAATAAATAAAAATTAGTTCGTTAGTTTAACACTTTTATTGGATGGACTCAACCTAACTCTTTTATGAGGATAAAATTTGATTACCTAATTAAAAAATAATTTTAAATATAAAGTGCGGAATTAATTTCATAGTGATTAAAGTGGCCCCAAAATTAAGGCGTTGTATGAATTCAAATTCCCAGAAGTGGTTCCATAGGATCGGAACCCTGATTTTAGCAATTTCTGTTGTAAAATTTGCCTGATAATAATTAGAAATGCATGAGCTCTTCGTGTCTTTTCATCCGTTGTAGCTTATTGATTAATACCTTGATTAATCCTGAATCAACGCAATCCCAGTTCCAACTATCAATTATTTTAAAGGGCAATGATTCAATATACCAGGCAGCTTCATGGCTTGGTTAGACAGATGAGGCTGTTCAAATCGTCGCCTTTCGCATTTAAAACATTTTTAAACTATAATATTTTTTTATATTATATTTTTATGATGTCAAAACTCAAAATTTTAAAAGTGTCGTGCATATGAAATAAATATTTACCTGTTTCATTAATTCCGCTCTGCTCATATATAAGTTCCAACCAAAGTAAATTTTCGCATCTTAACATATTTATATAGAAGAATATTATGAATGGTTCGAATTTTAAAATACATTTTTTAAAATATGAAAAGCAATCCATTGTTTCAGCCCACTAACTCAGCCATTGAAAAATTAAATAAAACTCTTAGTTCAATGATTTAATGGATTAATTTATGAGCCCAGATGACTTATTATGTTTAAAATGTATGGTTAGCCAATAATCTTATTATTAAAATTTTCATATGTCATACTCTTTGACTTAGTATCTAATAGGGGCACAACTCTGATAGGCTACTTATGGGTCAAATGTATCTTATAATGAATAAGGTAAGTTCCTATTTTTCCACCGATAAAGTAAGATAGCTTCCCAATAAAAAATAACCCTTGTAATTAGGATACAGTAGATTCTAAGGTTTAGATACCCAAAACCCAATAAATGTATTTTAAAATTATATTATTATTATTATATTGATTATAAGCTTTTAAGTAAAATTTATATTAGAATTATGACGTTCAAATACAATATGAATACTAATGTAAAGAATTATTTTGGAAACGGAACCTAATGGATTTTTAAAAAATAAGATATGGTATGTCTAGTACCGACTTGACTTAAAATAGAATAATGTTGAAGTTTTTAAAAATAAGATAATGACAAGTGCAACCCTAAACTGGACCTACCAACCCAGATTGCACCCCTAGATATGAAACAAAGGTTAAAAAAATACAAAAAAGTTTTTTTAAAAAAAGTGACGAGATATTGCTAGGGCAATGATTAATGGTAAAAGATATAAAAATAGTTGTATATAAAGACGTAAAGAACGAAAATATAAGTAATAACTAGATAAAAAAAAAATTGTTAATCTATCAAATGATATCAAGTGCGCGAAACAGAAAGAGTTGGGTATGACAGCAGGAAAATAGCCAGTCACATAAGAGTACAGCGACTCCACCTGGGGAACATGCAAAATGAGTAAAATGGTTTTTCTTTCCCACACAAAAATATATATATACTCCTCTCTCAGACACTTTTATTATTATTTGACATCTTAGCAATCTAATTTTCTACTTTCTATTAATACTTTTACATTTTAATTATTTTTTTATGTTTTTACACACAATTATCTTATCTATTTTAATTTTATTTTTTACCCTTAATCATTATCTTTTTCATATCACGTTAACTTTTGCTTTTACAGCTTCCTAACTCACCCTAATGCCAATTCGAAATAATTGAATGGGATAAGAATGACATGGGATTTTTATTTCTAACTTTTTTTATTCGTAAAATTTTTTCTATTTTCGATATATGATAACCTTATTTTTCCAATTTACATTACTATTTTTATGATGTCAATATTGCTTATATGAAACTCTTTTCTTCAATACAACTCTCTTCCTTTTTCCTTTGATTATATCACAGACATTACATTATACGAAGACAACGCTCTCACGGGACATCTAAACCAAAACCTCACATTCACACACCAATATGATACCACTGGGCTAAGTACTGGTTCACAAATCACAATCCCCTTTATTTGTAATATTTTAATGATTGATATAAAATTCACTGTCTATTATATTTAAAATTATTTATATTATTAAAAACTCTTTTATTTGTTGAACATCATTGTGCATTATCTTATCCACATATATATAAAATCAACGGAATAAAATAGTGCAATGTTAACTATTAATTTTAAAATACTATTGTTAATATCTAAACCATCTAGAAGATTATTATTATATGGATAAATGATTAAGCAAAATATTATAATATTTAGATACATATGTAAATGTATCTAAGTACTTTTTAATGTATATATCAATATATCTATTTTTAAGAAAATGTGTCTTATGCATATATTTGTTTTGGATGAAACTTGATCTTTTTATTAAATAAATGATGTTAAATACAATGAATTTTTTGAATTTTTTATCAAACATCAGTATAATAAACATAGAAGAGTTACATGGAACTACCTTTATATAAAATGTAATGGGATTATATAGAAGTAAAGCCCATATATACTATGGTTGTAACTTGAATAGGGTAAGGTAGAAATTTTACCCATGGGTACGGATAGGGTAGAAATCTTTACCCAACTTCCTAAATAAGAAAAGGATAAGGTACACATACTAAGTACCCGAAATCAACCCGGATGAGTACCCACATGGGCAACATAATATGTAAATAATTATAAATATATGTATATAAATACATAATAGTTTTTATCTCCCATTTACCAAGAAATTATTGTTGGTTTAATTTTCTTATTTATTTTTTTATAAACTATATAAGATTTGTATTTGTAAGAATGGATGATCATAACAATGAATGCAGATGATAATATTAATATGATTATTATATAGATAATGAGGTTATAAAGAATGTGAAAATAAATATAAACAACAACAAAATGAAAATTAATTATAAACTGTAAAGTCTAAAATGTAAATAAGTATTGTTTTATATTATTTAAAACAATATAAAAATATTTTCTTCACATATCTTCGTTGTTTTTTTTTTATGGTATATATTTACATACATCTCAACACATATTATACTGAAGATCTAAGACATTCTTGCAAATCTGGAGATACACATAACTCCTTCAAAGAAATCTGGAGACACAGTTCCACCAAAGAATTAGGAAGACACAGCTTTCAACAACCAACCGGGAGACCACTGCTCCCACAACCCATTTTTGGCCGAAATCCCAAAACGGGATTCGAACCCAGCACCGGTGCACGCAAACGCTCCTGACAGGCATCCAGTGACCATTCATTGGTTATTATAGGAACTGATTTGGAAGTAAAACCGGAACTGACCCTAGGGGTAATGGATAGGGTAAGGTATAATAGGAACCGACCCTGTAAGTAGGTAGGGTTAGGTAAATTTTTTAGAAATAGGGTATGAGTATAGTAGACTAGTACCCGAACCAAACCAGCCCAAGTTACATTCCTAATATATACTGGCACTTTATCGAATTTGCTTGTCCCATAGCGTGATGATCTTGGACAACCCATAAAAGTAAAGATTTTAAAATTAGGGGGTGTGTTTAGAAAGTGTTAAAACTTTTAGATAAAAAAATTTTTGTGTAGAAATTTTTGAAGTAGGGAAAAATAATACGATACAAATAATGATGAGGAATAAAGAAAATAAAATTTAAATAAATAGGTTAGTTATATTAATAGTCATGCAGAAATGATTGAAAAAAATGATAATTGTATAAGAAAATGTGAAAAATAATTAAAAATAAATCAGCTGTGAAAAGTGAAAAGTTTAAGATTGAAAATTTTTATTTAAAAAATTTTTAGTTTAGCAAAACATACCTAGGGTTAAAACATTTGCTTCATAATTAAATTTTATCTTCCATCGAAACTTTTCTCATTGGGGTGACTGCATTCTCAGCTTAATATACATATTTTTTTAACATAATGAACGGTTCGATCAAGAAATTAATCCTCTAAACAAAGGGATTCCATTAGAAAGCTAAACGGGCCGTAAGATTTTCAAGCGGCGGTTAACCGAGCGGGTAAACTAACCGCCAACTGTTTCGGAAGGTCGCGTCTTATCAGGGGAAAGAAGATATTTTCAAGCCCAACGTCGCAAAAATACAACTAGAAATAATCTGGTTTTCTTCTCTGCCACGACTATTCTACTTCCCTGCCCTGCAGAGGAAGGAGGGCAGAAGCCCACAGAAACATGGCTTTGGTAGTGGGCAATCTTGCCTCGTTGATAGACCCAACAAACTCTTCTCGAATATCCTTCCATACTCGTTCCTCCTCCCCCGTCGATCTCGTTTCCCATCTCCCCAGCAAGCTTAGAGATTCAATTCTCCTTACCCACCCCACCTCCACCTCCAACTCCCCCTCCACCTCCCCCTCCCCCTCCACCTCCAGCAGCTGCCTTTCTCCCCTCCTTGACTGCTTGGATGCCATCGTCGATGGCAGGACCCACCGCATCGGTTCCAGAGGAAGGGCCAACTCCAAGGCCAACGCCTACGACTTCGAGACTTCCAATGGGAACAATGGCAATGGGGATGAGGAAGACAACGGCGACGGCAACGGAAACGACTCCGACGACGTTGATTGGGAGCAAGAAATGCGTAACAAAGCGAAGGAGATTGAGGAGATGAAGGAATTGGAGAAGAAGGCAGAGGAATTGCAGCGCCGGATGGCGGCTGAGCAAGGCGAGGGAGGCGCAGAGGAAACTGAAGAAGAGAAGAAGGAGAGAGTCCGGAGGGAGCTTGAGAAGGTTTGCCCTTTTTGTAACTCAATACTCTTGTTGTTGTGATGTGTGTAGAATTCGGCTAGAAAAGTTTGCATGCATGCTGTTTTGTGCAGGTAGCGAAGGAGCAGGCAGAGCGGAGGGAGACCGCCAAATTGATGTTTGATCTGGGTCAGAAGGCATATGGGAGAGGCATGTATGGGCGGGCGGTGGAATTCTTGGAAGGAGCCCTCACCATCATTCCTAAACCCACTGTCTTTGGTGGAGAGGTGATTGCCTTTATACTTGAAATATCTTGATTGATTGCATTCAAGTGAAAGCTACAACCATTTCATGTTTGTCCTAGCTGATTAAGGCATTATTTTTCAAGATTTTCGAACCGTTAATGGTGTCGGGTGTTCTTTCCTTTAGCTTAGATACTGTTTTGTTTTCCCCTCTTTTGTCGCCAATTTCGTGGGTGCAAGGATTCCGAGATCATGGGCATGGTGCCAATCAAATGAAGCATGTCTAGTAATGGTTACTAGAAAAGAGTCTGTACTTGATGCACGAAGGCTCCTGCCAATGCGCTGACTAGGAGGCAGACGAAAAGTTCTGCCCATTTCAAATGCAAATAGCTGCCTACGTAATGCTCACTCAGTTCCCTTGGGCGATGAAATGAGTCAACAGCTTCAAAACTGTTTATATGTGTACTGGGCTATTGGGAGATTGGTTTTAGTTCTTGAAGAAGTGTTTCAAATAATTCTCTTTGTATTTTTGTGTTTCAAATAGAATAACAAAACAAAGTTGTAATGTTCATTGTTTCCTTCTTCTGTTTGCATTGAGTTTTTGTTGAGTTTTGGTGTATGCAGATACAGATATGGCTTGCTATGGCTTACGAGGCTAACAATCGTCACAAAGACTGCATTGCCCTTTACCGAGAGTTGGAGAATAACCACCCTAGTGTCAGCATCCGACGCCAGGCAGCCAATCTCCGCTACATCTTGCAGGCACCAAAGCTCAAGATATCCGAGGATGAGATGGTCAGCATACCAATGATTGGTTCTAGTTATGACAGGTACCTTTTTTATGGATGGAGGATTTTGTTTTCATGTTTTTAACCTGAAACAATTATTGTTCTGTACATACTTTATCTGTCAGATTATGCATTGGATCTGGATGAGTCTGGATAAACTCTGAATTTTGGTCCATTTATAGTCCTCTAGCAATGATCCACTTGCAGCGCACGAACTGGCTGTCATAAGATAAGCCAACTTCTAGTTATATTTAATGGGATACTTTAAGATTCTAACGATTTCTAAATGTCATGAATTGGTCACCCTACTAGCAAAATCTATGCCATTAGCTCTTTATATCATTTTGCGAGGTCAGTGGCAAATATGCCATAGGAATTCATATTGTTATCACTTCAACTGTATCATAAATTTTCGGGCAATGATACTGCAGATAAATCAATTTATCAGTTGTAAAATAATGATAAATCGATCAATGTTATTGATTTATCAACAATAATATCATTTATAAATCAATTTATCTGCAATCACATGTACATAAATTGGTTGTTTTGAGTGAGTTGCTAGTGTGGTCAGTACATAGGTGCTTGGAAACTCACTTCTGTAGCTAGTTGTGCAAATCAGTCGCCAAAACATATTAGAATCTTAGTTTTTTAATATTCGTGGGTAGAAGTTCATGATGTAAAAAACCTTAAATTGATACATGCTTTTATTTGTTTATTGAAACCAGCTGCTTTGAACATTGATGGCTTCAATCTACATGTTCATGTTGATATTTGTTTTATTTCAAGTCAAATTCAGAATTCGGAAAAGCTAGTCAATTTGGGGAAGTTTTCCAAATTGGTTAATTCAGACCAAATTTCTCTGATTTGGCAAATGAAAATAATGTTATATGCTAAATTTAGATTTCTGTTTAAACATCTTCCATTGATCAATTATGACCAAATCAAGTATAGTTGATGAATTTATATCTTATAGGTCCTTGTAAATACAGATCTGCGGAGAAATAGTAGTTAGATTTAATATATTACTAGATATAGTTTGAAAATTTTCAAAATTGAATAGTTCAGCATGAATGAAACTGATAAGAGGAATAAGAGAAGTCTTTACAGTATTAGTTATGGAAGTCGACAACTATGATTGAAGATTTGGATTCAATTTAGCTTTTCCAGTAACTAAAAGTAAGTGGAGGAATTTTTTGCCCAAATCATGAATTGAGTGAATGTAATATCGGTTGAAATAACAAGGGTATTGAACAACTCTATTTTAGATGTCCATTGGAGCTCAAAAGATTAATTAGGCTTATGGACATTAGTTGTGCTGGAGTAATCACCAAGGGCTAACCACTGGAAAATCAAGTTGTGCTATATTCTGCTTTTTAATATATTTTTCATACCCAAATGTTAACATTTGGCTCCGTAGTTTCTGTTGGCCTCTATAATTCATCTCTCACACATTTGATTCAACCCATCCAAACAGCTAAAACAAGTTTGGCTTACAGCCCGTGACTTGCTTCTCCTTGCTGCTGCAAGTGTTTGGCTGAAAGGAACTAAATGAGATATCAAGCTGCAATTTTCGGCTTGTCCTGAATAATACAAAAACTTTTGGAAGTAATTGAGTTATTTGTCTTATCTTATCAATCCTTTGAGGAATCGAAAGTTCTTCTAGAAACTAGGGTGTAGCTTCCTTGCATATTAGATGACCATGGGCCTTCTTGTTGGTGGGGAGTTCACAAAATCAATTGGAGTCCTAAGAAGCTGTCGAAGTATTTCTTTATATATTTTGTTCATGCTGTAAAACATAGTTTGATACAAGTTGACGTTTTTAAAGGCTATTACTTGAATAACCTTGCACTTCCTAGTCACAGTAAGAACTGGTGCTCTGCTGCAGCCCTTGAGATCCAGTAACGCATGTTGCTTTCAAAATTATAGTCTCTATTCATGTAATATTGACAAAAGTGGTTGTATAAACGCATAGTTCCAAACCAAAATGAGGATTGGAGGCCCTTAATTTTGGTTGTTCAAGGGGAGTGTTTGTGTTTATCTAATAAAATGGGTGCGCTGACTCTCATTTAAAGATGAATTGGCATATAAATAACTTCATATTTCCCATGAAATTTGTTTGATTGGCAGTTATGCAGGATCTTGGACTGACAAATACAAGAATCGGAACCAACCAAGAAGCAGGACAATGACAACAAACCAACTGCCTTGGAGGAAGGACTACTTGGGTGATTTCTTGGTATGGCGTCCGCCAATTGGGTGGGAAAAGAACCGGACATTTTGGCTTGTTCTTACATTTTGGGTGGGCTTGGTTGGTCTTGCCCTCTACATACAAAGATAGATGAACTCACTCAAGTTGAGGGAGTCAGCGGACTATTATTCAGATTGATGGATGTTTGCTTCATGATGCTTAAGCACTCAAGTGTGAGTGGATCATTGTTCATATTGATGGATGGTTGTTTCCTGATGTTTATTGTCCATATTATGTTCTTCTTGACAAGATGTTCAACACCTTAACATTTATCTTCTGTAAATTATATTCCTCTAGAGAGGGAGATTATGCTGGTTATATGAATGTGATATATCAATTGATAATGTTGTGCATGGGGAAGAAGAAGCTGGATTACTTACTGAAAGAGACCGAATAAGAGCTGATATCAGAGTATGACCTTCAGTTGAATCAAAGAAGTATGACCTTCAGTAAGTCTTGCTCGTTATGGAATGTTGCAACTTGCAAGGCTGCCATATCTGCTGCTGCCTTTGATCTTTATTAGGATTCCATGACCCTTGCTTTGTGTTTGAGGAGCTCTGGAATTGCATAATAAGCAAATGCTCGATCGCAACATGTCACAGATGTAGCGCATCAAAAAAGTGGAACAATGTTTTTCCGTGGAGCAGTGAACTTGCAATGGTGAGAATTATCTGTTTTTCAGTCTATCATAAATTTTTGCCCAAAAAAAAAAAAAAGAAAAGCTTTTTTATTTAGATTATTTCCTAGAATGCGTAGACTTTTTCTTTTAATCAGAGGCTTTCTTTGGAAGATGTGGTTAAATATCAGTAAGCAATTTGGGATGTTAGGATGTTAAGGGCCATTATATAGTCATCAGTTAGGTACCCAGGACGATATTAATTTGATGATTTAATGGATGGTATCTCCAACAGTAACAAGGACCGGAAAACACGCTTCTTCTTCTTCTTCTTTTCCTTTTTTTTTTTTTTTAACTTGGGAACTTTCCTTGAAGATCATAACTTCCGAGCCAAGAAATTGATTCAGCTGCAGATCTTTGGAATATGCTTCTTTTGCAGATCTTGTTCGCACTTTTATATCAACTGTTGGACATTCTTTTTGCAGACCTTGTTTACAAACTTAAACGGCATGATTGTTACATTCATCCAAAGAAATATTGTCGAGTGTCAATTAGGGGTATTAACGGATCGGGTTGGACAGGTTAAGCTTAATTCTCATCTATTTAAAATATCTCAATCTTTATCTGTCAAAACCTTAACAACCTATTTAATAAACGGGTTGATGGGTTGTTAACGAGTTGTATAGCAAATGACCTGAAAACCTAGACTCTGATAGACGATGAGCACGAGAAATGCAAATAGGGCAATAATAAGAAAATGAAATTAGAGCAGCAATGGAAAAATAAAAATTAGGTAGTGGGAGAAAGACGAAGCAAGGAAAAATAACCAACAGATTTACATTTTTATATATACTATATATACATATGGGAACTCATCATGTGCAGACGGACTGCACCATAATTACGGTGTTGTCCGCTACAAAATGGGTCTTACACATATTACAATATAATAATACTTTCTATAATCATTTGTCTATATAAAAATCATACTCTAGACCGTTTAGATGTTGAAATATCATTTTAAATTTGACATTTGCATTAAACTATTTTATTATACTGATTTGTGCCATTTTAAAATGGGGCACATACAAATGTTAGATTTGGATGTGGTATACTAATAAAGTGAATAATTTTAAATACAATTGAAGTATATTTCTTATTCATGATTAAGTGGGCCCTACAATGCATGGATTGCACCATAATTATGGTGCAGCTCGAATGCACTTGATTATTTTCCTATATATACCGTGAGGCCCATTTAATCATGAATAAGAAATCTACTCCACCCATTATATTTAGAATTATTCACTTTATTAGCATACCAATTTTTACTTAAATCCAACATGTTTATATGTCCCATATTAAAATAGTACAAAATCAATGTAATAAAATGGTTTAACGTAAATATCAAGTTTAAAGTGATATTTTCAACATTTAAACCATCTAAAGTATTATTTCTATATGAATAAATGATTATATAAAATTTTATTACATTTTAATATATATAAGGCCCATTTTACAACAGGCTGCACCATAATTACGGTGGTCCGTCTATACATAACTGGTTCTCATATATATATATCAGAAATATTCCGGTGCAGCATTACTGAAATGGGCCCCACATGATCATCAAATCATAATCTACTCCACCCATTGTATTTAGAATAATATATTCTATTATCATACCAATTTTCATCTCAATCATATATGTATATGAGCTCCATCTGAAAATAGTACAAATTCAACGTAATAAAATAATTTGATGTAAATAACAACTTTGAGATGGTTTTTTCAATAGGTAAACCATTTGCTATAAAATTTATATATGGATAAATGATTGTATCAAGTTTCATTGCATTCTAATATGTGTGGGGCCCACTTTTGATGAAATGCTGCACCAGAATAGCTCCCTATATATATATATAGGGATATGATCATGTGCATTCCGTCTGCACGGAAACTACCGTGCAGACGGCTCATCCGGCCGTCTATTTCGGCGGGATGAATCCTGTCCGTCGAGAGCTGGTGTGCGTGTTGCGTTGCGTTGGGCGGGACGTACACGCGGTGAATGTCGGGAAACTTTTCCCGCTCGGCAGCAAAACACGAAAACAGAAATCCCGCCTTCTCCTCCTCTCTGGCGTCCCTCGTCCCTCCTCAATCCCTAAATCCCGGCATCCCCCCAAAAGAATCGCACGGTTCCTCAATCCCTAAATCACGCAGCGGCACGCAGCAGCGGCAGCTCCCGGCAGCAGCACCCGTCCGTCCGGTGACCAGCGGGCAGCGGCACCCATCTGTCCGGCGAGATAAAGGTTGTACCTTCCTCTATCGATCAACGCACAGCAGGCAGGAAGCAGTTCCTCATCGAGTTGGCGACCAGCAGCAGCTCCGGCCCCACATCAGCTCTAGCCTCCGGCGACCAGCAGATCCGGCGATTCGCATCTCCGGCGAGGGTGAGTTGCAATCTTATTAATTCTATTAAGTAATGAATGCAAATAATTTCAATTTTTTGGTGGATAGCTAGCCGAACTAGAATTTGATTTTTTTTTATCTCGTCTTCTCCGTAAATCCGCATGCGGATTCTGAATGTGCAGCAAATTAGCTCCCAGCCGCATCTGCCTCACGCGTAGCGAAAGTACCTCCCATTCGCATCTCCCTCACGCGAAAATCCGCATGCGGATTCTGAATCCGCATGCGGATGGGAGGTACTTTTGCTGCGCAGTTATAATCCGCATGCGGATCAGACCATCCTAACAGAGAGTTGTTGGCCCATTTTTTAATGCAGTGAGATCCCAACTAACATTCTAACAGAGAGTTGTTGGCCCACATTTCTTTTTTTCCATTAAATGATATATTTCTATTTTTTAATGCAGTGAGATGAGAACATGAAATAGCATGACCCAAAATGAATTTGAGATGTCATCTAAAGGAAGCGGACAGACCTTCACTCCATTGACAACTTTTACCCCTTAAGCATGTCATGCCTTAACCCCAACTATTGGACAAGAGTTCAACAGCGAAGAAGAAGCATATTCATTTTATAATTCATATGCAAGGTGTTGTGGTTTTAGCATAAGAAAAAGTGATATCAAAAGATCGAAAGATGGAGAAATAATATATCGCATTTTGAAGTGCTCTAAACAGGGCCTTCGACAAAATAATCCGCGAGCTACAAGAAAACGCAAACAAAGAGATACTACTAGATGTGAATGCTTTGCATCACTAACTGTCAACCTTTTATCAAGTACTTTGATGTGGAAGGTCACATGCTTCAAAAAAGAACACTCGCATCGATTAGAGACCCCCGTTAAGTCTCGTTGCCTGCGATCTCATCGGAAGGTGCCAGAATCACAATTGGACATAGTTGAAGGTCTCCAGAAGGCAGGTGTTGGAGTGTCAAGATCATTACAATTTATGATAGAGGAGGCAGGGGGACGTGATCAGTTGGGATTTATGGAAGTCGACTTACGTAATGCCTTACGATCGAGACGGATGTCAAGATATGGAGGGGGTGCACCAGCCTTATTGGAGTACTTTGAAAATCAATTCGCTAGCAAATCAGACTACTTTTATGATATTAACGTTGATGAGCAACGTCGACTAATGTCATGTATGTGGGTTGACGGAGAATTTAAGAAGGATTATCAAGTATTCAATGATGTCATTTGCTTTGACACAACTTATCGGACCAATGAATATGATATGCCATTTGGACCCTTTGTGGGGGTTAATCATCATAAGCAATCAATATTGCTTGGAGCTGGTTTATTGTTTGGTGAGAGTGAAGAAGATTTCACGTGGTTGTTTCAAACATGGCTTCATGCCATGGGTGGTATACCTCTGAAAGCCATCATCACAGACTAGGATCCAGCTATTACAAAGGCTATATCTGTGATATTCCCATCTGCAAAGCACATTTTCTGTTCATGGCACATATATAGAAAATTTCCTGAGAAATTGCAGTCAGCCAACGAAAGTTATCCTCAATTTAAGGATAGCTTATTCAGGTTAATTAAGAATACAGAAGCTCCTGGAGAGTTTGAAGCTGGCTGGGAAAAGTTGATGGATAATTTTGAATTGAGAAATCATGCTTGGTTACAACAAATGTATAATATTCAAGAGAAGTGGATACCGGCCTACACGAGGAGTATTTTCTTGGCGGGGATGAGCACCACTCAAAGGTCTGAAAGCATAAATGCTTTTTTTGATCAATTCGTTGAGTCGACCACAAAATTAGTCCAGTTTGTCGAAGCTTACGAGCGTGCAATAACGAAGAGAAGAGAGGATGAAAAAGATGCTGATTGTAAAACCACCTATGGAACTCCAGTGCTGAAAACCAAATATATGCTCGAGGAACAAATTGCAAAAATGTATACTAGGGAGATCTTCTTTGAGTTTCAGGCTGAAATGGATTATTCAAGATATTATAAGCCAATGCAAGACGGCATAGAAGAGGGTCGTATTATCTACAAGGTACACAAATCGAGAGATCTCAACTATCTGCGATTGGTCAGCTGGTGCGAACAAGAAAAATTTGCAACATGTTCATGCCGCTTATTTGATTGGCGCGGGATTGTTTGTCGGCACATATTATCCGTGTTTCACTGGCGTGACTTGTAGCTATGCCTGAGGGACATGTACTTCAACGGTGGTCACAACGTCCAAAGGAGAATATTAGAGTGTTAAGCTTTACAGACAATTGCGATGCAACTAATTCACCACTCGTCCGTCGGCACATTGTTTTTCCAAAAATTAATTTCATACTCAATGAATTATCATCAAGTTGGGGAGCATTTCAATTTGCAAATGCAGCTTTGGATGAAATGATAGAGGTTATGTGTCAAAAGAAGCAAGCCAAAATGCTAGCAAGTCCTTCGAATGAGCAACGATTAGCATTACCATATGCAGGACAGGGCATGACATCAGAAGCTAGCAATCATGTCACCGAAAGTAATCAATGCAGAAATCATACAAACGGAAGAGATGAAGGCAATATACTACTGCAGCCAATGATAGTTGATAATGGATCAAGTGCCCCATCTCAAGTGCAGGATTTTGCAAATAGACGGCGAACGAAGGGGCGATCAAAGCAACGTCTAAAATCTTCTATTGAAAAAGCCACCGAACGCACAGGAAGATTATGCCGTGGGTGTAAGAAAATCGTGGTTGGTCATGATAGGCGAAATTGTCCATTGTTACATAAAAATGATATTGATTCATCTGTTTAAATGAACGACAAAGGTATTTATCTTTCCAATATTCATCTTAATGTGATTTCTTATTATGCTAAATCTGTTAACGTAGCTTAATCTTTCTACTGCAGTTTTGCATAAGTACAAGGATTATGAAGATGGAATAGTTATTAGATGGATCGTCGGGCTTTATGCAACATCGAAAGATAGTAGAAGCATGAAGGGACAGCTTTGCATAAGTGCTTACTATTGTAGATTTCTGTACTTTTGTAAAAAAGTAGACTCTGTAGAACGATGAAGGATGACTTAATTCTATAAACTCTTTGTTTGTTGATGTAGTGTTGTGCATGTAAAGTATATCATACAGGATATAACACGCATGCGATTTTCATAATCCGCATGCGAATTTTTGAAAGAGACATATCTGGAGGTATATGTATCCAGTCCATTTTATAATACGCATGCGTTTTTCATCAACCGCACGCTGATTTTGAAGTCTGAAAAATCTGGGTATGTTATCAAGATATAATACTCATGCGGTTTTCATAATCTGCACACGGATTTTTGAAACAGACATATCTGGCGGTATATGTATCCAGTCCATTTTATAATACGCATGCGTTTTTCATCAACCGCACGCTGATTTTGAAGTCTGAAAAATCTGGGTATGTTATCAAGGTATAATACTCATGCGGTTTTCATAATCTGCATGCGGATTTTTGAAACAGACATATCTAGAGGTATATGTATCCAGTCCATTTTATAATACGCATGCGTTTTTCATCAACCGCACGCTGATTTTGAAGTCTGAAAAATCTGGGTATGTTATCAAGGTATAATACTCATGTAGTTTTCATAATCTGCATGCGGATTTTTGAAACAGACATATCTGGCAGTATATGTATCCAGTCCATTTTATAATACGCATGCATTTTTCATCAACTGCACGCTGATTTTGAAGTCTGAAAAATCTGGGTATGTTATCAAGGTATAATACTCATGCGGTTTTCATAATCCGCATGCGGATTTTTGAAACAGACATATCTGGCGGTATATGTATCCGGTCCATTTTATAATTCGCATGCGTTTTTCATAAACCGCACGCTGATTTTGAAGTCTGAAAAATCTGGGTATATTATCAAGGTATAATACTCATGCGGTTTTCATAATCCGCATGCGGATTATCAAGTATGGAAAATTTAGGGGTACCTGAGGCAATCCATTCAACACTATACATACTCTACTAACATTTCTGTCATTCGTTTAAATCATGCATCTGAATCCAATCATTTATAAAACATGCAGTCATGCTAAAGTTATACATCAGCATCAAAATATATAATGTGCAAAAAAAACGTTAGAATGTAATAAATTTCATAGATCTAAACGCCATGATCTTCCTCAGCACCGTCATTCGCACCATCATTTGTTGAGTGTTTGCCTCTCAGCTCCTCTAAGCGCGTCTCAAATACGTCCATGCGTTGCCGCATGTGTTCCACCTCTCTAATCAATCTGTCAATACTGCCTGTAAGAAACATAGTATGTCTTGTCATTTGAAGCACATGTTCAGTTGTTAGTATATTAGAAGGTTGGGAAGGTGCCGGTAAAGGAGGGAAGGGGAAAATGGTTGGATCATAGACTGGAGCACTAGGTTGGCCTACTTCGGGAAGAAAATCAGCAAAGAATGGAGATGACTGCGATGCAAGTGGATGCTGACTCATAAAACTAGGTAACTGCGAATGGACTGTCGTAGGAGTATCTACGAGACCAGTAGGAGAAAATGTTGGCATAACCAAATGGCTGGAAGTTGGTGGACTTAGAACTGGTGTGGAGATGACAGAAGCAGAAGTGGATGGTTTGATTGATTGTGACATGAAGGAGGCAATGTGCTTCATGATATCCTCCCGAAACTGCAGCAACTGTGAAGACAGATCTGGGTGAGCTTGCGTAGAAGCAGCTTCTTGGCTCTTTCCTTTCATGTCTGGAAGTGATTGCTCATGATCTCCTCTATTCTGCACATCTCCTTGTCGCCGTCCCGTATCCTCAGCCTCAGCCTCATCTTCTTCATCTTCGCTTGAAACCTCAACATCATGCCTTGGTTTCCACTCCTGTTCCTGCTCATCAAATAAATAACCCAATCTAGTCAAGACAGATGCATCAATCGTGTCAGTTTCTTTGTACTTTTGGTGCTCCTCTCCACTGAGATCAACGCCATGATATTCTAGGATTCTTGTTATAATCATTCCATATGGCAAAGATTCATTCTTCTTAGCACGACTCTTATTCATATGCTGGAATATGTGGTAGGCAAAGTTGAAACGGTTGCCTCTTGCATGAGCATACAGCAAGTGTGCATCGTGGGCTGTCACCTCTGTATAAGATCCACTCCTCGGGAATAAGTGGTATACAGAAACATAATGGAGAAGTTTCAAGTCCACAGATTTCAACTGAGTAGATGACACTCTTTCAGCTCCCACCTTTGGATTTTTGCAAACCTCGGAAAATACTTCCTGTTTCTTCTCTACAAAACCCGTATACATCACAGGATCATAAGGGATCCCAAAAACCTTCTCCAACATCATTGGACTGATTTCTATTTCTACACCCTTTACATGTGTAAAACCATCAGCACCCCAGCTAGAATAAAAGTGTCTCACAAGGACTGGATAAATGTGGCACTCAACATTAGCAAATGGAGCAATTCCGTGTCCATGCAACCATTTAGCGAAGGGGAAATCAGCAAACTCAATTATTATTAGAAATCTTCTTGACTTGACCAAGGGTCGATCTTCAAATTTCCTGAAGTAGATTTCCTCATCCACAGCACGATAAAAATATTTGGATGGGTAGCCATACACTTTGGGTGTTGTCGTTCTTTTTTTCTTGGGTACTTCCTCTGCCTTCCTTTTTTTTGGTTGTCCTTTTTAGATGTTGTATCTGCTTCATCTCTTTTTTCCTCATCAACTGTAGTGTCTTCCACAACAGTCTCAATTACTTTTCGTTTCCCCCTTCTGGTAGCTGCCTCATCTGTTGCTTTTTCTTTTCCTTTTTTAACGATGGCGACTACCTCACTTGCCACGGTTGCATCCTCGGCCTCTTTAGGTTTCTGTTTGCTCTTTGTAGTTGCTGCCTCCTCCTCTAGATCTTCTTCCTCATTTGCTTCATCAACTTTTGTATCTTCCACAACAGTCTCTATTACTTTTCGTTTCCCCCTTCTGGTAGCTGCCTGTCCTGCCGCTTTTTCTTTTTCTTTCTTAACGACGGCCACTACCTCATTTACTGTGGTTGTATCCTCGGCCTCTTTAGGTTTTTTTTTGCCCTTTCTAGTTACTGCCTCTTCTTCTTCTTCTTCTTCCTCATTCCCTTCATCAACTATAGTGTCTTCCACAACAGTCTCCATTACTTTCGGTTTCCCCCTTCTAGTAGTTGCTGCCTCTCCTGCCGTTTTTTCTTTTCCTTTCTTGACGACGGCCACTACCTCACTTGCTGTGGTTGCATCCTCATTGATTTTTATGATTTTCCTTTTTCCTTGTCTGGTTGCTACTTCTTCGGCTACATTTGCCGCTTCTTTCACATTTTTTCCCTTTCCTTTACCCTTTGTCCCTGTCATTTAACTTCTGAAATGAAAACATCTAAACGTTAAAAAAATGACATATCGCATATGCATGTGAAGTTGAAACAAGAAATCAAGTGAAGTTGACACATTGCATGTGCATGTTGTAAGCTATAGGCTGTTTTCATGGAATATAGTATTCTGAAACCTAAAAAATGATTAATTGCGTTGATAGAGAAAGCAAATGTGATTTCTTCTGTTTGTCAAATCCGCATACTGATTTCAGAGGCATATGATTTCTTAAAACGCTTACTACCTTAGAATCCGCATGCGAAATATAAATAACAAGAATGTAAAGAAGGAATGTCACCAATCAGAAACAATATGCGAAATATGAAATTAATATGCAGATTATGCCACACTTGAGACGTGATTTGTGGAATTCAAATTCAATGTGGATAGTGAAAATAGCATGACGAATTTGCTAAAGTCAGTAGATATTTGGAAAAAAAAAGTTTAGACATGAAAATTAGCTTGTGAAATTAGCAAGAATATGAACAATGTATGTCACCGACTCAATATCAACATGCAGCATATAAAATTAGCATGCAGAATCTATCACAGAACAGGAATGTGAATCTGGGTTGTCATAAACTTAGAGTCCGCATGCGGAATATAAAATACGCATGCGGAATCTGTCACGGAGCATGAATGTGAACTACGGTTGTCACTAACTCAGAATTAGCATGCAGATAATTCTATCACAAGGAGTACGAATGTGAATAAGAGTTGTCACTAACTTAGAATCAACACACGGAATACAGAAGTAGCGTGTGGATTCTGGCATAGAGAGCAAGAATGTGAACAAGGATTGTTACTGACTCGAAATTAGTATGAGAAATATGAAATTAGCATGTGGATTATATCATAAAAAGCAGGTATGTGGATAAGGGTTGCTAGTAACTCAGAATTAGCATGTAGATTCTTAACATCGACATGTGAATTCTGCATTCTGCTACTCTACCTAATTCTGCAAAAGACATGTTTTCAAATTCCAGCATCGTAAAAACCAGCACTTTTTTCTTCTAGATCAATATTCAAGGTCCTGTAGCTTCTTATTTCATTTTCACTTCCAAGTTTGTCATCTAGAGCTGAGGCATGGCCAATTTGAAGATGAATTATGGCAGAAACAGGTTATATCATCAACAGTGCATCTGTCATTATTCCGCATTACCCACCTTTTGTCAAGATTGTCATGATGAGGAATCCATGAAGCAGAATGATTAGTTCATGCATGTCGCACGGCAATCAGCATCTTATGGGAACAAAGTTCATGCCATTTTCTATATACAAATTATGGGGGTAAGAGAAAAAGATGCTGAACGTATCAATGGCAATGCCAATCATTATCTTCATTGCAGCAAGAGACAGACCATACCCACCACAGCAATAGAGTAATATCCCACACTGCAACTGTAGTATGTCTGTTATTCTTTCAGGAATCATACAACAGAACCCCATTTTGCTAATTCTAGATATGCATGGGATGGATGAATAAAGAAAATGGGAAAAAAAATTACCAGAATTCCACCAGGAAAATGGGTAAAAAAAACAGAGGAACAAAACCCAGAAAAATGCTCAAAACTTGCAGCGAATGAAGTCAAAAAAGAAACAGAAATATATGTATAATAGCTAAATCACCACTCGGCACTCTGCACTCAGCAGTGGGGATTCAAAATTCAAGCAGTCGAGTCAATGGCGCAGTGATCTATCATAGTTTATGAAATGCATTATCCAGTCACCAACCACCATCATGACAAGGGCTGTCCACTAAGAAAAGATTGCAATTCCATGAATAGCTAAATTCCAGTTTGACTCTTCAAATATGGAGGCAATAATGTGTCATCTTAAATTAATTCAAGAATGCCAAAGTCATATATACAAGTGCATATGCTTCTTCCGATCAAACTAATGGGTGCCATAATTAATTTTAAAAAAAATCTGAACTTGCTAAGCACACTTTTCACCGTCTTTTAACCCTGGAGACTGGTGTTATGGACTCATATGTCAACGTCTTTGCAAATCATACTCATACAACTCATTTTCCAAGTAAAACAAAAAAAAGAAAAAAATCTGACAACAACTGGGTTAAGGATCCAGCCCAGAAAGAGCAAGATGGACAGATTATGTCTGTCCTTACAACATACATTGAACTGGATTTACCTACAATGTTGATTGCAAGTCATGAATGGAGATCCTTTAATGCTATTCAGTTGTGCATTAGATGGCTGTCGATTAGCTTCTGACTTCTTCTTGCGTCGACCTTGTTGGGATCGAGATTGGACAGATAGGATAGCTAAATCGTTGAGATCTTGTAATGGAGTTAGACCCTTCACAACTTCATCCATCAGTGGGCGAGATTTGGGATCCCTGCTGAGGCAGCAATAAGCTATTTGCGCTACCTTCTGCACTCCTTTAATTAACTCAGAATTTTTAATCTGTTTAGTGTAACACAGAATTTTAAAACTAAACTCTTGGTTGAAGCAGTTAATGGGGAGTTTCAATTTGTACTGGCTCAACCTTATGATTGAAACTAGTTTGAATTAGTCGTCGAGCTGCTGGTTCAAACCACTTTTCAGTATTTATGGTGACAATTTGATACGATGATATCAATGAAAAATATAGGTTTCAATTGATTTAAGCTTTGATTGATTTTGGAATCAAATCTGTATCTCGTCCCATTAAGCTAGACTCGCAACTTTTAAAATTTTTTTTAAAGGTTATTTAATCCAGCTAGTTCAAGCAGTTCATCCTTTTTGTACAGTTAAGTAACCATTTTATAGCAAGAAAAATGGGCCAACAACTCTCTGTTAGAATGGTCTGAACCAACTGATTCAGCCCAACTCTGAAATGTTGGTGGAAAGTTGTTTGTAGCGTTAACTTATTTTCTCTAGCGTTTCCTCCAATCCGCATCCATTTTTTCCCGCGAAGAACAACTTAGGAAAGTTGTATGTTTTAGTTGAGCAAGGCTAGGTAGATTACACACACACACACACATAAAAACACAGCAAATGGCTTGCTTAACCCACCTCAAAAACCCATTTAAAATACTGCTTTTTGCTTTTTTTATTTTACACTTATTTATCTAAGTGTATTTAATATATAAATCAAGTTTTACTATTTTTGGATACGTGTATATATTTTTTTAAAAATTTTAAACATCTATATGTATATATGTATGAGAAGCGATCCTGTTAGCCTGGGTTTAAGTAAATGCCTCGCTTAGCCCATCCTTAAAAAACTCATTTAAAAGATTTATAATTCGCATGCGGATTTTCGCGTGAGGGAGATGCGGATGGGAGGTACTTTCGCTGCGCAGTTATAATCCGCATGCGGATTTTCGCGTGAGGGAGATGCGGCTGGGAGCTAATTTGATGCACATTCAGAATCCGCATGCGTATTTACGGAGAAGACGAGATAAAAAAAAAATCAAATTCCAGTTCGGCTAGCTATCCACCAAAAAACTGAAATTATTTGCATTCATTACTTAATAGCATTAATAAAATTGCAACTCACCCTCGCCGGAGATGCGAATCACCGGATCTGCTGGTCGCCGGAGGCTAGAGCTGATGTGGGGCCGGAGCTGCTGCTGCTGGTGGTCGCCGACTCGATGAGGAACTGCTGCCTGCCTGCTGTGCGTTGATCGATAGAGGAAGGCACAGCCTTTATCTCGCCGGACAGACGGGTGCCGCTGCCTGCTGGTCACCGGACGAACGGGTGCTGCTGCTGCTGCGTGCCACTGCGTGATTTAGGGATTGAGGAACCGTGCGATTCTTTAGGGGGGATGCCGGGATTTAGGGATTGAGGAGGGACGAGGGACGCCAGAGAGGAGGAGAAGGCGGGATTTCTGTTTTCGTGTTTTGCTGCCGAGCGGGAAAATTTTCCCAACATTCACCGCGTGTATGTCCCGCCCAACGCAACGCAACGCAACACGCACACCAGCTCTCGACGGACAGGATTCATCCCACCGAAATAGACGGCCGGATGAGCCGTCTGCACGGTAGTTTCCGTGCAGACGGAATGCACATGATCATATCCCATATATATATAGAGAGAGAAAAAAAAACATTTCCTGTGCATTTGCCCCACATGTATTTTTTTTTTTTTGATTGGGCCCCACATGTATTCAAATGTACTGATACTTTATATAATCATTTATTCATATATAAATTTTATAGCAAATGATTTATATATTGAAAAAACAACTTTAAAGTTTCTATTTACATCAAACTATTTTACAAAGTTGATTTTGTACTATTTTCAGATGAGGCCCATGTACATATCCAATTTGGATAAAAATATGTATGATGATAGAATACATAATTGAAAATACAATGGATGTAGTATATTATAATTTTATGATCATGTGGGGCCCATTTTGAGGTAGTTTCACTGTATTTTTGGTGCAGTAAAGCTACACATGAATATTTCTCATATATATACACACTTTAACAAATTTAAACAAGTTGAATGGGTTGAATGAGTTACTAAACAGGTTGATAAGTTATAAAATCTCAATCCTAATCTGTTTAATTAATTGAATAATTGAAAGAGTTGCGGATCATAATCTATTTATTCAAAAATCCAACCAAAACTCATTTATAAACAGGTTGGATGAATGAGTTGATGGATTAACCATGACCATTAATACCCTTAGTGTCAATTCACCTTCCTCGTATCGTCATTTCCATATACATATATATATAAAAAGAGAGAGAGAGAGAGAACTATTCACGTGCAAACGGACTTTATATGATCATTTATCCATAAAGATAATACTTTAGACAGTTTAGATGTTGAAAATATCACTTTAAACTTGATATTTACGTTAAACCATTTTATTACATTAATTTTGTACATTTTAAGATGAAACATATATACATATTGGATTTGGGTGAAAATTGGCATGTTAATAAAGTGAATAATTCTAAATATAATAGGTAGAGTAGATTTCTCTTTCATGATTCAATGGGCCCCACAGTGCATGGACTGCACCTTAATTACGGTGTAGTACGAATGCACTTAATTATTTTATATATATAGGGCTCATGTAACTCCATCAAAATCGAAAATTTTGATATTTGATGAAAAATCTAATTCATTCGTTATATTTAACAACATTTGTTTATCTAAGGGATCAAGTTTCACCTCAATTAAGTGTTTTTATGAGCTACATTTGTTAGAAAATATATATCTTCATGTATAAATTATGGAAAATGATAAAATATCAATTTTAAAGTAGTATTTTTGACATCTAAATCATCCAAAATATCATTTCTATATAAATAAATGATTTTATAAAGTATTATGACATTCTAATACATGTGTAAATAGATCTAAGCATTTTTCATAATTTACACATGAATATATTTTTTTAAACAAATGTGGCACGTAAACATACTTGATTATGATGAAACATAGCCTCCTAAATAAACAAATGATGTTAGATACAATGAATGAATTGGATTTTCCATCAAGGATTAAAATCTTCAATTTTTAAAGGGTTACATAGGTTCACTTCTATGTAAAGCGGGACTGATATATATAAAGAGAAAGAAAGTTGTTCCAGTGCAGCGCAACGACGCCGAAACAGCGATACATTTGTTCAAAAAGGGTCTCACACATATTAGAATGCAATAAAACTTTATACAATCATTTATCCATATATAAATTTTATGACAAATGATTTACATGTTAAAAAAACTACTTTAAAGTTATTATTTACATCAAACTATTTTATTACATTAAATTTATATTATTTTCAGATGGGGTTCATACACATCCGATTGAGATGAAATGGTATGGAAAGACTGCATGATTCTAAATACAATGGGTGGAATATATCATAATTTTATGATCATGTGAGGCCTATTTTGGAGCAACTGTACCTCTGTTATGGTACAGTTGCACTGCAACTAAATATTATATATATATATATAAAGAAGGAGAGAGAGGGGGACTTGTTCTGATGCAGCGTAACCACACTGGAACAGTAGTGCAATTGCCCATATATTATAACATAATAAAACTTTATACAGTCATTTATTTTCTATAAATTTTATAGAAAATAATTTACATGTTGAAAAATTAATTTAAAGTTATTATTTACATCAAACTATTTTATTATGTTGAATTTATACTATTTTCAAATGAGATCCATACACATATCCGATTTAGATGAAAATTAGTATAGTAATAGAATACATTATTATAAATACAATGGATGGAAAAGATTATAATTTTATGATCATGTGAGGACCATTACAGTACAGTTGCACTGCACCTGAATATTTCTCTCTTTCTCTATACATATATATATATATATGAAAATAATCAAATGCAGACAAACTGCACTGTAATTGGCCCCACATGTATTATAATTAACATCTCCCTCATCTATTTTATTTAGAATTATTTATTTTATTAACATACTAATTTTCATCTGAATTTAACATGTGTATATATTTTACCTTAAAATGCATAAAATCAACATAATAAAATAGTTTAACATAAATATCAACTTTAAAATAGTATTTTTAAAATATAAACTATCTAAAGTAAGTTATTTATATGGATAAATAATTATATTAAGTATTATTATATTTAATATGTGTGGAGTCTCTTTATAGCAGACTTTAATGTAATTATGGTATAGTCCATCTAAACTAGATGGGTTCTCACATATATATATGAGAAATATTCTAATACAATTGCTTCAAAATAAGTCTCACATTATCATAAAATTATAATCTACTTTACCCATTGTATTTAGAATTATGTATTTTATTACTACACCAATTTTCATCCCAATTAGATATGTATGGACCTTATCTGAAAATGTAATAAAATAAATTTGATGTAAATAACAACTTTACTTGCTTTTTCAACATATAGACCATTTGCTACAAAATTTACATATAGATAAATTATTATACAAAATATCAATACATTTAAATACATGTGAAGCTCATTTTTGCCACATGAACTGTTAATTACGATGCAGGCAAATGCACATGAAAAGTTGTGTGTGTGGAAATATGATCCAATGCATGCAACTACCCCATACAGTCCATGCACTATAACCCCACTTGATTGTGAAAGAAATCCAGCTCGCCAATTGTATTTAAAATTCACTTTATTAGCATATCAATTTTCATCCAAATCTAATATATATATATATAATCACCATCTTAAAATAATGCAAAATCAACATAATAAAATAATTTAACGTAAATATCAAAAAGTTCCATTACATTCTAATTTGCATCATAATTACAGTATAGTCCACATCTGCACATCATAAGTATAGGCTTTCCAAAAAAGTCATAATTACAGCTTTTATGCATTGAAATTCCCACAAACAGGCTTTCAAGGCCAACCAAAAAATAAAACCGTTCAAAGGTTTTTCGCGCAGCACCATTGAGCGATAAAATAAAGCTCAGCGCCGGGCAAACACGGCTTAAATTCAACTGGAGAAGCGCCCAACGGAGAAGCGATAAGAATAAAATCTCGTTTCTCACACAAGCTCTCAACCATAAATATCAGAAGGGATTGAAAACGCGTAACAGCGAAAACCCTTTTAAGCCTATGAGGAGAAGAGACCACAACAAAGGCGACCACTTCAGCCCCCTTTTTTAATAATGATTATTGCAAAATTTCCCAAATTAGCAAAAAAAAATTTACATTGGATTCCATGCAGTTACTGGAACCGGATCCAGTGCACCTAGCTTTGGTACACCCCATGCACTACACGATTTTCTTCAAATTTCGTTACATATTTATGTGCGCCATACATGCATCCGAAATATATAATTTTTATATTTTTAAACGCTTTTAAATATTTTATTTCTAATTTTAAAAATAAAAAATAAGTCATTTCTCATGGCTTCTTTATTTTTAAAATTCGAAATAAAATATTATAACCAATCAAAAAATATAGACGCTACATATATGGCACATTCATGCTTAAGCCCACATGAACTTCTTCAAAAAAAAAAAAAAAAACAAAAAACAAAACAAAAAACAAAACAAAATTTAAAAGGGTCATGCACCATGCACCAAAGTATACTAAAGTTAAGTGCACCCAGATGCACCAAATAGAGACTAATAAAGATGACTTCAAAAAGGAATACGTGTTGCCACTCTGATAGGCAGGCTATTAAAAAAATATGTTTAACAATCTATTTAAAAAATAAACAACAATAACCGTTCCAGGCAAGGTTCATATCAGCTAGTACTATAGCAACAAGTTATCAGTATCAATCTTGCTCATTAATCTTACACTACACAGTTAATTTTTGTGCAATTAATCATCTTACACTAGAGCTACGTAATACATGCAATTAATCCAAAGTGCAATAGTCCTCTGTTTGTTTAGCAATGAAAATCATCATATAAATCACCTGTTACAACTGCCAATTGAGCTCATGCAGAAATCCACCAAACTAAGGCGTTGGAACATCTTACAGAATATTGTTTGGTTGGTTCTGCCTTGGTTTTAGGTTTGCAAGGCATATGAAAGTTGGAACTTAATGTATCACGGCACAAGAAAAATAAATAAAAATGCAACAATCGTGCAATAAAAGAATTAATTAACAAGTCCTTCCAAAGAAATTAGTAGACCTGATCCGAACCTGAAAATTGCCAGAATCCAACAAAAAATCTTTCAAAGGCTATCAATCCGACTGTGGTCTCCACATTCAGTTGATTAGTGAAACGGAAATTTAAGTTGACGTCTCAAAGGCCATTCGAAAAGCAGCATAAAGTTTTTGAGGCCCCAATGTTTAAGTGCAGACATAATCCATGCTCCACAAGAATCCATCATCCATGTAAAATGGCTCAAGCACTTCCAATCCTGATCACTATGTATGATGGATCCATCAAATCAGCAGTATGGATTAATAAGTAACGAGTGCTGATGCAACTAACAAATAGGGATGCCACCTACATACTAATATCTCAGGATGCAAGAACTTAAAATAATAGACGAGGAAAAGTGGCTAACAGGCTACATGGGCTCTGAAAGATAGAAACACAATGAGTTCCCAATGTAGATAAGACTGACATGTACCCAGAATAATACAGTCAAAAATATAATAGTTAATCATAAGCTCATACCCAATCCGGGGTTCCATATAATAATAGTTCACGTACCCAGAATAATAAAGTCAAAAATCTAATAGTTCATCATAAGCCTTACGTTAACTTGTTCCGATCTAAGTTCTGAATTCCACGAGGCATAGAACACCATAGAAAAAGGTGTAAGCTAAACTACTAAAGAAACAGACTTGCCTCTGCTGACAAAAGAAAACCAATTAACATAATACATGCAACAACAAGTACAGAAAAAGAGGAAACGTAAGCAAAAATAGACCTCGGATCCTGAAAATAAAGAACTCAAATTATAAGAGTACCTAAAGCAGCAGTGCAAACATCAAGAGCAAGAATCTCTCCCTAGCCTGTTGTTACAAAAGGATCTTATAAGAGATCCCCATATAAAGATATGGCTAGGAAACAGCTGGATATTACAAACGAAAATCATTTTAATACAATTAGTCTATGGACTGGATTGCTAAGACTTGATCAAGAGCTCTCTTCAGCAGCTCTCTACCTGGCATAAGGATGGAATCTACCAGTACCAGTACCTCCATAACCGCCCCTATTTCCATAATAGCCGGCACCCCCACTGCCTCCAAAGCTGTCGTACCCTGTCTCATAACCACTTCCATAGCCACTGCTAGCACCACCATATCCTCCATAGCTCTCCCCAGCTCCGTAACCACCTAGGTCATAACCCCTACCGAAGCCACCACCATATCGGCCTGAGTAGCCTAAGGAAGATTCTCCACGATAACCGCCTAAGCTGCTACTGCCGTATCCTCCATAACCACCACCATAACTACTTCCATCATAACCAGCATATGAACCAACTCTAGCACCAACGCCCCCACCACCTGACCTATAAGAACTAGCACCAAAACCACCACCAAAACTGCCATATCCATCCCCATAGCCACCCATGAAAGTAGGCTTAGGATTGCTAAAATGCTTTGGTGGCGGTGGGTTTGCTTTCTTCGGCTCAGCCTTCTTGATCTCCACCTACATAAAAAGAGATTAATTAACCTAGACTGTCATTCATCATGAACTAGACTCTACTTTATCAGAGTGGAAATGCCATCAGCAGTCATCAAAGAAACAAAAAAGATAATCATCCACAGCATCATAGTCATCCAGGAAACATTTTCTTGAGAGGGGTAAACTAAGTCTTGGAAAAACTTCCAAAAAGAGAATGAAATGAATGGTATTCCACATAAATCCTTATGCCTCTGTGTACGATTGTCTATGCGTGGATTTATGTGTGGATGGCTTCTTTCTATATGATTGTTACCCTCAAGAAAGGGGCATCAGAGCTGTGATCCATAAAAATCTGTTCAGTGAAATCTAAGGAATATCGTTGAGAATGGAGCAAGAAAGGATCACGCGGTGCAGACAAACATTATCTGAGAGCAGATCGTGCTAGGGTCTGGTGGCTTCTACTTGCCATTTTGAGCTGTGACAGGCTAAGGTTAGCGATCACAGGACCCTGGAAAAGGAGGGGTTCAAAACAACCTCACAGGTACGTCTGAATAACATGAGGAAAATATAAGCAATTTGACCATTGTTTTCCTTGAAGTACAGAAAATCAACACCAAAGCTTTACATTGCTGACCAGAGTTAACAAGAGAGCAAAGTCAACAGATAAAAAACCAGCTTCCGCAACAGAAACCAAAATGGCACTGCTAGGGCGACATAGAGTTGGGAAAAAAGTCACTTCTCCAGACACATTTTGTCCCTTGTGGTTTTATTGTTTCTTCTTCCATAAAAAATCATCCACAGCTACAGAATCTAATTGCTGCCAGATGCCAACAGCCCATGTAGATGTTGATTGCTCATTATATGAACATTCCTAATTTTTTTAATAATTTGAATAAAAATTTTGACCTGTGCTGCAATTTACAAAGGTAGAAGATTCCAAGCAATTCACAAATATTTCCATAAAATAAATGGGTGCATGAAATGGAATATCTTCTTGAACAGGCAACTACTGATCCTCCAATGTCCTGCATGTTTTACACTAGACACTATCTACAAATAAAAAGATCAGCTTAACAGTTACATGAACCATCTACAAATAAAAAGATCAGGTTACCAGTTACATGAACCAGTACAGCTGTTGCACAAATAAAATTAAAATGCTCGATTTATTTGTGGGATAGTAATATAAGAGAAATACATACAACTCTTACCACTTCCATTGCACAACTTGACCCAAAGAAAAATTAACCCATTGGCCATCAGTCAGTAATGCAGGATATTAAGATTTTTCATTTCATTCCTAGCCATTATGCCATAGGCGATCTACCATTTAACGTCAATTGCCCTAAAATACAAACAAAAATTTAAGGCTGCAAAGACTGTAATCTGGTAAAGGAAGTGGAGTGTCATCTTAAGAGTTAAGGGAGGAAGATTCAAGCCATCAATCAGAGCAGCATCCAGCAAAGGCAATCCAAGAATAATTTCCCCTCGAGAAGCCCTAAAACATGACAACTAAGGAATGACCAAGGGTGAACGGTTCATCATCAGGCGAGGCGGGAAAGAGTTCATTATGAAGGGCCAACCACAACAAGCACAACTAGTCAAGAACTAGGAAGAGGAGTAGGAATGGAGATTTTAATTTTTTTTTAGTTTTGAACAAAAAAGATGGGAAGGCAAGCATATTTGGGTTATATTTAAAACCAAGTATAAACTTGTTGATGATGCAAGTAAAACATTAGCTAACAGATGGTAACATGATAGTGCATCTTCAAAATTATGCGAATTGTAAGGTGTGACATGCAAAATTGAAATTGGAGGTTTAATATGCAAGATGGCACAACTACCACGTGCAAATAATAAGAAATGAAGTTTGAACCTAGATACCAATTCAAAGGCATTGTAATTATAACATGAATGAGAATATGCCATTGGGTGTTTAGAACCACACTAGGAAAACATCAACTGCATACGCAGAACTACACTCACTGATTACATAAATCAGTTATCATGTTGGATGACAAATGCTAAATCACTGACAGATGACCGAAAAAATTAAAAATGCAATGCTTGAGAAGAAAACTTGGTAGCAACTGATGCAGAATGTCAAACCAAAGACAAACAAATCACACAGATAAATTTTGGACACATAAGACAACGAAAATATATCCTTTTGTTAAGATGATTAGAAAAGACATCTGTTTTCTTTTGAACAAAGGCTGTCAATACATCAACAAGATATTGAGGTATAGAAAATAAGCATCCAGTTCCAATCCTATTCCCGACCATCTTCATACACCGCATAGTTACCTGAGCTCCAGCAAACTCAATCTTGTTCCCCTTGGCTAAAAGATCATCAACAGCTTTCTCAGTGTCAAACGTAATAAACCCGAAACCACGAGAGCGGCTGGTGGAATGATCACGCATTATCTGATGCTCCTTCACCTCTCCGAACTTAGAAAAGAAGTTCTTGAACTCGTCTATAGCAACGTTCAGAAAAATATCACTATAGAGAATAAAAAGGAAATACAAGTCAAAAGCATCAGTCAGATAAAGGAAAAAGTAAAGTTACCCTCAGCTACGGTAGTGGGAATCCCTCCTACAAAAATCTTCTTAGTCTTGAAATCTTTGCCACTAATTGCTCCTTTTGGAATAGTTCTCTTGATTTCGACCTAGAAATATTGGTAAATTTCTAAATCACCAGCACTTCCCAAAAGCGCTAAACAATCAAACCCCAAAAACAAAATCGAAGGGGAAGGAGAAGAAGAGGGCAAAAATGGAAATCTTCGAATCATGGACACTTCCCAACTATATTCCACAATCGAACAACAATCTCAAAACTTGACGAAACTTTAACCACAAAAACCAATAGGCAAGATCAGAAGTAGAAGAAGAAAAGAGGGAGAAATCCCAAATCTATTGCAATTTTCAACAATTGAAATAATTACACAACTCCCACAAAACTCGAAGCCGAAAATCCATGAGCAGGAGAAGAAGCAAAGAGAATAAATCGGGCACCTGCTTTCCATTGATGACGTGGGTATCCTGAATGACTCTGTCAACGACTGCAGGATCGGCATAGGTTATAAATCCGAACCCTCGCGGCTGACCTGTCCGGCGGTCTTTCATGATCACGGAGTCCGTGATTTCACCATACTTGCCGAAGTGCTTGGTAAAAGTCGCTGAAACATCAACAGAGCACAATAAGCACCGTCAGATCAATCAAAACAATGCATCAAACAGGTACAATGCATATATGGCGCGCATCCAGATTCCAAGTGGGTGGGAGAAGATAGACCTAAGCTCGTCTCTTTTGCTAAACCCCCAACGAAAATCTTGCTGCATAGATATTGAAATCAATCCGGTAAGAAAAACGCAGAGAAAGAGGAGAGATTGTAAGGAAAAGAGAGAAAGAGGGAGCTTGCCCAGGACTGGCGCCGTCGCCGGTGTGATGATGCTGAGGTTGAGATCTCTCGTCTTCCGCTTGTTCTACTGCTTGGAAGTCGTTGGCTTCGCCATCGGAGGAAGCCATTATCTTTCTTCTTCTTCTCTCCTCTCCAACCCGTAATGGGTCTCTGAGCGGAGCTGGCGCTTTATCTGTTGAAAATGTGATGCAGGGTTTCGGGGTTTGCCAGCGTAACCCTAAAATCGGCGTACGCCAGGAGAAGATGCTGCGTATAAGAAATCTACAACTCGTTTTCTCCACGGAATTTGTTTATATATTAGAGTAAGGGTGCGTTTGGTGGGTTGGAACCTGTACCCCATTGCACTCAGGTTTGGTATATTCGTACGTAAAAATTCATTTCTTAAAATTTTTTTGAAAAATTTTTTATAAAAGTTTTAATCTAAATGTATTTAACATGTGTGTTAAATTTTACTATTTTAAAAAATTTATAGATATTTTTTAAAAAAATTTAAAATCAATGTATTTTAGTAATTTTAAATTACAAAAAACACCACTAATTTTAAAATATTCAAAACAAAAATCTATAAATTTCAAAAAATAATAAAACTTAATATACATGTTAAATATACTTAAATTAAAAATTGTATAAAAAAAATTTAAATAAGTTAAATGCACTCAGGTGCACTATATCTACTACATTTTGTAATAATAAAACATGTCGAGTTAAAACTTTAAACTTTTCTAAATATATCTACTACATTTGATTATAACTTCAAATATACTCATTACGTTTTCGAAATTTCAGAAATACCTATTACGTTTGCTGTTAATCCTAAAAATTCTCATTCTGTTAAAAACCATTAGTTAAATTTTCATAAATGCCCAAAATACCCCAATTATAAAATCGCGAATGATGAAATAAAATATAAAAAATAAAATTATGGTTCATCAAATTTAGAGCTCACGAGCAATTAGAGCATTGTTGAGTTATAACGTATGAATTTTCAATTATGTCCAAAATTCGATGGGTATATTTATAATTTCACGTATTAACTAGCAACATTAATCACGGATTAAGGAAAATTTCTTTCGTGCTCATAATGTTTGTCTCTAATTCCTTTTATATCCATAATATCTTATAAATTTTTTTTGTATCTGTAATATTTCACCTTAAATTCTTATAATGCTTATGTCATCAACACAACTGTTTCTAATCTATTGAAAGACGATTTTGACTATTTAAAATTTTCTAATTGAGACAATTCAATCATAATATGACTCAATTAATAATAGTAAATCATTAATATGTGACATTAAATTATTCAAGAGTTATATTAAAGTTGAATTATTTAATTGAGAAAATTATAGATAGGCAAATTCATCTTTTCAATGGGTAGATAATAGATATGTTAATAGCGTAAGTATAATAGGAATTTAGCGTGAAATGTTATGGGTATAAAAGAAATTTATGAAACGTTATAGATATAATATGAATTAGATGCAAACATTAGAGGTATAACCATGTATTGGGTGTTTTGAGGATTAACTTCATTGTAGTTAGTGTATTTGGGATTTTGGATACCTAGCAAGTATATTTATGATTAAAAGTATAATTAGGAAAAACTCTAAAAATTTTCAATATGAAACTTTTCATTTTTCGTAATTATCATATTTTTTAATCATTTTTCACATTTTTCTATACAATTATCTTACTTTTAGAACATTTCTACACAAATAACTTATATATTTTAATTTTATTCTTTTTACTCCTTATCATTATCTCTATCGCATCACATCGTTTTCTTTCAATTCAAAAATTTCTATACAAAATTTTTTTTCTTCCAAACGTTTTATGATTTTTCAAATTTTCACCTTAAATTTTCAATTTTCTTGCACTCCTTTATTTTTCATTGAAGGGCTTATGGCCCGCCAACAAAGATGGGAGGATGAAATCTGATTTTTTATTTTTAATATAATAATTTTACTTTTAAATTTTTTTCTAATGGTGCTTCTTCTCTCTACTTTCACGTATTGATGCATAATAACAATTTTTTTATCCTACCGATCCCTTTCCCTTCCACTATCGTATATCCCTTAAGGTGTTTTTTTTTTTTTTAACGAAGATATAGCCCTTAAGGTTTGATAAAAATAGTCACCTGCGGCTAGCGCAGGTGGCAGGGGCGTTGGTCCCCTTAGAGCAGGTCGTGGGTTCGAATCCCACATGGGGATTTCGGCCCGGAAAAAATGCTGTGGGAGTTGTGGTCTCCCATTGAGGTAGAGTGGGAGCTGTTGTCTCCCTTGGGCTGGGTAGAAGCTGTTCTTCCTAATTCTTTAGTGGAGCTGTGTCTCCAGATTTCTTTGGAGGAGTTATGTATCTCCTTGTTTGTAAGAATGTCTCAGAACTACAATGTAATATGTGTTGAGACGTATGTAAATATAAACCATCAAAAAAAAAAAAGGTTTGATAAAAATAAAATCTACGACAATAATAAAAAACTACAAATTTTTTATATCATTTAATATATTAACTACCTAATTACTGTATTTTTAAATATTCCCACCACATTACAAACATTCTCATTTTTTTTGATAAAAACTTTCGCACATACTAAGAACTATTGGATGGAAAGGTATTCCGGCAAGAAGATTATACCTCAAGTTATTATTTATTTAAAAATGAAAAAATATATTAATAAAGGAAAAATAATATTGGGAATGACGGAAATATAGTTGTTATGAAATAAAAAATTTTGAGAGATTACCCCAAAAATTGAAAAAATATATTTAAAATTAGGAATATCAACAAATTGGGTTAGACGTTTAGAGTCTAATCATAATATTAATCCATTTTAAATTTTCCAAACCCTAATTTATTTATCAATCCATTTAAATAACTTAAACCATAATCCATGTATAACTCATGTAATAAATGAATTTAATGGGCTTTTAATGAATTGTATATATGTTTAAAACAAGTCAAAACACGCTAATTTAAAGTCTTGATAACTAAAAATATACATATTAACAACTTACAAATATGAGATAAGCACAACGGTGGAGAGGGTAAGGGAGAGAAAAATATATTTTAAGTTAGATTATAAATGACGTTAAACTGGTTGTAAACGGATTAGTAGGTTGG
Source organism: Annona cherimola (assembly GCA_030490835.1). Lineage (NCBI taxonomy): Eukaryota > Viridiplantae > Streptophyta > Magnoliopsida > Magnoliales > Annonaceae > Annona > Annona cherimola. The sequence continues at coordinate 72,117,681 of CM059971.1, forward strand.
ACAGATTAAATAGAACGCTACACAGGTTGATGGGTTGTAAACATTTGACCGTAATTTATTTATTTAAATAAAGAGTTAGACATGTTAATAGATAATAATTTATTTATTAAAAAATGTCAACACGAACTCATTTGTAATTGAGTTAAACAAACAAATTCACAAGTTAGCTCAATCTACTAACACTCCAAATTGGAATTGATTGAAATTGATATAATCCTAAATGCACATATATGTCCGAATTTTCTCTAACTAAGGTGTTCCAAATGATCCCATGATATTGAATAGAATAGTATCATATTAGACTTCCATTCTTAAGACAACCTTTTCAATTTTAAATATAACTTTTTACATTTATAATACAATTTTTCTCATTCTTAATGCGTAGCATTATATTTTTATACCATTTCTTCTACACATTCAAGCCCATTATATTCTTTAAAAAAATGCAAATATGCCAACATTATTTGGCACAAATTGCCAAAATAGAATAGGAATTATAATGGGGAATCGAAAAGGAATGAATATGATAAAGATAATAAAGTAAAAAATAGATACAATAGTTATATGAAAAATGATAAAATAATTATAATATTGGAGTAAAAATGAAAAAAATTGGATAATTACATAACTAATATGTTGACTTTTTTGCATTTTTCATTTCCTATTTTCATTCTCATCTTACCAAACATACTGTCAAGGTCATCAAGGTTAATCAACAAAATTTGATGGAAATTTTTTTTTTTATAAAAATGAAATATTATGGGTTTTGTTTTCTTTATAAATCCCACTCAGGCTTTATTCGGCTATCTACATTTTTACGATAAATTTTTCATCTAAGGCTTGCGGCTTAGCTATATCTAACTTTACACTTAATTTTTTTTCTCTTTTTTCTATCCTATTTTTCAATATTTTTTAATATTTTTCTATACAATCATTCCATTTTTAATCATTTATTCATATTCTTATATATAACTATTCTATTTTTCAGTTATTTTTTCTTATCTTTATATACAACTACCGTCTCTATTTCAATTTTACTCTCTTCTACCTCATCATTAATCTTATTACACGACATCACTCTTTTATTTAAAAAAAATTTCTACCATTTCTTTCTCACTTCCCACGCACAAATTGAAGCCAACTCACATTATGCACTTCTTAAGATATATAGCGCACAATGGTTCTAGGGATTGAGTATTTGATGAAACTATTTCGTGCAAATTTTCAAAAAAAAAAAAAATCAATTTTTAACCATAAGGTGATGAGTGAAATCTAATCCGTTCGAGTATGGTTAAATTTAAATTTTAACATAAGTTTGAATAATCCACGAAATTTTTAGAGTAAACGTGCACTCTTTAAAAGAAGGGAACCAGGCTAAATCATATAAAAGCCGTTAAATACGTTACATATATTCATTCTCTGCCACCCGGACGACTGGCCGGTCATTCCGGGGGATGAAAAACTGAGAGTGGAATAGTCTTGTAATTAGATGTTAAAATAGAAAAAAAAAAATCGAATAGTAAGCAGTGTGAAAATTTTATTTGGAATCTTCCTAAACGCTTCCAAATTGTCGTGACTTGCACCTTTTGCTAAGGTGGGCGAGGCCACAGATGGGACTGGGCACCTTTTGATAACTTGGGTGAGGAGGGAGGATCCAATATAATGCTTCCGGGAGCATGAAGCCTCTATGCTCTTAAGTGTATACGCTTACTTTTTTTTTTATTTTTTTTTAAAATTTCTTTTATGAAACTTTTAATCTAGGTGTATTTAACATGTGTATAAATTTTTACTATTTTTGGAATATTTTACACATTTATTTTTTATTTTTGAAAATCAGTGGTGCTTTTTAAAAATCAAAAATAAATATTTAAAATACTCAAAAAGGTAAAAATTTCTATACATGTTAAATACACCTAGATTAACGCTTTGGTGAAGAAATTTTCAAAAAAAAATAAAAAAATGGGTGTATGCACCCTGAAGCATGGAAGCTTCTATGCTCTCGGGAGCATACGATTGGAATCCCAAGGAGATGAAAAGTACAAAAGTGTGTAAATAATGTAATATAATAAGAGTAAAGTGAGAATAAATAAAATATATAAGATAAAAAATTAATTAAAATATAAAAATAAAAATAAAAAATAAGAAAATTAAATAATCGAGATGTCGAACCATTTTATAGTGCCCTTGGTCACCCCTTCATCCATTTGGGAAAAAAGGAAAAGGCGAAAAATGACTGCAGCCTCCGATATTTGCACAGCAGCCACTCCACACGCTGACATGTAGTGTGACGATATAAATAGTGTCGCCTACTCCGCTTCCAAAAATAATTTATCTTCACTTTCTTTGCCTTTTTTTATATAACAGGATGTATTAATTACTTAAATACTCTACTTTTTATTATATCTATGTTTCAATAATTTTTTCATATTTTTATATATTACCACTTAATTTATTTTATCTTTATTCTCCTTATCCTTAATTATTATTTTCATCATATCACATCATTCTTTTACTTTTTCAAAAAAATTCTACAATTTTTCTTAATTTTTTTCAGTTTTGCTCTTTACCAAACAGTCCATTTGGTAAAAGACAAAAGAAGTGCAAAAGATTCTAAAAAAAATAAGGTAACAATTGTGAGTAAAGAGAATAGTGATAAAATAATAAGTGATTATATAAATTTATATGAAAAAATGATTGAAATATACATATAATAATAGAAAAAGTAGGATAATAAGATAGCATAGTTAGAAAAGAATACAATTTTTTTAATATCTTACCAATCACGCCTTAAATTACTAGTTTTATAACAATAATTACGCTTATCATGTCAACTTTAATCGTAACAAGTTATCAATTCCAGTTTTTGTTTTTGATGTCAAACCTTCCTTAAAATAATTCACTTTAATAATCCTATTCCACTTGACACCATTACCGATCGAACGTGATTCACGTACTAGTGAAAAATGCCATGGACCATGAATTTGACGTCTGAGAGAAACCAAGACATTTGGACTTCCACGCCCAACCAGCCCTACATGAACATGGTGGGATTCAACTGAATTCCCAAGATTAAGGTAATCCAAATGAATTGGTTATATTGAAATCTAAAGGATTATATTGGCAATCTGAAATCGGCTTTTTTGAGATTTTGTCTCACGGCATAATACCCACAAAATCGATTGGCCATTTTTGAACCAATAGACGGAGAATTCCAAGAGGGGTTTTTGCAACCAAGCTCCGGCTATATCGGTCCAACATCTATAACGTACGGTAAATTTTCCATTTGCAAATTCTATTTGCAGGCCATGTCTAGTGGGGCATGCGTTGGCATCGAATTTTAATTGCACAAATAAGACAAACTTTCTGTTAAAACGTTTGCATTAAATTATTATTGTCATGTAACTTCTGTTTAATTGCATCTGGTTATTTACCAACTACCAATAATTTAAAATTATTGCTGTTACCTGTTGGTTACTGATGGTGCCAAATGGTGAAGTTTTTTACTGGAAAAGATATTGTGCACTCGCAACAAGAATGAAAGAAAGACGCCCAAAACACAACCATGAAGAAAAGATTTCTCGTTTATTTCAAAGTTACTACAGCTATCAACCACAACAATTCTCCCAATTTGCCTCCAAAAGCCTGCAAAGTAGCAGTTTGAAAGCCCATCCAGAGCAGATCTCGGTATAGTTCATAGCTTTTCCATCCTCAATCCTCAGCTTAACTGCTTAGATGTTACCCACTCTGCCAAAATTTTAGCCTAACACAGGACCATGGATCAACATCATGATTGAGCCAGAACAACAGAAAAACCATGCTCTCAAGTCTCAACAGGGGAACGACAAAGAACAAGAGGGGTCAGAGGAGAAAATCAATCAGAGTGTCATTTCTGCATCAGCTCACAATCAATCAGATACATCAAAAACCAATTTTTATCTCTTTGAAATGATCTTCACACTGATAGATATGATAACACCTTCGTTAGAAGCCATGTGTAAAGCACAGATAAAATGGCGCCAACCGGAATTGTGACTGCCCAAGATGCAACAATCTCCCTGACTGTCTCAGCTCTCACCCTGTTCAGCCCTCTTGCAAATCCCACACCCATTACTGCCCCAACAAGCGTGTGGGTTCCAGATATGGGCAGACCAAGTTTTGATGCCCCAAGCACCACTGAGGCAGCTGCAAATTCAGCTGCAAAACCTCGGGTTGGAGTCAGCTCCGTAATTTTCTTCCCAATAGTTGCTATGACCCTGTAACCCCACATCATCAATCCAGCCACTATCCCTAAGCCACCCCATGCAAGAATCTCAGTTGGAATAACAATCTCAGAGCCAGTAGCACCTACTTGTAGAATGGATAGCGCAGCAGCCAAAGGGCCAATTGCATTAGAGACATCATTGCCCCCGTGTGCAAAGGACATGAAGCAGGCAGAAAGGACTTGCATGTAGCCGAAGACACCATACACGATTTCTAACTGGGTGCCAGTGGGGCCAGCAAAATCAGAGAGGAAAAAACCCTTGTTTTGGGGTGAGGTTGGTTTTGGTTCCACTTTTGGTGGTTCATCTGGGGAAGTTAGAAGGTGTCCTAGCTGTTTGTTGATGATTCTGCTGACTAGAAATGCACCAGCTGTTCCACAGGCCAAGGCTTGAACAAATGCCAGGTGAAGCGTCTTACTCAGAGGGAATGCTGCAAAAGAAATGCCAGTTACACCCAGAAAAACGGCTAAGGGTGCGGCTGCTGCTGCTGCCTGTCCAGGATTTGGAGCACTGTACACAAACTACAACAACAAGAGAAATCATTTGAGTATTTATCAGTAAGTTTAGAGCCCATAGATCAGTCATCTAAACTTCTGAAGCAATAAGCCTCAATCTACATGGTACAAGCACATCTCCAAGACTGAAAGATCCTACTGTGAATGATAACCAACCTCTATCTGTTAAATCTGTTTTTTTTCCCCTTCAATCTTTTGGCTATTTCACCAAATAAGCCACATTTTAATTGTAGTTTGGGTAAACAGGACATGAGCTCCACTTGCAAAAGCAGAAACTGAGAGCAGTAAATAAGGAACTCTGTCTCGGTGGAATGGCTCTGCCAAGAAAGGAAATTTAAAAATATTATTAACATACCCTTCGGATGCATTTGTAAACAAGGAATGAAACTGCTGCACCAATGACGGGAGAGATGATCCATGACGCAATCACCTTTGCTAGTGAAATCCAAAAGACAGCACCCACTCCCCCATAGACTAGCCCAAATCCAACCATTGCTCCTACTATACAGTGAGTGGTGGAAACAGGCCAGCCATAATAAGATGCCACCTGAAAAGAGCAAATACATGTTCATCAATGCTATTGGATCGGGTGATAATACTGCACTGGATGATAATCGAGCAAATTGACAAGGACATAGTGACATATCTGATATGAGATTACAAGAGTTCGATAGTAGCTCAATTGATGAAGATGTGATTTGGAGACCAACAAATCTTAGATATTGTGGTTTCAAGTCGGTTATTACTGCAACGAAGAGGGCCATTCGCAGCTGTGGTGGTTTCTCTAAAATATTACTCGCTCTAATTCCCTCCACTAGTTTTCCCATCAAGTTAAATAACAATGAGACATTCCAAATTTAGCCAAATCATCAATCTCCCTTACGAAATTAAAAGTGACAATAAACAATAAAATTAATCACGTTCAATTTAATAGGCAGTCCAACTATCCCATGTGATCATACAACTTGAAACTCACATCTTCCTAAATGACAGGTCCACTCTATCATGGACCATTTCTCGATTTACATCTCCTCGTGCCTTTCCACCCACATTCATTTGGCATCAGTAAACCATGAATTCTAAATTTTTTTTTTTTTTAAAAAAAAACTGTCGATATCATCAGTAATACTATGAATTTATCAATTGAAAATTACTACATATGCCAAATAAAACTTTGGTTGGACACTTGCTTTGGAAGGGACTTGACATTATTCTTGTTAAATTATGTTTTAATTTCAGACGCTAAAAATGTTATTTTTGCTGCATACTTGAAACTGGTAATCTTTAAACCCAATCGAGCCAATGAAATAGGAGTTACTAGCTCTGCTAATCAGCAAAGATGTAGGATGTCAAGCTGAAGACCCATTTTGATTGCATTAGTTATTCACTTGATTAGGTAGGCTGCTGATAAGCATATCAGGAGATGTAACAATGATTTAAGGTGGAACAGTACAAATTCAATCTGTAGCCCAAAAAGCTCTGGCTAAGGAGAAAATCTAATGACTCCAATGTTGGGACTTGTGAACATGTAACATGTTCCACAGATCCCCCAATTCATGTTGAGACTCATCAACTGTCTGGTATTGATTGAAGAACCGCAGGCTTGAAAATATGAAATTGTACTAATATTGATGAGACGCTATTCTTAGATACCCAAATTCATGTTGAAACTTATCGACTATCTGGTCTTGATTGAAGAACTGAAGGCCTGAAAGTATGAAATTGTACTAATATTGATGAGATGCTAATCTTAGAAGATACACGGTGTTATTATCAGCCTAGAAGTATTAAGTAAAAAACAGCAAAGGATCAGAAGAAAAATACGACCGTTAAGTAGAATTCGTGTGCACGTGAAGTCAGAAATTTTGAGTCCAACATAAGCGTACTTCTACAAAAACAATCCAAGAAAGATTTGGGAATTACCAACAATTAAGTCTCCAGATAATCCCAACTACTTGTGGTTAATTAAGTCATTGATAGCAATGTAGTTCGATCAAACAATATACATACGACTTAATGAGAAAAGCAACAACGAATCATTTTAAATTTCTAATGCATCTCAAGACAGAGATCACAGAACTTAAACTTCCAAACAACCAAGTTGGGATTCAGATGGAAAAAGGCAAGAAATAAGAGATTTACCTGCAACCAGGTACCTGCAGCAGCAAGAGAAGAGAGCAAACCAGCAAAGAGCAAGGAGTCCTTCCCTTGGAAGATGCTGGCAACAAGGATACCCTTCTGCATTGTATTAGTAACATGGGTTCCCATTAGCAGAGCTCCAGAGAACTCAAGCACAGCTGCCGTCACCACGGCCTGCCACAGCGTCAGAGCCCCAGACCCAACCGAAGTTCCCATGGCATTGGCGACGTCATTAGCTCCAATGTTCCAAGCCATGTAGAAGCCCGAGAGCAGCGTAACGTACGAGAGCAGTTTCATCTTCGAGCCCACGGCTTGCCCGAGACACTTGGTGAGAAACGGGAGGGTGACGGCCGCCACGACGGTGACGATGGAGATAGCAGACGCCGTCTGCGAAGAAATGTGGAAGGCCTGCGCCATATCCGGCGAATCAGAGGAGTTGGAATTGTCGGAATCAGCAGCCGGCTGCGCTTCTCGGCTTTCTCCTCCTTCCCCATCGGCGGAGGCGAAGGAGGAGAGGGCGGCAAGAGGGGTGAGGAGGAAACTCCGGCGGCCGCTTGGGCTGCAGAACTGGAGATGGGTTTTGGATATAGCTGCGAAATCTCTCTTGGGGGAGGAGTATTTGTGGAGAGAGAGGCCGCGGGAGCAGCGGAAGGAGCTGCTGCTGCCGAAGAGGAGAAAAGTAGTGGCGCAGCAGGTGTTTGCAGTTGTGGAAGCAGAGCAATGAATGGTAGTAGAGCCAGTCATGACGGGAGCGGGGAGCGAAAAAGGAGGGAATTGAAGGAGGTGGGGGGCGTCAGGAAGGCAAGAAGATCGCCATGGGAAGGGAGGAAGAGGAAGAGCAGGTGAAGGGAAGAGTAAAAAGAAGAGTGGTGCGAATAGTAGAGCATTTTGAAGGAGGATGTGGGGGAGAGAGAGACGTGGCTTTGTTGTTATTTGGGTTTGGTGGTGGTGGTGTTAAGGGGAGAAATGAGTGGTGAGGAAGGCGCAGAGGAGATGCTTTGAATCTTTGATCCACAAGCACGAGGACAGTAGAAACGAGGGAAAGGATATATCTGATACGATATCCTCCTACTCTGTCAGTCTCTCTCTTCACACGCTGGCATGTTAGCCTCTTGATCGAGAATATCCAGCAGCGCAAAAAAAAAAAAAAGATATATATATATATATATACACACATATATTTATATATCTAAAAAATATTTCCACCAATAAGAAGCAGAATATTTGGTGAAGAAGATTTTTAAATAGAGAGGAAAATAATGTAATATAATAAGAGTAATTATTAAAATTAAAGTTAATAATTAAAATATTTATACTTGATAATAACAAAGAGTCGGGGAAAAGCAGGAGTTTCCAAATAAGCTTTAAATGGATTAGATATTAAAATGATGTAAAGTCCATTAAACTGCTTATTTGCCTTGAAATTTACAGATTAATGTTTATTTATAATTGATACCATCTATATTTTTCAAATATTAATTATACTTTTATTACAAATTACATCTCATTTCATATTACAATCAAGCCCAATAATTTACACAAGAGACAACCTGCTAAACATGAATTATATTTAGTCACCCATCTCATGGAACTAAATCCCCGTTTAAGGCTACATAAAGAAGAAATCAAAATGTGATCAATCCAATTATTTAATTTTATTTAAATTTATTTATCATATTAAAAAAATATTTCGATTATGCATTTTTGGATGCATATGATCTTTTACGCACATTTGCGATCTAGCCAAAAATATTTTTTTATTTTTTACATTTCTTATAAATTGTTAACCTTATTCAATATATACATTAAGTTTTATCATTATCTTTAAAATGTAAACCAATTTATTTTAGACTTTTAAATATAAGAGTATTTTATTCATTTTCAACTATCCGTGTGCTTAAAAGTCCAAAATAAATATATATACATTTTTAAAAATTATAAAACTTAGTTTATATATAGTAACCTAGATTAAAAATTATATTAAATTTTTTAAAAATTAAAAATATATTTTGGACCATTTTGAAATGACTAAAATAATCAAACCTAGAAACGCTTACATGCTTTAAAAAGTTTATAGCAAAGGATGAAAACACTAGGTTCCATGATTAGATGTATTGGATTATTATAATAACGTATAAAATAATTCATCTCATAGCAGGAATAATTTAGATGATTTAGATCTTAAATTAACCATTTTGGAATTGATATGTAAATGAAATATTTTATTATTGATTTTAGACTTTTATTAGATGTTGTCATATTATTTTTTTGGATTTTTGCAAATATGCCTATAAAGTTGGACCAACATTGCATCCGTATTCCAAAGTTTTCTACACAAATATGACCATAAAGTTTACATAAAATTATAAGCATGTCCCGTCTTTTAAGACACTTTTAGAATTTTCTATAAAATAACAATAATACCCTTTAAGCCAAGTAAAATACTTGTAATTTTTCAATTATTATAGATATATTTGTTATTTTCTTATTTTATATATTTTTACGTGTATTATTATTTTAGTTTTTTTGCTAATATGCTTATAATATTTGCAAAAAATTGTAAATGTATCATTTGACTTAAAGAAAAAAAATATAAAAAATAGGTGTATGCGCCCGGGAGCATACAATGAATGTCCACTTCTTTTAGGTCATGAAATAGCTAATAACAATGTTGTCTATATAGACAACAAACTTTCTATCAAGCAGGTAATGTCTCCAAACACGCAGACAGTGCACTACTGCTGTCATTTCCTTTTCGTAGACCAAATAACATTGTTCCGTCTTATTGAGCTTCATACTCTCGTATGCAACCGGATGCCTACTCTGCATAAGGATGCCTCCTATCACTCTATCTGATGCATTAGTGTAGAACTCGAAAGGTCTGTCAAACTTTGGCAACCTGAGTACAAGTTTTGTTGCCATAGCCACTTTAAGCATATCAAGAACCTTTTGACAGCTAGAGGACCAACACTATCTCTGATCCTTCTTAAGAACGTCTGTGAGTACCATAATCTTCTTTAAATAACCTTCAACGAAATGTCGATAGTAGTTAGCCAATCCAAGAAATGACCGCAATTCAGCAACCTTTGTGGGAACTGACCACTCCACTATAGCTTGAACCTTGCCTTGATCCATATACACCTTCTCCTATGAAATGCGATGCTTAAGGAACATAATCTCATGTTGGGCAAAGCTACATTTTTCTTTTTTTGCATACAATTTGCAACCTTTAAGCTTATCAAATACTAACTTGAGGTGAGAGACATGTTCCTCAAAACTATTGCTATAAATTACAATGTATCCAAGTAAACGACAACGAATACATTAACATAAGAATGAAGTACATCGTTCATGAGGTTACAAAAGGTAGCTGAGGCATTAGTTAGCCCAAGAGGCATAACTAAGTATTTAAAAGAACCATACCTCATCACCATGGTGGTCTTCGATTCATCCCCTTTTGCCATCCGTACTTGTCAATATCCGGACCTCAAATCCAACTTCGTGAAGTACTTTGCCTTGGCCAATCGTTCAAATAAATCTACCACCAAGGGAAGTGGATATTTGTTATTCACCGTCACCTTGTTCAGTGTCCAATAATCCACGCATAGCCACAGATTTCCATCATGTTTCCTTTGAAATAGTACGGGTTCTCCATATAGCACTTTGGATGATTGGATGAACCTTACATCCAACAACTCATCAAGCTGCTTTCTAAGTTCTTTCAGCTCTGTCGGTGTCATCCGATATAGTGCATTTGCAGGAGGTCGAGCCCCAGGCATAAGCTCGATATGGTAATTAATGGGTTCCTTGGAAGGAGTTCCTTGACAACTGTGGTGACAACAACTCCTTGCATTCCAGCAACATATCACTAACCACTTTAGGTACCTCGGAGTCCAACACAATCCCCTCTTCTTTAAGGGTTGCCAGGAATGTTGGGTTACCATTCCTCAAACCGTTTTTGAGTTGTAATACAGAGACTAACTCCACATTGTTCTGACTTACATGAAAGGAAAAAGGAATGAAACAAGGATCGGAGTTACCAATAAGTAGCATTCCTTTGATGTGTAAAACCACCCAACCATAAGATGTATAATAAAACCTAGGCCCAGTATCACTTCAAAGTCATCCAGGGGTACCACGTTCATGGTGATTCAACCTTCCCATCCACCCACTACTAATGGAACATCCCGGGCTACACCAGCTATAGGCTTCGTCTCCAAGTTCATGCCTTGATTTGACTTCGACCCTTCTTAAGTTTTAAACCAAAACATGATACACAAGCATCAGAGATAAAAGTATGAGTTGCACCTGTATCAACCACCCCACTAGACTTATGTCTGTTTAAGATTGATAGATGCATACATCAAGCTTTTGTTCACAACTCTGTCCCCCGTGGTGATTGCATTTACCAACTGCAACTGGTTCACCCGAGCAAGCGACTCCCCTTGGTCGTCCTCTGCCAAGACAATAACTGCTGCCTTCGCTCATTTAGGGCAATCCTTGGCAAAAATGCTGGTCTTTGCAAATGAAGCGTCATAAGGAAGGAGTTGCCTTAAAACCTTTCAATTTTGTTTCACTACCTTGACTGTAAGCTTTTTTTGTCTTTCCATTGCCTTTGGAGAAGTACTTTTTCTTTTTATCTCGCGTTCTCTGATTTGCCTTATAGTCAGTAAGGCTCTCCGCCGCAGTGATAGCCGTAATTAAGTCTTTGACACCCTGCCATTGCAGCTCGGCTTGTGCCGATAATTGAAAACCAATTATGAAATTGAAGAGCTTATCCTCTTTAGATATGTTCTTCACACGTTCAACATAAGGAACTGAAAGCTTTTCACGTACTCACGCATAGTGCCATTGTGTTTGAGGTTTTGTAGTGACTCTTTAGCCAACCAAGCAACATTGCAAGGCAAGAACTGGTCCCGTAATTCTGCCTTCATCTCTACCCACGTTGTGATTTTGGGACGAACTACATCCTCCACACGATTGTGCCACCATAATTTTGCATCCCCAGTTAAATGCAAGTATGAGATAGTGAGCATCTCATTTTCAAGTGTGGAGCGAGCAGTCTGAAAGTATTGCTCTATATCCCATAGAAAATTCTCCGATTCCTTCGCATTATGAGTACCAGGATAAGCAAAAGGGTTGGGTACCTTAGTTTTGCGCACATTTGTGGAAGAGCTTGCTCCCGACAATGATTTCCTCAAAACAGTGACGTCGTTGACCAGCCCATCGAACTTTGTCAACAACGCAGCTTGCGCAACTTCTAAGGACTCAACCCGTTCAGATAATCCTGCCAGCTTTGCTCTGAAATCATCAGAAGCATTGATGCATTTGATTCCATATACTCCGTCTCAACAGCGAGCCTAGCTACACGCTGCTTGTGTAGGGAGATCCGTCCTTGAGATGCCCCACAGCGCCTCGCTCCGCCATGTCTTTGTCCGCCTAAAGGAAAGGAACACAGCTCCGATACCAAATTGTTACAAGCCTGAACGTGGCCTATGAACACACTTGTAACCGGCCTAAGATTTGTCAAGCCTTAGCAACCTTGCACTTATAGAGAAGAGGCTAAAAAGATAGGAACACGACTTCTGAAGAGAGGGATAATAGATTTACAGGAGCACTTCCTAATCTTTTATTAAAAAGGAATAGTCTAGCTTTGCAACTCTCACACCTACAACCCTTTCACTTATCACCACGATTATTGATGTCAGTTGGTTTTTAAAGAAGGGGTCAGTGGGGTTTAAATATACAATCATTTATAAGCTATGTGCCCCAGGATTTGCTCTTAGTGCAACACGTGTCTCCCTTGACCTAAGGGATGCCCAACACGTGTCTTAGACTAAGTCCACCAAGGCAATTGCTCCCCACTACACCTGATGACTTGTCCAATGTCCTTCCCTTCTCAAGGAGAGTGGCCCATGTCAGCTTGGACCAAATTTAATCCTTCTAACGATATGCCACAATAAGCCTTGTGTGCCCTCTTGGCGTCCAGTCATCTTGTGCTACATCTAGTGTCTCATGCCAACTTAGGGGTGCAACTTGGGTTGAGTAGGTCCGAGTAAGGGTGGAACCTACCTTTACCTATTTTTTTAAAACATCTACCCTACCCTATTTTAGATTGGTTTGGTCTGGAGTCTATCCTACCCAATTTTCTCAAGAGCAGGTCAGTTCCGGTTCGGTTCCAAATCGGTTCGTAAAGAAGTCATGCATTTAAATACATTGGATATATATGTAGAGATAAATATATGCATCTATATACCTACGAGTCCCAAATTTCTAATAGGTGAGGACAAAGACCAGAGAAAAAATCATGTGAGATGAAAATATCAAATCTCCACAAAGGTAAAACACAGAGGTTAACACATGGCCCCAGTGCAACCTCTATTATATATCAAAAATTCAAAAACACATAAGACCTGTAGAAAAAAAATGCAGCCATGGATTCTCTAAGAACTAAGTTGTCACAGTGAGTAGAAACGACCAACATAGGTTTAGCAGTGTAATTATCTTCTAGAACAAAACCATGTTTCAGTTGGAGAAGTGATTAAAATGTCAAGAGCCATCCCATGATTGGCTGACATTGGAAAAGTAACGATTTTGGAGATTTTTTTTAAATAAAAAAGAGCCTTTCGGTCAAATCCTTCAATTTGAATATAATCATATGCTCATGGCCAACCCAATTATAGATAGGAGTACAACTCGGGCTCATGAAACTCGGGTTCACCACAACCCTAACCCTAACCTTATTTGTAAAACTTCAACCCTAAACCTAACCCCATTTGTAAACGTCAACCCTAACCCTAACCCTATTTGTAAACCTCAACCCTAACCGTATTTTTGAAATTCGAGCTCGGGTTGAGTTTTGAGTTGATATTCTCCTATTAATATGTCTTTGTTACTCATCCTATATATAGTTTTTATCACAAACCTATTGTATAAAAAAGTTTAAAAAATAATTTATTATACGAAAACAAGAAAAATTCAAATATGCTTAAGAGTAGAGAAATAAACCTCTTTTGGGCCTTCTCTTTGCATCAAGTAGAATAATAGTCATATCTTTTTTATAATATATAAAAATAATTAGAAATTATACATGTGAATTTCAATAGTTCTACTCATTTCAGAGTAATAACAAATTAATTCAAAAATCAAAATATTAAACAATGCGTATCAAGTTATCAACAACTAACATAAACACAAACAAATGAAATAATTTTTTAGAATTGCAAAAAACTTTGAAATGCAAGCATTCAAGCTATAGAAATACCTGTTCAAAAAAATGCAAAATAAGCGCATCTTTTTCAGCACTAAAGAACATGTTCGATGTTTCTAAATTACCATTTACATAGTTTGAAATTTGAATGATTCAACATGCTGAGTAAAAATAGATATTTCTAACTATCAGTCCATTTTGTTTCTATTTACTTTATTTATAACAATTAATTCTTCGATAATTAATGCTGTTCTCATTTGTTTATTTCTAAAAATTCATTCTACCTATATAGAATTACATTACATGAAATTTTCCTCCTCTCTTTTGCTCTCATTTTCAAATAGGATTTCATTGCACCAGCTTTCCATAATTAATCATGGTACTATTAATTTGTATATTAAATAATAAGCAAGAATTTTTTCTAAAAAAAATATCAAGAAGAGATCTGTTACCGGTGTGCGATCCCATTGTTGCCAGTCGGCGCACTTGGACTGGAAGCAGTCAAGCAGATGGTCGGTGCAAAGATGCAGGGGCGCTGCCAGTGTGGGGGCGCTGCCGGCACAAGGACGCCAGGGCTGATGCGAGAGGCTGCCGGGGATGATGTGTGATGCTGGTTGCCGGGGTAATAGAATAGGGCGACTTGCTCTGAGCAATACTCCACTTTTTGCTCCGTCCATGGAGCGTATGAATTTCCTGGAATGTAGATAGACCAAAAAAGGAATGAAGGGATAGGAATAGGAACTATAGTACCATTGGAAGAAGGGGCACCTGTGGGAACATCTCTATTGATGAACCATTTCAATAGTACGGGTGCTGCCGTGCCACTATGCACGACCATGGAAGTAATGAAAAAGAAGAAGTTATGTAGTTGGACCATTTACTCTATCTGTTCGATTTTTGCTTCTCCAGAGAAGATGAGATGCTCGAAATGAAAGTGTTCGCAACGCATATCGAAAGGGTACCAATTGACACCGACCATTAATGACTAGTTTGAGCTTCTATTAACATTGCCTCGTGTCGTGCCTTGTCCATCAGCTATGGTGATTCGTCTTTTGTCCCTCTATATTTTTTATTTTTTGAATGGTTTACCTCTCATCCATCGTCTCTTACTCTCAAGAGTCTCGCCCCCGCAGGAATTGGATCCCGATTCGCCGGAGAAGAAAGCCAAGGGTTACAGCCGACGGCCGTGCGATCGCGATTTTCGTTTTGGAGCGGGAAGTCGTCAAGTCGAGAATAGGGAACTTGGGAGGAGGCGGGAAGTCGAAATCAAAAGTGAAAAGCTGCCATCCGCAGAGTGGCAATGCTGCTAGTGTAGTGGTAGGCAGATGGCTGATATGATAATATGATATCGATATATAATATATTATAATAAAAAATATACATTTTGTAAATAGAAACTTGGGCTTGGGTTTACAGGGTGCGGGTTTCCTTCAACCCGAAACCGAGAATGGTTTCAATTCGGTTCGGGTTCGGGTTGGGAAATTGGGTTCGGGCTACAAATTGATGAGTTCAGCACTACTTTTGGTCGAGTTTGGGTCGAACCCAGCCCAAGTTGCACCCCTAATTATAGAAGTGAACACAAAAATTCTTATTTTTCACAATGAATGAGGGAATTCTTTCCTTCTTAAGAAAGAAAGAAAGAATGAATGGCAGAGAGATTCGTGAAAGAAGAAAATCATTTGAAATAGAAAAGCTAGGGTTTTGAAGGACGGGTGACATACCACATGATGGCGCACAAGCCCTTCCCTGTGACAACATGCCATCTCTTTGGCGCATGAAGAGTCATGCCCTTGTAAGTCGTGTCGTGCCCTTCGCCCATCTCGCTCTCGCTCTCCAACTGGTGAATGACGGGCTGGAGGATTGCTGGATGGGGAGACGATGTTGGTGACTTGGCGAAGGAGCGAGTAGAACACCGTGTGACGAGCTGTTGGAGGCTCGAATTAAGAATTAGGGAATTTTTAGGGTAGCAGCCGAGGGAGAGGGAGAGGGAGGGAGGAAGAGAGAGAGAGGAGCCGCTAGCACCGAGGGAGAGAGAGGGGAGAGGCGATGCCGTAGTACAGGACGGCGGGAGAGGAGAGAGACAGTCGGATAGGGGAGCAGCGATGAGCTGAGGAAGAGGGAGGGAGGGAGGGAGGGAGAGAGAGAGGAGCCGCCGGCACCGAGGGAGAGAAAGAGGGGAGAGGCGACGCCGGAGTACGGGACGACGGGAGAGGAGAGGGACAGTCGGACAGAGGAGCAGGCGCAGGCAACGATGCGTCGACTCGCCGCCGAGGGAGAGGGAGAGGGAGAGGGAGGGAGGGGGGGAGAGAGAGAGAGGGGAGTCGTCGGCGCCGAGGGAGAGATCGAGAGAGAGAGAGAGAGGGGAGAGGCGACGACGTGGGAGAGGAGAGAAGCGCGAGTCGACGGATTGAGGCCGGGAGGGTAGATTTTTAGGTTATGTATATATATTATAAATATATATAATAAGGGTCGGTTCCAGGTACCCACCACCGGAACCGACCCTACCCGAATTTGAGCAGGTAATTTCACCTCGGAACCGAACCGACCCTACGGGTAGGTTCTTTAGAACCGAACATACCCTAAATAGGGTACCTAGCGGGTCGATCCGCGGGTACTCGAACCAAGTTGCACCCCTATGCCAACTCCTTGTACTGCATCACCCCATGTAGTAAGATGCCTTGTATCAGTGCTCTGCCTTAGATCACATCCATGATGTGTCGCGCTCATGCCAAGGACTAGTGCATCGCCCCGTTTGTTTGAGCAATCATTCCATTTCATTCGTCCACCCCCTATGCAACGTGTAAGGGGGTTACACTTTCCCTTGCATAAGTTTCCAAATTTTGCCAATTTCACACACCTACAAAATTATACTATGCATCCCAAAACCTCCATAGAAAAGTCCTACTTATGTTAAACCCATTTTTGTGAAATTAAGGGTTAAAATAAGATTGGGTCGACCTGTGTTCCAACCTACCTCGCCCCAATTTTATAGAGGATATGGGCATAGATTTTTACCCAATAAAATGTGGCAAGTTAGGATTTGTAACGAGCCATTAGCTAACTACTAACCCTAGCAGATGTTGGCTACTACCACTAGATATCTGGCAATATTTCCCCTAAACAGGTGTATGTAGGTTACATCAAGGCACATGTAAGCGCATAATATGTTTAAATAGTATTCCTAAAATTTATAATCAAAATGTCACTAATTTTTAAAAATGGTAAAAATTGATATACATGTTAAATACACTTAGATTAACAGTTGTGTAAAAAAATTTCAAAGAAATTAAAAAATAAATATTTGCATTCAGGTGAACCAAAGTTAAGTACACTTGGATGCACTTGATTAGGATCCAACTCAATTATTATATTTATACCTGAACATCACTATAACTATTCATATCTATGGCAAAATAAAATAGTCAATTACTAGTAATAACTAAAATCACCATCAAGCCCCTGAGGGTACAGGGTCACACTTAAATCTAGCCTAAGTACTAACACCCCACTAGGCTTTATCTATTGTCGTATCGTCTAAAAATAAAATAAGAAGATGATGAGTTCGGACAAACTTAGTAAGTAGAGTAATGACAAAATAAATGAAATCATTTAGTTAAAAATGCTGAACTTAAATGCTTGCTAATTTATTAATATTAGTCAATAAAATTGATTCATGCTCATGCAAATGTTCTGTGCTTCGACATGTGTTGATCAATACAAAAATATATTCAAATTTATTTTTTTAAAATTTTACTATAAGTTTTCACTCTAGCTGGCTGGAAAACAAACTAAACCCTTCTTGTTTGTTTACTCTGGTTCGCCAAAAGTAACTAATACATAAAACAGAATCTCCGATTGGCCTGCAGCTTGGCATCTCATAACTGAATCAATGACATCTCTCATGGCCAGCCGTAGCTTAACCAATCCAACTTCCACATCCTATCTTGCATATTGCAAATACTTATTTGCAAGCCCATATGCACATATTTCATGTTTAAAACGGAGCCCGATCGTATGCACCCGGGTGCATTCAGCCTCAGTGCACCCGAGTGCACTGCACCTTTTTTTTTTATTTTTTTTTTGAAATTTTTTCATAAAATGGTTAATCTAGGTTTATTTAACATATGTATCAATTTTTACTATTTTTGGAGATTTTTAGATATTTTTTTAGATTTTTAAAAATCAGAGGCATTTTCCGTAATTTAAAATTACCGAAAATGCCACTGATTTTTAAAAATCTAAAAAAAAAATCTAAAAGTCTCCAAAAATAGTAAAAATTGATACATATGTTAAATAAACCTAGATTAACCATTTTATGAAAAAAATTTCAAAAAAAAATAAAAAAAAATAGGTGCAATGCACCCGGGTGCACTGAGGCTGAATGCACCCGGGTGCATACGATCGGGTTCCGTTTAAAACATGCATCTTGGAGTTCATAATTAGACACTTTCCTCTCAGCCAAGTGATCATAAAGAAACACTTTCAAATTTTCAATCTAAATTCACCAACCAAACTCATATTTTGATAAAGAAATTTACAATAATAAGATTTATCTAAAATCTCATTTATCATCATCATCAGAAAACCATGATGCCCATAACACAAATTTTCAAATAAACAAACAATACTAAAATCTTCAAGAAAGAGGGTCCTACTTACCTCAAATAGCACACCCTAATTTTCCTTACTAAGGTCTCACACTAAATTTGAAAGATGTTGTTCATCTACATCAATCACAATAAAAAATTTGAATATAAACATATAAAATTTTGCCATTTGAATTTATAATATAATATAATATAAATTCTCATTGTTTCCATTCAACATAGTAAAAAAAATATCAACTTTCTATTCATACCATTTCACTTGAACCGAATTAAATTTATAAAACTCTCATGAGTACTATGACTAACTGTTGTTATTCTCTTTCCAAATTAATTTAATATCATCACCGTAAATTTCCATCTATCTTGAAATCCCGAGTCTAAGTATAAATACATATATATATATTCAAAAATATTAAATTCACTCTATATGATTCTTACTCTAAATAGTAATTATTTAATATATTAAGCCGCTTAGCATATACATCACCATATATATATATAGGGATTTATTCAGGTGCATTCAAACTGCACGCGAATTATCCTACAGTGTCCCATCCGCTTGTTCATTTTAGCGGGCGAAATCTGCGCCGCTTGTTCGATTGTGCATGTAAAGAGAGACAGCGAGCCGAATGGAGACGCACGTACACGCGCGCAAAAATTCAGAGGATGCATTTTCCCGCTCGGTGGATTGAAAATCCACAAAATCCACCTGAAATATTCCCTCTTTCATCTTGCCGAAAGCAGCACAGCGTTTGGGAGCCCGCTCATCCCTCTCATTTCAAAAACGGAGACGCCACTGCTACTGCTGCCGCTGCCGCTGCCGCTCCCAAATCTCCTTCTCCATCGAGATTTTGAAGGTCTCCGTCGAGATTGAAGTTCTCTATCGATTTCGAAGTTCTCTATCGATTTCGAAGTTCTGTGATCGATTTCGAAGTTCTGTGTCGACGGAAGGTACAGTGTTTATTTTCGCTTTCGTCGTCTTCTCCAAAAATCCGCAGCAAATGTACCTCCCATCCGCATCTCTCTAACGCAAAAATCCGCATGCGGATTATAACTGTGCAGCAAACGTACCTCCCATTCGCATATCTCTGACGCGATTATAACTGCGCAGCAAACGTACCTCCCAATGGGATTCAGAATCCGCATGTGGATTTTCGCATCAAAGAGATGCGAATGGGAGGTACGTTTGTTGCGTAGTTATAATTCGCATGAAGATTTTCGCATCAGAGAAATGCGGATGGGAGGTACGTTTGCTGCACAGTTATAATCCGCATGCGGATTTTCAGAGAAGACGACGAAAGCGAAAATAAACACCGTACCTTCCGTCAACGCAGAACTTCAGAATCGATTACAGAACTTCGAAATCGACGGAGAACTTTGAAATCGACGGAGAACTTCAATCTCGACGGAGATCTTCAAAATCTCGATGGAGAAGGAGAAATCGATGGAGAAGGAGATTTGGGAGCAGCAGCAGCAGCAGTAGTGGAGTCTCCATTTTCAAAATGGGAGGGATGAGCGGGCTCCCTTTTTGTAGATTTTCAGTCCATCGAGCAGGGAAATGCATCCTCCGAATTTTTGCGCATACGTGCGTCTCCGTTCGGCTCGTCATCCCTCTCTACACGCACGATCGAATAAGCGGTGCAGATTTCACCCGCTGAAATAAACGAGCGGATGGGGCGTCTGCAGGGTAATTCACGTGCAGTCTGAATGCACGTGAATAAATCCCATATATATATATTGAAACTTAACAACTAAGCTTAAAAATCCTTTAGAAATTAATTAGAAATTATGTCGGGCAAGAGAATTAAAGTAATAATTAGTATATACAATTCTTAATGGTCATCCATCCCTATTATAACCTTTCCCGTTGAATATGTGCCAGTTTTTATTTATTTATTTATTTTTGTTTCACCACACTTGTGATGAATAATGGAGGCACAAAAATACCCTTCAACTTATTATTGTTCTTGTACATATATATTTGTTGTAGCAACACTCTTTCTCCGTTAGCTTAGGCATACAATCTCCCAACAAAAATCAAAGAAAATTAGGACCCCAAAACACTGACCTCTTTTTGATGAACTAATCAAAATCCCGACTTCAGCTTTCCTAAATTTTGCCGCAGTCTTCCTTGAAAGAGAATATCAACAAAATGCTGATGACCATTAGTATGACGGTGCCTAGACATGCATGAAACAATTATTTTAAATGGGCGTGCTATACAAAGATCTAGTTTCATTTGCATGTGGGCACCGGCTTTGCTCATACCTATGTAAATTGGGTTGGCTCAAGGCTCATTTTCATTAGATCACCATGCACAATTTTTTTTCATGTTACTAATATTTTTTTTTGTATATAATACACACATATGCTCTTTTTTTAACATCTTCTTGGTTAACATTCTACTTTATTAAACATTCTTCATTTAATATGAATATTTAAGAAAACTATTATTTTTAAATCTATCACATATATCAAAAATAATTTCTATTTAATTCATGCCATAATCACCCATAGTATTTCACATGTAAATAACTAATTAAATAATTGTTTAAAATGTTTGCCCAATTTAATTATCCATTTTTATTTTCAAAATTTATATTATATACCCCCTCTCAACTGTCAATTTAAACAACATACTACTGACTTGCAATTTAATTGACAACTTAATATTGAAAATTTTTCATGCTAAATTAGGAGATTTACGGGATTTTAGATTTGTGTTTTATTTCTAGGGGGTGGTCAGTGGTGTGGGTCATGGTCGTCCCACCTTGACCCACCCCCCCGCAAGGTGTAGCTTATTTTTATAAATCATATGTTATTTAAATGTTCATGCCTATGTAATTGGGTTGGCTTAAGGCTCATTTTCATTGAATCACTATGCACAATTTTTTAGCGTATTACTAATATTTTTGGTATTTAATACACATATATGCTCTTTTTTAACCTCTTCTTAATTAACATTCTACTTTGTTAAACATTCTTTATTTAATACAAATATTTAAATAAAATTATTACTTTTAAATCTCTTGCATATGTCAAAAATAATTTCTATTTAATTCTTGCCTCAATCACCCATAGTATTTCATACGTACATAACTAATTAAATAATTATTTAAAATTTTTGCCCAATTTAATTACCCATTTCTATTTTCAAAATTTATATTATATAACCCTCCCAACGAGCAATTTAACCAACATACTACCAAGGAATTTAACCACGAGTACTTCTAACTTGCAATTTAATTGACACGTTAATATTAAAAAAATTTCATGCTAAATTTGGAGGTTTATAGGATTTTAGATCCGTGTTTTAATTCTAAGCGGTGGGGCGGGTCAACGTTATGTCGTCCCGTCCTGCCCCACCCCGCCCTGCAAGATGTAACTTATTTTTCTAAATCATATGACTTATTTATGTAAATGTTATTTTGTTGGATAATTATGTTTAACTATATGATTTATTAATGCGAATCTGATTTATTTAATGTAAATTTAACTTTATAATTTATTTACATGGATAAATTTTTATTTCTTAATTGCATATATGTTGTTTAAGTTTTGCCCTTCATATGATTTATCAATGAAATAAAGTATATTATCTATGTTGTTTTTATTTTGTAAGAATGAATATTATTATTTTAAGATTTGTTTTAATTGTAATTAAAAATTAATATAAATATATTTTTAAGGTTGATATACATATTTATTAAGGTCAAGTTATAAATGAAATTATTAAAAAAAATTTACTAATGCTTTTTTATGACAAATCTATCTTACTCACTAAATAGTAAAATATTTAAGCATTTAACCAATAAATTTTTCATATATACGAGTATATATATATATATATAAATTTTTAAACTTCGACTCGCATTTTTAACCCGACTCATTGTCCCGAAACTAACTCGAAACTAATCTGAAATTTGTTCAGAAATCTATTTAAAAAAGTTAAGGATTTGACCGACCTCATCCCTCCTTTGTATAAAAAGTAAGATCAAGTATAATTTTTTACATATAGGGTTAGGGTTAGGCACACCCTAACCCGCCCCGACTAGTCCCGATTCTCATTCCTACGTGAAACCTAGTCTATTTTGTTCCCCTTCAAATACCCTCCGTCATTTAATTCAACTAGCTATCCTTTTGTGAAACTCTTCTTCTTTGTAATCTTATTTATTTTTAGATCCTTAAAGATAAATAGGAAATTCACTCTATCTATTATATTTAATATTATTTATATTATCATGAAAATTCTTTCATTTATCCTATATCCTTTTGAACAAAGCTCCATTTGCAAATGTGTAATAGTAACGTAATAAAATATTTTAATACTGAATATTAATTTTAAAATTATATTTTCCAAAATGTAAATATTTAAAACATAATTCTTATAAAGATAAATGACTATATAAAGTACTGTTAAGCTAATGTGGCCATACACGTCTTTAATTTCAATGAGACTTGGTTGAGAAGCTAAATAAATGATGAGGGTGTTTTTTAAAATATAAAACTTTCAAAACTAAAACTTTTTCAATTTAAAATTTTTTATTCTCTACAACTATCCTTTTAATTTTTTTACTTTTTAAATAAAATTACTTCGCTTTTCAATCATTTTTGTACAATTATCAATATATCGAATTATCTATTTTAACTTTAGTATATGTACTCCTTACTATTATCTTTATTCTATCATATAATTTTCTCATATTTAAAAACTTTTACATCGAAAACTTTTTTTATCAAAAGTTTTATTACTTTCCAAACAAACCCAATGTTAAATACAACTTGTAGAGTAAATTTTCTATTAGTCATCAATATATTAAAATGGAAGAGGTTACATAGAACCCTTTCTAAATAAGAAGTAGATTCTGCGGTATAACATCATTTGTTTATCTTAAAGAACCAATCATTTGTTTAGCATAGGTGTTCATGGGCTCCATAGGCAAAACATATAAAATTAATGATAATAAAATATTTTAATACTAAATATAATTTTAAGTTGCATCTTAAACATTTAAGACATTCAAAATATGATTAATATGTAGATAAATTAATATCATATCCTAATATATTTATGAATGTATCTAGACATTTTTTATAATTTACATATAAATATATACATATGGTTACACATCTATGCAACAAGGTTACACCGGAGTGGAGCAATATAATTTCTTTAAATTTTAAGATTTTCATCATTAATAAAAAATCAATCTATTCAAGAAATCAAATTTCATCCAAATCCAGTATTTGCACTGGCCACATTTATTAAAAAATATACGTGTAAATTAAAAAAAACTTAGGTTTATTTATATATGCATTAAGAAAATATAGTTCATGCAAATATTTGATTTGGATGAAACTTTGTTTTTCATTTGGGGTGTATTTGATAATGAATAAAATTTTTGATGAAAAGTTTTAGAGAGTAAAAGTTGTCAAATGATGTGAAATGATAGGAGTAATGATGAGTAATAAAGTGGATAAAGTTAAAATAGATAGATTAATTGTGTGAATAGTTGTGTAGAAATGATTGAAAAGTAAGATAGTTGTATAGAAAATGTGAAAAAATGATTAAAAAATATGATAGTTGTGGCTAAACAAACTCTTGATTGAAATCATGAATATAATAGAGGAAGTATATTTTATATCAACAATCCTTAAATGCCGAAATAAATGGGGTTTCAGAGTGTGTGAAGGAGGGCTCGAACAATCTAATTCGATTGCGTGGGTCAACTGGCATTGCGTGACAGGTTCATTTTCGCTAGCCCCACTTCTCCGCGAAAAACGGCAGAAAAAACACAAATCATGAGATCAGCCACAGGTTCAAAATAAGTAAGGGTGTTTTCGGCATTTAAGAAGACAACGAAGCAAATGAAAGAAGTGATATAATATAAGATGAGTAATTAGGATGAATAAAGAAAATAAAATTAAAATAGATGGAATAATTATATAAATGAAAAATAATTAAAAATAAGAATAGTTGAATTGAGAGATTTTTGGATTATTGATTTTTCTATATTATATGTTGGAATGTGCTTCGGACTGGGGAGATAAATTTGAGATAAAATATTTTTAAATTTCCACAAACCATTACGTGATGTTAGAACTTTTGTTTTGTTTTGTTTTTTTTAACCAACTC
Source organism: Annona cherimola (assembly GCA_030490835.1). Taxonomy (NCBI): domain Eukaryota; kingdom Viridiplantae; phylum Streptophyta; class Magnoliopsida; order Magnoliales; family Annonaceae; genus Annona; species Annona cherimola. Next base: position 72,142,547 of record CM059971.1, read on the forward strand.
TTTTTCACATTTTTTTTTTAAACAATTGATCACTTTTTGCTTTTTTCTTTTTTACTAGTCTAACCTGCCACAGATTGCATTCTTTCTTTCATCCTCTTTTGAGTTCATTTCAACTATATCCTTGAAAGAAATTCTCTTTTTAAGTAGATGTGTTAATCATCATGGTCAACCCGTTAAGCCGCTCGTACAATCCGTTTATAAATAAATTTGAGTTAAAATTTTTGAATAAATAGATTCTGATCTGCCAACTTATTCAACTATTTAATTAAATAAATAAATTTGGTATGAGATTTTATAACCGGTAAATCTGTTTAGTAGCCCGTTTACATAAATGTAAATCTCTTGGTTATTTTTTCACGCTTAGTTTTTTTCCACCACCTAATTTTTATTTTTCCCTCGTTACTTTAATTCCAATTTTTCATTATTACCCTATTTTCATTTCTCCTGTGCCGAAAACACCATCTTACCTCTCGCTGCGAAAATATCGTCTACTAGAGTCTAGATCTTCAAATTATTTATTATATAACTCATTAACAACCTGCCAATCCTATTATTAAATGAATTGTAAATGGGTTAGGGTTGAGGTTTTTTAAATAGGTTAAAGAATAGATTAGAGTTGAGATATTTTAAATGAATTAAGATTATGCATTAACCCGTCCAACCTGATCCATTAACACATCTATTTTTAAGTCTTGACACTTAATTTACTATGAACGATATTTTGAGTTTGTTTGAGTAGCAAAAAAAATTTTAATGAAAAGTTTTTGTGTAAAAGTTTTAAAATAAGAAAAAATAATATGATATGATAGAGATAATAATGAAAAATAAAGATAACAAAGTTAAAATAGAAATGTTAGTTGTATAAAAATAATTGAAATGTAGGATATTTGTATATGAAAGTGTAAAGAAAAATATAGTAGTTATAAAAAGTAAAAAAGTTTTAGATTGAAAAGTTTTATACATTACCAAACATGCCCTTTATTTTTTACTGTTGCGTTTGTTTTCAGTCAATATTTTTATATAAAATATCTAGTCTATCTTTTATTGCTTCTTTGAATTGTTATTGCTTTTTTCTATATATTTTTAAATCCAAATTTGCACCTTACAAGGGATTATCAACTAATGGAGTATTTATTTACGTTAAAATCTTTTCAAACTATAATTTTTAATCTAAACACTTTATAACTATCATATTTTTAATTATTTCTTCACTTTTTCCTATACGACTATCATACTTTTCAATTATTTTTACATAACTACCCATACAACCAGTCTATCTATTTTAACATTACTTTCTTCACTTTTTTTTATCAATACGTCTGTGATATTACATTACTTTCTCTCATTTAAAAACTTTTACATCACAAACTTTTTATAAAAAGTTTTATCACTTTCCAAACACACTTTAAGACAAAAAACTTTCTTTCAATGCCCATGAGATTTTGGATTTTTCTTCTTATTTTAATATTATTTGTATTTTTACAAGCAACTTTATCCTTCTCTCATTTTACAATTTTTTTTATCTATTGGTCATTTTTATTCTACACCACTTGAACAGGTTTTACTGTTATATTTTATTTAAGTTTTATTACTCAATAAATAAAATTTTCTTCTAAATTTAAAGGTTGTTACTATAGTTTCATAAAATTGAAAAACATTTTACAAAGTTATCATAAAATTATACATATCCCTATCATTAAGATTTTGTGTACATCGGTCCAATTTTTTTAGAAGAATAATTTTGTTAACCCGAGCTAAACAAATGTCTTGCTTAGTCTACCTCAAAAAACTCATTTACAATATTTTTTATTTTTTCTTTAAACACTTATTTATTTAAGTGTATTTTAAAAAAAATTAATTTATATATTAAGTACACTTATATAAACAAGTATATAAAGAAAAAACAAAAAATGTAATAAATAAGTTTTTTAAGATAGACTAAACAAGACATTTGTTTATCTTGGGCTAGTAAGATCATTTCTCTTTTCTAAATTGGTAGAACTGCCTCAGTTAATATAATAAAATTTATAATAATTATTTTCTTAGTTAAATAAATAATTTTAAATGCAATCCGAGCATTTGATTTTGATATAACCATCAAGTTGAGCCCAAATGGGCACCCTAGAAGTATTTTCCATGACAGTGTTATGGTTGCCCATGGATTTTTATTTTTCTAACATTGTAAGTAAAGTTAGTGAAAATTTCAAATATATTTACATAGTTTGTCCTAAATATAAATTTTGAAAATATAAATATTTAGATAGTTTGTCCTAAATTTAATTCATCATTTATACCTATACGACTATGTCCCTGTAAATTGAGGAACATGTCGAGGAATTTGCATTTTAAATCATTTAAATATATGCATTAGTATTTTAAATTCTAAAGTTTGAATAAAAACATTTTAAATACTATAATGTTTAATTCTTTTCATTTTAGACCTTTAGGATTTATAGTGTTTAAAAACATTATTAAGATTTTGTAAAATGTTTTTCACCGAAAAAAAGATTTTGTAGAATGTCTAGAATTTCATTACATTTTACACTCTTTACTTTATATATTTGCATTTTAAAGCTCAAAATTTGCATTTTTCTTCTTCAATTTCTTTTTTAATATTTGCATTTTAAAGCCTAAAATTTGCATTCTTTAGGACTGCATTCGAATCGTCTTATGTATACTGTGAGAACACTAGTTTAAGTATTTCATCACTAGTAGTGTTCAAGTATTTCATCAATAGTAATTTGCATAGGGGGTGTTTGTTTATCCCAACAACATTTTAAATTAATATTTTTCAATCTACAACTTTTTATTTTCAACAACTACTCTATTTTTATATTTTTTTCATTTCTTCATATACAACTATCATACTTTTCAGTCAATTTTAGACAATTATCCAAACATTTAACATATCTATTTTAAATTTGTTCCTTTTACTCGTCATCTTTACTCTTATTACATCACATATTTTTTCCTATTTCAAAAGAATTTGCACCAACAACATTTTAGGTGTGTTTGCGTAATTGTTAAACTTTTTAAATTAAAAATTTTTAATCTAAAATTTTTTACTATTTTATTTTAATTATTTTTCTACATTTTTCTACCTAATTAATTTACTTTTTAATCATTTTTACAATATTATTCATACAACTAACTTATTTATTTTAAATTTATTTATTTTTATTTTGCATGATTATCCTTATTCTTATTATACCATATTATTTTGTCTCATCTAAGCATCATTTCAGAATACTGAGGACACCCTTCCCACAAGTTTTATTACTTCCAACTTACAAGATACCCCCTACGCCATAATTAATGCCGGGTCAAAACAGTTAAGCGCGCTTCGTATCAGTTCCCGGATTCATCATCTGCTTTTAAAACGTCGAAGGGACATCTCTGCATTTGACCAACAATACCCATCTTCTTCGGATTTCCATCGCATGACCCTTGCTCCCTTCTCGCCTTCTTCCCTCTCATTTCTCAGGCTTTCTCTACGCTCTTCCCTCCAAACCCTAATTTTCGCCATGGACGCAGCTCCCGAGCAACCCCGCCCTTTCTCCACCACCTCCGGCCCCCAAGATGCTCCGTCCGACGGCCGAGATCCCTCTCCCGAAGCCGAAGCCGACGAAGACGTCAAGTACGGATTCCACCGGGCCGAGATGTACCAGAGCCCTCTCGCCGGGACCGTCCATTCTTACGACTGTCACCTCTTCCTCTGCTACAAGAATCCCCAGAGCTGGCCCTCCCGCATCGAAAGCTCCGAGTCCGATCGCCTCCCGAGGCTGCTCGCAGCTGCCCTGAAATCCCGGAAAAGTGAAATTCCTAGAGAGGTGGGTGATTTGTTGGTTCGCCGGTCGATTTCCTTCCTGTCGTTTTCGTTTCCTTTCGTGTTTCCGTGTCCGATCTCGTCACTTCTTCTCCGAATTGGTGAAAATTCAAACTTCCATTCTTGTGGGGCCCATCCACCCATTTGTTGTTGATTAGATCGTCGGCTCCATCCGAAAAGGCATTAGCGCCGATACTCGGGAGCCAATGTGGAGTCGTGATTCCTTTTTCGAAACTCCGGCGGACTGCAACAGAACAAACGTGCATCGGTGACAAATTGTTTATGTGATGGGGCTATACGACATTCTGTGATTAACAATTTTCTGTCATTTTCATTCATGTGAAGATGTTGAAATTGCTGCTGTGGGTGTGATTTTAGTTGCACTCGAGGCCTTCGCTTAAAAACAATGACAATCAATTGTCAAGGGGGTAACTGGGTGACAATTTTTTTTTTTTTTTGTTGACGTTTCTAGATGGACGGCAGTTTTGTGGTCATTGTCGTGGATATGGTGAGAACCCAGCCGGAGGCGCACAGGATCTGTTTCTAGGTTGAGAAATTTCTATGGGATAGCTTCGCGTTGAAGGGCCCGAAGATGTTTTTTCGGTTGCAATTTGCAACTATTGAATGTTTCTTCTATATGTTAGCATGAGTTCAATTTCCTTGGAGTCTCCTTATAGGTCTGAGTCTTTGCCTAGGAAGACTTGCTTTTGCCAGGAATTTAGCTGGAGAATTGTATCTGTGAGACAATCCAGGGCCTCATTTGTATATTTTAGCTCACTGAATATGATTGTCTGATGGTCTTGAGTTTACTTGAGTCATCAGTCATCCATGATATCCACAATGCTTACGTATTATTATTATTATTATTATTATTATTATTATTTTTGACTGATATTATATACACCGGGACCTGATATTACAAATCAGTCCCATTCACAACCACAACCCTCACCATAGAAGGACATCTTATAAATACCCTTACACATAGGAGGGACAACTGTAAATTCCATTATTAGAGAACCGCTTAATAATTAACTCGCGTAGAGCAAGACTTGAACTAGGCACACCTCTTTTGCTCGCCACATGCCTGGACCAGCTGGGCTACCATCTAATTGGCAATGCTTATCTTTTTTAGTTTTGCCGTTGCCTTAGCAATAGCTCTATTCTTTGTTAAGAACCGCGTCATCTATGGTGGAAGATCTGAAAAAGGGTCCACGCTGCATCCATCAGCCACGAAAAGGCTTGAGTGTTGAATTTGCATAGATAACTTCATGCTTACGAAGTTGGGCCATAAGAACTGAAACTCTATGCGGTACCTTCAGAAGAAAAGATCAAGAATAAGATTGAGAATGCAAGTCATGCATTTCTGCTTCTGCTCCACTGTAACTGTAATTGACATTTTTTTTCCAATAATGACTGTAATTGACATCAAGCCGGAAAAAAAACTGTTCTTAGTTGTGTGGATGAATTCTTATTCTGATATCTGAATATCATCCTACAGATTTGTTTGACCATATGTCAAGGAGAAGATGGCACAGAGAATTCAAATGGGGATGTCTTAATCTTCCCCGATATGATCAGATATAGGTGACTGCAATTCTGTCTGTCTTCATACCCTTTTTTCTTTGTTTCTTTCAAGCATTTTTTCTTCTTATCTCCACTGTATGATCATCAGAGTTTTCATTGCTAATTTTTTTTTTTGGTTGCAACAGGGGTTTGACACACTTTGATGTGGATAATTTTGTTGATGATGTGCTCGTCAAAGGCAAGGAATGGAACTCTGGGAAGGCTGAAAAGTTGACAGGTTCCCATGTGTTTATCTGCTCACATGCCAGTAGGGATCGAAGGTGTGGTGTTTGTGGGCCAGTCCTTAATAAGAAGTTTGAAGAAGAGATTGAATTGCGAGGGCTGAAAGATCAAGTGGTTGTTAGTCCTTGCTCTCATGTTGGTGGACACAAATATGCTGGGAATCTGATACTGTTCAGTTTGAATAGTCATGGAGAAGTTGTGGGTCACTGGTAATTTCGTACCCATGTTTGTTTTTGTTGGTTCTTTTCTGGTTTTATTTCTTTTAAATGAGAAGTGAAAGTATGAAACACATTTTGTTTTCTGACTCGTTTTGTGATGCTTTGAATGCTTCTTAGGTATGGGTATGTGACTCCTGATGATGTACCAATCTTAATTGACGAACAAATTGTTAAAGGAGGGACTGTAGATCGGCTTTGGAGGTTTGGTTCATCTATGCTTTTGTCTCTGCTTTCTGTGCTTTGTACTTTAATTTTATGCGTTTCCTTGTCTTCTTCTAAGTTTACAATATGTTGAAAGATAAAAAGCTTGAATATAAGGAAAATAATAAACTGGTAGATGACTAAATTGGGTGAGTTAGAAAAAATTCAAGAAAAGGAAATTGATAGATAATTCTAGGTTCAATCTTCGTTTAGAAGAGAAAAAAAAAAATTAAATCATCAAATTGCAAGCTTGGCTGGAAAGTTGAAACCTGAACTCTGAGCTTAAGTTCAAGCTAGATCAGAGCTATTCTGTATTAGTCTATTATATTTTTAAGGGCTGTATGTATGAATGAAATGAATATTTGTCTGGATACATAAATAAATGAGACAATCTCCAGCTTCAACCAAGCTAAGTGCTTTAATCTTTATTGAGCTTAAAGTGATGATCTGAGCTAATATCTTATATGCTCAAAGTTAGCCAGCTTATCTGGTGAGCCTACATTTTAGGGTTGTGCTTGGCTTCGGATCTTAGGAAATCAAACTCAAGCTTGAGCTTTGTGGAGGCAAGCCAAGTGGGCTTCTTTGCCACCTTGCAGCTGCATTTACATTTGTTCAACTTCATGACTAAGTTGATTCTTTGGATTGGCATTGCTTTTAATTTCTACTGAACTCACCAATTTCTTGTTATTTACTTCCTTGTCTTTCCACTCATCTAGCTCCATATCCTTGTTCGGACTAAACTTATCCTATGAACATGTTTCTCAGCACTTTATAAATATTCTCCATCCAGCATCTTTCATAGCTATGTATAGAATTTTCCTTTTATTGTGATTTTTGACACCAACCTAGTACTACTGAAGTGCAATTTCATTTCTTCTACCAGAATTGAACTCTGAGCATCATCTCAACCATTCTCCTGACTCATGTTTTAACCAAGATTTTCCAAATGATCCTTTGGGTACTTTTCTGTAGTCTTCTCATTTCTGGTGTTGAATTATCTTTTGCCTTACTTAAAAAGAAAGTTTATCTTTTGTCAATGATGAGAAATATCTGGTGCCAAATGCATTGGTGGTACTACAAAATGCTATAATTTTTGTTTGATACTGTGAATTGTAATTCTTGATACAATTTGACCTCACAAACCTTTCATTCCTTTTTGGTTTTGATCATTTACAAAAGAAACAGTTCTTCCGATTTCTTCCTTTCCTTTCTGAAATCAAGTTGACCTTAATGTAAGTGGGCTTTCAACATCCCTTAATGACATTTGCTTTAGACCTCATCATCTCAAAAGCAGACATCAGTGCTTCTATTCTTAGAAATATCAGCAAGAGTGTAAGCGCATTCTGTCCATGGTTGTAGAATGTAGGTTTGATGATAAACACGTTGTTGATTTGAAGAATCTTGACAGTCAAGGTAAACTGCTATCTGCCTTATACCACCAAAGTCCAACAAGCTTCAGCATCATTCGAGTTTTCTTGTATATGAGAGTTTTGCATTTGCCAAGTATTCGATGTCAAGAAATAACTTTAAAATCTCTATACTAATTATCTACAATGAGTTCCCTTTGTTAGTTACTATTTCTTGAATTCCTAGTCTATTTTATAACTTCTTGTGTGCCATGGGCTTACAATCAGGAAAATAACCAAATGTTCTGGTACTTTTACTTGTAGACCCCCAATCTTTGTACATGTTACTGTGCAGAAGAATAAGAAAAGAAACCTGATTCAAAATAGAGAACCTGCATATTTTTTATGATAACTACCTGAACAAAGCATGAAAAAATTATGAATTAAGATTTATTGGCATATTGTCAGTATAATGTATAAGCAATGCATTTTTCGATGGTTATAACCATATGGTATGTGCAGCATCTGAAACTGCTACATGAATATTACTTGATTGCAGGGGTCAAATGGGTTCAGCAAAGCCAGAACAAGCGAAAGAAATTAATTCTGAACGTAGCGGCACTACGAAAGTGGAGAACAAAGCCGATGGCAATAGCCAAGGCATTGAGAAAGAAGGCATGAGCTGTTGCCAAGGGGCCAATGGATTTTCTTGTTGCAGAGATGAAAAGGTGGGCAGCGATGCCAAGGCCGTTACAGGTAATAACTGTGAACATGGTAGAGGAGCTGACGCAAAGAGCACAAGTAATGACAATGCATGGATGGCTACATCATGGTTCAAAACATGGGATCAGGCAGACACACTCGCTGCCTTTGCTGTAGTCGGAGCAGTGGCATCAGTTGCCGTGGCCTATTCTATTTACCGAAGGTCAGGCTGACATTTGTACTTCTTTGCCATCATTGCTTCATTTCAGGCTTACTACGGACCTGGAAGTGGATGGACCTATACAATACAAATACTACATTTGCTGAACGGTATACTATGAATATAGATTTTCTTCCACAGTCAGTGTATCGAATCATAAAATTGCTATCTTTTCTTCCATAGTGATAAGAAATGGAAGGAAACCTTTTTGGAGTAGGGTAGGAATAAGATATTTTTGTAGACTTGTTGCTCGGGACTTGAATGCCCTTTGTAGCTCTATTCTCCCGACTATGAAGAACAGCTGTAAGTTCAATTTATTGGACCATTTGCAGCTACAGAGAGAAAAATAATGTGCTTCGCTATTTTTGTACAAAAACTGACATTCGTGATAGAAGTTAGTTACTTCTATTTAGGGATCGAATTGGGTTGGGTCATATTGGATTAAGGTTGATTTTACCCTTAGCCTATTTGGAAAATTTCGTGTCCAACCTTATTTTGGGTTGGGACAAGGTTCACCCGATTCTAAACCTATGTTTTTGGTGTTTTTATTTTTTATTTTTGAAATTGTGTTTGTATTTCATAAAAACTACTTAAGAGTACAACAAGTTTATGTACAATAGATTTACAAGAAAACCTGGTGGAGATCCCCACCATGTATCTTTGTCTTTTTCTTTGCTTTGCTTGATTACAAAATCAGCAAGAAAATGAGCACACCACTTTCCTGTTTGCATAACATGCTATATTGTGGCCTCTTCGAATTTACTCTTTTCATTTTGATCTGTTCAATTCTCTCCCCAACTGCCGATAATACTTGGCTTCCTCTCATTCACTAAGTTTGCCACAATTAGCGAGTCATATTCCACCACTACGATGTTTATTTTCAGTTCTGCTGCCCACTGAAGAGTCCCCAACACTCCCACGGCTTCTATGTTTAAAGTATCCACCTCTCCCACACATAGGGGTGCAACTTAGTACTGGGTCACCGAACCTGCTCGATCAAACTTGGTTTCAAAACTAAATTTGGGTTTAATTTTTGATTTTTTTTTCAAATTAGACTCGATTTCAACCTGACCCGAGAAAACCCGAAACCGGTACCGAGTTTACATCAACTCAGTACCAAAACCCGACCTAGTCCGAACATGATATTCTCTATAATTTATTAAAATATTTATAGTTGTTTATGTATTAAGCATTTTAGTTATAATTGCAATAAAAGTTATTTTATATAATCATAACTTAGTTAAACTGTAAGATGTTTATTCTAAAACTTAAATATTATACTTGAAATATATTATATTTACATTAGCTTTATTTGTAAATAATTATAAATATACCAACTCTTTAAATTTATTACATATATATTAATTAACTATGTTAAATATAAGTTTCACTGTTATTAAACTTTAGATAATAATTTCATGTAATTTCATTTATTTTTCTTATCTTGATTTTTTAATAACATTACCTTAATTGTTATATATAAATTCATTACGTTCATTATATTTAGAATTATTTTTTAATTAAAAGATTAACTTTTATCAAAATTAAATATATTATAAGTCGTATGAATATATTCACATGTAATTATTCATGTGCTAATAGAATAATGTTTTAAAAAAAGTATTATTTCTATTAGTAATTTCAACTTCTATTAGTTTGAGAATAACTCGAATTTCAACTCAAAACCAAGATCGAACTAATACTAACCCGGTTTGAATCCATCATGAACTCAAATTCTAATGTTAAGGTTTAGGTTTGGGTTCACATAAACCCGGTAGGCTTAGGGTTTGGGTTCGTTTAAATCTGGTACAATCCGACCCGAGTTGCACTCCTATCCACACATTGCCATCCCTATTGCAATTTGAGGAGAAAGTTTAGGTCAATTTTAAAACTTTTGGTATTTTAAATACATAATTTAATACCTCATTTATATCAAACTTACATGTTAATTATCACGACATAAGCTTTTAAAAATTAAATTAGAGTATAATTAACTATAAATAATATAAATTTTTTTATTAAATAAGAGTAAGATAAAAATATGTTTATAAGATTTTAAGAGTCCGGTTTGTACACATCTAGATGTATTACTTCACTTGGTACTTCTATCTAGTTTAGACCCTATTTAATGATTTTGTTAAATCCAATCAATCTATTGTATTTAACACTATTTATTTTATTTAGATACAAAAAATTATCTTAATTCATAACTTGTGTCATTCTCAAAATTAACAATCACTTAAGAGTGACTTTAAATTCATTAAAAATGATTCTGTTTATTATAAGGACTCATGGGATCTCAATTTAATATCTAAGACATTTACAATATTCATCCTACTTAAATTAATGATTTTATAAAATTTTATAATATTCTAAAACTTTGATATATGGATTCAACTGATTTTCTAAATTTGCATATAATTTTGTACATTTTTAGAAGATGTGATATACACATACATCCAATTGATATGATTTTTGGTATCTAAATAAAATAAATGGTGATAAATATAATGGATGGATTGAATTTAGCAAAATTATCAAAATAGGGCCTAAACTAGACGAGAGTAACGAAGTGAATTGGTACATTCAGATGTATAGAAGCCGGACTCAGTTTTTAATAAGTTGGTATACATGGCTAGTTAGTTATTACAACATATGATTTTAAAAATTGAATTAGAGTATAATTAACCATAAATAATATAAATTTTTAAAAGAAAATAAGAATAAGATAGAGACATATATGATTTCTTAATAAATGAATATATATACTGGGTGGGTTAGGTCTATTCCGGTGATATGGTCCACTTACCTGAACTTATTTTTGGATTCAGACTTTTTTTTTTTTGTTAATGGAATTAGACCATGTTTTTGAATCTGCCTTTTCCTCAACTTGTGAAAACATTAGTTTAACTCAGCAAAAATGGCTTGAGTTGGGCGAGTCACGGGTTGACCCAATTTGCACTCCTGCATGATGCACTTCAACCGGAATGAGAAGATTATGGAAAAAGATTTCCAGAGTCCGAAGCGCGACAGAATCAAATGATTGGCTCTTCTGGTAAATGGTTGTTCAGTTGATTTGATGTTTTGATGATTACTAATGATAACTGCAGTAACAACTAACAAACCTTGGGGTTGACATCGGGTAGTGGCGAGAGAGACAGGTCAGATGATTGATACATCCATGGTAGTAATTTGTTAATTTCTGTAAGTAAAATGAAAAGTGCGGCCTTTCGGAAAATCTGCTAAGAATTGAGATAGATTTTGGCTAAGCTGGGAGTCTAAAATCACAATTTACTGAAAGTGCAAATATCGATTTGTTTATTATGCTCTCGTCCAAAATTGGAAGAATAGTACTCCCAGACAAAAAAGTAAAATATAAAAATGGAGAAATAGGAGAAATTCTCTTGGCTACATGGTAATCCGCTTGCGCTTTATAATAAGAAAATGAGACTGAGTTGCGTCGGGCGCAAAGGCAGTGTTGCCACATGACTCGGGTTTGAAACTTGCCAAATGTTGGGGTGAGTGTGGGAGTATTAACAAGATGTCTAAGCGTGAGAGTTATGAAAGGGTTTAATTTGTAATATCACATGTTATACTATGTATAATATCAATAAAAAAAGAATATAAGACTATACTACTCTTAATTTTTCCAATTTTTCCAAGCATGGAGTGGTGTATACAAACGATTGCTTTTTTTATTATTATTATTTTTAAACATTCTTTTACATCTAAATTATGTAAAATATAAATTAATATATATTTATAATGGTAAAAATCACTTTAATTGAAAATTTATATACCATAAATATGGCTTATGATCTTGGACTTATGTTTGTCCAGGCTAAATGATTTATTTCTTTTTTTATGAAAATATATTTTTGAATAAATATATTTGACTAATATATCAAGTTTTATAATTTTTTAGATGAGTATATATGTAATTTTTAAAAATGTACATTTTGGGAGTATTTAAGACTTTTTTCCCGGAAAACGTTGATTTTTCAAAATCAAAATAATATATAATAGGGAATTCTTCTACCCAATCAGTTGTAAAATACAACCGCTTGAATTTTGATTAAATTTTTTTTTTTCATTTTTTTAGCTCCAAGCGCCATGCATTGTGTTCTCTTCTAATGATATTTGTATGATATAAAAAAATCATTTCAATTACATTTATACATAATCCACAACAAGTATAAATGCACAAGATTCTTTAACTTTATATTTTAAAAGATTATTCATCATAAAAGTTTTCAATTCATTTAAATGAATAGTTTTCAAAATGATGCATGATGCGCGAATTGAATGTCCCAAAAATTCGTAACTTCAGTCAATTATATTGTATGTTAAAACCGATTGCATTGAAGGATTCCTCTTATATAATACGAAAAAAATTTCAAAATATTTGATTTTTAGCAATATAACAAAGTAAATTTGAATGAACATACAAGGTTTGGCCAAAATTTGTAACGACTTTTATAAAAAATATATACATACCTACAAGGTTTAAAGTACATACAAACCCTAAACCCCTTTTAAAAGTGAGAAAAATATCCTTGTAAATAACGAAATGAAAATATAAAAATTCTTTAAAACGTAAATATTTTTTTCAAAAATTCTTCACATTAAATATATTTGTCGGAAGTGAGGACTATTCGTAAAAAATTTTTTTGTTGGCTTTTAAAGGTATTTTCTTTTATTTTGAATAAATGAAAAAATTTAAAACATCAAAAAATTTGTTTTTTTTACAAATATTTCTCAATGAGGAATTTTTGTAAAAATTAATTTTTTTAGTAGTTTAAAGGCATTTTCTTATATTTTTCCTAGTTTATTATTTATAGAATTATTTTTGTCATTTTCAAAAAAGTTGTAGGGTTTATAAGTACACCTTCCGTTTCAGGTAAATTTATAGGTATGGACGAGAAGTTTACAAAGTCACTACGTATCTGCAATTTGGCCTAAACCTTATGGATGCAAAAACCTCTTACAAAATTACGTAAAAAGTGAAAAAAAAAATAAAAACAACAAATCACTTCCCCTCTTTTTATTTGGATTCTAAGAATCTACTTCCTAATTATGAAAACTTTGTTAGCTCAATCAGCCATTTTCAAGTGTTTAGATTCGAATTTCACCCTAGGATCTTCCATGTTAAATCACTAAGAAAAATAAAACCATAAGCGGAAGCGTAACCGAATTTATGGAAGCAGTTATTCTTGAATCTTGTGGTTTCTGGGTCTTCCAAGTTAATGTCCTAGTGTTTTCTGGAGAAGACAACTCCTCTTTTCCAATGACGTGATGTTAGAAAAGAAACCCTAATAGGTGCATAACTTGGGGATCACAACCATTTATATAAGAAGCCTATCTTTCGTATTTCTAATTTAGCCCATCATAAAAATAGAAATTAGAAATTAGGCTGTAGGATTTCTACGCATAGGAGACCCATACTTTATTAGATGATTTAGGCCCATAAAACCTTATAAGATCACTTTAAAAATTGGGCTACTATTTATGATAGCGTATATATAATTAATATATATGTGTGTCCAATATTCCAACAATCTCCCACTTGGACTGCATATATTTTATAATTATATATATAACCTTATGAGCTTAAAACCTTTTGCTATTATACCAAAAATCATCTCCGAACAATCTCGTCCATTAGTTATGCCAATATAGAATCAAGGCGGCCTTTGTTACATTTATCATAACTAACCCATCCATGATCACATATATCGAACATAACGAAACGACGTAGATCAGGTATGGATGCGTAACATGAAAATTATATGTAATGTAATCTAACATGCCTATTTCCAATTGATCTGACTTATTTGGTGAGATCAAACAAAAACTAAAATACTGAATAACCAAAATATCGAATATTTTATTTCTGCAGAAAATATCCATAACCACAGTAAAGTGTCCAAACTAGAAAAGCAAATAAATACAAATTCTCACCTAATTAACAAATCATTAAATGATACAATACCCGTGTGAGCAGTACGCTCATGAAAGACCATAAGGAGTTACCTTTAGTAAGTAGATCCATAACTTTGGAGTTTGTCACAATATGCTTTATAGACACTTTATTTTCCTGAATCCTTCCCTTAACAACCGTGAACATTGTTGAACTCCTGTTGTTCTTGGAATATTAGACTACTAATTTATTGTCGCAAAATAACTTAAGTGGTCTTTTCATGATATCTATATTTTGCAGCCCTGTGACAAAATTCTGTAGTCACATTCCATAATTGGATGCCTTATAATATACTATAAACTCTGTTGTCATAGTTGAAAAACTATAATTGTCTGTTTAGCACTTTTTCCTAATATAGCTTTTCCAACAAGCAGGTAGATATAGCCTGAATTAGATCTGAAACTGTATTTGCATCCAATAAAGTCAAAATCTGAATACTAGATGATCTATAACTTATCTGACTTTTTGTATGTGGACATTAGGGGTGTAAATCAGGTCGGGTTGACTCGGGTTAGGACAAATACAACCCTAACCCACCTTGTAAAATTCCAACCCAACCCTACTTTCAACCCTACTTTTCACACCTTAACCCAACCATATTTCAACCCACCTCAAATTGGTTCGGTTCGGGTTAGAAATCGGGCTAATAGATTACACATATTATCAACGTTAATTAAGCTTTTGTTCACCCAAATTTCTAAAATAACAAAAGCAATGATAATTATAAAAATAATAAGTACTAATAAAAGTTCTACGTACCTCAAAAGTGGAGGATAAGTTTAGTAATTGATTCAATTTTTTGCTTTTGTATTCTTTGAGCAATCGATGTTCTTTGCAAATCAAAAAGTAAAAACCAAGTAAAAGTATTACAGTAAATTATGCAAAATAAAAAAACAAATATCATAATCGTACTTACCTTCTTAGTCGGCTTCCAATCAAAGCTACAAACATCTCAAATTTCTAATTGACCTGTTCGGTTATTCCAAATCACCAATGCAAGCAAACATCTAAACAACCTCTTTACAATGCAATATAACCAAATAATCCAAACACAATTTCACAACTAATTAACCAAATATATTTTTAAACCAAATAAATTCAAACAACATTTCACAACCAAATAGTCAAACATATTTTCAAACTCCACACAATTTTATTTAAATATCCAAACAACATGAATGAAATACACTCTCATAAACATATCCAAATACATATCTTATGAAATCGGGTCGGGTCGACCGACCCCCTAACCCAGCTCAAACCGATTCTTAAAATCGGGTCAGGTTGAACTCGATTTTCAAAAACCGAATTTCCAAAACCTCAACCCAACCATGGTATAAATCGGTCCGGGTTGATGTGGGCTCGGGTTGAACCTGACCCTATTTACACCCCTAGTGGACAGATAATATTTTATTCTCTAAAAATGCTTTAAAACTATTTGGCCGCTTCTTAAAGATCCATTCATGAATTACTTAAATATCTGTCCAACATCCCAACAATGTACGCAGTAACTGAATGCATACAAGCCTGAGATTCAAAACCTGAGCATATATCAAACTTCTCAATGCTAAAGCATAGGGAGTCCTTTTGCATTTCCTTAAATTTAAGATCATTCTTGGGATACTCATCTAGAAAAAATTAATTTTGTTTCATTTAGCAAGGATGTATTATCTAATTTGCAATCCTGCATACCAAGTATCTTAAATATTTTCTTAATATAAGTCTTTTGTGATAATCTAGGAATACGTCAAGAATAATCATGATATATCTAAATTCCTAATACAAAACACATTTTTAAGATTTTTTCGTTTTAAATTTTTTTGACAAAAAATATCTTAATTTTATGTAATAAACTTATATTTATGCAAAAAATATTTTCAATGGCATCCATTTTTGAAGTTGTTGAGCTTGATTACCAAGAATTACTTGTTTATCAACGATGTCTTATAGATTTCTCTTTAAAGACATAGTCACTAACTTTATCTCTCCTTCAAGCTCAATATCCTCAAAGAACTGACATTTTTGGTCTCAAAAGAACTGAATGTGAGATCATAGGATTTATATCCTGAAATCGTTCAGCGTATCTAATAATATTTGAATTCAAAATGGAACTAAATTAACTATTTTCAAATGAATAAGAACGACAAAATTTATTTAATATAGAAATAGAAACCATATTCCATTAAAAAAATGGTATCATATGTCTTTTTCAAATTCAAATAAAATTGAGTTTTTAATAATAATAACTTAATTCGTACACCTGGAAAAGTATTCTTAAGGCGCGTGATATGATTCATTCTAGATGTAAGTGAAGGATTGGTAACGGGAGAAGGGTTCGTTTCTTCAAGGATGTTTGGTTGGATGCTGGGGTGAGTAAGGCGGGACCACTTTCATTATCCATCCCGGAGGACGTATCGGTGAGTCATTTTATTGATGATGGGATCAACGGATGGAACAAAGATAGGGTTTTGGCTGCTGTCGGGGAGGAGGGGTGGCAGGTCATCAGCCTTGTTCCCCTCCCTCGTCAGCCTGAAGCGGATTGTATCTTCTGGAAACACGAGGCGAATGACCAATTTTCTGTTAAGTTGGCTCATAGATGGCTCAAGGCAGTGATTGAAAACCCTCTTCTTTCAGGTTGTTATAGGGCCATTTGGAGGACAAAGCTTCCAAGCAAGATCTTAATTTTTGAGTTTTTTGCAAAAGTGCTTCTGTCTATTAGTACTGGGTTCGACTCGATCCGGAATTGATTAGTATCGGTACCCGGGTTGACCAGACCGGCCCTCAAAAAACCGGCTCTCTTTACACCATTAAAGACTGATTTTCTTTACAAAAATTTAATTTTTATGGTATTAAATAACCGTCAAAGATATGAAAATCCAAATTATTTTAATAAGAATGACAACATTTCTTTTAAAAAATCTAGTTTACCTAATTTGTTTAGAATTATTTAGTTAAGTAAAAAATCGAGTTTCATCTAAATAAAAAATAACATGGGCCATTTTAAAATACGTGAAATTAATATGATAAAATAATTTGATTTATATACCAGTTTCAATTTCATATATTTAACATCTAAATTGTGTAAAATATCATTCCTAGGTGGATAAATGATTCCTTAAATTATCATTATTACATTTTAATACGTTTATAAATGAATTTATGCATTTTTTTTACAATATCTACATAATTATATATGTTTTTAACCAAGTATAACTTGTCTGAAAATTTGATTAAAATGATTTTTAGTACCATATTAAAATAAATAATTTGCCTCATAAAATTTTCATGAATAATAATAGTCACTAATATGTACTTATTTGAGATTCCAAAAAAATAAGAATAGGAAGTTTTATGAGATATATATATATATATCTATTTTCAAAGCTTATATATATATATATTTGCAATGTAGATACGGAAAACTTTAAAATATAAGATTTCATATTTTTTATGAAAATAATTAAAATAGACCTACAAATTTTTTTGTTGGAGGTCATAAATGCTATTTACATCCATCTTTTCTTAAAAAATTGCTATAATGATATCTTTTTTCATTTGCTTTAAAAGAACATTTTCTAATAAAATGACATGTAAGAGTTAAAGCATTCACATCATAAGGTCCGTCACATAAAAAATAAATGAAACAAAAATAATTCTATTTTTAACCTTGTCCAGACCTACTCTGACCTGGACATAAATTAATGAGACAGTTTAATATCAAATTCAACCAAAATTGGAATATATAAGGTCAAAATTAATACTGGGTTTACATGTGGCAATAATAATAGGACCATCATCATTATCGCCGTTTTTAAATTTATTGTAAAAGTTTTCTCTATATAATTATTTTAAAATTTATTGCAGAAATATTCTCTATACAATTATTTTAAATTTATTATAGAAATATTCTCCATATAAAATTATTTTTAACTTTATTGTAGAACGTTCTCAATATAATTATTTTAAAATTTAAAATTTAAACTTTATCATAGAAATGTTCTCCATATAATTATTTTAAAATATAAAATTATTATATAATTTTTTATATAATTATTTTAAATTTATTGTAGAAAATGTTCTTCATATAATTATTTCAAATTTTATAGTTTTAGATTTATTGTGGAAACGTTCTCTATATTATTATTTTAAAATTTGTGTTTTTAAATTTATTGTAGAATCATTCTCCACATAATTATTTTATAATTTATATTTTTAAATTTATTGTAAAAATATTTTTCATATAATTATCTTAAAATTTATATTCTTAAATTTATTGAAACAGTTCTCCATGTAAGTATTTTTAAGTTTATATTTTTAATTAATTTGAAAAAACAACTAATTTTTTTGAACGACCCTATCCGACGGAACCAAATTTAATGTTACGAGCTTTGGAACCAAGTTCTACTTGTAACTAAATGCATTGTATTAAAATAGGTACTAGTGCGTGTGCGCCTCTATTAGAAAGTGAAATATTTTTAAGACGATAAAATTATATAATATGACAGAGATAAAACATGAAAAAAATATATAAAAAAATATTTTTCTTGATTTCTTTATTAGGCCATTTCAAAACCTAACGTAGAAAATTTTAATTTTTTTGATTACTAATTTTTTAACTCAGTCTGGTCTCTTTCGAACCCGGCTCGGATCTACTTTAACCCGGACCAAAATTGGTAGGATAAAATTCAGTACCGAGTTCGAGGTACCGGGTTCCTCACACCCACAGATGGTAGTCATGGAAGGCTGGAAGAAGAGGTTTCAGCCACTAAGCTGTCTTTGATTTGACAGAAAACTTGGAAAATGAAATCCTCCTCCTCCTCCTCCTCCTCCTCTCCACCTCACTCCACTGCAGAAGCAAGAAGCAACTATGGCAGAACATGTTGTTTTAATTGCAGTGGCGAAGCACACTGCCGCGGTTGGGCAGCAGCTGACGCTCTTCGGCGGCGCCAAACACCATTTGGAAACCCTGAAAGTCCCCTTCGACTCCATTCTCATCGTTCTCGCCGACGCCGAGAACAAGCAAGTCTCCAGCAGGAGCGTCCGGCTGTGGTTTTCCCGGCTCAAAACCGTGGCTTACGATATCGATAACCTGCTCATCGATTGGCGAGTGTCGAGCCTGGAGAAATTCGACGGAATCGATGAGCTGGGCCGCCGCAGATGCTTCCCGTTGCCTTTTGTCCCTCTCGATTGGGCACGCTCCCGTTTCAAGCTTGTGTGCCGCGTTCAAGAGATTCAAGAGAGGTTGGACGAGATTGCCGCAGATAAGAATCGTTACAAATTTATTCCGATAGGCGGTTTTTGCGGGCATCGCGCTTTGGTCGCGATAAATTGGCCTCAGACGAGGTCGCTCATGGAGGAATCTGGAATTGTTGGGAGGGACGATGACAGAGTTGTTCTGGTGAAGTGGGAGCAGGAGGAGACCGCAGGAGGTTCGTGTGATCGCGGTGGTGGTTATCGGGGAATTGGGGAAAACCACCTTTGCGCGCAGCTTTACAATGATGGGAAGGTGCATAATCGCTATGAGAACGCTCTGTATTGGGTCTGCGTGTTTGAGGGTTTCCATGTCGTTGGGCTCACGAGAGCGATTCTAGAGCAGGTGAAAGGGGCGAATTCTTCCCTCTCTCAGCTTGATTCCTTGCACAAGGACCTTCTCCAAGCCCTAAGAGGGAAGCGTTTCCTGCTGGTCCTGGACGATGTCTGGAACGGCGATGTAAGCAAGTGGTAGACTCTATGGCTTCCCTTGAAGAGCGGGGTTCAGGGGCGGCAGAATCTTGGTCACGACCCCCAGCGACAAGGTAGCAAATGCCATGAATGCTGCCCACATTCATGAGCTAAGAGGTCTCTCCCAAGATTATTCTTAGAGGCTATTCAGCATCACAGCTTTCACGGGGAGGAAGGCTGGGGAGTGCCTGGATTTGAAGGATGTAGGAAGAGAAATAGTAAGCAAGTGCAGAGGTGTGCCTCTTTCCATTAAGGTGATGGGCAGTGCAATGAGTTCCAAAAGGATTAGGGCAGGCTGGCAGAGGATATTGGATAGTGAAATGTGGTCATTGCTCCAAGATGCTGATGAAAATTTACCAGCTCTGTTGGTAAGTTACTATAATCTCCCAGCTCATTGGAAACAATGTTTTGCATATTGCTCGATATATCAGAAGGACGAAGTGATGAGAAAGAATCGCCTGGTTAAATTGTGGATTGCTTAGGGTTTCATTCAAAGACAAGGAAATTGGGAGATAGAAGTTATTGGGCTCGTGCCAGCTGAATCTTGGTAACGACCCACAATGACAGGGCTAGCAAATGCCATGAATGCTGTCTAAATTCATGAGCTAAAAGGTCTCTCCAAAGATCATTCGTAGAGGCTGTTCAGCATCAGAGCTTTCGTGGGAAGGACGGACAAGGAGTGCCTGGAGTTGGAGAGTGTAGGAAGAGAAATAATAAGCAGTGCAAAGGTGTGCCTCTTTCCATCAACGTGATGGGCAATGCATGAGTTCCAAAATGACTAGGGTAGATTGGCAGAGGATATTGGATAGTGAAATGTGGTCATTGGCCCAAGTTGCTGACGAAATTTTACCAGCTCTGTTGGTAAGCTACTATAATATCCCAGCTCATTCGAAACAATTTTTTTTGCGTATTGCTCAATATATCAGAAGGATGAAGTGATGAGAAAGGATGGCCTGGTTAAATTGTCGATTGGTATTTTCATGATTTAGTGGCATGGTCCACGTTTGAAGGAGTCACTGTGTAGTGTGTACAGACATGGAACTAAATGCAAGATGCATGGCCTCCTACATGATCTGGCTGGATTCATTGCAATGGATGAAAACTGCATCTTCACAAGTGAAAAGTCCAATCCATGGCCAACTGATGTCCGCGATGCGTGTTCTCAAAAAAAAAAAAAAAAAAAAAAGTCCACGATGCGTAGATTCTCTATCACCATAGCTCCAACATTCCAACTCCTTTTCCCAGTGCCAACAACTTACGGGCTCTCTCGCCAAACAAAATTCATATAGCCTACCAAAACCCTTGCTGATTTGTCTCTCCATGTGCCATTCCTTAGGGCCATATGTTTTACAAACTCACATATTTAAATGCTACCAGAAGCCATCGGGAAAATGAAGCACTTAAGATATCTTGATGTTTTTGGTTCAGACATACTAGAGTTGCCAGAGTCAATCTGTCTTCTCTGGAATCTGCAGACCCTGGACCTCACTAATTGTTTTTTGCTGCAACGATTACCAACAGGCATGGGTGCAATGGTTGGCTTGAGGGATCCTGAAATTGAAAGGACTCTTCGCCTTGATTACCTGCCTAAAGGGTTCGGCAGAATTAGGGGACGTTTGGTGATGTGTAAAATTGTGGAATTATGGGAAATGGAAAAGGAAATATTTTGAGAAATGTGTGATCAATAGGAAATAATAAAGGTATAGTTGGAATAAATAGGTTTGTTGGAGAATAGTTGTATAAAGTGTCAAGCAAAGAAGAAGCTGAAACGGCAAAACTATGCCAAAAGTCAGACCTTACAAGTTCCTAGACATGTCCGGAACCGACAATGCAGGAAAAGACAGCGTAGACAACGTGAATGTAGAGGAATTTTGAATATGTTGCATTTCCTAGACATGTCGAGAACCGACAATGCGGGAACAGACAGCGTGGACAACGTGAATATAGAGGAATTTTGAATATGTTGCATTGACAATTCAAAGTTGCCAAGTTGGCTGGAAGACAGGACTTTCTCAAAGCTAACTGCATTGGAAATAAACTGTATCCCCCACTATGGAGAGAATCTGCCTGGGCTTGGAAAATTGAAGATTTGAATGCTTTGACCCGTCTACCTAATTCTCTAGGACGACTCGAGTCATTAGAGAATTTTACAATCAGCTCCTGTGAGAAGTTGTATTGGCTAAGACAGCTCAAGGCACTCAAACACTTTTGAGTATCAAGCATTGCGAAACATTGGGGTCACCACCTCATGGGCTGCAAGACCTTTTCCTTCTCCAAGAGTTAAGAGATCTTTGGCTGTCCATTCAGAGACGCAAGAGAGGAGGTGAAGGTTTGCACAACATCCCACACGTCCCCAATATCACCATCAACTCTCATAGGATCTCGTTTCCAAAAAAAAAAAAAAAAAAACTTCTCATAGGATCTAAGTGACATGCATCAAATAGGCAAGTTTCAGATTCCAATCTACTCTCACTCTCTCTCTCTAGATGGCTCACCACCCCAACCTGGCCAATGACCACGCAATTCGAGCTTCAAAGCCATTGTAGCAGATTTCCCACCTAACTGATCCCTCAATATGGAATTGAATGAACCTACCCATAACAGGGGACTGCAGGAATCAATCATAGATTGCCGTTGCCCAGAGGTACCCCGGAGTAAAATCATGACTTGCAAGTAATCAATCAATTCAATATAGTAACTAATTGTGACAATATGTATATGAAAGATTAGTTTTAATGTAGTAATACTGCGTATACAGATTATCATGTTAAATCGACTATGACAACATTTGCTTTAATTTCGAGAGCAGCTGCACTTTTTATTTCGAGGTAGGCTAGTCATTGAAAAAAACATTTTAAAGAGATTTGAAAGATACTAAGAACAGGTTGAGTCAGATTGAAGGCACACATTAATCCTAGCCAATCTAACTTTTTGAATTGGTCGCATTTTTCAACTGGAAAAACAAAAAAATTACCCTATCTAACCGAAATGGCATTTAACTTATCTTTAATATCATGTTTTTTTAGTCATCATCAGTTATACTTTCCATCCTTTAACTTTCATCCGTTTATCTAAATTTGTTTATTGGGTTCTACTTCCAGAACCGGTTCCGATGCTTGCGTGGAATCATCTAAGTGATTTTCACTTTTTTGTATGAATCAGATAATTATATTTCTTTATAACTATTACAACTTGTACAAAAATTTGGTTGCAATGATTTACGGTAACATAATTATGTAATCCACGTTAGTAAGAATTTTAAAGACAGACAGTTGGGTTTTGATTTAATCCTCACACGGGCTCGAATTAAAAGATTCCACAAATTCACTTCCAAAAGTAGGAGTGAAGCCCTAATTTATTTTTATCTTTATTCATCCTATCTACAACTATTCTCTTGTTCTTCATATTAATAAATTTTCTGTTTTACTTCACCCCTCAAAGCGTAGTATACAACTTGGTCGGTTATATTTTGGTTGTTAGCTAACTCTAACTCATTTAAAAAGCCTCAAATATAATTGATTTGAATTCTTTCATAAAAAGCTCAAGCTTAAGTTTAAAACCTTTTTAAGTATAAATGGATCGGATTATGGGTTAATGATGAGTTGGTAACACGAGTTGAAAAGAAGTTATTTTACTCGAATAGTTTTATCAAAATTATAAATATACTTTCATAGTTTCAGAAATTGTAAATAATCTCATATAGTTTTACCTTAATTGCAAATAATCCCCATGCCATTGTAACATCATCATGACATGAGTATATTTGCATATGCAAACTACATAGTGTATTTGCAATTTCAGAAATTAAGTGATATATTTAATTTTTGCAAATAACTCATACATAGTTTAACCATCACTGTAAATAATCCCTATGTCATTATAACATTGTCATGATATGAAGATATTCGCAAAAATATGCAAGCTATATGAATATATTTACAGTTTTGATCAAATTAAGAGGGTATATTTGCAAATTATCATAGTAAAAATAACAATTATAAACTATTTAAAATCTAATTCTAAACAATAAAAAAGATTTCTAATGTTATCAATTTACTTCAGAGATTTGATTGAAATTGCAGGTGTATCATGATTTTTGTAAAATTTATTTCCATATCCACAAAGTTCGCATAAAGTTGCACCCATGAGACATATTACTTTCAGTGAGAAATCTTTTCAAATGATGAAAATACCCTTATAATAAAATTATAACATGCACCAAAATACCTTTAAAATATATCTAGAAATTTATTTAAAATATTTTTATTTTAAAGGTATTTTTTCATTTTATAATTTTGTTTGTTTATATGGGTATTTTTAAATTTTTTTTTTATGAAAAATGATATTCAATGGTGACATGCTCCACAATTTCCAACAAACCTTACATAAGTATGAATGCAAAAACCCTAACAAATAATCACACATAATTTATAAAATAAACATCAATAAAAATGTAAACTCTTTTACCTTGTGGATTGTAATCGGGTAATGATATGAGTTAATGAGTAAAGTTGATGGGATCATGAAGTTTTTCTTATGTGCATTTAGAATAGTCTGAACTAATATTTCATTTAAGCTCTGGGACATCTTTATAAATTCCTTACAATATTCTAACACACATTTAATAATATTTTTAATTTAACCATAAGACAGACACTTCCACATAATTGGAGAGACTTGATGCCACCACACCTATTTCTCTAGCATGTTGTTTCGAACACCCGACCTCATGAACGAGGGCTACAGGTGTTACCAATTGAGATGAATAAAAAAGAAAGGCTTATAGAAGATAAAATTAAGGTTGCTATTCTCTCACCTTAATTTCTCCATCAGAGTCGGAGGAGTTTACTCTTTCTGTATCCAGAAAGATACACCGGAGAATAATGACCGCGGGTCATCTTATATATTTAAGAGATCACGAATTAAATATATTTCACCAAAACAACCAATATCTGCGCCACTAAAGCCTGAAATCAAACAAAACAATAAATAAAAATACACACGGACTGTACGGGTCTTATTTTATACGAATTTTTTATATACATATTTTGGTCTATTTCAGGAATCTTTCCTTAAATTCTATTTCTAGCTCAGTTGTATGGGATTATTATTTTTTTTTTTGGATAAAAAGAGGAAAATCATTCTATCCCTACATCCTTTCAATATTAAAGGGTATAGGGATAGAAGACTCATCGCAATTCATTGTCAAAAAATTGTCTGTACAAATTTTTCCACCAATAACACTGGGAGGGTTACCCCACCAATATTGATGGTCCTTAAAAGAATACAAAAACAATTCGGCTAAGTAGTGGGCTACAGTATTACCTTGCCGAAGGACATGATGTATCGAAAATGAAGCATTGTTAGCGAGGATGGACCTGATCTCATCAATTATAAAGCCCATGTCAGAAGTAATAGGGACCGAATTTGATATATAGTTGTATAAGATGAGAGAATCGGTTTCGACCTGTACCCGGTTTAGTCTTAGTAGGAGCACCCACCTGAGTCCCAACAGGAAAGCAGTAGCCTCCATGAAAAGCGGCTCCTTCATCCCAGTCCGTTTCCATCCGCTAGCCGCAACAGGAAAGCAGTAGCCTCCATGATATATAGTTGTATGGGATAATTAAGTTTGACATGCTGTATTAACTCATGATTAACTAATCTATTTAACTGTGATAAACGGTGGTTTGAAGAATCTCAATACCAGTTTCCCCGAAATATATAGTTCAATCAACTGGGGAACGGGATTAATCCTGATTAATCCAGTTATACCCTTTGGAGTAGTATACCAAATTCACCAAATTCACCAAATTCCAATCCCACCGTGTGATTGTGACTAGCTACCCTCTAAAATAACGTGCGGCCGGCTCGAAAGAACGATTCCAGGTGGAAAAAGTCGAGCAGCTGAAGAGAGTTTTCCAACAGAGCTAGCCCAGTATGGGCCCCAATGACGTGAGAATGTTCTGTATTATTGGTTCGAGTTGAACTTGAGCAAGTTTGGTTTGGGATTGATTTTACCACCGTTTTATTCTCAGAAACTCCTCATCTATCTTTATATTATTACAACGAACTCCTGTTCTATTACATTTTTAGGTTATATCGGTTCTAAGACTACTATATTTTATTTTCTAAGGTCGAGTCAATTCTAATTTCAATTCTACATTAGTTCTTTAAAATAATTTTTTTATCATATTTGAAAACTATAATTTTATTACTTATCTTACTTAAAAACCCATAATCAAGATAATAATAATAATAATATAATTTTAAAATATATTTATTAAATTTACTAAATAATAGATAAATTAAACAAGTTTCTATATATTTAAAGAATATATTACGTTTCTCATTATAAAAGATATTTTATAAAAATATACTAAACATATATTAGCAATTTGAGTCGATTTTGAATACTTCAACCTAAGAACTTATTCTACTTTAATTGATCTATTTTTAAAACTTAGAACTTATCCTACTCTACTCCTATAAAAATAAAAATTTTCCTTACTCATTTTAGGACACAGAAGTATCAAATCGCAGGTTGCAACTCGGTGTACAACCCACTAGCTAGTTCACATTGGCGTATACGTGCATGATTCATAATTCGAATCCTGAGAAGTGATTTAATATTTGGTTTCCATGTAATGT
Organism: Annona cherimola; assembly: GCA_030490835.1. NCBI lineage: Eukaryota > Viridiplantae > Streptophyta > Magnoliopsida > Magnoliales > Annonaceae > Annona > Annona cherimola. Next base: position 72,169,218 of record CM059971.1, read on the forward strand.
AATGTCAGGAGCTGTATGCAATATTCCTCGTCCCCTTTCATACTCTTTCTGATTCCATTTCCTCCCCAGCTATAGCCTATAAAAATACATGTATGCAGCTATGACGTAGAAAGCAGTAGCAGTAGAAACTAACGCCGTCTATCTTGATTCTAGAGGAATGAGCAAGCTGGAAAAGCTATGACGTAGAAAGCAGTAGCAGTAGAAACTAACGCCGTCTATCTTGATTCTAGAGGAATGAGCAAGCTGGAAACGGGAAAAAAAAAATGATTAAGGTGATGACAATCTGATCTGGTATATGTGAAACAGTCAGAAGAGAAGGAAAATACAAACACAGAGAGACAAGAAAGTCAAAGATGGAACAAAGAAGAGAAGAACAAGATGAACGGCAAGTTTTATTTATTTATTATTATTAATTACTTAGCAGCATTTGGAAGGAATTGAGGAGGTAAAATGCGTGGCGTGTCAGAAGTACACAAACTATGACAAAAGCATCCTTCGCACACCGACTTTGATCTTATGCTCCCGGACGCATACATCCATTTTTTTTTTTTTTGAAATTCTTTTTACAATAGTATTAATCTGTGTGTATTTAATACGTGTATAAATTTTTATCATTTTTGGAGTATTTTAGATATTTATTTTTAATTTTTGAAAATCAGTGACATTTTAGGTAATTTAAAGTTACCTAAGATGCCACTGATTTTCAAAAATAAAAAATAAATATCTAAAATACTCCAAAAATGGTAAAAATTTATAAAAATGTTAAATACACTTATATTAACAGTTTTATAAAAAAAAGTTTCAAATAATAATAATAATAAATGAGTGTATGAGACCGGCGATCGAAGTCCATCTGCACACCTTCGGGACAACCACCGCCTGCCTTGATACCTACGTTGGCCGGCCTTTCCACAACTTTCGTGAGATGAAAACTGTTAGCACTACAGCAAAATGCACAATGTAGCTAATTTTATAGCTGCATATAATATATATTTATTTGCGTTAGATATATGTTGGTTGAATTGAGCATTTAACTGCAAATAATTAGTTGATTTTTTAACAGAGAATAATTAGTCGATTTTGAGTGGTGACATATAGTTAAATGTAACTATTTTTACATTAAGGGTGTGTTTGAAAAATGATCAAACTTTTGAATGAAAAGTTTTTGAAATGGAAGAAAATAATATGATATGATACGAGTAATGTCGATGAATAAGGACAATAAATTTAAAATAGATAAGTTAATTATATGGGTAATTGTATAGAAATGATTGAAAAATGAAGTAATTGTATAAAAAAAATGAAGAAATGATTAAAAAACAGATTAGTTGTGGCGAGTGAAAAAATGTTAAGTTGAAACATTTTAATTTTAAACAAACGCTTCCTAAATGCAACAAAAAAATAACGTTTAATGTACCTATTAGAATTAACGGTAAATAGTAATAAAACTTTGGCTGGAATTAATATTGGAGGATTTTAACACAGCTAAAATTAAAATTTTGGCTGCAAAAAAATAGACTACGTGCTATGTTATATAATGTTCTCAATTTTCATACAACTTTTTACATTAATTATACTTTTTTCATCTTACATACTTATCTCATCCTCATCCAATGAATCCAGGTCGTGACCATGTATTAATTTGCATTTCTTCCTTCATTCTCCCTCTCTTCCCACGTGCACTCCTTCCAATAATATCCCACAGCGTGAGAAGAAATTAAAAACACCCTTCTCTCTCTCTCATCGATAACCATCAAACACGCGCATAGAGAGAGATGGAAGGGCAATCGAGAGGAGGGATGCAGATGATGAGTAGAAGTATGATTGGTGTGTCGCCAGAGATTGTGGAAATAGAGGAGGAAATGAGACAGGTGAACACTGGAAGAGGAGGAGGAAGAGGGGCAGGAAAAGACGTGTACGTGGCTGTGGGAAAAGACGACGTTGATGCCCTGCAGTGGGCTATCAAAAACGCTTTAGCCCCAGGGAACTGCCTCTTCATCGTCCATGTCTTCCCACCGATCACTTCCATTCCTACTCCAGGTTTTCCATTCTCATGCCTTTTCTCATCCCTTCCACCTCTAGTTTTATTCTGTTTTCCAATCGACAAAATATAAATCATGACGATGAGAAATAATTGGCGGATTTGCAAACTTAATTTAGATCTAATAAGACATAATTAATTAGACTTGTGTAAAAATTTTCAATTGAAAATTTGGAGATTCAATCGACTTGGGTGATTTCTTTCATGGGCGACAACCCATGAGAATTTTAAGAAAAATTCACTAGTTTTTCCATTTCTTTTTGTAAAGAAAGTTACAATCCGCCAACAAAAATATCCAGGCCATTAGTGAAGTGTGATGTGATCTTTTGTTGCAGTTGGAAGACTCTCCAAGAGCCAAGTCAGCCGAGAGCAGTTCCAAAACTATGTTCGGCAAGAGAATCGGCGAAGGCAGAACCTCTTACAAAAATATATTAGAGTTTGCACAGAGCACGAGGTAAGAAATTATGTCTGCATCAAAGTCCTATTCCCAACTATACATGATAAAGCAGGTGTTCGGAAGTATCCAAAAGATGGAATGGGATGAGTAAATATTAGACGAGAAAGCCAGAAAGGACGATTGTGTACTGGAAATGAGAAAATTAGAAAGGGGTAAGTGAAATTATTATATATCTAAAAATGGGAAAAGGATTTTCTTGTAAGATGAAATCCATTAATCTGTTTGCATGCTTCCTTAAATGAAGGTCATCGCAGATTAAGGAACCTGTTGATAAAACTCTCCGGAAAGCACTAAAATTTGCCATATTGACTGATCGAAGTTGGGTGTTGTATTGAGCCAATGTAGTAGCTAGCACCGTAGAAAATTTTGATAGGACCACAATTGTGCCTCGACAAAAAAGATCATATATATTGAAAGGTTACGAATCATAAAATATCAAATTAGATCATCAACAAGAGTTGTTGCTAGCTATGGAGTATGCGTACGACTCATTTCCAAACTGTGCCCCCACATTTCTTCAAGAACTGCTTCTAGAAGTCAAAAGAAGCCTGCAGCGTAGTTTTGAAATTTTCCAACAAGCAGTTGGTGAGGTTAATTTATACATGGCCGGCTTCTTGATGTAATCTCCTCCATTATTTAGATATTAATGATTGGTGTAAAATTAAATCTATTTATTACATTTAATATCATTGGTTTAGTTAGGAGATCAAGTTTCATCTATATTCAATATATGCATAGGTTACATTTACTTAAAAATAAATATATTTGCATGCAAATTCTTAAAAATGCTTAGATCCATTTATATATGTATTAAAATATAACAATGCTTTATAAAATCATTTATATATATATTGGTGATATTTTAGATAGTTTGGATGTTGAAAATACTATTTAAAAATTAATATTTAGTATTAAATTATTTTATTCCGTTGATTTTACATATTTTTAGATGATGCCTGTATACAACAATACTAAATAAACGAAAGAGTTTCTATAATAATTTAAATAATATTAAACATAATAGATGGAATAAACTTTTCATCAACCATAAGAAAAATTTAAAATAGAAAGGGTTACGCAAAAGAAGGGTTTTGTAGAAGTATTTCCAAATATATTTGTATATATAAAAGATACATTACTGTGCAGATAGACTATATCATAATTACAATGTCGTCATTTATAAAATGGACCCCATAGAAGATTGTGATGTTTTATATAATTATTTATTTATATAAAATTATATTTTAGAAGGTTTAGATGTCGAAGATACCATTTTGAAATTGATATTTATGTTAAATTATTTTATTCCGTTACTTTTGTAGCATTTTAAAATGAAGCCTATACCTATATTGGATTTTGATGAAAATTAGTATGCTAATAAAGTGAATAATTTTAAATATAATAAGTAGGATAAATTTCCTATTCATGATCAAGTGGGTTTCGCAGGACATGAACTGCATAGTACAATCATATGCACTGGATTAATTTCTTATATGTATTATTTTTTATTTTTTTTAAAATTTAAAATAAGCATCCCGTCAATTTGAGGGGAATTAGATATCCAAATAAATCATTTTGAAGAGATCGCTCTTCCAAGCGTAGAGGACGGGTAACTCAACCATAACTGGAGCTTTCCATTTAACGTACCCGGCCTTACATTTTTTTTACCGTAAGGGCAAACAAATCCTAGAGATTTTAAGAAAGCAGTTTAACATACCCTATAGGTTTTAAGAAACCAGTTTTTCATTTTCGATCGTTTTTTAGTTTTCATAAAACTGCAAAAAAAAAAAAAAGAAGCTAATTATGAACTTTCTTTATGAATATATTGCTATGGTTATGGGATTTTGCACCAGATTGTTATTAGAGTTCCACCTCTCTAAAACCACACTTCTATTTAACCTTATCTATTTTGCCTATCTTAATAATCAATAGAAATTTTAATTCATTCATTATTATATTTAGTATTATTTATATTATCATAGAAACATTGTAAAAAAAGTTAGTTAATGTCTCAAATAGATTTGTCAAATATATTATAAAATTAATTTTTTATTGATATAATAGCAAACATTTGGCTGCCGTTCGTTGCATGTATAATATGGTATACTGGAATGCAACCAAAACTGTGCCAATTGCAACATATATGAAGCTTATATGCATAAAAAATGCTGCATAAAATAAAACTATGTGCAGCAAAATTCATAAAATTAGTTGCATATGTGAATTTTTTTTAGTGAAACTCTATCATTTTCTAGTATTATTGTAGATGATCCCATCTAAAAATATGTGAAATTAATGTGATAAAATCATTTGATGGTAAATTTTTATTTTAAAGTTATATTTTTATCATCTAAACCGTTTAAAATATAATTATTATGTGGATAAATAATTCTAAATGGGTGATCTTATGCAACTAGAGATATGAGATCTCCTATGTGTTCGGCCCAAAACCTCATTTTTTTAATTTCTATTTCGTTTTCACTTATAAACTGTTATCCTATGTGTATTTAACTTTTATAATAAGTTTTATCATTTTTAAAGATGTGTATAAATTTTTTGAAATTTCAAACATAAAAATATTTTCGTCATTTTCAGCAATTGAAAATGACTAAAATAGCGCTGTATGTGAAATTTCAAAAATATGTGCACATATTTTGAAAATTGGTAAAACTTGGTATATAAGTTAAATATACTTGAACTATCAATTTTATAAAAAAAAAACTTAAAAGATAAAAATGAAGTTTTAGGTTGGTCACATGGGAGATCCAATGCATTCAGCGGCATGGGATCAAGGCTCATAATTTTGTAAAAATATTGTTATATTCTAATGCATATGTTAATAGTTTTAAACATTTTTCATAATAATATATTTTTAATTAAATGTAGCCTGTACATATCTTTGACTTAAATGAAACTTAATCTCCTAAGTACTAATAATGCTAAATATAATGGATAAGGTAGATTTCCTATCGTTATCAAATCAAGAAAAATGAATGAGTTACATAAAATAGAAGTGAGACTCTTGATATTATAATATCATTAACAATGGATATTGCAAAAAGCAAAATTTACTTCAAAAAAATATTGCAAATTTTTTTATGTAAACTAATATGCATAATGAAAATTTTTAGCGTCCTAATAGTTCATTTTCTTGTAGTGCCTATTAACTGTATATGTCTAAGCATATATCTTATCTCCTTATTTTTGATCTTTCAGGTTTCAGTGGACACAATGCTTATTGAGAGTGACTTGACAGCAAAAGCGATTGTGGATTTAATACCTGTGCTTCGCATTACCAGCCTTGTTATGGGTAGCAGAAGGCCCAAGTCCAGGTGAGTGGCTGCAAATTTTGCACTTCTCTTTCATTGGGTGTGGGGGGTACTTTCTGACGACTAGCTACCTGGAAACCTCAAAAGTATTATCTTTAGATACAAAATAGCCAATAGTTGAAGAAAACATCACAATGAACAAATTTCTGATTCTATGTAATCCAATATATATTTCCCACGTGGAGGATTTATGAAAAATTAACTCAATTACATTCTAATGCATAAATGAATAGATTTAAGTGTTTTTTTTTTATATAATTTGCATGTGAATATATGAAAATATATAAAAGTAAATGTGATCCATTAATGCATATCTTTGATTAGGATGAAACACGATCCTCTAGCTAAATAGAAACATTAACATTTACGAAACCTGGTTGTATGCACTTGGGAGATACATCTATTTTTTATTATAGTTTTTTAAATTGTTTTATAAAACTATTAATATAAGTGTATTTAATATATATAGATCAATTTTTACCATTTTTTGAAAAATTTTAGATTGTTAAAAATTAATGGCATTTTAATAATTTTATGTTAAATACAATGCACTAAGATTAACAGTTTCATGAAAAAATTTGCAAAAAATAATTTTAAAAAATGAGTATATGCACCTGAGAGCATTGCACCTCAATGTTTCCAGGTGCATACACCCATCTTTTATTATAGTTTTTAAATTTTTTCATGAAACTATTAATCTAAGTGTATTTAATATATATATATATATATATATATCAATTTTTACCATTTTTGAAAATTTTTATATTTTTTTCTAATTTTTAAAAACTAATGGCATTTTAGTAATTTTATGTTAAATACAGTATACTTAAATTAACAGTTTCATGAAAAAAATTTCAAAAAGTAATTTTAAAAAACGGGTATATGCACCTGGGAGCAGTAAACCTCAATTCTCTCCGGAGCATAGAATCGGGTCCCAACATTTATGGCAATAAAAAATTAGATTATTTTGTCCATTTTTTTATAAAGATTTTTGTCCATTATACCAACTGTTTTTCAAATTAATTTTATTATTTGTTAATATTTATAGTTCTATTAGGTTTTAAAGTTAAATGGATTTTGAGTGTGCAAAAATGCCCTCTGAGACCTGCATGGCCAGCCTTAGTAATCTGGTGGCACTTTTGTTTGTTCGTTTATAATTTATTTAACTTTGAAATCCAATAGCAATTGTCAATATTGGCTTAAATAAAATTAATTTGAAGAATTGTTGGCATAATAAAAGACTTTTAAAACTGTTGGCATGGATGGAGAGAATTTTCCATTAATTATCAATATGAGAGAAATGAATGGGGATAGTTTTTTACGTAGAAACAGGACTTGATTTACTTTTATTTATCCTACAATTATAAAATTTTAATAATTATAAAAATTGAAATGTCATATTAACGTCATAGTTCAAACCGAACTGAATTAAATGGTTTAATTAACTATTGATAACATAGGTGTTACGGCCTAATCTGGCGTTTAATTTTTTGTGCATTACTAATTAATAAAAAAAAATTAAATTTTACCAAAATAGACAGACAAATAGTATCCACTGCTGATGTTAAAAATGTGCTTTTTTTCATATGTACAGAAATGTTAGTAATTTTTCAGAAGTGTTATTGATGTCTAACTTTGTGGTTACAGGAAAGGGGAGTTTGTTCGGAAGAATGCTCCCGATTTTTGTGAAGTTACCATTATTTGCAATGGGAAGAAGACCGTAGCAGGGACAAGGCAAGATCTTAAGATTGTAGAAACAAAGTCTAGAAACCCTTTAACAAAAATTTTCCAATCTTGTTTTTCAGGTATATGTTACCGAGTCTGAGGATGCTAGAAATTGATACAATAATACCATGTGCGTATCACTGTATGATATATAGATGTTCATCTAATTACATTATTATTTTCCCATAGTTTAACGTATAATAGGAAAAACTTCCAAAGCAACTAATATCTAATGCTCTTAGGGTAATTTAAGAAGTTAATAAATGATTAAAATAATAATCCAAGGATATGTTTGGGAATGGATAAAACTTTTGATGAAAAGTTGTAGAGAGTAGAAGTTGTCAAATGATGTGATATAATAGGGGTAATGATGAGGAATAAATAGGATAAATTTGAAATAGATAGGTTAGTTGTGTTGGTAATTGTGTAGAAATGATTAAAAAGTAGGTAGTTGTATCGAAAAATGTGAAGAAATATTAAAAAATAGGATAGTTGTGGAAAGTAAAAAGTTTTAGATTGAAAAGTTTTAACTTGACAACTTTTACTCATTACTAAACACACTCCAAGGGTGTGTTTGGTTGGAGGTAAAACTTTTGATGAAAAGTTTTTGGAGTAGAAGTTGTCAAATCAATAGAAAGTGATGTGATATAATAGGAGTAATGATGAGGAGTAAAGAGAATAAAGTTAAAATAGATAGGTTAGTTGTATGGGTAGTTGTGTAGAAATGATTGAAAAGTAGGGTAGTTTGTATAAAAAAATGTGAAAAAATAATTAAAAAATAGAATAATTATGGAGAGTGAAAAGTTTTAGATTGAAAAGTTTTAGTTGACACTTTTTTGTCCTAAACAAACACACCCCAAATATGCAAAAAAAACAACAGTTCCTTGAATCAATTTGTAATATTTTTGAGTATACCTTAATTGTTTGTATAAATGTCTGAAGTGCGTGCACCTTACAACAAATGTTAATAAATGTAGCCATCTTTCTTACCGCATATAAATTAAAATTGATTAGATATATTAATTTGACTGCAAAACACTTAATTAGCTGCCAATTTTCATATTATGGTAACCAAATATCACCTTATTTGTAACCATTTTGCATTTTGGTACGAGTAAAATTAAAATGTAGTTCCGAAAAAGTGGCCACATGTAAATTTGTAACAATTTCAGTTATGGTTGCACGTGCTAAGAAGCTTCTTCTGCACTTCGTCAACCACACGCTAAGGTAGAACAAAAGCATTAAACCCAACAAACTTTGAACTGGGTCAGCACTGTATAAACCCAATATGAAATTGTGTTGGGTCGGCGGGTCAAGGTTAATGAGCCCACCCAACTCGTCGCACATGGTTTGAAACTCGAACTCGACCTGTTTGCACCCACCACGAAATGGGAGCACGATTTCGTATGCACCGTAACACCTGAAACGCACCAGAAGTTCAGATGCAAATGTCACATTGCATTAAATTAGACATTTATATTAAACTATTAATAGGTTTGCTTCAATGTAATCAGGTCATCTAGAAGCAGTTTCATATAACTCTTACATTTTTAATATTTTGATGCTTGATGAAAAGTCCACTCTATTTATTATTGTTAACATTATTTATTTGGCTAAGAGACCAAGTTTAATTTTGATTAAATATGTGCATAGGCCACATTTATTAAAAAATATATATTCATATGTAAAATTATAAAAAATATTTATATTCATTATATGTGTATTAAAACGTAATAATACTTTAATAATCATTTATCTGCTAGTAACAACATTTTAGATGGTCTAATAGATGTTGAAAAGAAAATTTTAAAATTGATATTCAACATTAAATTATTTTATTAAGTTAATTTTACACATTTATGAATGGGGGTCATGCATCGCGATAGTAGACATATGAAAGAGTTTTTAAGCTAATATTAGTAATATTAAATGCAATGAAGTAAATTTTCTGTTAAGCATTAAGATAATAACAATTAGAGGGTTCTATAGAAGCATAGCCCCTAGCTAATTAGGAGTGACATCTTATTCTAATATATATGATTAATACATGTAGTCTCCAATCTTTGAAACTGGTTTCGGAGAAGCAAAGTCGTCAAACCTGGCCCACGTTGATTGTTATCTGAAACCTATTCTTTGCATTTAGAACTTTAAAAGCTGTTGATGTGTATAGGTTCCATAAATACAAAAAATGTAATAAAATTATTGATTTATAGATCATTCCAACATGATCATTTAACACCTGTAGGATCTAAAAGAAATTTCTTACACAGATCAATGATTCTATTACAGGGCTCTCTAAGGCTCTTAAAAATCTTAAGACTCTCAAAACATAGCATAGTGGTCTAAACAGTACTGCATTATGTTTATTTGCCTAACTGTTGACTATACAAGGCATTTTGGGGAACAAAACCAAAACCATTAGGACCCAGTGGGCAATGCCAACAGTGATTTGCATGCAGTATAGTGGATTGGCCGATTGGCACGTGGCTGTAGGATGTTACATCATTCCTCAAGTCTTAAAACCAGTAAACTTTCTAGTTTTGTCACTTTTTTTAAAAAAAATTTGAATATATACATGTCAAGTCATCTGATATTACAAATCCGTGGAGAAATCAAATAATACCCTCACCACTGGAAAAACTTAAAATTGCTATTATTTGACCTTCAAATTCACGCAAACAGCCTTTGATGCCAGCGGGGGCCAGTTTTGACACTTTTGGCATGACTACAAAAGCTGTGTCTTTGATTTTAGCCAAATCATACTTGAACATGGCTTATCCACCCGACCATGGTCTTTTGAAATATTATTTTTTAATTTTTTTAATAAAACTGGTAATCTAAATGTATATTATTTATAAACCAAGTTTTACCTTTTTTTCGATATTTCTATATACATGATGATATCTAGATATTACAATGAAACATATTCACACTCTCACACATGAGGAAAATTTTATCCTAAACCCCCACCACACAGGACCACAAGTTTTACTATTTTTGAATATGTGTATATATTTATTTTTATTTTTAAATAAAATAAATATATACATATTTTTCAAAATTAGTAAAACTTGGCTTATTGATAATGTACACATAAGTTAATAATTTTATTAAAAATTTCTCAAAAAATTTAAAAAATAAGTATGATGATTGGTCATAGATGACAACCATGTGGTAGATGATCATGACTTGCTTATCTGAGTTTTGTCAAGATAACCTTCACCTATTTGCAACCGGACGTTTGTCGCTAACGTTACACGGGAGCATTTTCAGCTTGGGCATGTTAAAGATGCAGAACAAGATAAGGATGATTTTTTAACAATCTACTTTTCCCATTTTACATTTCAAATACACAGCAATCTTTTTCACGCAACCATTTAATTTCATACGCATTCCCTTCTTGGCAGTGTTTTGCAAACCGGACCGAACCTTATGGTCGGACCGGTTAGATCGTGAACGCTAAAACAACGGCTCGGTTCACTTCCGGTTTCAAAAATTGACAAAAAACCGTTTCAACCATTTAAACCGTTTCGTTGGACCGTGAAAACCGATCTAACCGCGGTTCAGTTCAGAGAAAAACGACGGAAAAAAAAGATTTCAAGTTCTAGCCTAGACGGGCGTGCCATTCTCTGACGACAGCAGAGGTAAAATGCTATGCGTGTTTTACGGAACCCGGCTCATGATTGAGCCTCCGTTAGGGTGCTACTTGGCCTCTTAATGCTCACATTTACCTCAACTTTAATTTTAATTCTATTTATAAAACATTAATCTGAATCCTAACCCTAACTCTATTTATAAAACATCAATCTGAATATTAACCCTAACCCTATGTATAAAATCTAAACCTTAACCCTATTTTTGAAAATTGGGTTTGGGTTGGATTTCGGATTGGAATTTAGGTTGATAAATTTAAATTTTAGTTAAGATTAATAGGTTTTTAAATTTTATATGAATGTACAATAATAACAAATTATATAAGTAAACATAATAATATATGGTCAAACCACATATTTTTTAAAAATATAACAATATAAAGAAGAGAGTTGATCTTGTTAGCCCAGGCTAAGCAAATGTCTCACTTAGCCCACCTCAAAAAAGTTATTGTACCTCAAATAACTCATTTACAATAACATTTTTTGTTTTTCTCTTCGTACACTTGTTTATCTGAGTGTATTTAACATATAAACTAAGTTTTACCATTTTGTATATGTATATACATTTTTTTGAGATTTTTAAACATTTGCGTATATATGTATTTAAAATACGCTTATTTTTAAAAATCTAAAAAAATATATACATATATCCAAACATTGTAATTCTTGTTTTATACATTAAATATACTTAGATAAACAAGTGTTTGAAGAAAAAATAAAAAAATTGTTATAAATGAGTTTTTTGAAGTTAAGTGAGACATTTGCTTAGCTTGGACTAATAAAATCATTCATCTATAAAGAATATCTTTCAAAAAATTTAACATAAAAAATAAAATAATTGAAGAAGATTATAGAAATAAAAGATAAATATAAATGAAAATATTATACTTTATTTATAATATAATTACAATATATCAAACATGTATTTATAAATATAAATAACATAAAATACAAAAAATATAAAGAAATATTGTTTAGATATTATATATAAAATATATTTTATAATACATATAAAATAGAAATCGGGCTCGAGTTCTTCGGGTTTGGGTTCACTCGAACCCTAACTCTATCACATGTATAAATCGAGTTTGCCGGATTCGGGTTGTAGAAGAGCGAGTTCTAACAACGTAAAAAATCGAGTTCGGCGGGCCGGGTTTGGGCTCAATCCAGCCCAAACTGCACCCCTAGCCTCCATACACATTGCAAGAGGAAGATGAGCCCGGTTTCATGAAAGAAGATGTGCCTGTCAAAGGCTGTTGGAGGAATGGGTTTCATGACTTGCCAGTTTTCGACTTTGACACTCTTAGCAAAACAAGCATGACGACTATCCTTCTCTAATAACTCACTTTGTTATAAAGTGCTAAAGGTCAAATATTTCCCTGCATGCAGCTTCCAAGAATACATATTCAAGGGCAATATATCTTGTACATAGAAAAGTATCATGAAATTAAGGACCTGTTGATCAAGGGGTGCAGCTGGAAAATCGATAATAGTGCAACTGCTAAAATTTGAAGGAAAAAGTGGACGACTAGGGAGATTGTGAAGGCAGGCCCATTATCATATGATATTTATGACAATAGCACTGTTAACCATCTCACAAACAAAGAGGAATGCCCATCATCATCATCATAAGCTATTTACCACCTAGGTGGGGTCAGCTGCATGGATTCTGTTGCGCTATTCTTGGCGATTTAAGACTAAATTTTCAGTAATTTATAATATTTTTAAACCTTATTTAATTATTTCCATTGATATTTTTTTGAATCTTCATCTCCTTCTCCTACCACATTCTACTTGGATAGACTTTGTCCTCCTAATCGGTATTATTTCATGCTTTCTTTTAACATGATCAAACCATTTTAATTTATTTTCTCTTATTTTATCACAAATTAGTCTCATTTTTAGATTTTCTCGAATTATTTCATTCATAATTTTATCTTTTCTTATTTTACCACTCATCCACCTCACCATTCTCATTTCCGCTACAATCATTTTTTATATATGTTGTTATTTAAGTGCCCAATATTCTGCCCCATAAAGTATAGCAGGTCTAATCGCAATCTTATAAAATTTTTCTTTTAATTTGACTGGAACTCGACGGTCACATAAAGTTCTTGAAGCTCTTCACCATTTTTTCTATCATACTTAAATTCTATGTATTATATTTTTCTCAATTTATCCGTTCTCTTGAACTATTTATCCTAGGTACCGGAAATGATTAGTTCTTGTTATTACTTTATCTAAAATCTTAATTGGTTCCTGATCCGTATTCTCATTATTATTAAAATTGCATTCATATATTCAGTTTTTGTGCAACTAATTCTAAAACTATTAGATTCTAAAGCATCTACCCACCTATTCAATTTTAAATTTAGTCCTTCTTTAGTTTCATCCATTAAAACAATGTCATCTGCAAATAATATACACTAAGGTACTTCTTTTTGGAGGTGTCTAGTAATTTTATCTATTACTAAGGTAAAGAGGTAAGGACTCAAGGCTGAGCCTTGATGTAAACCTATTTTAACTGAAAAAATATTAGTATCTATCTTCGCTTATGGTCATCACATTTGTAGTAGTCCCCATACATATCTTTAACAATATTAATATATCTATTATTAATTCTTTTCTTTTTCATCACTTGCTATATTAATTTTCTTAGTACTCGATCATATGCTTTTTCTAAATCAATAAAAATCATGTATAAGTTCTTTTTGTTTTTTCTATACTTTTCAAATAGTTGTCTAAGTAAAAAAATAGCTTCAGTGGTTGATCCGCCTAGCATAAAGCCAAATTGATTTTCAGATACATTAGCTTCCCGTTTAAGTCTATATTCAATTACTCTTTTCTATAATTTCATAGTATGACGCATTAGTTTTATTCCATGATAATTTGCACAATTTTGGATATCCCCCTTATTTTTATAAATTGAGATTATAATGCTTTTCCTCAATTCATTTGGCATTAACTTTGTTTTTATAATCTTATTAAATAAATTTGTCAACCGTGCACCTAAATCTTTCATGCACTTCTATGTCTCAATTGGTATATTATTTAGGCCTAAAGTTTTTTTGTTTTCATTTTTTTAGAGCTTCCTTTACTTCAAATTTTCTAATTTTTGGGAAATAATTGATATTCCTATTTTCTTATGTATTTAAACTAACATTTAATGTTAAATGATCATGTGGGGTATCATTTAGTAAACCGTAAAAATAAATTTTTTATCTTTCTTTAATTTCATCATCTTTGACTACAACCCTTTGGTCTTTACTTTTAATACATCTAACATGTGTTAAATCTTTATCTTTTAATACATCTAACAAAGAGGAATGCCCGTGGAAGGTGGAAAAGATTCTTGTTGTTGTATGAGAAGTTGGGTGGACTTTAATTTAGTAGTAACAACAACAAGAACAGGTGAATGGCCGGAAGTGTAAATAGGGTTGGTCTCAACCCATACCCGATTAATCCAAACTGATTTATAATAGCGTTGGGTTAGGCATTAAAAAAACAAATTGTATAGATAATTTCAACAGACCCAATTTCAAAAGTAAGTTAGTTTGGGTTAGATGATTGTTAGCCTAATCGACTCAATTTCATATATTTATGTAAAATATAATATATTATTAAAAAAAGTCATACATTAGCACATAATATACAGGAATTAACTAACCATTATTACTTTATAATAAGGTTATTTGACAATTATATTGTTGTATAAGTCATAAGTTGGAAAGTACTCCTATAAAAAGAATTAATTTTTATTCTTTCATATAAATTGATATTTTAAAATAGATTTAATCAAGCAACATATTTTTAAACATTATATATTCATTAACTCAATTTCTAACCTAAACCAAATCGAGTTATATAGGGTTAAAATAAGATTCAGTTAAGGTGTGAAAAGTAGGGTTGAAAGTAAAGTTGGGTTGAGATTTTATAAAGTGGGTTAGGATTATATTACTCCCGATGTTTTAAAAACCGAACCGGGAACTGAACCGTTTTTAGGTCCGGTTTAGGTCCAACCGGTTCAACCGTGGTTCAAACTGTTTTGAACCGTGACGTCAGCATGACATAATTATGACGTAATAATTATATTTAATTTATTTTAATCATTTGAAAATTAAATTAAATATATAAATTCTATGTAATATAAAAATTACACTTGGCATCAACAATACATTCAAGTACATCATATTAAAATTATTATGCAAATCAAGAAAAAAATAAGAGTGCACTGACCTGAAATAGGTGCAATTCTTTCATCTTTTTTTGTTCCTATATGGTTGATCGGAATATCTGCAATGAAATTTCAAATATTAATGGAAAGATAAAAGATGTTTAGAAAAAAATTAATTTTACTTTACTTGAAGAAATGAACCACCTAAAACTAAGAAAAAACATTTAAAATTGTACTGTAATTGAAAATGTTCAAATTGCTCATCATCGTTCAATTTTGAGCAAAGTTTAACTACGATTTTGGTCTAAAGTGAATACAAAACACAACTGAATAGAAATATATTTGAGATATCTAATTAAAAAAAAACTTCAAAGTTGATATCTTCAAAATATCTAAAAAGAAGCATCCCCACAATTGCATCTTCATGAATTTCTTCAACTTTCTCTATTTTGTCTTGGATTAGCATTGACCCTATTAATGGATATTACAATCAAATTATTGCATGATTTTAAAAAATTAAATAACATAAAATTAAAATTACAATGATAAGTATACGGATTTGTTCCTTTCTAAAATTTTCTTGGCCGTGCAGACTGTGGCCCACAATGGAGTTTGAAAGATCCCACGCACACACACAGGCAGCACACTGCCATTTGCAAAAAAACACTGCCGTCTGCAAAAATCGTGCAACCGGGAATCGATGTGGGCAGCACAGGGTCCCGCAGTGGCTATCGGCCTCCTCCGTAGTTTTATTTCCATCCACTTCCAAAAAATGCGAAACTTACGAGGAATCGTGTAAACAGGGGGATGCTATGGATTTAAGCTCGGAAAACCGAACCTTGCTACCTTGCTGCTGGAAGCTCGGAATTGATGGTCGCCGGACCTTGCTGCCTGCCTGCCAGCTCGGATTCTATGGTCGGAAGCTCGGATGCGCCGGAAGCACGGAATCGATTGCCGGATTGCTAGGGTCGATGGAAACAGAGCCGGTTCTGCTGTTGGAAATGGGTCTCCGCGATGGTCGCCGGAACCGAAGAGGATGACCGGGAAGAAAATGCAGAAGCTCCAATCGACGCCGACGATTGCTGGAACCGGAAGTCCGGAGCCCGGAAGTGTGGCAGAGCTTGCTGTGAGGAGTTGTCGGAGCAATAGGTGATGATCAGACGCTGGCAACTGTTGCCGGACGTTGATTCCGGCTAGCTGAACGACCTGGATCCGTTGCCACAGATGGCGATGGTGGGTCTGCATCAAACCCTAACCGCTGGCGAAGTCGCGATTCGCGAAGACGATGAACAGGGGGAGCCTATGCGGCGGGGCCCGCAGGAAAGGTGTTTTTATATTTTTATATTTATTAATTTTTTTTTAAATAACGAACTAACTGAACCGCGGTCAGACTGGTTTTTATAGTCCAACCGCCCACTTCGAACGGTTTTCATCAAAAATGGAAAACCGGTGCCAAACCGAACCGTTCCACTGGCGATTTGCGGTCGAACCGGTCGGACCGGACGGTCCAGTCCGGCTTTTTAAAACACTGATTACTCCAACCCAAGTCAACCCGACTCAATTTACACCCATACTACATACTATATTAAAACACGATGGGATGTTTCGGATCCGATTAGACAGCAGATTGATTCAATCAGAGATGGAACGACATGAACAACATGAATTAGCAGGAGAATGTCCCGGCTACGCAGAACACGTCAAAACTATTCGTTCCTTGTGGAAAACAAAGCTGTTAGTTACAATAACTTACTGCTCACGAGATTTAATCTTAGGCCAACAGAGGACTCCCATGAACTCTTCTTGTTTCCTATGTAGAGAAGGGGATGAAGATTGCTTTCATGTCTTCTGGAATTGTGAGAGAATGAAACTAGCACTCTAGCATTCCATGTTCCATCTTTTTTCAATGACATCATTCGATAGCGTTAGTGAAATCCTCAAATGGATTGCTATTGCTAATAATCAAACCCTTTTTGTCTTCTACATTTTAATATATTGGAGAACTTGGGCTATCACGAATAAATACTACATTGGCAGAATGAACCCGTGACTTGCCAATATTCATCTCTAGTGCATGAATTTCTAGGAGCAACGTAAAGATGTTAGCCTGCTTCTTGCTACTGGCTTCATGAAACTGAAGAACAATGCGTGATGGCATAAGCCAGGGCCTAGGCATTACCAATTAATGTGGATGCAAGGAGAATACTAAATGGGGACTGTAGACACCCCTACCCTAGGACCAAATAAAGATGAGGGGAATTACATAAAAAGTAAAGTAATAATATATTTATACATATATATAAGAAAATATTTAAGTGCAGCGCCACTGTATCGAAATTACAGTGCAGTGGCGCTGAAATGGGGCCACACATGATGATAAAATCATAATCTACATCACCCATTGTATTTAGAATAATGTATTCTGTTACTATATCAATTTTTATTCCAAAGGGATATGTGTGCAGACTCCATCTGAAAATGGTACAAATTTAATGTAATAAAATAGTTTGAAGTAAATAACAACTTTAAAATAATTTTTTTCAACATGTAAACTATTTGCTATAAAATTTATATATGGATAAAAGATTGTATAAAGTTTCACTGCATTCTAATATGTGTGGGGCTCATTTTTGGGCAAATGTACCATTGTTCCAGTGCAGTGGCGTTGCACTGGAACAGTTCTCATATATTTATATACCCATTCATGTGCAGACGGACTGCACAAATTACGGTGTAGTTCGCTGTAAAATGGGCTCCATACATATTAGATTGTAATGAATTTTATACAAATCATTTATCCATATAAAAATCATACTTTAGATGCTTTATATTTTGAAAATACTACTTTAAACTTGATATTTATATTAAACTATTTCATTACATTAATTTTATACAACTTTAAAATAGGGACCAATGCACATGTTGGATCTAGATGAAAATAGGTATGATGATAAAGTGAATAATTTTAAATATAATGGGTGGGGTGAATTTTCCATTCATGATCATATGGCGCCCGCAGTGCATGAACTGCACTGTGCACTAGAATATATATATATAGGCCAAAATGCAAGCCCCTAGAAAATTCACCAAGTCAACTACAAAAGGGCTATAGAGGACCATTCCAGCAGTGAAGGGACATAAAAGACATTCCAAGAGGAAAGGGAGATCATGCACAAATCTCAGCCTCTGCATCTCATTTTCTTATCTTCACCCCTAATCTCCTAATCCTCCTTTTTTAGCTGTCTTCCAATTCCATAGCCCTGTAAACAGATTTTTGTTTTCATTTCCATTTCTTCATGTCCATGCAACTACTTTGGATTAATTAGAAACTACTTCTGTAACTGTTTGATTTAGAGACCGGAATCCAATCTCTATAAGATTAGTACCTTCTATTCAATGAAATGGGATCTGATCTCCCCTTAATGATCAGTGACGACTCCATCCCGTTGAGCGGATTCCTTGGCTATTGCGGTTATGTATGCATGTGACTTTATATATTACTAACATTTTTTACTGTTCTGGAGTTACAGTTAGTTTAGTTCATACAATCCAACCTTTTCCAACAAGGCATGTAGCTATTATGGTAAAAAAATCCATGGGTAAAACATCTGCGTTTTGATATCGTTTAGAGAACATTTTTACTGACAGATTTTACTGCACAAGAATGCAGATTTCTAGGACACATGCCGCTGGTCCTGGCATATATATGGGTAAAACATCTGTATTTTGATGTTATTTAAAGAACATTTTACTAACATATTTTATTGCAGAAGAATGCAGAGTTACAGAGCACATACTGCAGGCCCAGACATTTAAAGTCCAAAACTGAACTCATATCCATTTTCTGTACACATTCATCCTATAGAAATATACTAATCATTTTTCTATTTAATGAGAGCTATAGAGCAAGCCTAAATTCTACAAGGTTAGAGAAACATTCTAGCCCATTGTAGCATTGGTATGGGGTGCCGCAGGGACAGAACAAATTTTGTTATAGCCCTTCAAGATTCCGAGGAGAGTTCGTTGTTGCACAATGCGACTAAAATGGGGATCTTCCAATTAGTTATGATGATGGAGGCTATTGCGATGAAGTTGGGTTTGGAGTGGGCTGTGGGGATGCGCATGGACCGTATTGGTCTTGAAGGAAATTCGTTCTCATTAACATGCATCCTTAACCAAGACAAGATGATATTATGCCCTGTAGTGAATATAGAGAAAGATATTAGGATTAGACGTTAAAATCTGCAGCATTTTTTGCTTTGGACATGTCCTTAGGAGTGGTAATCATACTTCACGTCTACTTGCAGATTATGCATCCCATAAAGATTCAATTGATATGGTTGGGTTGGATCACCCGTCTGACTTTATTCAATACCGAATTTGTAAAGACATTGATTTTTTAGTGAATGATATCAGGTGCACTCTTTTTCCGATCCTTGTACACATTTTGATGCGAGGAATGTTTTTTTTTTTTTTAACGAGACATTTTTTATATAAAAAATATACATGTATAAATTTTGAAATTCCCCTTAATCTATATTTTTTTATGATCCCCTTAATCTATTGAATACAGGTTAGAATATTATGGATCTTTGATTATAATGGTTATTTGATCCCTAACCATAATATTGAAATTAATGAACGTGTTGATTTTGCATCGTAGAACAAGGTCAAGATAAGGCTCAAAAATGATAAATGTACTAGTCACTTGGGCACATCAAGTACTACTGAGGTGCTTCCCAAAACAAATTATCTTGAGGTTTGAGGCAGATTGGATAATGTCATGCAGTGTATTTCTATCTAAATTTTAATGAAAATTTCATACATTTTTGCTAGTTTAAAATTTTATTTAACACTTCAAGTCAGACACCCTCAGCTGGCCACCCTACTAATCATGTTTTCTTACTATATTTATTATATTTATTAGACAATTATTCAATATAAGCTCGTTACATGGAGATGCTTATTGTTCTTACACCTTAGTATTTTTACTTAAAATTTTTTCTAAATCTAAATCATTTATCATATTTTCATATAAAAAATCGTTTATCATATTTATCATCATATACATTTAGGTGTCTTACCTTGCAGCTAGGCTATTGTTAATTTTTTATTTCTTACAAATAAAGGTCTTATTTTTTATTTTTCGAAAACTAAAATGAAGTTTTTCATTCGATGAAAATTTTCCCTTTTTATTTTTGAAAAATAAAAAATGAAAATGAAAATTTTGATATGTGAACAAATTTTATTTGAGCACATATATCCATAAAAAAAAAGAAAAGGATCCAGTAGACACGTGCTAGCACGACCCGTACATTTATGCCTTTATATATTAAATATAAGGGAATACTTTTATAAAATCGGATTTCATAAAAGTAATTTCATGAAATTCTCTTCATTTTTGAAATGTCAATGCTTCATATAAAATTAATTAATTTATTGTATTTAACATTATTTATTTAAATTAGGAGGTTAAGTTTCATCCAAATTCAATATGTGTATAAGCTACACTGGCTCAAAAATAAGTATATTTATGTGTAAATTAAAAAAAAAATTTAAATTCATTCATATATGTATTAGAAGGTAGTAATACTTTATAGAATCATTTGTCCACATATTATGAAATTTTAGATGGTTTAGATGTCAAAAATATTATTTAAAATTGATATTTAGAATTAAATTATTTTATTATGTTGATTTTACACATTTGTAGATGGAGCTTATATACAATAACGCTAGACAGATAAAAGAGCTCACAATGTGTATAAGCTACATTGGCTCAAAAATAAATACATTTATGTGTAAATTAGAAAAAAAGTCTTTAAGTCCATTCACATATGTATTAGAAGCTAGTAATACTTTATAGAATCATTTTCCACATATTATAAAATTTTAGATGATTTATATGTTAAAAATAATACTTAGAAATTGATATTTAGAATTAAATTATTTTATTTATGTTGATTTTACACGTTTGTAAATGAAGCTTATATACAATAATGCTAGACAGATAAAAGAGTTCACATGATAATACAAAATGATGTTAAATATAATAAATGAAGAGAATTTTTTACCAATTATCTAAATGTTAAAAATGGAGAGAGTTTCATAAAAGTATCCCCATTAGATATATATATATATATTAATTTAAAAAAAACAACAAATAACTACTTTTAAAAGATGTTAATTTTTTACAGAATATAAAGTTTTAATGGAAGTATATTTAATAACATGATAAACAAACAACATTAAATAAGATAAGGTTTTTGATTCCATGCACCAGGTGCACTAAGCTTCGATACGCCCAAGTGAAAAACTTATTTTTTTATATTTTTTCAAATTTTTTTATAAAAATGTTAACCTAAATATATTTAATAAGTTTAATAAAAAAATATATTTAATAAATGTTTTAAGTTTTACCTTTTTGAAAATATGTACATATTTTTTTTGTTTAAGAAATAAGGGTATTTTAGTCATTTAAAATGTCTAAAATACCCTTGTTTTTAAAAATATATATGTAAAAATCTATGAAAATGATAAAACTTAATATACATGTTAAATATACTTAGATTAATAATTTCTTAAAAAAATTTAAAAATATTTAAAAATGGCTTTTTACACCCGAATGCACTAGTTAACAACTTATAAGACAAAGACATTTGATTAAGTACACCTCGATGTACTAAGCTTCAGTGCGCTCAGTGCAAAAACTTATATTTTTAATTTTTTTGAAAATTTTCAAAAAATAGTTAATCTAAGTGTATTTAACATATGTATTAAGTTTTACTATTTTTAAAAATATATATTTCTTATTTTTTAAAACAGGAGTATTTTGTTCATTTTAAAAAAAATTAAAATGAATTTTTTACACCCAAATTTATCGAAGCTTAGTGCACCAGAATACACTAAACAACAATCCTAAGATAAATCTTATGTGCACAAAAAAATTTAAAATAATAGCAAGGAATTGCATAAAGCAACTCGTTTATTACCAATTTTTATTTTTTAGTTATTTTTATCATATTATTTTGGTTTTATTATTTTATTCTTAAAAAAATATTTCTTATAAAGGAACCCAATTATTACCTTATTCCGTTTCAAAATTAGAAACATCTCTAATCTCATCTTTCACGTTGGATTAATCATAATACTTCAACAAACATGTCAAATGCACCCCAGTGCACTTAGATTCGGTACATTCGGGTGCATTTAATTTTTTTTATTTTTTTAAATTTTTTCATACTCGATACACATGTTAAATAAACTTAGATTAATAGTTGTATAAAAAATATTCAAAAAATACAAAAATGATTATTTGTATTCAAGTGTACCAAAACTAAATACACCCAGAAGGATACGATCAAGTCCATATTAGATAACAAATATCTATAAAAAATATGACTATTTGTATTCAAGTGTACCGAAACTAAATACACCCAGGAGCATATGATCAAGTCTATATTAAATAACAAATATCTACAAAAAACATGACAATAAAAAACTTACTTTGAGCAAATATCTATAAAATAAAATATCTCGGTTCAAAACTTACTCTAAACCATAATAATAATAATAATAGTACCAACCCTTAAAGGTAAATTCAAATGAGTTGTTAAAAAAATTTAACCATAATAAATCAATTCCATCTTTTTAAGTATTTCTTTTTGTCAGAGCGCCAAATTTCAAGTGATCCGTAGCAATTCTTAATGATAAATTACTAAGTAGTACAAACATCGACAGAAGATGTTAACAAAATATTTTTTGGATATTGTCCAAATAATGGTAATTAAAGTAAAATCAAAATTAAGGATTGGCTTTCGTCAAAAAAATAATAATAATAAAGATTGGGCAAAGTGATACGGCGATATGATAGTTTCAAGTTTCAACGCCCAAAGTCGTTGATTATACAATAGCAATTAGCAATCTCTGTAGATGAATTTTGTCCTTTATGGCCCCAATGGAAAGCATCATTTAGACACCAACCAGTTGGCGTCAAGCATTCCCCTTTGGCCATCCATTTCTTTCTTTCTACGAAATTGGAATTCCATGATACACGCGGTCTTGTGAATTTTGAATTTTTGACCAGTCCCCCTCCCCATCTTACCCAAATTTCCAAGAATCTTCCATCAACCCACCCATGTCCTAGAGACTTGGGAATTTATTAGCCTCTTTCCGGTGCCCAAGTTCCAGTAATTGAATTAAAAGGCCGTGATTTATTAGTCGATAAATGGCCCCCTATTTTTCCATAATTCAGTCAAAAATTTTATCTCCAATATTTATTTCTGACAGAATTAAAATTTTTTTTCCTTAATTTTCTCCATTTTGGAGTCCACTGCTTTCCATGGCAGACAGTAAAGTTCATTTCATTCCGGTGCCAAGGGCGAATCCCAGACCTGCAAAAAAAAAAAAAAAAAAGTGACGAGATTATCGTAAAACATGATACATGAGAGAGGAATTTTTCCTTACGCATGAATAATTGACCCAAAGTTGCCTCAAATTTCATCGGACGGTTCAGATCAAACTTAAACAGATAACCATATGAAGCAGCCGCTCACCTGCAACACAAGTAGAAACAAACATAAACAACATAAACAAACAGAAATAAACGGAAATAACAGAAAACGAAAAAAATCGAATGAAAATGTACGCGGAAAATAAATATAAAATAAAAAACACAAATAACAAAAAATAAAAGAAATCGTCAAGGGGATTGATTGATGAAATGAAACACAACGAATAAGAAAAAAATAATAAAATAAAGAGGAAATTACCAAAAAAAGGGGACCGATGGCAAAAGAAACGGGACGAAACGAGTAACGGCAATGCATAACACGAAAGAGGGACGGAACCCTCACGGCCAGGGCAATGCGCCGTTGCTGTGTACTTTGCTATGCCGAACAATCCACACAATTTTTTTTTTTTTAAAAAAAAAGAAAAATAACTTAAAAAAGAAAAAGGAAAAAGGAAAGAGAAAAAGAAAGGAGCCATAACAACCTCACGAATCAAACAGATATAAAATGCATTGAATCGCCGCGAATCTCGAAAATCCTTTCACGGTATTACAGACGTCCATCTACAATAACCAGATTTTATATGTTTCTTTCTTCTTCGTTTTTTTTTTAAACTCCTTTTAGGGATTTTTCCGAGATCTGTTCTCTCTCTTCATGTAGTGAAAGCCATGGGCAAGCAGACCTCGTTCCTCTTATCTGTCCCCATATCTCTCGACTTTTGGGGAACGATTGCTTTCAAGCCATTATTGCCAGTGATTCCCGTTGTGGACAAGGAACACGTTGCTTCCGCCGTTGGTGTGGCAGGCATGGCAACGGCTCAGTTTGGAAGATTTGTCGCGACGGACGGCGACGGGCATCCTGCAGGCGTGAGAGGCGGGGATGAGCCGGGAAGGAGGCGAGGAACGGCCGGTGGCGGCGTAGGATGAGTTGGAGGAGGACGGCGGAGAGATTTTGGGTTTGGGCGAGAAAAGGAAGGCTCGGATCTTTACGGAAGGGGCGGCACGGTCGTACTCGTGGATCAGGTTCGCGAGATCCTCGTCGGAGGTGACGGACACCAGGGCGTCGTCCAGCTCCTCCGTCGGCAGCTGGCATCGCAAGCTCACCGACGGCGATCCGCACAGCTCTACCACCTTCGACATCAGCTCTGTATCCAAAACCCGCCAAATTCAGATTTCTTTCCTTTTCGCCCTCCGAAAAATTAAACGAAAATAAAAATAAAAATAAAAATAAAAATAAAAATAAAAATAAAAATAAAAATAAAAAATACGGACCTTGGTAGGTAACGGATCGGTCGACGGAGAGAACACGTGTATCGCCGCCGACGTAACGGAGCTTGCCGTCGGGATAACGAGGCAAGATCTTGCCGCCGTAGCTGCAGAGGAATTTGATAGTGGGATTGGGTTTATGGGCGGACTCGACCATGATCGACGGGTGGGATTAGAGGTTGGCGGTTGCGATGATGAGACGAGCTGTTTGTGAGATCGAAGGCAGAAAGAGAGCTAGGCAGGGGAGAAGGCGTTAAGAGATGGTTGGTTTGAGCTGCGCCTTCAAGCCTCAACTTGGGAGAGCTGGGGTTGTATTTATAGAGATTTTTCTAGAGGAGATGGGCGGAGAAACCCGAATGCCCTAGACATCACTGCTCACAGCAGTGGGCCCACACGCAAACGACTAAAATGTCCGTTTTCGCCTTTTTTATTTTTTATTTTTTTTTGAATTTTATACGCTAGATTCCATCACTTACTTCACTCGAGACTGTTGAGATAATCATGAAAATGTATAATTGAGAAAAATAATAATAAATTAAAAAGAATATACCGGCTAAAAGTATATATATTTTTAATGGGTGGTCTAAATTTTGAATCAATATTGTGGAGGTATTTGCAAATAGAAGAAAACTCGGGGGGCGTCTGTGCACCCTTGGCCGTCTTTGTTGCCGACTCTCGTACAGACTCAGATTGGTCAGATTCCTTCCCCCTCCAGACTCGGTGGAGTCGGGACAAATTACTGCTGACACGTGTGGAGCTTTTTCCCGGGTGCCGCGGAATTTTATTTTCCACCTCTGCGGAATCTTCCGGCTTCTAGGTATCGTGTTTACTGGTCTTTATTAGTGACCCGGACATTTGGTGGGTTGATGCAAAAGCAACAAATTTATGCCATTTTATAAAATAATAATGTCACATTTGACTCTTCAAAGTGCAACAACCTTGCTTTTTTAACTGGGAAGGATTAAAAATAAATGTCGGTATATTAAGGAGTTTGTACAAATTACTTTTTCCATAAGATTTTTAAAATTTAAACCGTTCATATATTCATCTATGTATATTTAATTATCATGCCAAAAATTAAATATTATAATTTGTTACTTTCAAATTTTAACCTTTTCCATGAGTTTATAATTAAAATGAATTTTGATATCATAAATATATACATATTAATTTATATTGGGTTAATTCTAAATATATTTATTTTGTTTGACCCTAATTTCAACTATACTTAGAAAAAAAAATTTTGAAAGCTAAATGCACATACACTAAATATGCTGTCAATTCACAGCAATAAAAACCTAAAAGCCATTAGCCATGATTAAAAATGACCAAAATACCCCTAGCATTTAGGCGAATGCCTTATGTCTTTGTCTCCTTTATCCTCAATAATTTTGAATATGTGTTTCTTCAGTCTTATTAGCAGAAGAGCATCATTGTTCAAGTTATGAGCTTCTCAATTCAAGTAGGAAAGATTATAATATACAATTTGCATATATTTTTATACAGTTAAAGCTATCTTTGTCTTCTTTGTTCATTTCCCTTGCCCTATATTGTTTTAGATATGCTCTTATGGGCAAAAAAGCATCTTCATTCATTTTTCGAGTTTCTCAATTCAAATAATTAACTTTTTCTTTAATTATAATATATTATTTGGGCAAATTTCTATAAAATTGGAGCATGATCTAATCTCTTCTCAAAGTTTCTCTTTTGGTAGTTGAATTTTTACTCCCTAAATGCAATATTTTAGGTATTGTCGACAATGTAAATGGATGGTAATATATAATATAGTCTGAAAAGCCATATGATAGTAAGATTTTGGAAATCAAAGATTGAATATGTGAAAGATTGTGTGAGTCGTAGTAAATGCATAAATTTCAATCTTCGAGAACTATATGGGTGAATTTCGATAAATGGCTAAGTAAAATTTTAAGATGGATTTGTATATGTTTCTTAAATGATTTTAGATATGCAGGAACTCTTGACTTAATTAAATAATAAATATTTGATGTTTGACTCTTATATATGAATTTTGAACTTAAAAACATAATTGAGTTAATTAATTTGAAATATTTAGGCATGTGTAACATGTCTAGGATGTTTGAAATGAATATAGATCTTTATGGGTAAATTTTGAATGATAGATTTTATAGAATGATGAAAATAACCCTAGTTATCAGGTTAAATCCGAAAGAATTAAGATAGTGAAAATAATGAAGGATTATTAATGGGGGTTGAGATTTGCATGAGAATAATTTTAATCATACTTAAAACATGTTTATGATGCTTAGGAATGAAATCAAGATAAAAAATTTGAGAATTGAACCTTTCGAGGCTAATGGTGAAATTTTGGTAAGAAATAAACTCAATTGGTGAAATTTTAAAAATAACATAGAACATGATGAAAATCTTAATTGGATTCACGTAGAAAAAGTTATAGGAAAAATATGAAGTTGGGCTGAATTACAAGGGGCATGTGATTTTGGCAAGATGACTTGGGTAAAGAACCATACGGGGTGTGTAGTTGGCCATTTTAAGTGTGGTAGGGGGGGGGGGGGGTTCTGAATCCTACTCCATTTGGATGCCATTTATTCTCCTCTTCCTTTCCCATGGCCCTATTTTGTTATTCCCATGAAATTTCACTTAAAAGTTCTTGAATTCATGTTATTTTGTATCAAGAAAGCTTGATGGGGAAAGGAGATAACTTGAAGCTTTCGAGATTTTAGAGATTTTTGAATAAAAAATGAATTTGAGGTAAGTAAGTTGATTTTTTTAATCAAAGCATGAATTGGGTTGTAAATAACGTTTTTTCATGTTTATTTATGGGCAGCAATTTTTGTTGAATGTTTTAGATAAATTTTTAAGGTATGAGGATTGTGTAGAGTTTGTAGGAAGATTAAAAATTGAGAGTTTTGGTAGAAAAATGTATAAATAATTAAATGAAAGGGATTGAGAGTGATTTTTTATGATATTAACATGTAGAAATTTATAAATTCGATATGAGTTTGCAATTGAGAGTGATTTCTTATGATATCAACATGTAGAAATTTATAAATTTAATATGAGTTTGCGATGGTTTCCTAATGTTGCCTATGATGTGTCTGATGAAATAACTAAGTGAAGATTAATGTGTAGAAATAATGTACAAATGGATGTATAGAACCTTGATAATGTGAATAATGTGATGCAAATATTTGGGGGTATATGGGATGATGAATTATTTAGAATGGTACTTGTAATGGGCTTGATAAATTTGAGTAATATGATTTGAAATGGAGGTTTGAGTCATGTGCTTAAGGGTATAGTTGAAAAAATGTTGGGATTGGTGATGAATTGACATGGGTTGTGTATTTGGTTGAATTCAAAGAGTGTTGGATGTTGGATATTACATGCCATATGTTGATTTTCATGATTTGAGGCTAAGCCCTTTGAAAATGGTTTGGTTGTGTTGGTTAAATGTTTGGGTACAGTTTTAGGAAACCAATGATGTATGGTCTTGGTATGAGCATGATGATACGATATAAGTAATGCATGTGTATTATTTATGTAGGATTGTTCATGACCCCTGATTGACATAAGGATAGGATTATTCATGACTCTTAATGAATATAAGGATTCATATGGTGTGATGATGTATATGCTTACTTAGTTGGGAGTTGGCATGGCATGCTACTTGATAAGTCTAAAAATTTTCAGGTAATTTCATATTAAATTCACACTTTTTGAGTCTAAAATGATAATTAAATGCAAATTTTATGTAAAATTTCGTAAAGATTACATTTTTCATAAAATCTTTAATTTTGCTATAAAATAAGCTATTTTGCAACGTTCTTGAAAATATAAAACTATGACACAATCCCCTAGAAAAATTTAATGTATATTAGCATATTAGTATAATTTGGGAAAAATTATAAAACCGTATAATTTGGAAAATCATACATAAAATTATAAATATAATCTAAACATGGTTATAAAGCAAACTGTCAAAAAATATATATATATATAATAATAATAATAAATAAATTCAAAAAGGGCTAAAAAGTAAATTCAAAATCTCAGCCAGCTTATTAAACTTATTTTGACAAAACTTAAATATTAAAATCTACGTTTTTGCCCGCTGCTTGAGTACACGCAATTGTGCGCCGCCGGAGCACCATTTCTGGTGCTCCATCTTCCCCAAACGGTAGCCATGAATTTCAGCAGCAGTGTAGTCTTCATAAGCTCCGGCATCTAAATCCATCCACTAATGTACTGCTCGTTTTAGCCGCAGCAGCTATCGACCAGTAGAAATCCGGCACCCATTCTTGAAAGCTCGGAGCCCCAACCCGAGAATCCCGCAACACCAAAATCACCGGTAGCTGCAATCCAACAAAGGCAGCCATTTCATCATCATCACAGGCAGCATCAATACCGGTTAGCATCTCTGTTCCAGCAATACCGAGCATCGCAGCTGCTACCCATGAAAAAAAAAAAAAAAAAAAAACGCAAACAACCGTTTTGCAGCTCCCCCAAATTGCCAACAGCAAAACCCATCTTCTCCATTCCAAGCCACCAAGCAAAAATCGCAACCTACAACTACCGATTCCAAACCTTCCTGCTCCCTTGCCTAATTCATCTCCCATTCGAAAATCAACAGCAAGCAAGCTTTGCTAAAATCGACAACAATCGTCGGCTTGCTTCAACAAAATCGGATGAAAACAGCAGCCCTTCTTCCCCGAATCCGGCCCTCACGAGCTGCCTACAGCTCTATTCCTCACCGCACCATTTCTTCCATGAGCTGTCCAGCTAGTCTCAAGAGCTCGGCTTAGGACTCAATGCATCAACAATCCCCAATTTTCTGGCAGTCCATCTCCTGCGAATCAATCGCACCAACTGAACCCATTCACGGCAGAAAAATTCAACCCGTGCCATTTTAATTTCAGTAATTTCAAGTAGCGCATTTCCGGCAATAGAAAAAAAAACCAACAGCCCTCTTCTCCAACGCCGATCACGACCGCACTCAACGAGCTCATCGACGAGCTCACATCAACCGACCGCCATGACATAAATCTTATGATGATAGCAGTCGATCTCGAATTCTGAAGATTTCTCTGTCATAAATATTAACTCGCTTCTACCTACTTGCCGACGATCTCCAAGGAAACAACCACATCAGCTGCACCCAGCTTTGATTTCCTTCTCCAATCGGCAATTAGAAAATTGCTCCAAATTGCAGTCACCGCCTTCAGTAGAAATGGCAGCCATGATTCAGCCTAATCCACCAGAAATTGGGACGCTGCGAGGTGAGGGAATTCAAGTTGCTGCAGGCACAGTTGCGGGTGATTAAGGAGAAATACAAGGAGGCCTTAAAGATTTATCCAGAGCCAATGAAGAATTCGCAAACCCATTTCGGAAGTATCACGTTTTCAGCCGGCCGATTTTGCCACTGCATTTTTCTCCTCTTCGTCAAAATAGAAAGCAAAGCTATGGCAAAACGGCAAAGAGCAGCTACAGCAAGCGTGAAATGAATCCCACATCGGATTCAACATTAGAGGGAGGGCCCTCACACACTCTATAAAAGGAGGGCCCCTCCATTCATCCCAACACACAACTCTACAACTCTCTCTCCCATCACTTGAAGTGGGACCCATTGAGGTGGGACCCTTGCCAAGTGGGAAAAATTTAAGAGCTTGTATTGCTCATAAAAAAAGAGTGGTTTTCAAGCAAGAATTGGGGTAAGTAAATTTCTGTTAATTATAGTTTTTCTTTAATGCTTTGTAGTTGTTAATTTTAAATTTGTAATATTTAGCATAGATTTATCGCTTTATGCATTGTAATTCTTAGATTACATTTAATGCAATTTTCATTCCTGCTTTCGTAGATTAATTTCTGTAGTCTTTTAATTACTGTCCTAGTTTAGATTTAATTATTTGCAATTTCTTCTTTCCTTTCTCTGTCTCTTTCTCTCTCTTATTTATATGCTTTCTCTCTCTTCTTTCTTATCTCTCTAATTTCTTCTCCTTTCTCCCTAATTTCTTTCTTTTTCTTCTCTGCACCCTCTTTCACTTTTCTCTTTTATTTTTGCTTAAAATAATTAAAAATATATAGCCTCTCTGTGGATTCGACCCGACTCACCGTTATTCTACACTATCACTCGTATAGTGGTAGCTTTAATGTGTTTCGGTTAATTTAAATTAAACTGGTGATCACAGTGCTCTTAACGACAAGCACTTGGTTTGCATCAAGTTTTTGGCGCCGTTGCCGGGGAGGCATAATATTTTGAATTATTCTCCTTAAATCTTCTTAAATCTCATCTGGTGTTGCTTTATTTCATGTTACCTGTTATGCTTCCTTTTAAATTTCTTATCTGCTTTCTTTATGCTACTAACTACTAATTGCGTCTAATTAAGATACATGGGTGTGATTGACTAACTTGCATCATTTAAAAAAATTCTAAAAACTCGCATCATCTAAAAGCTTTAACGTTTGCATTTCCCTTCTTTAACCCCCATGTCTACATCTTTTCATATTTATTCTCATTTCTGATCTTGAACCCCTTTTCTACACCGTTTACATTTTACTTTTTGCACGTTTAATTTCTGTCATTAACTTGCATTATATCTAACTAGCTAACCCGCTAACTTGCATTTTATATTTGGTTGCGCATTTACACATTTATTCTGGAAAAAAAAAAAAAAAATTCATATCTCATATTTATTATTGTTATTACTTTTCTTCTTGGTGCTTGCATATTTTATTCTCTCGTTCAGTTCATAGTTATATATTTTTGAACTCGTCTTACCTTTTTATGTCCATTTAGCAGCTTATCATAGCACGCTAAAAAAAAAAAAAAAAAAAAAATTTCCTCTAATGATATATGCATGGTAGGAAATCTTTAAATCCTGATTTGATAGAACCAAACCTTGAAATTGAAAGATTCCTACATCAATTAAGAAAATCACAAAAATATATAATGGATCAAAATTGAATGTTAGAAATTAATAATCCTGAACCCGATCCTCCTAAACAAATGAAAGAATATTTCATTCCAACCAATTATAATCCTTCTTCTTGCATTCAACTACCTCAAACGCAAGCCAATCAATATGAAATCAAACCAGGAACCATCCAAATGCTTCCATCTTTTTATGGAAATACTAATGAAGATCCTTATAGGCATCTGGATGAATTTTTAGAAATTTGCTCCACAGTGAAAATACAAGGTTTTTCCGACAACGCTCTCAAATTGAGGCTTTTCCCATTTTCCCTCAAGGATAAGGCTAAATATTGGTTAGGTACGCTAAGTAAACCTATTACTACTTGGAATATGATGCAACAAGAATTTTTAAAAAAATTCTATCCCATTGGCCGAACCAATACCATGAGAAGAGCAATTACCCAATTTTCCCAAACACCTGGGGAGCAAATCCATGAATCCTGGGAAAGATTAAAAGAATTATTAAGAAAATGTCCGCATCACGGATTATCTAAATGGCAAATTGTCCAAGCATTTTATGAAGGACTAGCCGAGCATTATAAACAAATGGTAGACGCATCATGTGGAGGAGCATTTATGAGTAAAAGTGAAGATGAAGCATATGATTTATTTGAAATGCTTAGTGAAAATTCCATAAATCATGCTTCATTATCATCATATGAAAGAAATATGGGCTCATCTAAAAAGGTAGGATTATATGAAGTTAAAAATTACATGGAACCTAATTCAAGAATAGATATAAATTTTATTGCACAAAAATTAGAAAAATTAGAAAAAATGTGGAATAATCAACCTCCACCTTGTCCATATCCTAATTTTCAATCACCTCAAGAAATTTGTGCTTTGTGTTCAAGCCCAACGCATGCTATAAGTGAATGCCCTACTGCAGCTCAACTCCCACCTTTCATCCAAGAGCAAGTGCAGGCAGCTCAAGGATTTTCCAAACCAAACAATGATCCATACTCAAATACCTATAATCCAGGTTGGAGAAATCATCCTAATTTTTCTTGGAAAAATCAAACTCAATACCAAGTTGCAAATCCTTCTACTTCACATTTTTCCAAACCTTCAACACAAAATTATTACCAAAATCAACAACCACAATATAATTTTCAAACCAATGCGTACTCAAAAGGACCGCAAATTGAGTCGCCAGCCAATTATTCATCAAGCTACCAACCCCCTTCGCCAGCTAATGATGTTAATGAAAGAGTTGCAAAATTAGAACAATTTCTCCAACAATCTATATCTAAGTTGGAAAGTCAAATAGGTCAGGTAGCTGAAGAAAACAGAAAAAGAGAAGTAGGACATCTACCCAGTCAACCAATACCCAATCCAAGAAATTACCCTCCAGGGTTTCAAAATAAACTAGGTATAATAAAAAACCCACAATTTGAAAATGCAAGAGCGATTTCTACGCTAAGAAGTGGTAAAATTTTAGAAGACCCGTATAAATCTAAAGTTATTAATGAAAATTCTAGTCAAACAGAACAAAAAGAAATTTTAGAGTATGACGAAGAATTGGTAGAAACCGAGTTGGGGGGAGAAGATAAAGGAAAAGAAACAATAGATAAAGACCCCAGTAAATATCAACCTGTAACCCCCTTTCCGAGTGCCTTAAAAGCTAAATCTGCTAATAAACAAAAACTTGCACAAAACGAGGAAATGACGGAGTTGTTCAAACAAGTTAATATTAACATTCCTCTTATTGACGCTATCAAACATGTTCCAGCCTATGCAAAATTCTTGAAAGACCTTTGCACTCAAAAGAGAGAACCTCGGTCCGCTCCTCAAAAGATCATGCTCCTAGCAGAGGCGAGTGCAGCAATTTTAGATAAATTACCACAAAAATTACAAGATCCTGGTACCTCACTCATTTCTTGTGACATAGGCGGAATAACATTTGATAAAGCACTTTTAGACCTAGGGGCTAGTGTTAATCTCTTACCCACTTCTGTTTATGAAAAATTTAACATGGGAGAATTAAAACCCACTTCAGTCATTCTACAACTTGCAGACAAATCGGTGAAAACTCCACGAGGACTTATTGAAGATGTTATAATCAAAATTAATGATTGTTATTTTCCAGTGGATTTTCTTATTCTTGACATGACCTCGAATTCAGAGCTAAACAATGCACCCATCATTTTAGGGCGCCCATTCTTAGCCACAGCAAAAGCTAATATTAATTGTGAAACTGGTATAATGGACATCTCATTTGGGGGTGAAAAATTCAGAATTGATATTTTTAAAGCTTCTAAGTACCCAAACGGTGATGACGGGTGTTTTGCGGTTGATATTATCAATGATTTGTCAAGCTTCACGCTCAATTTTGAACATGATTCCATAAACGAGATAAATGCTTTAAATGATTGCCCTCAGTCCGTTAACAATTGGAATACTGTCGAACCCTTACCAATCTTGCAATCTCAGCCCTCACCTCCATCTACTGAGTTACCACCACAACTTGAACTTAAATCTCTTCCTACCTCTCTTAAATATGCATTTCTGGGTCCTAATCAAACACTACCAGTAGTGATAGCCTCAAATCTAACTACAACTCAAGAAAAACAACTTGTTAATATTCTTAGAATGCATAAAAGCGCTATAGGTTGGTCAATGTCTGATTTAAAAGGAATAAGCTCATCTATTTGCATGCATCACATATACTTAGAGGAAAATGCTAAACCAAGTAGAGAAATGCAAAGAAGACTAAATCCTATTATGAAGGAGGTAGTGAAGAAGGAAGTTGTCAAATGGCTTGACGCAGGAATCATTTATCCAATTTCTGATAGTAAATGGGTAAGCCCAACTCAAGTCGTACCAAAGAAATCTGGACTCACAGTTATAACCAATGAAAAAGGTGAAGTAGTACCTACTAGATTGACCACAGGATGGAGAGTCTGCATTGATTATAGAAAATTAAATGCTATGACTAAGAAAGATCATTTTCCACTCCCATTCATTGATCAAATCTTAGAAAAATTAGCAGGTCAAAAATACTTTTGTTTTCTAGATGGATATTCAGGATACAATCAGGTTGCTATTTACCCAGAAGATCAAGAAAAGACCACCTTTACTTGCCCATACGGCACATTTGCATTTAGGAGAATGCCTTTCGGGCTATGTAACGCATCGGCAACCTTTCAAAGGTGTATGATGGCAATCTTCTCATATATGGTAGGGGAATTTCTTGAAATTTTTATGGATGATTTTTCACTTTTTGGGGAGTCATTTGACACTTGTTTGGAAAATTTAGAAAAAGTGCTAAAAAGATGTATAGAAAAGAATCTAGTACTGAGTTGGGAAAAGAGCCATTTCATGGTAAATGAAGGAATAGTTCTTGGCCATATAGTCTCAGAACGGGGGATAGAAGTAGATAAAGCTAAAATCGATTTAATTTCTAATCTACCTCCTCCAACCTCAGTGAGACAAGTTCGATCATTCCTTGGTCATGCGGGTTTCTATCGACGATTTATTCAAGACTTTTCTAAAATCTCCAGACCATTAACAAGTTTACTATGTAAAGATTCTCCATTCAATCTAGATGAATCGTGCCTAAAAGCATTTGAGCTACTAAAAGAAGCATTAACTAAAGCTCCAATTCTTCAATCCCCTGATTGGTCCCTCCCATTTGAAATCATGTGTGATGCCTCTGATTTTGCTGTTGGGGCTATTTTAGGGCAAAGGGTAAATAAGAAGCCTGTTGTAATTTACTATGCAAGTCATACACTTACTGATGCCCAAATCAATTATACCACCACTGAAAAAGAACTACTTGCAGTAGTGTTTGCCCTTGAAAAATTTCGTTCTTATTTACTAGGAGCCAAAGTTATCATCTACTCAGATCATTCAGCTTTGAAATATCTACTGTCTAAAAAAGAGGCAAAACCAAGACTTATTAGATGGATTCTCTTATTACAAGAATTTGATCTTGAAATACGAGATAAAAAAGGTTCTGAAAATGTAGTTGCTGATCATCTTTCTCGAATTATTACACCAAAGAGTACATCTATAAATGATTCTTTTCCAGATGAATATCTTTTAGCCATTACTCAAATAGCACCCCCATGGTTTGCACACATTGTCAATTATAAAGCAGTAGGACAGATTCCAAAAGATTGGACAAAACAAGAAAGAGATAGATTCTTTGCTCAAGATAAATATTATATTTGGGAAGATCCAGAACTTTTTAAAATTTGTTCTGATAATATTATTCGTAGATGTGTTCCAGAAACTGAACAACAAAATATTTTGAATTTTTGCCACAATCTCGAATGTGGAGGACACTTTTCAGGAAAGAAAACGGCAGCTAAGGTATTGCAATGCGGTTTTTATTGGCCGACTCTTTTCAAAGATGCCTACAATTTTACTCAATCTTGCATTAAATGTCAAGCAATAGGAAATATTACAAAAAGAAATATGATGCCTTTAAACCCTATTCTTGTCGTTGAAATATTTGATGTATGGGGAATAGATTTTATGGGGCCATTTCCACCATCTTATGGATATGAATACATCTTAGTGGCAGTAGACTATGTATCTAAATGGATTGAGGCTGCCGCAACTAGGACTAATGATCACAAGGTAGTTTTAAAATTCATTCAGAAAAATATTTTTTCTCGATTCGGTTTTCCTAGAGCTATCATTAGCGACGGCGGAACACATTTTACCAACTACCAGTTTAGAGCCTTACTAAAGAAATATGGAATCACCCATAAAATTGCCACAGCTTACCATCCTCAAACCAGTGGTCAAGTAGAGGTTTCTAATAGGGAAATTAAGAATATATTGCAAAAGACTGTTAGGCCCGATCGTAAAGATTGGTCGGATAAATTAGATGATGCACTATGGGCTTATAGAACAGCATTTAAAACTCCTATTGGAATGTCTCCTTTCAGGTTAGTGTATGGAAAAGCTTGTCATCTCCCAGTGGAATTAGAACATAAAGCCTATTGGGCTATCAAGCAATACAATTTGGATTTAAATACTGCAGGATCACATCGAAAGCTGCAATTAAATGAGTTGGAAGAATTACGCAAAGAAGCGTATGAAAATTCTCAAATTTATAAAAACAGAATGAAAATATTTCATGACAAACATATATCTAGAAAAACCTTCTAGCCCAATCAAAAAGTATGGCTATTTAATTCAAAGTTACGCTTATTTCCTGGAAAATTAAGATCTCGTTGGGATGGACCTTTCATTGTGGATAAAGTATTCCATTACGGTGCTGTGAAAATTCGTGATCCGAAGAGTGGAACTATTTTTACAGTAAATGGTCAACGACTTAAGCCATATATTGAGGACATCTCTAATGATAAGATTATTGAAAAGGTTGGACTAATTGACCCTTATTGAACTAAACTTCACAATGTCTGGCTGAAGACATTAAACTTAGCGCTGATTGGGAGGCAACCCAATATTTCCCATATATGTTTGTTTCTTTTTGCAGGAAAAGAACATTTTGTTGCAAGAAAATACTCTCGCATTATTCAATTACAGAATGACACCCCAGGTTGTCTCCTTCTCTGCTATCTTATTTTCATAAAACTATATTTATAAAAAAAAATAGCAATGTTTAAGTTGGGGGGTCTGGTTAGTTTAACTTGATAAATATATATATACAAAAATATTAAAATAATGATAATAATTAAAATATATATAGGAAGATAAATTAAAGTGCATTTGCTATGCTTGGTAGTAAGTAAAGAAGAAAACTGTAATTAGTTATATTTGTAAAAATATTTTCATGATGTTTTTGAAATTTTTATTAGCACTGATTGTACCTACACGCCAATGAACTTTGTGGGCATCCTGATAATGTAAATTTTCTCTCTCATCCAAGCAAGTAATCTTTAATATCATTATAATTGATAGCTGTTAGTTATAAAAAAAAAAAAATTATATCCCCAGATACCCTGAAATATGGTGAGGGGAGAATATAAAAAATAAAAAATAAAAAATAAAAAATAAAAAAATGTAAAACCCCAGATATCCTGAAATATGGTGAGGGGAAGAAAAAAAATTACTGTCACTATCATAATTTTGATATGACTGTTGCTTAGCTTGGATAAGCTGAAAATAATTTATCTAATGCCCATTTGTTCATTAGAACACAAATACACGTGCTATATATTCTTTTATGCATCATGAGATATTTTACTCATATTTACTAAAGAAAATTTACTTCTAAAAGCTTACTATCATTATTAGCAATGCACTTAGATTTTCATAAAAATTAGTAGTACATTATGAATAATAAAAAAAAGTATATATATATATATTAAACTATTTCCATTGCTAAGGGACTAGCAATGTTTAAGTTGGGGGGTGTGATAAGTCTAAAAATTTTCAGGTAATTTCATATTAAATTCACACTTTTTGAGTCTAAAATGATAATTAAATGCAAATTTTATGTAAAATTTCGTAAAGATTACATTTTTCATAAAATCTTTAATTTTGCTATAAAATAAGCTATTTTGCAACGTTCTTGAAAATATAAAACTATGACACAATCCCCTAGAAAAATTTAATGTATATTAGCATATTAGTATAATTTGGGAAAAATTATAAAACCATATAATTTGGAAAATCATACATAAAATTATAAATATAATCTAAACATGGTTATAAAGCAAACTGTCAAAAAATATATATATATATAATAATAATAATAAATAAATTCAAAAAGGGCTAAAAAGTAAATTAAAAATCTCAGCCAGCTTATTAAACTTATTTTGACAAAACTTAAATATTAAAATCTACGTTTTTGCCCGCTGCTTGAGTACACGCAATTGTGCGCCGCCGGAGCACCATTTCTGGTGCTCCATCTTCCCCAAACGGTAGCCATGAATTTCAGCAGCAGTGTAGTCTTCATAAGCTCCGGCATCTAAATCCATCCACTAATGTACTGCTCGTTTTAGCCGCAGCAGCTATCGACCAGTAGAAATCCGGCACCCATTCTTGAAAGCTCGGAGCCCCAACCCGAGAATCCCGCAACACCGAAATCACCAGTAGCTGCAATCCAACAAAGGCAGCCATTTCATCATCATCACAGGCAGCATCAATACCGATTAGCATCTCTGTTCCAGCAATACCGAGCATCGCACCTGCTACCCATGAAAAAAAAAAAAAAAAAACGCAAACAACCGTTTTGCAGCTCCCCCAAATTGCCAACAGCAAAACCCATCTTCTCCATTCCAAGCCACCAAGCAAAAATCGCAACCTACAACTACCGATTCCAAACCTTCCTGCTCCCTTGCCTAATTCATCTCCCATTCGAAAATCAACAGCAAGCAAGCTTTGCTAAAATCGACAACAATCGTCGGCTTGCTTCAACAAAATCGGATGAAAACAGCAGCCCTTCTTCCCCGAATCCGGCCCTCACGAGCTGCCTACAGCTCTATTCCTCACCGCACCATTTCTTCCATGAGCTGTCCAGCTAGTCTCAAGAGCTCGGCT
Source organism: Annona cherimola (assembly GCA_030490835.1). Taxonomy (NCBI): domain Eukaryota; kingdom Viridiplantae; phylum Streptophyta; class Magnoliopsida; order Magnoliales; family Annonaceae; genus Annona; species Annona cherimola. The sequence continues at coordinate 72,208,809 of CM059971.1, forward strand.
TAGGACTCAATGCATCAACAATCCCCAATTTTCTGGCAGTCCATCTCCTGCGAATCAATCGCACCAACTGAACCCATTCACGGCAGAAAAATTCAACCCGTGCCATTTTAATTTCAGTAATTTCAAGCAGCGCATTTCTGGCAATAGAAAAAAAAAACCAACAGCCCTCTTCTCCAACGCCGATCATGACTGCACTCAACGAGCTCATCGACGAGCTCACATCAACCGACCGCCATGACATAAATCTTATGATGACAGCAGTCGATCTCGAATTCTGAAGATTTCTCTGTCATAAATATTAACTCGCTTCTACCTACTTGCCGGCGATCTCCAAGGAAACAACCACATCAGCTGCACCCAGCTTTGATTTCCTTCTCCAATCGACAATTAGAAAATTGCTCCAACTTGCAGTCACCGCCTTCAGTAGAAATGGCAGCCATGATTCAGCCTAATCCACCAGAAATTGGGACGCTGCGAGGTGAGGGAATTCAAGTTGCTGCAGGCACAGTTGCGGGTGATTAAGGAGAAATACGAGGAGGCCTTAAAGATTTATCCAGAGCCAATGAAGAATTCGCAAACCCATTTCGGAAGTATCACGTTTTCAGCCGGCCGATTTTGCCACTGCGTTTTTCTCCTCTTCGTCAAAATAGAAAGCAAAGCTATGGCAAAACGGCAAAGAGCAGCTACAGCAGGCGTGAAATGAATCCCACATCGGATTCAACATTAGAGGGAGGGCCCTCACACACTTTATAAAAGGAGGGCCCCTCCATTCATCCCAACACACAACTCTACAACTCTCTCTCCCATCACTTGAAGTGGGACCCATTGAGGTGGGACCCTTGCCAAGTGGGAAAAATTTAAGAGCTTGTATTGCTCATCAAAAAAGAGTGGTTTTCAAGCAAGAATTGGGGTAAGTAAATTTCTGTTAATTATAGTTTTTCTTTAATGCTTTGTAGTTGTTAATTTTAAATTTGTAATATTTAGCATAGATTTATCGCTTTATGCATTGTAATTCTTAGATTACATTTAATGCAATTTTCATTCCTGCTTTCGTAGATTAATTTCTGTAGTCTTTTAATTACTGTCCTAGTTTAGATTTAATTATTTGCAATTTCTTCTTTCCTTTCTCTGTCTCTTTCTCTCTCTTATTTATATGCTTTCTCTCTCTTCTTTCTTATCTCTCTAATTTCTTCTCCTTTCTCCCTAATTTCTTTCTTTTTCTTCTCTGCACCCTCTTTCACTTTTCTCTTTTATTTTTGCTTAAAATAATTAAAAATATATAGCCTCTCTGTGGATTCGACCCGACTCACCGTTATTCTACACTATCACTCGTATAGTGGTAGCTTTAATGTGTTTCGGTTAATTTAAATTAAACTGGTGATCACAGTGCTCTTAACGACAAGCACTTGGTTTGCATCACTACTAGACGAGTATGGTCAGGGCATGACATGCGATTGGAAGAGTATAGCTCGTGCGCGGTATGTGGCTTAAGAGGCATGTGAATTGCATGACATGTAGCTAGATAGGCATGACCCTAGTGCGTGATTGGTGTTGTGCATGGCTCTAATGTGGCGTTTAGTTTGTGATGCATGTTGAACATAGTGGCATTTGTGCATGTGACGTGACTGTGTGGGGTTGGTGAGAGCCTAATATTTGCATTGTATGCAACGACATGACATAAATGATGAATTTAAAATAAATTTGCCTTTGTTTTTATTGATCATACTTACTTGCTGAGTTTTCCTAGATTCATGTGTTTTATTGTTAATGCTTTTAGCAAGATTGCTACTGCAAGTACCTAGTTGTGAACCAGATTATGTTTTATATCAGGTCGAGGCAAATTGTGGCAGGTTTAAGTCATGTAGTTATGAATTATGATCATTTGATATTGATGTATAAGGGAGATGAGTGTATATATGTGTATGCATTATATGATAAGTAATAGGATGTATATGGTATATTAAAATGTGGTTCATGAGTGTATGATCTATTGAGACCTTATTAATATATTGTGGTCTTAATGTGTATTTTACTTTTATTGTGGTTCTCATGTTTAGGTAGTCATTTGTCTCCTGAATTGTGATAGATCCTAGAAAGATACCGTCAGATCTTCTTTGTAGTGACTATCGACCTGGGGCTACAGTCAGTGGGGCACTACAATAAAATGACGACACACTCATCTATATATTTTTTTAACCCTCAATGATATAGATAAGACAATTTCGTATATGGGGTTGCTAGCAAAGTCAGTAAAGAATAGAGGTATATTGTGAAGCTTTTGTTTGCTGGCTAGGTTTAATGGAGTTGCTACTATGTATATGAGATTCGTCGGTACAAAATCCAAGGAACACATTAATGTAGGTAAACTTCATCAGTGTGATGGAGGTTGATTAGATTTAGCAATTGTTGTTGTCTTGAGTTATTGATTTTGGCAGTTCTAATTAGCAACAACTACTTTTGAGAAGATGGATTTAAAGAATATTATCTAAAAAAATACTAGATATCCATAAATTACAATACACTTCCAAGCACCATATAAGATGCTTCATCTTCCTTAGAGTAACCAACGTTGCTAATATGTGCGGATGGTTGATGGAGGAGAGAAATAGGGTCGGGTTAATGATGCTCATTTTTGCCATCGAAAATGGAGGTAGACAATAGTTATTGTTATGGATGATTGAATATGGTTGGTAGGATTGATGGTGCCGATAAATTGTTGTGCAAAATAGGGTTGAATTTGGGGGATATTACTAATGGCTAATGGCCAAATTTTTAGGAAGACGATGGACATTGATGTAAAATCTATTGTGGATGGTGGTTGGAATGATAATGTTGGAGACAAATTTCAATTGCAATTGGATTAGGATGAAGGGATCTAGATGAAGGCAGATTTTTCAATAATAACCAAATTTCAATAGCATTATGGAAGGCAACCAAATCTGTGATGTGCGCAAGTGTGTGATTTACATAGTTGGATATGATGCAACTAATTTCCCTTTGAAGGGTTCGATTATGAGGGTTTCTTTTGATGCTAATGTAAATGGGTGTAGCTTTGGTGGATTTTGCCGTCTAATCCTTCAATTATGATTTGGAAGACAATGTAGAAAGGGTAATTTTAGAATTTTCAAAATTGTGGGTATAGTTGGGATTAATAACATAGTTAGTGTTATGAATGGAACTTTTAGAACTTCATCAGTATAGTTGAAATTAAGGTATATTTGAGATTGAAGTTTTATATTTTAACTGATTTAGATGAAAAATTTTAAAAATACGAAAAAATAATAATTTGTATAAATGCATTTATGAGGTTGACCATATAAGGTGGTGGATACTATATCTTTTTTTAGGTGGTTTAATTTGGAAAGGGCATTTACAAAAAAAATTTGATGAGGTATGAGTGGATTGAAATGGCAGAAGGAGGCTTACTTGCAATAGAAAAGAGCTACCATCTCCCTCTATCACACTCACCTACTCTGATTCCCTATTCTGTCATAACTCTATCTTCCTTTGTAATTTTTCAATGAGCAATGATTGACTGCAAACCCTTTTCCCCTCTGATTTTTTAATTTTCTAATCCTTTTACATGGTTGAATATCTATTAATTGAAATATAATTAAATTTATCATAAAAGATCATATTGGTAATAATATTAGCATGTCTCTACTTAAAATTCATTTAGCTCCAATCCAAAATAAACTATATGAAGTTGTAATAAGTTGGAATTAGTTGAAATGATTTGAATAATCTAAAATAACATGCCAACTAAATAAAAAATATCATCTCAAATAAATGGGTTGTAAAGCATCAAAGATTTGAAAATTTAGAAAGAAAATCAAGGCATGATGAAATATCAATACAACACTTCAAACTAGACTAGAACTTTTATGAGTTAGCAAGCTCATGTGCATATACCCATAAAAACTAAAATAATAAGCTAAAATAAATGAAATAAAATTGAAAATAAGTCAAAAATAATTCTATGATCAATAAGTTCTTGTTAAGAAATATGATTGGCAAGTTAACATAAGTCAGGCAATGTTTTTTCAGTAGTCTTAGTGCTTCAAAAAATATTCTCTTCTTTCAATGTAAGACAACATTACATTCATTTTGTTAATGGAGTACTTCTTTTAAGTATTGACTCTTTAATAGTTTTAGCAATTAATATAAAAACATCTTTCGTTTTTAATTAACCAAGATGAAAAAGCACCTTTCATGTGACGATGGAGAATGAAGAAGCAAAAGTAAGTCATAACATGCAAAATGAGATTGGCAATATATTATTTATAGATTTTACAAGATTTATAAATAATATGAGAATGAAGATTCATTTTTCCTTATATGCGAACATGGAAAGAAAAAAAGAATTCTAAAATATTTGCTCATGAATAGTATTATCTAAACTGAATCAGACTAACCAGTTACTTAGTTGGTCTAATCCATCTCAATTTTTAGCTAGCCAATTAAGCAGCTACAAATAAGTTGAACCAATGATTCAATTGTATTTCAACTCAATTAGTTTATCTTGTTTGCACTTATTTACATGAAAAGATATTCTTCCATTGTCCTCTAGCTATTAATTTCTCCAAATTTTCTCTCGATTTTGAAAATCCCTCCTTTTTGTTTGTGATTGAGAAAACTATTCTTTTATGTTGCCATCCTTTTTTATTGTCCTCAATCGCGATCATTGGAACTTGATTTGTGGTTATCATTTTTGCTAGTGGTTTCCATCTTCTTTCATAGTCATTAGCTTCTCTTTTTAATTGTCTAACAACAGTCTCCCCACCTTAGTTTTTCCTTTCTATTCTTCATGATTGACATATTTGTCTTCTTTCTTTTCAATTAATCTAACTGTTAGAAAATATGATTTGAGTTGAAACGTTATACTGGAAACATACATAATAAATCAAGATCAAAGACATAATAGAAGATACTAAAATTTAAATGGAAAACCCTTCAACTTAGAAAAAACTATGGGAGAGATAATAATCAATGGTGATAAACATGTTACAAAGATACAAACTAGAATGACTCACACTCATTTTTTAAATGCATCATACACATCCCAAATATGACACTCTTTCTCACACCTTATCAGGACACCACTTAGGATTCCACTAAATTCCTTAATTGATGCATCTATAAACAGGACTTCTATGAGTACTTACGCAAAACTAATACACATTATCTTATGTATGCATCATGCACTCTCATATGTGAGAAACTACGTAAATAATGCTTACGTATAATACAAGACATAACCTTAACAATTTCTATGTTGGATTGGATTTTGCATATACCAAGTTTACTCATAGAGAAACCGTGTCTTCAATTATTCTACAAATCATCAGTTAGTTCGTCAATTGTCATGCTTCAACACAACATGATACCACATCTCTTTATCTAAGAGATCACTCAACTTTCATGCTTAAATCAGTATGAATCTACACACAGCTTCATGTACCTTCTATGTCTTAGCTACCACTAAACATGAACTGCATTTATTTTCCAATATAATTGCATCTATAGGATTCTAGGCTCTCAACATGTAATCTAATGTTAAAACATTCTTAGGATCTCATATAACTATCGTCTAATGTGGATCTCAAAAAAATCAATCTATCTCCATTTGCTTTTCGTGTATCCTCAACAACAACATAATCAAGACTATTAAATAATGCAGAAAACATCCATGGCTTCATGAAGTCCACCCTATAACTCGATTTGAACCATCTCCGTGTAACATCAACTATGCAATCATATCAAATCTACCTACAAACTATTGCTTCAAATCAGATTAAACTTGACTCATCCTGATTACATGACTATTGACTTGCACATCTCATCAAATCTATACCACTAAAGAAAAATCTATCTAGTTTGACCCCCACCATTGTATCCATATAATCCAAAAATGTAGGAAGCCATGCTTGGAACACTCATAATCTGACTCTAAGATCATTCAATCTGCGTCATAGATGCACCTTACTTCTATCATCCTCTGGTGTGTTAGACTTGTGCACATCTCTCTTCTTCCTTCCTGAGACTGAAGATGCCTTACCCACCATTATAGACCCTCATGTGTCACCTCGCTGCCTCATCATGATGCCATCTTTGTTGACATTCGACCATGTTGCCACTAGCAACAGCCCTCGTTACTGACAACAGCGGCCAACATCTTTGAAGTCATCACCAGTCTGCCTCTTCTTCATCTCCTTTGGTGGAAACCCATCTTCTCCAAGCATGATCTTCCTCTCCTTTATCTAGCATTCATCTATGCCTTAACAAATCCAGTCACAAACCCCATTGCCAACCTCCATGTCTCACTTCTTCTCTAGCTATATTGAAAGAACTAATCACCAACCTCAATGTTATCGCCTATATTGCCCATTGTTACAACTAAAAGATTCAGTAGCTGACTAATTGTTAGCCATTTTGTCGTCATCTAGCCACCAGCTGTTGTGCCACCTCACACACAATTGTCACCAATCACGTATCTTCTTCACCATTGTCGACCCAACAATAGATATTTTGATCTGATCACCATAAAAAATCTTATGCCTTCATAATCACAATCTAGCTAATATGATCTTGCTTATCAAATGCATTGATCTAAATGAAGCCACTCCTTGAATCATAAATTCGGAACTATAGCTTTAAAACCAATTATGAGTAAATATAATTTAGGTCGAAATGGATGATAATGAAAGTATGCGCAATAAACTAGGTTTAAATAAATAACACAAGATCAAAGACACAAGATATCAAGATTTATGTGGAAAACCCTTTAATCTTAAAGAAAAATCATAGAAGAAAGATAATAATCCACTATGATAAATAGTAACAAATATGCAAAAAAATGACTCACATGCATTCTTTAAATGCTTCACACACATCCCAAACATGACGCTCTGAAAACTCTCTTTCATGCCTCATTGGGACATCACCAGGGCTTTACTGAATCTTATTCAATACACCTATAAATAAGATTTCTATGAGTACTTATGTAAAACTAATACACACTCTTTTACATATTTATCATGTACTCTCACATATGAATAAATATGTAAATAAACCATAAACAGAAATATAAGACATAACACTAACACTAATATAATTAATTTTTTAGCCTCTTAGTCTTCTTCCCCTTCTCTTTTTTATTAGATTTCTCTGATCCCTTTCATCTAAAATGATATCAATTCATGCAGTCTTCATCATCCCCTTCTCAAGTTCATTTGAAGTCCTCTATTGCTGGTAATTCTAGCCTCATCCTATGCTTCATCAAAGGCTAATTCCTTGAATTCCATGTTGGAATTTCTATATTAACTAGTTTTTCCTTTTTGAGAATTAGAAATTGGTCTATCTAAATTGCATGTTTTGTTTGGTTTGGTTGTTTGACCTGGTGAATCTAGAAAAGATCGATGTTTACTCTTATTAGGAAAATTGATAATGGTGCTAACTAATTTACAAGTGCTACATTCACCAATCTACTCAAGTAGCCAACAAGATTTGCTTGTATTCTCACTTGCAAAATTTGTCTCTTGTGTGTATATTAAAGTCAGATGTGTATTTGATCTTGGCTTGGATTAATAAGTCTGTGTTCTATGCAGCAACATGTGAATTATGAATCTGGTAAGGGACCTATTGATGGATGACTACAGTTGTGGTGTGTTCTATTATGAAGGCCTATAATTAAGTATGTTTATAGCTATGACGGAGGGATAAAGTCTCCTTTTAAGAATAAATAGTCATTTTATTCGAGAACGAAGACGACATCTCTAAGATCAAAGCACTTATTTGAATTATTTTTAGAAGTAAACTTTTAAAATTTTATCTAATCAATTTGCTGCATATCTTACATAAATTGTTAATATACTTATTTAATCCAATTTTCACAAATGATCCAGTTTAGTTTTAAAAACATTGTTCACTATGCATTTTGGTATCTTTTGATGGTTGTTAAATATTGTGGCTAATATTGTACTTATCAATTTTAGAAAATATTTTCGTTCTTATTGAGAAAATGTTTGGCAATCTGAAAAAAGAATGGAATGAAATTAAATGCAGTAGGACCAATTTTTCTATTCATCCTTTGCTATTATTTAGCATGTTACTTACCTTACATTTTTTCATCTTTATCCATATATTACAATCATTTTTATCTTTTCTTATATTTATTCTATTTATTTTTATTTTACTCCTATAATTTCATATTACTTTCTCACTTTTTAAAGGGATTTGCTTCTATGTAACTAGGTTGGTCCTGTAATCTCCTTAATTTTTAAGATTTGATCATTGATGAAAGATTTAATCTATTCATTATATTTAACATCATTTGTTTATCTAGGAAATCAAGTTTCATATCGATCAAGTATGTTTATAGGTCACATTTGTTGATATATATATATATTTATGTATAAATTATGAAAAACGATTAGATCCATTTATATATGTATTAGAACGTAAATAATATTTTATAAAATTATTTATTTATGTAAATGTGATATTTTAGATAGTTTAGATGTTGAAAATAAAATTTTAAAATTGATATTTAATACTAAACTATTTTATTATGTTGATTTTTAATGGGGCCATGCACGGTGATATTAAACAAATAAAAGAGTTTTCAAAATACTATAAATGATGTTAAACATAATAAATAGAGTAGATTTTTCATCAACCATAAAAATATTAAAAATGAATGGAGTTACATAAAAAAAAGATTTCATAGAAGCGGCACCACTTTTTAAAATTCATTACATTTTATTTCTATAATTAAAAAACGCTTCTTGAGCCTAATTCTATTTTCATCAACTCCAACAAGCTTTATGATGACTTTTTTAATTTTTCATTCACCTGTACCAATGATTTATCTTGGAGAAGGATTAGAATCACATATCCCCGATTTAGATGACCTGTACATGTGTAAGATTGATGTGAAAGGAAATAAGACCCCGATTTGAGAGAGGGCTGCCAATAGATCCATCACAATCATGTGCACAATACATGTATCCTTCTAGACCTTATATGGTCAGCCTTATCAGATCGGGCTCCATCCTAATTCCTACAGCCGTTTGTTTTTAATATTTTTCTTTTCTTAACAGTTTTTAATATTTTTCTTTTCTTAACCATTTCTTCTTGCCGTTTCCATTAAGAAAAGATAATAATAATTACATATTCTTTCCACGTGGATTGCATTTTGCATTGGTTACACACCCACTCCCCAGGAATCTGAATTTTTCGCAATTCCCGTGGCAGAATCGGGGCCTACTTATATGTGGTGGTTGAAAAACGCAGGGTTGATTGGGCTGAGAAGACGGCAGGCTGATGCGTTTCGTTTCCGTGTTGGTACTTGGTAGCGCTTGAAAATGCGCCGCAGGCATTGAGGTTCGCGCGCGTCGGCTTCGTCTGGCGCTACAAAGATAAAAGGGGTTCGTTGCTCGATGATACTGATACGCGCATCCCTGAGATGTTGGCTTTTTCATCTAACGGTACCACATAAATTCTCGCGCCATGCGCGCACGAACACGCGCAATTATCCAGCTCCTGTCAAAGCGCGCTACCGCCTCTTCCCTTCGGATGTGGAGCCCCCGGGTCACATGGTGCACGCCGAGATGGATTGGTGAGACCTATTTCATTCATTATTTTTATAAAATATTTAAATGAAAAAATAATTATTTTTGTTATAAAAAATTGCGCAGGGTATTAAATTCTAAATAGTTTTACGTAAGCCCATTAAATTATTACTTAATATATAATCAACAAGAGTATTTGAAATGGAATTAAGTACTAAATAGACAACCACATATATAATGGATGGAATGGATCCAACCAATCATCTCGGTGGATCCCACGTGAAACAGTAGTAAAGGACTACAACACGTCTTGGAAATATAAAAGAAAGGTCAATTGTTATAATAGAAATATATAATTAAAAATGAGGATCAATTTCAAATATAAGTTTAATTTATTCTATATCTATAAAAGTAGCAAATATCATTACATGTTTTATCACGGATTCAAATATGACGATACTCCAATGAATTTTTATCAAGTATCCTAGATTAAAACCTAAATTTATTTTTTCTTTTCTCTTACAAAGGATTTTTCTGTCATGTTATTATTTCATTGTATATATTTTGATAATAATATATGCAAATGACTTATTTTGCTGATTAAGTTAACTTTAACCAAAATATTTAAGTAAAAACACATGAGGGACAACATATGCAAGTGACTTATTGTTTTGTCTAAGAGCATGTATAGCATTCAACAAGTGTGAGATGGGTTGGTATAGTATGGTAAACACATTTTTTAATAACTGATTTTACAATTAAATCATCCTATTTTTTCAACTTTTGCTCTTATATTTCAATCATTTTTCTTCAAACTACCACTTTTATTACAATTTTACCCTTATTATTTCATATCATTTACACAATTATCAAAATATCCTTTTTACCACTCTCAACCCATCCACATTCCCAAATGTGCCCGAAGTTAAGTTTTCTTCATTGGTATTTATAGAATGCGATAACTAATATTACAATCAAAATATCCTCTTTACCACTCTCAATCCATCCACATTCCCAAATGTGCCTGAAGTTAAGTTTTCTTCATCGGTATTTATAGAATGCGATAACTGATATTACAATCAAAATATCCTCTTTACCACTCTCAACCCATCCACATTCCCAAATGTGCCCGAAGTTAAGTTTTCTTCATTGGTATTTATAGAATGCGATAACTGATATTACAATCGAATACATTTACAACTCCTTGGGGAAATCTGTAATAATCTCAGATGTGAGGAATGTGTAAACCCTATAATGGAGAAAATATGTGAACCCACATATTAGCGGGACTTATCAATCAGCGGGATGATTCGAAGCCGGGACAGCTCATGTATTGGATGCCGACTTACCACGACACCACATGCGTCGTGGCACCCTAAGTCAAAGTTTTAATTGAAGATATTTGAGTAAAAATATGCACATTTTGGTATTTAAAAATATGTTATCAACGTGTGGCCATAGTGCGAGAAAACGGTTAAATCGTGGTCATGTTCAGTATAACCCTAAAAATAAAATTTTTCTTAAATTTCCTTTTCTAGGAAAATGACTAGCAGGGACTGATTTGAACCGCCTTTGGATACCATCTAAATGATGCACCAATTGTTGGACTTATTGAGCACGGCCTAAAACGATTGACAAACGATCCACGGATGGTACGCTTGATAGGACTATTTTAAGTTTTTAATGGCACAACTAACAGCGTACTAAATAATCATAAAAATAAAACAGCGTACTAAATAGAAGTGGTTGATGATTTTCTGACGGCTGCAATTGAAAAAAATAAAGAAAGAAGAAAATTCACGCCCGTAACCCACGCACCCAACAAGTTCCTCAAAACTCCGGGAAGCAAGTTTTGGAGGTTTTTTTTTTTTTTGTGATTGGTATATTTTACGTTCATATCAATACATATTATATTGAAATTCTGAGACATTATTATAAATCTGAAGACACTCAGCTTCCTCAAAGAAATCCGGAGACACAGCTCCGCCGAAGAATAAGGAAGATACAACTTCCAATAATGGAACAGGAGACCACAACTCCTACTAACAATTTTTCACTACTGGCCGAAATCCCATATGTGGGATTTGAACCGCACACTCAGCGCTTGCACAGCTCTATCAGGCGTTCGGTGACCAACCGAGCACGGCTCGGTTGGTAGATTTTGGGGTTTTAACCTAATGCAATTTGAATTTCCTGATCAATTTGTTTGGACTGTCGGATTTAAAAATGGTCCAATTAACGGCGCATTGGTCAATGAAGTGTTGATGGTAGCCAGAGTATTTATCAGTTGCAAGCGCCTCAAGGTATCGGACGTGGCCATGTGGAGAAGCACCGAAAGAAGAGATAAGGAAGGCAAATGGGGGCGGGTGGGCCCCGCGCAAGAGATGACCTGCATGGATAATAAAATGTAGGAATGCCACTTGTACATGGGAGGATGATGATGATGATGATGTCCTCCATATCCATAGCTTATGCATGACGTTTGCCATCATGAGATACAAGACAGACACTATGCATAGATACATGGATGCATGCATGGATGTACTCGAATAAAAAAAAATAAAAATTTAAGTCCCATTTTTATTCGATCTGGAAGACGTGTAAAAGGAGATATGATGCGGGTAGTGTTATTTACAATTTATTTTTACAAAGAATATAGGTGTTAAAACACAAAAATTAAAATTTATTAGAAATAATCAAAACAATTGGATCGAATATCTGCATATGCTTAAGAGCTACGAGTATTTTAAGTGGGCACTTGTACGGTTAAAATTTAAAAGATCTTAGATCAAATATGTAACTATTACAGTTCAAAATAAGTATATAGCATATAAAAAAAAAAAAAACTTCTGATCTGTGAAAAAAGCAAACAGACATCTTGCTGAAAAAGATAAAGAAAGTAAATGACATTGGACATCCAAGATAATAAATGCATTATGGACTTCATGTGATCATCAAAGTCTGCCAAAATGATAGGTTTCACCAAATTAAAGCCGGATTATAAGAAGACACAGAACTCATTGAACCATGCATCCGTTTTTTTTTTTTTTTTTTTTTTTGTCTCTGTCTTTTCGATACTTTCAATGGCAAAAAAATGCATTTTTTGTGATTGTTTAAAAGATTTTAGAGTTATTAACGCATGAATTATAGAATTGTCTCTAGAAATACAATATATATTACTAATCAAAACATAGATTTAGATCACTGTTAAAATGATGATTTTATTAATCTATGCTAATGCAATTGATAGAATATTATTATATTATCAAAATTTTGTGATGCTAATGCGCATTTGAAGTGTTTTTCTGTAGTTTAAGGGGCTAAACTATTTTTCAAAATTTAAGAACCATTCCATACAGATATGCTGCACGGATATCCACTAGTTCTGATAATTAATAAAAGTTGATTTTTAATATTTCAATTTTACTAATAAAATTCTTATTAAGAATATATATTAATCCATGAATTTATTCAGTCATCAATTTAAATTATATAGTAATTTATCTCTTAAAAAATATAAATTCATTCATAAATTAGTTTATCCACTCAAAGGAAGAGTAAATAACACCAATGATTAAATCTAGAATCAAGAATTAGGAATCAATAACTAAGGCCACAGTTTTAGTTTTAAAAGTAAATCTCCTATTAGACTAAAAACTTGAAGCTTTGCCACCAGGTCGCCACCTTGGTGATAAACTATTCGCTAGGCATATTGCCGACACGGTTTCGAATGACAGTGAGACATTTTGTCCCCATCCATTATTTGAGAGCTGCCTCCCTAGTTCTTAAGTGGAATTGCCTCCAAATTTATTAAATAGAGAAAATTTGTCTCCTTCAAATTTGTAAGAATATTTCATAGCTTCAATATTATTGATATTAAAATGGATATAAATATACCAATAAAAAACTTTAAGCATCCTAGAGTCCTAGATAGTTTGGCTTCGAACACTGTCAAACACTTATCATCTCTTTATTCTCTTTAGACCTTGTTGAGATTATCCAATTAGATGGAATAAATGAAAATAGATTAAGATTTTTTATTTCTAAAAGATATTTTCACAGTTTCAATGAAATATTTCTTTTTAGATACTTAATAGTATCATAATTCCATTTATACTATAATTTTTTATTTTCCAGTGCAACAATCTCTTCTTATCTAAATCCCATCGCATGTATGACCACGCACATACCTTTCACTTACTCACTGCCATGCCCAAGCTTCCTGGCTATCTCCTTGTTGAACTAGCTACATACATATCAAAGGCTAAAGACTGCATGCATGCCCTCAACTCGAGTGCAATTTTTTCTAAACTAACCAGAAAATTGATGAGTTGGGTTTGGTCAGAGAATGTATGTTAAAATGTGGCCGGAAAAATCCTTTTGAACCTCAGTCCATTTGTAATTCAAGGTGGTAGGGTTAATTTTTCTTGTATCTTGGTATTAAAAATAAGTATTTGATATTATTGTATGATATATAATTAACATAAAATATTTATTTCAAACATTTAAAATGAAATTCTATTATGATCAAAATTACCAATTCAAAACTTCAACTCCATTGTTCAACGAAAATGAACTTCAAATTAAACTAGAACAATCTTATTTCTTATTGATATATCCAATTCTCAGGCAAATCATTTTTTTCTCGAAGTACAAAAAATGAGGTCCACAGTCATGCGATAAATTTCCTCGTTTTTCTAAAAAAAAGGAGCATTGAAATGAAAATCAAAATATTTAGAAGAAAAACGGATCATCCGTGGTGACATGCACATGTAAGGCATTCAAGGGCCATGTGATGGTCTCTTGAACATCCCACATGGTGGGTCCCATTCTAATTCCCCTGAATTATAGCGTATGTTTATTTAGCCAGGAGAATGCCAAGTTGAATCTGTCTTGTCCACCAAATGTTGTCTAGCCATTGAATGTGGATTGTTTTCAATTCTAATTTTAACCATTCAGTTTGTAGATACGGAATGCGTATATACAGCCAATTTCATATCCTCCAAACCATAAGATATGGACTCATTTCCATAAATGGAGACCACAACAAATTCCTTTTATGTAGTTAAGTTTTCAATTGCATATAACATATATTTAGTTGTATTTGATATATTTTGACTATGATTACTCATTTAATTATAAATATTTAGTTACATTCAACTTATAGAATTTGGTTAAATATAGTTATTTTTTATGGGTGTGTTTTAAAAGTAATAAAACTTTGGATAAAAAGTTTTTCGTGTAAAAGTTTTGAAAGGGAAAGAAAATGATATGATATTGTAAGAATAATGATGAGTAAAGAGAATATAGTTAAAATAAATGAATTAGTAGTATGGGTAGTTGTATAGAAATAATTGAAAAAATATGGTAGCGGTATAGGAAAATATAAAAAAATGATTAAAAATAAGATAGTGATAGAGAGTGAAAAATTTTAGATTAAAAATTTTTAATTAAAAAAATTTCTTTAATTAACAAACATGCCCTACATCAAATGCAGCCAAAATAATACTTAATGCAATTATTAAAATTTGATGGCCAAGTAATAATAAAAATTTGGCTATAATCAATATAGTTATTATCTACATTTGATACAAATGCAGCCAAATTAAAACAAAGCTGAGAATTTGTTGCAGTGATAATTAATATGCCGGGGCTGTAAACAAACAATCCAAATTTCACAAAAAATTGCAAAACTAAATGGAATTTATAACTCTTTGTCTGTTCAACTCAGCAAAGCTTAGACAATGATATGGATCGATGGACTGAACGGGTTATAGATGTGCTTAGGTGTGCTCGAGTGGTGTCCTTTCAGTAAGGTTCACATCCGTGACAGCACAGGAAAGAAGGAAAATTTTTAGTCATCCAATATTCTTTTTTCTTTTCTAAATTCCTATGAATTGATTTCACTTGTCACATATCATTTGGCTGCCTGTGGATGTTGTCTGTGGAACTTGACATGTGGCAAGAGCAACTAATATTCTGGGGACTGGATTCTCCATCGATGGGAATGGACTACTGACTATCAAATTTTGTTGCCATCATCTATCTGTTTATTAAATATTGGGATCCCGAAACATCAATTGTTTTATTATTATTAGACTATTTCATCAAAACAGCCGGTTGATTTTATATTCTCTTTATTCTCTTGTTGTTGTTGTTGTTGTTGTTGTTGTTGTTATTTTTATACATAAACATTCGTAATATAAACTAATATTAATATTACATTTATGATAATGATTATGATGATGAAGAATTTTATCAGCAGACCTCATCTATGTGGGAAATGACTTATATGATGATGATTAATATTATATTTATGATCCAAAAGATTAATATTATATTTATGATCCAAAAAAATAACTTGTTTAGGAACTTATAAGTTATAAATATTTAGCATCATTAAGAGTGATAATGATGAATTTGTAACTATTAAAAGTTTCAAATAAATATATAACATATAAAAGTCTAGACGATATGATTTTTGGGGTCTTGATGTAATTTATATGATAAATATATGATTTTCATAGCATAATTAAATGGAAGATGTCTTAGTTAGGCCGGCCTAAAAAATATATATATTTTTATATTTTTAATTTTTTTCATGAACATGTAAAGTTAGATGTATTTAATCTACAAAAAATTTTGAATGTTTTTAAGCGATTTATAGATTAAATATATCTAATTTTACATGTTCATGAAAAATTTTTAAAATTAAAAAATCATATTATGGCCGGATGCATGGCTACCCCCCATGTGGATAGTTGTAAAACATCACCCCTCTAATTAAATATGGGAAACAATTTAGTGGAATCCATTCCATTGAATTGGTTCATTGCACATTTTATTTTTGAGCTACCTATATGTTTCATCAAAATTTAATCTAACTATTTTATCTAGAATAATTTTCTTAATCAAAGGACCCAAATTTCATGGAAATCGAATATTTATATAGATCAATATTATTCAAAGATCAATAAAAATATCTTAGAATCGTTTCATTGTTAAACTAAATTTTAATTACTCATCTACACCTTCTAGGGAGTGTTTGGTGATGTTATTGGGAAATGAGAAATTGAAAACTCATTTTTCATATATTTCAATAATTTTGTCTACTTTAATTACCATACTTTTTTATTTTTACTTCTATATTCTAATTAGTTTTTACATAACTATCATATTTGTTTACATTTTCCCTATAATATTAAATCACTCTCATAACTTTTAAATTTTTTCATAACTTTTTCACTTTTCTCTTCCCTAACGACATTACCAAACACACTGTAAATGTTCATAATATATAGATGAATTATACGGTCAGCTAGCCTCACTTTAAAGCTTGAGATCATTATGTTATAAGGCATCGTTTCATAATATAAAGATGAATTATACGGTCAGCTAGCCTCACTTTAAAGCTTGAGATCGTTATGTTATAAGGCATCATAAAGAAATTTAAATAATGGGTTCAAATCACTTTAATATTAAGGACTCATATGGTGTCATTTTCAGTTCCTATCTTAAAAAACGGTCATAATATATTACACATGTATTAAGGTGCTAAAGATGGCGTTGTGAACCGTAAAAGGATGCAAAATAATAGGTGAACAACTCTGATTGCCACATAGCCTTAAATATGGATTTGAGCCATATAGCCTTAAATATGGATTTGAACCATATAGCCTTAAATACATATTTGAGCCATACACCCATCTCCTAGCAGATCATCAGACGATTCACTAAAGTCAACGTCAGCCAAACTATCTAGTAACTCTGACAAAACTTGCCTCTTTCCCGACAAAATTGCATAGGAGCTTAAAACAAATCCAATTTGATAATGATGATTACACTAGTGGAATCCCAGGAGGAGTTCACTGCGGAGAAAAGTCAAATATGGGGGGCATAATATTATTTCGGTGGGAGAGATGCAACCATATAAAAATGAACTATATTTTTAGATAATTTTTTAAAAAATTCTCAGAAATTTTTTTGAAATTTTAGAAAATTTCCCCTCAACTCTATATAGCTACATGCATGACTGACCCAAGGCATCAAAATCATGAGTTTACACAAGAACTCCATCTTCTTTTATTCATATTTTTACATCATCTCAACTAGTATTGCAATTAGTTTCTGAGATTTGCTTATAATTTTCTAACAATAATCTATAAACATCTTACAAATATTCTGATTGTTCCTAATAATAATCCCTAAAAATCCACTGGTGAACACTCTCACATAAATACTTGGGGAGATTGGATGCCACCAACTCCATGCGAAACACGGTTGTTGAGCTTCAAACCCCTGTCGTCATCCAACTCCATGCGAAACACGGTTGTTGAGCTTCAAACCCCTGTCGTCATCCAACTCCATGCGAAACACGGTTGTTGAGCTTCAAACCCCTGTCGTCAGCAAGGATGAAATGGGAGTTAGAACTCCGTCTTTGAACTTGCATAAATCAACCAATATACGACCAACCATTTATAATTGATATACTTTTGAAAGATAAAGAGTGACTAGTTTAGTTGAAACTACAACCGATTATATGTTACAAGATCACAAAGCATTAGAATGATTCTTTTAAATAAAATTAGGAGTATTACATAGCCCATTATGATAGTAAGAATTATAAAAGTCAAGTAATGATGTAATTATCAGTAGTTCAAAAACTTATTAGAATTAATTTAGGAATTGACATTTATTTAGAGAGAATGTAATTTCTTGAAATTTAAGGAGTCCACATGCAAATATATCTTTAAATTTCGTGAAAACTTAGTCACAACTTCGGCACATGCAGCGGCCAGTGGTGCTTCGAGTCCTCTCCAATGCGATTTGTAGAACACTCACTACTAGAAGAAAATTTATAAATAGTCTAGTTGCACGAGGCAAGACTCAAACACTGGACTGCTTCTGCCGGAAGGGATGTTACCTCCAAACCACAGTCATGGAGGCTGGCTATATTGAATCTGTGGTCTTCTTGCAGCGTGGAAAACGCGTGCAGCCTTGGAGTTGATTCCTTAACCAAGCAAACCACCATGTCAACGGAGAGGTCCTTTTCAGTGCTCACGAGTACTTGGAATTTTGACAGCACCACACGTGGCCGGAAAAACTGCCACAAGATACATTAATAAAAAAAATATAAAAAAAAAAATCAGAAAGCATATGCTATATGCTATGGTACCAAAAATATAGTATCGTTTTTCCGCATGTTACATGCAAGTTCGGACACGTTGATCAATTCAATTCCAATGCACTGCTGCACTCTGCTGCCGCGCCCAAATTCATTGGAATATTTACTGCTAACTGATATTTTAGGAGAGGTTTGGAAATGTATATTTTCGAATATGGTGGAAAATAGAAAAACGAATATTTTGAAAATTATATGGTGAATATAGAATAATAGGATAAATTTGAAATAAAATAGACCGTTGGAAGGAAAAATAATTAGAATGTAGAAGTAAAGTTAAAAAAAAAATAATGTTATTGAGCTATTAAATAATGGATTAAGAAATGAGATGAGAATAGCAGCACTGTTCCTACGCCGTCCCATCATTTCCCACAAATAAACTCTACCACAAATTGCCTCAGAAGTCAATTTGAAGAAAATTCTCGTTTCACTCGAGACTCGAGAATTTTCTGAAAGTGAGTATGGTCAGATTCGTTTGGTAACTTAACTAGGTTTCAGACTATGTGATTGGGAGCTGATTAATTTTCAACAACATTTAAGAGTGAGATTTTGTTTACAGCCGGCTCATTTACGTATTTAATTTTCTTTTTTAAGTTTTTATAAGACTTTATTTTGAGTGTACTTAATCGATATGCCAAGTTTTATTTTTTTGAGATATGTATATATATTTTTGACTTTCAAACATAGAGGATGGTTAGCTATTTTTAATCTTCAAATGAATAAAATACCCCTAATTTTTAAAATTTAAAATACATACACCACTTTAAAAATAAATGAAACTCAGTATATCAATTAAATATATTTAGAATAACAGTTTTATAGAAAATAAAAAAATATAAATGGGCAAACTATGCGGTAGCTCCCATGCGGTCAACCTTATTGAATCACGGCCCTTTGAGAGGGAAATATGTTTGCCTGTATTTGTGAAATCAAGATAATTTCTCTCTTCTTTCAATTTTTATCTTATAATCATTCATATCTTTCTGGAAATGATGTTAATATTCGAATAACTTTTTATAAAAATTTACTTTCATTTATTAAATCTAGACTATAAATATTTTAGTTACTATGTCAAATCTAAAATTTATTACGTATTTCTTTATCAAAGTGAAGTTAAAATTTTATTTTAATGTAACTGTATATAACTATGTGATTGCATATCTTAAAAGATATTTTATACATTAAATCTAAGCCCTATAAGAGTATTCTACTCTTTTATTTATTTCGTTAGCATTTTTCTTCGGCTTCATCAAATATACTCATAATTCGAAGTTATTTATTTTCTTTCGCGTCAAATAATTTTTGCTTATTTTAATTCAATAACTCAGTGTTAAGTCCCAGCAGAAACAAACGAACCTTCAATTAATAATAAATTTCTGAAGGTTGCCTATAAAAGAGGTGGACCACTTAGATCTTGCCCATTCTAAAATTTGATAATTTTTTAAATTTGTTTGGTACTGTTTATTTTCAAAAAATAAAAAGTTGGAAAAATAGTCAAATTACACAGTGAGCAAGATCTAATTGAAGCCAACATATTTAGAAAAAAATTAAAAATAAAAAATATTTCTTATAAGAAACCGACCCTAATTACTATTTTGAGGGCTAGCTTGTTGGATGTTGCCAAGAAAATTCAAGCATGACTCAGCCCGACTCTCGACATTTTGTGCAACAGATAGGGCCAAACAAGTTCTTGAATTGATCAAGCCATCAAAGGTCTTGATTTTTCAATCAAAAAAACAAAAAACAAAAAAGAGTCTTGATTTGAAACAAGCCAAGGCCTCTCAAAGTCGGCAGCGAAATGAGCAAGTCTTGTAACGGTTTGTTGGGTAGCTCACAAGTAAAACGGATATGCTTGCATCCCTTTCTGCGTTGGAAAGACGTGGCTTTTGTCATTTCCGCCTTCTCTGCGGCTACCCTTGCCCATACGCAAAGAACATTCCAGGTTCATTGCTTATTGCTCTTGAATCGCATGCAATCAGTTTCACCAAAATACTACCTTTCTTTGTGATGATTTCAACCGAATATTTACTACACAAATCAACGGGTAAGATTTGTCTTTTGCAACTTATATGTATATTTAGATATATGATCATATCTTCCAAAAATGGTTTAAATGACTACAAATTTTGTTTCTAATTCCAAATATGACAATGTTGTTAGAATTAAAGTTAAATCTTATGAGAGATTACAAAATTACATCTGATAAAACTAAAGACAAGTTATCTTTCTTATTCATTCACAAAATAGGCTCAATGAAACTCAACGGCTCGTATACATATATACTGTCCCTTTTAAAAGAAACGAGAAGAGCAATTTTTATTGTTTTAACAAAAGTTTTCCCATGTTTTAGGGCATAACTGCGTTGTCATATTTGAAATTAGAGGTAAAATATATGCTCATGTATACCATTTTTATAACGTGTGGTCATACATAAATATGAGTGTAAGTTGTAGTTATATTTGAAATGAAATCGGAGGTAAAATATATATCCAACTATACCATTTTTATAATATGCTATCGTATATATATATATATATATATATATATATATATATATATATATATAAATACGAGTATAATTTGTGGTCATCTTTGAGATTAATCCTTTTTAAATTTCAATATTACTAGACTTGATGGTTGAGATTGAGCAGTTTTAGAAAGGGGGCACGTTTCACACTAGTGGAGTTCGTCAGATGTGAATTGTCTTAATATCTGTGTAGCCAAGTTGCATGAAGATGATGAATGAGTGGGTTCATTTCTTGGGTGGCTCACGCATATCTACCCATCCAATTTCATTCTCCTTTTTCTTGTTTAGGTTGGGATGTTGGGAATATATTTTTAATGATGCTTAGGATATCCACCTTTATCCTCTCCTCCTCTTGGCAAAAGAATGCGCAAAGGACGGCAAAAGATTTATTAAGATTCTTATCTTTTTTGGATCTTGATTATGAATGGCCACCACAAAAATTTCTAGTGGAGTTTTATATGCTAATTAATTCAAGGAAAATTCACTTCAAAAAAATGCAAGGAAAATTATTCGTGCAATTAGTTCAATCGATCTCTAAATTTTTGGACAAAAATAATTTTTTAAATACATATAAACTAACTACCATATTCATTAATAAATTTATTTTCATATTTAAAGCTATTTTAATTGAAAATTTGTAACTGTTAAAATTAAAATTATTTGAGAATAAATACATAATTAATAAAAGTTGAAATTGACTAGGTAACTTATATAAGTATCTAATTTATATGCTTTTGGAAAACATAAAGAAATATATAATAATTGATTAGGGCATTTGCAAAATGAACACATGCAAGAAAAATAAATAAATATATAATAATTAATAAATGATCCCAAGTTTTTTGATGTCGTATTTTATGTCCATAAATATTAATTTCGCAAATAAGCCTCCAATAACCACACATGACCAAGGAGTCAACATTGATTAGTTAAATCCCAAGTACGAGTTTGAGGTAGGAGGACTCACTCTCTTCTTACTTGTTCCTAATTTGCGCAAAGGGTTTATCTTTCTACTAAGTGATATGAACAATCATAGGCTATTAATATGTCTTGAAATCTCTGATATGCGGCATTATCTCACACCTATTTTTTGCAGATAATGTCCTTATATTCATAAAAGTAGAGGAACAGACAGTTTTATGACCGCTACAAGTCATAATGGTGTACTCCAAATGTTTAGGCTAGAACATGAATATAGACAAAACAACACTTTTTTAGTTCAAACTCGAAGTGTGAGATTAAAGAAGCTATCCAATGGCTAGTTGGGTCTAGTGGAAGTGAAATCTGTAAATAATTAGGACTTCCCATGTGGCATTGGGGATCGAAGAAAACTATTTTTAAGGGGCTGAGGGAAAGAATATGGAGAAAAATCAAAGGATAGAGAGAGAAATTGTTATTTGCAAGTCGAAAGAAAATATTGATATAGAACATTACACAAGAAATTTCGTGTTACACGATGAGCATCTTCTTCCTTCCATAGTGCTTCTATGACGAAGTAAATAGCTTGATAATCAAATTCTAGTGAGGTGAGAATGGGGGAAGAAAAATTACTTGAATCTCATAGAAGGAAATGTGCAAATAGAAACCAAGTGAGGGAATGGGGTTCCACGACATCTTAGCCTTCAACTATGTATTGTTAACAAAGCAGCTCTAGCGTTTAATGGAGAATTTAGAGTCTTTGTATTGTAGAGTTTTATATGCAAAATATTTCAGTAAGGAAGGTATCTAGAACTGCAAGGAAGGGACAAATGACTCATACGCATGGTGATATATCCTAAAGCCAAGGGTCACTCGCAAAGTAGAGGGAAAGTGGAGGATAAGATCAGGACATATGGTAACTTTTTCAAAAATAGGTGAACTAAAACAAATATAATAAGAGCTAGGCCCCTACAAAAATATATTGAAGAATGAAGTTGTGAGTAGTTTCATAAATTATGAGCATGGGACATGGAAGAACAATAAGGCAATTACAATGGCTGGTGAAGTAGGATGGAGATTTGTGAGCCTTATTCCTCTCCCACAACGAATAGTAGAGGACAAATGGTTTTGGGCAACATAAACTAATAGTAGTTTTGATGTAACATTAGCCTATACCTTGATAATTTCTAAGTGGTGCTTTAATGTAGGCTGCCAACTTTTTGACAGGTGTGTAAATATGATGACTTGGACAAACCAGTGTTCAAGAAGATCTGGAGGACAAACATCTTAAATAAAATCAAGATTTTTGGTAAATGTCTATTTAGAAATGCTCTCCCAACAAAGCTTGACCTCCACTATTAGGGCATCTCTTTGTAACCAAACAATGTACTCTACATGCATTCAAAGGAAGACTATCACACATTTATTTGTGTTTCATGAAATGATCAGGCCTAAAAGGCTACTA
Organism: Annona cherimola; assembly: GCA_030490835.1. Lineage (NCBI taxonomy): Eukaryota > Viridiplantae > Streptophyta > Magnoliopsida > Magnoliales > Annonaceae > Annona > Annona cherimola. Next base: position 72,232,472 of record CM059971.1, read on the forward strand.
CTAGTACCAAATAGAAACATATGGACATTGAGAAGAGCTGTTAGATGCATTTTTGAGCAACTACCTATGTTCGTATAGTTCTACTAGAGAGTCTAGTTTCTCATAAATGAGGTAAGGGAAGTGGGAACTCCTCTATCTTTGGATAATATTTTGGACTAGTGTCGCTTTTACAAAGAAAGTTTTGCATATGCTAATATGTTGGGCAAGTATGGTCTCATCCAACACAAGAGACTGTATAGAGTTGGGAGTTGTGTTAAAAACTTAGATAAAGATTTTTTAGTAGCTAAATGTTGGAATGTGAGGGCAGTAGTGAATTCTCTTAGCATGGAAGCAACGATGATGCTTTCTGAAATTGCGTAGGATGTGGAGATGAATCTAGAATTTTTGGAGATTGAAAGTGATTATTTGTTACTTAAGAGTTTCTTGATCAAGGAGTACTTTGTTTTGTCAAGTGTAGGTACTCTATTGAAAGAAATAAAGTACAAAGTCATGGAAATCAAGGATATTACATTACACATGTCCTAAGGGGAGGCAACAAACTGACACACAATTTAGTAGTTTTTGCCACATTTATGTGGAAACAGGTATGTTGTGATAGGGATACTAAATCATTTATATATAAACTCTTCTGGTAGTCAAATTTGAAATCATATACCATTTTATGGAAAAACATTGCTAAGTTAAAATTTTTACCAATCAACTATAACTAATTTTATTTTACGATCCAATTAAACATAATGATATTAATGACTAATGAGTCACACAATGAATTAGAACAACTTTGATGCAATATGTTAATTAGTTTAACAAATCTACACCAACTATGGTATCTTTTGCAAATAAACTTTAAAAGTAAAGGACTACTTGCGAAATAATAATTATGGATAAAATTAAAAATACAAAAGATCAATTGTAAATATCCTAAAATATTGTTAGTAGTTCGTATACATATCCCAAAATATTATTATTAGTTGGAATTTAGCTAAATATTTTTTATCATAAATAAAGAGGCTGCAAAGAGATTGTGATTGAATTATCATGCTTAATTAAATGTGCCAATCAAATATACCTTTTATGAACTTATGTACAAATCTCATTTTAATTGGTTTTGATGATGACAAAAGATATGTTTTTGTGCCATAGATTTTGATATATTGAAATCGTGTTTTGGGATGATTTTGTGAATTTGTGTTTTGGGATCATAAATGTAATTTTAAAAAAAATATGATGCATTTATGGAATTATCATTTTGAGTTTATGATACAAATTGTGATAACTAAGATTGATTTATTCGTTTATTCTTATCTTGAGTAGATTAATATGAACGAAACAAGACTTTTTCCAAAATTCGTGCTTTTGTAAGAAAGGAGAAGGTCAACCTTTTGGTTCTGACTTAATGCTGTTTCAATCGGATCCAGCAAAAGGTCAACCTTTTTGCTAGAAAAGGTCAACCTTTGCGATGCAGCAAAAGCGATAATTTTAAAGAGTTTAGATATGCATAGAGATCTCTTAAGTTATTATCTAGAGCACATTTCAAGAGTTCAAAAAGCTTTAAAAAGAGGACATGAGGGAGCTAGAAAGTATCGAGAAAGCCTCACCAAGAGCACTCAAGAGTGAAGATTTCAAGTTTGCTCTCCTATGAAGAATACTCTTGAAGAAAAGTTGTCATCTCTCAAGCGGAGTTGTCATAGTAATCCAAAGCTTCTAGTTGGCCTTCAAAAGTTGAAAATGCTGCTGTGTTAAACTAGTTTGATTTTGAGTTTATTTATTGTCTTGAATTTTTATATTACCTTAGTGTCGATTATGATTAAACCAAGAGATTGTCTTACGAGTTTACCTGGAGCTTAGCACAAATCTAAAAGATAGTCAAATTGATTGTACCATTGTAACTTATGTGTTGAAGTTGACTAGTGGAACACAAGTTGTTGTGCTTAGATAGTGGAGTAGGTATATGGTTGTTCGAACCACTATACTTGCTTGTTTCTTTTGCACCTTTTGGATTGATTTATGTTTTCTGTAATTGTTTATCGTACAAGTATCTTGATTATCTAAATAGCCATTATACGGGACCAACACCTTTCTATGATAAACTGTGGGTGTTGGTCACACCCTTTGTTTGCACACATCGGGCTGGATGTTGATCTTGCTATGGGAGCACTAAGACGGCTTATTGCAAAAGTCATCATCATCTGCTTGATTAACCGTGGGCAAAGCAAGTAGTAGTCGTATAGACTAATTTTCCTAATTTTGTTCACTTAGGTTGATTTCTTATTGTTTTTCCCATAGACATCAGTAATATGATTGTCTTGCACACTCAATGCTAACCTACACGATAAAAGATGTAAGAACTATGTTGGAGGGTCCTTTGGTGTACACACTTGATGCTTGTCAGTAGAGAGAACGACAATACACTAAGCAGAAGAAAGCCGAGATTTAAGTGAGTATATCTAGTATTGTAAATGATTCCTCTTTTATGTGATGCTCCGTTGCCTAGACATCCTTAATGGCTAGTCAATGGGTGTCACATGACCTAAGGAATCTCCCTATAACTATAAGGGGATGGTGTGGTATAAAAGACCTATTAAATATGGACATCACAATTTCATTCCAAAGCATAAATATTTAGCTATACGTTCACATAATTATATGCCTATACTATAAAGACATCCATATAGAAAGAAAGTCATCATAATTCATCTTATACAACAATAAAAAAAAGATCATATACATATGTGTTCATAGAGATTATAACGAAGTTCAAAATATCCAAGTACAATATGTTCGTCACGGTTGTAATGTCTACATGCGTTAGTATAAAATTCAAAATAACGAAGAACACAATTGCTAATCTAATGGTCTCCAAGATTATGTCCTCCTTTAATCTCACCTTGAGGCTTCTTACTAGCTTGTGATCTAAAGGCAAAATAACAAACCATGTGGGTTTAGATAAACTTAGTAAGTAAATAGTAGTTAATAGAAGATGAAAGGAAATACGACTCTGGATGCATATGTCATGATAATGTTGCAGAAACATAATTCTTAAATAACCCTACAGGATATATGTGTCCAACACCTGCACCTAAGAACATGTACATATAACCACATGTAAAATAAGGTCAAAAAATGGTCTTCTCCTCATGTCAACCAAGGGCTACGAATAATTCTTTAGAAGCACTCATTTTGAATAGTGCATCATCCATAATACGCAAGAACGAATATCACAAACCACATGTACAGTATCAGCAAAATTAACAAAGTTTATTTTAAATTTAACATACAAACTATCACACAAGCATTGCATTGAACACATGATAGGTTCCAAAGTGGAAACCTCTGTTTCGTCTTATTGTTCAACCGACTAGAGATATGTAACGTTCTAATGATATAAAAACTGCTAATTGGTCATTAATTTCACAAAAGTCACATAGTAATCATCTAATTCCCCACGAATCCTGCTAACTTGAAGCTGTCATGAACCCTAATGCCCCAAACATGAAGTTATTAGATACTATCCCTTCTCATCAACTTATATTACATTTAAGATGAGATTTCATCACTAATTTGAGAAGAGACGACATATATTTATTACAATTGTGATTTCCCCTAAGAATAACAACCTTAAAGTCGTATCTCTGAGATTTTGAGCTCTCTTGATGTGAATCAGTGATCTTCAGGACAGTTTAGAGGATTTTTAGGAAAATTTCAGGATGGATTGAATGTTAGAAAGAAGGGAAAATAGGAAGGAGAGGAAGCAAAAACAAGAGGAGAAAAAGAGAGGAGAAGGGTCACGCTCGAGAGAATAAAACCCTAACCATGACTGGCCTCTCTTTAAACAAGACCTTTGTCGAGACGGGCCGAGCCCAAGCATGGGTCAAGCCTAATCGCAATGTGCAACTTACTTTCCCACTCTTACAACTCAGTAAATTAAAAATTTCTCTTGGGATATTGCCCCCTTGACCCCCACAACCTGACCAAGTAGGTTGAACTATGTATCTACTCTGTAAGGTTCAAGATAGTCATAGCGTTCCCAAACGACGCGTCAATCATACACCTCTAAATTAATACCCAATAAATCATATCATAACCAGGTGGTGTAGTTACAAAAATATGTCAATGTACAACTCATACTCATGTTTAACATGCTCGTAAAAATGGTGTCCCATACAACCTAACATGCCTAGATGAAAATACATGCATGCATGCATTACATGCCCCTAGATGCCAAATTTATATGTGTTATACACCACCCTAACTTCATTAATTCTTAGTAGCATATTCGTAAATTATCGTATGATCAGGGAAGGGTTATGAAAAAAAACCTGGTCCTCACATTTTACATGGGTGCAAACTAACTTAGGACTTATATTAAGCGATCGTATAAGACTTTAGGCTGTTTGGTATTGTAAAAATTTGTGAAATTTTGGGATGAGAGTGGACAATGGAAAAGGGAATGTTTTGAGATTTGTGTGATTGATATAAAACAAGATAGATAAAGTTAGAATAAATACGTAGTATAGTAGAAAGAAAAAAAAGATTGAAGTATAAAGGTAAAGTTAGAATAAATAGAGTAGTTGGAAAGAAAAATAATTAATTGTAAAATTGGATAGCCGTTCGTTTCCATGTCATCCCATGGTCTTCCATTTCTCTCATTTACCAAAAATCATCTTTGTTTTCTTAGTCCTAATAGAGAACATTTTTAAGGTTAGAGATGTAGTAGTAGGATTTAGGAGGTTGATAGTAGTCAAAATTACAGTGTGTCATGTTTCCTCAAGGTAAGTGGATTTTAAGGTCAATTCCTTAGTTTTTGATGTTGATGGCTTGCTGAAACGGTTTGAGGTTGCCCTCAATTATTAGTAACTTATTGTTCATAGCTAGGATGGGATGACCCGAGAAATGAAATCTCCTATTTCCTAAAAATACTTTTCACATTCTAAAAAATAATATAATACTTTTTTCATTTCCAATACAACATTTTCTAATCTGAATACTTTCTTTTTTATTTTCAATACACTTCCATCCCAAATTCTCATCTCGTCTTCATCCGTTCTCACCACATATGTGTGAGTTGCTAGTGTGGTAATCTGTCCTGCTAAGTTGTGAGGTAGTTGGAAAGATGGGCAAGGCGGTTGTACTGAACAGATGCTATGGATGCCATTTTCCTAGTCAAAAATTCTTTCTAACAATCTAATGAATGATATCAAGAAAAAGAAAAAGGTGTCTTTAGTAGGGTAGGGGCAATTTATTGATTCTATTCTGATATATACAGTGGACAGCAGCCTAGGAAAAAAAAAGAAAATAAAGCCATGACATGGCATGTTATTGCGCCCCTTCATGACATGGCATGTCATTGTGCCTTTTATATTCTAAACATCATGAGTCTACCCACTCAAATGCGGCTTTTAAGACATTTCCCCGCACATAATGCCGCCAGTGTCCCTCCGGTTTTGTTCGAATCGGTTAAATTTAAAACCGCTTTAAACCGTATTGTTAAAATAATATGCATTATGATTCCATAAATTATTAGTAATTTAAATACTTGATACTTGATATGTAACCCATCGTTTTCCTTAATTTGATGGTCAATGTAAATTCGACCATCCATTATATTTAGTATAATTCGTTTATCTAACAGAAAAAGTTCCATCCAAATCCAAAATGTACATGGGTTACCTTTATTTTAGAAGGTATATATTCATGAATAAATTATAAAAAAGCTCCCATAAGCATTAGAATGCACAATACTTTATAAAATTATTTATTCATAGTATCTTGATATTTTAAATAGTATAGATGTTGAAAAAATAATTTTAAAATTAATATTTAATATCAAAACATTTTATTATAGTAATTTTATATATTTGTAAATAGTGTCATACACGATAATATTACAAAAATGACGAATTTTCCATTAATCATTGATATTGAAAAATAAACGAGATTATATAAAATTAGGATTTCATAGAAGCGGACCTTGCTGGTATCTTTCTTGAGCTGAGTTAATTATAAATCAAATGCGTTGAAAAAATTAATGGTTTTCTAATGATATACCTTTATTTATTATTAAAAAATGCATGAAAAAAATAATTTAATGATGAATAGCGAAGACAATGAATAGATGAGCATGTTACTTAAAAATCATTTTTTTATGGAAAAAAGGCATTAACTTACCATCCATCTGATATATCACGTGCTAGAGCATTGTTGATAGATGTAGCTTGAAAATAAATGACATATTAATATTAATATGAGACAAGGCTGGATGGATCTTGAAAATACTTTCTTTCTATATTTAGCTAGATCGCGTGGATTTTTTTTTTCCTGTTTCTAGCTTATTGGAATGAATGGAAGATGAAGATAGGGATGTTAATGGTTATGATCAACCCTCTCAACAGCTCGTCCAACCCGTTATTAATGAGTTTGAGTTGGGATTTTTAAATAAATGAGTTATGATCCGCCAATCCATTCACCCATTTAATTAAATAAACGGATTACGATTGAGATTTTATAACTTGTCAACCTGTTTAGTAACTCGTTTAACCCATATAATTCGTTTAACCCGTTTAACCCATTTAAATTGTCTAACCCACTAAAGTTATATATATAAATGTAAATTCTTTGGTTATTTTCTCTCATTAAGTCTTCCTTCCATCACCTAATTTTTATTTTTCACATGTGGCCTAATTTTATTTTACTATTATTGCCGTATTTCATTTTTCGAGCGTTGAAAACACCTCTCGCCTCTTTCTGTAAGATCATCATTAATCAAAATTTAGACCTTCAAGTCATCTGCTATATAACCCGTTTAACAATCCGCCAACTCATTTATTAAATTTGTCTTAAATGGGTTAGGATTTGGAGTTTTTTAAATAAATTAAAATTAAAATATTTTAAATGACTTAAAATTAATAGTAGTATACAGCCCGTTTAACCCAGGTTAACACCCCGAGTCCAAGATGCCAGCGTCGATTCCGATGTTTCTCTCGCCTCTCCCTTCCCGTTGGCCTGGTTCAACCAAGGGTTTTCGAATTGTACGGACCGGGTCTGTTTGAACCGGTCATGCTTCGCGTTCCCAGCCGCAGATCGAATCTGATTTCCCCCCCGGCACTGATCGAGTCAGATATTTTATTGGTATATTTATGTCATATTTCAATTATGATATTATAATCAAGGGCAAGAATTTATAAGAAAAAGATCACACACTTAGCTTTTAACAACAATCGGTAAAACGAGATAACAACACCGAAGCTTTTAACACAATCGGTACTATAAAAGTACTTTCCTGGTTTTATTTTTTCAAAAATAAAAAATCATGGGTAAAATGTCAAAATCACCGAGTTACATTTACAAAGCATTGAATTCTCGAAACATTATATAATCTTTCGTTTACGTAGCTGCTTAACTGAAAACATAAAATTTTATAGAATAAATGAACAATTTTAATACTTAAATAGTAATGGCTCTCCCAATAAAAAATTAGCAATGACTCATCTAAATATTTGATGTTTAATTGCCTGTTAAGTTAATCTTCGTGGTGGCCCATTTCAAATGGTTATAAGAATTTACTTCAATGGAACTAGTTATATGGAAGTGGCTCATGATCATCCCATCCTATATATATATATATAGGGATTTATTCATGTGCATTCGGACTGCACACCAATTATCCTGCAGACGCCCCATCTGCTCGTTCATTTCAGCGGGTGAAATTTACGCTGCTTGTTCCATTGTGTGTGTACGTGTAGAGGGAGAATGCATTTTCCTGCTCATCCCTCCCATTTCGAAAATGGAGACGCCATTGCTGTTGCTACTGCGGCTGCCGCTGCTCCTCCCAAATCTCCTTCTCCGTCGAGATTTTGAAGATCTCCGTCGAGACTTCGAAGTTCTCCGTCGATTCCGAAGTTCTGCATCGACAGAAACCGTCGATTTCGAAGTTCTGTGATCGAATTCCAAAGTTCTACTTCGACGGATTTCGCGCGGATCGATTTCTCCAAAAATTTGCATGCGGATTATAACCGCGCAGCAAAAATACTCCCATCCGCATTTCTCTAACGCGAAAATCCGCATGCGGATTCTGTATCCGCAGCAAACGTACCTCTCGTCAGTGTTGTTTTCCACATGCGGATTTTCGCGTCAAAGAGATGTGAATGGGAGTACTTTTGCTGCGCAGTTATAATCGACATGCGGATTTTCGGAGAAGACGATCCCTTCCGTCGACGCAGAACTTCGGAATCGATCACAGAACTTCGGAATCGACGGAGAACTTCAAAATCTCGATAGAGAAGGAGATTTGGGAGCAGCAGCAGCAACGTCGTCGTCTCCGTTTTCGAAATGGGAGGGATGAGTGGGAAAATGCATTCTCCGAATTTTTGAGCGCGTGTACGTGCAATCTCATTCGGCTCGCCGTCTCCCTCTACACGTATACGCACAATAGAACAAGCGGCGCAGATTTCACCCGCTGAAATGAACGGGCGGATGGGGCGTCTGCAGGATAATTCGAGTGCAGTCCGAATGCACATGAATAAATCTCATATATATATATATATATATATATATTACGAGTGCAGATAATAAGAAAAACTAATAATTATGGAATCAAAATTGTAAAGATAGAAAACTCGAGAGGGAAAATGACAAAAAAAAAATTTTAGAACTCCATTTTCTCGTGTCAACATCAGGAAGTAGCCGGGGCGGCACAACTACAATGGTTAGGTGATCTGTCCCATTAGAGTTTAGGAGGGTAACACACCGCACATGTTTGGTCGGTTTACCAACTTTGGCCAGATTGGGTGGACGAAAAAACGTTTTTAAAAGAATATTGGACCGAAAGCAAATAATGTGAAACATAATGTTATGGAAAAAATGAATTTAAAATGAAATAATTAAAAAATATACAATAAAAATAAAATAGTACCGGCAGGATAGCTCAATCAGTCAGGCTTAGTGTAACTCCACTCTCCAATTTAATTGTTCTATAGTTCTTCTCACAACAGAGGTGTTGTAACTCCACTCACTCCTATGTTCGACTCCACTTCTCAGTCCAATTGAACAAAAATAATATTTACGGAGGTAAATTTCTTCGATATCAGAACTTTATAAAGTCCTAACACATTCCAATCTATCGATGGTTGTAGCCAAACTGTTATTTTGTAGAAAATCGAGACACGTTCCAACCAGTCGCTGTACTAAAACTGTCGTAGCAGAGCCAGCACGGCATTGATGATTTAACCGAAAGGCATGTTTTTCCACTCTTTTATTTCTTCCCATTGTTCTAGAAAATGATGCACTCCAACTTAAAAGTAATGTCATCTTCATGTTGAATTAATGTTCTAGAATTGTATCATTAATTACTTAAAAATTTAATCCTACTTCTTGATATCATAGTTTTTGGGGACCATAGAATCAAAACAGATTAATAAAGTTTAAAAAATAAACTGGCTTCATGTCCTAGTTGTATGGATAGTTGTTTAGAAATGATTGAAATGCAGAGTAATTATATAGGAAAATATGAAAAATGATTAAAAATAAAATAATTATGAATAGTAAAAAGTTTTAGATTGATAAATTTTAGTTTGAAAAGTTTTTATGATTAACAAACATGCCTTAAGAGATGATAACTACCTCAATATTATCAAGAGATGCACCTCTTTGCAAATTTCCACGTACTTTGAACCTTGTCTAATGTTTGAAATAGATGTGTCTCAATGCAATTTAATTAGAGAAAGTCTTCCGGCTGTCAATGGAAACCATCCTGAAAATTTCTATCTTATTTTTATTTCAACCATCCTATCACACATATTAATTCATTAAAATATAAATTATGTAGTCATAATGAAAATCAAATAAATCAGATATTAATATAATCTTAAATAAGTAAAAATGATAATAATTATGTATTAAGCATATAAAAATAATAACGGATACTACTATTAACATAGAAAGCATTTTTAGCTTAGTCTAGATAAACTACATGCATATAACGTTTCAGATTATATAAATATTATTTATAATCCAAAAACATATATACCATTGAAATTCTATCATCATATTTTTTAGGTTATAAGCATTTGATTTGTATAATTTTTTGCATTGAACACTCAAAATTATATTTTAAATAATATAGATGGTAAGATTTTTGAAATGAAATCAAAATAATAATTTTTGGGAAAGTTCCCATTAAGAGTGTGGAAACCTAGTGACTAGAATGTTTTTATAAAACATCTCTTATATGTAACTTCTTTTATCTTTAATATCTTAATTGTTAATGAGAAATCTACTCCATCAATTATATTTAACATCATTTATATTATTATAGAAATTTTTTCATTCTTTTAGTGTTATTGTATATAGACTCATCTATAAACGTGTAAAACTATCTAAAATAGCTATAGTATATGGATAAATGATTATATAAAGTATTATTATATTCTAATATATATGTGATATATCAAAACATTTTTCTTATTTGTACATGAATACACGTATTTTTGAGCAAATATGACCCATGTATATATTTAATTTGGATGAAACTTGATTTTCTAGTTAAACAAATGATGTTAAATATAATGAATAGATTGAAATTTAATTGTTAATGTTAAAAAAATACAGAAAACTACATGAAATCGCTTGAAAGGAAAACCATCTATTAACTATTCGGTAAATAGTAAAATCCATCAAGTTAAAATTTTTCAATTTAAAAATTTTTACTCTCTATAATTATCTTTTTTTTTTAATCATTTTCTCATATTTTTCTATGCAACCACCTTACTGTTCAATTATTTTTATACAACTAACCTATCTATTTTAACTTTATTCTCTTTACTCATTATTATTACTACTACTTTATCACACCATTTTCTTTCAATTTAACAATTTTTACACCAAAAATTTTTCTTCCAAAAGTTTATAACTTTCCAACCACACCGATGTATGAGTTACGTTGTCTTTTGGAAAATACTCCTATGGTTCAAACACCATTGAGATTTCGTGTCGCCACCTCATTTGGGATCCACCTTAAAGGTAAATTCAAAATGCATATTGCACCTAAAATGGTTGCTATCTAAAAAACTAAGGTTTCATCCGAATTAAATATACTCTCAATCAAATAAAAATGAAAAAAGAGTAAACTCAACTTAATAAAATTGTAAGATCAAAGTGATAAAATTGTTTGATTAATACATTTAATTGAAAACGGTTAATCCAATATCTATACCACCAAAAATATTCTTCCAATGCAGATAATTTTTTTCATAAATTATCATAATATTCAAATAAATCTATCAATGAATCGAAGTGATTTCCGTATGTTACAGATCATTATAAATTAAATAAGTTTATGTGAGTATGATCCGCCCAAAACATGGAAACGACTTTTGGTAGTATGGTAAAATAAATGGTTGTAAAAAATATGAGTGAATCAGATTTTGATTTAATAATCAAATTACACCAAAATGCGCAGCAATGCTGAACACTTTATTACTTCCCCTATCTGAAATAGGCTAGTGCATCAGCTACTTTCTTTTCTTCGTGATTAATCATTACTCATTAAACTAAAGATATTTCCTCATTTTATACGGTAGGAAAACCATCTATTAACTGTTGGAGATGGAGTGGTCTATCAGAGACTAATAAATAAATAAAAAGGGGAAAAAAAGCATAGCATTTCCTTCACAACTTTTGAAGTAGATGCGTCGCATATGAAATTATTTTTAGTTGCTTTTTAGTAAACTTTGATCACTTTATTCCCTCTCTTTGTACTTTCAATGAACACCGAAAAGCACCAATTAACGAAATTGAAATCCAAGAGATCAAGTGGGGAACGATCCCTTTTAGATGTTTCACGGATGTGTCATGTCTTGTCTGAAAGCGTTAAGACCATTTCGAATCTTTTTTTAAACCAAAAGGAAATCAAAATTGTTTTGCTTGAAGTTACTCTAAAATAATTCTATTATATCATTAATTAAAACCATCCATTTTTGCGAAACTTCAATCGGTCTCTCGCTTTTCTTCAGAACTTCGTTTGGAAAGTTTATACACAGGAACCTACCTAATGCCATCCGCTCCCCATTAGTAGGGTGCAACTTGGTATTGGGTCAATCCAAACTCATCCGACCTGACCCGATTTCAAAAAAAAATTTGAGTTTTATTTTGGATTTTTTTTACAAAATAGATCCGATTTCAATCCGACCTAGAGAAACCGAAACCAATACCAGTTTTACATGAATCCGATACCAAAATCTGACCCGATACCAACCCGATATTTCTTCCAAATTTGTTAAAAGAATTATATTGATTTATACATTAAGTATTTTAACTATAATTTTAATAAACTATAAAATATCTATTGTAAAATCTAGATGTTTTTTTGCTTTTGTTCATAAAAGTTGAATCTATTGCATCTATGTTAACTTAATTTGAAAATAATTACAAATATACTAATTTTTTAAAATTATTGCATACATGTCAATTAACTATGAGATATATAAGTCTTACTTTTATTAAACATTAGGTAATAATCTTATGTAATTCTATTTATTTTTCTTACATTAATTGTTAATGGTAAATTCATTAAATTCATTGTACTTAACATTATCTTTTAATTAGAAGACCAACTTTCATCAAAATCAAAGATATTATAAGTCATATAAATATATTCCTGTGTGAATTATGAACAAATAAATTATCATAATCAAAAATATATTTTAGAATTAGCTGGTGCTAGTATGATAATGTTTAAAGAGTTTGATATCTTTATCGATAATTTTCAACTTCTCTTAGTTTGAGAGTAACTCAAATTTTAACCTAAAACTAACAAATGCCAACTAGGATTCTAATATTAGGGTTAAGGTTTTGATTCACCTTAACCCAATAGGCTTAGGATTTGGGTTCACTTAAATCCAGTACAATCTTATCCGAGCTGCGCTCCTAGCCATTAGAAATCAATGGGCCACGAGGAGATTTACAATTTACCTTACAAAAAGACTAGTCCTTTTGAAGTAAACTGACAACACAACTTAGTGGAATTCCCCACCAAAACCTATGGATGCCGCCATTATCTGTTGCAATTTTTGCCACCATTTGGGAAACCTAATCTATTGTTTGTATTACATGGTAGAAGCTGACCTTCTCAAAAAAATTACATATTTCACTAATCTCCTTTAGCAGAAAATTCAATGGGGATTCAATCACATCCTCCCATGTGCACGAGTTGATCGATACAAGGGATTCACTCTCCAGCTCAATTCTATTTATCCTCAATTCTCTTGCCCACATAAGACCCAACATGCATGCTTTAAATTTCCATCCACATAGGGTTGATAAGGCCCATGTCTTTCCAACATCTTGCCGCTACAAACTCTCTTAACCAATTTCTAATTACTGGTCCATGTTCTCTAACATCAGTCTTGCCTACATCAGTCTTGTCTAAGTTTCTAGTATCCACATTAATCTTAAAAACTCCCATTTTTGGTTTCTTCCACCTTACTTGACTCTCCTCTAGATTGCAGTATTGGCCTTCGATTGCAATCTAGTTTGCAGTGTAACGCCCCGTTTCTAAATATTCACAATAACTAGTCAAAAGGGTATCATATGACCTACGAAAAATTTGACAGCATCTCCCCATAATATATAGGGGATGATATGTAATACACAACCTGTTATTCATAAGCAATTCAACTTCATTTCAATATGTGACCTTCAACTCTATATTTATATATTTGTATCTTCATATGATAAGGGCATTCATATGGAAGGAAATCGTTCAAATTTATCCATACACAATAAACAAACCGAATGATCATATCTGCATGCATCCACATAAATCGTAATCCAATTCGAAATACTAAATACAATAAGTTTGTCAAGGTCAAATCTAGCTCAATAACTGTCTACATAATACTAATGTCAAAAGAGCATAAATTTCAAATAACTTTAATTAGAGATGTTCTAATGGTCTCTAAGATTTGGTCTTCCACTTGCCCCATCTTAAGGTTCCCCACCTGACCTGGGATCTAAAGAAAAAAATAACAAACCATGTGAGTCTAAATAGACTCATTAAGTAGATAATGGTTAGTACAAAGTGGAATAAGCAAAGTTTTGGATGCACATGTCATAATCAAAATATAATATATGGGTCTGATACCCACTCCCAAGATCGTATGCATATAACCACGTATAAATAGAAGGACAAGAATAATCCTCCACTCATGTCAATCAAGGGCCATGAACAACTCTCTCCTCATATTAATCAGGGGCCATGAACAACCCTTTTACAACCAACCATTTTAAATAATACATCATAGATGACAGACAAGAATACATATCACAAACCACACATATAACATCTACAAGATTTACTTTCAATTCAATGTATAAAACTGCCACACGGCATTTTAACAAACACATGGTAGGTGCAGAAAGGGAAAACCTCTAGTTCGTGCTATCGTTTGAACCGAATCAACTAACATCACATTTTAAGAATACAAAAACTGTTAACGAGTCCTCTACTTCATAAAATCACTCATTCAAGGCAAATTCATCACAAATCTTGCTTACCGTAACTGTTACGAACACTACGCCCCATACCATGAATTTGTTGGGTGTTACTTATTCCCACCAGTTTCATATTAGGTTTAATACGAGATTTCATCATTCAATCAAGAAAGGGCGACATCTACTTACCTTAATCATGATTTTCCCCAAAAACAGCAACCCTAGGCCTAGATTGCAGAAATTCAGAGCTTCCTCGATTGGAATCGATGACCTTCAAAGTAGTTGGCAGAGTTTTCTTGAAGAAATCTACAGCTAGATCGAACTGAATAGGAGGGAAAGAAAAGAAGAAGTAGAGAACGGGAAGAGAAGAAGAGGGAAACGTAGTCGGGCGCAAACGAAAGATGAAACCCTAGCTCGCAGGCTCCTTTTTATAACCGAACCTCCATCGAGTCGGGCCGGGTCGGAGCATGGGTCGGGTCTAATCGCAATTAGTAATTTACTTTCCCACATAGTTAAAAATTTCTCCGAGGGCGCTGCCCCCTTCACCCCCGCAAAGGAGCGCTGTCCCCTTGACCCCCACGACCTGACCGAGCAGGTCGAACCCCGTACCTACTTTGCGAGGTGAAAAATAGTCGTAATGCTCAACAATGTCCATATATGTTATTAATCCATTAACATCATAAATTCCTAGTAGCATGTTCATAAATTATCTCATAATAGAGAAGAGTTATAATGAAAATAAAATAAAATACCTGGTCCTCACATGCAGGTACTGCAGGAAATAGCTCTATCTAACTAAACTTGAATCCCTTTAACTCGACCTCTATTTCTGATGAACCAAATTCTCCAGCATATTGTAATATGGAAAATGAAGAGGGATGGCTCCAATAAGAGAAGAAAGGACAAAGAACTTGTATTAATTTTTCATGCCTATAGCCTCTAAACCTTCTAAATATCAAGCAGTTTTTAAAGAGGGCTTTGACCTTATTGTAATACCAAAAGACGTGGACAACCTCCTCTATTGATCCCTCCATCCTACATAATGAGCACCTAATATTCATTGGCACATCTCTCCATTACAAATTCATACTTGTAGGGAAGGAATCCATCATCTCTCTCCACCCAAAGTGTTGCACTTTCTTTAGAACAGTGGCCTTCCACACTACTCCAAGTAGATACTCATTATCTGTGGTTTGAGGATGCGTACAAACCTCTCATCCTTCCAGCCTCATCTCCCTCACCATCTTATGCACCAACCTAATTGAGAATCCCCCTTTTGCTCCCCTCCTTCAGAATATGCTTTCCTCTTCCTCTCCATCAAGAAGTGGGATGTTTTTAATTATCTTCCACCCCTCCCCTACTACCACTTCAATTTCCTCCTCATTCCATCTCCCAAACTATCTATCAATTAATCTCTCCCTCCGATAGTGGGTTACATGCTTGAATCTCTCTTTCTGTCCATTTGTCCCCAAAGATGCTCATCGTGTCCCCTTTGCCCATTCTCCACCTAACCACTCTTTTAGTAATTTTTTGGGATTTTACCAGGCATTCACTCTCGCTTTGATTGTATTTCTTTGAATTTAATTCTACCCTAATTCTTTGAACATAAAAAGTTTTAGTTCATTTCGCGTAACATTTTGGATTTATTTTTAACGTATTATTAGGGAAAGTTATTATGTGTATCTCTCATATCACTAATTTACCATGCCTACAGACAAAGCACAACCACTATATTAACAACCACTAATCGAGAATTGTCATACCTAGTATGTGCCACAATTCAACCCCGATTAGGCTAACTTGTCATATTGAGCAACCATTTTAGAACCTCAGAAGACCCTAAAGCTATGGGTAGTTATTCGCAATCTCACCGCAAGTGCACGAGTTGTAGATTGTAGTATATAAAATATCAATCCATAGGTAATTCAGGACTTAAAACTTTGTTTGAAATGCTTTCTTATTGAATATCTACAGAGTTAAATGAATAGGAAAAATAGAAAAAAAGAAAACATAAATTAGAATTGAAAATTAGAAAGTAAGGATGCAAGTACCTAGAATTTGGGGTTTCACATGCGTCTTTTGCAATGGGTAGCCGTATAATTATTTAATCTGAATATTTTTTATTAAAGGAGAACAAATTTTAATTTATCTTTGCACCTTCTCTCGAAACCTACAAGACATAACCCTAATTTATTTTTAACCACTTATTCTCATAAGATTAAGTCAATTAGGATTCATTAAGTTCTGTTGCCGTTCTTAGATTCTTCAAGGTCATCATGCCTATTCTCATAGTCTTAAATTTTCAGGTTTAATATCTTGATTGTTGTATATTATACTTTCACCTCTCAGTTTCATCACCTAATATATATGAAATTATTGCCAAAGTGGGAGCTCAAACACTAGGCAAACACTAAATTACAAGATATTAAATTAACAATAATATTCATCATAAATAAATTAAAACCACCCACTCTACTACATTGCCAAAGTGGGAGCTCAAACACTAGGCAAACACTCAATTACAAGATATTAAATTAATAATAATATTCATCATAAATAAATTAAAACCACCCATTCTACTACATTATATGCATACTACATCGTGAACTCTAGATTTTTGCGTACATTGAGCGAGCCTTCATGCCGGAGCGTTGCAAATGGACGGCTCTCGGGCGGCCGCAATTTGCTGGTTGGTAGACGGTTTAGATTTCTAGTTGCCGCACACCAATCTGCATGCATTGCTGAACACTGTTTCATGGATTTGAATAGTTCTGCTTATGTGGACATCTTGGATGCAAGCTGGGGGGGTGGGGAGTCCGGTTTCTGTGCAAACGTTTGCACGTTGGGCGAACGTGGAAATGCCATATCTATCGTTAATTTTAAACGTGCGGCTGAGATAAGTAGGGGCAAAATGGGAATGTTAATTTTCTGTACTCGCGTGTGGATTGTTTGGATTTCTGGTCAATGGCTTCTCGAAGAAGCTTCCGACCTACGACAACTCAAGATTTGGGAAGCGCAGTATCAGCAAATGGTATTTTCGTTTCTTGATGGTGGAGAAGCAAAGGAGAAGAGCCCTTTTCCGACGGTGGACGAGCAGAAAAGAATAATCGAAGCAATGATTCGGAAAACTGCTAATGGATAGGAGTGCCGAAGGAGCGGGTTAATCTCACAGCTGGGAGAGGAGATCGTAAGCATCTTTAAAGGAGAGACTCGCCGGTCATCAGGGGGAACAGACATTGGGGGAAACGGGCAATTGCTTTTTGGCAAAATTGTTCCCCGATCCTAGAAATGGTAGCAGAGTCATCCTCACCACCCAGAACGCAGACGTCGGCACTTACGCGGTGGGTGAGAGAGGCAGGTGTCAGCATCTGCATCCTAGAAATGGTAGCAGAGTCATCCTCTTCCCTCCCGCTCGCTCTCCCGCCCGCACGGTATGTCTCCCGCTCACACTCTCTTCTCTCTCTCCATCTCTTTCTTCCCTCTTGCTCTCCCGCTCGCCCTCTCTCGTCTCCTGCTTGGGCTGTCAGCGCCTCTGGTAGCGACACCATCCACCCCGGCCCCGGCAAGTAAATGGTCCTTTTTCCTCTCCCAATGGAGTATCATCCTGATCGAAACCAAGATAATAAAGGTGCGTGCTTTTATTTTATTATATTTTATTGAGCATGAGTCAGAATTAGTTGCATCTGCGATGGCTGAAATTTTTGCTTCATGCATTTGGTAGAAAAGTACACAATCATTCACATACTTTCCTTTTCCAGAGGCTGCTGAGGCTACCGATCAAAGAGGTGATGACATCATATGAAGCCATAAAATTAGAGAGGAAGAATGGGAAACTCTTAATGCGGCAAGAGAGCGCGGCCATTGTATATTTGGAGAGCGGCAGCACGCTGAAAGGATTGGTTTTGATTGAGGTCAAAACCCTATTGAGATTTCCAATAACATTCAACGGGTTGCTCACAATCTTCTTCCCAGGCGGACTTAACTTTGCTGTTTTTTAAGAGAGCGGGAAGATGTTCATTCGGTTAGATGGTGGGTTTTGAACATTGTATAATGGAATTAAGCACAGTAAACTCAATACATGTGCATGCGTTCTGTGCATGCTGATCTTTGTAAAAAAAAAAATACAGGTATAGTAGGTTCCTAGGCTTGTACTCTTTGTGTTGCTGCGGTAAAGAGGTCTTTGCCGTTGAGCCAAATTAGCCAATATTGATTGAAGTTAGGAGTTTCATGATAGTAGAAATGGTAGGCATAGTTGTGAGAAAATGAATGCTGGGGCATGGTTTCGTCCCCTGCATTTGCATTGAATTTTTAATGATGATAATCATTTGTTGCTACGAGATGCACTTGAGAAATGCACCTTTGCCATGTCCAAAGGATTCTATTGATCGGCCTACTTTTCAAGGTTAATGTGATGATCAAGCCGCAACTCCTAAATCCTAATGGAAAAAAAGCGCAACTTCGTCAAGCTCTTTTTTCCGTGCCTGCACTCGCAATATCCAAGCTGGGAAATGTTTTTAAAATAATTATTCAACTAAAGCTGAAAATATATCTACGCAAATGCCCTAACGAATCTATGGTAATTCTTCTCGTGAACGAACCATGATTCTAAAAAAGAATAAACTGTTTAACTTGTATAAATTAATCTAAGGGATTTTCATTTCATTTTTGTCATGACTCTATGCCCTGCACAAATCTCCAGTTAAAAAATGTTTGGGAGCCTTTTAACAGATGGTTAGTGATTATAATCGTGGATCTCATAACATTGTACACCCACTAGATTGTAAAAAAATTTAGAATGAAATGCATCTTGTACAATGAAATAAATATAACATCCTCCTCCTCCCCGCTTCACAGGATCACGATACCTATGCTGCTGAAACTGGTTCCAGCTCAATGCTGCGACTCACTCATCTTAAAGGGGGATGAGGTGGAGCCCCTACTCCTACCCAACAACTACTTCTAGGAGTGGCAGGATATAGACTCATTCCTTCTCCAGTGACTCCACTCATCTGAATCTCATGTGGCCTTACATAAGCATCCACATAACTGCTGCCACCATAGGGATGTATGCTCTCACCCACTGCCGCAGCACTCATCTCTGAAGGAAATATAATCATGGTATTAGTTGAATAAAATGCTTATGACAATTCAGTATGCAGGAGGGCAAAAATGCAAAGCATGATTAAGCACCAGCTACATATTTGTCTGTCACTCAAATTTTATGAACTCAGCTAGACCTATTGTAACTTTTTTCTAAAGTACACTAGCCAACCTTCCTACTTGATATACTCAAGAGAACTATAGGCCCATAGAGCTCAAGGAACAGGGAACCAAAAAGACAACATTAGAGAGAACTTTTTTTTTTTATGAAACAGAAAAAAAAATGTTTACCGCAATCTCTAATGTTCTTGGCTCAAACCATCAAGTTCTGCACACTTTTCAGGTAACCTTTTGACATCAGCATGAATTATTAATTTAATTATTAGATTGTGAATTTCTGCATCACTAAAAATTTCTAGTCATAACATGCAAAGCAATTAGGAATGATGTGTAATTTTAAAAAATCCGAAACCATGTTTTGTTCGGTCTCACACATGACTGATTGAAACGAACTAACCATTAAACGCTCCTGATTAGAACTATTTTTGTGATAAATAGTTAAAATTTAATATTACATAAAATTCTTACCAAAGTTTTATACAAATTCTTTATTTTTTGATTTTTTTCATTTATTTTTTCATTGTAAATTCATGTGTTAATTTATTTTTTTATTTATGTTCATTTATTTACTTTTATGCCATTGTAAATTTTATAAACTTTACACAAAAAAGTAAATAAATAAAAGTAAATAGTTTAAAATTTGTGTCATTTTATTCTAAGTTTAATGGTACGAGATGACAAATTATTGTAAATCATAGGAGACATAAATAAGGTAGTAACGGTCATTTATTTACTTTTTGACACCGCCTATTACAAATTAAATTTCTCCTATGATAAACGATAAAAATACACACAAGCATTACAATATTTGTTCATTTTTTGGTCAAAATATGGGGTTAAAAAAAGGTACATAATGAGTAAGGGGACGGGTTTTATGTTGACTATGATTAATATATGTGTTTATTACATAAACATATAATTTATACATTTATGGATAAATAAAATTATATTAATTACGGATAAATAAACATATAAAAGTATACATATAATTACTACCTTTCCAATAAATAAAAGCATAAATATTTATTAGTAACTTATTAAATATATTAATTACGTAAAATATCTAATTGTTGGATTTGTTTATATTTTAATAAGAATCTATATTTATATTTTAGTATATTTTCGTATTACATTACGGATAATATATTTCATATAAATTTTATGAACAATCTATAAAATCCATAAAAATCCATCATATAAGTACATCTGTTTACGATTACTCTATAAAATTCATAAATCAAGTAAATATTAGTTTACGATTTTGCATAATTCTTGTAAAATCTGTGTTGTCCATCTAATTGGTGAAAATGAAATGTCATCAATTCTATTTTAGCTGTTAAAACTGTATAACTGGTTTATCGTATCAAACGAATACGTATCAAAATCATTTAGTCTATAAAACTCGTAAAATTTATAAAATTTATAAATTTCATATGCGTTGTATCCGTGAAACTCGAATAACTTGTAAAATTTATTTCATTGGAAAAATGAATACAAGATTATCAGTGGAACACATCATTCCCATAAATTTCATAAAAACTGTAAAAGCCGTAAAATCTGTAAAATCTATATCAACAGTCAAACAAGCTAAATTATATTAGTCGTTCAAATTTATTTCTTTAAATAAAACTATTCTTAATTTTATAATTTCAGTCCTACATTACAGATTATAATTTGGAATGAATATCATTCAATTTAACGTTGGGGATCACTCATCATCTATAGTAATTTATTAAAATCATGTGAATAATCATAAAAATACATGCACCTCAAAGTGTTATAATTTAATTCACCTACCCCTACTCACGGTTTACCCACATTTCTACTCTCATGCTATGAAATTACCTTTTTGCCCTCATTTGCATTTTATGCAAAAGTGCAAACGTTTGCATTTGAACCCACCTCGGGGGTGGGGGTGGGGGTGGGGGTTGATGGCATGTTTTGGACGGACGGATTTGATTATGTAATTGAGCTGGATATGGACGGTGCATGGATTTGTTTTAGGCGGCTATTTTTTTTCTGGCCATTGGATGATGTATATTGGACGGCTTGTGCTGAATTTTGGCTAGAGATTTAATGAAAGTGGACGTACATGACCTGAGCTTTAAACGGCTGGATTTAGTTTAGTTTGCTGCTGAATTTTGAGTCGTTGATTTGGCTGGTTTTAGCCTAGACGGTGCTGATTAAAATGGTGGAATCTCTGGTGCGCTAATTGTATGTGATCTTCATAATTTGCTGTTTTGGACGGTCAACCTTGTGGGGGCTACTGCTATAATTTGCTAACCTGCATAGAAAAATATTTGATTTATAAACTCATTAAATTTATTAAAGGGTTACTAATATAAAAATTATTTCAAACCTATTTAATTTTATGGAAACAAATAAAATGTAATTTTAGGCAACAAATAAAATGTAAAATTATTTAAACATCTTGAAATTAATATTTAATATCCAAATGTTGCAAAAACATATTTTAAAGCAAATTTCACATTAAACTCAGATAAACACCCACCAAATTAGCATAAAATACCTAAAAATATATTATTATTTACCAATTATCAATAGCCAATATTTCTTCTGACATATAATTCATATAACTTGAGAAGCCCTTAATCTCAAAGTTGCTAAATTGCAACTCTTACCAATACTTTGAAACCCATTTATATTGTACCTCTAGGAAGAAACCATTATAAAATTCACATCTTTCATACTAAATATGTTCATCCCTCAGCCACGGTATCATGGAAGTGACCCTTCTTGAGAGACCATTGGAATATGACATCTAAATGAGTGATTATGTGCTCGTGAGGCTTCATGGATTAGAGACAACCCTTCTTGAGGAGTTACCATGACACATGCATATCAATTTGGGGATTGGTTATGTACCTATGTAGCTTTGGCAATAAGAGATGAGACTTTCAAGGGGTTGTAGAGAGTGTTTGCAACAAGAAAATACCATAGACGAGAATGTTATGGTTTGAGTAACATGTCTTGGGAGACTAAGTAGAAACAAGATAAAAATATAAATTACTGATAATTTAAAGCAATTGATAGTGTGAATGTGAAAACGTCATCCCCTAACAGTGTGGATGTAGGAGAAAACTAGCCCTTAGCAGTTGTGATAGACATTAGCCTCAATTTGTTTGGTAGACTAACTATACTTTATACATGGTTGAATACTTATTTCCTATTTTAAGCAAAAAAAATAAGTGACGAAAGATCAAATATTATTTCTTGATTTAAGGAGTTTTCTTGTGGGTGATAAAATTTTATATTAACTAATTGAGTGTAGTTATGGTGCGCAAGCATGACTACAACATGCTAGAGCTCGAAATGGTGTCTCCTTATTGTAAACCAAATTTGATGATCTATCATAATCTAAAATCTCAAACCAATCTAGTTAAGTTGATTTGAGCCAATCTGGTTGAATGGGTTCGACTAGGTGATTAGGTTGACTAAATATGATTAGGCTATATGATTTAGTTTGAATTAAGCAAAGTAGAAACTAAATTAAGTTGAATTAAGTAGTAATAAGGGTTGAACAAACAGTCAATTTCTTAGCCTAAAGAACCATTAATACTTAGACAACACACGAGAAAATGGTGAGCATAAAGATCAAAGCTCTCATGCTCGACTACTCTTGAGGCCTAAAACTTTGAAAGGCAAGAATCGAGCCTCATTCAAGAGAGTAAGATCAGATAGACACAACAATATTAACTTCGCTTCAACTTACTTCTCGGCCAAGGAAACCATTAATGTTGTAGCCCTCAAGTGGGACATCATTACCTAATATTAATGATAACTTTGACAGCTTTGGGAGGAGAAATTGGCTTAAGTTTTCATAAGCAGTTTGTCGCAGACCTTGTTTGGTGCTTAGCTTATCAATGGCGCCACATTACCAAGAGAAAAATCTAATGAGATGATTATAAATCTTCCTCAAATAATCAGCATGAACTATCTCTAAATGAACTATGTATAAAATTAGTACTTAACTCCTGGTTGGGGTTGGACCCCTTCACCACAAACAGCCTAGGGCAGGCTATACCTCCTAAGTCTAATTGCTTAGAGTGGGTTAATCTCTAGAAAGTTGGGGTTCGATTTAACAAACTCTCCATGATGATTTATTCCTTGAGGACAACAGGTAAGATTCACCAACTCTTCTTTCTATGAAGAAGAAGGGGAATTCCATAAGAGAACGAAAAATCATTTGGCTCTATATCTCACTCTATGTAATTAAAAACATGAAGCGAAATTTTGGCTAGAATCTGTCTCGTAGTTTTTGGATGATCTTATATTCATAGGTCACTTTTTTCTTGTAAAATTTGAGTCTATTTTATTTGATTCTCTCCTTTGATATTTTAAGTCCCTAATATGATTTAATCAAGTATCACATCATATTCAAACTTATCAATTGGGATAACCATAGTGTTAGATTAAATTGGTTGAGTTTGCATGATGTTGAACTATAAGTAAGGAAAGAATGAAGCCTTGTACCCATCAAGTTTAACTGGATTGCTTGTGTTTAACTGAATTATTAGGCTAACTAGCTTTGACACATGCTGACCTAGACAGAGAGATGATTTGGGTAGGATTAGATAATGTTTGATAGAATAGATTAATGATTTGATGGGTAATACTGGTTAACTAGGTTAAATTGGGTCAATTGGATTTGACAGGCTAATTGGGTTCATCTTAGATTAACCGAATTTTATTTGGCTTGACATGAGCATGGTAATGACTTGATTGGTTATTGCATGAGAGGCTTGCTTGAATAGATTTTGACAAAGTGTCAATGTGGAAACTAAGCATGTTCATGAGTACTTAGGAGAGAAAGAATTAAGTCCATATCTTTTGACTATCAATCCCATAAATATGGGGAAAACCATCAAAGAAAGGAATTTTTGTTTTCCTACCTTAAGAATTCAAGATTAGAAGAAGATTAAATTTTTAAGTGAAAATATGGCTAACTAAGCAAAGAAGAGCAAAGGAAAGAAAGGAGGCAAAGATAGGGCTTAGAGAAGAAATGGTGAGTCCAAATGGAGTCAAAGAAAGGATAATGGGTATTTATTAGCTTGAGTCAGAGGAGACCAGCAACCCAAACATCTGGACTTGCTATTCAAGCACATGTGGTCTAAAAATGTAGTTTTGTATTATTTTCTAGGGGCAGTGTGGCATTTACAAAAACCCAATAACATTTTTACAGAAAAAAGTCCGAAATTAATGCCTGTCAGGCCATGTGTTCATGTCAAGGCTAATACTGGGGCTGTTTGGCACATTTTTTAAAGCAAAAAGGTTATGTTGATGCATGCATTAATGCATCCAAGTGAGGCAGGTACAGGACCCATCGTGGTAAAAAGACAAGTTTTTCACACACTCCCAACTTTTGAAAAGTTTTAGCAATTTGGGTGAGTTATTGGTTATGCCAAACAACTCCTTAATTTATTTACTCTCATTTTCCTTGTGTTTTGCATTGTTTATATAGTGTGCATGACCAATTTTATAAAAGTTCAAGTTTCATTATATTGACTCCTATACTGGTAAAGGAAACCCTATAAAGCACATCACCAATTAACTAGAAACGGTGGACTTTCTGTCAAACTTAGACCACATAAAGTACACAGACTAAATTTCAACATTCTGTTTGGAAGACCCTCTCTTGGTATTTTGAACTCCCTACCTTTATCTCAAGTTGTAAAGCCCTAGAGAACCATTTTCAATTAGGTTTTAATCTAAATAAGGATTTAAGATATTGGAAATTTCAAAATTAATCTAAATTATCAACCTAGATTACTAGTTCAAGTTGCAAATAGAAAATTTCAACTAATTTGTTCCAATAAAATTCATTATACTATTTTTGTTTAAAAATTTTGTATTATGTTTAATGATATTTTTCCTTCACTAATTACTAAAATGTTGAAGCATTTAAACTATAAATTTAACATAGCGTATAAATTTTTAGAAATATTATGCTTGGCGTACATTTTCAATCTAAACCACTAATCTAATACTAGCCTAATGTTTAACCTAAGACATATTAAGGTAAAGATCAACCTTGTAAAAAATATAGAGTTAGACAAGAGGTTTTCAAAATAAGGTTGAGGTTACGTTGATCTTAACTTGGTATTATCCAAGTCGATTTTTACCTTTAACTGTCAAATCTAGTATGTGTTATAGTTCATATCTCGGCTAGGCTAACATGTGTAACAAAGGTTGCGCTTGTGCATCAAGACCTCAAAAGACTTGAAAAATGAGAGGAGCTATCAAACCCTCCCATAGGCGATCCATGTAGCTGGCGAGCCCTAAATTCTAAGAAAACAATATGTACTACAACTACAACTCCTGTTTATATCTTACTCTAATTTATGCTATACCTATACCTGGAAAAAGTTATATTCTTAGCAAGATTGGGATACCAAAGTTCTCATATCTTACAATAACAAAGACCTTAAAATACTTCTATGTAAAGAGGAATCATCCCTTTACCAAGCATACTTATTAGAGTCCAATTGACTTTGTCTTTTTTGCTTGGTATATGGCTTTTCCTCACTACAAAGATAAGTAGTTTATGAAACCATTTTTATACATTAAAATAAAATTTCATTACATATAATAGTAAAAGTAGAATTATTTGTTGAATACTGACATTAGGCGATAAGACCTATTTGATGCATATAAAAAGTATATGCAGCAAATTTTTTTTTTTTTTTTTTTTTTTTTTTTATGGGTATATAATTACATGTATCTCAACACATATTATACTTGAAGATCTGAGACATTCTTACAAATCTGGGAACACATAACGTCCCAAAGAAATCTGGAAGACACAGCTTCCAACAGCCACCTGGGAGACCACCTGCTCCCACACTTTCCACCCGGGAGACCACCTTGCTCCCACACTCTCCACCCGGGAGACCACGCTCCCACGCCTATCCGGGGATTCGATCCCCCGTCAGCCGCAGCTACGGCTGTCTGCGCCGCAGCTGGCGACCAACCGAGCTAGCCTCGGTTGGTTGTATATGCAGCAAATTTATTTATAGCTTTGCTTGCTATTTTTTGCATTTGATCATATATCACAACATATGCAACCATGTGCTTGTTATGCTTCAATTACTCATACACGTACATGTGCAATAAATATTTCCTCTTATACAACAAATAAACTAAATATTCCCTCTTATAGAACAAATAAACTAGTTGTATAAATAGATGATGAGAACTTATCTGTTGTAAATGGATTGCACCATAATTATAGTATAATTTGTTCTAAATATAGGCCTTACATGTATTAAAATGTAGGTTTAGATGTTGAAAAACAACTTTAATATTGATATTTATATCAAATTATTTTATTACATTGAGTTGATATCATTTTAAGATAGGGCTCATACCCATGATTGATTTGAATGAAAATTTGTGTTTTATTAAAATAAAAAATTCTAAATGCAATTGGTGGGTATATGTTAATTTTATGATCATGTAGAACCTTTTTGCAGCAAACTCGCAGTAATTATAGTGCAGTAAGTCTACACCTGATTATTTTCTACAAATGAGAACCCTTCGGGCATAGTTATAAACTCTTTTTTGAAAATAGCATATCCTGGTCAACCACTTGAGCTGGATGTAACCACCATGTGAGAAAATCACACACGAAAATGATATTTTATTTAATAACTAATTTAAGTCCAAAAATTTTTCATACTCATTTGATATTCTCATGCAATTGGATTTACCATGATGTTAAAGCTATTATCTACAAAAATTACAATCAATCACATTTTTTCCTTTTTTTTAACTAAATCACATTTTTCCTAGTTACATTGTTTGTTGTAGTGTTAGAAGAATGTTGCACTATCAATTAACTATTCCTTGCAACAATCATTGGATCATATATATAATAACTTTTAGATATATTGTGTGTACACGTGATATTTAAAATCTGGTATTTGTATTCCAATATACGGTGTAAAGCCACATTTCTGTTTTGTGAAGCCCACATAGATTGCCTTTGGAAGATTCGTTCCCAATTGGAGCAAGAAAATAAGGCGTCACCAATGCATGTGACTAAAGTCATGTTGGCCGAAAATTAAGTTAAGACAAGTGGGACTGTGGAAGTAGGATGCCACTATGACTCTGCAGTATAACTGTATAAGGCTATAAGCTGGCTCCTCAAAACAGCCAGGAGAAGAATTTCCCACAAATATATAACTCAAAAAGAAAAAATCACATTTGATTCTCAAGCGTAACACAAATTTGGCAACAAGATCAGTCTTTTTCATTTGGAGAACTAGTTCTTTGACAGCCTTTTTCATTAAAGGAAGTAGACTTCAAAAAATGTATATATAGAGTTCCATAAAAAAAAAATATCTATTGCTATCAAATATATATATAGGCTATAGTTATCTTAATTGATGGGAATGATATAAAAATATAATGATGGCACTAATTTATGGGAATGATTAAAGAAAAATGTTTATACAAACGGAATTTGCATAATGGTTGATTTCATTTCCTATTAAAAATTTTAATATCCAAAATACTTATAATCTCTGCAAGAAAAAGTAAGCTTATGAAGCAAACAAACATATATATTATATAATTTTTTAAGTGAATATATATTATATAATTAGTTACATATTACTATAAGTAATAAACGTTTGGATTCTAATTGGCTAGCTACATACATATATTTGTATATAATTAAATGCAACCAAAATAATGCTAAGTTGCTGCATAATATGAAAGATTAAATGAAAGTAACCTATATGAGCTGCACAAAATGATATTACATGCAAAGAATTTTACGTTGCTACGTAAAATATGTTGCATATGTGGGGTATATTTGGCAATGGTTAAAAAATGTCAAATTAAAACTTTTCAATCTAGAACTTTTTACTCCCCACAACTATCATATTTTTTAATTATTTTTTCACATTTTCCTATACAACTACCCTACTTTTCAATCATTTCTACACAACTAACATATCTATTTTAACTTTATCATCTTTATTCCTCATCATTACCCCTATCATATCACATCATTTGACAACTTTTACTCTTCAAAACTTTTCATCAAAAGTTTTACCCATTCTTAAACACGCCCGTGGATTTTTTTTAAAGCGAATATCCACGCATACAATTATGGGATATACTAGGGCAAAGTTAACTATGGGGCTTGATCAATTGAGATGGGTACATTCCAGGGCAGTCCAAAAAATTATTAAGTTAAGTACATTTAATTTATAAACTATATTTTACCATTTTTGGAGATGTATGTATATTTATTTTGAGTTTTAAATACAATGATATTTTAGTTATTTTAAATTATTAAAACATGACTAAATTATTCTTATGTTTAAAAATTCAAAATAAATACATAAATATCTCCAAAATGATAAAACTTAGTTTTATAGATTTAACATACGTAAATTAACAATTTTATAAAAAGATTTTTAGAAAACAAAAAATACATTCTTTGGATGGGCTTGAAATGAGACCAGTTATCATTTCCTCTTAACCACCAACTTAGTTTGGGCCCCACTTTGTATTTAAATTAATTAAATCCTATGTGCATGTCGCATTTAAAATTATTTAATTAAGTAGCGCATCAAGTTTTATCCACATGTGTATGTGGGAGTGTTAACAGATTGGGTTGAATGGGTTTGAGCATAATTCTAATTCTAACCTATTTAAAATATTTTAACTCTAATTCGTTTATTAACTTATTTGAAAAACTTCAACTCTAACTCATTTACAACTCATTTAATAAACGAATTGGCGGATTGTTAACAGGTTGTATAGCAAACGACCTGAAAGCCTAAACTTTGACAGATTATGATCTCGCATGGAGAAGCGAGAAGGTGTTTTCGACACAGGCAAAATGAAAATAAGGTAATAAAGAGAAAATAAAAGTATGACAACTGTAGAAAAATAAAAATTATGTAGCAGGAGGAAGGTTTAGTGAGAAAAAATAATCAAGGGATTTATATTTATATATATAACTTTAATGGGTTAAATGAGTTGAATATGTTAAATGAGTTAAATGGGTTATTAAATGAGTTGACGAGTTATAAAATCTCAATACTAATCTGTTTATTTAATTAAATAGTTGAAAATTTGTCAGATTATAACTTATTTATTTAAAAATCTCAATCCAAACTCATTCATAAATGGGTTGGACGAGTGGATTGACAGATTGACCATAACCATTAACACTCTTACGTATATAGTACCTATTTGAAAATACGCAAAATTAAAGTAATAAAATTATTTGATTTAAATATTAGTTTTAAAGTTATAAGTTTGACCTCAAAACCATCTGAATGAATCATTCTTATGCAAATAAAATATATTATGAAGTATTATTACATCCTAATGCATGTATTAGTGGAATTAAGTATTTTTCATAATTTATATGATTATATGCATTTTTTAGGTATGACCTACCCAGCTTCTATAAATAATTTTTTACACATGATTAAAAATAATTATTATAATATTTTAATGCATTAATGAATGACTACTGTTTTCCAGAATTTAAATATTATATAAAATTTTAAGTCAGTATAGTCCATTGCCTACTCAAGACTTTGATTGAAATAATTTTTGATAAGATGATAAAAAAAATAAATTTTTTTTATTTGTTTCCGCAATTTTAACCGTCAAAGTGGGCCAAAAAAGGCGTGGCAACACCGAATGCTTCCATTGTTTTCGAAAACAACAAAGCATTGCCCTAATTTATTTACTTAGCAGCAATATTGTCAGAACTGAACTGGTGATTGAACCGGTAAAGGAACTGGTCTGATTCGAACCTGTTCGACCAGTTAAGCAAACTGGTTCAAATCGGTGACGTCAGCATGACATATTTATAATGTCATAAATATTGAAGTATTTTTAAATTTTAAATAAATATATTGATAAAATTATATTTTCATAAATCCTAAATATATATGTTAGATTTTAAAAACCACAATATAAGTATAAAACATGCAAGAGGGACGGGGGCAGGCTGCAATAAGGACGGGGGTAGGCCACAACAATCGCACATACATATATATTATTTGTGCTTTCTGATAATTCTAAAAATCTTCATATAATTTCATATTAAATTCACACTTTTCGATTATAAAAATGTTAATTAAGTACAGATTTTATGTGAAATTTCTTGAAAATTACATTTTTCATAAAATCTTTAATTTTACTATAAAACGGGTCATTTTGCAATATTTTTTTTGAAAATATAAAATTATGAATCAATAGGCTAGAAAATTTTAATGTTGAAATGTGTATTATCTTATTAATATAATTTGGGAAAATTTATAAAATTATTTAATTGAAAAAATCATACATATATGACTACAATTATATTTTAAAATATGTGGAACAAAGTAGATTATTATATTTAGATAAATTAAATTAAAGGATAAAGTGAATTAAACTAAGATGATATATGATATTATTGAAATTATTTATCAAATAATTAATATTTAAATTCGTATTTAAATGCATTACAAGAACATCGAACAACCATGCACCACCAGAGCACCATTTATGGTACTCCATCACCCCCAAATCCAGCTGCCGGCTACTGCATCTGCAATCAAATTCAAAGCCCCAAATCCAAACGACCGAACCATTGTTAATAGCTGCAATTGCAAGTCGTCGACCATTATTTCATCAATTCCTACCTCTAATCACGTTGAGACAAAATCTCACGATGCCCAAAATCAAGCAATTGCCTTCCCTAAACCGACATCTTCTGCCCAACACCCATCGATCTCCTCAGCGCTCCAAATAGAGAAAACTCAACTAGCAACATGACCGGCACCAATTTTTGTACCTGCTAAACCCACCAAAATTGCTGCCATCAATTTCGCCCAAACACAGAGCTTCCATTTTTCAGCCATCGATTCCAAGTACCGAACAGCGAGCAGGCAACGCCATGATGGATAGCAAGCGGGAGCGGGAGACAGGGAGAGTGGGAGTCAGGCAAAGGCGGGCGAGCGGCAGTAGGGTTTCGTGGGCGAAAATGAGAAGACGAGCGGGCATCGGGTTTTTTTTAATATATTTCAGGTCCGACCAGGTGAATCCGGATCGACCGTATGTTACGGTTCGACCGCCGGTTCGCTGGTTTGGTCGGTTTTATGTATATGAACCGAATCGGAAACTGGACCGGTTCCCGTCCGACCGGTCCGGTTCGGTTCTTACAACACTGCTTAGTAGTAATGGAAAATAAAGTTTTTAATAAAATATTTTATTATTTGATTGGTAAAAATAAAAGCATTTGCACAATATGAGATAAGAAATCTGATTTGTGTTTGTGCCTGGACTTGAGAATCCCTCTGACTTAGCTGGATGGAGAGAACCAAGTAGGTCTTCAAAGGAGAGAGCTAGGATGAAATCTCACCGAGAGAATTTCAATTGTGATTATAAATTTCCGCCAAAACACATATGTTCCGTATTTGGGAAAAAATAAAAGAAAAACATTTTAGGAGAAAAGTTCTCTAAAATAGCAACAAATGATGTTATATAAAAAAGTTCATGATAAAAAATAAAGAGAATAAATTTAAAATATGTAGGATAGTTGTTTAAAAATATGCGAAAAAATAATTGAAAAATAGAATATTTATATAAAAAATGATGAAATGATTAACAATAGAATCGAATGGAAAAAAATTTATTAGAAATTTGTTTTCCTTGTGTGCAAACGCAAAAGCCACCCACCCATATCACATGATGGCATGCATGCATCGAATCCAACTTGCTTTTTGAGATGCGTGGGGGGTGTGGGGAGTGTTTGGAATTTGGTGTTGGAGGCGGTCAGCTGTTACCTCCGAAAGTTGCATCACTTTAGCTCGCAGGTGCCCATGCATGCCCTGATCAACAGATAGAAACTGCCGTAGTTGTTCCATTCATCTGGCAGCCTGTACGCAATCAGTGACCAATTTCAATCCCCTCATCGCAATCCTACGGTCAGGATCCGTTCATCAAAAGCTTGTACGCAATCAATGACCAATTTCAATCCAAGCCCCTAATGCTACACATCTGATGATCGATCGGTCTCAAGATTAATGGAAAGTGAAACTGTGGAAGAACCCTGAACATGATTCCTTATTGGGTTGTTTGCATTTCCTTCCCATCTGTTCTTTATTTTGTACTTTAGCCCAACTATTAATTTTAGAAAATACTCGCATTTATGGACTTTATTGGTACAAACATCAATGACCAATTTCAGCTGATGGCCAATGTTGTCAGTTGGGGAGTGTTTTTTTTTCCTTTTTTTTTTTTTTTTCCAAAATCGTTAGTTATAAGAAACTTACAAAAATTATAAAAAGAAAATGCATAACCCTTTTATTGATGGACTACCAGCTTTTCCATGTGAGTGGGTTTCTTGCCATCCTTGGATTGGCCTCTTCTTCTTTTTTCCCTATTTTTGCTTTGTTTTTTATTTGTTTTGGGTTAGTTATTTTTTTCGGTGGGGTTAGGGGAGTGGAAAGCGAGCCACAAGAAAAGAAAGGCCAGGAATGCGTTTGGATGGAATATTGATTTGCCAAATGCGAAGTATATTTTGAGCAGACGATTAGGTTTGAATTATATCCAAGGGTGTGACGTTATGATGTTGTTAGCGCCCGGCCTCACATGCATATATTATAAGCATTTGTGGGTCTGGGCTAAAAGGTGCATCTCTTTTTTAACTTCTTAAAGTTTTTATGAGATTATTTTTCCAAGTGTATTTAACTCTTATACTAAATTTTTATCATTTGGTGATATTTTTATTTCTTGGCATAAAAATAAATTAAATACCCTGAAAAGTTGATTTCTAGAAAACTAAAAGATACACCCTCTAGTGCAAACTAGTGTAAACTTATATCAGCCCAAGCTACCAATATTATAACCTGTAATATGTATATATATAAGATAATGATCTATGAACTAGGTTGTTTTTTGGCTAAGTAATAATCTTATACATTTTATATATTTCAAATTTTATTTTATTTTTTGAATCATGATTATATATACTATATTGTATATTTAAGTTACAATATTCATTTTTTATTTTATTTTCATTTCATTTTTTGATTTTTCTTTGTAAGTATATTTAACCTATACACTAAGTTTTGTTATTTTACAATATATGCCCCTAAAATTGATGATTTTCAAAAATAAAAATTAATATATAAAAGTATTGTCAAATGAAAAAACTTGGTATATGAATTAAATATACTTAGGAAAACAAGTTTATGAATAAAAAATCAAAAAATAAATTAAATTAAAATTAAAATAATATTTTAACTTGAGCATATATAAAATATTGTATATAATCAAGTATGCACAACTGTGTATATTTAGATCACATATCAACATTTATTGTTTACTCTTGTATATCTTTTGTAAAATTTTAAAACTCAAATATTTCACCCATTCCACTCTTCCCTATACATGAAAAAGGTTAAAAAAAATTATTTTTAGAATTTTGTGAAAAGTATATGGAAGAATCTAAATTTTTGAAATTAGTATGTAAATCAAATATATTTTGGCTCACATAAAAATAAAAACTAAAAAAATATAAGATATATATCATGCACGAGGCTTTACTTAATTAAGCAACAACTTATTGTATAGGATCATTATCCACATATGTATATATATATATATATAGATTTTCTCGCACGCAATTCGTTGCTTGGTGCAACCCCTATTTCTATTAAATTTTTTTTTCAAGTCCCACACCATGCATAAAACTATTCGTTTAGCTTAAATATAAAAAATTAACTTAATTAAGAATTTTTATAATCTATAATATTAATTATATAATCATAAAGAACCTCGTGCATTTACACTTATCGAGCATTATATATCAATCGGGTTAATATGGTTTTTCATATTATATAAATATCGATGTAGAAAAATATGATGGATTGCTTGGATCCAAAATAAAATTTTAGAAAGATAAGAACTCAACCGATTACACCATGCAACTGATTTTACGGGAGAAATTTTCAATTATACAAGGAAATACTATGTATGGTGCGGGTGCAGCCTCCTGCAAAGATAGTCCATATTCATCATAAAATCAAAATCTCTTCGGTGCTATAATTTTTCTATAATTACAAATATATTGTCTATCAGATTCTTTGATGAGCTATATGCTTTGAAATTTATATTCAGATGTAAATAATGAAAATTCTTATTAATTTATTAAAATATAATAATACTTGACATAATCATTTATCTGTAAAAAATAATGTTTTAGATGTTTAAATGTTAAAAATACAATTTTAAAATGAAATATTAGGTTGATTTTGCGACATTTTCAACTGGTCCCATGTACATATTTTAATTGGATGAAATTTGGTGTGCTGCTAAAGCAAAGTAGTAAAAATACAATGGAGATGTTAGATTTTAATTTTATAATCAATGTGAAGCCCATTTATAAGCGGCATTATCGTTGCTGATTGCAAATGGGGCTCACTTCAATTATAAAAGTAAAATTCAACTAGTTAAATGACTTGACATCATTCGTTTTAGTATGATATTAAAAATTATTCAGTCTTAGATAGGCTAAATTTACTTTAAAATATATATTAATGTATAAATTATAAAAAAATGCTCAGATTCATTCACTAATACATTTGAATATAATAATATTTTATATAATCAGTTATCTCCCATTTTAGAACCCATTTTTACATTTTTTAAAATCCAGTATTTTATGAATCATATTATTCTTCGTAAATATTAATGTGGTGTTGCAATTTCTATCATTCTTTTCTTCCAACGTGGGTTGGGTTCAGTCGCAAAGGTGTGCGGGGTGCCGTGTGCGGCGTCCCCTCGACGCACATTTTTCTTATCCGGCATTTAAAAAAATGATATTATTTGGCTACTTTTCAAGGGCTAGCAGCACTTTCCTCTTTCAAAGCATTCCAGAAACTCCGATCGTATGTGAATGTGATGGGGTTTTTCACTTTTAAGACAATTTTTTTTTAATTTTAGATATAATTTTTCTTTTTTAGGATAATATTTTGAATTTTTAATACTAATTTTTTTATGCTTAATACACGTTATTGCATTTTCATGTGATTCCATTTCTCCGTTCCATTCAAATTCTATGTAGCAAATCCTTTTTAATTAGGTATTTTATTTTCGTACATTTTTTATTTAAAATGCATTTAGGAAGTCATAAAACATTTATACAAAAAGTTTTGTCGTTTGATCTTTCCAAGCCGGATGCACGGATCATTTTTTTCATGGGCAAGTAAATCTAGGTGTTTTAAATCTATAAATTAAGTTTTATCATTTTTAGATGTTTTTAAGTATTTGTTTTGAATTTTTAAACACAATGACATTTCCTTAATTTTTTGATACCCAAAAATTATAAAAATGTCATTATGTTTAAAAATTCAAAACAAATACTTAAAAAATTCAAAAATAATAAAACTTGATTTATAGATTTAATATAACTAGATTTACTTGCCCATGAAAAAATAAAAAAATAAGAAAAATATGTTTCTCTATGCATCCGGCCTAAAAAGATCAGGGCTCAAAAGTTTTTGTGTATCAGTTTTTGGAAAGGAAGAAGATAAAATTAAAATAGATAAGTTAATTGTATGAGTAGGTGTATAGAAATTATTGAAAAGTAGGATAGTCATATACAAATACGCGAAGAAATACTTAAAAATACGATAATGATAAAGAGCAAAAAATTTTAAATAAAAAAGTTTTAGTATAAAAACCTAAAGATGCAAACAAAAATAACTATATAAATAAAAATAAAAAAGCTTGAAAACGCATTCAGGAAGAAACGTGAAATTCGAACATTGCACGACACTGCATCTCATCACACGCAATCCCCAACAGCAAGTCAGCCAGAAAGTGCTTGTGCTTTCATCTTGCTGGAAACAATTCCAAATGCCTACGGCCTTTTCGGGGCCATTTCAAAGCCAAAATGGTTGTGTAGGTTTATCCCGTCAAGCTTCCTGTGTATAATCTCCCTTTTGTCTTATAATCTTCATATCAAAAATTAATGGTGATATTTATTTATAATCAAAACTTTTTACTTTTCATAATTATCTTATTTTTCAATCGTTTCTTTGCATCCACTTATACAACTATCATTTTTAATCATTTCTATACAACTAACCTATCTATTTTAACTTTATTATCTTTAATTCTCATCATTATCCTTTTCAATCACATCATTTTCTCACAATTCAAAACTTTTAACCAAAAAAATTTTTATCTAAAAGTTTTATTACTTTCTAAACACACTCAAATTTTTTTATAAAAAAAAAAACGAGAATTAATTAATCCAAGAGTTGGCTTCTTATTCCCTGAAGTCAAGATTATTCAGCTGTCAATTAGGAAATCTGGTTGGATGGGATGAGACTAAAGATCAAGATCAAAGGTTCCATTTGATGGAAGTTGTTTAAAGACAAGCTGGTTATATCACAATATTAATACATACAAATTCAGAAAATTAAAACAAAGCTGCAACTGCAAATCAATTTCAAAAAAAAAAGTTATCAGATTAAAAGTTACTTCTAACAACAAATATGCAGTCTATTTTGTTCACAACATCTTTACAACTAATTTACAATCACTTGTAATTTATAATAAGATCAAAAACTTACTGATAACCAATTTGCTCTTTTATTAAGTTTTTTTTTTAACATACTTATATTTATATATTAATCCCGCTTCTATAGAACCCCCTTTCTATGTAACCCCTTCCATTTTTAAAATCTTGATGGTTAATGAAAAATTTACTTCATCCATTGTGTTTAACATCATTTCTAGTATCCTGGAAATCCTTTTCTTTTTTTAATTTCACTATATAAGGTTCACATCTATAAAAGTGTAAAATCAATGTAATAAAATGGTTTAATATTAAAATATCAACTTTAAAGTACTTTTTTCAACATCTAAACCATTTAAAATATCAATAATATGTGGATAAATCATCCTATAAAGTATTCTTACATTCTAATATATGCGTGAATGGATCTAAGCATTTTTCATAATTTACACATGAATATACATATTTTTTAGCAAATGTAGCCTATGAACATACTTGATTTATATGAAACTTGGTCTCCTAGCAAAACAAATAGTGTTAAATACAATAAATTGATTGAATTTTCCATCAAGGATCAATATTTTGAAATTTGAGGGGGTCATATAGGATCACTTCTATGTAACCCGGTTACATAGAAGCAGAGCCCTATATAGACACATCGATATATGCAGGTGCAGGCACTGCACTGCACCATAAGTTACGGTGCAGTTGTCTCAAAATGGGCCCCATATATATATGTATGAGGAGTATTCAAATGTAGTGTCGTCAAAATGGACCCCACATGATGATAAAATTATAATCCACTCTACCCATTGTATTTAAAATGATATATTCTATTACCATACCAATTTTCATCCCAATCAGATATGTGTATGAAAATGGTATAAATTCAACATAATAAAATAGTTCGATGTAAATAACAACTTTAAAGTAGTTTTTTAACGTATGAATCATTTACTATAAAATTTATATGTGGATAAATAATTATATAAAGTATCATTACATTCTAATATGTGTAGAGTCCAAAATCCAAAAAAGGTAAATAGTTGCACCAGAATTGCTCTCTCTATATATATGTATATGAAAAATAACTAAGCGCATTCGGACTACACCATAATTATGGTGCAGTCCATGCACTGTGGGGCCCATTTTATCATGAATAGAACATCTACTCCACCTATTGTATTTAGAATTATTAACTTTATTAGCATATCAATTTTCATTCAAACCCAACGTATGCGTGTGCCTTATCTTAAAATAGTACAAAATTAACGTAATAAACTAGTTTACTGTAAATATCAAACTTAAAATGATATTTTCAACATCTAAACCGTCCAAAGTATGATTTTTATATGGATAAATGATTGATTAAAATATTATTACATTTTAATATGATGTGTGGGGTTCATTTTGCAGCTGATTGCACCATAATTATGGTGTAGTCCGTCTGCACTAGATGAGGTTCTCTATATACATGAGAGTTGTTCAAGTGCAGTTGCCCAAAAAATGGGTCCCACACATATTAAAATGTGATGAAACTTTATACAATCATTTATCCATATATAAATCATATTTTAAATGGTTTAGATATTGAAAACTCACTTTAAAGTTGTTATTTGCATCAAACTATTTTATTATGTTGAATTTGTACCATTTTCAGATGAGGTTCTTACACATATCCGATTGGGATGAAAATTGGTATGGTAATAAAACACATAATTCTAAACATAATGGATGGAGTAGATTATAATTTTATGATCATGTAGGTCCCATTTTGGCACAACTGCACTGTTGTTATGATACAATTGCGCTGCACCTGAATATTTCTCTCAGAGAGAGAACCTTTCCTGTGCATTGAAGTTCCACCATAATTAATAGTGCATTTAGCGCAAAATGAGCCTCACATGTACTTAAATCTATTGATACTTTATACAATTATTTATCTATATATAAATTTTATAGCAAATGATTTACATGTTGAAAAACAACTTTAAAGTTGTTATTTACATTAAACTATTTTATTAAGTTGAATTTGTATTATTTTCAGATGGAGTCCATACACATATTCAATTGAGATGAAAATTTGTATGGTAATAGAATACATAATTATAAATACAATGGGTGGAGTAGATTATAATTTTATGATCATATGGAGGCCCATTTTGAGATAACTGCACCGTAATTGTGGTGTAGTGAAGCTGCACTTGAATATTTCTTATATATATTATATATAGGAAAATGTTACAATGCATGCGACTGCACCGTGTAGTCCATGCACTGTGGGCCCTACATGATTATGAATGAAAAATCCACCCCACTCATTGTATTTAAAATTGTTCACTTTATTATCATACCAATTTTCATTCAAATCCAACATATGTGTGGTCTCCATCTTAAAATGGTGCAAAATCAACATAATAAAATAGTTTAACGTAAATATCAAGTTTAAAGTGGTATTTTCAATATCTAAACTGTCTAAAGTATGATTTTATATGGATAAATGATTGTATAAAATTTTATCGCGATCTAATATTTGTGGGGCCCATTTTACAGCAGTCCATCTGCGCATGAATGGGTCTCATATGTATATATGAGAGAAATATTCAGGTGCAACGCCAAAATGGGTCCCACATGATCATAAAATTATAATCTACTCCACTCATTATATTTAGAATTATGTATTCTATTATCGTACCAATTTTCATCCCAATAGGGTATGTGTATAGACCCCATCTGAAAATGATACAAATTCAACGTAATAAAATAATTTGATGTAAATAACAACTTTAAAGTAGTTTTTTTCAAAATATAAACCATTTTCTATAAAATTTATATATAAATAAATGATTATATAAAGTTTCATTGCATTCTAATATGTATGGGGCCCATTTTTAGGCTAATGTACTGTTCTTCTAATGTACTGTTCTTCTAGTGCAGTTGCGCTACATCGGAATAGCTCTTATATATATATACATGGAACCAACTGAATGCAA
Organism: Annona cherimola; assembly: GCA_030490835.1. NCBI lineage: Eukaryota > Viridiplantae > Streptophyta > Magnoliopsida > Magnoliales > Annonaceae > Annona > Annona cherimola. The sequence continues at coordinate 72,272,744 of CM059971.1, forward strand.
CTAAGTGCATTTAGCCTCAGTGCACCTGGGTGCATTTCACCTATTTTTTATTTTTTTGAAGAATTTTTATACAAGTGAATTACGAAACTATCATTAATTTTAAAAAATTGAAAATAAATGTCTAAAAATCTTCAAATATGGTAAAAATTGATACACATGTTAAATACACCTAGAATAACACTCATATAAAAAAATTCAAAAAAAGTATTAAAAATGAATTTTTGCACCCGCGTGCACCGAAGCTCACTAGATTATGACTCATAATGGGCCCCACATGATTATAAAATTATAATGTAATCTATCATTGTATTTAGAATTATGTATTCTATTACCATACCAACTTTCAACTCAATTAGATATGTATATGGACCCCATCTGAAAATTGTACAAATTCAACATGATAAAATAGTTAGATATAAATAACAATTTTAAAATTATTTTTTCAACATATAAACCATTTGCTATAAAATTTATATATGGATAAATGATTGTATAAAGTATCAATATATTTAAGTATATATTGGGCCCATTTTGAGCCAAATGCACCATTAATTATGGTATAACTTCACTGCACAGGACAGGTTCTCTCTCTGTATCCGCTTCTATGTAACTTGACAACCAAGTTACATAGAAGCAAACCCATGTAACCCCTTCAAAATTTAATATTTTGATCTTTAATAGAAAATCTAATCTATTCATTATATTTAACATCATTTTTTTATATCTAGGGGATTAAGTTTCATCACAGTCAAGTATGTTATAGGTCACATTTGTTAGAAAATGTATATATTCATGTGTAAACTATGAAAAATGCTAAAATATCAATTTTAAAGTAGCATTTTCAACATCTAAACTGTCCAAAATATTATTTTTATGTGAATAAATGATTCTATAGATTATTATTACACTCTAATACATTTGTAAATAGATCTAAGTTTTTTTAATAATTTACGCTTGAATATATATATTTTTGAACAAATGTGGCCTATAAACATACTTGATTGGGATGAAACTTGGTCTCCTCAATAAACGAATGATGTTAAATATAATGAATGGATTTGATTTTTCATTAAGGATCAAAATCTTCAGGTGCGGCTTCACTGCACTTCAATTACAACACAGTTACCTCAAAATGAACCCCACATGATCATAAATTATAATCTACTTCACCCATTGTATTTAGAATTATGTGTTTTATGTATGGATCCCATCTAAAAATAGTACAAATTCAATGTAATAAAATAATTTGATGTAAATAACAACTTTAAAATTATTTTTTCAACATGTAAATCATTTGCAATAAAATTTATATATGAATGAATGATTGTATAAATTATCAATACATTTAAGTACATAAATGCTTATTTTAGGCGAAATATACCGTTAATTATGATGCAGCTTCACTCCACAGAAAAAATTATATATATACTCGTGACATATTTGCTGATTGCATGAATAAACACTGAACAGCTTGGATCCATCTGTAAATCTTACAGCTCATAATCCATAGCGTATGAAAATTGATGTTTTCAGGAATCCGCAAACCTGGTCAAAGGTAGACATTTTAAATTTTTAATTAATTCGCACGTCCTCCACTCCACCCTTGAATAATGCCCATGTCTGCCTTGATGCTCTTACTTCGCTTGAAGTTGAAGATTTCAAGGTCAAGATGAGAATATACTAATCTAGATTCCGAGACAGCAAGGTGTGGACTGAAATTTGAGGAATATGCACGAAACCTGATCTTGAGGGCGTGGTCAAGCTTAGGTTGCTCATTTTTAAATTGGGAGGGAGTGGGCCCCATTTTCACCATCCTCACAACTGGGAAGCGGGCAAAAAATAAGAAAGGATCATGACCAGAAAACAACATTGCATTATAGAGAGTCAAAGAAAGAAGTGGTCCAAATCCAATTGAAAAACAGACCCAAGGAGTGATGTTGAAATTTTAGACCAAGCAGATTTTTTAGGTAAAAGCCATGTAGGGTTGGCCCAGATAGCCACGTGTGTGGCAGCTTCCTGAAATTTGAACTTCTGAAACCTGACAATGCCAGGGTTTTATCAGTGATTAATGCTCTCCAAACAAGGAGCCCTGTCCCCAATGTGAAAGTGACAGGGTTGCTGTGGATGGCCATGTTTGAATGTGAAAATGACCAGGCTGCCAAATGGTTTTTAAAAGTAAAAATAAATAAAATTCTGACCGTTTGCATTCTGTTGTAGAAATTTCCAATTTTAAAAAATGGGAGTCTTTTCATAGGAGCCCAATCCAGTGACCCGGGTGCATTCAGCCTCAATACACCCGGGTGCACTGCACCTATTTTTTTTTATTTTTTTTAAAATTTTTTTTTATACAATGGTTAATCTAGGTTTATTTAACATATGTATCAATTTTTACTATTTTTGGATACTTTTAGATATTTTTTTAAGATTTTTAAAAATCAGTGGCATTTTCGGTAATTTAAAATTACGACAAATGCCACTGATTTTAAAAAATCTAAAAAAAATATCTAAAAATATTAAAAAATAGTAAAAATTGATACATATGGTAAATAAACCTATATTAACATATTCATGAAAAAAATTTTAAAAAAAAATAAAAAAAATAGGTGCAGTGCACCCGGGTGCATTGAGGCTGAATGCACCCGGGTGCACTGGATTGACTCCCTTTTCATATACCTTAAGTCTACAAAATTTGAACTTTTTAACCTGGATATTCCATTTTGTATAAGGTAAAAAATGAATAAAAAACTGAAAAAGTGTGATAATACGATAAAGATAATGATTAAAAATAAAATATCAAAATTAGAATAGATAAGATAGTTATATAAATAACTGTAAAAGTAATAATAGAAAAATAAGATAATTAAGTTGTAAGTCCAATCATAACCCTAAGGAACCACTTCCAAAGTTTGATGCCAGTACACCGGATGGTAGTTTTTTATGGAAAAATGTAAAAAATAAATATAGGATAAAAACAATGATTGTGACGTAGCGTTTTACACTTTTCTTAGTGCAGCCGTGCACGTGTTAATTTGTACGAAACTTTGGTTCCTAATTAAACGAATAGTCTCAAGTGCAATGAGTCAATTAAATTTTGATTTAGTCATCAAAGTTAACTTAAATATGCCTTAAATACGCAAGCTTTCAAACTTTCGAAGTTTAAATTACAATATGAAACATAATTTTAGCAATTCGCAATGTACTAATTCACTGTATTGAGCTTGTAAGGTTTAAGTTATAACATTAAAAAATTATAAATATCATAAACTTAAAATAACCTCTGTCCGCACCAATAAGCAATAATAGTGTGATGACTAAGATCATAATTTTAAAATGATATGTACATATGTACGGATCGCGATTTAATGCAACCGGGTGCACCGAGCTTCAGTGCACCGGGGTGCATTAAATCCATTTTAACCTTTTTTTAATTTTTTTCGAAATTTTTTTTATACAAGTGTTAATCTAAGTGTATTTAACATGTGTATCAATTTTTACCATTTATTTTCAAAAATCAAAAATAAATATCTAAAATACTCCAGAAATGGTAAAAATTGATACACATATTAAATACACTTAGATTAATACTTGTATAAAAAAATTTCAAAAAAAAAAAAAAGGTTAATGCACCCGGGTGCATTAAATCGCAGTTCCATATGTACAGCTCATGTCGTATGTTAAACTATATGTTAAAGTAATATGCATAGCTTCGTATCGTAAGATACAAATACTTAACTTTTTTGGGTAATATGTAAAGGGCTCGGCTTATAATCCTTTCAAAATTTAAGATTTTGATATTTGATGGAAAAGCTAATTCATTCATTATATTTAACATCATTTATTTATCTAGGGCATTAAGTTTCATCCGAATCAAGTATGTTTATGGGCCACAGTTGTTAGAAAAAATATATATTCATGTGTAAATTATGAAAAATGCTAAAATAACAATTTTAAAGTAGTATTTTTGACATCTAAACTGTCCAAAATATCATTTTTATGTGAATAAATGATTCTATAAAGTATTATTACACTCTAATACATATGTAAATAAATCTAAGTATTTTTCATCATTTACACATGAATATATATATATTTGAAAAAATATGACCTATAGACATACTTGATTGAGTGAAATTTAGTCTTCTAGATAAATAAATGATGTTAAATACAATTAATGGATTAGATTTTCCAATAAGGATCAAAATCTCAGATTTTTAAAGGGTTACATGAGTCCACTTCGGTTACATAGAAGCTTAACCAATACGTAAATTTACTCATTTATTTTAATTAAAATTGCAAATAGACTCACATAGTTTCAAAAATTACAAATAACCTACGAAGTTTAACTATAATTACAAATAACCCCGCAATATCGTTATAGAATGAGGGTTATTTGTAATTATGGTTAAACTAAGTGAGAGTTATTTTCAAAAATTAAATATACCACTTAATTTTTGAAATTGCAGATACACCTACATAGTTTACATATTTTTGCAAATATATCACTACAACAAAAGTCACCAATAGCAACTAAGGCAAATTGTTGCTGCTGGAGTTTTTTCCGTTGCTAATAAGCATTAGCAACCAATAATCGTTGATTGCATGTTTGATACAAAAGCCCCGTCTCTAAAAGTCAATAGCAATGACACCTTAAACGGTAACTAATAGTACATCAATCGCAACGAAATTTTGCATGTTAATAGTAAATAATTTCGTTGCACCTTCTCCTTTGATCACCGGCCGATGAGGATACACTTTCATTGCTATTGGTATCTCAATTGCAACAACAATTTTATGTTGCAAAATATGATCTAATTTCGTTGCAATTTTTCAATTCCGATGACGGGTGACGAAAGAATGCATGACAATAGCAACGAAATATTTGGATGCAATTTGTCATTATTGTCGTTCCAATTTTTGCAACGAATTCCTTCATTGCTATGTGAAAAAAGCTAGTTGCAAATTTGATGAAACAATCATAATTGATAAAATCATGATTCTCACACATCTATAATAAGACAAGACACAATATCATTTAAATCCAAATAAGCATAATCGTCCAATTTGCATATTCACAGATGTGTTTAATGATCCATCACAATAATACATAACCGAAAATTGCCAACTGCCCTAACTACATAAAAATATTTTACATGTCCATTAAAGTGACAAGTTTGATCTCCCCTTGTTGATTTCCATGTCGTTGGTCCCGTCTTTCCATATGTCATACCCTATCCAAAAATGAAAATAGTATGTCAGTCAGTATTCGGTTTATAATATATCCAACTATTGAGTGACATAAGAAGGATGAAGAACTGAGGCTACACACAAATTGGTTCATGTTGTAGAAATATAAACATGTTCACTGGATGTTCTGAGTGAGAACATTAATCCCATGCAGAATCATTGCCTTTACACTAAACATGTTCACTGAATTTATCGCAGTTGAAAAAATAATACTGAAAAGGTTATATAGCAAATGAGGATGAAGACCATAGATGACTACATTTAAGGAGAGCCTTGAAACCCAAAAGCAGCGTCAAAAGGTCTATAGGGGAATGTAGCATTGGATGATCTGTCATCTCCAAGACTGCTATATGCACTCAGAATCATGCTTTTGATTTTTGAGTACTGTCATCTTCTAGAGCAAAAGAAGGAAGAGAGAGAGAGCATCTGACAGGATAGATCATAAAAAAAATAAAATCTTAAGCATTCAAGGAAAAAAATCATTTGTGCAGTAACCTGGCGATGTTTCAAGTCATTGCTAAGAGGTGCATTTACAGGACTCATCAACTAATTAGATGATAGCCACATACAGGCAAACTGTCTAAAGGAGACAACAGAAAAGAAAATAAACAATTCCAACCTGCATTGATGGTTCAATCTATTTGTATTGCTCCAGGAATGGCGCTTCCATTTGGGAGAGTATTTCCTTGCCCAATTCACTTACCACCCGCATTTCATATCATGTGAAGGAAAACCAAAGGAAAATCAGTTTATGGGGAAGCATTCTACAATAAACAAAATGATTACAGGTCCAAAATATTAATCAACAAAATCTCAATGAAAATGTATCAACTAGGTATATACAACACTATCATTGAATCGAATGGAAAAGCACTTTCTTACTTAAAATAACACATAGGACAAGATAACTATTAAGTCAGAACCAAACAATGGCCTATATAAAGCATACTCATAATGCAATGCAACATCATTACTTTCACCCACTTCTGGAATAGGAAGAATAGAATATGATTCATGTACCTGAGCTATCTCCTTTCACTTCAGATAATGGCAGAGATAGCAATGTCATTATGTTGCCAAAAAAATTAAATTAAAACCTAACACACAGAGAAAGAGAAAAGAAGAGAAAGGGTATTACTTTGTAGTCTCTGAGACAAGATTTCTAGCTGGGCTTATAGTGAAAGCTCTATTTTTTCTTTTTACTTGCTCTCTTTTGCATCTACTTGGATATTGCAAAGATTTGTAGATCGAATGACAAATCCCCACCAAGGCACCAACTTTAACTAAACTTCACTTGAATTGTCATATGTCTTTACAGTGACAACAGGCTAGAATAGAAAATTGATTAGATTGTTCTTAGAACTCATTGCACAAGAGAGAGCATTATGGTAATAGTAAAGATTTTTAAAATGACAATAAATGAATTTAGAACAGCCAAAAACTCCAGAGTCAATTTTTTATAAACATTTTTTACCTTGTTTATGTGTTTCTTCCAACACTCAACATCAGAGCATTCTTCAAAATTATCATCCTTGTCTTCTGCACTGCTCATATCCTTAACATTATTATTATTGATGTTGAGCTTCCCATGAATCACCAAAAAGAGAGATCAACATAAAAGGTCAAAATTGATTCATGTAATTTTTTTTTTTAAAAAATGACCACCTACCATTACTTTCAACAATTTCTTTTGTGGCTTTCTATAGCTTTCATCAGAGCTATGATTGATGCATTCATCCTCGCTGTTATCTTTCTCTGCTTCACTGTTTCCAACACAAATTACAGAATCTTGGCCAAAAAAGGGGTGTCGAGATCATCAAGGAAACAAAATAAAGATCTAAACCAATAAACAGAATATACATAGATATTCGAGCGGCCCTAAATGGTTGTCTATTGTCTGCATTTCATCAACACAATTTTAAGAAATTTAGGATTTTCAATCTAGAGTTACTCCCATCAACAAAATAAACCTTTAACAGTCCCACCAAGTGATCAACAAGCCATGCCCAATGGAAACTATTGATGCCTATCAACACTCCAAGCATCTATTAAGTTGATTTAAGCATTAAGGAGAACAACGTGAGATGAGGTTGACAGACCAAGGGTTGGAATGGGCAATGTACCATCCATCCTAGGCTCAGGCCCAGACCAAATTTATATCACCTACTTGCCATCTTAGAATTTGATCTCATAAAATCATTTGGTTCCAAACTAGGCAAAAATGTAATGGTTCCATTTCTGACTTTCTACATATTGAAATGGAACTCAACCATGATACATGCCACCCAACAATCTCTTCTAAACCATCCACAAAAACAGTTTAATTTCTTGATTTCTTACTATATCTGATTCAAAGACTCAATCAGTGAACCAACTAGATAAAACAAACAAAAAATTAAATTCGTGCCTGATATAAATATATATAGAATAGTCCAAAGTGAAGTAAACCAAGCCATTCAATTTTATCCCGAAAAATTCATATACCAAAATGAGTCATTCCATTTGATCGATTAACACTTGACAACAGTCGATTTTTAATAATATTAACACTTGACAACAGTCAATTTCTTTTCCATTCAGAGGATTCCAGTTTAGAAGCATCAAGAGCTTTTGCTGCATTCACAAACCTCTCCTCTAGATCATACATTTACCTGCTATGGTCACCTGCCACCTTGTTCTTATGATTGATGGCTTTCTCACAATTACTTAAGTAGTTGGCCTTGTCCTTCTCGACTTCCTCCAGTTGCTTTTCAAGGGATCTTAGTTTTTCTTCATTCTCATAGCTTAAAGACGGGCGATAACTTGCTGCCAGACGCACAACCATATATTTTTTTTATTTTTATTTTTTTTTCAGAAAATTACGAAAATATCATTGTGTTTAAAAATCTTAAAAAAAATATTTAAAAGTATCCAAAAATGATAAAACTTAATTTATAGACTTAATACACCTAGATTTACTTGCACATGAAAAAAATAAAAAATATATATATATATTTTTGAGCCGAACGCATGGAGGCACAAGATCAGGCCTCTAGCTTAAAAACTAGACATAAAACACTACATAAATAAAAAACAAATAAGCCCCATGTCAATCCACAATTTCCGTAACTGTACACAACTTATGGCTTGATGGGAAGTTAAATCTTTTCCTAAACTCGAGATTTGGCAAAGTAAAACTAAAATCTATTCATCCCTAACACGAATCGTATGGTTATCCCACGATTTAAATGGGTTTTTTCATAACCCTAATATACCCCCATGGCTCCGCAACCAAATCTAATACAGATCGATTTAGATTCTCACTTTCATGGTTTTAACCCCATGTATGACGATCTACATGGATATAACAAAAGCCCTATGCTTTCCACATGCTTTGGGAGAAATTTCAAAAACCCCAAAACTTTGGACGGCAACCGGCTTTGACAAAGGTGAGGTGCTCCCGCGTCAATGTCGTGGGCGAGCAGCGTGGAGGAAGGAGTCGGACGGTCACCTCTCTCATTCCATCCTTCTTCCCTCTTCTCCTTCTCTTATTAATGATGTGTTTGGCAATTAATAAAAAATATCAAGTTAAAACTTTTCGATCTAAAATTTTTCGTTCTCTACAATTATCATATATTTTAATCATTTTTTCACATTTTTCTATACAACTACCCTATTTTTTAATCATTTCTACACAACTAACCTATCTATTTTAACTTTATCATCTTTACTACTTATCATTACTCTTATCATATTACATCATTTGGCAACTTTTACTCTTTAAAATTTTTCATCAAAAATTTTATACATTACCAAACATACCCTAAATTTTCTTTTTGACTTCTACCCTAGTTGCCAGTCTGGTCGTGCGAATGTGAAGAGGTTGCTCCTTCGTGGCCCCCTTCTTTATTAGCACACGTGTTACTTGCCTAAGATTTTCTTGTTGTTTTTTTATAATAGCAATTGTATTTAGGTGGTAGGGATATTTGAAGTTTTAGAGTAAAGTGTACACATGACAATTGAACTTTTGAAAGAAAATAATACAAAAAAAATTTCCAATATACTTTTTATTTAAAAATATACTAAATAATATTAATATGTATTCAATCTAAAACTTTTGGCTCTTTAGAACTACCATTTTTTTTAATATTTCTTGAACACAAGCTGAAAAAATTATCTACTACTCTATACTAGGAATATAGTGCATAAATTTTGACATTAATATAATTTTATAACTTTATCAAAAAATATATTTTGATAGTTATTTATTATTTAAATATCAAATAAATGAATAACAAGTAACATAATTAACTTTCATTTAAAAATAAACAATTTATGCAAATGCATACCTAATATAAAACAAAATATTTAAAAGATTAAATTATGCTAGTAAAAAGGATTAATATATTAACAACAAATTTTAGAATGAGATAGATTTCATTGCAATTAGGCCCATCAACATCAACAAGAATAGCAACCAAAAGATTGTTGGTTACAATTTTGCTATCCAAAAGCTACAACTTTTTTACAATGAAATAAATTTCATTGTAATTTGTTAATCTAATAGCAACAAAAAAAATTTCGATGCAATGTTTTGTTACAATTTTCTCCAACAAATTGCAATGAAAAATTTTCCTTTGCAATTTTTGTTACAATTGAACATAATAGCAACCAATTTTTGCAATAAGTTAAATTTCATTGCAACTTGAAAATAAAACAACACCAATGCAACAAAAACTCTATTTCGTTGCAATAATCTCATTAATTACAACAAAATAAATTTTCATTGCAAATTTTTGGTTGCAATTGTTGACTTTCGTTGTAGTGTACTCACACTATAATTATGTTATAATGGCACAAGGAAATCTGTAATTATAGTTAAACTATGTAGGAATTATTTATAATTTTTAAAATTATGTAGATATATTTATAATTTTGATCAAACTAAATGAATATATTTGTAAATTACACTTTTTTCATACTTTTTTTATCGAGATGAGCCCAATCCCTCATCTGTTGAGGGCGACAGATAGATATTTTATGAACATATTACTAAGGGATGTGCATGCCCTACTCAAATTATAATGTTGAATATTTGCTCAAAAGTGGGCTACTTCAAATGGAATGAAAACGACATCCAGTAAGGGTGACCATACGACAAAAGCAAGGGTTCCAAATATCATCTATCTTGATTATTGCTTTGCGCCAATTTCTATCTAAAATTTTTTAAATGGTTAAGGAATTATATCAATCCAAAGAAATGGATAGAGTGGATTTCCTATGAATCCTCTACTTGTAAAAGATGGAAAGAGTTATATGAAATTGCTTTCGGGGTTTTCTATATATATGCGGTCCCGCTTCTACGTAACTGGGTTACCTAAAAACGGACTCATGTAACCCCTTTAAAATATAAAATTTTGACCTTTAATGGAAAATCTAATCCATTCATTATATTTAACATTATTTACTTATCTAGGATACCAAGTTTCATCCCAATTAAGTATGTTTATAGGATACATTTGTTCAAAAATCTATATTCATATGTAAAATATAAAAAATACTTAGATATATTTACACATATATTAGAATATAATAATACTTTATAGAATTATTTATTCACATAGAAATGATATTTTTGACGGTTTAGATGTCAAAAATACTACTTTAAAATTAATATTTTAAAATTTTTCATAATTTACATATGAATATGTACATTTTCTAACAAATGTGACCCATAAATATACTAGATTATAATGAAACTTGATCCTCTAGATAAACAAATGATCTTAGATATAATGACTAGATTAGATTTTTCATCAAAGATCAAAATCTTAGATTTTGAAGGGATTAAATGGATTCGCCGGATATATATATATATGTAAAATATTGAAAAAAAAATTTTAATTTTGCACTTTTGCCTCCCCAGACATGTGAGCCCCACATGATAAGATAGGATGAGATAAGAACTCTCCTAGATAGGATGGTTAAGATAAAATTTAATTTTGAAACAAATTTTATCTCTATCTCTCCATAAGATAAGATAGGATGGGATAAGAATTATCCTAGATAAGATTTGTTAAGATAGAATCTAATTTTAAAATAAATTTTATCTTATTCCTATCTTCCTATCCCATAGAAGCTACGAGACTTCTATAAATTGGGTTGGAAACTTGATAGATGAGAATATTTGTAAGAAGGTTTGAGAGATAAAGTGGCAGAAGGAGGAAATTTATTTTCTTCAACAGACGCAAGTGGGATTTTATATGAAAATTGATTTTAGTTCAATGTTGTAATTATTTTTATCGTTACGTATAAAGCATGTTATAATTTTTATGCTATGCTTGACATATTTAAATTTTATTATTCTGAGTTTTTAAAATATAAAAGTATGCAAATAAATATGCCCAAACTTCATGCCTAAAATATACGCATTGAGATTGTTGTGTTTTATTATGCATTTTATTTTTATAAATACATTGATGTAAATTTAATATGCAACATATATATGAATAATGAATTATATATATTAATTGTATGAGTTAATTCCAGCATATATAAGGATATCTATATGCGTAAGCAAATTATATAAGGCGGGGAGAAATTTTCGTTCGAAAGAAGAATTAGGCCGGAAGCAAATTGCGGCAGAGGCGTGCTAGGAAGGGATAAATTCCTTATTTGCAACGAATTTTTTTCGTTGCTTTTGACGTTTTAATTCATTTAATATATTTTTGGTGCTTCTAATATCTAGGTATTTTTAAAATTTGACGTGTAAACCATTACACCAATAAGTGCTAAGCAAGAGAGGTCCTGGTGGGGGCCACCTGCATTAAAGGCTATGATGATGTGACTTAATATGGGTCATTCATTCTATTTTATTATGATTTATTCATTTGAACTCCGATTTGAATGATCAAATAGTCCATTTCTATGTTTTTGATGATTCTGGACTCAATGGAAGGGTTTGATTTTGCATTTGAGGCCTAATTTTTAAGATATTAAATTAAATAATTATTTTATCCTTTAATTAAGTTTTATTTGGGCCATTATCCATTTTCAAATAATTTTCTACTTGCTAGTCATGTTAAGACTAACTCATTATTTTTAAGGGTGTACCAAATCAAGTGGGACATTAGCATTTTGGACTTACGTGAAGATTTTCAAGGATATTTAATTTTATTTATTTATTTCAAAGGCATGTATTGAGAATGAGACTTGTAAAATTTCTTTTCTTTGTGCTTTGATGTAATAATGGGAACATGACTAGTGGAAGTAGAATATTAAAATTTTTATGAAATTATAATAATTAATTTTGCTATAAATGTGTGATTGATCTTGGGAAATTGCATTAAATACACAGCCCGGGATCACTTTTCGGGACCAATATGTTACAATATATATATATATATATATATATGAGAACATTTCTTATATAATGAAGTTGCACCATAATTAATAGTGCATTTGGCCCAAAATGGGCTCTACATGTACTTAAATGTATTAATACTTTATACATTCATTTATCCATATATAAATTATATAGCAAATGATTTACATGTTGAAAAAATAATTTTAAAGTTGTTATTTACATTAAATTATTTTGTCATGTTGAATTTGTACTATTTTCAGATAGAGTTCATACACATATCCAATTTGGATGAAGATAGTATGGTAATAAAATAGATAATTCTAAATATAATGGGTAAAATAGATTATAATTTTATGATTATACATGACCTATTTTGATATAACTGCACCATAATTAATTATGATGCAGTAAAGCTGCACTTGAATCTCTAAGTAGACATATTCACTTCCATGTTGTAAGGAACATAAAATATGTCCCACAGAATTGCAATATTAACCTTGGTTAATCATGTCAACCTGCAGTGGATTTACCTAACCTGACGTTCATGGGTGGTCTTATGGTCATGGATCATTTAGGTGTGTGTTGGGCCGTGATTAAAAGAAAATTTTCATCATCAGTTTATTAAAGGCAAAGAAATTCTGTGAACTTAATCTCAAGTAGAATTTAATTTAATTATAATAATAAGTTATTTTAGGGGCTAATTAGGTCGATGGATTTAATTTCGTAGAAACATGTTGATTTAACGTCTTTTCGAAAAATCTTCAATTATATTTGGAATCCAATATATCTCTTACCAATTTAAGGGCATGTTTAGTAGGTATCAGTGACCCAGAACTAAACCCATATTGCAAAAGTCAAAATGATTTGTAAAAATTGGAAATAATTTTGGTAAAGATATTCTATATATATTTTAAATCAAAATTGTTAATGACATGTGCCCCTAGCCTAGGATAGGTGGCCACGGTTCTGAGCGATGAGCTCGAGATTCAGGGCTTGAGCCCTGTCGCAACCCTGTGGCCAAATCAAAATAATTTTCAATGATATGTAATGTTTGTTCCTACAATTTATTAGTGGATAATTAATGCCCATGTTATTTTACCTCAAAAGTGTCAATGATTACCACATGACCACTTTTTTTTTTATTATTGAATAACATATTCAAGATTATTCAGATTGGATGAAATGAGATGAGATTTCTAATTCTTAAAAAAAAATTATTTTGAAAATAATCTCTTTTTTCCATTTATAAAAATTATCTCGTTTTTAATATTATTTTTCTTTCATTATATAATTTTTTATTTTCAAAATACAACAACTCCTGTCAACTGATCTCATCTGATTCCATTGCAAACTAAGAAAAGAAAAGAAAACTCCTACAGGCTCTTCTGAAGGCGCTTTTAACGTAGGGGCCCATAGGGGCAGCCACAAGGTTGCTGTTGAATCAACTCTTTATATATTTTTTAAATTTTTTCATATTGCAGCCCCACTTAGATAAGTTCCCACAAAATGTTTAAATTTTTTTAACTTATCTAAATAAGTTTTTATTTTTAAAATAAAAATGCATTTTAAAAATTCAAAAAATTATCTAAGTTAGTCAAAAAAATCTTAGTTAGAAAAGATTTATGGGAGTCTAAGTGTAGCCGGCAAATTTACAAAAAGAAAAAGTATATATGTGGAGTTGATTCAGCTGCAGCCTCGTGTATAGGCTATACCTTTGGACGAAACATTTTTTGTGTAAAAAATTTTTAAATAAGAAAAAATGCGTGATATAATAGAGGTAATAATGAGGATTAAAAAAAATAAAGTTAAAGTAAATAAGTTAATTATATGGATAGTTGTGTAGAAATGATTGAAAAGTATAGTAGTTGTATAGAAAAATAGAAAAAAAAACAAAATAGTTCTGAATATTGAAAAGTTTTAGATTAATAAATTTTGGTTTTGAAAGTTTTTTTGGGTAACCAAATAAGCCTTAGTTAAAAGAAAAGTTCCTACTTCTTACATACCTTTTAATATAATTTATATTTTATCTACTTAATTATCTTACTTTTCTATTATTACTTTTATATTGGTAAAAAAAATTTACACTCCTTGAAACCTTTTAATATAATTTTATATATTAACTATCTAATTATTTTACCTTTTGTATTATTGCTTTTGTATTCTAATTTTTCATATAACTACTCTATTTATTTTATATTATTCTCTTTAAGCAAATGCTTACTTTCAAAGCTTAATTGCGCAAATCATCCACATTCTTAGGATAATACAGTCCGAATATATTTTCTTAATTACAATCTTTGTATATAATTAAGAGAACATTTGACATTAGGTAAAAAGAGAAAAAGAAGTTTCCACTCTTTACACACCTTTTAATATAATTTATCTTTTAACTACCTAATTATCTTACTTTTTATTATAAGCTTCTTATTATAATTAATTTACATACAGCTACTCTACTCATTTTATATTTATTTTCTTTACTCCTAATTATTACTTTTATCATATTACATAATTATTTTTCTTTTTCAAACTTTTACCTAACAATATTTTTCAACTTTTTTCCGGATTACTTTACAGACCCTAAATTATTTATTTTTACAATTATACGAGCACTATCTATATAAATTAAAAGAGATTTTTACATTTACTTCCTCCTATGTTTTTATGATTTTGCACTTTTAGATACTTTAGCATACACCTCTGGGGGAACATGATTAGCTAAGGCTCCTAATTAAAAGGGGATTTATTAGCCACCTCTTCTTGCTTTTTTTCTAAAAATTATATTTTCTCTTTACAAAACATACTCTCTAAAATAATTATTTTTATTAAAAGATCTATGTTACAAATATCATCTCTACTAGTTCTTCATCAACTACTTTTTTATTAGTGTTCTTCAACTTTGGACGGGTGGTTGAACCTTAGGTCTAATGACACAAAGCCTTTGTTGTCACTAGTTGAGCCCCCGGACACACTTCTTCAACTACTTTTTTTAGGAACACTTCTTAGCTGCTCAAAAGCACAAGAATGAGCAAATTTAAGTGAATATATGTTTTGTTTGTGCATTATATTCTGTATATGGTTATTTGCATAATAGTCTGTATGCGAGGGTACATGGTAAATTAAGAACAGTTTAATTTTTCTTAAGTACTTAGAATAATTTTATAAAATAGAGTATCAATTAGAAATTCAATGGAAACGTAAACAAAACCTGAATACATGTAGTGCCTAAGTATCTAATAAAGTTAAAGAGAAAAAGAGAAAGTTATAAAAGCACTGTATTTGAGAACGTAAGGCATTTATGGAATGAGTGTTTATCATTCTAATTTTTATCTCTATAACATGTTTCTCTTAGTTGTAATTTTTCCTTTTAAATTGAATTTTTTTTTCTTAAATTTGGATGTTTTGTGTGTGATTTTGTGTTTATTTATTGGATAGTAATTTATTATATATGCTTCCACAATAAGTGATATCATTCCAAATCATCCCAAATCGTGTTTCCTAACAATATATACACAACAACTTGGCTATAGCATTATGGACTTTGCAACCAACAAGAATATTTCCAAGCATAATTTCCTTTTTTCTTTATCATACTAATTAAAATCTCATATATGCTTGATTTTGAAAATGTGCGACTTGTTCAATCTGCAGACCTGGTAAAAGGTTATCAAGATTCCTAGGCTAGATGCTACATGATGTGGACCGAAATTGGAGGAATAGGTAGAAGAACCTAATCTTGATTATTGAGAGAGTGGGAGTGCATATCTTGCACCCATTTTTACTTTAGTCTGTGGGCCCCAATCTTCCACAATTTACATGCAATTGAGCGGTGTGCTTTTAACAAGGAAAAAAACACGAAATCATAGGCTGTGTTTGCTTTTATTGAAAAAAAAAAAAACGCATTATTATGTATGCAAAAGAACAGCAAAATATTAAGTGATAATGGCAGCAATATAAGGGGTAAATGGTAATGTCCGTAAGAAGGGCTTATTTTTAATTTTAGACCCTGCGAGTTTGCGAATTTTCTTTTTAGACTCTGAATATAATTAAATTTTGTGGCATACCAAAATTTTGTGATGTAGTAACTGTGTTCTTAACTAAATATATATTTTGAAATATAATGAATAATTCGGATCTCTGTAATTAATTCATTAAGTCATTAAATCAATCGTTTCTTGAAAATTTCAAAGGATCCCTAAGGATCGGTTGTTCCCCTTTCTTTCTTTCCACCTTTTCTTTTTTGCCCCCTCCACACCCCCACAATGGAGAAGATATGGCAAGAGCATGGCAGGGCACCCCCATTGGAATATTTTTTGGCCAGAGGAAGATGGTCCCCATGTCAGCTGTCATTGTTCCTTTGCCCCCATATTTGAAAAATTCTCAGATGAACAGCATCTCAATCAAGTACTTGCATTTTTTTTTCATTCACTTGTACAAGTACAATGAATGGAGTAGAAACAGCATGTTCCCAGGAATATAGCATTAGCTAGTATTTTCTAGTTTATTTGAAGAGGAAAATTTCCAAATAGAACCTATCACTTTATTTAATTGCAAAGTATACTTTGTGGATTGGGCCACTGGGCCTGAATTCGCGTTTCAAACTCTGGACTATATCTACGTGCCGGGTTGGAACTTGCAGCCTCCAGAGAACTACCTTATTGTTAATGGCCGAAATGGCCTCAGCTCAGGAAGCAGCCTAGGTTCTCTTTTCTTTCGTATTATAATTTATCTCCATTCATTTTTGTTCATCTATACGATTGATAAAAAAAATCCACTCAATTTATTATACTTAACATTATTTGTTTAGCCATAAAACCAAAATTTATTCAAATCAAAGATGTGCATGGCCATAATTGATTAATATATATATATATATATATATATATATGCATGTGTACATGGTAAAGAATGCTTAGATTCATTTAGATATGTATTAACATATAACAATACTTCATAAACCATTTATCACGTATTAATGATAGTTTAGATAATTTAAATTTTGAAATTCAACTTTAAATTTGATATTTAAAGCTAAATTATTTTATTACGTTAACTTTATATACACAATAACACTAGACAAATAATGGAGTTTCTATAACAATATAAATAATATTAAATATAATTGAAAGAGATGATTTTTCATAAATCATTAAAGTGGAAAAAATAAGTTGGATTTTATAAAAGATGGATTTAAATGCTTAGATTCATTTAGATATGTATTAGCATATAGCAATACTTTATAAATCATTTATCATGTATTAATAATATTTTAGATAATTTAAAATTTGAAGTTCGACTTTTAAATTTGATATTTAAAGTTAAATTATTTTATTACATTAACTATATATACACAATAACACTACACAAATAACGGAGTTTCTATAACCATATAAATAATACTAAATATAATTGAAAGAGATGATTTTTCATAAATTATTAAAGTGGAAAAAATAAATTGGATTTTATAAAAGATGGATTTCTTAAAAGCAAACTCTATAATTCAATATATAAGTCAGTAGACAGATTGAGAGAAGGAAACGAGAAAACAATGGAGAGAAATGAGAGCTATTTAATTTCTTGGAAAGTTTTTTGTTATCTGCTCCTGAGCACCAGAAATCTGTTTCACCGAGCTATATCTCTCCTCCTCAGCCGTCAGCCTTCACAACCGTCTTTGACCAAATAGACAACTACTCGTAATAAATTCTACAAACCAGCCTCACGAATTTGGCCCAAGCAACGGCAGTTTGTGGTTTCAATTCTTCCTCAACACATTTTGTAATTGTAGTTGGTAGAGGTGTCCTCTCAGTTGCAGGGTGTTATTATCAATTGTCCCTTCAGTAGTAAGGGCATTATTATCAATTTACTTTTGGGGAAAGCAATATCCTACTTTCAGACAAAGGCATTACAAAAGCTCTGGACTCTGTTGCATATGTATTAGAAATGTGTTAAAACTGTTCTCGCCCCACATGCAGTCACAGGTATTGAATGACATGTTATACTGGTTAGGCTATTCATCACACACATAAGAGAAGCATTATTTAACGGGTTTTGTTTCAATGCAACCGGGTGCTTTGAAATAAATGACATGCTATACTGATTAGGTCATTCATCACACTAGGGGTGCAACTTGGGTAGAGCATCCACAAATACACACCAACTCGACCTTAAATTGGATAGGGTAGGGTAAAAAAAATTTACCCATAGATATAGATAGAGTAAGATTCATTACCTAACTCCTAAAATAGGTAAGTATAGGATAGACATGTGGGTACTCGGTATCGACCCGCATGGGTACCCACGTGCATAAATAATATTATAAGTGTGTAGAATTGTATTTATATGTAAAAAAAAATTTTATCTTCTATCTCTATTGGCCATAACCAACTACTTATGTGCACGGCACATGCACAGTAGGGACAACGCCCAAATTTCAAATCCCGCCTTTCGTAATTTCTCATCCTACCTGTGAGCTATGAATATCCAACATCTATTCTAAACGTAGAAGCTCCTTATGGTTGCAAGCACTAGCACTGATAACCCTCCTCCACAGCTCCCTCTATCGCCAAAAGGAGTAAGCGAAAACCATCATCTTGAGCAAATTTGTCACCGCTCAAGTTTTCTGCTGAAAAGGAGAAAGTGAAAACCATCATCTTGCGCTGGCAACCCTACTATTTCTTCTATTCTCTCATCATTCTTCTTCCCTTTCACTTCTTTCTCTTCCATTCTTGCCAACTTCTTCCCAAGTCGACGGCAGGGGAACCTACCATAAGAACCTCAAATTTGGGGTTTTTGGGTTGCGGAGCAAGGGACAAGTGTACAAGCATTTCAACAAGGTTGGAGATGGTTTTGGCTTTATTTAACTTGATGTATACTTTTGTTACACTTTGTGCTACTACTAATATTTTGTTCAGGCATCTGCTACTTGTAGAAGAGGTATGTGTTTGGCATTCTTGTTTTGCATTTCTAATCTTTCATTTTCTCCTCATGTCTAGATGAATTGAAAATTGGGTAATCAATATTGAACAGGTCACCATGTTTGGATTCAAAGATCCCAACTTAATAGTATAATTGCCTTCTCTTTTCTATGTTTATCTTTTGTTGTTTACTTTGTTGGTGAAATTGATTCTTGATCGGGAGATTTAGTAATTGTTTCTTAATTCTAATCACCTCTACTTTTTCTTGATTGAAATTGTGGAGCCCGATTTAGATTTTGACCAGTTTAGTTTTTAGGTGCTTTAGCCAAGATTAAAATGAAGAAGATATTGATTAGGGCTAGGAACTTATATGATTTCTTGTGCGTCACCTTTTCTTGGAATGATGGATTCCTTCTATTGATGTGTTGTGATGTTGAAAGATGAATTTATATAAATGGACTTTTCCAATTGCCAATGTTATATAAATAGCTACAAAATAACATTGATGATAAGTTTTACACATGTCTTCATTAGTTATTATAGAAATCGATCTGGAACCAGAATTAGAATCTACCCTGTAAGTAACGGGTAAGGTAGGGTATAATAGAAACTGACCTTATAAGTGGGTAAGGTAGGGTAAATTTTTTAGAAATAGAGTATGGGTAAAGTAGACTACTTCCCAATCCGAATCGACCCAAGTTGCACATTTACATCACACACATGAGATAAGCATTATTTAATAGGTTTTGTTTCAATGCAATGGATGCATTGAAATTTTAATGCATCCGACTAAAAATTTTATTTTTAATATTTTTTGAATTTTTAAATAAAACTCTTAATCTATATGTATTTAACTTATGTATTAAGTTTTATTATTATTGAAAATTTGAATATATATTTTTATCTTTTTAAATAGGAATATTTTAGTCATTTAAAAAGTACTAAAACTCCCCCATTTTTAAAAAATCAATATCTATACACATTTTCAAAAATGATAAAATTTAGTTTATATATTAAATGCACCTAGATTAAGAGTTTTATAAAAAATTTCAAAAAATATTAAAATTAAAAATTCTAGTCGGTTGCATTGAAACATTCTCCTACTTTAAAACGCTAATCAGTGTAATCTGTTGGACACTTATGAAAGTCGTATAATAACAATTGATGCACTGTCGTGATATGTGTTTTGCGCTTCTAAAGAGGCCTCAATATTATCACATTGTTAACACCACAGGATGACCGGGATGTGATCTTATGCACCCAAGTGCACTTAGCTTTCATTACACCTGGGTGCAAATACCTATTTTTAAAACTTTTTGAATAATTTTTATATCACTGTTAGTCTAAGTGTATTTAACATGTGTATCAATTTTTATTAATTTTTGAAGATTTTTAAATATTTTTATTTTAAAAAACGGGGGCATTTCGATAATTTTAAATTACTAAAAATGCCATTGATTTTTAAAAATTCAAAAAATATTTAAAAATCTCTAGAATTTGTAAAAATTAATGTGTGTTAAATAAAATTAGATTAATAATTTTATGAAAATTTCAAAAAAATTCAAAAAATGAGTTAAATACACCCAAGTGCAATGACCCTAAGTCCACCCGCGTGCTTTTAATAAAACCCCAAGATGACCCGGCGAAATCCTCTGCATAGGCTAAGCGCCTTCCCAAGTAAGAATCTTACTCAGGAATTAAAGTGTGGTTTAGAACGGAAATGACCTGCTCTGGCAGAACTCCTTAGGCCCAATTGCCACTTTGATAGCTATTTGGAATGAGGATGGGCTGTGGGCGGGCTCTTCTTTTATAAAGCTCAGAACCGGACACCTTCTGAAGCATCGCTAGAGCTAAAGTGTAGTGCACCGAAATAATATCTTCAGCCAGATATCTATATGGTATTGTTTTTTTTTTATATTTTATATATTTTTTCTTATTATTATTATTATTATTATTTTGCAAAAAGGGCAATAGTAGTGCAAGGCCATTAAAAGATAGATTTCTTTCTTTTGACAAAGGATGTATTCTTGGTATGGAAAGAAATTGCTGCAATTTGTTATTACTGGAGGAGGGGATTTTACTAAACGGAAGAGGTCTCTGTAAAAGCAAATACATCATTCAATTAGCTTAATTAATAAATAATAATTAAAATGGAGTAATTTTTGTACATTTAAATGACAACCTTGAGAAGGAGAGAGGCGAAGCAAGCGCACCCCCACATTAAATTGTCTTAAGCTGGAGAAGATAGGATTGGACTCCAAAGCCATGAATTCCTTGGGGGCCTGTTACTTTTGTTAAGAGATTGTTACAACATCAATTTTGCAAAATATGCAACTTTGCAGGTTTAATATGAAAATTTGAAAAATCTGAGATTTGATTTGCAATTAGCAACATACAAGGTCTAAAATGCAAAAGCCGCAATTTAACGCATAACAGAAGATACCAAAAGATATCTTAAAGTATCAAAATTTTAATTTAAAACGTTACACTAGACGAACGAATTTGGTGTCTTCCAAGTTTTTCAGATTCTCACAATAAATAGTATCAAACTTTAAAATAACAACGTAAGACAATATTTTTAATATTAAAAATTATTTAAAAAATTTCTTATATTAAGTATATCAATTTGATCACATTTAAATTCTTCTAAATTTTCATAATAAATAAAAATAATTGATTTTTGTATCGAAAAATCAAAAAATAAAATACAAGAAATTTTTTTAAAAATTATCTTTGAGAAATATTCCTCACATTAAATTAGTGAACTTGGAGTCTTCCATACAAATAGGTTTCGCAAATTTTCATGACAAATAATATTAAAATTAATTTCTCTTATATCTTAAAAGAATAGTAAAAAATATTAAAAATATATAAATTTTACATTTTATATTTTAAAGTCGTTTAAAAATCTTTCTTCAAATTTAATATTATTTTATGAGAGTTTAAAATTTTTGATGAACATTAAATGATTTATTTAATTTAGAAACTCTTTAGATGATTAAATTTTTTTTATAATTTTCTTTTAAACTGCAAGAAAATTAATTTTTATATTATTGATAATAAAATTTCCAAATTTTAAATGACTCAAATTTCTGTTTTAATATGAAGAAATTTCAAAATACTATTCACAAGAATTGAATGAGATGTGAATGAGATAAGATATTTCATTCATAAGAAAAAATTTTAAATTTCCAATTCAAAATTTTATTTTTCAATAAATTTTTTACATTTTTAAAATTATAAGACTGCGATTAGACTTGCTATGCTTTATGAGGCAGAATATTGGGTATTTAAAAAACATCATATACAAAAAATGAGCGTAGCGGAAATGAGAATGTTAAGGTGGATGAGTGGTAAAATTAGGAATAAAATAATTCGAGAAAACTTAAAAGTGAGACCAATTTATGATAAAATGAGAGAAAATAAATTAAGATGGTTTGGTCATATTAAAAGGATGCCTGAAGTAGCACCGGTTAGGAAACAGAATCTATCCAAGTCGAAGGTGGTAGGAGAATGAAAGGAAGACCTAAAAAAATGTGGATGAAAGTAATTAAATAAGATTTAAAAATATTACAAATTACAAAAAATTTAGTCTTAAATCGCCAAGAATGGCGCAACAGAATCCATGGAGCTGACCCACCTAGGTTGGAAATGGCTTATGATGATGATGATGATGAAACCACTTTTCTCGTTGTTATTTCATATCATTACATTTTCATCTCATTCAGATTCTATGTAATGCCCTTTGTATATGTTTACTTGCATTCAAAATAAACCCACCATTGACGATCTTTAACAAGCTGTTAAAGGCGAGGCTAAAATGCAATAAAGAACACTTATCGTCGCATAACAGGGTTTAAAATAGGAATTCCCCAACTTTGTAGTGTCTAAAATGTCAATAAGTATACTTAGGGTGCGTTTGGTTGGAGGTAAAACTTTTTGATGAAAACTTTTCAGAGTAGAAGTTGTCAAGTTGATAGAAAATGATGTGATGTGATAGGGGTAATAATCAGGTGTAAAAATAATAAAGTTAAAATAGATAGAGTAGTTGTATAGGTATTTGTGTGGAAATGATTGAAAAATAGGGTTGTTTATATAGGAAAATATGAAAAAATAATTAAAAAATAAGATAATTGTGGGAAGTAAAAAATTTTTAATTGAAAAATTTTCATGAATATATTTTGTTTGTAACCAACCACACCCCTCGACGCTCTAAAATGAAAATAACCCGTGAAATTCTCCATAGGTCGCATGCAAAAAACGTCGTTTCAGGCGCATGTCGTTCCTAGAATCAATGCGCCCTGCTCTGCCGAAAAATGCTGCCTATCCCTGGCTCCCTGCCCGAAAAGAGCTCTCGCATGCTGTCTGCTCTGCCATGCAACCGTAGAGTAAAAAGCTTTTTTCTTCTTCTTCCGTCTCCATGGCCACCTACTGCTGCGAGGAAGTCATGCCGTTGGAGCTGGCACTCCATCGAGAACTCGCCTTCCAGAAGAAGAGAAAAGGAACGTCCGACGGAGATGGACTACCCTTCTCCGATCCTCCCCCTCTCTCTTTTCCTCTTCCTCAACCCGCATTGCCCGATTCCCTTCTCCTCCTCGACCGAGATGTCCCGCGCAAGCGCCTACAAGAAGCCGCTGCCGCAGCTCGCCGAGGTCGCTCGGCGCAGGTGTCGTTGGAGACCATTCCCGCGGAGGTGGCCATGCGGAGGGAGATTTCGCTAAGGAGGCGAGCCGAGAGAGGACCGTCTCCGCCTTCGCATCCCAGACTTCCCCGTGCCATCAAGGAGGGGAGAAATCCCAGGTGTTTTCCAGAGAGAACAGCTGCGTCGAATTCGGGGACTGCAAGTAGAGTACTATCTAGTGCCTCTTTCGGTGAATCTTCGTCTGCTTCCTCTCAGGTCAGAAATCAGAAGCGCTGGACAAAACATTACCGTTTCTCTGCTTTCTGATTGCGATTTCAGCATCATAGGGTTTGGAATTTGGATAATGGTATGGTATGGTATGTGGAGTTTACAGGATTTTTGTTGACAAAGCGCGTCAATCGGAACGGCGAGTAGAGTTCCACTGTAATTCGATGTCCCAAAAAATTCTGTCACATGAAAGGTAGTGGCAGATGATTGATCTTTGTTTTTTCATGGTGATTGTTAAGAGGTTAATCAAAAGTCAATTTAAAGGCGTCGATGCAGATGCGAGGCTTCTATGCCCAACTTCTGATAATGGCTTACACAGAACTAGAGAAAACTTGGATCTTAAAGCTTTGGATGCAACTGCATGGACTATTCCACTCCTGAATAGAACATAAGTGGAATCTTAATTGGATGGGAGGAAAATTTTGTTGAAAAAGCAAATTTATTATAGACCAGAAAGTTACAATGTCTTTTACATCCTTGTTCCCATTGAGCGTGCTATGATGACTGTTTTAAGCCATCTAAAGCTAGAAACATGTCATCCCAAAAGGAAAAAAAAGAAGAAGAAGAAGCTAGAAACATGTCCTCTCTTGGATCAAGCAGGTATTTGATGAATCTGTTGTCACCATGAGCGGCTATGAGAGCCTTTAGTTTCATCTTACTGTCTTATGAGAAACCGTATAGAATGCATGGCTTCTGTCCTTGTTTCCCACGGGAAGGGAAACTAATAATAAGAAAAGGTTTCATACGATTTGATTTTAAGACCATGCACTTACCATCTGTTGTGGCATGAGAAATTGAACAGAAAATTTCTACCGATATCTTGTGGGAAACTAAGAAGACCGACTTGCTTTATCTTGGCTTCTCCCACCGGATAGTAGAAACTAAGAACTGGTTTTCTGCATGTCTCATGATCAGAAACTGACAGAAGTCGACAAGCTAGCTTGTTTATTATCGATGACTGTGGTTGCTTGGTTGTTGAACTACAGTTTTCTATATTTTCTTGACAGAAACTGTCAAGAGTAGATACTTCTGCTATTGTCCCATGAGAAGCTGTTAAAACATAGATAGCTTTCTTTATTAGCCTTTGAGAAGACACGTAATGTACGTCAACTACTGTTCAAAGACCAGATGAGAAAATAAACAACTGCAGTGAATGAAACTTGTTTTGAAAATTTTCTTTGATATAGAAATTTTGTGTCATTGGCATCTCATCTTTGTATAAATTACATTGTGAATTTGTGGTTTGTTGAGCAGAAAATTACATGTCTACATCCAAGGTTGTGATGACCATAAAGAAAACTCTTTAATTAAAAGGAAAATCACAGTGCTGATCATGGACAGTGATTAAATAATCTCTTTCTCTTCCCTTGCCTGCTTTGTGGATTGCCTTTTTTTGTTTCATACCCGTGGCTTGTTCTAGTTCATTGGGGCCTTAGCACCATTATGGCACAAAGATATTCTTAATGATGTTCAATGACTCTTGTCCACTTCCAAATGCTTTTCTTTCATAAATGAGTTTGACATGGCAGAGGCATTGACAAGTTTATCAATCTATTTTCCGGCTGGAAAGTGGCAACAATAAAAATCTCGCAATGGTTTTCTAATTGCTTTTCCTTTCCTGTTGCGCGCATGTAACCCATATTGCCTATTTATGTGACTTTCCAGGGTTTCCCTCCGACTGTTGGTTTGGGATTCACAAGGAACATTGTAGATCGCAGCACTGCACGCTCTTCACAGCAGCGATCCTACAATCAACAGCTTCTTTCTGCTCAAAGATTTTGTGATATTTGCTGTGTCAGCTGCCAGTGTGCAATTGGCTTCTATCAACACTGCGTAGGAAAGCAACACAAGGCCAAGCTAGAGAAGTTGAAGGGCAGCAAAATAAACCATGGGTCTTTCTTCTGTGACATATGCAAAATCTCATGTCCAGACATGTCATCATTAATACAGCATAGACATGGGAAGAAGCATGCTGCTCATATCCAGGCAATCAAGGCCCAGAAGAAAAGGGCTTTAGGAAATTTGAATATATCCTTGTAACCTTTTCGAAGGATGAGTAAGGAGGGGTGGTGAAAATGAGATGGTGAGAGCTGAGTGGCCTTGCAACACTGCACCCCCAAAATGTTCTTCCTTCTGTCATGAATTTTGATTGTTAGCAATCTTGCCACTGTAGATATTGCCCGAATGAAAAGCAAAAGTCTGACACTGCTGTTTTGGCATGTACAGCTATCCCTCCTAATAGGAATTAGGAAGGAGTGTGATAACTTCCCCTTTATATGACATTTTGAAATTTTTAACAATCTTACAACTCTATATTTTCCATCGTTACTTATATATCCAATCATTTCTCCTTATTTTTTTCCTCAAAAAAAAAGCTTATATGATCACTTGCTATCCACTCTTATATTTAGATAACATAAACGGGATGGCTATAGTTAAATGGGGATACTTCTATGGACTTCTATGGAATCTTCTCCATTTTTAACAACCTGACAATTGATAGAAAATTCATTCTTTAGATTACATTTAGCATAATTTATATTATCTTGAAAAAAATTTCACGTCTAGTAATTTATAAATGTGTAAAATCAACGTAATGAAATGATCTGACGCTAAATATTACAAATGTGTACTATCATTTACAAATGTGTAAAATCAACTTAATAAAATAATTTGATGCTAAATATTACAAATGTGTAAAATCAACGTAATAAAATAATTTAACATTAAATATTTAATTTTTAAATAGTATTTTCAACATTTAAACTATATAAAATATCACTACTATGTGAATAAATAATTTTCTAAAATATTACTGCATTCTAATATATATGTGAATGAATCTAATAATTTTTCTTAATTTACACATAAATTTATTTATTTTTAGCAAATATAGCTTACACACGTATTGGATTTGGATGAAACTTGACGTTCTAGCTACACAAACAATGTTAAATACAATAAATATAATGAATGAACTGAATGTTGCATCAACCATAAACATCTCAAAAATTAAGGAATTTCATAAAATACTTCTATAAAATCAGGCTTCATATAAGCATTCTCGATAGTTAAATACATTTCAAAATTTTGTAAAACTATATTTGATTGATTTTGGTGTGTTTGGCCAAAAGATAAAAAAAAGTGTGGCAAAAATGATAACATAAATTTTTAAAAAGTGAGTGATGTGGTATTATAAGCTAATTATTAAGAGTAAAGAAAATAAATAGGGTTGTTGTGTGAAAAAAATGTGAAATAATGATAGAAAATATAAATAATAAGAAGATTGATTTTGGTGTGTTTGGTCAAAAGATAAAAAAAAGTATGGGAAAAATGATAACGTAAAATTTTTAAAAAGTCAATGATGTCGTATGACAAGATAATTATTAGGAGTAAAGAAAATAAATAGGGTCGTTGAGTGAAAAAATGTGAAATAATGATGGACAATATAAATAACAAGAAGAAGAGAAAAAATAGGATAGCAAGTTAAATTTTTTTTATTACATTCAGTACATATTGGGGGGCAAGGGTTAAACCTTGACCTGTCGCATGCTAACCATAACCTATAACATTGACGATAGCAAGGTAATTAAGATGTTAAATTATATGAAAAGCGGTGAAGAATGAGATGTAAGTTTTTTTTCTTGAATGACAAACACATCTAAAGTACAAAAATCCATATTGTAATGTTTTAAAGAGTTTGTCGCAATTTTTTTCAAATGAAGAGAAAAAATAAGTTGTCTGGTAGTGTTTTAAAGATTTTGTCTCATAGTATAAATAATAGGAAGAAGAGAAAAAATAAGATAACAAGGTAATTAAGATGTTAAATTATATGAAAAGCCGTGAAGAAAGAGATGTAAGTGTTTTTTTTTCCTTGATAAGAGTTTGTCTCGTAATTTTTTAAAAAAATTTGAAGAGTTTTTTCTGTAAATGTCTAAACCATAAACCTTAATTTGCAACTAACTAACGTTACTATTCGGGATGATGTAGAAGAAAGGGGATTTTTGAACGAAAAAAAAAATGTAATTATGTCGAAAGAATAGAATGAGAAAAGAGAGATAAAAGGGAAAAAGGGATATATGTCCACCTAATTGTCCAACTCTGTTGTTCCTCTTATATATTAATACTTCTTTTGTTCTCTATTTTATTTTGGTTATTATTATTTTTTATAATGATCTCTCTTTTCTTGCTCTATTTTTTCATCGTTTCGGATTTCATAATTTTCCTTTTCCCCCTCCATTTATTACCGAATTCCAGAAAATTGCAGCAAAAACTCTCCTGTTTTTACTTAAGGTAACATCTATCTATCTATGGGAAATGCTATATTGCAAATGGATAATGAATCTGTGCACCAGACTGTCACTTAGCTAACTAGCAATCTTATGTATTTATATTTTTAGTTCCTTCAATTTTTACACAGGTCCACATGTATTTAATTGCTATCTTAAAATTTATCATTTTTTAATACCATTATATATTTATTTTCAAAGCTTTTAAAATAATTTTCTGTTTTTTCATGTGAGGAGTGAGAGATAGGTGAAATTTTTTTATTTTTAAAATTTAGTGAAAGATATATATATAATAATTAAAATTGTAAATTTCTATATATTAACTAAATACACGGATGCTTGCATAAAATAAAAAAATAAATTTTAAATTTTAAAATACACACAGTTTTTGCTTAGTTAAGTAGCAATTAGGTGTACAAGATCAGAGTCCTAACTTTACAAATTATAATTATGAGTTCTAGTACGATGCAGCTTTTAGGTAGAAGAGATTTCATGAAACTTCATACATTAGGCTCACTTTCTTCGAATGATGAAAAATTCATTTCATATGTTGTATATTTAGTATTATTTTTTTAACTAAAAGATCAAAAACCTTACCCAGACAGATTTTTATAGTACACATGTACTTAAAATATATATTTATGTGTAAATTATGAAAAATTCTTAGATCTTTTTATGCATATATTAGAATATAATAATATTTTCTAAAATCATTTGTTTATATAAAAATAATATTTTAGATGGTTTAAATATTAAAGATAAAAAATTTAAAATTATTAGTATAATATAATTTTATTACGTTCATTTTACACATTTGTAGGTGAGTCATGTACAATGATGCAAGATAAATGAAGAATCAATATTTCTAAACAAATCATGTTGTATTTTATTTTTTTTTGATGAAAAGAGTAGCTCCTACACCGTCCACCTCTACATGCTCTGTTTTATTAGAGCAAATGGTTTCATGCAATTTTATTGTCTTTCTCACCTTGACAATGAATGAGGTAAAATCAATTATATTTATTATATCTAGCATCATTTGTTTAAGTAGAAAATTTCATCTAAATAAAATAACTGCATGACTATATTTGGTTAAAATAAATATACATATGCACGAGGAAGTTTTAAAAAATATTTAGACTTATTTATATATGTATTATAATATAATAATATTTCATAAAATCATGTATTCACATAGTAATATTATTTTAAATGGTTTAGCTGTTGAAAATAGAAATTTAAAATTAATAGTTATCATTAAATTGTTTTACTACATTAACTAGACAAAGGAGCTGTTTGGATGGCAATGGTTGAAGTAAATTTAATTTCATGCTAATCATTGAGGTGAGAGAAACGTACGGGGTAAGGTAAAAGTGGGGCTTATAGAAGTAAAACCCGTTTTATTATATTATGAATGTGTTTGTTTAAAAGAAAATAAAAAGGAGAGAATGGAAATTCTGAAATTAACACCTAAGTATCTTTTCTTTTTTATATTTATATTCTAATTTTTCTCATATCCTATCTATTTTTTTCTTTATTGCCGTGTCATGTTGCTATCATTCTAATACCTGGCATCGGCACTGTGCGGGCAACAGCGGCCATTGCCGATTGGTTTCTAGTACGTACGTTCCAAGGGGCTGCACTTGCGTGCGTGATGAGGGAGAAGCTAGTCGTTCTAGAAAAAACGTGTTTGAAATGGAAAACGTCGCCGTCTCTGCTTTAACAATTGACAGAGAGCCGCTGCTCGAAAAACTGCCCCACCGCGGTCTCACCCGCCGCACGTGTAGCGTAAATCGGGTAAAATCATAATTTCGTAATTTTGAGGATTTTTACCTGGATCTCATTTCATGTGTCAGTACTCTTGTGAGTTAATTAAGTTTTATGAGGTTTGATTAAATTTAAGATCCGATTTAAATATTTTTTTTTTCATTTTTATTTTTATATTCAAATTATTTTCTTATACCATTACCTAATTTGTTCTTATCTTACGCTAATTATATTACGTTACTTTCATAATTTTTTTAAAATTTCTCCTTTACTGATTCTTCCCATTAAAAAAATGCACCCTTAGCTTGTTTACGATAGATTGAATTTGACCTTACTCCATTAAAGCTGATTAAAATATAGCAATCTTAAATTCATCTAAAAATACATTAATATGTGGGGACATTTTTAAATGCACTTGGGTGAACTTAAATTCAATGCACCCGATCACCAAAAATGGTAAAAATGATACACACGTTGAATAAACCTAAATTAACATTTGCATAAATTTTTTTTTTAAAAAAATAAGTTTTTGTAGCCCAGGTGTACACGAGATCACGAATCTGATATAGGTGAGTCATGTGTAATGTTCCTTAGAACTAGAGATAGAGGGTAGATAATAAAATACATAATTGAATCCCAGGCTAAAAAAGAGAATTTTTAGTGATTTAAAATTGGTTACCAAGTTAAAAATAATGTCACTGTTTTAAAATTATGATAATATAAGTTTTATTATATTTTAATGG
The DNA here is from genome assembly GCA_030490835.1 of Annona cherimola. NCBI lineage: Eukaryota > Viridiplantae > Streptophyta > Magnoliopsida > Magnoliales > Annonaceae > Annona > Annona cherimola. The sequence continues at coordinate 72,303,955 of CM059971.1, forward strand.
GTTTGACAGATATTTGATAAGCTTGATTGACAAGTTTACATCAAGCTTACTTGAAAAAAAAATAATTATACCCCTGTGAATTTCAATTTTTCAATAAGTTTAACCAATTTAACCAAGCTTACTTAACATGAAATAACAATTTACACTTGGATTTCAACCGCATATTTTATTTTGATGAAGTTTGGAACAGCATGCTAGGCAATTGCCCAGGTATGGTGCGGTGCACACGTGTGTAGCACAGCATGCCAAGAAGCCGGTGCATTTAATGCCTCTCTGATATGTTTCTCCCGCCACATTTCTCTGTTTCTTCTGCTGACGCTATCGCGAATTCGTGGCTTCTCCTCCCACTTCCACGTTTTCCCAGCGGCTTCCCAAGCATTCCTTCCTTCTGCACTCGCCGCTCTGTATTCTTTCCATTTGACTGCAAACCCACCTCTTCTTCCTCCCTTCTCTGCTGCCGCCACTGCCACCATGAGGAGACTCTTCATCTACGTCCTGGAAGCCAGAGACCTTTCCCCTACCACCTGCTGCTGCGCCGAATGCGGCGGCCTCCATGATTTCCACGCCATAATTGAACTGGGTAAGTACAAATCGCGGACGCGGGTCGTCGGGAACACTTGCTGCCCTGTCTGGAACGAGGAATTCGTTTTCAGGGTCGACGACGGCCGCCAGGTTGAGGAAGAAGAACTCGTTATCTCTGTTTTTCATGACAATGGGCGTCATCACCACCACGATGTGCCGTTATCGAATGGAAATGCGTCTCCTTTTGTGGGTTGGGTTCGGATACCTGTACGGACCTTGCTGGGAGAAGAGAAGGAGACCGTGCCTCCAACCTGGTTTTCTCTCCGCCCCAAGCCTGGGAAATCCAACAAGACCAGCAAAGACTGCGGTGCGTATTTTTCCCTTTTTGAGTTTTTTTTTTTTTCCTCCTTTTCTGTTGGTTGCTGAGTGATGGAGCTAGTCAGCTAGATTTGCGCGGTGTGAAAAATATGCTTTACTTGATTTGTATATGCTTTAGAGCTATCTAAATTGTTTACCTTGCTACCCCGGAAGTGTAGGGTGACAACTTGTTCCCTTAAGAATGGGTCTACTTGTAGCCATTTGATTAGGGGCGGTAATCAAGGCGGGTCAATTTATGACCCACCATCACCCAACTCATTTTTAACCAATCTAAATGAACATTTTTTGACTTGGTATCAGGATAGGATAGGTAAGAAATTTTGACTCAAATTCAAAATAAGATCAGGTGGTTTGACCATATTTTAACCGAAAATCATTTATTGACTTGGTATCAGGATAGGATAGGTAAGAAATTTTGACTCAAATTCAAAATAAGATCAGGTGGTTTGACCATATTTTAACCGAAAAAATCCCAACCCGCTTCACATATATTCATTTATCAAAATTTATAAGTTTATTTTTAAATCTTATTCTTATTTTTTTTCAAAATTTTCACTTTTTTATTACTAATTATATCAACAATATAAGAATCAATTCATCTAAAAAATAATATATGAATCGATAAGAGGAATTTGCATATTATATATTTATATATAACTCTTATGCATATTTGTAGTCAACAAAAGCAGAAAATACCATTACTTTAGAAAGATATTTTTAAAAATGTCAAAATCTATTCCAAATGAGATATATTTTATTAACCTATTTAAATAAAGGTACACTATGTTGACTCGTATTTTGTTTAAGTAATAACGTATTTTTATTAATTAATAAAATATTGAAACATATAATATTTAAATTTAGCATAAATGTGTCTTTTTATGGTTGATAAGTGTATAAATTCTTAAAACTGTCTTACTTGACTCGCATTTTTTACTCGATTTGCTGTCTCGAAGCTGATTCGAGACTAACTTAAAATTTATCTTAAGATCTATTGAAAAAAAGTGAGGGTCAAACTGACTTTATTCCTACTCAGTATAAAAATAGTGTCAGACAAAATTTTTAAAAAGTAGGGTTAAGGTTAGGCAAACTCTTACTCAGTATAACCTTCCCCGATTCCGATCCCTACATTTGACTATATCTTCAAATAAAATGACAATCCCCACAATCTTGAAATTTGAAATTAAGTCCTATGTGCTCATATGTGACTGTCCTAGCCAATGTCCTCATGTATCCCTGTGCAAATTTACGGTTTGATACCAGCTGATTCCCACTTCACCCCAATTGTATGTATTGATTCTCAAACCTTTATCTATTTGTTACCTATGGTTGTTGATTCCCTTCTCTCTCATTACTGCTGTCTATGTCCATGTTTCAACCCTTTGGGCTTTCTGTGGACAGTTCTCTTTCCCCTTTAATAATTCTCCTTATCCATGCTCCCATTGTTTCTTGCTTAGGCTACTCAGCGTGTTCCTTTCATCAGCCAGCTTCCCCATATTGGGTTTAAAAACTGGTGCCAGTGGTTTTCGGGATTTCTTCATCTTGATGTTCCCATTCTTCTAGCTCTTTGTCTATTAATTTGCTTTTAGAGAGAAGATTACCAGTTTTTGGATGTAAATTACACTTATAAATGCATTTACTTTGAAACTAAGTAGAGTCATCCATCAAATACTTGTATTCACAACTCTGCAGGCATTAGGTACTTCGTCAATCAAGGTCTCATCTACATCTGTGTTAATGATCTTGTAGTCTAGCACTAATGCTGAACAGAAGATGATTCGTTTTTCCTGGTTCTCTTCTTCCACCATCCTGGTGGCAAGTTTTTCCTTTCCATACCAGTGCAACCACATGGCATTACTAGTTGAAAAATATTTTTTTCCCTTCCCTTTTTTCTATGACTATGCTGATGCATGCAAACTTTTTTATTCATGCCAGGTTGTATTATTATTTGCTTTGCAATTTTGCGCATCGAATGTTATCTTGTTAAGATCACTTAATTGAAGGTTGCTGGGTAGAATTTGAAGGCTTACAATGGTCTATTTATGAAAGGAAGTGCATCTATGGTACCCATACCACAGAAGTCTTTTGTGTTGCCGCCCTATTTTGGCCCACTTCGATAACTAAATCAAAATCCAATCTGCCCTTTGCATTTAAAATTATGTGTTTTAAGTGGGAAACCAAGTTTCATCCAAATCAAATATTTGCCAAGGCCCCATTTGATAAAAGTGTGAAAAATCAATGTGCTAAAATGTTTGATTTATATGTTTATTTCAAAGATATTAATTCAACATCTATACAATCTAAAACAGTCTTCCTCTACAAATAATTGATATTATAAATTATTATAAGATTCCAATAAACCTATGAGTGGATTTAAGTGATTTTCATATTTTACATATGATGATAAATATTTTGAAGCAGGTATGGCCCATGTAAAACTTCGATCTAAATGTTTTTGGGTACAATAATATAAGAAATCTTTTTTAACAAAACTAGCAAATTGTATTCTGATTTAATCATGAAAATGGGTCAAAATGGGGTGGTGACATGAAAACTTTAATGGCATTATTTACCATGGAAATATTACCCATTTACGAATAGAACCTGATAAGAATGTATGACTTTGCTATGTTCCTCTTCATCGAAATGGGTCAAAATGGGGCGGTAACCTGAATAGAACCTGATAAGGACATGTAGGACTTTTGCTGTGTCTCTCTTCATGACTATCTTAATTTCCAATGTAACATTTGTTAATAATGACTTTTTTGGTAAATGCAGGGAAGATTCTTCTTACCATGTCCTTCTATGGGAGAAACAATGATAACATCTTTGATGCTCCTACTGATCTTAAACTCTCTTATAATGTGAACCTAGAAGAGTTAGAAAACCAGAAGGACGAATCTCATGAACTTCTTAGACATGCTGCTCCTGATAGGAAAAAGAAGTTAGAAAAATCTTCTCCCTTTCAAATTGACAAGCAGTCAGTAGACACATGTGTAGGCCTTTCTAGTGTGTCAACAAATTCTGATTTGTCTGACTCACCAAGTATATTGTCTGATGGTGAGAACAAATCAAGTGAAGCTTCTGCTAACTGCAACTTTGAGAAAGAACTGGAAAAGATGCAAACAGTTGAAGAGCTTGCGATGCCAGACGAGCTGCCTGGAGGTGTCCTTCTTGATCAGCTGTATGTCATTTCACCTAAAGATTTGAATAAATTACTTTTTGCACCTATTTCGCAGTTCAGGAAAGATCTTGCAGAATTGCAGGGAACCACAGACATGCAAGATGGTCCATGGACTTGGCAAGGTGGGGATATTTCATCATTAAGAAGAGTTCTTACATATGTAAAGGCTGCAACGAAGTTAGTGAAGGCTGTGAAAGCCATCGAGGAGCAAGTGTATCTGAAAGCAGATGGAAAGGAATTTGCAGTTTTAACTAGTGTGAACACACCAGATGTCCCGTATGGAAACTGTTTCAAGGTTGAGTTGATCTACAAGATAATGCCAGGGCCAGAATTGCCCTCAGGGGAAGAAACCTCACGTCTCATAATATCATGGAACATAAACTTTTCTCAGGGCACTGTTATGAAAGGAATGATTGAAAAAGGTGCACAGCAGGGGCTTGAAGAAAGCTACAAGCAGTTTGCAGACTTGCTAGCCGAGAATATTAAACCAGTTGATCCTGCCGAGGTTCTGGTTGACAAAAAAAAGGCATTAGCATCCTTGCAGATGGAACATCATTCAGATTGGGAGTTGGCTATTGGATATTTTTGGAATTCAACTGTGATTTCTACGATTTTCATCTTCTTGTATGTTCTAGTCCACATTCTATTGTCAGGTCCTAGCAGGAAACAAGGGCTGGAATTTAATGGTCTTGATTTGCCTGACACTTTAGGGGAATTGGTTACTGCTGGGATTATAGTTCTGCAGGGGCAAAGGGTTTTCAATATGATTTCCCACTTCATTCAGGCCAGAACTGTGAGAGGTATTTTTTTTTTTTTCCCTTCCTTTTGGGAAGTTATTTTTTGGTCAGATCATTGTTAGCGGTTTTTTTCTTGGTTAATTGGCTTAGATCTTTGAACTATGTCAATGGAAACGCTAAGGGAGAATCTATCATGGGAGAAGTTGTTGGAATGTGAAGTTATTAGAATATCTGTCCAGAAACCAGGCTGATTACTCATTCACCACTATATTGTTAAAAATGAGATGGACGCAAGTGCCCCACTCGTCTACCATGTGGATTTCTAATTTTATCTACATGCCAGCTGGATGGGGCCATTAATCTGGGAAACATGGGAATGTGATTCTTGAGCACCTACTCAGGTGGGCTGAAAATTGATGCAGGGGTGTTAGCATGACTTAGTTCTAGAATGCATGGATATGTGAATTGCATAAGTGGGACCACACAGATGCACACCGAAAACCCCCGCTTTCTTGCAAGCATGTGCATTCAGACATTTCTGTGTTGTATGTGTGTGTGCTTGTTTGTCTTATAGCATTTCTATCCTGTCTCTCTGAGTCTGAGTGCCTTTATTGGTTAGTATATTGAGTATTAACTTTTATCAGTCTTTATGTGTTAGATGCTAAAAGTTATTAGGATGATAACACCACTGGGAAGGTGTCATGCAAGAATCATGACTATTTCTAACCCTTTTAGTTGGGGAAGAAATGTTTGAACCATTCATCTTTTAAGGATTGTTGATGATGTAGCAGGTTTGTTTCTATCTTGCAATCATAAGAAATTAGAAGTGGATTTTTTCCAACAGTTGTTTGAAAATGTTGATTAGTTATATCTATTTCTTTTGTCATGTTATTGTCTAAATATTGGCAAAATTTCTCTTGTTGTCTTGTCCCTAATTGCATGGATGACTAGGTAATTTGTCTATAGTTAATGAGCTTTTGGGACATCAGATACTAACACATGAAGTTGGATATGTATATGTATGCTTGTTTGTGTAGCTTGTTGGTGCTAGGAAGCCACATAGAAGATACTAGTTGATTTTGGTTTTTACAAATGTTTGATGAACATGCAATTTCTGCATGTTGGTTACTTGGGGTTTGATTTCTTTTGACTACATGGAGACTATTTTTCCTTTCTAGACTTGAAGTCGGGATCGCACTCATTTACATACAATGTCAATCCCATTGTGCTATGCCCTAGGTGATGGGTCTGATTTCTTGATCTTGAAAGAAATAGAAAAAAATTTCTAGACATTTTTTAAACACTTATGCTTTATGTCCTTTGGTTTGAGTAACCTAGTCCACACTTTCACTGTAGGTTTTATCAATTTGTATGTGTCCAAATATTTCTTAGTGGAAAATACCTTTTGATAAAAAAGCACAATACATTTGGGGGATGATTTATTTAATGCATAGGATTTAGAATTTATTTATGATATTTTGGGGGATGATTTGTTTAAGATTTTAAAGGGGGATTAGAAAATTGAAAAAAAAAATATTTCAAACATAAGTTTTGGAGTTTATTTGTTATCATATATTTTGGGGATTGATTTATTTAAGAATTTGAAGGGGGCTTAGAAAATCGAAAATATTTTGAACATAAGATTTAGAGTTTGTTTATTATCATGTATTTTGGGGTATGATATATTTAAGAATTTGAAGGGGGCTTAAAATATTTGTTTTAAAGAAAATAAAATATACATCCACCCAACTGAGCAGAGTGAACTCATGTTTTTGTGGTTGTTGCACAATGCCTTTTTTGCCACCATGGATGTTGTGTCTAGTTTGGTGGACATCCACCAGCCATTGCTTGTTTTCATGTTCATTGCATTTTGAAGTAAAATGTTGGGATTTTCAAAAATTATAATAAATAAAATATAATGTCAAATATAAACAACAAAAATCATATAATTAAGGTGGTAGAGACGTCGGCAGCTAAATAACTGGTCGTGGGATCGAAACTTGCTGTGTATTTTTTGGCATGATTTTGCAAATTAGTTTCAATGGATGCAATGACGATGATGTGGCATGCATTTCAAGAGATGCAATGCATAAATGAGATGCAGTGAATGGGTGTTCCAAAATCTATTAATAGAGATGACATTCTGGAGATTTCATAATACCACTCATCTTCTCTTCTCTTTAGACATCCTAGTGTCTTATTGAAGACAACTGTTGCTCCTGTCTTAATTTAGACATTGTGTGTTGAAGTTGCTAATTTGCAAAATTGCCATATTGTTTTGAAATTCTCTCCATTCAGTCAAAATTTTGTCTTCAAGTGTTTGTGTGCTTAAAAGAAGTGCTGCTTCCTGTTCTAGTTCAGGTTTCACTTATTATATTCTGGAGGCAATTGCAAAATTACCCGAAATAGCAAATAGGGTAGTAAAATTGCCTTAAGGAAAGTGATGTCATAACGCGCCTAAAGTGAAACTTGGTTATATTTTCACTTTTTCCACTTTCGTTAATTTTAATTTTGTCCCAGTATTGTCCCCTTTCTATTATTTTTAAATGGCCCCCCAATCATAACATATTGCATTAGACACAATTATGTAAGACAGTTGCTCTAAGATGGAGTGGTTAATATTGATTTTGTAAGATCAAGTGAAAACTTGACAAACCCGCTTACAAAAGGCCTTAGTAAGGAAATGATCTGGAAAACATCGAGAGGGATGGGATTGAAATTCACATCTAGGAGTTGCAATAACTGAAAATCGACTCTATTGTTGTAGCCCAAGTTCAAGAGTTCAATGAGTGAAGTAAGTTATTTTTGCAACTTGTAAGCATTGGTTTTATCTATATTTTTGCATCTCTCAGGCAGTGCTAGGATCCTGTAACGTATTTATGAAGTTGAGTGTTTTATACTCTTAATGAATTTAAGACTTTTGTGTTGGAGTGTTTAGTTAGAAGGTACTCTAAATGGATCCGCCTATATGAGTGTTAGAAGTGAGACCGCTTTTATTTGCAATGTGTGGATTCACTTTGAGGTGCTCATGAAACTGGGATACCGACACATAGCCATAACGTATTGCCTTTTAGAACACCTGATATATTTTGAAACCTTATATGTGAGATATGTCCGATTTAGCAAATGAGGTCCACAGTTCAAAGCTTTGGCTACTATATACCTCGGTGAATTTTGATGTATTTTCACTAAGTAAAGGTTTAAGTCTACCCAACATCTTTATTTATGTATAAGATTTTCTTGGATGAATGGAGTTGATTTAAATTTTGAAAATGGTGAGAAAATGTTGGGATTTAAAAAATTATAATAAATATAATATAATGTCAAATATAAACAAAAATCATATAGTTAAGATGGTAGAGATGTTGGCAGCTAAATAACTGGTCGTGGAATCAAAACTTGCTATTTGTATTTTTTGGCATGATTTTGCAAATTAGTTTCAATGGATGCAACGACGATGATGTGGCATGCATTTCAAGAGATGCAACGCGTAAATGAGATGTAGTGAAGGAGTGTTTCAAAATCTATAAATAGAGATGACATTCGGGAGATTTCATAATCTCAATCATCCACTCATACTTGTTGCTCCTATCTTAATTTAGACATTGTGTGTCCAAGTTGCTAATTTGCAAAATTGTCATATAATGTTGAAATTCTCTCAATTCAATCAAAATTGTCTTCAAATGTTCGTGTGCGTAGAAGAGGTGTTGCTTCCTGTTCTAGTTCAGGTTTCACCTTTTGTATCCTGGAGGCAATTGCAAAATTACCCGAAACAGCAAATAGGGTAGCGAAATTACCTTAAGGAGAGTCATAACACGCCTGAAGTGAAACTTGGTTCTATTTCCACTTTTTCCACTTTCCTTAATTTTCTCTCATTTTTTATTTTGCCCCAACAATGGAAATGTTGAAGCAACTGATTGCATATTTAATTGTTTCCATAAAAGGTTAGGCCCGGTCTTTCTTCTTCTTCTTTTTTTTTTTTTTTGTTTTTTTGTTCTCTTTTGAGGAGGAAGTCTTTGTACCAAGTAGATAGGGTTGGATTCAAATTCGTTATATGCTGAGGTTTTTGTACAAGTTTTGATTCGCTCATCCATGCATAGGTAGTGATGATGGGGTCAAGGCAAGAAGTGACGGGTGGTTACTTACAGTTGCTCTTATTGAAGGAGAAAATTTAGCTTCTGTTGGTCCAGATGGAGTTTCAGATCCTTATGTGGTTTTCACTTGCAATGGAAAAACTAGAACAAGCTCTGTAAAGCTTCAGACCCGCAATCCTCAATGGAAAGGTAACATTTTAAGTTGTTTGACTTTCTTTTAAACATTCACTGGGTGCTTCATAATCAAAATTGAAATGAATTTATTTGCAGAGATACTGGAATTTGATGCAATGGAGGAACCACCATCTGTCTTAGATGTGGAAGTTTTTGATTTTGATGGTCCTTTTGATCACGCTGGCTCTCTTGGGCATGCTGAGGTTAATTTTCTAAAACTCACATCTGCAGAACTAGCAGACATGTGGGTTTCTCTTGAGGGAAAACTGTCACAAGCATCCCAGACAAGACTGCATCTGCGAATATTCCTGGAAAATACCAAGGGAGAAGAAAGCATTAGGGAGTACTTAAGGAAGGTGGAGAAGGAAGTGGGAAAAAAGGTGAAGTAACTAATACTACACAGCTACAGTGGATCCGTATACCCATAATTTTTTTTTTTTTGACTCATTAGTGAATATTTGCAGTTAAATGTTCACTCACCCTACAAGAATTCAACATTCCAGAAGCTGTTTGGGTTGCCACCTGAAGAATTTCTAATCAATGATTTCTCATGTTCCTTGAAGCGGAAGTTGCCTTTGCAGGTTCTGTTATTTGAAGCATGCAAATCTTTTGTTTGGTTGACCATATGCTTGTTCCTTTGCCCAGTTCTTGTTGGGGCAATGTGCAGAATGCTGTTTGTTCCTTTTTTTTGGTTCCTCCTGCTTTTTGAGATCATTGAATTCATGGATATGAAAAGATTTCTGTTTCTGGTTTATCTTTTTTTTTTTTTTTTGAAGTGGGTTTCTGGTTTATCTTTTGGAGCTTAGATGGTTGAATGGGTAATAAAATTCTCTGGTTTCTTTTGCATACCTGGTTTTTGGGTTAACATCATTACTGCCTATGGTAAAGAGGCTGTATGCAATGTTATGGTGAGATCTGCTTATGCCCACTGTGCAGGTTGTTGATGTTGACATGACCTTGACTTATAGTCAAATGTCTATTTAATTATGCTGTCAATTTATGTAATTTCGTTTATGTGGATGGATTTCAAGTATTGAGCTGCAGTATTGATTAAATGGGAACAATGTGCTGTATTCCTTAAGGTTCTTGCCTTTGTAGGTTTGTTAAAAGGTACAGTGAAGCACTCTGCTCAATTTCTTTTATTCTTTCTAAGGATTTCATCTGAGGAGTTCTACTGTTGGTTGAGACTCCATCTTGATGTGTTAATACACTGCGATGTCTGAAAAATCTTTAGGCCAGGAAACTCCTTTCACAGAATTTGGCCTGGTTTTACCTATATGGATGACCAAATAGTGCCCCGAAAAGGGGAGATATGCCTAATGCACAAGGCTCCTGTATTGAAAGGCAAGACATGCTAGCCTTATGTCCTGTTTTGGGTGGCTCTGAAAGACTGAAACCCATCCTACTAAGAGCATATGTAAAAAGCCAAATCATTATGTAAGATTATGCCCTTGAGTAGATACATATTCTATGTTAATTTATTTGCTTGGGTTGTTTACAGATTTTGCTACTCATGTTGAAGATTTATCCACTATTTTATTTTCTTTTGGTCATTTGCAGATTTTTGTTAAAATTTGTGTTTTAAGTTCAGTTTGTTGTATCATCTCGATCATGGAACTGGGGCACACTGTTTATCCCAGGACTTCATTTTTCATATCTTCTGAAGAGAAAGCCCCAGTGATTGTTCTTGCTTGGTCTCTGAAATTTCTTGTTTGCTTTGTCTCTTGGCATAAATTTTCTCGGCTTTGGCCTTGCACCATTTAACAACTCTTATCCTTTTTTCAATAGAAATTAGTTTAATCTTTTAAGTTCTTTAATCTGGTAATGTACGTCTAGACTTTGGGAATTTTATTGAGGGTTTGGTCTGGTTTCCATCTGTGCACTTTTTTGGAAAATTGGCTTAGGATGCGCTTCAGGCATACAAAAAATTCCTGACATGTCTAAAAGTGCTAGTAATATTTTTATTTCAGGTAGGCCAAGAAGGTTCGATTTTTCTTGATTTTTTTCCCTGGCTTAGATACGATGTGATGATTTTTGTTGAGAATTTCTTTTTCATTCAGGGATAGCTTTTCTTCATAGTAGGATAGAGGTGACTGGTAGTACAGGCCTGCTGTTCATAGCATGATTTGATATCTTTTCATTCTCTTGATTTTTCATTAAGGAACAGTTATGAAAGTCATATAACCAAACAAGGATAGTCTGAAACATCTTTTTGATGCAGGGCCGACTATTCCTTTCTGCAAGAATAATTGGTTTCTATGCCAATCTTTTTGGGCATAAAACTAAATTCTTTTTCCTTTGGGAAGATATTGAAGCCATTGAAATTGTTCCCCCATCCCTTGCATCAATGGGAAGCCCATCTCTTGTAATTATTCTTCACAAGGGCCGAGGATTTGACACTAGGCAATATGCCAAGACTCAAGATGAAGATGGAAGGCTTAAATTTCATTTTCAGTCATTTGTATCATTTAATATAGCTAGCAGGTAATATACTTTTACATTTTGTCCTGAGGTACTCTGATCCACATACATCAGAGTAACTGGTCAAAGCTGATATTGGTAATGAAAATAGTGGAGAGAAAATAAACAACAACAGGAAGGCAATAAACAAAAACTAAATAACATAATCATCCATATCCAAACACATCATGCCACACTTGGCTATGATCCACAATGCATTTGCCTCAGAAATACATGCCAAATAACAAAATAACATAAACATAATCATGGACTCTTAACCAAATATCACGTGGGGTCTGGCTTTCTCCTTGGCTTAACTAGTCCCACAAAACTCTGTTGTGGTCCCTTGATCAATAAAAACATTGATAACTACAACGTGTGTTTGGACAAATTCAGTAAGTAGGATAATCAATAATAATAAATAAAGTGCAAGAAAATCGCCATATCAAAATGATAGACACATGTGAAAGCTGCATGTCTGGGGTCATCACTAGTACCATACAAGCACGCATACTCTACACACATACTCTACATGTTATATGCACTACTATCCAGCTTACAGCTACTACATAGGGTCCATCAAAGCTGACGGTCATCCCAAGGGTGTGACTTCATAATTATATCCTGAGCTAGCCAGTTGGCTCACCCACTATGCTGGTTCTCATGATGCTCTATAACATCCGGTTCCATGGTCATACTGTTAGAGGGCCTTATATCATAAGAGTCTCATGCCCATACTGGTGATCCTGATGCTCTTTAGCATATGACTCTATGACCTTACTATTAGGGTACAGTACAAGGATCTATTGGCAATCATATATTCACACAATCATCTGTCATCATTTATGCCACATGCTTAATGTTATAAATTTAACACAAGAAACAAAATTTCCAAAGTAGGCAATTTCATGGAAGATTCAAAATTTTCATTTTCACTGCTTAGACTCTTAGTTCAACCAACCATTAAACAGCCCATTAAATAGGCCAAGTCATGTGAAACCTATCTAATACCAATCCAACCGCATCACTGACATCACAATACACATAAGAAATATTTTGGAAGAGTCATTTGATCAAAATCACTAAACTATTTGTGAGCATTAAACATGCTCAAATCATTATTAGACCTCGAAATCACATAGTCAATCTTATCCATCATCTACATCTTTAATAGAAAGTTTTCAACTCTTTATGGCTAGTCCTGACACATGCATCAACTATATAACAGAACTTTTGGGATCTTCCATTCAAATTTGTGCTTGACTTGTTGGAAGCTTCTGTTCTGTACAGGACAATCATGGCCCTATGGCGAACGAGGACCCTGACTGCTTATCAGAAGGCAAAATTCGCAGATGATCAGACGAATCAGGATGAATGTTCTCTCAAGTTTGAAGACACTGAAGCTGTTTTTGGTGTTGAAGATGCTAACATGTCAAAAGTTTACTCTACCGAAATTCCTGTTAGTGTAAGTTCCCAATAGCTTTTCTGCTTGTTTCTCATCCTTTTTTGTAAGTTCTATCTCCAGCTTAATTTCTTCCCTTTTTATGACAAAATTCTTTTTTTCTTTTCCTTTTCTGTGAGAAAGCTAAAGGCCAGAAAATGGTCCTAAAATTGTTGATAATTCAGCTAAGAGAAATAACTTTACACCCCGATTAGCTGTCTAACACACCACTAGCCCAAAAGTGATCATCCTAGAGATTTAACTCACAACTTTGAGGTTAGGTCTAATTCTAAAGTAAACAACAACAACATGTGTTCTTACCAACTTAAAGTTAAATTATTTACTTAAATAATTTTTCTATAATCAGTACAAAATAATTTAGGTCTCAAGTCTCATTGCCATAATAAGCAGCTTATAAAATATTCTTTATGATCTTTCAGATAATTAACATTCAAATCTCATGCAAAATAAATAAAAAATCCACAAAGCTTTGAATTTCTAGATATGATGCTCACATTTTCTTTGGTCTACAATATATCCATGAAAGCTTTGGACTGCTTCAATTTGTTCATCCTGTAGTTCATGGAAACATGACCGCACCTGTCAGGGCAATCTTTCAAACATTTTTTGTTTGATGAAAATGTAATGCTTACCTTCTTATTACCTGCATTCTGAGGACTTTTCATTTGGTTTACAGATCCAATCATTGATGGAAATGTTTGATGGCGGTCACTTTGACCGAAAAGTAATGGGAAAAGTTGGTTGTCTCAATTACAATGTAACACCATGGGAATGTGTAAGTTCCAATGTTTATGAACGGTATCTCTCATACAAATTTTATCGTTATGTTTCAATTTTTGGAGGGGAAGTTACAAGCAAGCAATGGAAGACCCCCATCGTGGATGGTGATGGGTGGGTTGTGGAAGAGGTCATGACTCTCCATGATGTCCCATTTGGAGACCACTTTCGGGTACAAATGACCCAAAAAATGAATCCTTTTCTGTTAGAACATGCATTCAATGAGTTACAGGCTTTGTTCTTCCACATGCAGGTTCATCTGAGATACCGTATTGAGGTCGGTGATTCTATTCCTGAAAAATGCAAGTGCAATGTTTTTGTCAGAATTGCATGGCTGAAGAGCACCAAGTTTCAGAAAAGAATCACAAGGAACATCTCAGAGAAGTTTTCATGCCGTTTAAAAGAAATCTTTGAACTAGCAGGGAGGGAAATTCTTTTAGCGAACCCTAGAGAAAACTTTGCTTGAAGAATTTTCTAGCATTGTTTTGGATGCCTAGTGAATTTTGGACATTCGGGTAAAAGTCAAAAACATTGGACAATGCACGGTTTTGCTGGGGTTCACATCATCTTTTACGAAGTGGGGCGTGCTGTTTGCTGGGCAAGGCTTGTTAAGGATTCTAATGGCACTCGAAGAAAGAAAAGATCAAGGTTGGGAAATGCATGCATCAACTACTTGCTTTCTTAATTATGCTCTCACTGCTAACAATCACTGTCAAGTTCTCATAATGCTGCAAAAATTTCTTATGGAACTTTGCTTGCAAAAACACTTATGTTATCAACTTTTATCAGATTTTGTTACCCACTTCAATAAGAATATTATCATGTAATGATTTTCTTAGATAGTATGATCTTGATGGCAAGTCATACTTTAGCAGTTTAAACTTAACTTTTGCTAGAAATTCTAACAGGTGCTGTTGACGACGTGTTTTTTCAAACAAAGAGTTATGAGTGAAAGCATTCTTTGCAAAATTAATAATTACGAGTTGAAAATTTTACAAGGTCTTTCGGAAGGTGCTGGCTTGTATGCAAGGTGTGTGGCAAGCTCGCTTTATTGTCTTATGCTAATGGGCATAAGTAATATGCATCTTTAAATTTTAAAATTGCTTAAGAGCTTGCTTTTAAACGAGACATTCTCTATTACATTCTTATGAAAATGCCTTTCTCCTCTACTCTTTCCATCACTAGCTCTTGTGGTCTTGTTTCCCCTCCTCTATCTCCCTTTGGTAGTTTTTCCCCCCTCCCTTTCTCTTTTGCAGGTTCAGGGCAGGTCTGGTACAACTTTAGGTCATTTACTTGGTGGGGAAGATGGTTGTAAGTGTTGGGATTTTCAAACATTATAATAAATATTATATAGTTTCCTAGATAAACAACAAAACTAATATAACTCAATGGTAGAGACGTAGGCAGTTGTAGAATGAGTCATGGGATTGAATCTTGTCATGTGCGTTTTTTGGCATCAGCCAAAAATTTTGTTTTCAAGTGTTCGTGTGGCTAGAAATGGTGATGCTTCCTGTTTTAGTTCATGTTTCACTTTTTGTATTCCGGGGGCAATTGCAAAATTACCCTAAGCAACAAATAGGGTAACAAAATTGCCTTAAGGAAGTGACGTCGTAACAAGCCTGAAGTGAAACTTGATTTTAATTTCACTTTTTCCACTTTTTTTAATTTTTTCTTTTTATATTTTGCAAAAGGGGAATCTAAAAAAGAAGGCAAAAGGTGGATGTATAAAAATAGGATTGATGATGGGAGAAAAATAATGATTTTAAACAATAAGTAATGATTCAATACTATTTAACACTTTTTTATCGTGCTACCTAACATAATTTCATTGGAAGCTTATATTTTGTAAAATGTAGAGTCTTCTAACTGTGAATATATAATTACAAAAATTTTGAAAAATGTAGTGTAAATTTTATTTACAGTATATAAAAGTTTGCGATATATATAATTTTGAAAACTGTAAATAAATGCATATGAATAAACATGATAAATGGTTTAGATTTTTTAAAAAATATATTTTAAAATTAAAAAAAGCCTCTAGTAAGCATGTTAAGTATTGAATCATTACTATAAATAAAGGTCAGACAAACAATGGAAAATTGCTAGCGTGTAAGCGTGTCCATTGATTTGTATGTTGTACTGGAGCATTTTCATGGGTGTTGCAGATTGATATGCGTTTTAGATGCTACACTGTTCTATACATAGTTGGAAAACTTTTAAATCCCATAAAGGACTGCTTAACGACCTGAGATTTGAGTCTCATAGCTCAGCTTGTATGCCTCAAATCCAAGTTGTTATTCTTATTGAGCATCGAAACTTGGTTGATGTACAACTTTATAGAAAAGTGCAAATATTCTTGCAAGTCTTCCGCAAGATGTCTATTTACCACCAAGACATTACTTTTGGCTCATATTTGCTAACTTGTCAACATCTTCTTCTGTGATAAGTTAAAGTTGATAACTTGTCAACTTCTTCCTCTGTGATAAGTTAAAGTTGAAAGCTCAGTGAGTGGTAAGTAAATGAGGGCTTCTTCTGAATGTTGATGTTCGAAGGGCATGAATGGTGTCGGCATGCCAGTGCCACTGACTGCTGCATGGATTCAGGTCCACAAACCAGCACTCCTATGCTATATCCTTCTTTTTGGGTTGAGAATTCCGAAAGAAGACCTGCAAAGATCATCACATGTTAGTATATAATGGTTGAGAACATATGTTAGTATTAGCTTAGAACATATCCTCAAGATGGCACCCTTCCGATAAATGTGTTAATGCAGGATTAGATCTAAATGTAAATGTTCTAAAAACAAACTGATGTATGATATTTTGAGGCTTTTTAACCAGTAAAGTGTAAGTGAAATGGAATGCATCATGGATCATACCTTTGAAATCTGGCCTCTTTAGGAAATGAACCTCCGCCCCTTCTATTGTACCCTTCTCTTTGGCCAAGTGGGTCTCCTTATCATTTACCTCCTTGGAAGTCAAATCAGTTTTACTTTTTGTCTTTCTCCATTTACATACAACAGTAACCAAGCCACCACAAACCGTAGCAATGATCAATGAGCATATGATGAGCACATCACTAACCCAGGACGGGTTCTTGGGGGCGCTCTTCTTCTTGGACGACCTTGTTTCTGGTTTAAGAAATGCATGGTTTAAGATCAAAAGAGAAGCAACGAAAACTGCCCATGAGAATGTAGCAGTTCCAGCCTTCCATAGCCAACTCTCTGGCCCACATATAGCAGTATTGGATCGTGAATGCGCTGATTCAAAAGAGATGGTCCTCGCTGGAGGCAGGGCTTGTAAGAGATCACTAATATCAGCACATGAAGATTGGTCTTCTTGAGTAACAAAAATTTTCAATTGAATTTGTACTTGATGGCTTGTCTTCTTCTGGTCTTGTAGCAGAGGCCAAATTGAACTCACAATGCTCAGGTCCTCAACCTTCTTCACTGCATATATAAGCTGCAACCTACCCATGCTGTACCTTTTCCTGTTTGCATTTTTAGCAACGATGTCCTGCAGGATACTTATGAGTGGTGTGATGCCGATCCCTCCTGCAATGAGAACTAAACTCTCGTATCTGCATCAACAGATGTCAGTAATGCTTCTGAGCATCAATCATGGACCACCTCAACCAGCAGACAATTCGAAGTAAACATATAAAAAACGTAGGTATACAAGGGCAAATAATTACATACATTCATACCTCTCATAAAAGGGGGATGGGGGACCATATGGGCCTTCAACAGAAACTGGGATGTGCACCATTGTAGTGTCCCCTGAATCAATTGCTCCATGAACTTTATCATAGAGCTCATTTGTCCACCATCCATAGCATTTGACTATGACAGATATAGTGTCTTCATCTACAGAGCAGCTCGAAGTTACACTGAAGGGGTGCCAATCAAGGCTTGAGATACTTGGAATCTTTATGAATAAAATGCTTGTTGGGTTGTACACTGTTCCTGTATACACATATTTACATACCAACGCCTTAATTCCCAACAATTTCCTCATTAGAAAAAAAAAAAAAAAAAGCTTTCAAGAGGTCAACAAATTTTCTCATGCATAACAGTTATCTGCTGCCTAGAGTTTGGTATGGACTCCACTGCTGAAAACCATTTCACGCATAGTTCGGGTTGGGATTGAATTTTATCAAGCTTCAATTTGGGCTCTATGATTGGACTCTTGTCTATAAAGTCCCTTTACCCTAAAATAACAAGTTCAGTCTTGTACAATTTTGCTATTGCATTTAGATGTACGTAAGCGCGATCTCTGGGATCACCTAGGATGGAAGTAAGAGGATCATTATCTGCTGTTGGTTTTCAACGCTGCAAGTTCCCCAATTTTGTTCTTAACCACCTGCATTATTTTTGTTAACTCAAACATATTTTTTAGATTTGGGTGTTGGGGGTTTATCTCCAGCCAACTGAGGTTAGTTTTGTTTGGGCTTTCCATTTAATATTGAATTGAATCATCTGTTCCGCGAGCATAATTTCTACCCATGCATTCAACATGAAAGGAAATGACAAAAAGGGAAAAAATAATTTTCTTCTTAGAGAAAAGATCTCATAGTTGAACCCCTTTCTTAAAAGTGTGAAATGTAAATAAGCCTCGCTGAGGCGTTTGCTTTGCATCCAGATGAAAAATTTGCTCCTTCCAATCACCAATCGAAAACTGGCACGTTTGGAAAATGACAATACAGATTGGCAAGACGCTTGGTGCAAACAAAATGCTTGTGCGCGCCCATGAAGCATTTGTGTACATGGCATGCTTGCAAGAATTGAGTGCAGAATGCAGAGCATCTTCTAACCATGTTCAAGTGCTTAACAAAAAGATTTGGTTTTGCTATAATGGAGATGCACTTACCAGGGTGTTTGGGAAGGGTCAGTTCTATTGCTTTGCATGGCAATATACGTGCAGAGACAAGGTGTGTGATTTGGCTGGATTGAATCAGCCGTAGGATCCAATCCACTGCAAAGAGGAGAACACCACCCAGTACAGCATAGAAATGCCGGTCTCCACCATGAAACAAGAAGAAAACTATGAAGATTGGATAGAGATGGTGGGTATAGTAGAAAAGCTCAAACTGTTTCCTTCTTATTGGAGGGAGCGATGTGATCCAGATGATTAGGCCCACGACCAGAGTGATCGCACCTGCAATGTTCACCCTGCCTGTCCGCTGCCATTGGAAAATCTGTTCTATCCAGAACTTGTAAGTTTCATCCATTGTATTCACCTCGTATGAGAGTATGGAAGTGGGAAAAAGGAATCTCAGTCCCCTACTAAACATGAAACTAGTCCAATCAGTTGCAATTCAACTAATTATTAAACATCTAGTCTAGTTTTAGCTATATTGGCTAACTAGAGGGTCTCATGTTAGCATGATAAGCAACAGAATCAAGCTCGTAGTGATGAAATTACAGTCTTCTAAGCATGCATAATACTAGGAGATTGCAATTATCATACTTACCTGAGTAATTCTAACTGCACTGTATAGAAATGCATCATGAACCCAATGTTTTAGCTATGCTTTCACTTGCTGGCCTATACATGAGCTGTTCAATTGGGCCAAAAGAACGGGAAATAGAAAATGCAGTGGAGATGGATGAGTCTATGCACCAGTTTAGCTTGAAAAGAGCTTATATTTTTCATATCCATTACAATCTGATTTATAAGAAGCAGGTCAACAAGCTAAAACTGTTATTGGCCTTAATGGACAACTTGACTTTCTCACATAAAACAACCACAGTCCTATTTCAAGGCCAAAAGTTCTTTTAGCCTATCCTTGATCAGGGTTAGATGCCATGGACTGAGGTGCATACCTCTCTTCTAAATTCGTGCTTAATGGCCCAGATGAAGATGGTCGTCATGCCATGTAGAGTCGAGAACAACATCATTGCATTGCCCAGCCATATGTGATATCTCACTGAAGCTTCAAACGGAAGGCCGATTATCTGAAAGCATGACAGTCTCCTTAAAACAGGCAACAAGAGAAGAGCTAGGCATGCCTCCGACAAAGAACCCAATCTAGTCGCCAACTTCATGACCTTGAGTTGCCATCTGAGATGATTCTTACAACCTCAGTGAATAAAATTCCAAATTATTTACCCCAATAAAAAGAACAAAATAAGAAGCCCCATTACACCTAAGCTAAAATCCCAATTTTGGTTGGTTCAGAGAGTCGACTGAATCGTGTGCCCATTGTTCCAGAAGCTCATTAGCAATGATTCACAAGGTTGCTTTTAGTTAAAGTTTTCACATAAAATAAGAGCGGAAGAGACCGGAGATTTTCACTATCTTTGTCAATGTAGATGTTACAGTGCCACGAGTTATAGAATAATGAGAGTGAGTTAACTAATTGCGAAGGGCATGAGTTTTCTGGCTTGATTTAAATCTCTATACAACCTGATGTGATCCTAGGGGATTTTTTTCCCATTTCTGATATAAATCGATTTTTTTTTTTATTGTTTCTGCTTATAATCTCTAACCGTGGATGATATATGTGATTGTGACTCAACAAGTAGTAAGTTGTCATAAACATATTACCTAATCAACCTGTAAGTATTATTACAAAAGTCTTAATAGAACTGAATCAGCACACTCCAACAAGGTCTGACAAGGTTGCTTTTCATGTTAAATCAGAATATTTGCAGATGGATCCAAAATGAAATTAATATTATTAGTCAGATTCGTTGGAGTACTCACGTATTCAACTGCAGTGATTTGTTGGGTATCATTTTCTTGAAATCATTTGAGATGCGAGAGTAATAAGTCCAGGCCAAAAAGATGAGAAACAGCAGTGCTGCTAGCAGCTCTGCTCCAGATATGATGCCCAGAGGAGTCCTTACCAGAACTGTAGCAGGCAACTTGGGAATAGTAGTACTTCTCTTCCTACAATCCAACTTCCATCAGCATAGTCAGAATCCTAAACAAAAAAGCTTTGAGCATATACCTAACTTTTGCTGACCAGAAAAGCTGGTTTAGTCACTCAACAAATTATCAACAAATCAGTGAATTGGGTGTTAACCGAAGCATTCAGTCGCAATAATCCTTAATTTGGGAGTCTGGTTGATCTCCTTGCGATCATTTCCCCATTTCATCTAAAAGTGCTGCAACATTAAAAAAGAAAGAGAGAGAGAGAGAGAGAGAGAGAGAGAGAGAGAGAGAGAGGATGCTTACCTGCTTCGTTGGTCTGCAGTATGCAGATATAGGTAAATGAACCCCAAGATTGCAGTTGCAATGATGGGGAAGGAATATACAGCGAAATTAAGACCTTGCAAGTGAGAGAAATGATTATGTAAGGAAGAAATTGTATACTGATTTTCAAGCATGCCATCATTGGAACACATGACATTGTCACTACTTGGCGAAATTCAGGTCTCTTTTCAGCTCCTTAACTCATGATTTGCTCTGAACACGAATGTTGTATGGGTACAATAAGAGCAGATGCTGCCAACTTGAAAAAGAGGCCTAATTCCATCACAGTAAGCGTGTACTAAAATAAACTCAGAAGATCATAACATCAAAGATACTTACCAGAATAACCAAAAATGGTCGATGTGGCTCCATCTTCTGCTTCGTGCCATGATCTTTTCCACACACCAGTGGGTGTGATGAACCACACACATACCCAAGTGGTGAATACCAAGATCATCAATATCTTCGCAGATGCAGCAAGTATTGCAGCTGCCATGGCTATTGACCTTTGCAATAAATGGTCTGATCTCTTTCTCGAGGATGGGTGGACTATTTATACTTGAAGCATACAAGGCAGGGGCTCACTCATGCATGTAACAATACCAGCTAGCACTTTGGTTGGCGCATCAGTAGAATCAATCTCAAGATTCTAGATTAGATTGAAAGTCCATTTGACAGTGACCAGTCGGATGGTAAGAATCATCAAAGGTGGCCAGTTCGTGGTAGAATCATATGATATCCACAATTTGAGTGACTAGAAAGATGAGGCATGCGCTATTCCATCGCTGCTGTTGATAGATCTGCTCATGTGTGGCAAATTTGAATATTTCGAGTGCTACAAATCCATCCACAAACTGATATTTAGATGATGCCATAGTGCACTGAGGGCAATGCAGATAGCCACCCACCAAGATGGCGGCTCCTGGAATATTTCCAACTGGTTCTTCCCACTCCATTTACTGGGTTAGTGTTGTTGATGTGAGATATTGCTAATTAATATTTAGGCCTGATTCTCTTCTACTTGTCTAGCTATATTGCAGAAAGATCGTCTTTCTGTTGGGGTATCAAGGCCACAACAACAGTAGATACGGATGGCTCTATTTGTCAATATTTGGACTGATTGTGAGATTAAATTTGGAACCCCACCCCCATCCCCAACAAATCGTAAACTGTGAGCCCTAGATCTAAATTTTGGGTGTTTTTCTGGCATACTATTTTGAGTCCTTTTCTTGCTATGTGAAGTATTGTCCTTTTTGGTTTGCCAAGAATCTTACTCAAACCTTCAACCTCAGCTGTTTGCAAGTT
This sequence comes from Annona cherimola, assembly GCA_030490835.1. NCBI lineage: Eukaryota > Viridiplantae > Streptophyta > Magnoliopsida > Magnoliales > Annonaceae > Annona > Annona cherimola. The sequence goes on from CM059971.1 coordinate 72,326,247, forward strand.
TCTAATACTTCACATGCATCTTGATTGATCTAGAATCATGCCATGTCTAATGACATATTATAGTATATATGCATGTGGCTATATATGGCTTGAGGCATCATTAGGCAATATAAAGACATGCTTCTACTTGAAGAATAGAGTTACAGATGTTATCTAAACATCCATTTTTAAGCGGTGACTTCTTTGTTCTTGCCTTACCAATTTCACGCTAGAATATGAACCATTAGAAAATGGGGTGAGGGTGGTGGCGCCAAAAGAGAATCTGGGTATGCAGGGATAGCTGCAACTTTTGCCCATGCTGAGTGAGATGGGCGCTGTCCATCCATCATTGGACAGTTGAAGATGGGATTTCCATTCTATAGTCAGCATGTCCTCTTTATTTGACTTTTTGTTTTTAGCCGGCTTTTCTTTCATCTCTTTTGGTTTGTGGTGCAGAAGAAAGGAACAGGACTCCTCCAAATGCACGCGTCTACCTTCTGTAGATGTATATCCTGGTCTATGATTTCGGCTTGAGCAATATTTTTCTTCACCATTCTCACAAAAGTTAATACATAAACTGAAATTAAATACAAGATTAATAGGCTTAGATGATGATGATCTTGATAATTATAAATTTATCTATACAAAAATTCTATACATCCCATTTTATCAAAATAAATCAGTAGGATGGTCATCTTGATGATTCATGTTAGATACAATTCCACCATTATATTCAACATATGTATTTAAAATATAAAAAAATGTCAATTTGTAGTTGTGTATGAGTTATAGATTTTTAGAATGTATAAAAATATGTACAAATTTAGAAAATCAATTGCATTAAGGAACCAAAGTTTTAGAATGCCATAAAATCATATAAATTCATTATTTTAAGCAGGATAAATGTTTTAAATGATATAGATGTTGAATTGAGACCATGTTGGTCATTACAATAAACAAATAAGTTTTAAAATTACTCTTAAACAATTCGTAATTTTAGGAAAATGGAGTCTCTGATTCGGATGATTTTTGTTCTGCTTAACCTAATATAATAAAATTAATGGATGGATAGAATCTGATAATATTATCAAGATGGGGTTCAAACTGAACCATTCTGTTAATTTACTTTTTTGATATAATATTTACGATCATCTCAATTTTCATCGCATTCAGGCTCTAAGACATTCTTATAAGTTTTCAGGAGAGATGTATTACTCCTATCTATTTTCTACGAAGACACACTATTCTTATCTTATTTTGGAAGACACCTTGCTCTCAAATACCAATGTTCAAACTCACCCCAATGGAGAGTTGAACTAAAGACATGAGCAGTTGTTGTCATTGTCTTCAGCCAACTGGGATTGTTAATTTCCTTTGGTAGTCTGGGAGGTACTCTTTTTTTTTTAATGAAAAAATGTTTTCCCATTTGTGAATAGGGTAATGCTAGCTTTATAGATTCCATAGATATTTTCTCAAATAAATAGCAAAAAGTGCTCTTCTACTTTCCATTTATCATTTGGTCTTGTATAGGAAGAGAGCATTAAAATATATATATACATGCAGAAGGTCATGGAAAGTTGAAACGCACGCTAGTCGTATGCTCCTGCTCAATGCTTTTGGATGCATACATCTATTTTTTAAATTTTTTTTTGGAAAGTTTTTTAGAAGATTGTTAATCTAGATATATTTAATATATGTATAAATTTTTACCATTTTTGAAGTATTTTAGATATTTATTTTTTATTTTTAAATTACCTAAAATGCCACTGATTAAATTACTTAAAATGCCACTAATTTTCAAAAATAAAAAATAAATATATAAAATACTCCAAAAATGGTAAAAATTGATATAAGTGTTAAATACATTTATATTAACAATTTTATAAAAATATTTTCAAAAAAAATAAAAAAATGGGTGTATGCACTCGGGGGAGAGCATACCACTAGAACCTATGTAAATGGATAAGAATAAAACCGTACAATGAACCGACTTTTAGTAGAGAAATAATTGAAACTGATATGTTTTTCAAGGAACTATCGTGAAGACGGGAGAAAGTATAGGGAGAATCAATTTTTTATTTTTTTAAAAAAAGCAATAAGTAAAAAGAGAAAAATATAAAAATGACGTTTAGCGTATTTGAATGAATTGAAACAGGATAAAAAAAAGAAGCTTTTGAAGTTAAAAAAAAAATATTATTTTCCATACCTACTAAGCTTAAATACATATTGAAACAAATGATTGGGCTGACTAATTAGCAGAAAACATCAAGCACTGAGTACAGACTCTACAGCGGCTCCCATTTTAACCTAGCAATGATCTGCTGCGGTAAAGCTTTTTTTTATTGGATTATAATCTAATGCAATTCGTGAGCTCGTACAACCCTTTGTTTTTTAATTTGGAATAATTTGCAAATATACTCAATTAATTTAACCAAAATTGCAGATATGCCTATACAATTTCATGAAATTAAGATAACCTCATAAAGTTACACTGAAATTGCATATAACTCTTATATTAACGGTTGTAAGGTAACAAACTGTTAAGTGAAAAGTGTAATTCCAAAATTACCCTTTGTTAGTTTGTAAATATACACACATAGTTTAACTAAAATTGCAGATGTACCTACTTAGTTTCACAAACTTTAAATAACCCGCATATAGTTTAACTAAAATTGCAAATATTCCCACACAATTTTAGAAATTAAGATAACCCCACATAGTTTTACTGAAATTGCATATAATCCCCATAAACCCACTTTCCCATCAGCTATATTTTGGTGCATATGTAAAAACGTTTGCCTCCTTTTAATTGATTAGCAACATTAAAATTTATTTAAATTTTATTAAAATCAATCTAACGTGTTGTAATATTTTCAAGTTAAAACTAAATTCTTTATCGGTGGATACTCTGACAATAATGAGGAAACTACTGCCACTACTATTTTCACACTGCTAGAGCACACAGCTCAAGCCAGCGACGAAGGTAGCACTTGGGCAGCCCAAGTGGCAATTTATTGTGAATTATTAAGATGAAGCCTAAACTAGTCAGTTTCACTTTGGTAAGGCTGGATTTATAGAAGCTGGGCACTTAATTGTGTAATTAGATAATGATATAAACGAATAATAAGAATGGCGGCCCAAGTTGTAAATTTAAACTTAACTCAAATTCAATGTCAATATTAATACAATTCAAATCCAATGGCAATTTTGGAAGTAAGAACTGTTTTATGAATAGGGTTTGAATCCGGCAGTCCTTTTCAGAAGAGATTTGTGGGATGGAATGAATATTAATTTGGGGTGATTGAGCCAATCACTTGTAGAAAGAATGGAGGTATCAATCTATCCGTAAGGTTAACCTAAATGGGGAGCTGAGTGCACTCCCGAGTGTAATTTTCCACTAGCGTCATTTCTAGAAATGAATAAACCAGCCGACTCGTCTGCCAATGCCATCTGTATTCTTTACAAGAGATTAGGATCAAGCTAATTCAATAGACGCGGAGCTGCTAATAATGCCCGGGAATTTTTTTAGCGTTGAAATTTATCATTGGGTCCCATCATCATGATGAATGGCCTGAAATCCTAAAAAGTGGAATAATGGAGCACATATACAAGGAATGCATCTTGATCTTTTTTTTTTTTTTTTTTAATCTTACAATTTAAGTTATTTTGATCAATGGGTGTAGCTTTATCATTAATTTGGGAGTTTTCCCAGGAACTTGACTTGCCAAGTTGCCAAACAATTGATCGATTCATTTAGAAAATTCATTTTCAATGTTTTGATTTGACGTGTATACGTTTGATTTTTTCATCACCATCTATATTAGAATTTTTGTTAAATTTTCTTTTTCCCACTTTTATTCGCTTTGTGGCTAACACGGTTTTCAATATGAACATTACTTTTTATTGAATTCAATTTTAATCAATTCCATATTGCTACCAACTAGGCATTAGAACGGGTCTTCTCAGGCCACAGAAGTCGCCACCCACGTGGTAAGGACGGCAGGCACAGCGCTTGCCAATCCCACGTGGTGAGAATCAGCTAAGGATGTGTTTGGCAATTGACAGAAAATATCAAGTTAAAACTTTTTAATCTAAAACTTTTCACTCTCTACAATTATCATATTTTTTAATCATTTTTTCACATTTTCCTATACAACTACCATACTTTTCAATCATTTCTACACAACTATCCATACAACTAACCTATCTATTTTAGCTTTATCCTTTTTACTATTCATCATTACCCCTATTATATCACATCATTTGACAACTTTTACTCTCCAAAACTTTTTATCAAAAAATTTATTTATTACCAAACACACCCTAAATTGAAATCCCTAGTGGGTCAAGTTTGCTTAAAAAATACATATAAGTGTGTGTAGATTATGAAAAACACAGATTCATTCGTAGAGATATTAAAATGTTATAATATTTTATAGAATTATTTATATTAAATGATTTAGATATTATATTAATAAATTTACAATTTTAATATATATATATATATATATTAAATAACTATATTACATTGAAGCATATATTTGATTTCGAAGAAATTCGTTATCCTAATAAAAAATATTAAAAATAAAAAATCAGAAATTTGAAAGCAGCTTACAGATGTTAATATTATGGGTACAGTAGGATTTTGGAGAAAATGTATGGGTATAAGAAGATTTTTTTGAAAATAAAATATATGAGTACATAGGCAATTAAGGTCAATATTTATACGTATATTTGAGAATTTTCCTTAATTTTATCCTCCGGATGTGCCTTCCTTAGTCCTTAATCAGGGTGCAACATTGTGCACCCTAGTATATCCCCTTTTTTTGTCACTCTATTATCTCTTTTCATTTTTTGCAAATCTGAAAACTAGCTAAGACATTATTTCAGCTTACAAAAATAGGCGTTGATCTAAAAGGCTGAGCACATTCATCTTGTCATTCCCATTCCTATCATGATTAAAGTAGAAAAGTAGCATCTGGCTAGATCAGGCCATTAGAAATTTTTTATGCAAAAGTCTAATGAGATTCACATATTTTGCATGTTCAGTGACCCTCTGATGTGGAATGGGTTTATTCTCCTACGAATTGCTAGAACACTTGTATATTACTTTAATTAATATTTAAGATTGACCGGGTGTATATCTTTAAAATAAAAAAATAAAAAAAAGATTGACCGGGTGGATCAACATTCTGCATCACACAATCCATTGGCAAGCATACACCTCACAACTTATTTTGGGACATACTAAATCCTACGGTCGAACTTTCGTTTTGTACCCCATGTATCTTTGTGTCATGGCTTAAACCAGACGCATACAAAATCCCAGAAATAGGACCAAAAAATGGCCTGGTGGTAGCATCCATGGCTACTTTTGCTGCAGCTGGGTTCGAAACTGTCCCCAAGCAAGGGCAGGGTGTTTTACAGGTCTCCCTGTGTGAGGATATTTTACAAATTCCCTTTGATTTTTAGGTACTTCATGATGTGATGGTTAATATGTCCTTCTTCGTACTATCAGGAATCATGTTATTGTAAAAATATGAGTGAAAAAATGACAGGTAAAAGTCAAAAATGGGAGAAAAATCAGCATTAGACCAATTTTTTTTGTTTTTTATACCCTCAAAAGTCTCTACTAGGTAGATTGGTGGTAATTCAAACTCTGATTTGTTGATTATACCATTTCTGTTTTTCTTTTTCTTTTTTTCCCTAAAAGGAAGTTTTTTTTATGGTTTATATTTACATACATCTCAACACATATTACATTGTAGTTCTGAGACATTCTTACAAACAAGGAGATACATAACTCCTCCAAAGAAATAAGGAGATACATAACTCCTCCAAAGAAATATGAAGACACGGTTCCACTAAAGAATTAGGAAAAACAGCTTCCACTTAGCCCAAAGGAGACAACAGCTCCCACTCTACCTCAAAGGGAGACCACAGCTCCCACACTATTTTTTTCCGGGCCGAAATCCCCATGTGGGATTCAAACCCACGACCTGCTCTAAGGAGCCCGACGCTCCTGCCACCTGCGCTAGCCGCAGGTGACCCCTGAAAGGAAGTTGATTGTACCTACTTTATTCATATGAGAGTGACACACAGAGGGACTGACACAATGCATGTGTGTGCGCGTGCGCGTGCGCGCATGGCCAGCAGAGGGGCCGGTTATAATCACATTGACATTTTGCAATTTTCTTGAAAGCTGCACTGGTCCTTCCTCCTATCTCATATTCTCATATTCTCATGGACATTTTAAACCAATGTTGTTAAACCGGACTACGCCGGCCCATCCGACCGGCTAACTCTCCGGTTTGATTCGAGCGGTCCGGTGCTACGCTTGCAAACTGTATAGAAAAACTGTTGCAGTATCCTTGTCTCCAATTTCTGCGCCGAGAGAGAATCTTTATTTTTCTCTCCATCCAGTTTTCCTTCTTTCGGTACTCTATTACATATAAAATATCCATATTCATGTAACCACTTTTTGTATGATTTAAACTATTAAATATTTTGTAACTTCAATTATTTTCGTAAGCTAATAGATACATTTAAATTATTTAAGCCTATTTGATTCTACTTTAGATGTATAATTTTATTTTATTTCAAAGTTAATGAAATTTCTATTTCTATTAATAGTTTTACATATAAGGTGTGTTTGGTTACACACGAAACATGTCAATGAAAACTTTTCAATCAAAAACTTTTCACTCCCCATAACTATCTTATTTTTTAATTATTTTTTCACATTTTCCTATATAAACAACTCTACTTTTCAATCATTTCCACACAAATACTCATACAACTACCCTATATATTTTAACTTTATTCTCTTTACACCTCATTATTACCCATATCATATCACATCATTTTCTATCAACTTGACAATTTCTACTCTGAAAAGTTTTCATAAAAAAGTTTTACTTCCAACCAAATATGAATAATAAATGTGAATATTTTTTAACATATAAATAATTTAAATTGATTAATAATTTATAATATTATAAATATATAATATTAACATCCTCGGTTCAACTCAATTTAAGTAACCAGTCCTTTTACCGGTTTCAACCGAACCAGTCCTTTTAACGGTATGATCACCTCGGTTCTCACAACATTGATGTAAACTAAGAACAAGATACATGAACTTGTCAGGAGCAATATATTCCCTGCGGTGTCGGGCATCTGGCTGGAAACCCAACTTAGTGCGCATTGCTTTTTCACGCCACCCGTCAGCATGATCATGGCCCTTTTTAGCCTTACCCCCCCCTCAAGTTCTTTTGTCTGTCTACAGCGATGAATGGGTTGGATGAATCAAAAGACCTGTGAATGCAGCCGCTCTGCATAGATGCCAAACTGGTGTTTACCAATTTCTGGTAAGCAATGGTAGAGCCAGGACCTTCGGCAAATTAATAGGAAGGGGCATATAATTATTTCCAAACACGTAAAAATATACTATGTTTTGAAATCAATAATAGTTTAAGGTATTTTTAAAATTTCAAGAAGGATTTTATACAGTCTTCCAAAATCCAAACTTGAGGGGGCTCTCATCTCCGTGTTGAAATCCGCCTATGATTTGCCCACACGACACAACCCATTAAATGACAAACAAAACTTGATTCGTCAGCGGGGGCCAATTTTAATCACCTGAGTTAGAAAATAATTACTTTTTTTGACTTCACATTCAATTGATTCTGAAAAATTCATTAGCCTCTGCTGAATCACTGATCATCTTTCCTTCCTTTTTTTTTTTAAAAAAAAATAATAATAATAAATAAATTGAGCGTCTCTTATTTTTCCTTCTTGTTAAGCACAAATCAGAGGGAGAAATTTCAGTAAGCCACCACACTTTGGGCTGGTCAGGTCTGTTGACAACTTGATTTCTATGGCCATCAAGTAATTACTCATCAAGATGATAATCCTCTCGATCTAAACCCACCTCGGATGCAAAGTAATTCGGCTTTAATTTGGCTTTGATCATTAAATTTATATATATTCGAATAGCGACCTCCACCATAATGCATTTAGGGTGTATTTAGAAATGGATAAAACTTTTGATGAAAAGTTGTAAAGAGTAAAAGTTGTCAAATGATGTGATATGATATGAGTAATGATGAAGAGTAAATAGGATAAATTTAAAATAGATAGGTTAGTTGTGTTAGTAGTTATGTAGAAATGATTGAAAAGTAGAGTAGTTGTATAGAAAAATGTGAAGAAATAATTAAAAAATAGAGTAATTATGGAAAGTAAAAAATTTTAGATTGAAAAGTTTTAACTTGACGATTTTTAATCATTAACAAACACACCCTTAATGAATTACTCCTGATATGCTTAGAAAGCCTTTGTTCGACCTGTGAATGCAGTGAGCACTTGCAGGAAGACATGAAGCATTGTTTCAAGATTTCATGGCCTGTTTTGGTAACGTTTGAAATGATAGGACTTAGTTAGGGGTGGGAATAAGGGCAGGCTGTAGCGGGTTAAGATTTGCCCAACCATGAAATCCTGACCCTACTTTTTAAAAATTTTGTTTAGTCTTATTTTTATACCAAATCGGAACAAAGTCGGTTTGACCTTTACAAAAAATAAGTTTCGGCACAAACTTCGGGTTACTATCAAACCGGTTTCAGGACAACGAAATGAGTAAAAAATGCAAGTCAAATAAGATAATTTTAAGAATTTACGTACTTATCAAGCATAAAGATACAACTACGCAAAATTTCAATATTATATGCTTCAATATTTTACTAATTATTAAAAAACATATCATTACTAAAACAAAACATGAGAAAAAATAGTATAACTTTATTAAAATAGGTTAATATATAATTATACGTGAGAGTTATATATACATTTGCAAATTCCTCTGATTAATTCTTACATTGTTTTTTGGATAACTAAATTTTTCTATTGTTCATATAGTTAATTATAAAAAATGTTAGAATTTTGAAAATAATAATAAAAAGATTTAAACATAGACTTATAATTTTTCATAAATCAATAAAAGTGTGGCAAGTCGGGGCATGGTCGACCTACTCTAATCCTATTTTTGAATTCGGGCCAAAATTTTTGATCCGTCCCTATAAACGTTGGTTTTACTTTGTCAAAAATAGATCAGGTCAGGGACAAATCACGGGTCTACTAGCCCCAATTCCCACCCCTAGACCTAATGCACAACCAATAATTCTCCACTATTTACCTGATAAGAACAAAGTTAAGTTTGTCCATCTGCAGCCCATTTCTTCGGGTCAAAGATCAAAACTTGGGCATATCTTGAGCATGCACTGATCCATGCAATGTTCATTGCACTAACCTAGTACCTACACAAACTCTGATAGAAAAAGGTTGGCAGGAGATGAGTGATTGTAAGGCTCTACTGTCAGGTTGTTTATAGACATGTATAGATTGCAGCCAAATCAGAATCTGGATTCCCCACAGCATCAGTTTCTATTATAGAGTACATGCTTTTTTTGGATGTAACAAGTTCGGAGAAATAAAAATTAGAGACACTTACCAAGCTGACAGTACAGACGAATCTATAAGCACCACAATGCTTGCACTAAATCAGTTTGTGGATAGTTTTCATGTCAGCTGCTTCAGCAAGGGTGCCATGTTCAACATGGTTCCACCAATTGATAAGAAAATTGTCCACGACTAGTTTGAACCATGGAGATAGCTTGATGCCCTCTTCACCCGCTTCTGATTTCCTCAAAAGCTCTTTTAATTGATCCCGGTTCACGTACTTGACATCAGCAACTTCATCAGGGTTGGGATGCAACTGAACATCTCGGACAATGAAGAGTAGATAATCCACTGAATGAAAAAGATCAACAACCATCAATGGTATCAAAAAGAGCATAGATCATCATCATTTGCTTATCCAGGTTGGGCTAGTCAAACCAAAAGTTCTAATCAAATAAATGGACTTGACCCCCAAATCCAAGTACAACTTCACCCCATCATGATGATGAAGATGATGGTTGTTATTATTATTATTATTATTATTATTATGCTGTTGTTGTTGTTCTCGTCGTCGTCGTCGTTGCTGTTGTTATTGTTGTTAAGGAATCAAGCTGACCAATTTAAGTTCATCTAGCAAGATAGCCAGCTGTCCTGGCCAAATATAATTATAAGCATCACTCTTCCATGACCTAACCACTTAGATGCCAATGAAGCAGAATGGAATTTATGTACCGCAATCCTCTTGGTTGAGACATGATACAGTAAATGACACACTCAGCCAGGACATTGACACATTCATGGATGGTTCTGTACTAGCAGAGGGTAAGCTCAGGTTGCGCAAGTCATCTGAGATGCCAATCCGATAAACTTCAAAAGGCCAGGACAGAGGATAAGCTCAGTACAAAGTTTTTAACAAACTATTTCAATCAGCAACATTGTCCTGTTAGAGAATGATTTTATTACCTGTCCTAGCCTGATGCTGCTATAAAGTGATGCAATTTAGAGACTTAGTCGTGTACCCAGCAGAACTACCATTTAAATGCAACCAGTTCAAAACCTTACTGGATTTAAAAGACAGGAAAGAAGTACATACATTCATGTTCTCCCCACTTGCTGTCTGATGGGGCCTTATATAGCATACGGCTGAGGGGAACAAACTGATCAATTGGTAAATCTTCAGCAGGGATTCCTAACTCATCAAAAAGCTTCCTTTGTGCAGCATTCTTTACACCTGCAGAATAATCAAGCAAATAAGCTATATTGATTGAGAAGTCTCGAAAGTTTAAACTCCAAAAAGAATAGGGGAAGGAAGCAGCTTCTCACCAAAAAGTTTGAGGTAAGTGATAATTAAACTCTATTAAAAAATATTTTAAAAAGCGAAAATAGGAAGTTTTCTTCATAAAAAAATTTATAATTCTTTTGCCATGTAGGATCCCATAAAAAGGGCCCTGATGGTTTAGACATTCAGATAGTTCGCCTGTCTGTCTGCAACTCTGCATCCATCAATACATGCCTATGACATTATGGATGTTTAGAAAAGATGGCGGCTGGTAAATCAGTGTTCTCATTTTCAACAAAGGTTTGCATTAATATTCGACAATTGTATTTCAAATCGAAGCAAAAGATAAAAATTTATAAGCTGCTGCACGAATTTTACTGAAGGTTATCTGAACATTAAAAAAAAAAAAAAAAAATTCAAATCTTAGCAATCTTTCCATATAGTTTCTTGCAAACATACTGCTTCATATACTTAATGCATGAAAGAACAAAATCACAACCCATAAGCATAGCATGCTCTGAAAACTTTTGGAGCATCTACCACCCTTGTTGGCACACTGGAAGAATCAGGAGACAAAGTGCCTACACATATGAAGATGTTCGCAGGCCATACACTTGCTGACTAGTCAGCCAGTCAGAAACTCATCAACATTAAATGGAAAAAGAAGTTTCTTTGCTTAAGGAAGCAACACCACTAGGGTGTAGTTCTCAACATTTGTAACAAACATAGACATGTGTTGATATCAGTTAAACCATCTTACCAAGGAAGTTCTCATCTATAAGCTCAGAGTCACGATAAAGTGGATGGCTACAGCAGGTATTGGTCCAAACCAATGGAAATGTTACTTTTGTTGCGGAACGTTGCTATACATGAGAATAAGAAATCAGCTCAAGGCAAATATAAATCAAATAAACCCGAAGGAAAAATAAGGTAGAAAAAAAAAAATAAAAGCCCAATACCAAACGTCAAATCAGCTCAAGACTCAATACGCACGGTATAAAACAAAAAGACCATCAGAATGCAAAGCATGATATCAATAGTCCAGAAAAGTAAAGAAATTAACAAAAGATGTTGCACATAATTTTAAGCTGGGTCTCGCAGTGTGCTTCAGAAATTCACTGATATTAATCAAATTAAAAGGAAAATTTTATAGGACAATGATAAAACAGGTTATGCCTTTCGAACACTGGGTAGTCAAAACAAGGTTAAAGATCATTAGAAAAGATATAAAAATATTTAGATATACCAAACAAAATCAAGATCTGTTAAGATCAATAACAAAAATGTTAAAGAATTTGAGTAACTAATCACCAACAAGTTGTAAACACTATACAATGATCATAATAAATTTTTATGTGAATAAATCAAAATTTATCCATTAGAAATCAAAATGTTCTGAGTTTAAACTTTTAGAAAAGATATTCCAAGTATGCAAAACAAAAAAGGGGAGAAAAGCAAAAGATGTATCTTTTACCAGATAATTCTTTCATTCATGAATTACACACTTAAATTAAAGTTAGCATTGTTTTCAATCTGAGTTAATTATATTTGCACAAACATACAAGGCTAAAGTTTAATAGAAGTCATTGATCCAACTTGAAATAACAAACTAAACATAAATCAAAATTTGCAGTAGCTGTGTTGGAGATTTCGATAGAGACAAGACCCTACAGTTACCTCAATAATGAAATCCCAAGGTAAAGATGACATTAGTGAAGGAATTAATGACTTCACCATTAAGAATATACCATAGCGTTTCCTTTGTTTATCAGGCCGGCCTGGTTGAAATGAAAATGAGGAATGGATCTTTCTCCATCCCATCGATGCTCTTTTTGTCTTATCACATTTACGATTTCCATTATAAAGCTTACCTTTCCACCATAAAACTGCCTATTTGTCTTCATTAACTTTATGAATAAAATTATTTCCTTTTCTTTTGATATCATTCTAAGTATCATTTTTTTTAAAATTTTAGACTAGCTGAAAGAACTTAATGATAAAACAGTGAAATATTTTGATATATGCATTTTGTTCTACATTTCTTCTATTTGCTTTTAATGCATTCAAGATAACCTTCTTTTCCCAGTAGATTTTAAATTCAGATTATCAATTCGCACTACCAAATCAGAACGTGATCCTTTACTTCATTTATCTGTTAATTATTTCATCAACTTAAAGAAAGAACCAGTCCCATTACATAATATTGGTTAGGATTTTCAATTCGCACTACCAAATCAGAATGTGATCCTTTACTTGATTTATCTGTTAATTATTTCATCGACTTAAATAAAGAACCAGTCCATTACATAATATTGGTTAGGATTTGGAGGTTGGAAAAATAAGGTTTTCGCTAAGTTGATCTGAATCTTAAAAAGAAAAAGGACGTAACCATACCTGAAGGAGCAACTCATGCTTTGAGTTGAAGAGAAAAACACTAAAAGCCCTATGTAGCAAATTTTCTGATTCTATTTTTTCCATTAGATGGCCTGCATAGCAAAAACAGCTTTATAAACGCAACAAGCTGAACAATAAAATATTGAAAAGGAAGAAAAATAATAGATACCATGAGTATATCATCAAGACAATATGGTTGAACACATATAAGCACAAACAGTAAGGGTGTGTACGATATTAATCCATCAATTATTAAAGATAATCAACAAGTCAAAAAGAAAATTGATTCCGCAAGGAGATTTGAGAAAAGACAAAGAACTAAAAATAAATTAAATTAAATTAAAAGCCATAAAAATTATTGGTAGAACAGAACTGCCAGAACAATTAAATTACATCATGAGGATTCATTTAGGAGGCCTGAAATGGCACTGGTTAGAAGAATTAAATTTTATTCAAATAGAGAACAGTAAAAGATGATGTACAAAAAAATGAAAATACATATTGCAAGAGAAAAAAGAGAATGATGAAAAGTACCAAGGGGTAATTACTAAAATTAAAGTGAATAAAGATAAAATAGACTTAAGAATGAAGAAAGATGTATGAAAAAATGGAAATACAGAATGCAATGAAAAAGAGAATGATGGAAAGTTATAGGGGTAATGGCTAAAATTAAAGTGAATAAAGATGTAGTTTTTTTGTATGGAAAGGTAGTAAACCATGACTAGAACTATAAAACATAATAGAAAAAAGTAGGGTTGTTAAATAGTTGAGATTTTAACTGCAATAAAAGGTGCAGAAGAAGATGGGAGAAACAAAAATATTCCCTAAAAGAGGAAAAAAAAAATTGGGAAGAAAGATGAATCAGGGAGGAAAAAAGAGAAGAAGAATTTTGTTTCTTAATTCATCGACAACTTTAAAAATGCTCATGCGCGTTACCCAATTATGGATACACAGAAGAAAGATATAATTTAACTGTGCATGAATGAAACCTTAGATAAAATAAATAAAACATCTATCTAAATAACCTATCCAGTTAACAAATGTTTTTATCGCTTCATGCATGCTCCAACTCCCAAATTAAACAAGCAAATATCAAAAATCCTAAAATTTTATAAACTAAAATTAAACCTATTTATTGCAATACAACTTGAATAAGCATTTAATTGTGCCCCACATCACCATCAATCATAGGAAAAGTAAAAATAACTGTTGAAGATGATAAATTCCAGAATTCAGTTGGCTGATTGGTTTAGGATGAATTTGCTGAATATTTTCATCAAATAGGGCATAAATCATCATTTTCCCATATATTGAAGGGCTAAAAATGGGGCCTCTATTCTAAACTCTGATGTTGTGACTAACACTCCTCAAAAAGGCATGTGTTTTAATTTTCATAATACTTTCATGTAACACAAGAGAACTCATTAATAAATCTAAAGTGCCTGGTTTTCCATGTCATGAAAAGTAAGAATCATCAAGCAACCCCCAAGGATTGAATTAGTATTCTGAAGGAAAATCTTACTTACAATTGTACTTGGAATCATGACCAATTACATGATCTTGCTCATCCACTAAAATGCATCTGCAAGAAATCAAAATGTAAAATATTAATATTTGCCACAAAGAAGCAATGTAACACAAAGCACAGACACGAGATTTTGCATAAAGCACATGCCAACACAAGCGTAAGCACATGTCCATGCATCCACATGTAATGTTCACATGCACAGACAAGAAATTCACCTTTATTCAAAAGATGTTTTACACAAGCCTGATACCATACAGGAAAGGTAAACCATAATCAATACTATGATGCTATTTGGTCATTGAAAAGAATCAAACTGATATCGACTATGAGAAATCAACTGAAAAGCATGAGTGATCCAAATCTCAATGAATAACAAAGAATGCCCAGCAAAATTAGGCAACCAAAAAGAATATAAATTCAGTACCGAAATAATGATATACTGGGATAGTTTGGTAACATGCAAAAGTAGGAAACACTTCTCCCCACACCTTTTCCACTTTAATTTGATATCTTAACTACCTTACTATACTTTTTCATTACTACTACTATATTCCAATCATGTTCACATCTCACATTTTTTCATACAACTACCTTATCTATTCCTACTTTACCCCTATCATATCATATTATTCTCTCATTCAAAATTTAAAAAAAAAAAAAATCTCGCTTCCCCATTCCAACCATTTATTCTTTTTTTTTAAAAAAAAAAAAAACTCCCACTTCCCCATTCCAACCATTTACCCATTCCCAAACACACCTTTAACTCAAACCCGGCATTTTACAAAGCTTGCAGTTGCTTTTTGTGAAGCAGAGTTGGGATTACAAATCACAAAATTATTATTCTGGAAAACATTTGATGCTTCATGATGACAAATATTTGAGCTATGGATTCAAAAGTGACAAAAAATATATTTCAACTTCCATATCTTGCATCTAGTCTTGCTGCCATGGTGGCTTTCTTCACCTAGAATAAAGAATTTCAGAAAACACAAAGGCAGTGAAACAACATCCTTTGTTTCGCTAAATAGCCTATTGAGTTGATTTCAAGCAAAGTGGCTAAGTAATCAAGCACAGTAAGATAGAAACAAGCTAATTTTTTTTATTTCAAAGAGAAGTAACAAGACTAGATTAGTCCACTTCATGAAACAACCAGATAAGAGTCCAACATTTCAGGTAAATTATAGGTGAGATGGAAAGGCAGAAAGACTTCAATAAAGACGATTCTCTGCCCCAGCAGAGACAAATCAAGATGGCCTTCAAGAATATTGAGAGGATTTCCCTTTGTAAGTAATCAACAGGCACACAAACAGTAACTGTCCCTAATAAGCAGGAGATACAGGAAATGTAACCATTTCATACATAGCACCACAAAAAATCTCATAAAACAGGATGATCTTGAGCTAAAACAAAAGGATTTCAAGAACTAAAAAGTAGACAATCTCACAAAAACTAAAACATCAGGGTCGTTTGGCATACAGCACATGTACCAAGAACTAAAACAATTAAAAATTCAGAGCATGGGAATTCCTCCAATCACCAGAATTGAGGCTCTAGTCTAAACAGCGATGTTATTCGGCATACAGTACACATACCAAGAAGCCACAGTTCATACACATTTAGGACTCGAATTTGTACCGATGCGCACATTGGAGCACCCCAAACACAGTGCGACAACGGTTTTGATAGCTGAAAAAACAAAGAGCCATCTCATGCATGATCAGTCACTGACAAAGAGCACTTAGTGTTGCAATTGCGAGGACTGGTCCGAGTGTTGCATTTGGGAGGACTGGTCGGATCATCATTAGAAACCATCCATCTGCCCACCTCAAAAGAAAACAATCAATGGATCCAAAACACCGGAATATAATGCTAATAAATCTTGCAAAAGCCTTCCCATTTACAGTCAAATGAAGACGGTAAGTAGAAATCACAAGACCAAAACGTCTCATTGGAATCAAACACGCCTAAGCAAGTTCCTTCCAGTGGAGAAACCAAGTAGACGGTTAGTTGTACGCTTTTATCTGCCGCAGACAATGGAGCCGTCACTCAAACGATGAAAAAATCCATTGGCAAAGCCTCTTAGCCACATTGCACCCCTTCTAATCAGCAAGCGGCTGTTGAAATGAACCCATCCAAAACGTTGACTTGCAAACACAAGCCATCCAAGATGGATGGATGGATGACTCGGAACTTGGGCATGCAAGCCCAAACGCTCACTCGAAACAACCGTAGCAATGAAATCAACATCGAACGTCGTTGTCAAAATGATTGCTCGAAACAAGTCCGTAGCAAAGAAACTTGCATTGGGTGCTTTCTTGAAACATAACAACCGTAGCAATGAAATCACCATCGAATGTCATCACGCACGGAACAGGATAGCAATGCAATTAGCGACACGTGTCATAAAAAGATTATGACTTGAAGCAATCCCAGCAACGGAATCAACACCAATAGCAGCGGCAGGAAGAGAAGGAGGAGGAACAACAGGAAAGATCGAAAAGAAAGAAAGAAAGGATTAGGAATTACTCGTCTTCGAACATGAGGCGCCTCTGCACCGGATCCATTTTGGCTGCTTCTTCTCCGCTGCTTCCATTTTCAGCCATTTCCGCGCGCCGAGAATCTGAGACTGAGACGAAGACGGCGATTTGCTTGCCTGTTCTTATTTTTATAGAATCGAATCGAGGTGTGCAACACGCAGCGAATGCAGTGGGATTGTTGGCCGCACGTGAAATCTCAAATCCCGATTTCTTGGATTTTCAAGCACGTGAACAGGGGATTGAGCCTCAATCGGCTCAATGGCATTTCGCGTGTAGATTCGAAAAAAAATCTAAATTTTTTTAAAAATTAGTAAAAATTGATATAAATGTTAAATATACTTAGATTAATAATTTTATAAAAAAATTTCAAAAAAAAAAGAAAAATAGATAAAGTACACCCCACTGCGTAAAAATGCATAGTTATCTTATCCTCACGATGAAAATATAACAATAATTATTAATAAAATGAAAATAATAAGAAAGAAAATTCTTTATCATGATAGTAACTTGAAAAATATAGATAAGGATGATGATACTTATAAAGAAA
The DNA here is from genome assembly GCA_030490835.1 of Annona cherimola. Classification (NCBI taxonomy): domain Eukaryota; kingdom Viridiplantae; phylum Streptophyta; class Magnoliopsida; order Magnoliales; family Annonaceae; genus Annona; species Annona cherimola. The sequence goes on from CM059971.1 coordinate 72,343,964, forward strand.
AAATTATTATCACTAGGAGAATAATATGTAATCATAAAACAATTGGCAATCCTATCTCGATATTTAATGTTAGATTATTTTTAGATATTAACTAAATGAGTGATATTAAATATTGTAGCAAATGCAATTTTAATTAAAAATTTACAAATGCTTAAACTACTTGGTTTCCATTTTTTTTAAGGAGGTTCCCATTTTTAGATGTGTTATAATTAACTCAAATGGAGGTGGATTTTGTAAAGATATGTCTAGAGGCAAAGATCGTCGAAACGTGAAGGAAATTATGTGAGCAACATATAAATAAAATAGGGTGATAATAAAATATTAATATTTGGATACCTAAAAATTAACAAATTAGTCTTCCCCTTAATAGAAAACCTCACCCATGATGAGTGTGAATTTTGTTACAAATTGTACATGACGAGTTTATAGAAATTTTAGTGCATTCAGGTGGAAAACTCATTTAAAAAAAATTTTAATTTTTTTTTATAAAACTATTAATCTAAACATATTTAATATATGAATTAAGTTTTATCATATCTAAAGTTGTATATATATTTTTCTTTGATTTTTTTAAAAAAGAGGGTTTTAATTATTGCTAAATGACTAAATTACCTTTATTTTTAAAATAAAAATATATACATATATCCAGAAATAGTAAAATTTAGTTTATAAATTATATTAATCCAGATTAGTAGGTTCATTAAAAATTTTAAAAATGAAACTTTCACCTGAGCGACTTTAATATATCTGAGTGCGATTGAATCACTTCCCCTTTGAAATTTGAGTGTTACTATTTCTTTTGAAGAATGCTATGCATTGTTAACAAGCAACTAAGAAGTAAGAACAGGAGTATACAGAAACAAAAGAACAACCACCGCCCCCTAACCCAAAGACAAAATCTAAAACACTCCCCCCAAAAACCAAGGGAAGAGTGTAACCAAAAAACGGAAGATTCATACTAATAATCCCAAAATTCCAAATCCTTGTTCAAAACATCGAAGATACATGCTAGGAGGCGACGATGACAGTTCCATCGTGGTAAAACCCATTGCCTTGTTTTACGCTGGCATGAGTTCCAAAACCACCTGTCCACATTTGTGTCTGTGGTTTAAATAGTCCCCCTGAATTATTGGGGGTTTTATAATTCCTCCCAATGTGAGAGTTTCATACAAATTTTCCTTCGTGGTTGTCAAGGTTATGAATATACTTGATTGTAATATAAGTTATCATACTGCATAAATTCCAATAAAAAATTACATGCTGGGAGAGATCCCTGCCAACATATCTCACCATCCCCTTGCAATGCAAACTTTGCCACTGCATATGCAGGTTGATTACCCTGCCGAAAAATATGAGCAGAGTGAACTTGCTGAAAACAGAGCCTCATCTCCTGAATTTCCTCAAAAACATTCTTCAAGCTAGATATAGTGTTGTCTGTTCCAATCAGGAGGTTAATAAGCATAAGCGAATCACTTTCCACTTCCAGCCCTTGCACCTCCATCTCCATCGCCTATCTAACTCCCAGGAAAAGCCCTCTAGCTTCCATACAGAGAGGATCACACATCCCACGGTTGGCCCAGTACTTGGCAGCTACAAATTTCCCTTCTCTTCAACCACGCAGAACTGCCCCCGCACTGACCAAACGGTTCTCTGACTTCCATCCACCATCTACATTAATTTATGAAAACCCTTCCTTGGTCCATCTGCCTCTACTTTCCATCAGCTTCAATCTTCCATCTCTAATGATACATGCATAAAGTGCTTATGGAGGAAAGATTGACACCACCGCAGAATATCACTGAGTTCCATATAATTCTCTCATTCAATCATCTGCTCCTGCAAAGCCTTAGTCTCCAGCAAAAGCACAGATAGAACATCGATTATTATTAATGTGGCATGGCTGTTGTTTTAGTTATGAATGTTATGAAGTAGACTCTGTAAAGTAGAAATTTTACACATTACATTTACTCCATTTGGTAATGAAAAACAAACTGAAAATTTTCCATCATTTTCCAGCCTCTTTTATACCTTTTACCGTGACCTTGAGTGAATGAACGTTAATTAATATTTTTATTTTTTCTTGTCATTCCATATATTTTCAGTCATTCTCTTCATTAAAACTTCAAGGTCTGAAATCAAAAAGAAAAAAAAAAAACTTAAAGGTCATTTACCTGTATCATGTAACAGCAATCTCTCTATTTTTCATAATTGTTCGTACTATTAGATTGCAAGTGTATAATATTTTAAATCTATTTTTTTGAATTAAGTTGAAAATTTTTGCACTTTAAAATTTTAAGGGCTACTTTTTTAGGGCATATTTCACATGTACTCCTTAATTTTATCTCTAATTCCACTTGTACCCGCAAACATTTACAAATGTCTTTTATACACATGAATTTTCATGCTAATTTCACATAGGCCTTTAGCCCTCAATGAAATGATGAATATGCCCAAGCCCTAAAATAATTTAAAGTTGTATTGTTCAAAGTTAAATATTCATATTCAAATAATATATTATTTTATAATTACAGAATTAATAAAAATTCATTATAATATAAATCTTTTATGATAAAATTATAATTAGAAGTTGGCATATTCATCATTTTAGGGAGGATTAACGGCTCTTTTAACGAATACCTAGATACATATACATGAGTATATATAGAATTATAATGAAATTCATAAGTATAAGAGGCATTTTTAAAAATTCGTGAGTATAAGTAGAATTAAGGATAAAATTCATAAATATATAAGAAATTCGCCCTCTTTTTATGATAATTTTAAAGATTTCTTGAATATATCCAAACATCCCGCTCCCTAGAAAACATCCTTACAAATAACCTCCATTAGAAAAGAGGAATTTTCATAGAAATTGATAAATTAGAAAAAAAAAAAAAAAGAGTCATTCGTGGGAGTATTTTTTGAAGAAAGCGTGTATTAAGAATTTTTTTTTCCCATTTTTGGTTGTAGGCTACAAAATTAAAAAGTAAGTCATATGGGGAGGCAAATGCAAAAGGAGCCCCATTCGGTGGCCGGGTGCACATGCTCGATGCCCTCGCTTTCATGACGTTTTTTTTTTTATTTTTAGCATGAACAGGCCCGTCAGACGGGCCTGGTTTTTTTTATTTTGGAAATTCAAAAGAAATATTAAAAGAATTTAAAATTTGTAAAATTGCATACATAAAATCCACTGTTTCATGTTAAAAAATCATAGAAGCGTGTGCATGAAGGCTCAACGCACACGTGGATTCACGTACTATAGTTGGTAGGCGAGTGTGGATCACATGAATGCGCAACAAAATCTTTCAATTTTTTGATTCGACGTGGGCGGACCGGCGGAAGGGAAACCAATGATTCACAGATTCAGCTTTCATATAAGCATCCAAGTCCTCCATCCCTATTTTTAGTATTTAAAATTTAACCATTCATTTTGTTTACTCATATATATTACATAACAGCGCAGTCACGTAACTCCCTCAATTTTTAAAATTTTAACCTTTGATAGAAAATCTAATTCATTCATTGTATTTAATATAATTTGTTTAACTAGAAGACCAAGTTCCATCGCAATTAAGTATGTTTATACCCCACATTTGTTGAAAAATATATATTCATGTGTAAATTATGAAAAATATTTAGATCCATTTATACATATATTAAAATGTAATAATACTTTATACAATCAATTATTCACATAAAAATGATACTTTAAACAATTTAGATATTGAAAATATAACTTTAAAATTGATATAGCCTTAAACCATTTTATTACATTGATTTTTAATAGGGTCATACACGATAATATTAGACAAATAAAATGTTTCCAAGATACCATAAATGATGTTGAATGTAATAGAATGAGTAGATTTTTTATAAATTATCAATATAAAATGAATGAATTACGTAGAAAAAGAGTTTTATAGAAGCAGAATTAGGATACCAACAATTTCATCTATTCCAAACTTTATTATACTATGTATGAATCACAATCCTGTACACCCAGGGGCACTTATCTTCGGTGCACCTTAGTGCAAATACCTATTTTTTTACTTTATTTTTGAATTTTTTTATAAAACTGTTAATCTAAATGTATTTAACAAGTGTATCAACTTTTACCGATTTTGGAAATTTTTAGATTTTTTGAATTTTTAAAAATCAGTGGCATTTTAGTAATTTTAAATTTCTAAGTTTGCCGTAGATTTTTAAAATTTTAAAACAAATATCTAAAAATCTCCAAAATTAGTAAAAATTGATATACATGTTAAATATACTTAGATTAACAGTTTTATCAAAAAATTTCAAAAAAAATTAAAAAATGAGTTAAATACACCTGAGTGCATTGAATAAAACTCTACTATGCACACCCACATACTTTTCAAAAGTTTAATGATTATATATTTGCTTCAAAAAATGTTAATTTTCCAAAAGATATCACTTTCCAATAAAAATTATTTTGGTGGCATAATAAAATAAGATATGTTAAACATAAGAGATGGTTTAAATTATATTTTAAAAAGTATATGCATACTTACATAAGCATTAAATCATAACTCAAAGAAATCAACAGCATAAAAATATATATAATACTCGGTTACTTATCGTGGCATTTGAAACATGTAGAAATGATCTAATAAAATTTTCGATACTATCAAGATTATGCTCATTGTTCTCATTTTCTATAAGATATCATGAAGCTTCAATCTCCACATGTGATTAATTAAGTAAAATTGGTATTCGTTTACTTTTTTTAGCTTCACCAAAAAGGTATAAAATTTTATATAAAAACGTAAAAGTCTTTGAGGGCATGTTTGGGATTATGAAATGAACAAAAATTGCGGTATGAGATGAGAGTGTAAAAGAAAATATTTTGGAAATTTTGTAATTAATATGAAATAATGAGGGTAAAGTTGGAATAAAAAAAGTAGTTGGAAAAAAAAAATAGGAATATTGGGAAGTTGGAAAAATATGGTAGTATAATTGTAAAATCAGTTGTTGAAAATGTGTTTACCATGTAATACTGTCTCATCCCACACTTATTGATTGTCAAACGTACCCTGTGATTCACATCGGCATTAAAATGTTTAATAATTGATACTTTTGCATCAATGATGTTGCAAGTGTATTATTTGGTCTAATAAACTTGAGTAATGATTCATTCAATACTTATATAAGCATGAAGTCTCAAGCTTCCTCTTGATTTTTAATTTTAAAATTTAAATCATTAATCATGTTTAATACATCTTATTTTATCATGTTATAAAAAATAATTGTTATTGGAAACTTGTATCTTATAAAAAGCAGTATCTTTTGAGAGTAAATATATAGGTACTGAAAGTTTTAAAAATGTCTGGTGTAGATATAGTGCATAAGTTTGTAAGGTATGTAGTTTTTGTAATTAATTTATAAACATGATAAATAGTTTATATATTTTTTTAAATATTTTAAAATTAGAAATAAAGAATAAATGTGATTGCTTCTATACTTATACAAGTATTAAATTATGGGCTTCACTTTTATGTAACTGGGTTACGTAAAAGTGGAATCATATAATCCCTTTAACATTTATGATTTTGATCTTTGGTGGAAAAGTCAATTCATTCATTGTATTTAATATTATTTTTCATCTAAGAGATCAAATTTTATCGTGATAAAGCATATTTATGAGCCACATTTGTTGAAAAATATATATTCATGTGTAAATTATAAAACATATTTAGATTCATTTACACATATATTAGAAAGTAATAATAATTTATAAAATTATTTATCTACGTAAAAATGATATTTTTTACGTTTTATATATTGAAAATACAATTTTTTTAATGAATTGAAGATATAACTTTAAAATTAATATTTAATATTAAACTATTTTGTTACGTTACTTTTCAATGGGGCATATACACAATAATATTAGACAAATATAAGATTTTTCAGGATATTATCAATGATGTCAAATACAATAGAGAAAATGAATTTTTCATCCACCAAATATTAAAAATGAAGGAAAGTTATATAGAAAAAGAATTTCATAGAAGCGGGAACGTTGAATTATCCCTCAACAAAATTATAAATGAACTATGCTTCTATGAAACCTCTTCTTTATATAATTCCATTTAATATTTTAATAATTGATAAAATTCACTTCACAAATTATATTTAGTATCATTTGGATAGAAATCATATCATTTATCTAGTGTTATTGTGCACAACCCTCATCTGCAAATGTATAAAATTAATATAATAAAATATTTTAATGCTAAATATCAATTTCAAAGTAGTATTTTCAATATCCATATAATCTAAAATGTCATTATTATATGGATAAATAATTATATAAAATATTATTATATTCTAATATATATGTAAAAAGATCTAAGCATTTTTCCTAATTTACATATGAATATATCTATTTCTAAATAAGTGTGGCACAAGCACATATTTGATTTTTGATGAAACTTAATCTTCTAACTAAACAAATAATGTGAAATACAATGAATAGAATAAATTTTATATTAATCACCAACATATTAAAAATAAAGGGAATTACAAGAAAACGCTTCTATGTAACAATGGAGCCTTGGACGAATTTGCAGGTTTATTTTTTTAATGAAGGTTTTGTATGAATTTGTTAAGATTTCATTAGAACAACAAAATAGTTTATATAAGTATCCTAATGGGAGAAGTAAACTTAAAATTTAAGAGAAATTACGTGGGCATACTTGCAAAAAATTCTAAATATCATAAAATATTGCATATATTATAAATGATTGATTAGATAAATTATGTATGAATAAAATAATATTTCTTGAATGAACTTATAACTAATATATAGATATAATTTTTCTTATATACAATGTATTTGCGTATAATAGGAAAATCTGAGAAAATAACCTAAAAATTTAAGTTTTTATCTTATTAGTCTTATTTGAAATAAATAGATCAATTTTGATATCTTTAAAAGATTTTCAAATTCCCCCTAGAAATAATATTTAACTTAAAATTTTAATATATTAAAGAGTCAAGAAATTATCAATAAATATATTTTATTTTTAAAACTCGTTTAGTTTTTTATGAAGAAAAATTCCGTCTTATTTTATTGTATTTTATTTTTTAAATTTTAAAAACAAAAATATTAGGTCATTTTATCGTATTATATTTTCTAATATATTGTAAAAATCCAAGAAATTTGCACAAATAATTTTCTATTTTAAAAAATTCCTTCTTAAATTATTGTAATTTAATTTTTTGAATTTTAAAAACGAAAATTTTAGGGCAATTTATCTTTTTATTGCATATTAGAATACTATTTTAATAATATTCGTAGTGAAATTTTATAAAAATCTAAAGAAACAAATATATTTAATTTAAGTATTAGTTCCAAAAATAAAATATTATGTGGTATTATATGACAAAAATAATTTTATTTATACGTTATTTATTAAAATTATTTACTGTATTATTTACATATATTAATTTTTTATAATAAAATATTTAAAGCGTCCGTACGTAATTCGACCAAAATTATAAGTGCATCCATTCCATTGAGAATGCTAACAAGGGCATTTTCATTATTTCGGTAACCTTTATGATGAATTCCATTCAAATTCTAATAATAATATTTGCAATTTCATTAAACTAGCAGAAATGCTTTCAATATCGCAAAAATGATGTAGATATGTGTGCAAGAAAAAAAGCATTATAATTTGTAAAATTATTCATTAACATAATAAGAACCTTCTAAAATTTATGAATTTTTTATTGAAAAATTTTCATAGGTTAATATTAACTTTAAATGATAATAATGAATCTAAATTTTTTAGATACGTTTTACACTCTTAATTACACAAATTGTTCTAAATGAAATGATAATATTGAGATTTTTAATAATGGAATTTACATGATACAGTGAACTTAACTTCGGCCTAGCGCATTTCACCTATTTTTTATTTTTTAAAAAGTTTTTTTATACAATTGTTAATCCGGATGTATTTAACATGTATATTAATTTTTATCATTTTGAATACTTTAGATATTTGTTTTTATTTTTTAAAATCACTGGCATTTTTCATAATTTATGAATTACAAAAATATCAATGATTTTAAAAAATCAAAAAAATCTAAAAGTCTCCAAAAAATGGTAAAAATTGATAAACATGTTAAATACACCTAAATTAACAATTATATAAAAAATTCAAAAAATAAAAAAGGTGAAATGCGCCTAGGTGCATTCAATTGGTTCCGATTTATATATTTTTAGTACGGCCTAACTTAATAGCAAATGAGAGTAAGGTCCGTTTGGAAATTAAGTAAAACAGGGTGAATGAAAAGAAATTTTTTTAAGATAGAAAAGAAATTTTAAAAAAAAAAGACAGTAATATGATATAATATGAATAATGATAATGAGTAAAGGATAGTTGCATTCAGAAGTTGTGAAGAAATAATTTCAAGATACAGGTAATGATATTGTGAAGAAATGATTGTAATGGACAAGTAATTAAGATATTAAATTATTTAATCTTACATCTTAGCAATTGAATCATGGTCCCTTGAATTGAGACCCGTACGTCAAAAATGAGATTTTCCGGGTTCAATTACATCTTAGCAATTCAATATGTAATTAAGATGTAATTTCAATTTCCGGGTCTTAATAAACATTCCATCAATTCATGTGTACCAACTGTTCCCTTTTCCGATCCGGGTTCAATTCATGTTAAGTGGACGACTTATGCCAGAGAAGTGGCAATGAGATTTTTGTTTTTGTTAATTCAATTATTATCTTTATCACGTCACATCATTCTATCACATTTTCAAAAGTTTTCCCTAAATTTCCTCTACTTTTCTATTACTACATAATATGTTTGGTGTTTTCTCTAAATTTCCTCCCATTTTCTATTACTACATAATACCTGGGGCGTTTGAAAGGAAAAAAACCTTTTCTCAAATATACTACGTTGGGCGTTTGAAAGAAAAAAACTCTTTTCTCAAATATGTTGGTCTCGAGTTAATGGCAATTACCCAAGAGGGGAGGGGTGAATTGGATATTTAAAAATTTACAACTTAAACAGAAACTTTACCCCGGATTAATCTAGTCAACTTTATGAAGAAACAAAATGGAAAGCAATATAATGTAGAGAGCAGAAATATAAATCAACACACAAGATTTTATAGTGGTTCGAGCAACCTCCCTACTCTACTCTTCCAAGCTCACACCCCTTGTGACTTGGGTTACACTATTGTATTTCACAAATACAACTAGAGCCACTGCTCTCTTCTAGATTCTAGCTCTAGGGGGCATCAACAAATCATAGCACAAGTAGGTGATGAGTTCCACTCCAATCACACACTACTTTGCTTACACTTGATCTTAGTTCCTTAAACTAAATCAAGTTCAATACAACAATAAGAAAAACAAAAAGATTCTACACGTTACTGTTGTGTAGATACAGTTTTGGCGCAGAGAAGAACTTATAATGTTGGCTTTGAAGAATCAGCAGTTGAGCTTTAGCAGTTTGAAGCAAAGTTCTTCTTCTAAGGATTGACTTGATCACTTGAAGCTCTTTAGAGATAGGAGTTATGAGCAGTTAATGAATCTCAGCTACCTCTCTCGTTCACATTGAATGCCTTTTATAATTGTGAAGGGAATCCGAACGTTTGAAGGTAGGTGGCGCGCATTTAATGCGCCAACGTTCGAATATTTTCCGATCGTTGCGACCCAAGTCGCAGATGGAGTCGACTTCGGGTGCGACTTCGCCTGTCCGCAGCAATTTCAAGTTCCTAACTGGGTCGACTTGGTCATTGACTTGACCCAAGTCGCAGGTGGAGTCGACTTCGGGTGCGACTTCACTTCGGCAGTTTGCTTGACGAACTTGAAATCTTTGGAATGCTTTTGTTTTGCTTGGGTTTCTTTATGTCTTTGTTGTTCTTTCCTTATTTAGCTCTCTTTGAATCATTGTGTCTTCACTTTAGCTTGTTTCCTTTAGCTCCATGATTTGCAAGCCTTGAGTCCTTGAGTCTTGAATCTTGTATTCATGAGCAAGTTCTTGATTAGAAAAGTTGAGTTTATGCAACTTACTTTCTTTGGACTTGGATTAGTCTTCATATGTTCCAATTTGAACATCTAAGTTGACTTGATCTTCAACTTCACTCAAGTCTGCCTTGAAGTCAATTTAATCCCAAATTATCTTCTGAAATTTCTCCTCTGTCCGATCGAAGTCGATGCCGGAGTCGACTTGGTCTGCGACTTCGCCCAAGTCGCATGCTGAGTCGACTTCGTCTGCAACTTCGGCAGCTCTGCGACTCGTTTTCAACTCTGGACAGAAATGTCGCCTCCAAGTCGCTACCGGAGTCGACTTGGTCTGCGACTTCATCTTAAGTCGCAAGTGGAGTCGACTTGGGATGCGACTTCGGTACCTCTCAGTCTTGACTTCAACTCTGAAAGGAATTGGCATTTTGAAGTCGATACTGGAGTCGACTTGGTTTGCGACTTCGCCCAAGTCGCATGCGGAGTCGACTTCGTTTGCGACTTCGGCAGCTCTGTTCCCCGTTTTCAACTCTGGAAGGAAACGACGCCTTGAAGTCGATGATGGAGTCGACTTGGGGATCGACTTGGCCTTAAGTCGATGCCTGAGTCGACTTGGAAATCGACTAGACTTGTCATGCTTCATATTCTTCAAATTTATAGCCTTTAATCATTTCCACAAACATGTTAGTATCCAAAACTTACTCAAATTGATTTGTTAATCATCGAAATATAGACTTAGCTTATTTTCCACATATTTCCAACAAAATATACTTATTATGTGAATTATAGTCTCAAATATATTCACTATGTTTTTAAAATTTTAGTTTACCCATTATGTTTGCGTATAATTTAAAAGATACACACGCTATTGCAAACATAATAAAATGGCGTTAAAAACACATAACATTACTAAAATATTGTTTGGCCGGACGTTTGAAGCCTCAAATCGCGTTTATTTCAACGAAATCGTGAATTTTAGTATTTATGCGTGTTTGGCTCGAGGCGATAAATTGCGATGGAGAACGAAAATCGCAGAAAAATCGCGATTCAAAATGAGCATCTATTCCAAGCTTTTCTATATCGTAAAAACCCATCACAATTAACTAAAATTAAAATACGTAAATACCCTTACATAAACAATTGTAATTCCAAAACCCTACCGTATCTTATCCTGCTTTCTCTCTTCGTTCAGCTCTCAACCCCTTTTTCTCTCCTTCAATGCATCTCTTTCTTCGAAAGATAAACATTATCTTTATCAAAAAAAAAAAAATTAGATGCCAAAATAGAATATATAGTTGTTACTTACGGTACATATATACATATCACCACGTGAATGCAAAATAGAAAATTTAAAATAAAAAATTTTGTTATTGTATAAAATTGTGCGTAGATTATTGCATGTTTATCTTCTTATTTAGTTTTTATTTGCATTTATAAATTCTTGTTAATAGAAATTCTTTAAATAGAAGATATCAAAAAAATAGATTGTATATGGAAATAGAAATTATTAACTTATGGTACATATATCATCATCACAAAATGCATGCAAAATAGAAAATCTAAAATAAAAATCTTTAAATAAAAAATCTTGTTACTTCATAAAATTGCACATACATTATTGCATATTTATCTTGCTATTTAGCTGTTATTTGTATTTATTGATTGTTGTTAATAGAAATTCTTTAAATAGAAGATGTGTCTATTTTTTATTGTTACGTGCATTTTTTTTTTCATTTTCTTTCTCTATATCTAAAATAGATTAGACCACAAACTCTTAAAATACATAATAGAACCTGATTCATATATGTATGATACTCAGGAGGATTTCTTATAAATTAGACTGCTAAGAATTAATAAATATAAACACGATGGCTACTTCTTGTTGATGTAAAAAACTAAAATGTTAATTGGTACATGGTATTTAATATTTATGCAAAATTACATATTATAATTTTTAACTAATATTTAATATTTATATTTTGATTAGCGCACTTGAATAGATGGCTAAATGAGCCATATAACAGATTTTTACTATGATATTTAATTTTAAAATAAAACATTAATAATTATCATACTATATGTAATTTTTTGTATATAAATATATAAAAACTCAAAAAGTAAAATATTTATGCAAAATCACATATTACACATTTTTAAATAATATTTAATATTTATATTTTAATGAGCACGCTTGAATAGATGGTTAAATGAACCATATAAGAGATTTTTACTATAATATTTAATTTTAAAAAATAAAATATTAAGAATTGAGCAGAACCATATTTCAAATACTTTTATAATCGCATGCATCTAAGATATATTAACGTCAAAAACTTTAATATTCTACGAGGATACTTCAATATAACCAGGTTTTACTGAAGCCATTGGTGGGAACTCTTCATCAATCCGTTCATCGTAGGGGTGTGAAATTTAGGCCGTTCATCGCACAGCTACAATCGTGTGGAGAGAAATCGGGTATTATGGACTCGAGGTATTTAAAAAATGAGAAATCGACGCACTAATTTTTTTCCTCCCTCCCAATCAGCAGCCTTCCCACTTTCTCTCTCATAGTTCTCCCTTCTCCATTTTACAGCTCCTCCATTTTAAAAAATGAAAAACCGATGAAGCTGACTTTTTCCTCCTTCCTGGGCAGCAGCCATCTCGCGTTCCCTCTATTGCAGTTCCCTCTTCTCGACCTTTCAGCTCCATCTTCTCCATTTTAAAAAATGAGAAAATAATTAGCTGATTTTTCCTCCCTCTCACCTTCTTCATCTTTCAACTCCCTCTTCTTCATCTTCAATCTACACAACTTTTACTCATTGTCTCTCTTTTTTTCCAAGTTGCTACTAGAGCCCTATCCTCTTCATCTTTCTCTTTCGAAATGGCTGCTATAGTTTCTACTCTTCATCAGGTATGCACAATTTTGTTTAGAATGGAATTTCATTTGAAAGTTATCTTCCCTTTGATGTCTATTTTGGGTCTTTAGTTTGCATTTTTGATACCTGTTTTCACTATTATTGGATGACTAAATTTTACTCTTACAAAAAATTAAATCTTTTACTTATTTTTACCTAAACTTAAAATATTTTGAGAGTTATATTGACATTGTTCATGTATGGAGTACACTAGCATAGAAAACGACTTAGAATAGGATGTCTGAAGATCACATATCAATACAGAAGATGATCTAAAGTAAGATATCTGAATAGCTCATGTCAATATAAAAGATGACCTTGAGTAAGATGTCTGAACATCAGTATAGAAGACGACTTACAGTTGGACGTCTAAACATGAGATTGGTTATTCAAGCCATTAAGTATTCTTTTGTCGGTGATCTGTTAATGTGTTTTGGGTATGAAAAGCTTTGACTTTTATGTAATTAATCAACTGGAAATGAAGGTAGTATATGTTATTATATAAATGAGAACCCAATATTTCACTTGTTGACTATTTAACATTTGAAGTTTTCATCTTGCACTAATTGTGACATTACTTTTATTTTACAAGGTAACCCACATAATGATTGCTATTTTTCAAGCCAAATAGAGAGATTTTAAAGAGCATGAAGAGCATACACTCTAGTTTTTAATTTTATAAGTGACAAATTTGAAGGGATATGCCTTATTTTAAGTGTGTAAATGTGTTTATTTATGTGTTTGTTTAAGTTTATGTTTGACTTGGTAGTTGAATTGAAGGGATGTAAAACTTATAAGATCGGATGTATGTGTGTTTTTATGAGATGGATGTTCAACTTGTATCATTTAATTTGGCAATTATGATATGCGTTTATATATCTGGAGAGTTTTTATGAATTTGATCTTTTTTCTTCAATTGTATGTTGTTACCATAGAATGTCGATCTCTGTATATGCAAATCTTCCTACATTTAGTCCTATTAATATTAGACGACCAATATTTAGTCGTCTTACAATCAGACAACCAACATAAGTCGTCTTACAATCAAACGACCAACATTAAGTTGCCTGACCATCAGATGTCTTGCATTAAAGTGTCCTCTTTTCCTGCATTATGGTTCCAATATTATTTTGTAAACATAATAGATGCATTGGTAGGAATTTGCAAACGACCTCAAAACAGTCAACTAAAAGATGTCTAAAGCTTCAATAGCAAATCTTAGCACCAACACCTTCACTGGATCACAATTGGTCTTTTCTCTTTAATTTCTTAACAGTCATGGTTGATTTCATGAATGAGGAAGAAGGTTAAAATTTTTAGTGATTCACTGGTCTAATGCACTTCATGCACATGTAGGCCACTTTTTGCATTTCGGAATCTAATTATTTTTACAATTCAACTCTAGTCCTTTTAAAATGCAAATATGTAAAGTTAAAAGTTTAAAATGCTAATATATGTTAGATATTTTGAGATTTTAATAGTATTTTTTAATGCTATAAGGGTCAAGGGTCCAAAGTATAAGGAACTAAACTTTGCAGAGTTTAAAATGCTAATTTATAAACTTCAAGATTTAAAACGCAAAATATGAAGAATTAAAAAGGTTCAAAATGCAAATTCCCTTGCAAAGGGCATTTTGAACATTTTGTAAAATTTTAAAGATGTTTTTTAACACAGTTAGGGCTGAGGGTCTAAAATGCAAATAATCAAACTTCATATAATTTAAAATGCTAATACACAAATTTAGGGGGTTTAAAATGCAAATTTTCCTAAAAAATGCTTGCAAGAAGAATATAATCTTTATCTTCAGCCATCACATTAAAAAAAACTCAATTTCAGCCATCAGTATTTGCAATTAACCATCACTCTTCGAAATAAAAATATATTTTCATTACGTGCAGTAAGCACGTTGCTGTACACAATAATTATAAACAACAAAATTTGTCGTTTACATCAAATTGTCATTTGCAAGATAATTTTTGCCACCAAAAATACACGAAAAACAAAGTATTTGCAATCGTATAAATAATTTCCTTATGAGTACATGAAGTAACATGAATACTTTTATAAAACTAGGTTTCATAGAAGTAAATTTATAGAACTCTTTTAAATTTTTAAATGTTGATGATTGATGCAAAATTTAATTCATTCATTATATTAATATTATTTGTTTAGCTAGAAAAAAAAGTTTCATCCGAATCCATTATGTGCATAAGCTATATTTTGTTCAAAACTAAGTACATTTATGGGTAAATTAGGAAAAATGTGTAGATTCATTCACATATGTATTAGATTATAGTAATATTTTATAAAATTATTTTTCACGTAGTAGTGATATTTTAGATGGTTTAAATATTGAAAATATTACTACTTAAAAATTGATATTTAGCATTAAATCATTTTATTATGTTGATTTTACGCGTTTGTAAACGAGCTCCATATATAGTGCTATTAAATAAATAAAATATTTTTATGATAACATAAATGATGTTAAATATAATAGGTGAAGCGAATTTTTTATCAATTATCTAGATGTTAAAAATGAAGAAAATATCATAGAACAAGTGTTTTATAGAAGCATTCCTAATGATAAAATGCATTTATAACTTTTGCAATAAAAATTAGTTACAAAATTCAAATTTATTATGAACTAAGAAGAAATATCAAACAGCCAAGGAGAATTTTCGTTTTAAGCCCTCTAAATTTGCGTATTTGCATTTTAAACACTAAGGTTTGCTTATTAGCATTTTAAACCTCGTGAAGTTTGATTATTTGCGTTTTTAAACCCTGGGCTCTAACGACGTTAAAAGATGCTGTTAAAATCTAATAAAATCTCTAAAATACCCTTTGTATGGGAATTTGTATTTTAAACCCTCTAACTTTGCATATTTTTATTTTACTCCCTAAAGTTTGAAAGCTTGTGAAGTTTTTTTTTTCATTTTAGACCCTCGACCCTCATGACGTTAAAAAATATCATTAAAATAGTATAAAATGCCTAAAGTGTTATTTGTATTTAAACACTATAATTTTACCTATTTGCATTTAAAAAGAATTGGGGTTGAATAGTAAAAATAATTAGATGCCATACTGCAAAAATTAGCCCACATGTACGAAGTGCAGTAACCAGTTGGATCATTAGAAATTTTAACATTTTTCCTTATTCATAGAATCATCTTCTTCCTTATTCATCGAATCATCTATGACTGTCAAGAAATTAATGAAAAAACTAACTACTCTTTCTCTCTTTCAAATATTGGCCAAATCAAGCATGCAATAAAGTTTTAGTAGCAGATCTCAACACTAGCACCTTCTCTTGTTCTGGGTAAAAACTGATTTTTTTCCTTAATTTATTGGCAACTATGGTTAATTCCATGAGTAAGTAAGAAGGTCGAAATTTCTAATGATCTAGTTATTTATTGTACTTTATGTACATGTAGGCTGATTTTTACCATACAAAATCTAATTATTTTTACAATTCACCACTAGTCCTTTTAAAATGCAATTAATATCTTAGACATTTTACAAGATTTTAACAGTATTTTTAATACCACTAGAGCCAAGGGTCTAAAATAGAAAAGAAAAATTCATAGGGTTTAAAATACCAATTCACAAACTTCAGAGATTAAAATACAAATATACAAAGTTAGAGGGTTTAAAATATACATTCCTCTACAAAGGCATTTTATACATTTTACAAGAGTCTAGAATACAAATAATTAAACTTCACTGGATTTAAAATGCTAATATACAAACTTCAAAATCTAAAATACAAATATGCAAAGTTAGAAAATTTAAGACACAAATTCTGCAGCAATAAGCTTATTGCAAACCACAACGAGAAAAGCATCCACTATCTGTATACATCTGTATACAATTAGATACTCTTGCCATTTGCTAGAGTTGATACCATTAATTACCAAGCAGTTTTTTTTTTTTTTTTTTTTTTTTTTTTTTTTTTTTTGTGGAATCGAAGAAGCTGACAGCAGCAATCACAGTGTCTGGACCATGAAATCATAACCGTCGATACCGCATAGGTTCCTCCCATCTTCGACTGACCCCGCCATTAATTGGATCATGAGCAATTACGGTCTGGCAGATAAATTCCATCTGTTGGTAATTAATCATCAAAATAGATCCAAGCCGTCTGTCCAGCCGCACCATTAATTAGAGCACCACCCTTCCATTATCCGCTTGAAATTCCACCGCCTTTGATCAACGGCCCAAAATAGCAGTAGGAAGTCCAGCGGTGGCAATCAACCTAGCATGAATTTTGCAAGCCAAGCGGTGGCCATCAAATTCCATCACCAATCCACTAATTTCAGTGTTAGAGATAGGAGAACAAAATTTCGTAAAAAGAAAGATCTTTAAAAAATATAGATATATTTTTAAAAAAAACGTGACAATTTGCGCAGATTGCAAATTACGCAGGCGATATGACTCTGCGAAGCTGTGTACATTGCCAACAAGTTGTGGTAAGTATGACAAGGTCATCTTCCTCATCATCGTCATCCAGTATGAATTTTAGTTTTGACACGTAGTTTTTTTTTTTTTCTCGTAGCAACCTTGTAAAGGCCAACACAAGTGGTCCACTAACCTTGTCCAAGCTTTTTTCTTTATGCAATCCTTGTTTTTTAGGAGATAATTCCTTCAGTATCGCCGATCACAAAATACTGAAAGAGCTTTTGACCGCGTACAATTATCAAAACGGATACATACGAGTATTTATTTTTTGTTTACATAGCTTTTTTTTTTTTTTTTTTTACAAAGCTATTTTCCTAAATATATTTAATCCATATGCGAAGTTTTACCTGTCACGGAGGTGTAAGTATTTTCTTTAATTTCGAAGTCAGAGGTATTTTAGTCATTTTCAGCCCTGAATTTGAAATTAAAAAATTAATAGTTACACATTTTCAAAAATGGTAAAACTGAAAATATGAATTAAATATACTTAGTTAAACAGTTATGTGAAAAAATAACAAAAAAAAATCAAAAATCAAAAATAGGTTTTTAGGCCCATGCCCCTATATTCTTACTACCAAAAATATTAAAATAGTTTATTCGTAAAATGTATAATTTCTGAATCTATAAATATTTGTACGACTGAAAAGAAAAGCGCCATATTGATGCCAGAGAAACAGCCATCTGCTGACCTTCACCCACGGAATATATTTTTTTTTTTAAAAAAAAAAAACGTTTTCAAACGGGACAGACAAATACGAAATGCCAAGAAATTTTCCTCATTTATTGGCAGTAAATACATGAGAATGTTGAACTTCAAAATGCAAATGGATAATAAATAGGCTAAAAAACTAAATATGGATAATTCACAATTCATAAAAGAAAAGAAGAGGGTAAATACAAAGATATTATGAAAACGGTGTGATGTTATAAGGATTTTTGCTGCTCATCGAGCGGCCTGTAGCCTGCAATAACTTACCAGGTGATCCAAACAAGCTCCCACACGTACCCAAGGACTTCTGCGTGAACTGGAATCTCCCATTAAAAGCACAAAGCAGGTGAGGGAGGACTACGGCTAGCTTGTTGATATGGTAACATATGCTTAGGATTCGAAAACGGACAAGGAATGTCTGTCTGACTCTATGTTGAGGAATCCCCCAGGAAATCAGACCTTAACTGCATCAAAAGCCTGCCAAGGTAATTCAAGCCTTCCCCTTCCCTGCCACCACCCCAAAAGAGATCATGTGGCGATGCTTCAACAAGAACAGAACCAGCTGTGGACAAAAGCATAGAATTGAGATGGGGGTAGATGGAGAACTTGCACTTCAGAGCCTTGTACATAACCTCGATCCTTGCAGCCTCCCAATCAGGCCGTACCTAAATCATTCCATCAAACAACGTGGTGTAAGCTATGTGCTCAACGCAATGCAACAATGGAGTTCCAAATGTTGGATGAAAAGCAATACTGCATGAAGCTAGAAAAGAGGGAAAGAAAATTTGCACATGCTACCAGTGCCTCCTCACCACAATCAAACGAGGAAAGAGAAGCATCACTACCAATAACACAGCAATGGTATGCAAAAAAGGCCACAATTAAGGCCACCTAATAGTAATTGTGGTAAGAAACATGGTGATAGTACTGCTGTACTGGTGTGGGGCAGACATGATCTTTTTATGGAAAAGCAACCTCTTGAAATCTTTTCAAGGTTCTGCACCAAGTGAAATGGCACGATAACAGTCTAATTATCTGATAATTGTGAACTATCATCTGAATTTTTACAAAACATGATCAAAACAGGACTTGTAAATTTGTAATGGCTGATTGAGGCCATGGCACCTGCGATTAACACTTCTGACCAGCTTGGCCCATGACTTTGCTAAAACCACACCTGCCTGAAAGTTCTCAAATATCCCCAACAGTAGTCAATGGTGTCCAGAACCCAAACGTACAAACACAAACCTAAAAGCAAGTTATAGGGAGTCCAAAACTATTCAATGCAATACCCAAATAAAGATCCTGCAATGGGACACACATCACTAAAGGCCCAGATATGAATATAAAGCAAACAGTAACAAACTCAGAACTAAATGGCCAAGACCTGTTTGCACTCTGTCTCAGGTTGTTTCCAAAAATGCCTCAACAATTGATGTTCATATTTCCATAATTGTTTTGTATAATTGTGATTCATGGAAGTCCAAAGTAGAATATGTTTGTATCAGATGGGAATGGGCTTCCAGTGCATACTGTCATACCAGTTCAGGGTGATTACGCTGCATAGTCCTTCCTAGGCGTGCTGCTTCTTCTGGACTCTTTGCAGACTTGACTTGCTCAAAACACTCTTTTGCCAAGGGATCCTGTAGTCCTGCGAATTTATGTGCCTGCAGCATCCAAGTTCTTTAGCAGTCACTTTGCTGTAAGAAATACTAGCATGGTTGTAGTGCAACTAGGCTAGCTTTGCTACAAATGGTATCATAAATATTTTCAGCAGTACGATAAATAGCAGAACCATTTTCAAAATGCTGAAAACTTTTATGAGGAAAAAGATAGAAATACAACTTAAATGATCACTGACTGTTAACATACGCTGTAAGAAGTGAGTGACACAACCTCAGTCTATTAATTGGAAAACAGTACAGAAGAAATTTTCTTCTTTCCTTTTCTGCAACACGAATGCATGATAGGCATATTTCTATGGACATTGACATTCATGATGTCATTCTAACTTTATGCTCCACTAGGGTCTTTTATTGAGATTACGGTGCAACTTGAGCTTGAAGCGGAGGAACCCAGCCCATTGAACCTAAGAAAAATTGGTACTAAGGTTGGCTTTTGAAAACTCAAAATCGAAGAACACAAACCCAATGAACCCAATTGGTAAATAAGGTTACAATTGGGGTTCAAGTAAACCCGAACCTGATTTCTCCATCCACATTTAAAATACGTTGTATATAAAAACTAAACAATATTTCCACATGTCTATGTATTTTGGATTATTTATATTCATATTTAAATATATATTTGTCATGTTGATGTTGTATTGTTGAGCAATGATTCAATAAAGACAGGCTGCATGAAGACTGCCTGAAGACTCCCTATTTTTTATTTTAAACTTTTTTTTCCAATATAAACCATTTATTTTGTTCAAAACCACTCGTTTTATCATACTACCAAAAAACGAAATCCATTAGAAACATTTTTTTTTTTGGCAAAAAATAGCATCTTTTGAAAGTGACTTATAACTTTTTAATAAAATTTATAATATATAGTTTATAAAAATATTTCAACACAATTGATTTTTGGAATCATTAATAAATGCATATGGATAAACATGATAAAACAGTTTGGATTTGGAAAAAAATGTTTTAAATTTTTTTTTAAAAAAACGAGAATTTGCATGGAGTCTCCATGCAGCTCAGCTGTATATAATCATTACCCTTTCATGTTTACCAGTCTCAACTTCTTCATAAATGTGATCATCTAGGTATACCATCTATGCCTAAAAAAATTCTTACATAAGTTACTATTTATTCTATATCCATAAGAAATTTTAAAGTGTCACACTGAGGGTGTGTTTGGGAAGTAATAAAACTTTTGTATAAAAGTTTTTGTTGTAGAAGTTGTCAAGATAAAAGAAAATGATGTGATATGATAGAGATAATGATGAAGAGTAAAGAGAATAAAGTTAAAATAAATAGGTTAGTTGCATGGGTAGTTGTATAGAAATGATTAAAAAGTAGGATAGTTGTATAGGAAGATGTAAAGAAATAATTAAAAAATATAGTAATGGAAAGTGAAAAGTTTTAGATTGAAAAGTTTTAACTTAACATATTTTGTTGATTACCAAACACACCCTTAACTTAAACAAAAACTTGCAAACCTGAATTGCAACCCAAACCTTATTTACACAAATAAAGAGTTCAGATATATTATGGTTAGGATTAGGGTTCAGCTGGTACAAATAGAGTTAGAGCTAGGGTTAAGGAGAACCCGAGTTTCTATATGAAAGCTGAATTTAACTTCTCAAATCATCCCCAATGGACGCAATGTCAGATTTCTACACCAAGATACTGGTGTGGACATGGAGCGGTTCATTGACCCATTATCCTTATATGCATACATGCATATTAGACATATATTTTGATTTCATCTGTATGGAGCCTGTTGCTAATATCCCTCAATTGATCAGCCATCAGCTTGTTCTGCTGTAGAGGGAAAATTGCCAAGCAATATGCAGAACTTGGTTTCCCTTTCCCCAAAAAGTCAGACTTGTGTCTTGCCCAAGTCTCAAACCCTTTCGCAAGCTTTTTCTTCTGTGGTTTCTGGCAAGAGATGCTTAAAGCCTTTGCCTATCTTTTCCTGAATTCCACTGTTCTGGATATTCAAGCGGTTGAGAGAAAATTCTGTCTATCAGAATGTTTTAATATTCTTGAATAAGAAATAAATTATTTTCTCAAAAAATGTTTATTTATCTAGAACTTTTTAGCAGACCAACCAGCTTTGCTTATTAGTGACGTAGTGGCAAATGCTCAAGTATGTCAAGCTACATCAAGCTACAAAACAAGTGATCCTCAGTAACATCTGCAGCAAGCATTCTCATGCTGACACAGCAGTGCTCCAGTTTTTACATCTGGCATTGCTATTGCTTTGAACCGTTCTTAAGTTAAAAATGACCCTGGAGAACTAAATGACTTCCCATGCTATTCTCTATAGTTCCATTTCTATCTGTGAAGTAGGCATATAGAGCAGGTTATATTCTGGAGGAATGGTACTATTAACCTCCCCAAATGACCAAAGCCTTAAAAGTTGACAGCATCACTTGTGTCACTCTGTAGGTCGTCCTATCATGAAAATTAGGCTTCACTCAAGATATAGGGGCCACGTTGAGTGGATGTAGACCTCCAAAATTAGATGAATTTGAAAAGAGAAACAGCTAGAAAGGATGTGTGTTGCACCCACACACACATTAGGTCATCGGCTAGGTGGATTCTAGTTATCACAACACAATTGAAAAAAAAAAAAAAAACCAGCAAAATATCAGTTAGTTATCTCATAGCCAGCTATGCACAGTAACTAGCTGGATATTGGTCTCTCCAAGATTGTGCGTGCCCTCACTCCCCTTGGATCTTAAATTCATATTGATCTACCAGGTCATCTTCCAGGAGGATAGAAAGGCACTGTTTTAGCAATCGACAAGATCCCCCAGGAGTGCAGTTAGTCATTAACCAACCAGCATCTTAATATTCCAACTGGCTGGATACCAGCCTTCCCTCTAAACAAACATTTAAAATGGAGTCGTTACATTTAGTGATTTACACATGCATTCTTGTTTTTGGAATAAAAGGATTTGCAACCAATTTCATGTCCATGAACTTGTGTCAATGTGCACAAAACTGAGAGGGTTAACCTGATAATAATGCTCCACACTAGGCCACGTCACATAGCCACCTCCTTCATTGGGCATATGTAAAGGGTGAGGAGAGAAGTTTGAAAATGCACCATATGGATCCCAAGTCTTGTAAAAGAATATGATCTTCATGTCATATGGAGCAATGGTAGGATCTATTGCTGAAGCTTCATTAACAGATTGCATAACAGGCATCAAGTCAGGAATGGGCTGAAGGTAGCCGCTAATAAGCATGTCTGGCCCAATCTGAGACAGTTACCAAAAAATCAGAAACGCACTACAGTAATCACCAATGGTGTTATGCATGAGAAAAAAAATCATTCGGCAATTTTTTCTTTTTGGATTGCATGAAATCCAGTTCAGCTCAGGAAAAGGAATCCTTCAGCTTGATCAACATAACCTAATTGCAAAAGGCAATGAAAGCATTGGAACTACCAAAATATTTTGATGTCATCATTGATCCCTATGGGAAATGAAATTGAGTTATGTAAACTTCAAAGTAAAAAATTTGGATACATGGTCCTTGCGGTACTCAGGAAAAAGAAAAAAATAATTTCCACCCCTTTCTTCATATTTTTTTATATGACTAAACATCTTAATTACCTAACTTTACCTTTTTCATTATATATATATATATATATATATATATATATATATATTTCTAATCATTTTCTCACATTTTTTCCAAACAACTACCCTGTCTATCCATTTTATTATTGTTCCTTCTATTTCTGATCATTACCCCTATCCCATCACATCACCTTCTCTCTTTTCAAAATTTTCCCTAATTTTCTTCCACCATTTTAACCTCCTTAAAAAAATACACCCTGTGAGTAAAACAGTCAGGTATGACAGACGATAGTTCAAGGGAGAGTGATAAGAACTATGCCAAAAATAAGAAATAGTACTAGTTCACATCCAAAAAAAAAAAAGAATTAGTATGTAGTTTCATTTTGATAAGGAAAATTTTAAACATAGTAATCAGTATGTAATTTCCTCTCTCACTCTTTCCATTAATATATATATCAATGATATTAATTGAAATCCTTCCCAAATATTTCTCTTTTGGATCCTAAGCACTGCCAATAGAAATCTACTACTACAAATTTTGTGGGGGCATCAATGGCCAACCGCAATTTCAGTTAATGAATATTACAAAATATTATAAGCTTTCTCAGTTATTTCCCTTTCTTTTTTTGTCAAATACTAAAACCCTAAAAAATGTAACATTTTTTTCATTTGCATCATATGAATAACCAGTTACAGAAACCATGTAAAAGTGTATAACAACACATTACGAGCTTTGCCATGAAGAATAAACAAAGATGACAATGATACTTTGTACAATAACACACTTCACCGTGAAAGTAAATAAATAATGCCAATAATAAAACCAACCTGCTCAAATGAAACATCAGTGAGATTTAGTGCTTGTGACATCTCAATCATCCCTAACTCACCAACTGGAGATGGAGCTCTCTCACCCCCAATAATTTTGGGTGCAACAAATGCAAACACCTGCATCAGCAAACCAACTAAATAACAAAGGCATGAATGAAAAGATAAAAAAAAGTCTGTAAAACAATCCACATCCAACAATGACACTTTTTTTTTACTACATCACAACACAAACTAGGAAGTGTCGAAAACAACAATTGATGACTGAACTACTGAAATGATGTGTCTTGATAAAGTGAAATGGCTAGGTAATGCAAATGAATTAATATCAGACTCAAATACTCCATAACTACTTAAGAAAACTATTTTTGTACCTCAGCATCGTCAACATTTCCCATAACATTATAACAACCTATCTATTTTCTGTTATTTTCACATTACAGTTGACAGCACTCCATGTTCTGCTGACATTGTTTACATTTTCATTTCTATTTTGATAGAAACCAGCAAAGATGGCCGAATCACTACTCTACTTTATTATCTCTAGAGAGAGTGAAACAACCTATCTATTTTCTGTTATTTTCACATTACAGTTGACAGAACTCCCTGTTCTGCTGACATCAATTACATTTGATTTCCATTTTGATAGGAACCGGCCAAGATGGCCAAATCGCCACTCTAAATTATTATCACTAGAGGGAGTAAAACAAATACCCACCCCTCCCAACACAACAACCCCAACTTGGTGCGACAACAGAACATGCTCCTCTAATGGCCATTGCCAATGCCGCCAGCCATCTCCATTTTCCTTCTACCAACACGCATCCCTATCAGTCCGGCCCCCAAAAAATGACTTAGTCCTCCAAGTCATACTTGGCCCAGCTTATTCGCTGATCCGAGATCCAACCCATTGCCCGAGATGACATAGAACAAAGATTGGAAGTAGCAACATAGGAGATCTCTGGGATCAGAAATAATCCTCAATAGTCCTCCATCCATCTGGAGGACATGCCTGTGTTTATGATCTTTCCTCATGGCCCACTCAAGTGCCTCTTTTGCTGGGGTTGGCTCATACCATTCCAACTCTTCTGTGTCGCCCCACCATCCTCTAATGAGGCAACCCCATGCAGTTTATCCAACCATCCCTCAGACTCAAATGCTCAGACGTATTCATCCAATCCATCTCTTTGTTTGATCTTGGATTGATCTTGATCAACATCTACCAAATCTGGCCGGCTCAAATGCACCCTTACCTCAATGCGAAATTCTCCATAGATGAAAAATAATGCAACCCAAGGTTCT
The DNA here is from genome assembly GCA_030490835.1 of Annona cherimola. NCBI lineage: Eukaryota > Viridiplantae > Streptophyta > Magnoliopsida > Magnoliales > Annonaceae > Annona > Annona cherimola. Next base: position 72,369,460 of record CM059971.1, read on the forward strand.
GAATATCGGTATCAGGAGGTGTATCGGCCCCCTCCAAAAAGATACGATATGGGCGTATTGGTATTGGTATTAGGCCATATCGGACGGAATTTTTTTAATTGAAAAAAATCTGAAAAAATATACAATAAATTCAAGAAAATGAGAAATGAAAGAATATGTAATTATTTCACATGTTGCCTATGCAGAGGATGGTGTATCGGTCCATTTTCTCTTATTAGGTAGCTATTTAATAGAATATGACTAACATAATTTTTATATGCAATATTTAACTAGAAATAATAAATTAATAATAGCATGCTAAAAATTAAATAATAAACATGAAGAGAATGAAAAATAGATAAATGACAACCTCCACGTAAATATGTGATAGATATATCAAAATTTCAAATAGCTAATTCATGACTCATGAGTTATCAATAACATAAACGTAGAAGTATTGAACAGAAAATGAAGAGCAACTGAATAGACAATAGCTTAGAGTCTTGATATGACTCAGTTTAATGACTTTAATCTGCACATAAACGTAATATATAGAAAAATTAAGAAAATTACTTATTAATGAAATCTAAAATAAAGTACAATTTTTTAAAAAAATTTGGTTTTCAAATCAGAAAATTAAAGAAAATATTAATATACAAACCTGAAAATTATGAAGTATTACATACTCATTAAATATTTATATATTAAATATTTTCAAATCTAAAAAATATAAAATACATTCATGATCAAAAGCTTTTCTGAAAATATATGTAAAAATACACAATATGTTTTATTTTCCTACAAAGATGGAAAATTAAAGAATAAAAATAATCATATTTTTGTATTTTTGCAATTATTTATTTTCAAAAAATTAAAAAATTATTTTAATTTACGAAAATCACAGGTATATGGCAAAACAATAATGACATGCATGGATTATCAATATAGTATTGCTTGGACTCAAAAACATGTATTAAATGTTAATATATATAATTTTGTTAAATCTGAAAAATGAAAAATATATTAACGATCCAAAAATTTTGTGAAAACAGAGGTAAAACATAGATTTCATTATAATGTGAAGACGAAAAATCGAAGCAGCAAAAAAAATTAATTTTTTCGGTATTTTGGGAATTTTTTATTTTCAGAAAGTAAAAAAATTTAAAATATAAAAATTCCAGATCTAGCACAATATTAGAATGAAATTAACAAACCATAAGCATAGCTGAAGTTTTAAGCCATTCAAACGAAGAAATCTTACATTTTTGAATCTTTCCCAAAATGGGTTCTTCCCGCTAGATCTGAAATTGCAAATGACTTGTTTTTCCTCAAATCAACTCCTCAATCTTAGTCGATTTTGCCTCCTCTTCGTGCTATGTGATGATTTTGGAGAGAAATCAAAGATTTTAAGGGTTTTAATCCCCCTTTTTCGTGATTAGGAAGAAACTGCTTTTTTCCCCCTAAATCGCTGGATCATGTAGCAAATGCAGTTTTTTTTTTTTTTTTTTTTTTTTTTTTTGGTTGCTTGGCTGGGATAAAAAATGGGGCAGAAGTGTTGCTGGGGTTTCAGAAAGGCAAAAAAAAAAAAAAAATGCAATACTGGAGGTAGAGGACGAAACAGTGTCTGTTAAAGATGAAAATATGCAAACCCGATACACCCGCCACGGACCCGTATCAGCCGATACTGTCCAAAACCCTAACCCGTTTCATATGCGTATAGCGTATAGGGACCTTCCAATACCAATCCGATACAGCCATTTTTTGAAACCCTGATGCAACCCATCTTCATCCACTTACATCCCTCTTTTATCGTTCAGTCAGTCATAAGACGACAACTCAGCACTCCAGCTGTTAATTGCATACCCAGTTTGGCTTCCCCAACACGATTCTCCTGTAATGGCCATTGCCAAATCACCACTAACCTATCTCTGTTTTCCTTCTACCAGAAATTATTCATCCCTATCACTCTCACATTCACCACCATGCATGCAAACCAAAAAAGAATCATTTTCTAAGGAGCTAAATTACTCGAGAACTCTAAATGGTGCCAAGGCTCTAAAAGAAAGAAAATGAAAACTTTTTAGATCTGGCCTTGCCTTACAGTATATACACTTGATGTGGAAAATACAACAATGCACAGAGAGGGGGGGGGGGGGGCGGTTTGGGTAAAAAGAAGGCAACGCATTTGAATGAGCCTGGCATATATCTACAAAGAAATAGCAAGCAAAGAAGAAGATTTCTTACATAATGGACCAGAAAACCATGTCAGCTAAAAACTTACAAAAAGAAAAGGGCGGAGAACAAAGCCAGTCAAAGGTAGCAATTATATAATGAGTTGACTCAAGGAGGAATTCATGTCTAATTGACAATTAACCAAAAAAGTGAAAGAACAGTACCTTGTGAATGACGCCAGATGCAATGGCAGGTGCAGCCAAAGACCCTCCACATTCCCATAAAATTGAAAGATAACCACGATCATGACAATATTCCATGACATCTCGAGGATTTAAAACATCAAACTCCACAACTTCAACGCTTTTGGATGCAAGATATTGCTGAAATTTTTTCCTTGCACCTCTTTGGGTGGCAACAATTGTGCGGACATCAGATACATCCCATAAGTTCGCAACTTCAGGAAGATTAAGTGATTGAGACATTACTATCCTTACTGGACAGTGTCCTCCTCCATGTCTTGCAGTTAGACGTGGGTCTGAGAGACAAATATAAAAAGGCGGCAGTGTAACAAGAGTAGCTTAAGCAGATAAACTGACCCTAAGGATACAAAAAATAGAGAGAGAGAGAGAGAGAGAGCACTTGCAAAGCAGAGCCAAGCTTCAAATGTGAAACGTACCATCACGACGTACAGTATTTCCTCCTACAACAATGGCATCACTTCTGCCCCTCAACTCAAATACACGACATCTAGAGAGTTTGCTGCTTATCCATGATGCATGCCCACTGCTGCACGCAATTTTTCCTGCAATCAGTCGTGAAATAGATCTTGTGTATAGAAGGTTAATGCACCTACCACTTGTATTTCAAAATTAAAGAAAACCTGTACCAATATGTGAAATAAAAACCATTTATAGAATTACAAAAAATGCTCACCATCTAAGGTCATAGCATATTTAAGAACAGAGAAGGGAACTCGAGAAGACGCTCTAAATAATAATGGAGCATTGACTATCATACAAGACTTTAAAGCTTCCTACAATATTTCCTGTCAAGGAGTTAGAAACAGAACAACCAATAACACAATCATTCTAGTTCATTATATTACAAAAGAACCCAATGATTAAAAAAAGAAAAAGAACGAATCATTTTAGAGTTTGGGTGGCCAAGTCAGAGATAAGACTGCATTGTAGTCGGTGCATTTGAATGATCTATTTTGCACCAAAGGCTGTCCACATGATAAGGTGGCCATTCACCGCCCCCCTCAGAAGTATCATTATCTTGACTTCTGTGAGAAGTATCATTAAGAAGACCAAGAAACCAACTTGAAGTAACTTTTCTGATCACTTACTTGGCTCCATCTTTAAAATGCTTACTCAACTTCCACATGGCATACTACAAGGAAATATCCCAAATCCTTGAATTGTGGGTCTAAAATATCCATAAAACTCTGCAGGACCCTTTTTTTTTTTTGCCTCGGAATTTTAACCATAAACAACCTTGATGCTACGCAAGCACCAAGTTAATCACAAATCAAATATTTAAGAACTAACTGATGAATGTGATTCTGAGACATAATGATCCACAAAGCTAGCCATAATTTGTACAGAATGGATATGAATACATAGACACTACTTGTGAAAATAACAAGTTCTCACAATTTCAGAATGGGTGGAAACAGCCATGAGATTAGCCCACTTCTACATCCTCTCCGATTTCATTACAAACATCAACATGTAACCACTACTTTCACTGGCACAATTAAAGGAAGGCAATTCAAGTATTTTACCACCTCGAGCAGATTACTACGCAACTCCTCCCCAAGAACATCAACTTGAACACCTTCACTTCTTAATGCACGTATTGCATTCCCTCGGAGATGTTGCAAAGGATGTCTCAGCCCCACAACCACCCTTGAAATTCCTGCCTAATGAACAAGTTTTAGTGATCTGGCATGTAAAACAGGAAAACAAAGATTAAAACATATCACGAGTGTGGTACAAAATTCAAGCCATCTCAAATTAAAATGGGTTGACGTCCAGGGCTAGAAAGAGAGAAAAAAGAGCAAATGATAGTATGCTTTCCATAAAAGAGTATAAGAGAAATTTCATTCTCCAAGTATAACTGGAATGTGTGTGTGTGTGTGTACTTTATCAATTTGCCCTCAAAAACAATAATAATTTTTTTTGTTGAAAGACTGAAACAGGAGCAAGCTAGAGAGAGTGAGTGAAAATCAGATTATAACAGAGAGACAGGAAAACACCGAAGGAAAAGGTCATATTTTATTAGCAGCTACAACCAAGCACTTCGTGGGGTGGGGAAGGGGGGGTGTTGGTGCAGGCAGAAACCTTGATAAGCGAGGAGACAGCAGTATGGTCGCCGTGGCAATCGCCGGGTTCCAGGTTAAGAAATGCAGCGGCGCCCTTGCAAAGGTCTCCGGCAGCCTCAACGGCCTGCAACTCGGCGGGCTTGGTCCCCTGAGCATAGAGAAATCCCTCGCCCACCACATTCTCTCCCCGGGCAATGACGCAGCCGAAATTGGGGTGGGGAGACGAGAAGCCGGCGGACTTGTCAGCCAGCACCGCAGCGCGCCTTATATGTACGGCCTCGAGGCTGTGATGGTGGTCGTGATTGCTGCTGCGGCAGGCTTTTATCTGGGGCGCAACCCAAGCGGCATTCATGGATGCCATCGCCATCTATCTTCAATGCCCGCCTGCAACTCGCTCGAGGATGAGGAAGGGCTCGGTTATCAAGGGGACGTTTGGGAACATGGCCTGGGAAATGTGGGATTGGGAACATGGCTCGGGAAATGTCGGAGGAAAATGTGGTGGCACGATTTTGAGATTCATCATTTCACAACTAATCATTATATTTTTTTATTTTTATCTTTATATTTTAATTATTTTTTCTCTTAACTACCTTCCAACAAACCTATTTATTTTAACTTTATCCTTATTATTTCATATCAATCACACAATTTTCAAAATATTTCATTTTCTATTCCCACCAAATACTATATTTCCTACAACTTTCATATTTCCAAACATCACCCAAATCCTGATTGCTCCACTGCATTGCCAGCAAGGATTGAAGAAGCAGATGATCCGATAGTGGATGTGCATAGTGCTCGTGGATCTTTCGGTCCATCGCACATGATCTCGCACGTGCGAGGATAAGACATTAAAAATACGTCCTCACCTCTTAGGTTTAACCATTATTATATTTTGGACATTTTTTCAATAATTTATATTTATAAAAGGATAGTGAATCAATGGTCTATTGCTATAGTCCTGATCCAGTACGATCTGGTGTGAGCTCAACTAAAAAATCAAGAATAATATATATTTTGAAATTTAACAATCCAACTTCCAGTATTAAAGGATGCTAACATATTTGGTGAATTGCTTTAAAGATAAAAATTTCAAATGCTAAATCATGGCGGACCAAATCCATAGTCAAGTCGACTCACACACGCGACTTAAGTTAAGTCTATACATAAGTTGACCTTAAACTGCTACTTAAATTAAAAAAATGCAAGTCTTGAAGAGCAGACAATCGCCACTTCAGTTTGTGACTCGAACGAAGTTGATAGCTAAGTTGACTTAAGAAGTTTCGTGTTTTCACTGACTCAAAGTTGAATAAGTGAAGTCGCACCCTATGTTAATTTCACTCTAAGACTTAAGTCAAAGACCAAATCGACCCAAGTTTCTGACCTACATTTCTAAAGAGCCACATGAGTCTTCAAAGACTAAGTGTCAAATGTCCAGACGCACATCCAAGTCGACTTCGCTAAGCGATTTAGGTAAAATTCAAGATCAAGTTGACTCAAGTAAAAAGATTTGGAAGATTAAAGTTACAAGAGCAGAAGCTTTGAAGTTTAAAGATTCAAACGAAGAGTGAAGTCGAATAGTTGAGTTGACTTCGCTAGTGACTTAGGTGAAGTTCTAGAGCCAAGTCGACTTTGCAATTGTATATTCCTACTGACTAGACAGATTAAAAGCGAAGTTGCATCTGAAGTTAATTTTACATGCGACTTAGGTCAAGTCGAAGATGAAGTCAATTTAAGATAGAACTCCAGGAGTACTGCATTTTAGAGGAGAAGTGGAAAAGCTTCAATAAAAGTCACACTCCAAGTCATACTCTAAGTCAACTCTAGTATGCGACTTGGATGAAATAGCAATCGAAGTCGACTTCAACTGCAACTTACACTATAACGGTCCAAGAAATTCGAACGTTGATGCATTTAATGTACGCCACCTAGCTCCTAACATTCGAAATAACTCTATTATTTAAAGCATGTCAAGTAGAGCGAAGAAGGTTAGCTAGAACATTCATTAAACTTTCACCTTCCACTCATAAGTAAATCAAGTGATCATTAAAGTGCTTTAAAAGAAAAACTACGATATTCATTGCAAGTGTTGAATCTCTTCATCAATCTTAAGTCTTACAAGTTCTTCTCTGTGTAGAAATTGCTTTTACACAATCCATAAAGTATTAGAATTCTCTCTTAAATTCGTTCTCTTATAGTTCTACTTGGCTTGATATTGAAAACCAAGGCCAAATAAAGATAAGTAATCTACATCGTCTACTTGTGTTATGTTTGCAAAGGGCGAATGGAACTATAATCTAAAAAAGAACAAGGGCTTTATCTGTATATCTATTGATATAATACAACCCAAGATACAAAAATATGCTATTGAAATAGTGGAGTAAAAAAATTATCCCGTACTATCATAATTTCTTATGTCTGCTATTATTATTTTTTTTAATCTTTGAAGGTGTTAAGATACCAAAAAAAAAAAAAAAAATCAAAAAAACCCAATTCACTTCCTTTTTGAATTTTGCTACAAACTTGAGACCAACACGGTCAAAATTTAACCCGCCTGGACGAATGAGATAATGACTTTTTAATCATTTATTTAATTTGGAATCCAAATTTCATCTAAATTAGAGATTTATATTAGTCACTATCAGTTAGGATCCATGTCCTGCGCGGTTGCGGTGCAATAGGGGCTAAAATAATCATTTTTATTTCAATTTTTTTTATAATGTATAAGCCTCGCTTCTCTCCATAAAATTTGACCTTTCTTAGAATTTTTTGATATTTTTTTTATTTTTAAAAAAACAAAAAATAAGCCGGGCAGCGGTACGCATAATATGTTAATGACGTTTGGGAAAAGGAGCAATATGGGTATATAAAATATAAAGAGGAAAAAAGATTTTCATAAAAAAAAAAGAGGAAAAACGCTATATTTTTAAATAAAAATTAAAAATAATGAAATATCTAGATAACTATGATGATGATAACAACTAAAAAATAGCATCACGGGTTGTGGAGATAAATAAATATAAAAGTGAATCATTTCCATCCCGTTTCCGTCTTCCAAACAGATCAGGAAATAATCCAATAGTTGATAGTATTGATGAAAAGTGAGAACCAAATACAGATTGTCCGATTTTTCAATATCTAAGAAGAAACTGATCTTGGCAAGCCTTCAGAATAGCAGTTGTGCAATTCTCAGAATCAATGCCTAACAACCCACAAAAGTATACTTTGCATAAATGAATGGCACCATTGAAATTTTTCATGCACATAAATGAGAAAATTGTTTTGCACTTGTTCACACTTCGATGATTCGGTGTAAAAATCCTGATATACAAGTTGAACTTACTAAAACCACAAACCAATTCTTTATTCAGTGTAAAATTGCATAACATCTATGCTAATCACTGTTTTGAATAGCGGTCAACAAGTGTCTTCGCTTTTTCGGGTGAAAAGAATCTTGCCTGCATCCAAGCATTCAAAATAGTTAAATCAATTTCATAGATACACATTGAAAATATTTTGATCTACTTGATACAGAAATCATGGAAGTCTGAAGAAGTGGAAAACAATTTCACATGGGGATGCCTGGATTGAAATCAAAATCAAAATAATTGATACTTACTGGGAAATGTTTAGAAAGTAAGATTTCACATAGCATTGAAAAATAAATGAATTATTTTATGATTGTTTGGGGAAACATGGAGTGACATTTTTCATGGTTGATACATCTCTGCGACATCCTAGCAAATTAGTTGAATCCACCCAATCCACAAAGTTTTTTTTTTTTTTTTTTCTTCTTCTGAAGGTCAATCCACATAAAGTTGATGTTTCAACAAACAAGTGATTAAGGTTAATTTAGCATATTGAGTTCATAAAAACCATGATATACTTAAGGATAATGATTATTAAGGTTGACTTAGCATCTCGGTTTATTTATGATGATGATGCATTGGATGTTTCTTATAGGTGCATTTGTTGGTTGTTGCATCAACTCAACTATAACTTTTTTTTGGGCATGCAAATGTTTATTGGAGCACACATTAATGATTAATTTACTGTCTGACGTGGGTGCATGTAGAGTAGTTTGAGTGAGAGATCTAAGATTCAAATGTCGGGTAGAAGTAGTGGCCTTGCTATCTCGGGCCTAGATTACACTTCCATTGGGCAACACGGCCTAAGAAAAAATGAACAATTTATTACATGAATCTTGAAGGGCACGTTAGTTTCACTTTGATTAAAGGGCATGCTAGTTTTATATCTAGTATATCTAGAATGTCATCCATTTCAGTTAAAAGTTTTGAGAAAACTATAGGTGCTAAGAAATGAACGATGAGTTAGAATTTTGCACATTAGTGACCTAAATTCATCCAATTGATTTTTGGCTTAATTTTCAGTGATTCGTGTATCTGTTTGAGAGAAGAAACAAAAAAAAAAAAACAGATAATGAAAAAAGGGTGTGTTTGAAAAGTGATAACATTTGTGTACGAAAAAATTTTTTATATAAAAGTTTTTAAATTAAAAAAAATGATGTGATATGGTAGGGGTAATGATGAAAAGTAAAGAAGATAAAGTTAAATATGTGATATGAAAAATCTCAAAAAATACATACACATATCCAAAAATGGTAAAATTTAATTTCTATATGTTAAATAACTTAGATAAAATAAGTGTATGAAGAAAAAAGAAAAAAAAAATTGTTATAAATAAGTTTTTTGAGGTAGGCTAAAACAGAATATTTGCTTAGCCCAGGCTAACAGGATTATTCCTCAAAGTTAAAATAGATAGATAGGTTATATGTGTGGGTGATTGTGTAAAAATGATTGAACAGTAAGGTAGTTGATAGAAAAATGTGAAAAAATTATTAAAAATAGGATAATCATGGAGAGTGAAAATTTTAGATTGACAATTTTTGCACTTACCAAACACATCGATAATGAAAAGATGTCCCATCAATCAAAGCAAAACTAAATGAGTAGATAGGAAACAAATAAACTCATTTCACATACTTGAATGAACATTCTCTCTGCATCTCCAACATTACCATTTTCTTTCAAAATAATACCCTACAAAAAAAAAAAAAAAAAAAATCAAATTTGACAAGAAGTATGATCCACACTTGATGATAGTGAACAGAAGTGGAAAAGCCTAAAAGATCATCCTACTGGGGGCATGTGTGCATATATATAAGAAGGAATGTAAGATGAGGAATAGCACATAAACATGCATCAAAAATTGTTTGAGAGCACGATAGCTTTATTCGAGCCAGATCGAACCAACTAGTATGACCATGTCACTTTTCCCCCATCTGATTCAGCATTGGCTCAGGATTCATCTAGAAAACCCAACGGAACGGATAAACCAGTTGTTTGGTACATAAAGTTCAGGGTAGTTTCCCTTAATGGCTTCGCATTATACACTAACCAGAACTCATGGATAAGCCTGATCTTCAGGCGTCGAAAAGAGGCGCTTTTGATGAGTGAAAAGGACACAAATAAATCATCCAGGGATTGTAGACCCCTTCAACAGAATTACTTTGATTGTTGTCTTTTGTAAGAATCTATGGAACTTCAGAGTATTGATCTCTTATTATTAAATCACTGCACTAACATTTTGCTGTTGAAAGTAAGCAAAAACTTGCTGCTGAGAACTAAGACTCTGACATTACTACATATTTTCAAAACTTCTAGAATGTACCTTCTCTAACAAAAATATTTATGGTTGTATAACCTTGTTCAACAACAGCATCCAACTTTAACATTTGAATTACTTAAATCATTGTTCCCTAGCTATTCATGACATTTGCAGGTCCAGAAAAAATGGACCAAGAATTCTTTCCTTCCCCTTTCTTTCTAAGCTTTTTGAAGTATCACTTGGACACAGGAGGATGACATCGGATGTTTGTCTGCAGCCTGGTGTGAATATCCTATGGAATTTAGGCTGTGGAAGTGCAATGGGATGAGTTTTTGGACTCCCATGCATCATTGAGTACAAATCAAATGAAAATGTCAACATGATACTTGGATGATCAAGACAGCAACAATTCACGAAGCAGAATATTGGAAAGTTGATATACGAGAAGTGTATGGATGCAGTGCAACCGCCAAACATAGTTCTTCTAGATCTAACATATTCAACATTATCATCAAACATTTTACACCAAGTAATTAAACTACTAAACCATTATTGTCGTAGGCCTGCGCCAACCTAGAACAAGCACCCTGATCCTGAGAGGCACATTGCTTCCATTTTTTCGTTTTTCATTTCTTTTTTTTTTTCTTTTATCAACACTGAAAGACAGAAAGGCTAGTAAAAAGCATGTCAAGATTACAGGCCCATACATTTCAAGTATATTTTGGCCACTACAATTATGGTTCACGACCATCTATTTATTCCCTAAGCTTGAGCAAGTCCAACTTCTACTAGAGTGGTGCTTTTGAATGTGGAAAGTTATACATCATAAACTCCCTAAATTAATAGACATTCAAGATGAATTGCACCTTTGCTAAATAACCTCGAAAATCATCTGGATACATAGAGATGAGCCTATCATACACAGATACAGCATCGCTGACATGCCCCCAGTCAGAGTAGGCCTTTCCAAGAAGCAACTCAACCTGAAAGAAACCTCAATGTTCTCAAGTGAATTCACATCCACAATGGAAAATAAGATGAATGGTTTGTGATGCCAAAGATCAGTCTATCAATTTTTAAGACATACATAATAGTCGTTTCTGAGTGCCATTTCAGAAAAATGAAATGAAAAGAAAAGAAAGTTCAATGCCAGATGACAGAGGTACATGCCCTTGTTTAATTCATAATATTGAATATGGGTAATGATCTAATGCACTCAGGCTGCATGGACCCCTCCATTTTCTTATTTAAAATTTTTTTCTAATCCAAACCACTTATTATCTTCATCCATATGTATTTATTCATGACGTCAAAAATTAATTGGAAACTTCTAATTTGTAAAAAAATTTACATTTTTTGAAATTGAATATATATGAATATTAAATTTGAAAATAACATATAGTATATGCATAGAATATATAGTTTCTAATCGAAGTTATTTTTGGCATCATGAATAAATACATATGGAAGAACATAATAAGTGGTTGGAACTTCAAAAAAATATATATATTGTTTTTAAATAAGAAAATGGAGAGGGTGCATCCTGGGTCCATTAGAGCAGTACCCATTCAGTAATACTCTCTTTTTCACTAGAATCTTATCTTATAATTTTTCAATATTAAATACACATTCTTAGCAAACTATGTGGTTCTGATATTTGGTAATGTTTGCTCACAATGATACACACTGTATACTGCAGCATTTTGCTGCACGGTGGATGATACGCAACCATCCAACCTAAAGTGTGATCCACAAAGAATTTGGACAATTCTATGACGCCCCACCTAAAGATGTTTATGGATAGAAAGTCCACATCCAAACATTTCATTCACTTAGATTTTACAAATTTAACAGTACAAGGAATTCAACAGTCACAGCAAGATGAGATGAATGTTTACAAGTGGTTAATCTAACATCCAGAGTAAGGACCATCACTTAAATGTTCACATCTTCAGTAAGGCTCAAATAATTCATGACAAATAATCCGATAAAATTATAGAAAAACTCTGGGACTGAAGCCACTAAAAAATGAACATAAGAAATACCATCGTTATCACATTTTTGGCTGAAATATGTCCAGTCAAAACTCAAACTAGAGATGTCTTAGCTAGTTTATAAAAGCCTGCTAGCCACAAAATTTTTTAAGTGAAAATATAGGAGATGTTGAAAACAACAGTAAAGCACTTGAATTGTACTACAGGAAATTGCTGACCATTGTCTATTGATTTACCATGCCAAGTAACCATGGAATATTTTCTAGACAAATTATGACAAAGGGCGTGTGTTATTTATGAACAATTGAAGTTCAGATGGTTTGTTAAGCTGGGAAAAGGAAGGGTGGTAAATCTTTAAATCTGGAAGACATGCTCAGTCATGCAAGTCATATTTTCTAAATGACAAATTAAGCACCATAATTTTCCTCATCCTAACCTTGTAGCATGATACTTTCTGACCAAAAAGACGTAAGAACACTAATTACTGGTTTTCAGAAGAAGGGAGCTATTTGGACTTTGAACATTCAAAAGGGTGGTCGGGGTATGTCAAACAGCATAAACTTCATTACAAAACATTTTGAGCAATGTAAGCTGGCTGAAATTTGCTTCATCAGGTTGTGCCTCATGACAGTGGGCCTCGGTGGCTTGGCGCAATGGTAAAGAGTTTCTGTTTTTGCAACCAGAAGTCACAACTTCGAGTCACCAGAAACAGCCTTTTTGTAAAACAATGGTAAGGCTGTGTATATCAACGCCACTCCCCAGACACCACAATGTGCAAAAGCTCTATGCATTGGGTCAGCCTTTTAAGCTGTCCTCATGTTCATTCCTTAAAACAAGCAACACTTGAAAGATGGATACTTTGAAGAAACTGGTATGCGCATAATGAAGACATCTTTCAATGTAAAAGCAAAAGAATAAAATCAATGATAGTGACTGTGTCCAACAACAAACAGAGTGAAAAAAAAAAACTGAATAAAATGGGAAATTATGTGGTCAAGGATAAAAATGTAGCCCTGGATACTCTTGTTAAACTTCATGACAAGTAAAAAAGTATTGAAGGTACCTGTATAGGATCAATCTTCTGTATCTCTTTCTTGTTTTTAGTATTACCGTCAGATTGCGCATTATGTTTGTCCAAGCTTCCAGAATTTAAGGCCTCACGAGAAGCCAAAAGTACTTGAACAGCCTGGCAATAACCTTGAACTTAAGTAGGCAGAAGCAGGTAACAATTAATGAGAGATTTCATGAATATAGGATATTCAACATGTTAGTCCTAACTCCGAACAAGATATTAGTCATAGGGTTTAAAAGAAACATATTTTATTGTTTAAAGGAATGCAGATCATAGAAGCCAGAATAGGATAAACCATGGCAACAATGACAAAGAAAAAGGCCTAGAAAAGGAAAGAAACAAAGGGATCGAATGAAATGAGAATTTATGCATACTTGTTTTGCATCATTATAATATATACATCCTTATCAGTAACTTTCTTAAAATAGAATGCACATTTTAAGATCAAACACTAAGGCAACTTACTTTTTGTAATTGATTTTGTGAACAATTTGTCTTCTGCAACATGTCCTAACGCTCTAATGCCATGTCTTTGTTCTTTCCCTATGTTTTCCACCAAAACAGTAACCATCTAATTTTTTTACTTTTCAATCATCTCTTTTCTTTTTCTTTTTCTTGTTTTTTCTTTTTTTGCTGAAGTTTAAATTCCATTTTTCTTTACTGCAGACAACCCGATAAGGAACTCTTAATTTATCTGGGCAGATGTACAATCACTTTTTCAACAAGCAATCCTGAAGCCAAACGAAGATACATTCAAACAACTAAATCCAAATTATGAGGTCAAAAGATTCAGAACAGCATCTTAGAGTCTACAGGACAAACCTCATCTGGCTTCTTAGCAGCTAGCAATGCATTTGTAAGGCCACGTAGAATTTCCAGGTTAATACTTTCAGCAGCCTGTAAGAAATAAAGAAGAAATCAGCCATTATTCGTTTAAAGAAATTGTTCAGTCGCTCAGTGTTAATAATAGAACACTGAAACAACTTCTAAAAGGTCGTAAAAACAGTAATAGAAATTTTTAAACTTTTCCCATTATTTTTTTTATCTTATGACAGCCTTTTGTGGTCTTCTTTTTTTGGGAATTATTATTCATTAGATGTACATTTGAAGAGAAAATCTAAGAGGACAATCAACCAGCATTTGATTATGTATCAACGAAATACTAACTGATGCAGAATTCTTGTAGGCAACAGCGCTTCCATCATAATCCTTTAGCTCAAATTTAATGTCTCCCAGTAAACGATATGCCTCTGAGTCCCCAGGTCTTTCCTGAGAACCAAAAGGAAAATTTTCAACTCTAATTATAAAACAGAGATCTTTCCAAATGTCCAGTTCCCAGATGCTTGTATGCCAGGAATTATGAAAAGAACATAAATCAATGTTGACCTGGATAAGCTTCTCCAGTAAGGAGGTTGCTTTAGTATTTTCCCCTAATTCTGCCAAGGTCACAGCAGCACCCTGCAAAAGCATTCAAGAGGGAAAAAATGTGTGCAAATAAATATAAAAAGGTAGCATATATTCCTTCAAATAGTGTATCTGACTAGAAGTAACATCCACGATATTATGGGAAAGGGAAATCTAGAAAAATATCTAACACATATCATTCCGAAGCAATTAGTTTCAGCAGAGTAATAATCTTAATAGGATAATGTTAGTAAAGTATATGATCTGGATAGATAAAAGTAATGTAATAGAACTGATGGAAACAAGCCAATTAGCAAGGAAGATTATGCTATAATAACATGATGCATTTCCAAATCACGTAAGTGATTCTTTGTCAATGCATAGATGAAAACAAACAGCAGCTATGATAAGAGTTCAATCATGGTGATGAAAGGATATGCTAGCCAAACTCAAGGTACCCACAATGCTTTGGGATAGTGGCATCATATGTCCATGTGCATTGGAAAAATACATTAAAGACACTACTAATGAGCAGAATCAATAAAATAATGTTGCAAACCCTCCTAAACCCTATCAATGAGCGACATTTATCAAATAAAGTTTAAAAGAAATAGAAATGCATACGAAATGCATATCTTGAACATAATACGAAAGTAGTTATGTTGGAGGAGAAAAAAATAGAGGGCAAGTTGGATAGGTGAGAATAATGTCAAGGGATAAGGTAGAGGAAAGTAAAATGAAAAAGACAGACTTGTTATCAATGGAAATAGAAGGATTTTATTTTTTTTAAAAAAAGGGCAGAGTAAGATAAATATCGCATCTGATGCCACCAAGTAAACATCCTCTGAATAAAACTAGTGACATAGAAAAAATAACAGGGCAATTCTTGTCAATTGACCTTCCATCAATATAAAGTACAAGAATCAAAATTTCCAGTTAATATAATATGCAAGGAACTGATAGGATATATTTAATGGTCCAAAAAAAAATAATGGATCAAGGAAATTACTACTTCACTCTAGAATTTAATGGTTACAATAACAGAATGGTCTACAAAGAATCATGTAGCTAAAGCCCAATTAGTTGCAAAGATTTCAAGATAGCAACCCTGACAATAACAGTGCTGAAGATAGTAATGATCAAGATGAAATTGTAAACTAAACTGCAAAGAGGCATACTGACCTCAATTGCTTCTTGATCCTTTGGGGACATCTTAAGTTTTTCCTCAAATTGTTGAAGCCTATTCTGGAACAGGAAGACAATCCATATGAATTAATTGAACCTTCTCAAAGGACTCCTTAATGCCCATTTGCAGGTTGACGTATTGATAAAATATCAAGAATTAGCAGAAACATCACTTGAAATTACCCATGAAAATAAAAGGGATACTAAAGATAGATGAGAAAAAGGAAATCTGTATGAACAATTAAGGATGAGAACATGTGATAGTTCAGCAACAATTTGAAAATCATGGTGCCCAGTCTCCTAGATCAAAACTAACGTGAATTTTTTCAGTTTTTCAAGTTTTTAAGGAAAAAGGATTTCACAATGCAAATGAATAGAAGAAAACCATCTGCCCATTCATCCAAAGTTCAAGCAACATTTCATTGGGGCTTTTCTTGCATGTCGTTTCTCTCACTGGATTGGGATCTCAATTGTGCTTCTTCCTTTTGGGAGAGTTCAGCCAAATTGCTGAACGTTCAATTGAGGCTTTTCTTGCATGTTGTTTCTCTCACTCAATTAATCACATTTTTCAAAAGTATAAACAATTGAAAATCATTTTTTAAAAAAATGAAAACGAAAAATGAATTAACTGGTTTCTTACTATGAAATGCTTCAATATACTTCTACCTGCAAAGTTGCTTTCTCCTCATCTGTAAGCTTCTTCTCAGCAGTTGTATTGTCACTGGGACCAAGACTAGAAATACAGAAAAGAGAAATAAGAGAGAGAGAGAGAGAGAGAGAGAGAGAGAGAGAGAGAGAGAGAGAGAGAGAGTCAGCCTTTAATTCCCAATTCTGGAATTTCATTTCAAAGTGAAGAGATGTCTAAGATTTAGGGATTTGAGACATGTTGCAGAGCATGGCATGGCACTTCATTGCCACTACAAATACACAGTAAAAGTAACAAACAAGAGGCAAGAAAAAAAATACCAGATATGAGAGTTGATACCTTCCAGAAGGAAGAAAGTCCCCAAATGCAAATACAAGACCGAAAACAACAACAGCCGCCCCAACTCCTACCTGTTCATCACTCAAGTTGAATTTGGGGCCCATGAAGAAAAATTATGAATGGAAAATTAAGGCTAGTCTATTTTTGAAAATAAAATTCATCACTGGTAACTATCACACCTTAGTACCAAAGCCAATGGAACTCTTGTCTGGTTCAACTGGTGCATCATAATCAATTGCTCCATAGGCTTTTCTCTCCTCTGCCTTTTTTTTCTCAACTGCACACCTGAGTGCTATAGAAATGACATCAAACAAAAGTGAAGTAACTCATTTTCTCAGTTACAAGTTAATTATATAATCATAATGGAAAAAAGGAAATTGATAAGCATCCCTGAAAATGAACAGAAAATCATAAACACAGAACGTCTTTGCTAAGTACAAAGGTGAAGTTTAATTAGGTATAGCAGAGGTATTCGCTGAACTAAAACAGCAATCTGAAGATTCGCTAATCAAATGATCATTGCTCATTGCCCAAAAAAGAGCACAACAGAAACAAAGTTTTTCCTCTAATAGGCTAGTGAAAGACAGATACCAACCAGCAAGGCTCTTATCTAGGTTACAATTCTCGCGGGTAGACATATTTAGTCAATCCAAGCCCTTCCATGTTTCTAGAGTGGCAATCCAATTAGGAGAAAGCCCAAGTGTTACGTCATAGCAAAATCCAAAACCCAAATGTTACTTGGCTCAGACCACTCAAGCATAGCTCTAAGTACATGCCCCATTACATGAAAGTTGGTAACAGTATATTTCAGTTGGACCTAGAAGGTTATACATTTTATAATTTTAATTATTTAAACAATTTACAATTAATGCATCTCACCCAAAATTCGGCTACCTAACCCCCTCCCAAACATAAAAAATTTGAACAAAGCTTTATGATAAAGCAAGCAAAATATAACTACATGTTCGAACCAGAAATATTACACCATGCACCAACATTTAATTACCCAATGAAGGAGAATGGGTGCAAAACCTTATTTTCTTATATATTTTTTTGAAAATATTTTTTATAAGATTGTTAATATAGTTGTATTCAATCTATAAGCTAAATTTTACCATTTTTGAATGTGTATATATATATATCTTTTTAATTTTTTTAAAAACAAGGGTACTTTAGCCAGTTTTAAGTGACTAAAATACCTCTGTTTTTAAAAAATCAAAAATATATATTTAGATATCTCCAAAAATTGTAAAATTTAATACATAAGTTAAATATAACTATATTAACAATCTTATAAAAAAATTTCAAAAAAATATTAAAAAATGAGGTTTTGCACCTTGGTACATTGAAACATTCTCATGGAAATATGACCATGATCCATGAATAAACAAATACATTTATATATAATTTAGGTCCAACTTCTATGTAACCCAAGATCACACTAAAATTTTTCTTTTGACCCATGGATGGGATCCATTTTGATGATGGAATTAAAAACCAACCGTTCACATTGTTTAACATTATTAGTCTTATTGTTCAATAAAAAATCATCTTGATTAAAGATATAGATGTACCACGTTTGCTTTAAAATATATATATGCTCATGTGTAAATTAGGAAAAACATTTAGATCCATTCACAAATATGTATATAACATAATCATTTACGCACAAATGATGTTTTAGACTACTTAGATGTTGAAAATGTAACTTTGAAATTGATATATAAATCAAAAAAAATTATTACGTTCATTTTTACACATTTTTAAGATGAGACCCTTGCACATAGTTGATTTACAAGAAGCTTGGTCTCCTGATAAATAAATGATTATAAATGTCATGCGCAAAGTGGATTTTACATCATCATTACAGTAGGCCAAAATGGATGGGATTACACAAAAAACTTTGGTGTAACCTAGTTACATAGAAGGAAAGCCCTATAGGTTATAGACATAAATATTTTTTTTTTTTGGTTATGATTGAGGGATATTATTAGATTGTTTAAGGAGAATGAAGAAATATGAGGGACGTTGGGGGAATTAAAGATAAACTTACCCAAATTGCCAACAATTCAAGAATTTAGCAGCGGTAATTTGCAAGGAAAAGAAAATTATCAGTTATCTCCAATATTATTAATAAATTGAGAAAACATCCCTAATAATATTTTTGATATGACTTACAATAAACAAAAAAGATATTGATTTATTTCTTATATGATACTTTATGGGCACAAGAAACAAATCATTGTGTCTATATCCAGCTCCAGGACCAGCAGGATCAACAGCCACAATGGAGGTTGTGAAGTGAGAAAGATAACAAATTGAGGAGAGATCAGACGTATCAGAGAAATTTAAGTGGAATTATGTACAGATCATAAAAATTGAAGGTTAGATTGAAGAGTCGTGTAATTTTCTAGAAGCCTGCAGAACAAATAATCATCAACATGGAAAACCTTGCATCATGATAAAGAACTAATCTAGGTGCTGTCTAAACCAACCCCTTTTGAGTCTCCACATACATTGCATGTGCCATGACAACTACTTAGCAGATGACTAGTTGGGAAGTATTACAGAGCAAAGCCCATATGGATTTCATTAGAGTCTGATCGATATATACCCCAAAATATATATATACACACACACACACACACACATTGTGTTGGGAAGTGGAAATACGAAACTGAGAACAAAGTGCCAGTAGCAAGGCCATAGATACATTTATAGAGCCCCTGCTAAGAATTACACACATGCATTCAAGAAAAACAATATATAGAGATGAATAATAATAATTTCAATACAGACACACCTCCTAACTGCTTCTAATCGGTCCTCGAATTGTTGATCTGATGCTTCATTGCCAGATTTTCCACCCGAAACACCAGCTAGTCCAGGTGCCTCTGCAGAGAATAGGCATTGTAGTTCAAGCTATGATCTATTTATCTGCTACAGAATACAGAAAGAACGTCATAATCATCAGCTGATACAGAGATAATTCCCTCAAAAAAAAAAAAAATTTGGGAGGGGAGACAAAAGGAGATCAACTTGAAATTTTGACAAAACAACAAGAAATACTGATGATTGTTGTTATTTAGGGCCTTAGGAAGTGGAGGATAGGGAAGGGAAAAACAGAGTACAGAGAGAAAGCGAGAGAGGAGTGCAATCTCTTCTTCATAAAACTAAATTTTGCTCAAGAAAGAGTGTAACTATGTCCCTGAGAGTTCTTCTCTGAACACATTAACCTCTTAATTTTCAAATTGAACAACTGGAAAATGTCTCCTGAAACCAAATAATTTCAAACAAAATAACAATCAATCTGAATACACATCATTCGAACATGTTGAACCAGCTTACTTGAAATATTAGTGGGAACATTCTAATCAAGATACATTTTCCAACAGGTCAATGGAAAAGTTGAAGGAAGAGTTGACAAACAAGTCCATAGCGACTCCGCAAATATCGTTCATCATTCAACAAGCTAACAATGGATGCAATTTATTCAAATATATTACCACAGCATCATGCAGGCTTTATCCCACGTGGACACACATGAGAACATGCAAGTAAGGACAGATGCAAGCATGCAGGTAAGTGTACATGGTAATTCTAAATCAAACTAATCAATACTTCAACCACAGGTTGCAATAAATTATGAGGAACACATAACAAACTAACTACATCATTGATGAATGAGCAACGAAAGAAAGTATGGAAAGGATAACTCAGAACTACTGATACACTTACGGCTAACTACTGTATCAGATTTCCGAACAGCTGACTTTCTGCAACAAATATAAGATAAAAATAAAATTAAAGCTTTTACAAAAAAGAAATTATGGAACCAGGGCATAGCCCCATTGGTTCACGCCATCTTGTGCGTGCAAAACAACCGAATCCAGAGGGAGTGGTGTCCTCATGCATTGTAATCAAAAAAAAAAAAAAAAAAACTATGACATCTCAAAAGAAAAGGGAAAAGAATCAAAAAACCAGAGATAAATACACAGTCAAAAATGAAGGTTTCTAATTCAAATAGATCAATCAACTATACTCTTGAGTAATGATACGTAAAATAATAGTCAAGCCATCAATTCATGGTGTGGGCAAAGCATAACGAAGCCCATAGCACACTGCTGTTAATAATTTCTTACTCAACAAAGAGCGCAAAAAATAACATCAACACTGAGCCATGCATTGTAGTTGACGAGGCATAAGATTCAGCCATGATTATTTTGTTCACTTCAAGATGAACCTTCAATATCCAATGGAATAAAATCAGTGGAACACCGGGGGTACTTTATGATGTCAATCTCACGGTTAAAAACCCTTTAAATGGAAGATCCTGAATGTACAGAGATACGCAGCACCCACATCCAAAAAGGGGAATGACCATCACAGCACCAGCACCCACAAGACAATGACAATCAAATCTCCAGCTACTAGAGATAATTACAAGGATCAGCAAAACTTGTGAACAACTATGAAAAGTGAAGGCTCCATACTTCATCAATAATAAGAGACAGAATGATAATAAAAGCACAAATAAAGATTTTGATCAAGTGCAATTTACAGAGACTTTTTACAAAGAAATGTTTGAGTCCATCCCTGTAACTACTACCTCCAGTAATAGACTAGTGAAGAGCAGCAAATTAATTTCAAAAGCTAGAATCATAATGCACCGCAACGAACCACAGATCAGAACTATTTATAGGAATGCAATAGACGGAGAAATAATTCATTGGCGACAACAATACTTCAAACTAATAATAAAAAATTAACAATCAGAACCAAATTGATGCATGGGTCACAGGAAATGCAGAAAGCATTTTGAAAAGATAGGTATGACGCATGTGGCAAAACATGATGCACCGCAACATGTGGATATGCATCAACAGTGGCAAAATGGAATATCTAAATTCAGTGCCTAGCTATGTCTAGCGATTTCTGATATTTCCAACAGAAATTGATTCCAACAGACGTGTGTATTGCAATAATTGGTCTAAAAACTGAAGTTCTTATGAACCTGATGAAAGTAGAAGGAAATATTTCAAATTTGTCTATTCTAGGCGCAAAAATCTTGTGAAGGGGAAATAATTCTATGATATTTTAGAAAGATTTTATTGCGATATTTTGTTCTATCTTTGGAAGATATTAGAAGATTTCCAAGGATATTTTAGAATCTATTTAAAATAAGCCTGTATCTATTTCAAGTTTACTTCCTTAAGAAATTCACTTAAAATATACAATTTCTTTTTCTAAAAAGATTTCATCTTTAATAATTGTGCTAACATTAGGTGGTATGTTCACCTATAAATACAACCCTTAAAAGCTCTAAGGAGCATCGGTTTTAAGATTTATAAAATTGTTCTCTAATTCTTCTTTTGGTTGTTCTTATTCTTCTCTCCTTCTTCTTCTATTCTTTCTACCTTTTTCTTCTCTTCTCATCTCTAAAGGTTCCTTCTTCTATCTTCTCCCTTCTTCTCTACCCATCCTACATCGGAACCTCTGACAAGTCTTCCCAAATTTTGAGCATGAGATATTTGACTGTTTAATATGGTAATAGTTGATGAGCTTCACTTCTATAGAACCAGGTTATATAGAATCAAAGCCATATAACGCATTCAAAATTTGAGATTTAGATCCTTGATGGAAAATCTAATTCTTTCATTGTATTTAACACCATTTGTTTAAGTAAAAGACCAAGTTTTATCCAAATCAAGTATGTATATGGGCTACATTTGTTAAAAAATATATTTTTTTCATGTGTAAATTATGAAAAATACTTCAATTTACATATGTATTAGAATGTGATAATACTTTATAAAAATATCCATGTAGGAACGATATTTTAGACGGTTTAGATGTTGAAAATACAACTTTAAAATTAATATTTAACATTAAACCATTTTATTACATCGATTTTCAATAGGGCCCATGCACAGTAATATTAGATAAATGAGAATCTTTGAGATGCTATAAATGATATTAAGGGTGTGTTTGGGAATAGATAAAATTTTTGATGAAAAATTTTATAGAGTAAAAGTTGTAAAATGATGTGATGTGATAACGGTAATAATGAGAAGTAAAAAGAACAAAGTTAAAATAGATAGGTTGATTGTGTGGGTAATTGTATAGAAATGATTGAAAAATAGGATAGTTGTATAGAAAAATATGAATAAATGATTAAAAAATAGAGTAGTTATGGAGAGTGAAAAGTTTTAGATTGAAAAGTTTTGACCTGAAATTTTTTGAACATTGTCAAACACACCCTAAATACAATAGATGGAATGGATTTTCCATTAACCATCAGATGTTAAAAATGGAGGGTGTTACATAGAAAAAGAGTTTCGTAGAAGCGGGACCTATAATTGAATTGCATAACTGATATTTCAAACATTATTGAAATGAAATAAAATAAGTACTTAGTTTTCTTTTCCTTTCACACTAACCAAGGCAAGCAGGCCTAAACAATATGAAGGATAAACAAGTAGAATAGGTTATTATGAGAGCATAAATACTTCTAGAGGGAATAACATATAAAGAGAATTATTCCTAAATATACAGAGCCCAGCAACACACAAATAACTATATACCTTTGCTGCAAGTCCTGTGAAGAATCCCCACTCTCTCTTGATGTGTCGGCGTTATTAGTCTGTCAATGAACATCTAGCTCTCTCAGTACACATAAACTTAAATTAACAATATTATAGACAATATGGTAAAACAACAGTTCATTAGGTTGTCCGAAGATGAAAGCTCTGGTGCAATAAAGACGAGGATGATGATGATGTTCCAAAGTAGCCTATTAACAGACTAGATGAGCCCCAGAGGGGCCTGACAACATTCAGATACCTTGTAAATATGCCATCAAACAACATTGACAAGGACAATCAATGTCAACAAATACTACAGGTAAGCCAATAAAAATACTCTAGAATGGATGAATAGTGTGAATTGCATACACTTGAACCCTTGAGCAAAAACAGACCAAAATTGCCTACTGAATACTGATTGGACAATTTTCCGTCAGTAACACATCTATGTACGTTTGAAAAAATTGCAGCAGAAGTCACGGAGAGATCCATTGCATTGCTATCAGCTCCAGTAATGGAACACTGGTTTAACTGAATTACAAAATGAAGTAGAACCACCTTTCTTTTTTACCTCAAGTTGAAGAATCTTGTTACCTTTTTCCCTTTAGTTTTCTATTTTAGTTTAAGTCCTCTTTTACGCTTTTAATTTGATTAAAAACGAAAAGAATAAAGACGAGAAGTAGGCTTTTGTACTGAAAGATGTCTAGGTAGTTAAAATATCAAACCGCATGTGGGGGGGGAAAAAAAGGTAAAAACTGTTCCACCCTTTTTGTATTCCCAAAGGGAGCCTAACAATAATTACAAATAAAAAAATTTACACATAAATAAACTCTAATTGAAGTGCAAAGCCTGGCCATGTTGTGCATCACACGTGGATTTAGACAACAAAGTCAAGAGTAACCGAAATTTTTCATTAGAAGCCAATCTAGAATTAATGTTCATCAAAGTCAAACCAAATTACTCAAACGTCCATTTGGGTACAGCAGTACTGGTTCGTCGGACTTCTTGCAAATAAGGTTGTCATATGGTTTATGTGAAGGAGTTTAGGTATGGAGATACGGAATGCAAAATGGGTGACCAAACGAACGCAATTTCACAAACATATATAAGAACATTCAATTCCAAACGGATAGGACGACAACCCAAATACCGTGTCTTTACTTGTAGGTCGCCTGCCAAAACCACGCCTTCCTTTTGAAGCCGAACAGCGAACGGAAGTTGCGTTGCGAGCCTGACAATTATAGCGGACATAGCGACCACGACCTTCCAACAAACCACTGCCCATGTTGCATACATCGCATATACTTCTCACCTGCATCGTCAACGAAGAAACGTTAGCATAATGCATTCATCAGCTGCGAGAAGATTAGATGGAAACGGAAAAAACGAACCGGCACAAGGAAGAAACAGGACGCCATGCTCGAGCACCACCTCCTCCTCCTCAGTGCCGAATGCCGACGCCGTTATTACTAGTATCTCTCCGACGGATTCGAGCAGTACTTCTCCACGACGAGTTAAAGCGAGCAGGACTCTTGAGCAGCAGGATGGAGTGACTGTAGCCGAGGCGGGGCCCACTTGCAAGTGCTATTGCCTGGAGGTCAGGGTAGTAGAGGTCTCTCGTGCAACTTGTGGTGCTCATCTACCGACCTTAATATGGCAGGGTATCGTATCAAATATTACCGTACGAGGTGGTTGCGAACTACTATCCGCCCTCTTAAATAGGGTAAAGTAAGTTGCCCAAAATCTATTCATATGAATATAATTATATATATAAGGAGTGTTTAATTTGGGGTAAAATTTTTGTTGAAAAGTTTTTGATTAAAAGTTGTCACATAGATAAAAAATGATGTGATATAATAGAGGTAATGATGAGGAATAAAAATAATAAAGTTAAAATAGATAGGTTAATTTCATGGGTAATTGTGTAGAAATGATTGAAAAGTAGAGTAGTTTGTATAGAAAAATGTGAAAAAATAATTAAAAATAGAGTGATTATGGAAGTGAAAAACTCGGATTGAAAAGTTTTGGCTGACATTTTTTTACCCAGACAAATACATCCATAATATATATTATATAGTATGTATTATGTTTTGTCGATGATATCTTGTATACATATCTATTTCAGTAAATTCATTTAAGGAATGTTTTATATGACTGCGATCCTGTGCTCCCGGGAGCATGCAGCACTCATACACCTATTTTTTTATTTTTTTCAAAATTTTTCATGAACTTGTTAACCTACGTGTATTTAACGTATATATCAATTTTTACCATTTTTCGAGGTTTTTAGATATTTATTTCGGATTTTTAAAAATCAGTGTCATTTTAGTAATTTAAAATTACCTAAAATGCCACTGATTTTAAAAAATCAAAAATAAATATCTAAAATACCCCAAAAATGGTAAAACTTTATACACATATTAAATACATATAGATTAACACTATTGTAAAAAAATGAAAAAAAAAATAATAAAAAATAGGTGTATGCGCCCGGGAGCATAGGATGGCAGTCCTGTTTTATAATATTTAAAATTGTGGACTTGTGAAAAATGGTGGAAAATGAAAAAGAGAATATTTTGAAAAATGTATGATTGATAGGAAATGTTAGAGGTATAGTTAGAATAAATAGGTTTGTTGTATGTAGTTGGTAGAGAAAATAATTAGAATGTAAGGGTATAAGTAGGAAAAATAGTATGATTAATAAAGCAATGATTGACCTTGGAAAAACCATGGTTCTCACACTCACACATTACCAAACGTGGTCCAAATTCAAATCAAACTTGTAACATATGAAATTATGGATTGTGAAATGAAATAATAAACTAGTTAGATTTTTATGTCATTGATATTTGAAAGTCTTTTGTAAATAAGTTTGTAAATTCTGATTATAATATACTAATAATTTTAATGTTGGATTGTAAAACTCTATACTTTATATTTTTTAAATAATAATGTAAATAATAACTTATTTACTTACGATTTTAAAATATAAATGAGTATTGCTTTGTATTATTTAAAATAACATAAAAATATTTTTGAAGAAATTATTATATTTGAGTATTAAATGAACCAATTTTTTAACAAAACCAGAATCAACCCTCTCGATAATGGGTAGAGTAGGGTACATTAAGAACCGAATCAAGAAATGGATAGGATAAGGTAGGTTTTCTTGCAAATAAAGTATGGGTATAGTAGACTACTATTCGAACCGAACCGACCCGACCCGAGTTGCACCATAGCTGAGACATGGGCAACGACGCATATTCTCACGTATTTGTAAAAAAGGACCTCGTAATTATTCTTAATTGTAAATTAATCTTGATATTGTTGTAATTATTTTAATAATCTGCACCGTGGATATTCAATTTCAAAGAGCCTATTACGGTGCTTCACAAATTTTGCTTTTTATTTCGGTTTTTCATTTAATCGGGATTATTTCCTTTTCGATTTTAATCTCGACATGGAACAAACGAGTGTATTAGATAAAGCAACAAGCCAGGTTAGCAAAATTGGGTTGGTATGTTCGTAACTTACAGGATAAGAATGGATGCAATCTGACATTTTACCAAAAGGAATTTTCTTATTATTTTTTACTGCTTTCCCATCTCATTTTTTTTTATTCTAATGGTGAAATGCTTTATAAAGTATATGTGTGTGCCAATAAATCCAAGCATCTTTTCTTTTCTAATTTACAAATGAATATATCAACTTTTTAGCAAATATAGCCCATGCACATTTTTGTTTTAGATGAAATTTGATCTGCTAGTAAAACAAATAATATTAAATATAAATATAACGAATGGATTGAATTTTATATCAATCATCAACATTTAAAAAATAAAAACGAAATCTCTTCCATATAATTCGGTTAAACAAAAGCATGACCCAATATATATATACAGAGACACAGAGATGATCCTGTGTAGATGAACTGCACCATAATTACAGTGCAGTTTATTGCAAAATAAATTTTACATATATTAAAATATAATAAACATTATACACTCGTTTATCCATATAAAAACATATTTTAAATGATTTAGATATTAAAAATATCACTTTCAACTTGATATTTACATCAAACAATTTTATTATGTTAATTTTGTAACATTTTAAAATGCGGCCTATACATATGTTTAATTTAGATGAAAATTAATATGTTAATAAAGTGAATAATTTTAAATACCATAGGTGTGATAGATTTTTTATTTATAATCGAGTGAGCCCTATAGTATATGAATTGTACGATCTAGTTGCATGCATTGAATCAAAATTCATATATTTAGAGAAAGAGAGAACTTACAGTAACTTATAGTATGGTTGGCTCAAAATGAGTCATTCACGCATTTAAATATATTAATATTTTATACAACTATTTATTCATATATACATTATATCTTAGATTGTTTACATGTTGAAAAAATAATTTTAGATTATCATTTGCATCAAAATTATTTTATTATATTAATTTTGTACTACTTTCAGATGAGCTATACATATTCAATTTGGATGAAAATTGATATATTAATAAAAAAAATTCAATTCTAAATATAATTGATGGAATAAATATATATTTTACGATCATATGAGTCAAATGTAACATAAGTTACGGTACATTTACATGCGCTAGATATTTTCTCTCACCCTCACATTGTGTATATGTGAACAAGTCAAAATTTTTACCTATGGTACAAAAACCAGCCCTAACCACTATGAATGCAACTCATGGGAAGTTTCCATGAGTTAATCAATCGGGCAACCTAAAATGGGCAAATAAGTTCCATCTTTTTTTACTCGTACGGTAGGATAAATTTCAAGTAAAAAAAAAAATCTTATGTAAGAAGAGTAAGGTGGCGTTCCAAGTTTTATGCACCCAAAACAACCCAAATTACTAATATATATTCAAAATTATTTTTATAAAATACATTAGATTTTTTAAGATATAAAAGGTGTGTTTGACAACCATTAAAACTTTTCACCCCTTGGGGTATGTTTAAGAAGTGATAAAATACCCGGGGAAATTTGGGTAGGGTCGGTTCCAGGTGACGGGTACCCGGAACCGACCCGGATTGCATAAGATATATATAGTTATATTCATTTCATTCGGGCTGCCCTAAACCCCTTCCATTTTTCCAACCCTCGATCGCTGCCGCTGCCTCCATGCCTCGCTCGACATCTCTCTTCTCGGCGACGTCGATTGCTCTCTGCAACGAGACCGCAGGCTAGATCTGCCGTTGGAAGGTGCTTTCTCTTTTCATCTGGTATTCCAGATTTTTTACTCTGATAGGAGCAGAATTGTGGAGTCGATTACGTCTGTACATCCAAGTTTCGTTTTAGGAATATGCATTCTATGTTTGTTCTCTTTTCGCTTGATTGCTAAGACTCTACAAGGCCTCATTGGAAGGAATCTTGTGGAGGTTTGTAACATGTACAGACCTGTCCCTGCAGCTTCCACCCGTGGTGGGATGCCCACCGACAGCATAGATTATGTCGTGACGCTTGATCAAGTTCCTCGGTGGAACGATGCAGACCAGAAATCTTCTTTGCTGTATGAGAGTGAGGATCCTTCATCCAACTCGTTTTTCTTTGATCCCTCACATCTGCTTCTGGAGCTGAGGGTGGTTTAGATGGGGTGGTATCGAGGTTTCCTGTTGACCATGAAATCAATTTAAAGATATATCTTTGGCGTGGTGACCCCTGGAATCTTGAGGTTGATGTTGTGGTTAACTCAACGAATGAGGTGAGCCACCTCTAGTCCAAAGGTTATTTGAGCTACATGTAATTTGTAGCAGTAGTTTGTGAATGCTAGAAATTGGCTGGAGAGTTCTGTTCTCTATGGAGATTTACAGATTAGTTTGTGAAAGCATGCTTGGGTTTAATGGCTAATCTGATGCAGAAGACTAATCAGTATGGAATCCTTTTTTTTTTTAATTGTAGAATTTGGATGAAGCTCACAGTAGCACAGGTTTGCATGTTGCTGCTGGACCGGGTCTTGCTGAAGAATGCGCAACACTGGTAAGTTTCACCTGTTGATGTAATGTCTCTTGGTTCACTTTTATTATATGAGCAGCAGATGCATGTGTTTCATTACATTATTTGGGTATCACATTGATCTACAGGGTGGATGTAGAACTGGAATGGCAAAAGTTACAAACGCTTATGATCTCCCAACTAGGTTGGTATTTGAATTCCCTTTTTACGCAATGTATTGAATTTTAAAAACGGGTACATTTTGCATTATCCTTTTAGTACGCTAATTGTGCTTCATGGAAGCAATGAGATAATTTGTACGTTCAGAAGTAATGGAATTTAGTTATGTAACTTCATGTTCAAAATCCAATTTAATCTAATCCACAGATTGAATATAATGATGAATGGATGCATGACGTTTTTAGGAACCGATTTGGAACCGAACCGGAACCGACCCGCACCTGAAAAAATTGGGTAGGGTAGACTCCGGACCGACCCGGCCTAAAATAAGGTAGGGTAGACGTTTTTAAAAAATGAGTAAGGGTAGGTTCCATCCCTACCCGGGGGTACCCGGACCGACTTGCACCCCTAAAGTCCAACCCTTCAAGTGGCCCAAGGCCCATGATCCCACATCAAGCTCAAGCTCATGGACCAAGTCCATAACCCCAAGTGGCCCAAAGCCCACTCCAACACCTATAAAAGGAGGTGCATCCCCCCTCCTCAAGACACTTGGAGAGGCATCCCAGAGGGGAGGACGGGAGTTTGCAGCAACATCCCGGTGTCCCGGTTTTCCCGCTCTACGAGCTCCAAGCTTTTCTTCCACGCCCCCTTTTCTATCTCTCCCATTCTCTCAAGTCTTTCATTTTCCCCCTTTCATGTCTTGTAAACCGCCTCGGGTTGGCAGATTTTGCCATATTTGCTTCAATTCGAAGGCCAGAACCCGGACTCTGTACGACTAGTGTCTTATTTCATTAAACAGGGGTTGATCTCCCTTTAAAGATCAGTGGCGACTCCGTTTTTTCTTTATTTTTGCGTGCGTGTTTGAGTTAACGCCCGGGCAAGGTGGGTGCACGCGGGTCCACAAATTCCAGCATAATACGTTGTTGTTATGTTGTCGGATTTGTGACTTGATCTGTGTATGGAAAGTCCCGTCTTAGCCATTATGCCGCCGAATCCACGAAAAAATGCCCATATGTCAAACTACCTAAAAACTGCTAATCCTAACACATTTTATTCCATGTGAATACAGGAAAATCGAGCCCACGCTGCTGTCTCGGAGGCGTTGAAAACCCATCCGGCACAGCCCTGATTTTCAAGGCGAGGAGAAACTATTCCGAGCTCATCGTAGTGCTCGCGGCAGGTGCTACAGCTTGGCGACTCCACTGGGGACGGCGTTGCTGGTCTACATCAGACACAAGGGGGACAGAAACCTGAAGATCGGAGCTTCTTCATCGCTGAACAGCGAGTTGCAGATGCATTTCCGTCTTCCGGTAGCGAGTTCTAGCATTTCTGCCCAAATCACGCAGAAACCTGATAAGTTTTTAGGTCCAGAGGCGTTCAGCTCATAAACTAGAAAGAGCTCGTAAATGGGGTAAACCATCGCATATTAACTCGTAACTGTCCAGACATATAAAATGAGCCTAAAGGAACGACCTCCAGCAAATACGAAATCGACTAATACTAAGTAAAAATACGGCATAAAAATTACGCCTTTTTCATAACCTGGGTATTTTCTGGTCACACTTTCAGAAACGCTTCAAGCAAACTGGTCTTCCCTCCAGAAACTCTTCAAGTGAACTGGTCATTCTTCCAAAAACGTTTCAAGAGAACTGGTCCTGTTTTCATAAATGCTTCAAGCGAACTGGTCACTTTTCCAGAGGTGCCTCAGGCAAACAGAACCCGCAAATCCCGAACATTTTTATGCGTGGAACTTAAAACAAACCCGCGAATCCCGAACACTTTTACGGGTGGAACTTAAAACAAACTTGCGAATCCCAAACATTTTTACGTGTGGAACTTAGAACAAATAAAATTTGCAAAGAACACAAAAGGATCTGGATTTGCAAGCATCCATCCAAAGGTTGATCTCTTTATTATTTGTTTACAAGTGCTAACCATTTTCATTGATTGCTCAGGTTTTCACCATAGCTTGAAGGGAGAACAGGTCGGTCACAGATCGAAGCCCCATTGTTATCAGATCGAGAGCAGCTAGGATGGAGTCCGAGCAATCCTCACTGCATGAAGAACGGGATCACCAACTCGAACAATCCATTGAAGCTTATATGGCGGCCATGGACAAGAGGATGCAAAAGTTGGAAGAAACCCTGTCAAACATGAGGCAACCTCTAATTGGTGGCCAGAATACGGCTACACCACCATTTTGTTCTCAAAACCCGAACACGGAACAAGACGGAAGACTTCAACAATCTTCCCACAAATCACGGAATGATCACTATAAAGAAGAGGAGTTGGTCTTAGAACAAGGCCGTAATGAAATCCAAGACCTCAAGAACTAACTTCAGAACGAACTAAAAAAAATGGATGAGCAAATCCGACAACATCAAGGGGAGGGCTTACCCTCGGCCAAAATCGAAGACTTATGCCCATTCCCCGACACCAAGCTACCCGAGAAGTTCGAGATACCGGCTCTACTCGCGTATGAAGGAGACTCATGCCCGAGGGCTCATCTCAAAGCCTTTTGTGGCATCCTATACCCTTTGGTGAAAAGCGAAGAAGTCTTGATTAGGCTATTCCAACATAGCCTAAAGAAGGACGCCTTGGAGTGGTACACATCACTGGATTGTTGGTTGATCAAAACATGGGAGCAACTCTCCTTGGCCTTCATGGACCGCTTCTCTTACAAGCCAAACATGGCTCCCAAAAGGGCCGATCTCGAAGCGCTAAAACAAAAAGGGGATGAAACATTCTCCGAGTACGTGGCTAGATGGCGGGCATTGGCGGCAAAAATAAAGAGTGTGTTGCCTTTGAATGAGCAAATCTTCATAATCATCAACTCAGTACACCCGAGCATCTCGGGATACCTCATCTCTCACCCTTATGTCAACTTCACTTAACTCCTCCAAGCCAGGGACCAAGTGGAGGCAGGAATCAGACATGACACCTTCTCCCATGGCCACAACAAGGAAATGTAATTCATCTTGAACATGCAAGACAGACATCTCAAATAGCTGACAACGGCATGGAAGTCAATTTTGTCAAGGGTAATGCCAAAACCTTTGACCCTTCTATTTTCATAAAGTCCAACCTCATAATGCTCCTATCATTTTACAAGGCTGAAATGCCAACTCTGTTGTCCTTAAAAGAAAACATGTTGAGCCTATTATTTTATTGGGAAAACCTGTCAAGTCTATGCAAGAGAATCCTATTTTGCATAAATCCCCTGTTGTTCAAAGAACATCCTCCAATACTTTTCCTATAAGCCCGAGAACTCCTCCCAAGATAGCAAGTCAACCAACTTTGCCTCACTTCTCCCCAGAAAATGTCTTCATTCCAGTCAACCAACCAACATGCCCGTAGTCTAAAAATACAGAAGAAAACCTCAAAGCCCTATATACCTCCTAGCATCCATCTAAAACAGTCGTGCCCGATCACAGAAGGTGAAACATTAATCTTATCGACAAAGCAGACAAATACCTCAGAAAAGGAAGTGCTAGCCAAAGAGCACAAATTTCAAAAAATTCCTGCACAAGAAAAGCCAAACGGAAAAGACCATCTGTAAGTCACAAATGAATTTATCCCTCACACAGACAATCAAGTAGAGGCATCTAAAAAGCCTCAACAAACCATTATCAACACAGGCAATGTCGAAAAATTCGAACAGCCAACAAGGTTAGCCCCGGAAGTCACAAAATGCGCAGGGCACACAACCATCATCAATCAATCCACAGTCACAAATACATCTTCGTCAACACATCCACAAGGGATATTTCAAAATGGCTACCAGACGGTCTTTCCATTAAGCTTGGTAGGAAAAATGTCAACAACCAGTGAAGACAATATTTCACAGGAGGCAATAAGCATACAAAAAACAAAGGGTTGGGGGCATGCCAGAGAAGCATGGGGGCAACCTATCAAAGCCGCATGCCAGAGAAACATTAAGTTCAAGCGGCAAAGGAAAAATTACAAACAAAGGCTGAAGGGAAAAATGTGGAGAAAATACGTTTATATCATCCCGAAGCATGGGGGCAGACAGTTTTGAAGAAAAAGGACACAAACTACTTTTATATCATGTTCCATCCTACATCAAACAAAGTTTGGGACCCAGGAGGCAAAGCTACATGAGGAAAGGGACGACATCCGCCTTTCTACACTCTCTATGAAAATGGGGGCAATTCATAACTGCTGAACTGCTGTTGCTAGAAACAAGCCTCGGCGACCTAAAAAGTTTCAGGGTCCCACAGCGCCGCTGGCAAAGCAAATTTTCAAACACCCGTAGCCTTGAAGGACAAGTGTAGAAAGCATGGTGAAGAGATTTTGAGCTGGACGAATGAGAAAATCGCGTAAAATCTGGGAAGTACGGCACACACCCACAAAATCCGGATTTCAGCAGGCGAATCGCTGAAATCAAGGAGGACGCCGATAGACCTGGAAAGTTTTTAGGTCTATATATATAATGGATACACAGCGGCCCTATGCAGAATTCTCAATGGCCTACGACCTACAAAGGATTAAAACATCCCAAGATACATCAAAGACAAGAGCTTTACAAGATTAATGCCCTGCAGAAGCAAAAATCACATACATGCATCCAAAGTAAAGGACGAGAAGGTCTTCCAAACAAATGAGCCGGTATTCACACGACTTTACATCAAAAAAATGGGCATCCAAACATTTGGATTTACAAAAAATACAATTTGGCCAAAAAGGAAAAAGATGAAGAAAAGTCTTCAATGCATCCCACCGGCAGCCCTAGCCCGAGCAAGAACGTCACCACCCGGAGCCGCATGACGACCGTCAGAGAAGAAATCTGGAGCCCAAGCGGTGCACCCATACTTTGTGTACCACAGATCATAACTCTCTTTTGGAATAGGGGGCACTTGCAATAAGATCGTACATCCACCGAGCATTCCCTCCACAGCATTTGCAATAGGATCGAGCATTCACTAAGCATAGGGGCAACCATAAAACTATCACACGGCTACAAAAGAAGGCAGTTACTCAGTCAAGCATGAGCAATTTGAAAAAAGAAGAAGTCATCATGGTAATCATATCAAGCAAAAACAAGTTTACAAAAGGAGAGAATGTCATATAAACTACCGGTATCCTTGTACTCCACAATTGGCAACAGAAATCAAGGCTTTTCACCTACTCATCATCAAGCAAAGGTTATATAAAATACCGGCAACTGGCAAATAGCGCATAACAACCGACAAATAAAAGAGGAATGACAGCATACAAGGGAGTACCTGCTAAACCAAACAATGGCCAGCCACACCGCAAGGTCCGACAAAAACAAGCAAAACAACCAGAACCAATGACCAAGCACTGACTCGTGGCGTTTCAGCAATAAGCCTCCCAAGCTAAAAAGAAACAGAAGCTTGATTAAACAAGGAAAGGGCGAAAGGACGGAGCAACTCCAATGCTAAAGCAATTGCCTCTAACACGGCTGCTCCAGCCACCAGCGCAGCAATTACAAACATGACAGCAATGGGAAGAATAAGATAGCGCAAAATCTCTCCCTTTTTTTCTATCCGCACATCTCCAAAACCCCATGATGAGGTAGCCGTCTCCACAGTTAAGGCAAATGTCAGTCAGCAAAGAACAGGAGCTCTAAAAAAATAAAAAAATAAAAAAAAAGAGAGAGAGAGAGAGAGAGAGAAAAAAGGGAAAAGGGAGGAGATACCTACCGATCAATAGCAGCAACTCTAATGAATGCCGGTGATTTCCTCACCATCTGACCAAGTGCTCACCGGCGCTATCAAACATTCGGCTCACCCAAATCGCACCTGCTAGCACCTGTAGTCACCCAACATTGTTGTCATTAACACTGGTCGCAAGAGAAGAACAAAGCAAAAGAAAGGGAAGAAGAGAGTGTCGCTCAGCACAGCAACCGATGGCCACTGCCCGGTCAGGCCTGGAACAACGTCAGTAAAAAGCAGAGATGATTGCCGATGGACCCCCGAATCACCCAGGTAGCGGTACTAAATTACCCAACAAAAATCGCACAGCCGCTCCACACCGGTAAACAACCAAAAAGATAGCACCGACATATGATCGGTAACAAAGAAAAAAAAGAGTCTTACTGTAGC
Organism: Annona cherimola; assembly: GCA_030490835.1. NCBI lineage: Eukaryota > Viridiplantae > Streptophyta > Magnoliopsida > Magnoliales > Annonaceae > Annona > Annona cherimola. The sequence continues at coordinate 72,405,031 of CM059971.1, forward strand.
AACTGGAGGAAAAGAAGAAGGCGACCGGGGCAGCAGCAGCGGTGGCTGCGGAAAATAAAGGGGGGCAGCGGCAAGCAAATCCCTAGCAACAGCAATGGCAGTAGCCGAAGCGGAAGACGACCGACGGCAACGGCAAGGGTGGCAGCAACGCAGCCCTAACCCAACCCGCGGTGGCGATCCCGGCGGTAGCGACAGCAATATGGTGTCGGAAACAGAGAAGACAGCGGCAGCTACCCATCCCAAACAATCAGCGACGGTGGCAACCAACAGCAACAGTGGCAACGACGGTAACTGGTAACAACCATAGGCGGCCGCGAGCCCACGGCAATGACAACAGCGCCCCTTCATGACCCCGATAATGGCGACAGCGGTTGTCGACCACCGAAGAGGAAAAATACGGCAGCAATAAGTGGCGCAATCCAATCGTCGTCGAAGAAGAGAAACGGCAGCATGACAGCAGCAATGGCAACCACATAGCAGCAGCGGCGACAACGATTTCAGCAGCAGTAGTAGCCAGAGGAGAAGGAGAAGGAGACGGCTCGAGCAGCGGTGGCGACCAGTACGAAAATAGAAAGAAAATTCGAAGAATAGGGCCCCCACTGGAGACCCTAAAATTTAGTAAAATGGCAGAAAGCTCCCCGCCATCTCCAAAAATTGCGAAATCACCCGGATTCAAGACTAGTGCGAAATAAGCCAGCAAGTCCACAATTTTTCAAAAAGGACCACTCTCCCAAAAGAAACTTCGTGAGTTCGCAGAAATTGCGAAGTGACCCAAAAAAACAAAAAAACAAAAAGAAAAAGAAAAAAAAAGAAAAAAAAGAAAGAGAAAAAAAAACACAAAAACAAAACAAAAAAAAGAGAGAAAAAAAGAGAAAAAAATAAGAAGAAAAGAGTGTTTAGGTTAATGCCAAAAGGAGTGTCCAACACTTTGCCATTCACCGTCAAGACGCCTCTGGCAAAATGGGGTAGCTGTTGACACCCCACCATTGGGCCCAAAGTAAAACAAGATCCAAGCCTAAGCAAATTCAAGGCAAAAGGAAGTTCAAGCAAGCTAAGCGGGCTCTTCCGAACTCAGCCCACGGGAGCGAAGCTCCACCAAGCCTCAAAGCAAACTTTTCAACAAACCACATCCGGCCCACAAGAGCGAAGCTCCTACAGGCCACCTCAACGGGCTCCACAATGCAGCCCAGACGCAGCAAACGGGTTTAGCCAAGCTCTAGCCCGTCAAATCCAGTCCACCAAGCCTCGGAAGCATGCTTCCCTACAACTTTGGGCCTCTACAACGGCCCACCCAAAGCAACGAGCTTAGCCAAGCTCAAGCCTATGGACCAAGTCCAACCCTTCAAGTGGCCCAAGGCCCATGATCCCACCTCAAGCTCAAGCCCATGGACTAAATCCATGACCCCAAGTGGCCAAAAGCCCACTCCAACACCTATTAAAGGAGGTGCACCCCCCTCCTCAAGACACTTGGAGAGGTATCCCAGAGGGGAGGACTGGAGTCTGCAGCAACATCCCAGCGTCCCGATTTTCCCGCTCTACGAGCTCCAAGCTTTTCTTCCACGACCCCCATTTTCTATCTCTCTCATTCTCTCAAGTCTTTCATTTTCCCCCTTTCACGCCGTGTAAACCGCCTCGCATTGGCAGATTTTGTCATATTTGCTTCAATCCGAAGGCCGGAACCCGGACTCTGTACGACTAGTGCTTTATTTCATTAAACAGGGACTGATCTCCCTTTAAAGATCAGTGGCGACTCTGTTTTTTTTTTTTTTGCGTGCGTGTTTAAGTTAACGCCCCGGCAAGGTGGGTGCACGCGGATCCACGAATTCCAGCATAATACGCTGTCGTTATGCTGCCGGATTTGTGACTTGATCCGTGTATGGAAAGCCCCGTCTTAGCCGTTATGCCGCCGAATCCACGAGAAAACGCCCATATGTCAAACTACCTAAAAACCGCTAATCCTAACACGTTTTACTCCATGTGAATACAGGAAAATCGAGCCCACACTGCTGTCTCGGAGGCATTGAAAACCCATCCGACACGGCCCAGATTTTCAAGGCAAGGAGAAACTATTCCGAGCCCATTGTAGCGCTCGCGGCGGGGTGCTACAGTACATATTACCAATTTCAAAGCAAGAGAAATTGGAGTTGGACGGGCACAGGTTCATGAGAGCAATACTTTATATGACCAGAAAGAAAATGAAAATAGGAGAAGGGGTTGCCGAGCTGAGAGCCCAGCTGCCCAAGACGCTAGGGATGACCGGCATCTACACCGAGCTGTTGACAAGCAAGGAAGCTGGAGAGACCAACAATTGAGGAAAAGTTTCGGAAATGCAATTTTTTTATGGAAGGGAAATGCAATTTTTTTTATGAAAATGTGATTTAAAGGTTGAGCTTGAGAGAAAAAAATGCAATGGCGGCAAAAATGGGGAAAGGTAGGCGTGAACTCGCAACCTCACGGGATGCATTTTTGAGCTTTCTTTTTATTCTGCTGCGACTTGATTAAACTGCAGCAAACCCATTTTTCCGGTCTAACAGCGGGTAGCACGGTTCATACGGTTTGATGGTAAATAACAGGACCGTCTGCAATCGAACTGGACTGGAGGCCGGCTCTCGGTCAGATTGGTCGAACTGGCCAGTCTGATCCGGTTCTGACAACTCTGATACGCACTAAAACGTTTCAATCTAAAAATTTTCACTCTTTATGACTATCATATTTTTTAATTATTTTTTTACATTTTCTTATACAATTACCCTTCTTTAAATTATTTTTACGCTACTACTCATACAATTAACCTATCAATTTTAACTTTATTCTTATTAGTTCTTATCATTACCCCTCTCATATCACATCATTTTCTCTAATTTCAAAAACTTTATACTAAAATTTTTATCACTTCTTAAACACACCCAAAATATATTTTTAAAATACAAATACAATTAATTTATCCATCATTTGATATATTCAATAAATGCATTTTAAAATTATATTATTATCATATTAATTATGAGTTTTTAAGTGAAAATTATAGTAGGATTATGATCTTTAAATATAATATGAAGACCAATATAAAGAACCGATTTATAACCCGAACTAGAACTAAACCAACCCTTAAAAAAAAAAAAAGTATGGCAAGTCTACAGCTGACAAACTAAACCCTACGACGGACTTTTTTTTTTTTTTTTTTTTTTTGGATGGGAAATCCTACAACAGACTTGACCCAAAATAAGATAGGGTAAGATAGGGTAAGAGTTCTTGAAAATAAGATAATTGTAGAATCAACACCGAACTAGACCTATCCAACCTAAGTTATGCAAACATAGCCATCAGCTACATATTTGGGTTTTTACAAAGAAGACGGTAAAAGAAGTTAAGAACGCATGAACACAAAATATTGTAAGACAAGCACACTAAATAATACATTACGATATTGTACAAATGGTTTATCACATTGCTGCATATGATAAGAACACAACAATTTAGTCCCAGAAAATGGAACCCGGCAGATGGACAAAGAATTCTTCTTTTAAGCTATTAATGTGCTTGCAAATGCTGTTCAGGTAATCTTATCAAAGGCCTCCACTGAACAGAAGAATCCCACAATCCTGTGTAGAAAGTCTCCTTAAAGCTATGAAACGCTAGCAAGTGCTGTCCATGTAATCAATCAACAGCTCCCGTACCATACCCCGATCAGGCATCTTTCCAGCTGCACCATAAATAGGAGCAAGCCCTCCATTGATGGGGCCAGGGTGTTTCTTTACCTGAACATACATAACAAAGGAAGAAACAGGAGAGGCATCAATTAAATAGTATGCTTAACCTCTTACAGGCACAAAGCTCTTTAAGCCCAACATTCAAATTCAAATTAATGAGCTGCCTATTGGTTGATTTGTTTGAAAGTGAAACAGCTTGAGCATAGTTCAAGGTCTATTTGGCCAAGCTTCTGCGCACAGAGATTTTTCTACTGCGCAGCCCATTAGAAGGAAGCTTCCTCTTGTGGCTTCCTGCAAAAATTCGTTCAAGGGGTATATTAACATAATTTTAGGAGGGAAGTGCTTCCCTAATGTATATAAAACACCATCCGTTATTTATGGCAGAGCGGGTGGTAACTCCCACCATACGGCCAAACAGACACAAAGCCCATAGCAAGTGCAAAGCATCCCCAATAAATAACCACCATGGCAGTGGAGCCCTATGGCCCATATCTCATAATTTGAAAGGATCCTTTCCTCGAAAAGAATCCTTTTCAAAACCAACATGTCATTTATTCTTCCCATCCATCTTTTTCTTCATTCAATTATCAGCGTACATTTTGTTTATGTTGGTAATATAAAAATTACCTCCCTTCTACCTGGATTCTCATTTGACCTCCTCTATAGATTAAATCAAACAGCTATTGAGATTTTTTAAGAATCTCATAAGTTTTTCACTAACTGGGCTGTGAGATATTTCTCTTCCATTCAATATTTTGATACAACTGTGATTATATAAAAAGGCTTTAGATGTTCCATATCCTTCCGTAGCTTTTGATGCAATTTACCTCCTCCACTAATGCCTCCCGGGCAACATGATTGAAGATTGACTTGATAAGCTTTAGTCCAAGCTTTGGATTGAGTGAATCTTATACAAAAATTGTTTGCATGTTTCTATATACTGTTATATATATATATATATATAGAATATATTCAGGTGCAGCATCGCTGTAATGGGCCCCACATGATCATCAAATCATGATCTACTCCACCCATTGCGTTTAGAATAATGTATTCTATTACCATACCAATTTTCATCCCAATCAGATACTTTAAAGTTGTTATTTACATTAAACTATTTTATTACGTTGGATTTGTACCGTTTTCAGATGGGGCCCATATACATATCTGATTGGGATGAAAATTGGTATGGTAATAGAATACATTATTCTAAATACAATGGATGGAATAGATCATGATTTCATGATCATGTGGGCCCCATTTTGGGGCCACTGCACGGCTGTTCCGGTGCAGTGACGCTGCACCGGAACAGGTCCCTATATATATATATAATATCATCTCAATTGACATTACAATTACGCACTGAGACATTCTTACAATTTCCTAACAATATCCTACAAGCATCTTACCCATATTTCAATTTCCCCTATCTCCTAACAATATTTCCTCAATTGGTGGATGCTCCCACAAACACTTGGGGAGAACTGACGCCACCTACTGCTCTACTGCCTCACGTCAAATGCTGTGAAAAAACACTGAAAATGCAGTAGGCATGGGTCGAACCCACGTCGCCCAACTGCTGGGGCACATGTGGGTACCACTGAGGCAATGCCTCAGTGGTCGTGTTTCTATATACTTGTATAAGATAATTGCACACAAAATGCATATATTCGTAATTAATTCATGAACTAAGGTTCAAGAAAAAGCAAGCATACTTTGAGGTCCATATTGAAACCAATTTCAGCCAAGGTCATCCAAACTCTTTTCGCTTGTGAGTAGGTTTCAGTAAGCAAACCTACTCTCTAGGCCTCAGTTTGCTCCCAAGGGCGGATTTCAATGCGGTTGTCACCCCATGGACAGCAAGGTTGGCTATAGGGATGGCCTATATACAGCCCTATCTCAAGCACACCAGACAGTAGCTGTGTCCGATTTCAAGTAAAGATGATGACTGTTCACCCCTTTCTATGTTTCACTCATTGACTATTCATTAAATTTTAGTATTTCCAGTGAATTCGATCAATCACCCAAACAAGGTATACATCTTGAAAGATGGAGAAAGAATGGCTTACTGTTTTCACAGACTCCCTCAGATCTCTAATGAAATCTCCTGCAACTGGTACATGCTGAAGAGTCACACATATATGTATGCTGGTTCACGCCCGTAAGAAACGTCATGGAGAATTTGACAAACAGCAGTTAGCACATTGGCAGTAGCACAGAGAGAGAGAGAGAGAGAGAGAGAGAGTAAAAAAGGAAAAAAGGAGAGTGCAGCTTCCTTGTTTGGCAAAAAGAATCAATGGTTCATGTATCAGACAATACATCACCCATGTAAGGTGATGCAGTCGTTCTAATTGATTCGCTTCAATAAGTAACTGCAACAATCCCCTATTGCCATCCATCACTGTCCAAATAACTGACATAAGAGAACTGTTTCAAATTGTCTGTTGTTTTGAACAAGGAGACCACCAGGTTAACAATTTGACCTTTCGTATGTAAAAATTTTTCTTGAGATTTATATGAATGGCACCACTTCTATGAAATGCCTAAGATAATGAGTCCAGTTCATATGACTTACCTGTTCGGTCGCTGCAAGGCATTCAAGTGCCAGCCTCTTGAAGACAGGATGTCATTAACTTCAAATATGTCAATGTCATTCGAACCAAATGCAACTATTGTCATGTCTGGTCTTCCAATGATGAACAATTCACTGATTTCCTTTATCCTACACAAAAGCTAAAACTGCTTGTAACAGGCATTGTTGTTGTCTTGAATACTACTGAGTTTTTCAACTAAGAAGATTTTTACCCTTCTTGTATTTTCTTTGATACTTCCATAATTTTTCTCGTCTGCTCCAAGTATCCTGCAAGGATACAGATGATTGCATTGACAAGTCTTACAGAATGGTATATATAATGATAAGACGTGCGACCATTATGTGCCCAATTATTGAGATGCATTAAGCACATGCCAAAACAAACCAGCAGCATTTGGGAACTGATTGATCGTGCCACCCAATGCATAAAAAGGTGGACAAGCTTTCTCTCAGCATATCATGGAAACAGAAGTGGTCTGAAGAATTTAAGGCTGTTCCGAAAGGACAATGTCAAGTAACTCACTACAACTGAATGATCAAAAGTGTGCAGGTGTTACAAGAGCTTTAAAGGTCCACCACATGGTGCTACGCAAAATAAACAGCCTGACATTCATACTGGGTAAAAAGAGGATCTCGGTTCATTAAAAATTCACTACACTTGTTATCAAGAAAACATTTATAAATCTTATTTTTAAAAAATAAAATTGATATTTCACCAAATAACAACAGGAGAACAGTTGTTAAAGGCCCAAGGCATCTTAGGGGCCAAGGGGGAAGGCCCACGAGCGAGGCACACGCCTAAGTAAAGGAAGGAGCATCTTATAGAAAATTAAATAAATATAATAATATACATTTTATATCAAATGTATAAGAATAAATAGTAAAATTATAAAAATATTTAACATATTCCAACATCACAGCCCATTATGAACAAAGGCAAACTAAGGGTGTGTTTGGTAACGAATAAAACTTTTGATGAAAAGTTTTGAAGAGTAAAAGTTGTCAAATTATGTGATATGATAAGGGTAATGATTAGTAGTAAAGAGGATAAAGTTAAAATAGATAGGTTAGTTATGTAGATAGTTGTGTAGAAATGATTGAAAAGTAGGGTAGTTGTATAGGAAAATGTGAAAAAATGATTAAAAAATATGATAGTTGTGGAGAATGAAAAGTTTTCGATTGAAAAGTTTTAACTTGACATTTTTTATTAATTGCCAAACACACCTTAAAATTTCTTTAAGCTACTATTTGATAGGAAAAGAAAAGTGAAACTTAAAAAGTCAACTTTATTTAGGTGTTGGAAATTCATATATTTTCGAGCAAGTTCAATCGGGCACACTAAACACACTCAAGGCTCAAGAGGCAAGCCAAACTGAACCTTGTGCCTAGGCGCACACCTAAGCATGCCTTCAACAAATATGAACAGGATCATGCATGGTGCCCCAATTAATTGAGTAGGCTGTGGAGGAAAGGATTACAATAATCTGCTCCAATTAAGAGGCAGCTTTGAAGGTTGTGATGATATTGACCTATCACACTAAAAGATCCAATAAAGATATTACCTTCTTGGCCTAGAGACATCATAGCTGCCCAAGCACCAGCTATCAATCCACCAGGCCTGCTTCCAGCAATAGTTGGAGAGATATAAAGTCCACCTGACCATTCAGTAACTGTAGCACGAGATAGTTAGAAGTAACAAATGAAATAGATGACATGCAGTATGGACCTAGAAAATAACACCTAGCTGATGTCAATGATAATCCTATGGCTGGCATTTCAGCAGATCTGGACTGTTTATCAGCTATTATCCAATAGTGGCCTATGACAGCCAAATGAGGAAGGGTGATAGAGAACACAATGCAAACAGTAAGAAGCATAAAGACAATTTGAGGTTTATTTATTTTCTCATATCTAGAGATACTTTATTTGGATACTAGACATTTAGGGTGTGTTTGGGAAGTAATAAAACTTTTGGATGAAAAGTTTTTGATGTAAAGTTTTTGCAATAGAAGAAACTGATGTGATAAAATCGGGGTAATGATGAAGAGTAAAGAGAATAAAGTTAAAAAAGACAGATTAGTTGTATGGATATTTGTGAAAAATGATTAAAAAGTAGGATAGTTGTATAGAAAGATGTGAAGAAATATTAAAAACTTGGGTAATTGTAGAGAGTGAAAAGTTTTATATTGAAAAGTTTTAGTTTAAAAAATTTTGAGGGTAAATAAAATGCCCTTAATTGTCTAATTGATTATCTGTACGGTTTATTTATTTTTTGTATCCAGGGATATTTTGTTTGGACCTTAGACATTCATTGCTTAATTGAAGACTGATGTAAGCACCAAGACATTAAAAAAGAGATCAACTTGATGGTTTGGATTGTTGTTTTATTATTTTGTATGTGCTCTTTTCTCATAAAGAGGGCTGAATTTTTTGGAAATTTCCTATAAATAGAGACCTGTCAGCCATGTAATAGAGGTTGAAACAGTTCGATTTAATAACCATCAAAAATGATTTTTATATTAATTTCATTCTATCTTCTATTATCCTCAATTTTCCTGTTTGTCTTCCGTTCGTTCTTCTCTTATTCCTTTTGAGAGAATGTTCCTCTTTCTTCTAAATCTTCGTCTCTTCCTCAAAGCATTCTCAAATTTCTTCCTTCATTCTATTTATAATTCTTAATTTCTTCCTTCTGTTTCCCTATTGAGAGATCCTCACTCTTTCCGTCAATGTCTTCCCCTTTTATCCAATCAAAGCTTTTTTGTTCTACATCAGAGCACCACAGACCCACAAGAAACTCCCAAACTAGATGATCCTAGTTACTCAGGTTTCTTACCACTGATCTAGACAGAAGCTGCAGATTTAATCTAGAATGCTCTTCTTAGTCATTGATCAATTGATTTCAGACAGCTTATCGTCGAAGATTTCTCATGTCTTTTGTTCCATTCAGGTCCCCTTAGGCAATCAACATCAATAACATTGTCTTCAAAGAAGATAATTATTCAGTAGATTAACAAATCTGATGTCTGTATAAAAAAAAACAAAACAAAACAAAAACAAAAACAAAAACAAATTCTGATATCAAGAAAGTTATTCTTTTGAGTTAACATAAGTAACATTTTGAGTCTGGAGAAGATCATGGTTTAGAAGGAACAAAAATGAAATGGAGGTAAAGAGAGCAAGAAAGAGCACTTGTTGCACGCTCCAGCTCTTGCATGTACAAAGCCATCAAATGAAATTACTTCACCATCTCCTTTATCTCACTCTCCCCCTCCAATGAAATATGAAGAAAAGGGAAAACACGGACATTGACCACACATATGATCCTGACTCCCAATGCAACTCCAGTGGCAGGGATGGGACAACCATAATGGACGTGAGTACTCAACTGTTATGAAAGGAGATATCCTGAAGAAATAATAACTTACCAGCAACAAATTGATGCTGTAGCAAAAGGAGCCAGAAAATATCAGCAAAGAGATGGGAGAAATGAGTCAGTAACATCCTGCAAAACACCCAATGAAAGGAACAAAACACACTAATGCACGAGTAAGAGTGTAGGAGCACGTCACAAATCCAAGGATGGTATGGGCAGAAGCTGAAAACATGCCAGCTTGCAACTAGTGGAAGGTTTTAACCCGTAAATATCATTATGGTATAAAAGAACATCACTATATAATACCACAACAATCACTGATATCATTTTTTTTTTTTTCCAATTCCTGTCTCCTTTCTACCTTTTAGATTCATGGCAAAGTGTATAACCAACACAAAAACCAGGTATCCAATGAACCCTTGACCACTGTAATTTACACATCAAGTATTGATTTGAGACCTATGATTTAAATATCAGATAATGCCAATCTAAGCTTCTGTTATCAGGAAATATTGGACTCAAAACTTCAATGTAAAACTCATAATTTTCATGCCCAACTTCAAATTCTGGACATTTCCAGAACTTGATTATTTCAAGTATTAAGATTCTGTTTCCTAAGTCACCAGTACATCACACCAATCCAGTTTAGCATAAGACATGAATAACCGAAATCACAGCTCTAACAGCCAAACCCATTACCTTTACATAATGGCAAGAGAAGTGCCATAATAATTCTTAAATTCCATCATATCTAAAATAATTTCACGTATCTGACATTTGACTAATCACATATTTGACACTTAACTGATCGCATCAACCTCTTCCCATAAAAAATAAAAAAATAAAAAAATCACATCGACCTCAAAAGGTCAGCTTTCCCTAGATTTCATCTGGAAGAGGGGAAGTCAAAGTAATGAAAAAAGCCAAAAAAAAATGTCAAGAATGGAAAATAGTACGATGAGTATAATGAAAACTTAACATAAAATGATGCCCCAGACCATCACAATAACATAGAAAGCCATTACCAGATGTCATTAGAACAGGAAATGCAAACGCAAAGCTTGTATCAGTAATAATCCAAATAGCTTTCGTTCCACTCAAAACAAGAGGTCAGAACTTCAATTTCATAACTCACATTAACTTTTGGTTTGAAATTTATCATCAAAAGTAGGAAGAGATTTGGTCATAGATTTCACTAGGAAGGTAAAAAAAAGAATAAAGTAACAAGAACAGCCTCGTAAAATGTAACTGTCTGAACTGATAATGTTACCAAAACACAGACCTTCCAACTTTTGACACCATTGTTATAGTGTGAAATCATATAAGGGTCAAATCAAATCATACATAAATTATATTGCAAACTTTAAGCCTTAAAATGAACACACGATGAACAACAAATGATACCAATGAGCTACTTTCCATCAACATGCTCACTTAAGTGAAATACCATACAAGGTAACAACCCAAAATGCAAAACAAATATGGTGTCTTTTCTCTTTCCTTATTAGCATTCTTATAGAGTTATAGTTCCGTTAATTTCCAGATAAAACACATGTCAATTGGTGTATAAAAGTTTTTGCTCAAATCACCAGAAGTATTCCAACAAATTTCATGGACCTCAAAACAACATTACCCTTAGCATTTAATCATAAACAGCAAGTTCCTACTGAGATCATGAGAGAATAGATCTCCTAATAAATTGAAATATACTTCAACAGTCAAAATGCATTAAAATGAACTACTCTGATCATGTACAGATATAAAATTCAAGCTGCCATGACCTGATAGGTCAGATATTGTATCAATGGTCCAAAAGAATCTAACCAAGAAAAAGAAAAAAAAAAAAAAAGCAAAGTTTGATGATTAGACAAATTGAGAATTTCAAAATCAAAATTTAAGAATAACATTGAAGGAAAGCCATTTAATTTCATATAATGAAGTAAAAGGCATGAATTAAAAGATAGAACCTCACCACTTTAAACCATAAGTGGAAACCTGATTAAAATTTAAATGAGACATATCCAACCAAAAAATATTAAATCATCAATTATTTTTAAAGCAAAATCATAAATTACAAACTAAAACTATAAATCCAAGCATCCCAATCATCAAACTGTAAGGTTTGCCAAACAAACAATTGAAAGGGGACCAAAATCAAGTTGACTAATATTCTGTATGAATTATGAACTACTAGTTGCAAGATTTTGGCAGCTATGCTCAGATGCAATTTAGACACAAACAACATTAAGAATAGGTGACACCTTACCTTTCTAATTTCATGATTCCTATATAACACTACACTGGTTCCCTTAGGACCTAAGCCATATTTATGCACATCAGCTGATATTGATGTGACTCCTTCAACAGAAAAATCAAAGGGTGGAATTGGATACCTGAGATACAAAACACAATATAAGTAACATCAGAACAAAAACCCAAAGTAAGCATCAGAGGATATACAGATAAGAGAGAACAAGCACATAGTTGAACTGAATTTCTAAAACCAATCGAGTTAGTTCATCTATGTGGTTCTCTCAACTTCTCTCACCTCCCCAGTCCCCCTCAAATCGCCAAAATGCACAGGAAGGGAAAAAGAGGAAAGAATACAACTAGACATTTTGATGCGACAAATTTATTGGACCATGAAGTCTCAAAACCCCTTTTGATCTTGAAGGTAAGGAAAAGAATCAGGCTATGTCTTGAGCTAAGTTCTAACATCTTGGCAGTCGTTTGACCATAACAACAGAGAAGGTGCAATCACCCTCATCTTCATGTTCACCCCAGGAATGCTATTCCCTTAAATTACTTACGATAGATGATTTCCCAAACAAGTTCAAAGCAAATACTGCAGTAAGTCTTGAAAAATGGACCAGAAATCGCAGTATGTACAAGATCGGTTAAGCTAATTTATCCTACTACACGAAACAGGCAGAATACCATCTGAGAAGAGATATATGGGGGGCTGATCCCACAATAGTGCTACAAGCATGCAACCACTTTCATACACTATCTCTGTTTGTGGGCTGTACAGAATATCATGAATAAACCCTGCCCTCATCTGCAAAAGTAATATGATAACATGCCCATAACCACTCTTAAGGGAAAAAGAACAGTAATCACACAAAAAAAAAAAACTCAAAAAGAGGTTTTTTTTAGGCAAAGCCTTCCACTCGAAAACTTTCTGGCCAAATTTTTTCACGAATCCCAGAGCCCCCAGCAGCCACCTCTGATTCTCTTTCTGAACAAAGTTTGGATTTGATGCAACATTCACACAGAGATTGTCCCTTTCTCAAGCAAAAAAAATTTACTTTTTAATTCTGGTTTCCAGCAAAAGAAACATATACAATTTTCCCAAGATGTAATTCTGAGGTTGCTATTGAACGAAGGGTTACAAAATTTCAGTGGGATTATAAATGAAAAAGTAACTCCTTTAAATAACAAAAACTTTATCACAAAAACATCATAAAACTGCAAATATAAATATAATTTTCAAGACCGCTAATTTTCCCTGAACAGAAGTTACAAAATGATCCAAGTCAGACCAAAAAGTGAGTCCTCAAATATTGCGGCATAGGTTTCACCCATCTTTGCAAAAGGTAAAAGGCACTGATGGGACTAGGCTGACCAGCATCAAACACATGAACCATGTATGTGCCTGTCTTGTAACCCTTCATTATTATCCTTGCTAAGCTAGGTCGTCACTAACATGAATTCTCCCACTCCATTTCAACCGATACAATTTTCATTTCTCCATTTAAATCATATTTCCTTGGTTCTTCATTCACTAACTGTAACCCCAACTTCTTTGCCTCTTATAATCCTCCTATCTGCCTGGTTTATCATCCACCAAATATCTTGGGAGTACGATTCTTCCTGTACCAAGCAATCAAAGCACCAGTTAAATCCTTACCTCCAGCCCATTTGTTGCTAAATTTAGGAATCATTTCCAAATAATAATTCTGTTTATAATAGACCTAGGGATATGAGTGAATCAATTTGTGCTTGACTATTTTGATTTTGGTCTGATTCCAATTGGATTCTGCACCATAATTTGAAAAGGAGGTGATCAACCACACCTTCCAATACGGCTATCTTGTTACAACTTCACTCTAGTCACTGGCCTCACCAACGGCATCCCCCTCCTTGTAGTCAAGGTAAGGACTCTGGGCATGGCTAGCTCCCATAGCATGATGGAAGGTGCGTACAAAGCCTGAGAATAAAATTCACTATCATATGGTTGACCATCAATTACTAGCAATTTCTATTTCATGCAGGCGGGTTGCAGCCTACAATCCAAACTAGGATGGGTATTTGGATTTACCTGACCTTCACGAGATCAGGGCCCTTTATCCCAACCATTGTAGCATGTGCATCGCCCAAGGCATAAAGGGCATAATGACTTGACATCATCCTCGCCTTCCTACAGTAGTCTATTTAAGGTTCCAAACTCCATAATGGCAACTAAACACGAGAGTCGCTCTGATTGTAGGACTAAACACCATGTGGCACAAGCTGACAACAATAATGCACCAGCTTTCTAGAAGGCATCCCTCTCTTTCAAGAGGATCAATGGCATGTCAAGCCCTAGTAAGGTTTTTCTCTTTGAATCAAATTAAGCCACATGTTCCACCACTTGTGCAGGCCCACATTAACTTCTTTTGAGTTTCGTTCTTGCAAACACATTCCCTAGATAGGATACTGAATGAGTTAGCTATAACACTGCACACGTCAATACACAGCACCTACCCTCCATCGTTTATGGTTGTAAATACTAATCCCGTTCACTCCCCCAATTTTCATCTCTCAGTGCCAGTGTGAACCTAGGCCCAACAAAGCCCTTTGACCACTGGTGTTCTTTCCAATCTTCTATGCATTTCACTAAATTGGAATTTTACAGCACCAAGCCATTCTCTTAGTTTGGCATAATCTTCTATACATCTTCATCATGCAAATGCAGACCATCAAGAGATGAAAAACACCAGACAGTTCTTTACGAATCATCAGCTGACTAGCCAGCTCATCCATAACTACTAAAAAATACAAGCTTAGTACCAACATTCAGTAGTACATCAATTGCAACCTCCCTTGCTTCTAAAATTATGATTTTGCATCTGCTACGTCTAGCTTTACTCGGAAAATCACCAATTAGTGAAAAGGGCACAGTCAAAAGTCTCACAAAAAACAACGTTGAGCTCAGAGAATGATATACTTGCTTTGAAGAAATACACAACAAGGTGAAAATCATGAGTTACAAAGTCTCGAACAATTCTCAAGTTTCTTAAGATTCTTATGAATCAGATTCTGCAATAGTCGATACAAAAATATTTGTTAAGATTCTTCCAAGAAAGAGGTGGACCCTCATGCATATCAGCAAAAAATTAACATCCAAATTGAAGTACTTTGTGCTTAATTTAAAGAATAATGGCAGAGTTGATTCATGGTGACAGAGATAAGCATGCTGGCTAATTTACAAAAGTAATAGTCCACTGTCATCCATAACTTCCAGCATTGAACTTCAACAGCTCAACTTTTACCCCAAAGTGAGATTGGATATAAAAATAAGTATAATCAGAAACCAAGCAAGCATGTCGACATATTAGCTAAGGGAATAAGCTTAGGAAAGTCTTACTACTCCAATGCAAAAGTGTCAGGGAAATGGAAAGAATCATGATCCAAAACTATAGATCATTTGAACTACCTAATTTATGAAGAAATACATACCCAAGTTTACGAGCATAAGGCAGTACAAAACCACCTAGGCAGAGATCAACATGAAAGCAAATACCAAACTTAGAAGCCAATTCACCTAGCTCCTGTACATAAAGAGTCAACTTTAATAGGACACATCATATAATAAAACTTCCGGTTAAAATACAACAAATCTTCAGTATGTTACGTACTTCAATAGGATCAATGATGCCATGTGGGAACCCTGGAGCAGATCCAACAATCTGAGGAAATTCAAAATTTAAAGTTGTGAACTTGGAATATGACTTGGAAAATATACATCGACAAGCTGTAAAGCCAAAAATTTGTCAAATAAAACCTTGCATGTCTTGAGCAGTTGAACTAAATTTCGGTTTGCCATTCTGAACTGGAATCACAGCATGAATCACAGCAGTCTTATAAAAATTTTCCATTTCTCCATTTTCACATATAACAAGTATTTTTTTTTTCTGTAAAGCAGAGAATATTCAACACAAACAAAGGGAGAAAACAAAAGAAAATGCACTTTTATTCCTGGAAGGCTAAGGTTGAAATGAGGGGGAAAGTAAGAAATGTTAATGTGATTTGACATCTCAACCACCTAATTACACTACTGTTTTCCATTATTGCCTATCTTATCAATCGTTGGTTCATATCTTTTCATACAGAAAACATATTTTGTCTTTATTCACTTTTATTCTTAATCATTACCACATATCGCATTACATCACTTCTCCCTTTTCCCTCACTTGTCTGTAGTTTTTGTCCCCCCTTTTGTTTTCCCATTCCCAAATGAACCCCATAGGGTGAAAATTCATCTGATCATGCTCCCCAAAATTTTTCTCAATGATGCCTACCCTTTCTCAAGTGTTCCCGCAAGTTTCCTATAGTCAATTATTCAAGTAGGACTTTAAAATGGGTTATGGTCATATGCAACAGGTTGCGTGGAATGTTCTGATTCATCCCATGCAACCACTTGATTAACATTCTAAAAAAAAAATTTTGTTAAACAAGGCATTAATATCTTTCATCAATACATACTTATCTTAGATAACAAAAATCACCCATATTGGAAACTTCTACATCCTTTATAATTATTTTAATTTTAATATTGCATATTCATTCTCAAGTGGTTTTACATTTTTAAAACATAAATTTCCAATAAAAATAATTTTTAGAATCTAACATGAATGCAACTTGGCGAATATTATTGATAGCTTAGATTTTTAAAAAATATATATTTTTTACATATAAAAACAACTGGTTGCGCAAGATTATCCAATGCAAATGGTTGCAGATCCTGAGCCCCCAAAAAATTACCAATAACATCTTGGTTCCTGATTGCATCTTTTTGTCTGCCTTGACAGCTTATGTAGATTTATTCAAACTACTGGCAATTGCAAAATGATTCTGCAAAAGTCTGAGCCCAACCCCTGATTGGATTGACCAGAAGAACTAATGATGTCTTAGTGCCATACCAAGTTACCCTTTATTCACTCATTTGTTTAATTTATGCTTGACTTTCCATTCAGTAGTCTCAACCTCCTCTCCTAATCTTGCCCATCCTACAAAGATACTGTTGTTTATTTGCCTAACATGTTGTTCCTACAAAAATACTGGAATATGCACTCACAAAGAACTTCCCAGTGTACAGTCCAGGATAATTTGTGTCCTTCAAAAGGAAGGATTTGATGCCAAAGATGCAATATTGAACAGCCATTGAAGATGCATTACTCATATAACATATAGGAGGCAAACATTGAGAAACTACAATCAGACAACATTTCTAAAGTCATCCTCCATTATGAATACAAACTTTATATAGCACAACCAGAAGTTATACACAAATTAATTTTTCATAATAAGATAATAACATGGCAAGTTATTATCCAGCAAGTGCACTGAATAACAGTCCACAGTATTTTCCATGATCACTTATGATTTAAAACATCAAGAAAGCTAAAGGAAGAATCACAAGATAGGAACTCATACCAAGATAGTGTTCCTGTTAATTAACTGTCGAACTGCTTTTACATCTGCCAGGTATTCTTTATTGACAGGGGCACGCCGGAGTCTAATGTTAAAATATTCAGCAGCCTTATCATATGCTGAGTGTGCTGATTCAGGAATTATCCTACATTCACAAAGTGTTCAAGACTCTTAAATGAATAGTCCAACAACATTCCTACATGTTAACTTACTCGACATTCATAAGACGAAAACACGAGGTTCAACTCACATCTCTGGCTTTGTGATCCCTTTCTTCATTCTCATGTAATCACGCGATGCTTTCATGGCCAGTAAGATACTCTCATGCCCACCTGATGTCATGTTGCCACAGACTTGTCCTCCGGAACTCTTCTCTTTACTACCAAGTAGAGCAGCCGTCATAGCAACTACTTCTCTCTCAAATCGCGCAATACTTTGGAATACATCCAAATGCAGTGGATTGGTATGTGAGAACCTGAAAAGAGGCGGTTCCAGTAATTGTTCTGAAGAAATCAAGATATGAAATTGGTGCATAATTTAAAATGTAGAATTTCCATCGAAGTTAGGATCCCTGTTCTTACAGCAACAGAGCTCAGTAAAGCATGCATCTACTGATGGTAAGCTAGGGAACTGCAGCCTAAAGTAAAAATAACAGACTGGGGTTGAGAAAGATTAATCACTCAAGAAAACTTTCCATTTCTGACAACACAAATCCAACCACATTATCTAAAATATGCAGTAAAATGATAAATCATTTAGTTAAATCACAAGAACTCTCAATTGCCTTTAAAAGATGTTAGCGAATCCAACAAATAAAATAAAGTACCCATAGTAAAGAAGCATCCAATACACCCGGTGCCAATTCAATGCACCCGTCACAAAGTTACATGACCCCTTTTCTATTTTTTGGAATTCATATGTGGGCCCAAGCGCATGAAGTTTTCATATATTTATTTTTATATTTTTTACTTTTAATATTTTTTATTTAAATTTCGAAATAAGAAATAGCCCATTTTCATGTGCTTGGGCCCACATAAAAAATCAAAAAACAAAAAAGAGGTCATGTAACCATGTGCACTGAGCAGGTGCACTAGATCAGCTTCCCAATTCACCAGTCCATCTGTAAATAAAGCATGGAAAAATAATGGATTCTTGTTGATAGTTCCCTCCTCTAATATCTTTTACATTTACTTTTAGGATGTGTTTGGCAATTAATAAAAAATGTCAAGTTAAAACTTTTCAATCCAAAACTTTTCATTCTCCACAATTATTATATTTTGAATCATTTTTTCACATTTTCCTATACAACTACCCTACTTTTCAATCATTTCTACACAATTATCCATACAACTAACTTATCTATTTTAACTTTATCCTCTTTACTACTCATCATTACCCCTATCATATCACATCATTTGACAATTTTTACTCTCCAAAACTTTTCATCAAAAATTTTATTCATTACCAAACACATCCTTAGCTTCAAAAAATCGCCGTACAAATTGGTGCTGATAACTAAATGGAAAAAAAACAAAAACAAAAACAAATATGCATATAAATAGGTTTTATTAGGTTACATACCAAGAGATACAGATATTGATAAGCATGATGCAAATTCTTCATTCACTGGATATTCATATACCAAAGTCCTAAGCATGTTAATTATTTGAAACTTGGTAGGTTGACCCCAGGGGAAGTTTCACATTATGCCTTATGATCTATCCCACTCGAAACCTTCACAGGGGCCTATATGGATGTCACTATGATTCTCTTCAAGGATGCATTATAATAAAATTAGATGATATAATTAGGAGCAGATATGCCAAGAGATTGAATTACTGATGCTAATAAGCATGATCCGAACCATTCAGCACGGGACTCTCATATCCCACAGTCTAAAACACATGGATGATTTGACTTCAAGGAAACTTTTATATTATGACTTAAACATGTGGTCCAACACACTTCAAACATTTGAATGGTTGGTATTGACATCATTACTCCATTTAGTGGGCACATTCTAATAAAATTAGATGATATAAACAGCAGAACAGAAACTACATGACATGAATATGCTCCCTGATTTATGGATCAAGATTTTATCTGGTTTGTTACATCGTTAGGCATAAGTTCACAGTTTTGTTTAGGTAACAGATCAGATGATACCACCCCATAAATCAGGGAGCATAGTCATGTCATGCCCATACCCGCATAAAGTCTAAAACATATGGATGATTTGGCTTCAAGGGAACTTTTACATTATATCTCAAACATGCAGCCGGACACACTTCAAACACTTGAATGGTCTGATATTGATATCGTTAATCCATTTAATGGGCACATTCTAATAAAATTAAATGGCGTAAACAGCAGAATGGAAACTGCATGACATGACTATGCTCACTGATTTATGGATCGAGATTTTCTCTCATTCGTATGACATAATTTCATTGTTCTGTTTAAGTAACAGATCAGATGATACCCTATAGTCAAACACCACCACCCACACCCACACACAACTAATATATTACCCAACAGTTCTCCTACACAGTTAGTTTATTCCCAGACAGTTCTAGCATCCTGAGCTGTTTCCCACCTAACTGGTCAGCTGATAGACCCATGAACCTAATTACATTTCAAACAAAACTAATAAAGAAGAACGGAAGACAGGATTGAAACCACCCAATGATTTCAAAGCACTAAAGGATGATACTAGAATAACCATAGGAATAGAAGATTCTCAAAATTCTAACAGAAAACATACATATACCATGTCTTACTAACATTGAATATGCCTCATTTGTCAAGGAAAAATGCCCTTCAGACTGACCACCACCAATGTAGCTGAAAGTATATAACCAAAAAAAAAAAAAAAACGAAAAAAAAGTATTACTCGTAGAGAAGGGAATCCAAAACATAGTTTATAATGAGAATTTATGCAAAAAAAAATATTATTGCATCATTAAACCGGCTAACATACACTGTACCAGAGCACCTTCCTTCCCAAGCTGCATCTTTTGCTTTTTCATTTTCCAACATTTCCAAAACACCCCTTCCAAGTCCAAGCTTAGGCAGTTCAGTCTGCCAACCCTCCCTTTTGGCTTTACCACCAGAATGTAACTTCTCCACAACCTGATAAAAGACAAGGCCAAAAATGTATAGTCAGACCCTTTGACAACTGTGTCCACGTGTTTCATATGGGAAGCAAAACAACATAGGCACCAGAAAATGTTAAACATTATAACTGATCATCTACTTATGAGTTATGACATAAGCAAAATAACTTAAATATCTACTTTATCAACCAGTGTGGCTTTTTGACTTTAGGGTGTGCTAGAAATAAGTGAAAAAATGTAAACTAAAACTTTTTAATCTATAACTTTTCACTCTCTATGAATACCATATTGTTTATCATTTTTTCACATCTTACTATGCAACTAACCTATTTTTAATCATTTTTATACAAATACTCACACAATTAATCTATCTATTTTAACTTTATTCTCTTTACTCTTCATTATTATCCCTATCATATAACATTATTTTCTTCTAATTCAAAAACTTTTATATCAAAAATTTTTCATCCTAAGGTTTCATCACTTCTCAAACACACCGTTAATGTGTAATGCTATAAACTTTCACTAGCATGAATGATTGAGCCATAGAGCTGCAGGGTGGATATTTAAATATTGGATGGTCTTTAGAATAATGCTAATTATGCTTAAATTTGATTGGTGTTATCTTCCACCTTTACAAACAAAACATACAAATACGAGGCAAGGCGCACACCAAGGACCAAGAATAAGAACAAAATCTAGCATTCTAGCTTATAGACTTTGACTCTTTAAGCCAGTTAATAATGTTCTTCAATGACTCCTAACTTCGATGAGTCCTATCTCTAAGTTAATTTTGATTATCCATCATTTTTTTTTTCATAAAATATAATGCCATCACAATCTGAGAATAATAAATACAAGAGACGGAAATATGTAGAAACCAACAATGGTAACTAACCTTTTCCTTCTCAGCTTCAATATGCCTTTTCATGCCTGGAATCAACCTGTTTCAATTAAAATTTCCAAAAAGATTATCAAAAAGCAGAGCGCCATGGACAATAACATGACAGAATGGTTGATGAGATAGAGCTTTGGATATAAAAGTAAAATATAAAAAATAAAAAACACCTTAGATGGTCTGTGGAGTATAACCAACGCCTGAAAGAATCCTGATATAATATATCACAAGTGCTTTCCCTTCAATCTAAAATGAATCCTAAAATTCTGAAGTTAACGCCTACAAATACTTGCATTTCTATGGGTTTGTATTTCGAATGAATCAAATCCAAGTAAACAAAAGGATACATCATTTCACTCGGTTTCCAATTACGACCTACATATGAAATTCAAAGACGCGGATACTAACTCAGTACAAGCCTTGCGGATGAAATTTCAACTACATGCATATGAAATCTATGTTTTAAAAAAATCCACTCCATCAACCAAATGGGCCATAATCAGCAGCCAGTATATCAATAAGATGCGAACCAGTTTACATCGCCATGTTCTCATATTCAGAATATTCTCAAACCATTGTCCATCTACCACGGAGCCCCTCAAACCAATGGGGAATGGACAGCGAAGCCATGCTGCCCAGTCTCCACTCCTTGGAAGTCACCAAATTTATCATGCCATACACAACAAAGAAGAGTGCAGAGAACAAGGGCTTACTTGATGGAGTTGAAAAGAAGCGCCGTCAGGCAGGCCTTGATCCCGTTGTCTTGAACAGCGAGCAGCACGGACCGGACAAAGAACGCGATGAAGAGGGCGAGGAGAGGGGAGACAACGAGAGCGAGAGGCTCGTACTGAGAAAGGAAGCCATTGGCAGAAGCTCGCAACCGATGCACGTAGGTCTCCATGGCAGAAAGAAAAGGCGCGCGATGGTCGAGAAGCTCGCCGCCAACCTAACACCTACTGAAACTTGTCTACAAGACCGAAGAAATATAGAAGGAACGACAGAAACGTAGCAGACGAAGCAACGTTTTTGGGTGGCGTGGGAAGAACGCCTCGGACGATTGCTTTTACGTTTTTGGCTCTTCTCTGGCCAACGTGGATTGGAGCTCCAGCTGTGGATTTTTCTCGAACAGATGTTGTGCATAGGGCCTAAGGAAAGCTGGCTTCCGCTTAATCACCCGTGTGAACCAATGCGCCGTCGAGCATTTCCAGAATCTTTTGCGCAATTGCACGGAACTTTCTTAGGGATGTTTGCTTGCGCTGGTACAGTGGGAGAGACGTCAGACGTGGAGGCAGTCCAGGAACTTGGATTTAATAGGATCTTCGAATGAGGTGGGAAGTAAGAAAGGGACTATTTTAAAAATGTTTGATTGATATTAAATTATACGAATAAAGTTGAAAGTAAAAATTAGAATACAGGAAAATGAGGTTACTGAATAGTTAAAGAGTCCAGATCTATTGCACCCCAGTACACTGATGGTTAGATGTAGCATTATTAACCAAGAAGTTGGAACTTGCCAAAAAAAGTTGATGGTGTTTTAATGAAAAAAACTTGCTAAAAAAAGTTGATGTTAGTACAAAAAGAAATTGCTCTTCTAAAGCATGAGAAAGAACTTCTAACGGAAAGGCAACTTGCAAAAGCTTTTGAGAAAATAAAAATTGATAATTAAGGTTACAATGATAGTTATGTTTCTTGTAGACTTTGACAATATGTTAATGTATCCTACTATCAACATACTTTAGTGGTTGTTTGAAGAACTGGATTTGGTTGCATTATCATGCTTTTGCTGCGTGTTGTTTTTTTACTTTTAAAATATGGCTTTAGATATTATATTGTATATTGAGTTTTGATCTTATACGTGATTATTACCTATACATATTCAAATTAGCCAACATTTCAAGGTAGAAAGTAGACAAAAGATGAATTCAAGTTAATTCCATTAGTGGTCTGTTCTTCTTACACATATATGAGATATGAGTTATATCTCATCTACAACCACTGTAGAAAAGATTATAGATTATCTTGACAAAACTTTCATCCAATATACACAAATTTTCTACTCATAAGAAGAAATACAATTTATCATCAAAACATATCCACAGTGCTGCTATTCTCAAAAAAGAATACACAATTCATGCAGGCACATGGACCGCAAATGATATCCCAAAAAATAGCTATTATTAAAAAACTACATTGCTGGCTTCTAGTGTCAAGCAAT
Source organism: Annona cherimola (assembly GCA_030490835.1). Lineage (NCBI taxonomy): Eukaryota > Viridiplantae > Streptophyta > Magnoliopsida > Magnoliales > Annonaceae > Annona > Annona cherimola. The sequence goes on from CM059971.1 coordinate 72,428,631, forward strand.
TCCTCATGTGCATGCACTATCTGCAAGAGCCATGAATATAATACAATAATTAAAATGCATTGATCATATAAATAGTCGTTCAAGAGACTGTGAAGCGTGAGAATTTGATACACATACCCTTAGGTTGACTTATGATGTGAGGTGGATCAATAATTATATATTCATGCATCGTAGACAACACTTGATGTACTATCCTCCGTTGAAGAAGACACCATTATACCAAAGGGGTTTATCAATAAGGGAATGCAACCAAAGCATGTAAGAAGATCATATCATGTTGAACATATGAATTACTTATCAATGCTTTGTTGTGACGGTTGAGCAATCATTTGGGGGTGGTAGATGCATTTGTAACATTGAGACTCCATTTCGGTGGCAACTTAGGTCTACGACTTCCACATGGTTGTGAAAAATGTATATGATAAACATAGGGGCATGTTTTGGATCTATAATCAATTAATTTCAAGCTTCAACAGCGTTATTGTCTATGTGATTAGAGGGGATGTCTTCTTTGAACCAATCCTTGCAATAGTGTTTGTCATGTATCTTGCACAACCATTGCTAAGCATCTACAGATACAATGCATACCTCATCCATCTTCTCTTTAAATTTGGATCATGTGTAGGCTCTAGCCACATCCCACAATGCGTCCACAATTGGGTCATCTTTGCTAAATAGTTTTCCTTTCAAGTTGTTCATGATTTGCCTCATGTAATGCCAAATTACCAATGATGTCTATGAAAACTAGTTGTAATGCCTTGGGGAGTTCCTTTTGATGATAAGACATGAAGACAAATGATCCATTCCAAATAGCTAAGAATAGTATCAAAGAAACCATTCTCAGTAATCAACCTCAACTGTTACCAAGCTAATCGGAATTATCTCATAGTTCCCATCTAATGTGACCATAGATAACAATACACTTTTATATCTACTTTTAAAATGTTCCATTTAAACCTATGAATAGTCTGCAGCTATTTCAAAAAGCATCTTGGAAAGCCTTCAAGGATATAAATAGATGACTGAATGTAACATCTGGATTTATTACATATTCCGCAACTGTGCCTGGATTGAACATCTTCAAAGTCGTGCAATATGAAGGTACCAACTTGTGCGACTTTTCATTCAAACTAAGCACTTTGGCCATCACTTATGTTTGGGCTCTAAGGACTTTTTAATAACTAAGGTTCAAGCCAAATTCTGTTTGAAAATATTTTCGTAAAGCAGCTACAGAAGGCTTTTCTTTCTCTCACAACTGTTTATGATGTGTCTTCACCACTTTGCTATTGCAAACTTTAGACCTCCTGGTTGAAATGCTGAGCACTTGTGATTAAAACTTTTTCTTAAGTTGATTGTAAAACCTGTATCATAAGCAAGTTTCGAAAGAAGATAACATAAGCAAGTTTCCTAGCATGAGGAAGTTAAACCTAAAAGAAAATAGTTTATATAAATTAAATGATTTCTAGTTGTTTGCCACATTCATCTTACTGGTTGCATCACCAATCAAAGAGATCCCTGGATAAGACTTTTGTTGGATTCAAATTATGGTTAGTTTGCTTCATTTAAAACAACAAAAACACCAAAGAAAAAACAAGCATGTTGTCAAACAAGGACAATTTGATGAAATTGTTGTCGAATTCGCTGGTCTCTTTTGCTAGGCTTTGGCTTTTGTTAATGGTAGAAAACAAAAAGTATTGTATTGGGGCCTATATATGCTAAGTTGCATCAGGTATGGGCAATGCAAGGCCTAGTGCATGTATAGTCCTAATCATGCATTGCAATAAAATTCTTTTGAAACTATGGTTTAATTGGATGGTCAAAATAACAAACTAGAAGGGAAGGTCTTTTCCATCACTAAGTCTATAGATTGTAAATGGATATTTAAGAAGAAATTAAAAGTTGATGGCTCAATTGATAAATTTAAGCTAGGTTGGTAGCTAATGAATTTAGATAAAATGAAGATATAGATTCTTTGATACCTATGCCCTAGTAATTAGAATTTCAACTGTTAGAATATTAATGACCCTAACTTCTATTCATTATCTTGAAATGTACAAAATAGATATAAAAATTACTTTTCTAAATAAAGATTTAAATGAAGAAATTTATGTGGAATATTCTAAAGGATTCATTATGCTTGTATAAGAAAAAAGTTTGCAAACTAATAAAACCCTTATATAGTTTAAAGCGGGTACTTCAGCAATTGCATAAAAAATTTGATCAGTGTGTATTATCTAATGGGTTTAAGCTAAATAAATTAGATAAATATATTTATAATAAATTTACTACAAATAGAGGTGTTATTATTTATATGTATATGGACGATATGCTCATTTTTTGGTAAATTAAAAATTTCTTATCTGTCAATTTTGATAAAAAAAAGATATGCACAATGCAAATGTTATTCTTAACATCAAGATTATCAAAAGATGGTAATGTCTTGTTCATTTTCCAATCGTATTATATTGAAAAGATACTCAAGCGGTCTAGCATTTTGATGCTAGTGTGGCTTTAACTCCTTTTGTTCCCAGTATTAAATTATATAAAAATAATGAAAGATTTGTAACTTAGCTTGAATATGCCACAATGATTAGAAGTTTGATATATGTTATGTATTATACCTAACCAAATATTGCTTATGCTACTGATAAAGATCTATAGCTTAGTTCAACCATGCTAGAATGATTAGAAGTTTGATATAAGTTATGTAGTATACTCAACTAGATATTGCTTATTCTGTCGGTTTACTTAACAGTTAACTAGTAATTTAGGACATACACATTGAAATTCAATTTATAGGATATTAAAATATTTGAAAAAGACCATTACTTGTAGATTGCATTTTAGTAAACAAAGGAATCCAGATCCGTAAGTGACTTTGATAGGCTAGCCTATCGAGCCAGAAACATTTGAAGAAGCGATTCAAAGCGAAGAATGAAGAAAAGCAATGGGGGGCACTAAAGCATAATCAAACATGGGACTTGGTACCAAAGCCTCAAGATGTTAAGCCTATATCATGCAAATGGGTATATAAGATGAAAACTTATCCTAATGGTTCAATAGCGAGGTACAAGGCACGACTAAGTAGACACTCCCTTCTCAAGGAACCGTATGTGAGACTTCTGCATCTCTCTCTTTATACGAAATTTCGTGTTGTAGCAAATTCACTACTGATTTCGGGTCGTACTTCCTCTCTCGTTAGTGTACTTATGGGAAAGAGATCCCTAACAGCAGACGAGTCCATGCTTCCTTATGCGAAAAGCGGAAGGAGATCCCCACAGAGATCTAAATGGTCTAGCCAACCATCAAATAAAGCGGTTAAATTTGACTGGTTCACTTTATCAAAATTGATTGAGTTAGCAAAGCCAGTAACCCGGTAAACTTTCTCAACTTTCCGAGTGCTTGACTGATGTGAGTTCATGCTTTCAATTTGGTTGTTGAAGTCAGTACAGACGGACCTTTAGTGCGCTTTTCTTTCTTTCGGATATCTGTCTACCCTGAGGATAGGGGAATCCATGCTCTGAGTCCCCCCTCCCCTGGTGTTCAAGCAGCCTTCAAAAAAAAAGCGGCTAATCGTCGAATAATAATAGACAAACGAAAAATTTCCTCACGACTTTTATTCATCTACTTGATTTGCTATTTATTTTGAAAAGAGGTTTGGTTGAGCTTGAAAATTCACTCATTGAAGGAAATGAGTAAATGATTAAATTGAATTCGGTTGGATGATACTAGTGCCAACAAAACCAATGAACCCGCTGTATTGTAAGAGTATAGTGGTGAAAGTTAGATTTCGGACACTGAAAAATCCATGTCTACCAGTAGTTGAATTTTTACCCTTGACAGAACTGCTATTTCTTGGACTTCCAAAAATTATCCACATTACACATTCTACCATTGCCGAGTTCCTTGGCTTAGCTACAACACGGAAAGAAGAAGAATGACTTAAAAATTTACTATTTAAAATTCACATTTGGCTAAGCCAATACCTCCTATTTATTTGTATTGTAATAGCGAAGCAACTCTATTAAGAGCATATAACAAGACTTATAATGGTAAATTAAGACATCTTACAATGAAGTACATCTATGTAAATCTGTTTCTCCAAGATTAAGTGGTAAATATTGACTTTATAAAATCAAGTGAAAAATTTGCAAACCCGCTTACAAAAGACCTTATCCATGAAGTGATCTAAAAGACAACAAGAAATATGGGTGTTGCCTATTTTTCTACAAGTGTACAGATCACACAAGTAATATATATGAATGAGTAGAGTATCGTTCCTATAGAGACTTGAATGCTAAATATATTCACTAATTACTAAAAATAAAAAAATAGAATTTAATTGGATGAATGTAAATTAAGATGTGTAAAATGAAATAGGAAAGATGAACAAGAAGATTGAGAAAAGATAAATTGGTGTGAACAGAAGTAAACCAAAAGGGAAACTTTTACCAAGGGATGAATCTAGGGTTACAAATTCACTTGCTTATCCCCGTGATTTTAGTATATTTTCTTATTTATTTTATTAATATGGATTATTAGTCTAGGACAATATTATTTATATTTCTCTTTCAATGTAAATTTAACTCGTTAATTTTAACTTCCAATGTAAATCATAAAAATTTAAAATAACAAGCAACATTAAGCATATTCCTAATATTGACCACACATGTCTAATAGGTGCATAAATCATGTGTTATTTAATCTTTAGTCCAATTTTATGTTATCTCTTTCAAGCATCACATAAAATACTCAAATCAATTTATAAGGTGGTCAATCTCATAAAAGCATTGAGATCAGGTTAAATAAATAATCTAATATTAATAACATGAAATCAAAGGCAAACTATAATTTAATCATAGTTCAAAAACAAGATTCATTGCAATCCTAGAATAAGATTTTTAGCCACACATAATTATATTGGACTCAAGGCTAAAATAAAAATAAAAAATAATATCTATCTCAGATAAACAGAAAATCAAAAAGAAAAAAGAAAAAAATCTACTCCTTTAAGCTTGAACTCCACTTCCACGTTTGAAGTCTCCACCTCAGTGCACGTTGCACCTCTCTCCCTCTCGTTGGAATTGTGTTCATTCAAAAGCTGCTTGCATCTCTTTCTATGCCCGTGACAATTGCCTTAAACCCGGCTACACATTCTAGCCTCTCATGAATTTGCTCTGCTTTTGCTCAGCCAGCTGGAATCAAATCTGTATTTCTGCCTTGAATTAATCGGTGGCATGCTTATGGTGTTTGAACAGCTGCCATCTGTCATATGCTCGAATTTTGAATGGCTTGAAAATTATACTGCAATATTGGACAAGAATTGCTTAGACTGAAATAGACGGTTTATGCCTCTGAAATTAATTGGCTAGTTGAGTTTCCGCACCCCCACTTTCGGATGCTTTTGGACCAAACTAAGGTCTGGTTTTTGATAATTGGCCGGTTGAATTTCCATAAAAATCTGGTTGCTTTGATAAATGGACGGCTTGGAGGAGATTGAAAAATCTGGACGGCCAGATTTTCTGGTGCGCTATTTATCTTGTTTGGACGGTTGATTTTGCTGAAAATTCTGTACAGCTTTTGACGTCATGATCTTTCTAGGGTGGTCCACTTGAAATTGATGAGCGGCTAGATTTTTCATGGGCAACTGCAAAATGTATAATTAGAACTGTTAAATCATAATAAAAATTCTGCCCGAATAATTTTAATAAATTAATACATAAATCTCGAGCTCATTTATTTTTACCACAACAAATACCTTTAAATTCAAACCACAAATCTCAGAGTTATTCAAGAAATCTTAGAATTAATATTTAATATCCAAATTTAGCCAAAACTTATTCTAAAATAAATTTCACTTTAAACGCAAATAATCACCCATCAAATTGATTAAGAATACACATAAAATATTTTATTAATTTCCAACTATCAATGGGATTAAAATCCATACGTAATGAGTTGAAATAACTGAAACTCAATTCTAAGTTTACTGCCCAAGTCTAGTGTTCAATGAGCAAATTAAATTATCTGAACAACTTCTAAGTACTGGTAATATTTATTTTTGCATCTCTTAGGCAGTAGTTAATTCCTGTAATGCATTTATAAGGTTAAGTATATTATGCTCTTAATGGATTTAAAAATGTTATGTTGGAATTTTAATTATAGGGTATTCTAAAATGCATTAACTTATAAGAATGTTGGACACGAAGCCTTTTCTGTTTTTCAGAGTATGTGGGTGCACTCTAGGGTGCTCAAAAAACTGGGATACTAACATTGTAACACATAATCATGACGAGTCACTTTTGTAAACACTTGATGTAATTTGAAATCTTGTACTCATAGTATGTTCGATCCATATAGCTGACATTTCAAAGCCCCATCGACAATAAACCTTGGTAGATCATGATATTTTCACTAAATTAAAATTTAAGTCTACTTAAGAACTTTAATCATTTATGAGATTTTCTTGTTTTGAATAGAATTGATTTTAATTTTGAAAATAGTAAGGAATGCTGAAAATTTTAAAATAAATACAATAATAAATTAAAGTGAATTATTTATATCTATAGCATTTTATCAGGATATTATGAGTGTATTTGGGAAGTAATAAAACTTTTAGATGAAAAGTTTTTAGTATAAAAGTTATTAAATTAATAAAAAATTATGTGATATGATAGAAGTAATGATGACGTATAAAGACAATAATATTAACATAAATAAATTAATTGTATGGATAGTTGTTTAGAAATAATTAGAAAATAAGGTAGTTGTATAAGAAAATATGAATAAATAATTTTAAAATAAGATAGCTATAAAGAGTGAAAAGTTTTAGCTTGATATTTTTTCTCATTGCCAAATACACAATATTTTGTCATTGTGGCATTCATTGAAATTATATTTGGGTCAAATTTTGATTGTTTTTAATGAATCCAACTTTTTGTAGATGGAAAGATCTTTTTGTGACGTAATGGACTCGAAAATTTTCCATGCTCGTGTGGATTTCTCTTCCATGCTTCATGTACAAAAACATTTATGCACAACATTTGGTTTTATGGTAACATTGCATGTCTTATTTTATGCCACATGATGTGACATTTTTGCACATGAACGGGTTATCCGATATAAGTGGTTGGTCCATCTAATATCCAATAGAAGTTCAACTATCTATCTATATTTATATCTATGTATATGTATAAATATATATCGGACTCGCTTTTATGATCATCATATCTACTTACATTTCATTTATTTACCCCATTTAAAATCAGTTTCCATCATCAAGTGTTCGGGATGGAGATTATTTTTCATTCTAGACTAGTTTCTCTATTTGTATCATGAGAGCATGTTGCTATAACCTAAAGAGCTATGAGGGTATAAATATTGTTTTAAGAAAAGTGACTCTATAACACACCCAAATTAGTAATTTATTTTTGTATTTTTCTCAATTTTTCTCAGTTTTCCTCTTCTATTTCTAAACACCTGCCTCAACATTATTTTTCAACTAATTATTTATTTTATTTTATTTTTTTACTTCTCATTATTATACATATCATCTCATATCCTTTTTTCTGTTTCAAAAACTTTTATATTAAAAATTTTTCACCAAAAACTTTATCACTAGCCAAATACACCCTAAAAAGTTTTAATTCGTAAAAGTTTATACATAACCAAACATATCTTGTAAGACAAACTCTGAATGAATGTGTAATTTACTCCATTATTTTCTTAACATGTGCGTAACTATAATTACTAAAATTGTGAATTTAATTAAATAAATTTACAATTAAAAATTTAAGAATCTATATTATTTAAATGCACGACCAAGATAATAATTTTTGACCATCCTAGCTTGACATAAGTAGATAATATAGTAATAAATGTAAATAATTTTACTTATAAGATATTAATTAAATTATGATGATATGTTTTTACAATTGTTTAGAAAGTGGTAAAATTTTTGGATGAAGGCGACATTGTGAACTCAACTAAGAAAACCAAGGGAATATATGTTTTGAATATTAACATCCCAATTTTGAGTATTAAAGGTTATTAACATAGTTGCTAAAGTGGTTTCAAAATGGAATACTAAATTGTTAAAGCATAGCAGACAAAGTCTTATAGTCAAGTCAACTCATACAAGTGACTTAGATTAAGTCTATACCCAAGTCAACCTCAAGTTGCGACTTACGTTGCAGGAGTGCAAGTCTTGAAATACAAGAAAGTCAAGTCTTATATCCAAGTCGACTCCACTAGCGACTTGGGCGAAGTCAATAGTCAAATCGACTTAGGGGTTGCATAAACCTCTTGACTGGAAGTTGAAAGTACGAAGTTGCATCCGAAGTCAATTCCACTCTGCAACTTGAGTCAAGTCGAAGGTCAAATCGACTCAAGACTCCGACCTACATCCTTGAAGAGCCGAGCACCATTTTAAAAGCTAAGTACAAAATGTCAAGTTGCACATTCAAGTCGACTCCATCAAGCGACTTGGGTGAAGTTTAATATGAAGTTACTTGTTTAAGATGAAGTTGACTCAAGTAAAGAACTTTGAAGACTAAAACCACAAGAGAATAAATTTTAAAATTTGAAGAGTGAAGCAAGGAGTGAGGTCGCACATCCAAGTCGACTTCACTAGTGACTTGAGTAAAGTTCTAAAACCGAGTCGACTTTGGGGTTGCATATTTCTACTGACTAAAAAAGTTACGTGCAAAGATCGGGTTGAATAGGTTGGAGCCTAATCCTAATCCTAACTCATTTAATATATCTCAACCATAATCTATTTATTAACTCGTTTAAAAAACTTTAACCCTAACCCATTTACAACCCATTTAATAAACGGGTTAACGGGTTATGTTTATTACTAATTTTAATGCTAAAAACCTTCAATAAAGTCTGTAAAATTAAATAAATTAAATAACTCAAAGTTAACATACTTGAATTTAAACTATTTTGGCTTGAAAACATGAGCTCCAATCTCAAGTCATCTAAGAAAAGCACTTGGAGGAGATTAGAACTGCGCCTGTGTTATGCTGCTCGTGCGCTTGTGCGCCTGTGCTGTGCTGCACTTGGTGGGGAGGGAATAAGCTGCTTGTGCACCTGTGTTGCTCGTGCACTCGTGCGGGAACGACTGGTGACACAAAAGCTGCGTGACGGTGACGACAACGATGAGAGCTTACGAGAGGAAGAAGATGACTTACTGGCGGCGAGGCTAGGGCATTAAAGGGGAGCGGTGGAGCGAGAATGAGCGAGGGCCACTGTACGGGAAATCGGGATTTTGAGGGAGGGATAATGAAAAGGGAGCGGCGGAGTGGGAATGAGCAGCAGCTATACAGGAAATCGTGATTTTGAGGGAGAGAATTTAGGGTTGTGCCTCACGCTGCTCCGTAAGAGAAAGCTTGGGTGGATCCGAAACGCGGGACTCTGGTCTTGAGTCTCGACACTTGGAGCATTTTGGTAATCGTCCAGCTCAATAGTGCAATGTCATTTGTTTACCAAAGCATTTGGTGAGCGATGCAATGACCACTGAGTCACCGACTAGCGATGCTCGTCCAAGTCTACCTAAATGGATACTTGTCATTTCCACGTAGCTATCTGTAGAGGTGGTCAGCTTTTAATTAATAAGTGGGTTTCTCATTTAGTGGGCCCACTTCGAATGACCATGACCTCTCATGGTGGCATACAGAAGCTAGACTTGATCTGCACCTGTGCAGTAATGATAGTTTGTGACTTTGGGGTGCGTGCTGGAAAATGGGATCCAGCATTAATAGGGCTGGGTGGGATAAGGGAGAGGGAAGGGTAGAGGCGTAGGGCCGAAAAAATTTCAAATTTTACATATATATTATATAATATATTATATCTAAATAGGTTATACGGGTTGGATAGGTTGAACGGGTTATATAAACGGGTTGGACGGATTGACGAGTTGCGAAGCCTCAACCCTAATCCGTTAATTTAATTAAATGGTTGAACGGGTTGACGGATTATAACCCATTTATTCAAAAATCTCAACTCAAACCCATTTATAAATGGGTTAGACGAGCGGGTTGACGGGTTGACAATGACAATTAACACCCCTAGTGCAAAGCAACACCCAAAGTTGACTCCACATATGACTTGGGTCAAGTGGAGGATCAAGTCGACCTAGAGTTGAACTTTACAAATTCTAAAGATTGAAGGACTTAAGAAGCTAAAAAGTCCGATCGAAATCGTATCCGAAGTCGACTCTATTGTGCGACATGGATAAAGTTGCAACCAAAGTTGACTTCAGCTGCGTCTTGAACTGTAACGGTCAGAAAAATTCGAATGTTGACGCATTTAATGCGCACCACCTACCTCATAATATCCAAATTAACTCCTCCATTATTTAAAACATGACAATTGAAGTAAAGAGAGTTAGAAAGAGTATTTAATAAGCTTTCACTTTCCAATTTACAGGCATTAAAAGAGATCATTAAGTGATTTAGAAGAAGAGCTGTGCTTTTCACTGCAAGTGCTAAAACTTCTCTTCAGTCTTAAGTTTTACAAGTTCTTTTCACGTTGAAACTATAGCTACATGATCTGTAACAATTTCTCCTTAAACTCTTTATCTTGTAATTCTACTTGGCTTGGTTTTGGAGACCAAGGCCAAGTAAAGACGAGTAGTGAATGGTTGGAGTGTAACTCATCATCTACTTGAAACATTTATCTGTGATGTGTTGACGTTCAAAATTTTAACAGCTGCATATTAACTCTCAAATGTGTTGTGTTTAGAACATAAGTTTCCAATAAAAGTTATATTTTTTGCATCACAAGTATGTATATATATATGAATAAAGGAAGAAGGGACGCCCTCTACCCCATCTCCATGAGGTCTTAAGAAGTGACTGAAGGGTAGGAGATGGAGGAATCTAAATATTTCATTAACAAAAAATTATCTATATAAAGTTTTTCTAAGATGACATGAGGTAAGTTATCCCACCACACATGGGCTCGCAAAAAATTATATGCAACAAAATTAGTAAGGGTATGTGCTTTAACATTACCCTACCTCATGACATGGTGAAAAAAAATAGTTGGGATAGAAGAAACTAAAAATTTAATTTTGTTCAGGATGATGCGGACTGAGGATAAAATGTTCTTATCATGAAGTAAAAAGTCGATGAGTATGAGAGAGTTGATTCCATTTTAGACTTGCCTACGATTTGCTTCTAATGCCCATTCAACACCCAACAAGATAACAATAGCTTCCATTATGATCGGTTACATGATGCTCCAACTAACTTAGCCTATTTTTGCAATGAAGAAGCCCTGTGAGCACCGTACAATAGTGGCATAGCTTGTGCAATCATTTCTAGCATTTCTTTTGCCATCGACATTCACTTCAATGTGCCTTCAGTTGATTTGATCCATCTAGCTACTAATTGAGGTTAAGAAAGACTGAACCTATCATGTATTTGACCTGACGATGCTGGTCCAAATAGGTTATATGCCACTTAATTATATCCTTGAAGGCTAGTGGAGTATCCTCTTGTAGTTGATTGCGCATGAATTACACACCAACGAAAAAGGATAAAAGCGCAAGGTCATCACTTGTCTTCATTGTAGCCATGCACTTGAAAATGCATTGCAAAAAGCTGATATCGACCCTTGAGAGTTTGCCTGCTAACAGTTTTGCACCCTCTTTCCCAATCAAGTCACATGAAATGAATGGCTAGTGAATATCATCTTCCTTTTTCTTGCAAAACAAACAAGAAAGAACAAGTGGAACTCTACACTTGTTATGATTTTATTTCATTAACAGAACCTCTTTGAAGAGGAGCCACGCAAAAATAAGCACTTTGCTTGGAAGCTTGGTTCTCCAGATGGCTTTGTAGGTGTGGATATCTGCATGATAATAAGCATCTATATCCCCACAGTGATATATGTTTGCTCCCATAAAAAATCTGTAAGCCCACTTAACTAAATAGATCTCATTAGGCTCATGAGCCCAGAATCAAATGTCTTCTCTGCTAGTGTTGGTGAATTGGACAAGGCTAAACAGTCCCCACACCTCCTCTCCCGTAGCTGCCAGTTTAAGCTCATTCTTTCAAGTTCTAGACTAGTCGTTGATGAAGTGATTGATCATAAAATCATCGGGGATGGCGTCGGGGAGAGAACCTTCTTTTTGTAAATGGATGTTTGCCCACTTATCGGTGAAAAAATGCACCTTCTATCTGTTGCCGATCCGCCAGTTGCAACGATTGAGAATAACTTCTCAAGCCTTGAGAATACGTTTCTAAGTGAAAGAATCATTTGCTTTTTCCTTACAAGTCCACAGATTCGAATGTCAGAAGTATTTAACTTTTAGAAGGTTTTGACATAGGAAATTAGTAACTGTGGACATCCGTCATACCCACTTTGCTAGCAAAGCATAGTTGAAGGTGACAATATCTTTGAAGCCTATACCGTCTACAACTGTAGTTTGGCACATATCTTTCCACGTTATCAAGCTCATTTTGTGCTTAGTCCCTTTTTCTCCCTACCAGTATTCCATATATATCGTTAAAAAAAATTTGGGAGGAGAAATTGCTCATAGCACGTGTGGGGATAGCTTGAGCAACTACCTTAATAAGAACCTCCTTACCACCCTGAGTGTGAGGACTAGATATTTTTATTTTATTTATTATTAATATAACTCTTCCCTAACTATAAGGTAAATTACGAATATGCTGCTAAGAGTTAATGATATTAGTGTGGTGAAAAACGTATATAAATATGACATCTAAGGGATATTTAATGTATGCATGTATGTATTATGATCTCGGCATATTGGGTTGTATGAGACACCATTCCTGAGTATGTTAGACATGGGTACGAATTTGTGCATTAACATATTTTTATAGCTACATCATTTAGTTATGATATGATTTATTGGATATTAATTTAGATATGTATGATTGACGAGCCGTTTAAGGCGCTAAGACTATCTTGAACTTCGTAGAATAAGTACAGGGTTCGACCTGACCGGTTAGATCGCGGAGGTGAATGGGGCTGCCCCCGTAGAAATTTTAAATTTATTAAGTTGTATGAGTGGAAAGCAAGTTACAAACTATGATCGAGCTTGACCCAGTCTCATTCGGGTTTATGTTTCGTTTTTGGAGCAACACCCTTCTCCCCTCTCCTTATCTTCTCATTTCTACCTCGACTTCTCCAAGTTCGTCATCTTCACAATATTAGATTTTATCCTGAACCTTCTTAAAATTTCTCTAAATTGTATTGAGGATCGTCGACCCGCATTAACAGAGCACGAAATCTCAAAGATACAAATTTCGGGTTGCTATTCTTTGGGAAAACCATAATCGAGGTAAGTAGATGCTCTGTTTTCTCATGCTAATGATGAATTCTCTTCTTAAATATATTACAAATCCAGTGGGAGCGGGTATCACCCAAAAATTTACAATTAAGGCATTTAAGAGTTGAACGAGCTAGGGTTAGATGGGTTCACGGGAAATTAGGTATTGTTGTGTAGTTGGGTGAGATAGATGACAGATTTGTAGTTCTTGCGTCACCAGAATGTGATATAGTTTGAGTGTGGTTAACCGATATGGAGAATTAGAGGCCTGTCTCTAATGCCTGTTAGGTATTCAGTAAATTGCTCAGGTGATAGTTGATTTGCTAAATTAAAGTATATGTTTGCTAATTTTAATAATGCTATATGCGTGATTTATGACTTTTATCTTGTGTGTATGTGATGATGTACCATCCAGGATAAGTGACAGTTGTTTGATAGTTTAATGTATGAGTATTATCATGGGCATGTTATATCACTTAAAAATTGTATAAAACGATAAATATGAACAAGTTGCGTAGTTATATAGGATTGTTCATGATCCTTGATTGACATGAGAAAATAGTTGTTCATGGCTCTTAATTGACATGAGGGAAGGGTTGTGCATAGCCCATTAAAGACATGTAACTTCATATATGTTTTCTTTGGTATGGGTGTTGATTCCACATCTTATATGGTCATTTAGGAGTTCGCATTTCACATCATTGTCATGACTTGAGTACCATCAGTCTCATCTGCTTCTATTTTCATATTAACCGTTATTTACTTACTGAGTTTGTTTAGACTCACGTGATTTTTATTTTGCTTTTAGACCACAAGCCAGGAGAAGAGCCTCTTGATGGGATTGTTGGAGGACATAATCCTAGAGACCAAGCTCAATAGATTAAGCCTTGTGTGTTTTTTTTTTGCTATTTTGATATTTAAACTTCTATTTGACATTAGTTAATGTAAACATTTATCTTTTAACCCAACTATGAAGAACATATTGTCCTTTGGTATTTTTGAACTTAATTACCATTTATGCGAACATATGTATATGTTATTTTGGATTACTTGTAGAATAATGATGGATTATGATGAATTCCTTTCTATATGATTGTCTTTATAGCATGGGCATGCGAATATGTGAATGTAGAGCTAAGTGTTGATATTTTAGAGTGAAGTTGTGATGTTCATGTATAACAGGTTCAGTACACTATACCACCCTGTTATAGATATAAGGAGATGCTGCTGAATTCTTCTTAAGTCAAGTGACAACTACTAACTAGCCATTAAGAAGTATTATGCAATGAGGGTGTCACATTGAGAGAGTAGTCGCCCTTTCTACCCTTGAATTTTCTTCCAAATACACTCTTTGAGGCCCTTAAACATGTTTTTTTATCTACCTAACTATGCAAAGAGACCTAAATAGTAGCTTATCTGTTGGCATGATGATCCTAGCCATCTAATAATGTCACTACACAGGGTCGCACAAGTGTTTAAGCTAAAAAAGATAGTTGTTTAGTCAATGTTGATCACCTGCCTCGAGCACTCACTATATTGTTCGAGGATATCCTGTAGGCGGCTTACTTCTTGCCTCTTGGCTTGAAGAAATCGAAGGGCATCATATGCGAAGAAAAGATGAATAAGTGTTGGCCCTTTAGGACAAAACCCAATTCCATTCAGCAGCCTTTGAACATGAGCTTGAGAAAGAAGAGCTTATAGGACCTCAGCGCAAATAATAAACAGGTATGGAGAAAGTGGGTCACCCTATCTTAATCCCCTCTTTGGGTGAAAATGTTCCATTTTGAATCCATTTAAATCTACTCAATATCTCATGGATTTCAAATAGTTTAGAATATAATGTACCACTCATTACTAAAGTTCATTTTTTATATAATTCGAGTAAAATAGGCTCATCCACTTTGTCATAAGTCTTGGACATATCTAATTTAATGGTGAGTTCCATGCGTTTTCTTTGCCTTCTGCAGTGGAGGGAATGAATGACTTCATATGTTATTAGCATCTTATTAGTAATAAGATGGGTAGGGACGAGGAACTCTGCTGCTCAGGTATGGTATCCTCAAGATAAGCTTTAAATCATTAGCTAAAACCTTAGCTAATATTTTGTAGACTACATTGCATAGACTGATGGGGCAAAAGTTAGATAATTTGTCAGCTCCCCCTTCTTGGAAATTAGAATAATAGTCATGAAATTTATCTCCTAGAGAATCCTACATTGTTGTTTTGGGTCTCTTGCTCTCATGAAAGATTGGTAGAAAGAGAAGACATCTTCCTTCATTGTCCTCCAGTGCTGTTGATAAAATCTTGCGTGCATTATATCTAGTCTAGGGGCTTTTGTGGGATTTATGGATTTCAAGGCTGCAACCACTTCATCCATTGCCAAGGGTTTTGTGAGATTGACTTGATGATCATCTGAGATTCGTCTCTCCATGAGGTCCATAACCCTCTCCACCCATGTGGGATTAGTGCTGGAATAGACGCTCTCAAAGTGGGATAGAGCTAACACTTGCATCTCTTCTTGACTACAAATTTGAGAGACATTGTCATCTAGAAGGGCCTCAATAAAGTTTGAATGTCGCCTTTGAGATGCCATCTGGTGAAAAATGTTGTGTTCCTATCTCCTTGGTGAAGCCAATGTAGCTTAGCTTTTTACTTCCTATCTCCTTGATGGCTTCATCTCTATGATCAGAAGGACTCCGGGCATTCAGATTGCTAAATTCCTCTTGCTTATCTTGAATGGCTTGACTGAAATTCTCTCTACATTCCTTCTTCCATCTAGATATATAAGAATTGTCTTTCCTGAATTTCCTGAGAAGGTTATCGGATGCCAGAGCCATAGGGTCATGGTGAGATGCCCATATTTGATCAATGATGCGAAGAGCTTCCTTGTCATGAACTTAGAATAGCTCATACTTGAAGTCTCTCTTAGTTTTCTTTCGATTTGTTTATGTGTTGAATACTAGCATAATAGGATGATGATCACCAGGAGCAATAGATAGGTGGAAGATCTTAGCATATAGGAACAGAGCTAGCCAAACAAGATTTGATAAACCACGATCAAGATCAGCCTTAACTTGTTGTTGACCTCTTTTTTTGTTCTTCCAGGTTATGGGAGGGCCCACGAAGCCCAAATCAACTAGGTTACAACAATTCATCATCCCCTCGAAGAGATCCATCCGAGCATCTGATCTAGACCGACTATTGAATTCTATTTGGCTAGCAACTTCATTGAAGTCACCCATAATGAGCTATGACATGTTAGATTAGTTCCTAAGGTAAGTAACAAGATTCCAACCTTCAATCCTCCGAGTAGCCTTTGGATGACCATGGTAGCTGCAAAATGTAATAGAAGAATTCGCATTCTATAGTAAGGCTACTCGCCTCTGAATCAAACGTTGAGCAGCAATCAAATTTTAGTTTGTATCATATCGCCTCCATTTCCTTTGTTAATCTCTTGGTCTCATTAAGAAAAATTAGTATAAGAGCTTTCTTCTTGACCAGTTAAGGAGACATTGAATTGCGCATGAGTTTCTAAGCTTATGACAATTTCAAGCAATCAGAGCCATTTAAAGGACACTGATAATTCTCAAAATTTTCATATAATTTCGTGTTAATTTCACACCGTTAAGTATAAAAATTTTAATTAAATATAAATTTTATGTGAAATTTTGTGAAAATTATATTTTCATAAAATCTTTAATTTTGCTATAAAACGGGTCATTTTGCAACATTTTTGAAAATATAAAATTATAATCAATAGGCTAGAAAATCTTAACTTTGAAATATGTATTAACCTATTATTATAAATTGGAAAAATTTATAAAATATTTTAAATCATACATATATGATTACAATTATATTTTAAAATATGGGTAATAAAATAGATTATCATATAATTTTTAAAATAAAATAAATTAATTAAATGAATCCAAAAGAGTCCAAAATGAAACTTATGAAATATTTTTAACTTATTAAAATTATCTAGGTAGAAAATATACTGTGTTGTAATATTCTAATTTGCATTTTTATGCTGCACGTGTACGAGTAAAGGTGCGCCATCAAGCACCAAATCTAGTGCTCCATCTCCATCTTCCTCAAATCAATGAGCAGCCATGGCCCTTCTTTGCAAGAAATTCCAACCATAAATTACAAGCCATAAACCCTTTCTCAAATGGCCAAATAGCTCCAAGATAGCAGCCCTCTCTTCTCCAATTTTCATCAACTCCATTGATCCCAATCTTTCCCACCATCTCCAATTGAGCCGTTAGTTCTCTTCCACAATGTCGGGACTGAAATTGAAGTTGTGAAGCTCCAATCAAAGAAGTTTCCAAAATTAATCGCCAACCAAAGCAACATCTACTGAGCAGCAACTCATCACCACCCTTGCTTTGCTTGTTCTAAATCGTAATTGCAGCCAGCATAACTCTAGCAGTATTAGCGGCTGCTTTCCAAAAAAAGAAAATAAAAACAAAAACAAAACTCTCCCTTGATGTAATTTTTAGACCCATATTAAGCTATCAGGACCAAGCAATAAAAGCCCTATTTGGGTGATGTAATTTTTTTTTTTTTGCTTTGTAATTTATTTACAGTGTCTTGTTAGTTGTTAATTTTGTAATTATGATATTTAGATTAGATTTATTGCTTTATTTCTAGCTTTGTAATTTTTAGATTAAATTTAATACATTTTCCTTTTCTACTTTTATAGTTTAAGTTCTATAATTTTTAATTGTTTTTCTAGATTAGATTTAATTTAGTTGTTGTTAATTAATTATAATTTCTTTCTTTCTAACTTCTCTTATTTAATTTCTTTTTCTTATTTCCTCTCATTTCTCTCTTTACCTTCTTTCTAATTCCTCTCTTCTTTCTCTTATCTCTCTCTCTCTCTCTCTCTCTTCTCTCTATGCACTCTTTTCTGTTTTCTCTCTAATTTCTCTCTCTTCGTTTCTCTCTTTTCTCTCTTTCTCTCCTCTCCATATTAATCTTATACAATTCAAAACCTTATTACTTCTATGTGAATTTAACCTGACTCACTATTATTTTACGTTATTTTCTGTAAGTGTTAGCTTTAATATGTTTCAATTAGTTTAAATA
The DNA here is from genome assembly GCA_030490835.1 of Annona cherimola. Classification (NCBI taxonomy): domain Eukaryota; kingdom Viridiplantae; phylum Streptophyta; class Magnoliopsida; order Magnoliales; family Annonaceae; genus Annona; species Annona cherimola. Next base: position 72,447,028 of record CM059971.1, read on the forward strand.
AATTGGTGATCATAGTGCTCTTAACGATAAACGTTTGATTCAGATTAGATACCTTTCTTTGACCTTTTGTACATTATAGACTAGGTCATCAATTTCAACAGTCATTTCTCTTTTCTTGCATTGCTTGATAGATATCTCCTCTAGCCTTTCTCTTCCATTTGTCCCCAACTTCCTGGATTATTCCTTCAAAAATCCAAGTCTCTGACCCCCCGTTCAGAAGCATTCTCAGTCCTCATCTTATTATCTGCCTACATAGCATTTGCATTTTCTACCGTTGGTGAGTCCTTTGTCTGGGTAGCGGCACATCCTTGTTGGACATTTTGATAAACGTAGCCGTGTACGAGACTAAGCTTAGTAAAGAGTCAAGAGACAAGCCTCGTGTTGGTGTCAGCAAGCCACCTTCTCTCACCTCAAAAGTCCTCACCTCGGTCAACCCCAGTATCTCATTCCTCCCGAACAGCACTGTGAGGCTCCTTACAGTTTTCCACAGTTAGGTAAGTGCCCGTGGAAGCCAAATGCTACGGGGTTGGAGAAAGCCTGGACGAATGGTGTGTAGTAGTCCACATTTGTGGGTCGGTGGGATAAACAGAGGTGGAATTAATGTGCCGAGTTCCCCCCCTACAGTGGTTCCTTGTTGGCTTGTCTCAATCAGCCATCCCACTTTACTGCCTCCCAAATACACACCCATCTCCTTTTGATTTCGATAAGCGAGACCCATATCAATCTGCCCGCTACTAGGATTAGGAGTATGAACAATAGAGACTAAAGTGGGAACGATCAACTGAATGAGGTCCGCTACTAGGATTAGCTGCAGCTCAAATAGCCAAGGACTGCCTTCTGAAATCTGCCGCCAAACCCTATTCAGATTTTTGCCTATTTCTTTAATGAGGAAGCTTATCCTTGTCCACCAAAGTCTCCTCAATATCAACTTGAATAGCTTTTGGTTGTGTGTCTTATTGGTCAAGACAGATCATAAAACAGTAGCCGACTCACTCGGTTCAATCTACCTAATGGATTCTGCAGAGAGCGTTAGTCTGTAGTTCATGGTGGAAGAGATCTGCCGTTGTGGTCGACATTGGCTTCGTCGATTGGGAAGAAAATCGTCTGCTAGAGTTGCTCAGAACGCCCCCTTTCAGACTGCAATGAAAATCAAGGTCTCCACCTTTCCTTGAGTGTGGAAATCTACCAATTGTCAGAGTGACATGGGAGAGGAATCTTCACCTTGCAAGTTGTAACTTGACTGTGATTCAATCATATTTTTAACTGATTGGGATTTTTATAAAACATTTTTAAATTTTAAGAAGTGAGTATTTGGACATAGAAACTACAACCGTTTGTTTATGATCAATTGTATCCCATTGTCAAGATGGTTTTTCAATTTCTAATGCAGTTCTTTCAAATTTAATACAACTTTTTTCATTTTCAATACACATCTACATCGTCACCAAGATATAGATTCCATTTAAGAATCTCATACGACTTGAAACGGAACTTTAACATTTAAGTTCCATATTTATATATAGTGCATGACTTCAAATTTCACAAAATGTGCAATTTTAGTTTATTTAGTTATGAGATGCCCTAACATAGTTAATATTTGTACATTGTAAAACCAAAATGACACTCTAATCACCTTAACAAATATTTTTAATGATTTATAAAATTTAAAACATTATTTTATAGTAACGAGTCTCATAAAAATAGTCTAAAATAAATTCAACCAAACAGAACAATTCATATAAAACCTAGTTGATATTATAAAAATATATTTTTATAATTTTTTATTAAAATTTTGACCATATTAAGTTTCTTGCCAATGAAGCAACCAAATCTACCTATTTCTTAAACATATTGTTGTTTTTGTAAGATATCAAAAATAATAGAAAATTAATTAAAAATTTAAAAATGAAAAAAATAAAAAATGTAATATAATATTTATAATAATTAGAAGTAAATAAAAAATAAAATAATAAAGATAATGAGTTTCGATCTTATGCACCCGGTTGCATGGAACTTCATACCATGTGGGTGCAAAAACTTATTTTTTAATTTTTTGAACTTTTAAATAAACAACTAATCTAATTGTGTCTAATTTATAAGTCAAAATTTACTATTTTTGGATATTAAAAATGACTAAAATACTCTTATTTTAAAAAATAAAAAATGTATAAATTTTAAAAATAGTAAAACTTAATATACATGTTAAATACACTTAGATTAATAATTTTATAAAAAGTTTAAAAAATAAAAAATAGATTTTTACCCCAGGGCACACTAAAGTTACATGCACCCAGTTGTATATGTTCAAAACTCAAAGACAATTTTATGAAAATATATAAAAATACAAAAATATAGATAAAAATTAGATAATTACTTAGTTAACATGTCATATATATCAAAATATGTAAAAAATAAATAAATAAACAAAAAAATTTCTTCTCTGATACAAGCTAGATCCTTAAGGCATGTTTAGTAAGCTTAAAAATATTTTCAACTAAAATTTTTTAATCTAAAATTTTTTAATCTAAAATTTTTTACTTTTTATAACTTTCTTATTTTTTAAATATTTTTTTTATATTTTCTTGTACAACTGTTCTAATTTTTAATAATTTCTATACAACCAACCTATTCATTTTAACTTTATTTTTTTACTACTCATCATTACTCATATTATATCATATCATTTTCTATCAATTAAAAAACTTTTCATCAAAAGTTTTATCATTTCCCAAATATATGTCTTTTATTTAAAATTTCATATTTATACTAAACTTAGAGAGTAAAAGTTGTAAAATGACGTAATATGACAGAGGTAATGATGAGAAGTAAAGAAGAAAAAGTCAAAATAAATGAGTTAGTTATGTGGATAATTGTGTAGAAATAATTGAAAAGTAAGATAATTAAATAAAAATATGTGAAAAATAATTTAAAAATAAGATAATTATAAAAAATAAAAAAATTTAAATTAAAAAAAAATAACTTAATATATTTTAAACATTGCCAAACATACCCAAATGTGCGAGTTAGGGCATCCATGGGATGAGCGACGATTGAGTGGGAGGCGGATGCGAGTGACGTGGATGTGCTCAGGAAGTCCCCGCTGTCGTGTCGTGCACGTGGTTTCACCGGTTTCACGTGGTCAGTCCTTCGTTGGAGTCCATGGTTTCCTTACACGTGGTTCCCGTTTTTCTGCAATGCACTCGCCGACAGTGATAGGTTTCACAAAACTGTCGTGTACGTCGTGAAACATTGAAACCACGGTCCGGGAAAGGCAAGGAAGATGGATTTAAACAGTGTATGCACTGTCCTAACTCCCACAGGGCCCATCCAACCCTTGCACCGTTGCACGTATACCCTTCATACAATGCCAGCCTCGCATTTTGCGTCAAGCACACTCGTGGCAATAATAGAACTGCACACTGTTGGTGCATGCACCCTCTTGTTTTTAAAAATAAAAAATATATAAACATTTTTAAAAAATGATGAAACTTAATTTATAGATTAAATACACTTAAATTAAGATTTTTATAAAAAAAATTCAAAAAATATTAAAAAATAAAAGTTCTGCTACATACAGTTGCATTAAAACATTCTCCATTTTGGGTGGGATTTTGGAAGATGAAGGAAAGTAGGATAAGAAATATTTTAAAAATTGTGTAAATTATATGAAATTATATATGGTAAAGTTTGAATAAATATGTTAATTGTTGAAAAAATGATTGGAGTACAAAAGTAAAATTAGAAAAAATAGAATTATTTGATAGTTAAGTCATTTATGAGATAATGTATGAGAAAGAGAAATGGGAAATCATAGCCAGACATTATCAAACATATCCCATGTATATTCTTGGGTGATCCTCAAATTTAGAATGGAATGTTATATTTTATTTTATAAAAATATTTTTTTTATTTTCAAAAAATAATAATTTATTTTACTTTCAATACACTTGTTTCCATTTTCGATACACGATAACTTTTTTTTGTTCATATTCTCATCTCATCTAAGTTGTGAACAACCCAAAATATCATTTGTTTTAAACTTTTAATAGACTTGTCAAGGTCTAATTTAGGTAGTTGTGTATTCAAAATTAACTTCTATTTAAAATATGATTTATTATGAGTGTGTTTCGACAATGATAAAATTTTTGGATGAAAATTTCTAATGTAAATTTTTTTAAGGTAATTTGCATATACACTCATATAGTTTAACCGAAATTACAGATATACTTATATAGTTTTACGAATTGTATATTATTCTATATAGTTTTACCAAAATTAAGTATAACTCGGTTCTCGGTTCTGTCAAGTGAAAAATTGTATGACGTTGATAAATTATTTCATTTCCTAAAATACCCTCGAAAACCACTGCCGCAAGGTGTTACCGTTCTTCTTCATCATAATCGGCCATAACCCATCAGCTACTCGCTGCCTTGCGAGGAAGCAAGACATGCACCAGCTATGTCCGATTTTGGACAGCAGGCTTGTCAGCGGCTCACTAGACTCGTCGGAGAATATCGAGTAGGGAGGCGACATGCACGACCCGATCACCACGATCACTTCCTCCCCATCGCTCGTCTCCTCCCACGCGTTGTAGAGGTGGAAGCAGAAGCAGTTGGGTACGTCGATCCACCTCATTCGCGACTCGTCCGCATCGTATCTGGGCAGGACGCCGAATCGTGATGTCTTGCTCTTGTCATGCATCACCAGGGAGTCGCCTCGGACCATTTGCGAGAACTTGAACACCACCTGGTGGTCCGGTATCACCACCGAATTCTCCATGATGGCGAAATCGTGGATCATCGTTGGCTACTAGAGCGTGATAGCTACGTTCGCGGATTTCCTCCCGTGGCGGTCGATCGAAAAGAACTTGAGATACGGGCTCTTTAGCACGTCGTAGCAGAGGGAGAAGAGCTCGTTCGTTTCTGGGTCGACCCTCGGGTGGGCGATCATCGCCCGCTTCAACCGCCCGTTGAAATCGAACCGCCAGCTGTGCTGAGATCACCCTCGAGCGTGATGACAACGTGGTAAGGAAGGTCGTCCTCGGACATGGCGAGCGGCCGGCCGTCGTAGTAGCAAGGCTCGTGTTCGCCAGGCCCATGCCGTGGCGGAGATCGACAAGTCCTGCGGCGGCACTAGTGCAGAAAAACCCCAGTCTAGCAATGCCGGAGTGGCCATGCAGCTCGCCGATAGCCTTGGGAAAGAGCGCCCTCCCCATCAGCTCTTCCTGCATGAGTCGGTTCATGCCGTGAAGCGGCAGCTGCAGCTCCTGGCCAAGCGCCTCCCCCTCGATGTCGTCGCCAAGATCGAAGAGGTCCGCTTTAAATCATCCATGGCCCGCCGCCACATACATGCGGGTCCAATGAACCTCAACACAAATACAAATACTCCACCAACATTTGTAGCCCACAGTCTTCAAATACTCCACCAACATTTGTAGCCCACAGTCTTCCTCTCGCAGTTTGCTTGAAAAGTCCGTACTTCCGTCTCAAAGAGGAGCACCATATGTTAATTTGAGTTTTATGGAAATTATAGAATAGGGCGGGGAGAAGGAAATAGAATATTTTAAAAATTATATAATTGATAGAAAATAATATGGGTAATGTTGAAATAAATAAGTTTGTTAAAATAGAGCCACTAGAATAAATGATTGAAATATACGCATAAAAGTAGAAAATTATGATTACTAATCTGAAAAATTATTGGCCCGGGAAATCCTGTCCCACTTTAGGTGGGGGAATTACCAAGCGTGGCCAAAAGCAACTCATATAAAAATGCAATTCTCTCATCATATTCAACTTGTAATAATAAAAGTGGGTGCTTGTTGGCACCAAGCACTACTGGGAAAATTTCAATACATTCGTTCATGACTTTTTGTTTTACTCTAACATTTTTTCAACTAAAATATTTCAATTTAATATATTTTACTCTTCATAATTATTTGTTTTTTTTTTCTATACAACTATCTTACTTTTCAATCATTTCTATACAACTACTTATATATTTAGGGTGTATTTGACATTCACCAAAACTATTTGACGTGTCTTAGGGTGAAAAAATATCAAAAGTGGTGGCGTTTTGAAAAGATTGCTGGTATGCCATTAATGCATCTCTGCATGGTATGCCTTTAATGCATCCCTACATTAATTACGCACGGTCAACATGCTTTAAAAACCAGTGCACTGTATACAAATTTTGTTAGCGGCATGCAAATGGATAAGGCGTTGATGCATGGGCTAGTAAACAGTAGTTCACCTCTACTCATTGTATGGATGATAGAGGACACTTTTAAAAATCTGCAACGCCAGTGTGAAATGATGCATTTTGCTTAGACAGCCCCCGCGTTGAAAAGTTTTACTAAAATGGATAAGTTTTATGCATTTCCAAACAAATTCTTGATTTATCTATTTTAATTTTATTCTATTTCCATCTTGTCATTACTTTTATCATATTATATTATTTTTTATTTCAAAAGCTTTACATTTAAAATTTTTCATTAAAAAAATTATCATTTTTCAGACACGAAATCTCTAAATGCTTCAGCGCAGGACACCAGACCTCGCCCATGAGTTGGTTCCTAAACATGCTCCCGATAGTAATTAACATGGTGCAGCATTTCTTAATTTTTACAATAAAAGCCCATAATGGATTATTTCATGACTTTGGGCTGATACCAATTTCACTTTTTCTTTGAGGAATCAGCAATCTAATTAGAGCGCCATAACATAAGTGTTAGGTTACTGGAGAAGCGAATACCAAAATGCATCGATTCCAGGGGATCTAGCTCAGCGGAAAAACAGCAGTAACAGCTGACCATTATGCACGCAGTGCGGGTCGTTGAATTGCCATGCGGACACGTACATCGGCGAACCGCGAAATTTTTTTACTAATAAAGAGCAATGTGCGGCGGTGCGCCGGGCAAATTGTAAATCAGACGGCTGGAGTTGGCCTTTTCCCTGGCAACTCTTCCAGAAGACCTGTCTAGAGGTCTAAACGCCACGGCTCGTGCCGGCCTATTGGTTTGAGATGCACGGGGTGCGATCCATCGTCGGAAATAGCTCCACTTCCGACCGGTCAAAAAATAGTAATTTTCTTTTGTTTTTGTAATTTTGTATGAAACAGTTAATCTTGATATGTATAAGTAATTAATTTATGAATTAACTTTTATTATTTTTTAATATGTATATTTTATTTTTGAATACAGGGCAACTGTGGCCATTTTTACATAAAAATAACCAAAATGATCCTATATTCAAAATTCAAATACATACATATATCCAAAAATTATAAATTTTAATTTATGAATTATATACGTCTAGATGGACAGTTCCGGTAAAATTATAATTGGTTCATGTATCTATATATATTATAATTTTTCGGAAATAAAAAAATTACTTATCTTATGTTCTCTACACATGAAAAAAAGTAAAACTTTTTTATTTTTAAAAATTATAAAAAATATAGATTCAAAATTGATAAATTTTAGTATATCAACTAGACATACCAAGGCCCGCATAATATAAATAATAAATATGAAATATACAAGGTTGCATATGTATAGTATCATTATCTTGAATATTTTACCTACCAAAATTTTTAAGTTTTTGACTTTTTGACACTATTTTTTTTTGGAATTCTAAAATTAAAAACAGCCCATGTCGATGCACTGGCATGTTAATTTTTAGAATTCTAAAAAAATATTATACAAAATTGAACATTCTTTCTTTCTTTAGTGTGTGTTTCACATTTTATAAAATTTTCAAAAAATGGATATTAAACTTTTTTAAAATGGAAGAAGTAATGCAATATAATAGAAATAACGATGAAGAGTAAATAAAAAAGTTAAAATATATAGTAGTTATATGGGTAATTATAGATAAATGATTAAAAGTAAGACAATTGCAAAAAATATGAAGAAATAATTAAAAAATAACTAGCGATGAAGATCGAAAATTTTGAAATTAATAAGTTTTTATAGGGTGTGTTTGGATAAAGCCAAATTTTTTTACACAAAACCTTTTCATACGACTATCTTATTTTTAATTATTTTTTTTTATCTTTTTAACTACTCTAATTTTTAATCCTTTTTACGTAATTATCCACACAACCAACCTATTTATTTTAACTTTATTCTATTTACTCGTCATCATTATCTATACTATATTATATCATTTTATACTATTTTAAAAACTTTTATACTAAAAATTTTTTATTAAAAAAATTTATCACTTTTAGAGTACAACCGTACTTTGCCAAACATAAGAAAAACCTTTTACCTGCATCAACAACTTGGACTGAATTGTGAGGAATTTGCGTTATAGATCCTCTAACTTTGGTATTAGCATTTTGGCTCTAAAGTTTGCGTATTAGCATATTAAATCCTCTAAAGTTTCGATTTTTACATTTTAAACTCTTTTCTCTTATGCCATTAAAAAACGCCTTTAATATATGTATAATGTCTAAAATATCCCTGCATTTGTATGATAATTAAAAAATAATTCAAATTTGAGCAGCAAAAAAAATTTCCAAGTTCCCAAATTAATTGAGAATTAATTCTAATGATGGTTGCTTCGTAATTTTTGATTTTTTTTAAATTTCATACAAGTCGTTAAGGAGTATTTGAGTCAATTATACCTCTTAAAAATTTTGACTTATCAAACAAAAATATTATAAAATAGTAAAATTTAGTGTATAGGTTAAATAATTTAAAAAATACTTTTATAAAAAAGAAACATTGAACTTGGGCTAACATGCAACATGTTATCAGCCCCGTGCTTTGACGAGCTTTAAGTGCAAAGTTAGTGAGATAAAAGTAGGGCCCATGGTAATTTTTAAAAATCTATTAAACATTAAAACATTTTTGCACCTTACCTTCTAAAAAAATAAATCAAGGCGTATTTGGAAAGTGATAAAAAGTCTTTTACGTAAAAGTTTTTAAATTAGGAAAAAATGACATGATATGCATAATAGGTATAATGATAAAGAATAAAAAAAATAAAGTTAAAATAGATAAGTTTGTTATATGTTAAATACACTTAGATAAACAAGTGTACGAAAAAAAATAAAAAAAATTATTAAAAATAAATTTTTTGAGGTGTACTAAATAAGACATTTACGTAGACCGGACTGACTGGACCATTTCCCTTTAAATAAACAAATGCAATTTGTTAGTTGTATTCGAGGGATAGTCAGCAGGAAGTTCTAATGCCTCCTCCCTCGACGAAAGATCTGAGTCTATTTTTATCTCTTGCAATGTTGATTTTCATTTTGGAAAGGCCATGGATCAGCCGCATCAGGTTCCCTTTCTGCTTTGCTTCCAGCAGCGGTCCAATGGGGAAGATTTACTCGGATGAAGTGGAGCGGCGCTGGTCGTTTTGTTTATGGTGATGATTCGCTCTTTTACTCAGCTTGGTATTAGCTCGAGCGCAGCTGTGTTATCGTGTTTTTCTTCACGAAGAGCTTCACGAAGAGTTACGCCAAACATTTTTAAAAAGCAGAATACTTCAGCTGGACCAAACAAACCCTGAGCCCAAGACAGTTAGGAATAAGCCTTACCATTTATATTAATTGGAAATAAGAACAATTAGTAAATATTTTAATGATTGGAACTATTCTAACATTATTAATCATTTATACCATATTAAATATGTCATTTAAATTAGTAACTATATATAAAATATAAACAAGTGATTGATTATGTTTATACAAAAATGCACCTTCTATACTGTTATGTGTATGGAAAAGCTTATTATTCGCTCATGAAAAACTCGTTTAGATAGTTCCATAACATTAGTTTTTACTTTTATAAGATGAAGTAAAATCAAATTCAAGAAAGTTATATCATAAAAATGGGTATATTTAATGAAAATTTATGAAAATTAAGTCCTTAAAAATCATTTAATTAATCCAAAGCTTTTAATGTTGTCTGGGAATTGTTCACTTGGAATGGATACTCATTTAAATAAATGTAGAACTAGTTTCGGTGAACCCTATTCTCACAATTACACCATTTTATAGAATTTATAATTTATTTTATCTATTGTATTTAAAATGTTGTAGTTAGTTAAGAATACATTAATTCATTTTAAAAATATATATAGGTAAATTATTAAAAAATAAATACAGTTTTAGAGTGAATATAGAAGCACTAAAATTCTCATATGATATGTGATCTACACGAAATTTCGACTAAAAATAATTTAAATGGTATTATTAAATAAATTATAGTAAAGAAAATGAATGCAATAGATTTCATAAAATGACGCAAATAGTGCCCAATTGAGAATTGAAATGTTTCCATACGTTCCTAAATATGAACAAGTTCTATGTGGACGTTGCTAGGATGTTGTGGTTAAAAAAAGATAAAAATTTGTATTTGTACAAGTGTCAATTTTAAAAATTAAGAATTATTAAAGTTTTATAAGTATTACATATTTTAAAAATTTATTCTCCAAGTAAAGATGGAAAGCCAGAAGTGGATCAAATGTTTTATTTGAGAGAAGTAATCCTATTAATTCTAAGTAAATGTGTCGTTTAGTTTACATCAAAAAATTCATTTCTAAATTTTTTTTATTTTTTTCATATACTTGTTTATCTAAGTATATTTAACATATAAACCAAGTTTTAACATTTTTTAATATGTATATATATATATATATATTTGAGATGTTTAAAGATGGAGATATTTTCTATACATATGTACATATGGATGTTTAAAATTTTCAAAAAATACATACACATATCAAAAAATGGTAAAACTTAGTTTATATGTTAAATACACTTAAATAAACAAATATACGAATAAAAAAATAAAAAAAATTTGTAATTTTTTTTCCATATGAGTTGAATAAGACATTTATTTAGTTTTGACTAATAGAATCATTACTCGGGATGACTTGCCGGATTTAGGTTGCCTTATCTACCTGGTTGAAGTTGTGTTGCATTATCATCCAAGTGATGACACGATTTAAAAAGAAAAAAAAGTGCTCATACGTAAACCGGATTTAAGTTGCCTTGTCTGCCTGGTTGAAGTTGTGTTGCATTATCATCCAAGTGATGACAAGATTTAAAAAAGAAAAAATAGTGCTCATACGTAAACCCAGATTTAGGTTGCCTTGTCTACTTGGTTGAAGTTGTGTTGCATTATCATCCAAGTGATAACATGATTTAAAAAGAAAAAAAGAAGAAGTACTCATACGTAAACAGGATTTAGGTTGCCTTGTCTGCTTGGTTGAAGTTGTGTTGTATTATCATCCAAGTGATGACACGATTTAGGGTGTGTTTGGTATTTACAAAAACATGTCTAATCGCGTAAAACTTTTCATTCGCAGGTATCCCGCTCAAAAAACCCGTCGTTTCACCCATTTTTCCGTCGCAGCTTTCCGTCGTCCTTGTGTACTACGACGACAGGACTCCGGTACAGTGCTGACCCGGTGCATCTCGAGATCGACGATAGGGTTTTCTCCTCGCCCTTCGAGCTCCTTCTTCTCAGCAGCAGCAGCGCCGTTGACCCTATGCCCCGTGCGACATCGATTAGTAGGTGGAAACGAAAACACTCGCGGCCATCCCCCGAAAACCGAGCTCACCGGCACAAGTTGCGCTCGTCATCGTCTTCCAAGGGGAGGATTAATCGTCCATCCACTCCACCGGCACCGCTGCATTCAGAAGCATCCGTCAGCTCCCCCTACAAACTGCGGAGACAGGTATGCTCATATCATTGGCACTGCGGTAATGTCTCCTTTCGAAAATCCCTAATTTGTTTCTTGCGATGTTCGGTGAGAGATCCCAATGCTGTCGACCTTTGTGTTTCCTGCAATTCCAATAATTTGATTCCGGTTCCATTGCCCACTGAGCTTTAGGAAACTGCTAAATAGAGTTTCCCGTTTTGAAGGCCTATTTAAGGCCTAAAATAGATTGCCGAAACAGTCCATCTTGCTGCTGCTTCTTCGTCCTGGGTGGCTGTCTGGTTTTGTGAGAGAAGAAGACCATGCAGGTTCTGCAATGGAGTACAGCCAGGGCAGCAGCAGCAGTGTTGATGTTGTTGATGACAACGGGAGCAGAATCCACAGGCCCAATGGCAGACATGATAACCCAATTGCCTGGGCAGCCTCCAGTGGCCTGACACCATTTCTCTGGCTACATTCCTGTGGATGAGAAGCAGCAGAGAGCTCTGTTATACTACTTCGCTTAGGCTGAGCTCGACCCTGCTTCTAAGCGTCTTGTTCTCTGGCTGAATGGAGGTCTGAATTGCAATTTCATCTACTCTCTCTCTCTCTCTCACCCCAAACGAATTTGCTTGGAGTAGGGAAGGATCTCTGAGTGCCATAATTTGAGTGTTTTGGTGAATGGGATAACTTTTTCTTGTTTTCATGTCAATTTGGTTTCTTTCCGGGGAAACGGAGAGAAAATATACCCGAATGGTGCATCTTTGTGTGGGTGTTCTCGAATTTGGATTTCTTTTTTCTTCTTATGAAGGTTTCAATTGGATGGATTTGAGTCTTTCTATCTTATTCTGTTAGGCTTAGATTGATTTTTTGTCCTTTTGAACCTCGTAGTGTAGAAAATATAGAAGAACAATATCTGGCAAAATAAGGAGAAGAATGGTAGAAAACTGGAACTTTTACAGTGTAATCTGTTACTGAAGAAGTGTTGTTCGAACTTTGAGTGATTTGAGACAGCTTTGTGGCCGAACATAGACACATCTTTTTCCTTTTTACCTACCAGAGTCGTTGGTTTGTAAGGAATTTCTTCTCTTCCGTCGAGAGTTTGTCATTCTCTCTTTTTACTTTAATCAAGTAATCATCGAGGAGAAGACAGAAGCAAAAGCAGTATTCCTTTCGAGAGTTTTCTCTTAATCAAGTAATCATCGAGTAGAAGTTGGTGATATTCCTGTACAATAAATCTGCTTCTTTTTACGCCTTTGGTAGACAGTCTATTGCTTTTATTATGTTGGTTATGCCTATTTCTTTGCTTCAATATGTGAGAGTGCGTCCATTATGGAGCTACAGGGCCTTTTTTCCCTTTAAATGGGCCTACTATCAGTCATTCGCCAGTTTAACCATATGCCTGAAAACGGGTGAATGGTGGATCAATTTCTAGTCAATGGTCAATGTGGAAGTCTGTCTGCTGCAAACTCTAGCTACTTTGGTACCTATTACCCAGGCCATTCTTCTTATTATCTTCTTGTTTTTTATTTCTTCATCATTTTCGCTTTAAGGTATATTGTTCACTCCCTGCCAGTGAATTCCCTTTTTGGCTTTTGAAGCCCCTTTTACATTCACCAGTTCTTAGATTACCTGATCTCTAGTGTCAAATATTTCTCATTTCCCCCAACTAGCCATCCCTAAAAAATTGGAAAGCTCATGTATTCTCGGGGGGAAAGCGAAACACGATACCTCCAATCTCTTGCTTTTGCCTTATGACATGGTAATGCATTGTGGGTCAGTTTTTTCAATAAAGAAGTGAGTAAAATTTGAATAATGAATCCAATATCAAATGATTGTTCTACATGGAATGTCATTTTCATACTATATTGCTAATGGAAGCTTCTTGTGGTCATATGCGTAGACTCGAACCAAATTATGGATTCAGTACCTGACTCCTCATTTGCTCCAGTAAATGAGGAGGTACAAAATTGGTGCACACAATATTGTGCGCGTCGTAGGGCGGTCATGTTCTTAGGGGGGGCGTTTGTGCTTGGTGAAGAGGAAGAATGTGGGAGTGAAGAGGTCACTAATCGTGACTTAGCAATCCAACGTGATTTATTTATGTTCTCACTCCTTCGTGGGGGGGATAGGCGGTGTTATGCACAATTACGGATGAGTACATTAGCATTCAACCAATTGTGTGATCTAGTGAAGAGTAAAGGATATCTACAACCCACTAGATATGTAACGGTCGATGAACAAATGGGTATGTTTTTGCACACCTTGGTCCATAATGTACGAAATTGGTCAATTGGTGCTTACTTCTGTAGATCTGGAGAGACAGTCCATCGCCATTTTCATAGATGCCTCCAATCAATACTTAGCCTATACGAGGATTGTGTCAACCCACCCAGCACAGTCACTCCATTCAAGATTTCTTCCGACCCCACTTTAGCACCATATTTTGAGGTAAACTTGTGACACTTATGTCATTTTATCCAACAATTTGAATTCCTTCTTTATAATGGTGACCATTTATTAGGGTTGCATTGGTGCCATCGACGGTACACATATCCCTGTTTTGCCTCCATCGGAGAACACATTGGCATTTAGAAATAGACATGGGAACCCAACACAGAACGTGATGGCAGTGTGTGACTTCAACTTAAAGTTCACGTACATACTAGCTGGTTGGGAAGGAAGTGCACATGATGCTAAAGTGCTCCAGTCCGCACTTGATCGACCCATCAATCCATTGATAGTTCCACGAGGTAAATAAATGCAATTTTCCACAAGTGAATTCTAGGATTCTCTGAAATTCTCGGATTTAAATTAATTTTTTGATCGGTTGTCACAGGACATTATTTCTTGGTGGACGCCGGGTATGCACATGTGCCGGGTTTCATGGCACCATATAAAGGGGTTTCCTACCATATAAGCAATTTCGGTCATGGAAGGAATCCAAGAAATAATAAAGAGTTATTCAATCTTAGACATGCGAGATTGCGTTCAACTGTTGAGCGACTTTTCGCAATCTGGAAGAAGAGATTCCCAATTTTGCAAGTCGCAACAAGTTATCCTTATAAAATACAAGTCCAAATTGTCATAGCTTGTGCCATCCTACACAACTATATAATTGATGTTGATGGTCCAGATCTTCCCTGTGAGATAGGTGAGGAACCATGTCTTGCCGCGGATGATAGATTGAGTGACGATCAAGTGGAACCAACTCCTGAAGTAATGATAAGGGGAGTGTCTACGGAGGCACAAAATATGTGGAAGGACAAACGAGATCGCCTAGCACATCAAATGTGGCAGGATGGTCCTATAAATTAGGGATCAATGAGACCAAGTCTAAAAGCATGAAACACTTATGTAGAACATTCTCGTTTAGCAGCGAGGCTTTCCATTACATGTTACCTTTAGATTTCTCTGTATCATTAAATGTGATTTATGACGGGTCTTCTCCCAAATATATCTTAGACGGTATGTTTTTGTATATTAAGATTACTTGCTCATATTTGAATTGTGTTTAGGTGGGTTGCATGGATCACTTTCGACGTGTATTCATTGGGGAGTCGGCATCCCCAAACAGAGTCACTCCCCCCAATACAGGTTATGAACAACCATCTTCGTCCAGACATCGTCATCAATGGACAAAAGCACAGGATAAGAAGTTGGTGGAAATACTCTTGTGGAACTTACACTCACGTACAATTGAAGCGAATAAAATCAAAGATGTCATTTACCAGACCATTGCTCAGGAACTTAGTAATGTATTTGCGGTTCCTATTAGTCCATCCAATGTTAGGAACAGAGTAGTGTCTATAAGGAAGACGTATGAACTATATCGCAAGGTAATTGATAAGACTGGAATGGGGTGGATTGCTGAAGAGAGTAGATTCACAGGGCCTGAAGATGTATGGCAGACACTCATAGCGGTATCAATGAGCACAACTATATATCTCGTGCATGAATCTTTTGCATCTTGTTCTTTTATTCCAATATTGCACTTATTTCATATGACATTTAAAGATTACTAATCTTGTTTCTGCAGCAAGACAAGAAGTACAACCGGTTAAGACGGCCTCAACACCTATGGCAATCGTGCGACAGGTGAATACGCATTGGGTTTTGACGGTCGTCAAGAAGATGCGGAAAAAGGTGGTGCTCATGACATTTTTTCAGATAGCCTTAGGACGGAGACGCAAAGTACGCATGAGCGTACCATGGGTTCACCCACGGGCAACTTCGAAATCCCAGGCTCATCAACCATCCCCCTTGGAGGGTCATCTAGCCAATCAAATGTGTCGTCAAATGAGGGTGAACCTTCCCCTAGCTCCTTTGGTCGTGCCTCAGTGCGTAGCAATCGTAGACGGCCACATGCTGCAACGCAGGAGGTTACAAGCATGATACAGACCTTGTTGGCACAACCTGCCAATTTGAGTTGTACGCATGTTGTAAGACCACATTAGGAGAGTGATTATCAGTCGTTGCCAACAGTGTTAGGCTCCATGGGTCTTGGCGACGATGAGTTCGCCACATATCTTTCATACTTTTTCAAATTTCCTCATTATGCCACACAATTTTTACAGGGAGATGATCGTACACGTCGTGTTATATTGCTAGGGATTAGACGTGGTTTATCAGTATGTACTTTTTGTAGAACTTGTTATTTGTATGAACCTTATATGTTGGAACTTGAGTATTGGTGTATTTTTATTTGAAATGTACTAGTAATCCAATATAAATGGATGGACTCGCATTACAGATGGATTGTGTTGTTGTTGCTTGATATGATCACTGCAACTATTTGATCACCGTCATTATCTTATAAACAGTGTTTATCTGTGTTTTGAAATTGTCTCTATGCTGCTATTTCACAGGAAAATAGCTGGAGATGGTGCGATGTTATGTTGTATTCAAAGGTCATGTTCCCGGTGTGTACACTTCATGGCCAGAAGCACATACTCAAGTCAATGGTTTTAAAGGATCCTGCTATCAAGCTTTTCAGGATGTAGCTGATGCTGAGAAGGCATGGGCAGCCTTCACTGGGACAGGAAAGGAGAGGAATGATAATAGGATTATCAACCTATGTGACTGTTCGAAATGCAATAGTAGGACTACTTCCGTAGTCATCGACCTTTGTGAGTGTAAGGCTTGTGGGAAACAGAAATAGATGTAATATGATTTTGTCAACAGTCACTTTACTTGTAACTGTTTGCCCTGAACTGTTTGGGGGCGTGACTTTAGCGTGTGCTGAATTGTACCCCAATATTATCCTATACTAGTAGTAGGCTTTATGGAATCCACAACTCCCCTTTTTTATAATATCTGATATTTTGTTATCATTATAATAACTTAGTCTGTTATTATATAAATGGCCTGCCCGGTAGGAACCGGCGGCATTTCATACCGCTATATACCCTTTTTATTATTAGTTTATTATGAAAAATTACTTTGCTTTTTATTCCAAACATAGCTCATTCGGATCAACCCTGGCTTATAAGCCGTCTCTGTATATATATTTGCATTTTTTTTTCATATATTATATAACTGTATCATAGCCTGAAATTCGTAAATAATGTGAAGAAGACTATAATTCCTGAAATTATGATTTTCAAAATAAAATCTAAATGTGTGAAAATATTATAAAATAATATAGTGGATATATGATACACATGAATTATAAAGTAAAAATTCAAAAAATTAATAAATAACCATTGAGGCCTCCTATTCACACATGCATTGGAGTTAGGAATATACGGAAAAAAATATAATACCATTTGTTTTGCTAAGAAACCAAGTTTCATATAAATCAGGTATGTGCATGGGTCCCATTTGGTAAAGAATATGTATATTCATGTATAAATTATGAAAAATACTTAGATTGATTCACATATGTATTAAAATGTAATAATACTTTATAAGATCATTTATCCATATATTATTGATATTTTAGATACTTTAGATGTTGAAAAATGTATTTAAAGTTAATATTCTAACATTGAATTATTTTATTATGTTAAATTTACACATTTATAAATAGAACTCATATACGGTGAAATTAAAAAAATAAAAAGGTTTATAGGATACTATAAATGATGCTAAATACAATGGATGAAGTGAATTTTTCATCAACCATCTAAATTTTGAAAATGAAGGGAGTTATATTGAAAAGGGGTTTCATAGAAGCGGGACTGAGATACACACACACATTTATGTTAGAAATATTCAGATGCAGCGTCGCTGAAATGGGCTCCATATGATCATAAAATCATAATCTCCTCCACACATTGTATTTAGAATAATATATTTTATTACCATATCAATTTTCATCCTAGTCATATATGTATATGGGTCCCATATGAAAATGGTACAAATTCAATATAATAAAATAGTTTGATATAAATAACAATTTTAAAGTGATTTTTTCAACACGTAAACCATTTTTTATAAAATTGATATATGAATAAATGAATATAACTCATCTCTGTGCCTATATTTCAAATGGTGATTAAATATATTAATGTTTATAAAAAATCCAAATATTTACGCAAAGTTATTTATAGATATTCCGTGAGTTGTTTAGGATAAAATTTCAATAAAAACCAATGTCTTAGGCAATGATAAAATTATTTATGGCAAAGGCCTTTAATAAATTAATAAATTAATTTATTATATATATACAGTTCTATTTATTATTATATATATATAAATATTTTTTTTTGTTTTTGGTTGTCTCGGTTGACCAGCCAACCATATATATATACATAACATTTGTTTAAACTATTGCTCGTCTTCTTTCGTATATTTTTCTTCTTCTTCTTCTTTTTGCAACCTTTTCTTTTTGTAACAAATATTCCTGAAATTTATTAAATCGTGAAATTAACTAAAATACCCCTGAAATCCATGATTTTAAAAACAACAAAATGTGTAAAAATATATAATAAAATAATAAAACCGTATATAAGATACACATGTTTATGAAGAAAATAAAAATCAGATAATTAAAAAATAACCATTGTATGAGAGATGCTAATGCAATTGAGTCATAGATTTTTTTATTTCTCATAAATATTCTCAGAAATTTAAATTATTGATTTTTAAATTTGAAGGTTTGAAATTCACTGCGTTATGATGTTAATATGTTTCCATCATAAAATATTTTCGCGTCATGAATATAAAAATTTATGTTCTCAATAGTTGGATGAGGAAAACTTTAAAAATTAAAAGCAATGATTTGGCCAAAAATTAATTTGCAAATGACACAAATTTACATGTGTTCAATATTTATTATCATCTAATAGTAATTATGGAATTTATGAAATAATTAAAATTTGATAATAAATATTTTAATATTTGAAAGCGCGCAAAGCAAAGAACCAATTTTAATTGTTACGTAACAAAAATGATTCGTATATTTATTCCCGTAAATATACGAATCGTCGTGTACAGCAGCGTGGACAAATAATTTCGCTGGCTATTATTTAGCGCGCAAGGATGTTCGGTGAGATGAGCTCCGCTGGCCATTGTATGAAATTCAGCGCGCATGAAATTTCGCTGGCTATTGTCATACACGACGCATTAATCGTCGTGTACAGCAGCGTGGAAAACGATCGGATGGGCTGATGGGACAGTTTTTATCATCGAAAACCCGTCGCCCGTTTTTTCTTTAATGCATTATCATTATCATCCAAGTGATACGATTTAAAAAGAAAAAAAAAAGTGCTCATACGTAAACCAGATTTAGATTGCCCTGTCCGCGGGGTTGAAATTGTGTTGACTAATCATCCAAGTGATGACGCGATTTAAAAAGAAAAAAAAAGAAAAGAAAAGAAGAAGTGCTCATACGTCAACGTCAACCTGAGTAAGAAAGAAGGCGAGAGTAATACCTAGGTCATTCTAGCCCTCGGATCGGATGCTTTTTGGTTCCGCGTTCTAAGAAATCCGCGTCCTCCGTTCCTTTTCAGAGGGAAAGTCGTTTTTTAATTTTCTTCTTGTACGTGCCAAATCAATGTCCTCTTGTCCGTCGTTTCAGTTCCGCCCTCCGCCAACCTTCTCCCGTTTTGGCATCCTAATCAGTATTTATATCCCCAAAATCCAGTCGAAAAATCCTATCCCACAAGTCGAATCCAAGGTGAGTAGAAAAAAGGTTCTGTCTACGCATATGCTAGGGAGAATCTTTCTCTAGTACTGCCGGCTTCTGCTTTTCTAGTTCTGGGCTTTTCCGTGAGGAGGAGAAGGAAATGGCTGGTTTTGATGGGAAGAGGGTCTTGATAACCTCTGACGGAGACGAGATTTCCGCCAACATCGCTTCGTCTCTAGCGAAGATGGGTGTGAGGTATGATTTTCAGGGAGTTTTCAGCTCAGCTTCGCATCTTTTGGTTCTAGTACTCGCACGGGGAAATTTTTTTTCTTGCTTTTGGATGGTATCGAATTTTTCTAGAAATTTTAGTTTTGAAGGTTCTTCTACTTCTATCTCGGTAGCTTTGGTGGTTCCAGAAATTTCCGGAAATTCAGGTTTTGTAGGTTCTTCTAAATCTTCCTATTTTCTTTTTATGAAAAATTTTCGCTTTTTCACTATTGCTTTGACGCCAGTTATTCTCCATATTTTATTTCTAGTTTTAGTTGTGTCTAGCAGAAATGGTGAAATTCTGAACAGCAGACCAGGCAAACGGTTCAGCTATAAACAGAGCTGATCGATCTTTTTAGTTAATGAAAAATGGTTTAATTGTTGATTCCTTTGAAGTTTGAAATTTTAATATGAGTTTATTTATTTGCTTGGATTGCAAAGTATTTTTTTATGCATCAATATGGAAAGAAATGAATAATAACATGGTAAAATAGAGGAAATGATATGATGTGATAAAGGGGTACTGATGGGAAATTATCTGAACAAAATTAAAACAGATCTCTTTTTTTCATGCGAAAGGACAAGACATAGTGAACTAGAAAGAGTAAATAGCAAATTAAGATGTCACCTTTAAATTAAAAAAGCTGCGGTGTCACCTCAAATTAAAAAATTCGGAAAACGGTGGAAAAGTTTCAAAGTTCATTTTTCGTCTTACTAAATGGACTCTCTCCGTATGGTTGACCATACATAGTTCGTTGGCTTATGTTTACCTAATTGCTTTGTTTTTGGTTTTTGTTGATTCTTTGTAGTCTAGAAAGTGATTCTGTCAGAGATTTTAATTTCGTTAAACTTTTGAAATTTATAAATTTATGTTTGATTGCAATTTTTTTTTTTTTTTTGCCATTTTAACTTTCAAGATGTGGTTATTTTGGTCTTTGAACCTGCATAATCAGATTGGTTTTGATGGGAGATGAAAGCAGCCTATGGAAAGTTGCAGAGAGAATATCAAGTTCAGTGGAGGGAGTCAATCAGATTCAAGTGGTTGGATTGAATATGGAAGAAGAAAAGGAAGCTGTTTTTGACGAGGCTGTAGACAAGGCATGGAAAATTCTAGGCGGTTTGGATGCTTTTGTTAATTGTTACACCTATGAAGGTATGGTTTCCAATTAATTCCACTTTCTTAAAAAAAAAAGAGAGAGAGAGAGAGAGAAGGAAAAAGGAAAATAAAAGAAAAGAAGTTGAATCTGTTGACCATGAAAGCAATTAACCCCTTTAATTCAACAAGGAAAGGCATCTCATGATCCTATTGTACCATTACAGACTTTTGGTATGCTATGACCACATACAATCCAAATTCACTCATGAATGCATGCTAAAGATCCCATGTTGAATACACATATTTTTTAAACTTCTCTCTCTTTGCTTGGCTGGATACTGGCTTTGATATACTCATAATAATGGATCAATATTGCCAACTTTACAGTTAATATGTTAAATACCTAAGCACTTGCATGTATGCGTTTGTGCAAGTGCATGTGCAAACAGAACTATGTTCTTCTGACTTCGTCAATGGACGCTTTGATCTACATAAAAATTAGGTATTGGCTATTTTCAGGTCTTGTTGTTGTGATTGAAAATGGATTGATTGTATTGAAATAACAATGGTTTTGACAGGGAATATGCAGGAACCTCTGGACATGGCAGAGGATGAGTTTAAAAAGATAGTGAAGATTAACTTTATGGCAACATGGTTTCTTTCAAAGGCTGTTGGTAAAAGAATGAGGGACTATGGATCTGGTGGATCCATCATATTCATAGGCACCATCCAAGGAGCAGAAAGGGGCCTTTACCCAGGATTTGCTGCTTATGGTTCATGTTTAGCTGGAGTTGAACAATTAGTCAGGGTACAATACATTTCTTGTCTTTGTTGTTGATTTTACTTGTTTTTCCTCACAATCAACTTTAAAATCTCGTTGTTGGATGTATGATGATCACAAAGTTGATATGTTTCATACAAAACTTCACAGAGGAAGGTGACAGTTCATAAGTGGTTAATGAAATTTAAAAGTTAGATGGTTTACAATCTGATGAAGACGTACATAAACAAAATGATCAGAAGATAGTGTCCTTAATTTTGGATAGGCATAATGAAGCATGTAAGGAATAAACCATAGCTGACACAATATTTACTGAATTTTAGTCTTTTACTTCTATCCAAATACTGAAAATATTTCTCAGTCAACTCTGCCTCTATTATCTTTAGTCGTTGTGGTATTTTTCACTAATTCATTTCTCCATTTTGTCTTTATCTAATTAGCTTGCTGAAATTACTCTCTCTCTGTCTCTCTCTCTCTCTCTAATGTCTGTATGCATTTCACCACCCCAATCATTGGTCCTTAAGAATGTAACATATTTGTTTATCTCTTTTGAGTTTTCTACTTTACTGTGCATAACATGCTTCCATGGTGTTGTTTTTTTGTGAAATTCTTGGTTGCATTTGAAATCTAACTCAATTGTGGATGAGATTGGCTCAGTTAACAACATGTTGACATTGTTTGCTATCATCTATGAAAAATCCAAATCGAGTAAACCCACCTGCACGATCCCCCAACACCTTGACAAAAAAAAAAAAAGTCGCTTAAAATATATGTTTCTACAGATATGCTTGTTTGTTATCTGATTTAAAAAAAATCGACAGTGGTTATATTAATAATCAATCACTTGATTTGGTTCATCTCAACAATTTAGGGCCTGTTTGGCTACGTGTTGAAAGTAGAAAGCACGCATATCTTTCCATTTTTAATGGGTGTTTGGCCGCATGACACTACAAAGAATGAATAAGCTGCTATAAGTGCATAAAGTAAAATCTTGAAAGCCAGGCTTTTCTGAAAAAGCAGTGCCGTGCGGTTTTCATACTGCCCAGCCAAACAAAGCCTTAGCCAATTTTAAGGTTGCTTCATTGCCATCTTTAATCAACTGATTTGACTGAGATTTGCTTTGTATCAATTGTTGTATTTATGTTGCTTTGTATGTGCAAGGAGACATTAATACGACGTAATGTTTTACTCATTTTCATAATACCCGCCTTTCTTACTAAAAAGTTTTTTTAGTATGTCTTTTTTTTTTCACTTGATGAGTCTATGACTGATATTATTCTGTCTTGTCAATGTCTTTTTAGTTTCTTCTGTGCAAGCAACCCCTACAGAATTTGCATTATGCCATCATCATAAATATTGGCAAACCATAGATCTACCATGCCATACGGTCTTTTTGTCCTCAATTTTTACGTGCAATTTTGTCTGTTGCTCTATGCCTAAACAGATTATTTGAAAGAGAGATTTCTCAATTCCGTGGATCCATTTTTAATGACCCTTTGATGGGATATTCACGCATTATGTTGCTCTAGTCAATTCTAAGTCAACCATTGTACTTGTATGTCTCACTGTCCGAGACTACTACTTTTCAAATATTGAGGCCCATAAAGGTTTTTGATTAAGATGGTTTTAATGTCTTGACTAGATATATGATCTCCTGTATGATAGTTGACTTCAATTTTATTGAAACATCACAATAGATGAAAATGGTGAGGTTCTAGTGGCGGTACTCGTTCCATTAGGCATTATTCTATTTAGAAGAATATGGTAAGTGTAATATGGTAGTCCTGCTGAATCATATTTCTTCTGTGCAAAACTCAGACATGGGCTATGGATATTGGAAAGTACAACATTCGTGTCAATTCCATTGCACGTGGCTTGCATCTCGGTGATAAGTATCCATTGACAGTGGGTAAGGAAAAGGCCAAGCATTTGACTAAGGAGGTGATGCCGATGATGAGGTGGCTTGATGTTAAAAGTGATCTAGCATCGTCAGTCATGTATTTGGTGAGTGATGACTCTCGCTACATGACAGGGACAACCATATTTGTTGATGGGGCGCAGTCGATGGTAAGGCCTCGCATGCGCTCTTTCATGTGATTGTAGTCCCACCAGCTTATGTTATATTGGATTGTTCTTTGCAGCAATGAGCATGAATGAATAAAATGAGATCAATTGTTCTTCCATTAAAATGTTGGATCCATAAAAGCATGGGCACTTGATTCTGCTCCTATCAGGAAACAATTGGGATTTTACTACCCTTTTTCATACTGACAACAACTATAGCCAAAAGCAGCTGTTCCAGTTTTTCCTTCACGGGAAACATGATTTTCCTGATGTTTGGTTTGAGAGGATGCATGTCAATTACTGTGAATGAGTTGATAGGTGCCTAGGGAAGCTTCAGGAAATCAGAGCTCTGTCCTTAGTTCTCAGCAGTTAGTCCTTTTGCTAATATGCCTGAAAATTTTTGCTTTTCTCCTTTCGGTGGGCATTCTGAGGCTCCTAAAGCGTGAGGTTGTTAGGTCATGTGCCTTGGGTTGGTGTTCATTTCTACTCTGTACTAGCTTCTGGAGTGAAGCTGGTTTTTTGTTCCCATTCTTGGTAATAGTTTGCCTCATTAAAAGACAGCCCACTCCCACTGGAATACAATATTTGTTAGTTCAAATTGGTTCAAAGGGCTCTCAACTTGGATTAAGAATGCTAAGGGCCTGCTTAGCCTTGCTACTTCAGCAAGGTTCTTGTGGTGGATAATGCTATGTGGATCCATACAAATCCATCCCTGCTATCTCAGCAAGGCTGTTGTGGTGGATAATGCTAGGTGGATCGCATACAAATCATCCCTGCTACCTCACAGCAAGGCTTTTGTGGTGGATAATGCTAGGTGAATCCATACAAATTATCCCTGCTACCTCTGCAAGGCTGTTGTGGTTGATAATGCTAGTTGGAACCCATCCAAATCGTCCCTGCTACCTCACAGCAAGGCTTTTGTGGTGGATAATGCTAGGTGAATCCATACAAATTATCCCTGCTACCTCTGCAAGGCTGTTGTGGTTGATAATGCTAGTTGGAACCCATCCAAATCGTCCCTGCTACCTCACAGCAAGGCTTTTGTGGTGGATAATGCTAGGTGAATCCATACAAATTATCCCTGCTACCTCTGCAAGGCTTTTGTGGTGGATATTGGCAAACTGGATCCACCCAAAAGCAACCCCACAAAGCAGAAGTGGTTTCATCCTATATGCACTAATCAGAGATCCGATGAGTATTACACATCACACAAACCACTGGATCGACCTATTTCTGGCCCAAAACAAATCCACAGATAAGGGGCAGTGTCCTTGAAGCATACATGGAATTTACATTTGCATCAACTTTTTTTTTTTTTTTTCTCCACACAATCATATATTTATGGATCGTTACAAGGTATGATCACACTGGATAATTAAATTAAAGAACCCCCACCAAAGGTTTTTGAGGAAAGGATACATTTTAGAAAATGATTTCTTTGGGTACAACCTCCCTTTGCCTTGAAGGCTAAAAACGTACCTAATTAAGCTCCGTAACGTTACTGAATTTTTGAATTTCATTGTAAATTTGTAATTTGTTAGTTCAATCACATTCATTATCCGATTTGGGTCAACCAAAGCAGCGTTAGCAAAATCGAATTCTCGTTTGCGCAATCGCCTGAGAACTACGGTTCTCGTGGAACAGGAGAAAGATTTGAATTAAGGGTATCATATCACATCATTTAATGTGATTTGATAGGGGTAATGATGGAAAGTAAAGAAAAGAAAATTACAATAGATAAGTTAGTTGTGTAGGTGATGATTGAAAAAAAGATAATAATTTTTGAGGAATATTAAAAAATGATTAAAAAGATAAAGAGTACCTGGCGAAAGTAAAAAGTTCTAAATTAAAAAATTTTAGTTAGAAAAGTTTTCAGGTTTGTCAAACATCCCTAAGTTTGAGAAGGTTTGAATCAGGTTTGAATCAAGTTTGAGAGAAATTTTTTATATATTCTCTTTAATTTCCACATAAATGGCTTTTATCGCCGATTTCACTGAAAAATGTTTCATGAAAGTAGGACGAGAAAGAAAGAAAAAAAGAACTTGTCTACAGATAGTATGATGCCTCTTTTATATGCTTTGCGTTAATTGAAATCCATTCCAATACCCTATTCCCCATTTTCTGAAATAATTTTGGAAAGTGTGGAATCGATTTGAGGTTTCACACTTGCAATAGATGTGCGAAAAAAATCATATTTGAAAGTTGAATAGGTGCATTTTGCGGAAGCTCAGATAATTTTCTTTCATTAAAAAACAGAGAATCCTGTATCGTTTGGTATCTAAATCAATATTTTCCTACTCTAAATATGTATACATGTATCAATACTTATCATGAAGTTTAACTAAAACTGATTTTATTTAATATTTAATTTTTTTGTATGCTAGTGAAAACTTGCCCGGATCTAGTGCTTTAAAAAAATTTTAAATTTCGTATTTGGGCTCAAGCATGATGTTTCCATGTATATAAAATTTACATTTTTTTAATGCTTTTAAATATTTTATTTGAAATTTTAATGATAAAAATAAGACATTTCTCATGCGACAGCACAGGATGAATGCTTTATTTTTATTTAAAAAATTCCAAATAAAATATTTAAAGGCATGACAAATGTAGAAACTATATATATTGAAACCTCATGCTTGGGCCCGAATAATAATGCAAAAAATAATAAAAAAACTTAAAAAATGTGTCAGTGGACCGGAAACATTACGTCGTGCTCCGAAAAAGTTGGACAAAATTAGCAAAGAATTCTCTTTCTAAATCCAGCGAAATTGCGTTGCCAAACCTAATAAGCCCACTGAGTACAGTACAAAATGATCAGCAACATAACATAGGAGGATCCAAAATTCATTTTTACAATTTGATTAGCCTACCAGGACATATTTCCAAGCTATGCAAAATTTCGTTATCTATTACAAATTTTGCAACTAAAGAAAATCCCATTAGATGTATTACAATGTTGGCTTAATCACATAGACCAACATGAGAAGTATATTTTTCACTATCCGAATTTATTAGCTTATGGAAATTTGGAAAATATAATCCTTTACGACTGTGCAGATGGCCAGTACTCATTGGAATAAACAGAAGCCTGCGGCGGTTGGAGAGTGGATTTTAGGGTTCACGTTGGTCCGGGCAGCGGGATAAACGTCCAACTAGCTGAGTTGCATGAGGCAGCAGTGCAACTCGGTAGAATACTTATAGGTGACTGTTGACACCCCTCCCTCAAGTACAAAATGTACAACACGTGGAAAAAGTCCAAGCCCAAGCAAATTCAAGGCAAAAGGAAGTTCACGCAAGCTAAGCAGACCCTTCCGCACTTAGCCCACGAGAGCGAAGCTCCACCAAGCCTCGAAGCAGGCTTCTTCAACAACCAGACCAGGCCTACAAAAGCGAAGCTCCTACAGGCCACCTCAACGGGCTCCACAATGTAGCCCACCAAGCCTCAGAAGCAGGCTTCTCTACAACTTTGGGCCTCTACAACGGCCCACCCAAAACAACGGGCTTAGCCAAGCTCTAGCCCACTATGGAAGGAGCCCGCCAAGTTCAAGCCCATGGACCAAGTCCAACACCTCAAGGGGCCCAAGGCCCATGCTCTCACTCCAAGCTCAAGCCCATGGACCAAGTCCAACCCTTCAAGTGGCCCAAGGCCCATGATCCTACCTCAAGCTCAAGCCCATGGACCAAGTCCATAACCCCAAGTGGCTCAAAGCCCACTCCTACATCTATAAAAGGAGGAGCACCCCCCTCCTCAAGAGACACTTGGAGAGGCATCTCAGAGGGGAGGACGGGAGTCTGCAGCAACATCCCGGCGTCCCAGTTTTCCCGCTCTATGAGCTCTAAGCTTCTATTCCACGCCCCCTTTCCATCTCTCCCATTCTCTCAAGTCTTTCATTTCCCCCCTTTCACGCCGTGTAAACCGCCTCGGGTTGGCAGATTTTGCCATATTTGCTTCAATCCAAAGGCTGGAACCCAGACTCTGTACGATTAGTGTCTTATTTCATTACACAGAGGCTGATCTCCCTTTAAAGATCAGTGACGACTCCGTTTTTTTTCTTTATTTTTGCTTGCGTGTTTGAGTCAATGCCCCGGCAAGGCGGGTGCACGCGGGTCCGCAGATTCCAGCATAATACGCTGCCGTTATGCTGCCGGATTTGTGACTTGATCCGTGTACAGAAAGCCCCGTCTTAGCCGTTACGTTGCCAAAATCACGAGAAAACGCCCATATGCCAGATTTATCTAAAAACCGTGAATCCTAACCCGTTTTACCCCATGTGGATGCAGGAGAACTAAACCCACGCTGCTGTCTTGGAGGCGTTGAAAACCCATCCAACACAATCCAGATTTTCAAGGTCCGAAAAACCATTCCGAGCCAATCGTAGCGCTCGCGGCGGATGCTACAGTGACCCTGTCGTGTATTCTGAAATAAATGAGTTAGGTGTCTGTTTTTCGACCTATAGAGTGAGGTATTTTCCAATAAAAAAAATACTCTATTCAAATATTCTAAGGTTCAGGTATCGGAACCAACGTGAATTACTAATATATATTCAATAGATAGTTTATAAAATATATTAGATATTTAAAGGTATAAAATATAATTTTAAAAACAAAGTAACTTGTTTAATATATCTACTATTGTGTACATTTAACAATTTTTT
Source organism: Annona cherimola (assembly GCA_030490835.1). Taxonomy (NCBI): domain Eukaryota; kingdom Viridiplantae; phylum Streptophyta; class Magnoliopsida; order Magnoliales; family Annonaceae; genus Annona; species Annona cherimola. Next base: position 72,475,625 of record CM059971.1, read on the forward strand.
TTAAAATTATATTCTTATCATATTGGTTATAGATTTTTAAGTAAGATTTATAGTGAAATTATACATTTCAAACATAATATAAAGATTATTTTAATGAATCGATTTAGACCCATAACCAAATTAACCTTAAAAGAACAGGATAAGGCAAGCTTTGGATCAACGAGATTCTACCTTGAAACCGTATCTAATCAACCTAGTTGCAAAGCAGTTTGTCGGTGTTGAGCAGAAGGCCGAACTAAGCCTAAGATATGGTCTATTCATTTCTTTGAAGTCGGTTTTATAAGAATGATTATATATATTATGATGTATTTTAGACTAAAATACAACATTTATTTATTTTTATAATTAGGTATAATTTTCTTAATTTTTTTCTTCATAAACATGTTTTTCTAAATGTATTCAATCTATACACAAAGTTTTGCTTTTTATAATATTTTTATATATTTATTTTTAATTTTTAAAAATCAAGTCTTTTAAGGGTTGAAAAATGATTTAAATGCCCTTGAAATTGGTAATTTTTTGAAAAAAAAAACATATGTAAAAGCATTGTAAAACGACCAAACTTGACATATGAATTAAATATAATTAGGAAAAGAAAAACTAAATAAAAATAAAAATAAATGAATATTATATTTTAGCTTAAAATATATTATTGTGTGTATAATCATGCTCCTAGAAATAATACACATAAAATATAAGTTAAAAAATTATAAAAACTCAAATCTTATTGTAATATAAGTTAAGATATGATATAAATAAAATATGAGTTGACTGTCGCACCCAAATGAACTTTACTTCACCATCTAACTTACAAGGCCGCCACATTGAGGGTTCACATCGATCCAATGGATCGCATTCCCGAATCTCTTTGTTTAATACCTTTTAATAATTTGATTTATGAAATTTAATGCCTTAATTGTGTTTAAAAATATTTATTTAGTTATACAAGGCGTACCTCAACAAAAGTCATGATAGGTCACAGACCCAAATCACCTAAAAATAGACAATTTAAAAGGATAGGTACTTGCTTTTAGGTGATTTAATTTTGTTGCTTACTAGAAATTGTACTAAATTAATATTCGACCAAATAAATAAATTATTAGAGAATTAAATGAGGTGATTTTTTGGGAAATTTTTAAGCAATTGATTCTTTGTAATAATGGTGGAATAAGAATAAAAAATATAAAAATATAAAACATGCGGCTGTGTTTGGAACTTGATAAAACTTTTCAAAGCAAAATTTTCAGTGTAAAACTTTTTGAAATGAGGTAAGTGATATAATATGATTAATGATGAGAAGTAGTTGTATGAATAATTGTGGAAAGATAATTAAAAATTAAGATAGTTGTAATAGGAAAATGTGAATGAATAATTAAAAAAATAAAATAATTATATAGAGTAAAAAGCTTTACATTGAAAATTTTTTATGATTGACAAACAGACATATTGAACCTGTAAGCACCCACTACATTGAATCATTGCTGCATGGAAGAAAGGCCTTCGTGAGTGAAAAAGAATTGGTTGGGTTCATGGGTTGGTAGTAAATTTTTTTCCCATTTTTCTATATTTTTCTTATTATTCATTTATCCATTTTAATTTCGTTTAATTTATATCTCTATATTTTATTGTTGGGGGTCATTCTAAACGTGATTATGAATTATAACCATATTCACATACATAACCTTACATTTATAAAAGTAACAAAATGTTTCAAGAAATTTAATTTTTAAGGTGTGTTTTGCATTCTCGTAAATTTTTCAATTTAAAAACTTTTCATTTTCTACATTTATCATATTATTAATCATTTCTTCATATTTTTCCATACAACTATCAAACTTTTCAATCATTTCTCCAATAATTACCTATACAATTATCTTATCTATTTTAAATTTATTATCTTTATAATTTATTATTACCTCTATCATCTACATCATTTCTCCCTTTTAAAAGATTTTACTCAAAAAATTTTCATTTAAAAGTTTTAATCTATACCAAACAAGCTCTTAAAATTTTTCATAAGTTAAAATCGGTTGCTACAAATGATATTTTATTGCAAATACTTTGTGGCATATTCTTATTTGAAAGAAAGAAAATTAGTTATTTGTTTACAAATATTTTGTGGTTCATGCGCTTTATCAACAAAAATTACAAAGTAATATCATAGTATAGATAATAACTAAATTTGGTTACAATTAATATTGAAAGAATTTAGCTAAATTAATATTGTATTTGGTCCAAAAATATACGCACATATATATATGAATTTTTGTTGGAGTGAAACGTGTGTTTTATAATATAATGAAATTTTGTAAGAGCGAAAAGAGTGTTATATATATATATATCATAAGTATAATTTGTGGTCATATCTAGATTCAACCCGACCGTTGATATAATCTTCATTCCAATCCAATCCATTTTGCCTATCAAGCACTCAAATGATGGGAGTTATTAAAGCTAACCATAAAAATCAATAAATTTTCTTGATAAAAGTAAGATAGATGATTGAAAATCCATTTTATTCATTATATTTAACATCATTTATATTAACATAAAAACCTTTTCATTTGTTTAATTTCGTTTTATATGGGTTCCATCCATAAATGTATAAAATCAATGTAATAAAATGGTTTAATGCTAAAATATTAATTTTAAAGTAAATTTTTTAATATTTAAATAATTTAAAATATCACTGTGTTCCGGCCTCGTGAGAAAAAAATTAATTTATCCCATTCTGTTGATTTTTGGTTGAATGTAAAATTGTTTCCCTGTGGCTTTGAGAATAAATGCTTAATTAATTTCCCAACAAAATTTTAAAGCATCCAATTCTTTAACCGAGTCCGAAAAGTACATCACAGAAATATTTTGCATTGTGTTCCACATTCTGATTTTACATCTCTAACGAGAAAACCCTTGATTAAAAGAGCTGAATACAATGGTCTATAAAAGAATGCTTAATAATAATGAAGTGCGTAGAAGATCCTTCTACGTCTTTACAAGTGCACGAAAGATCGTGTCTAACAAAAATATAAAGATAAATGAGTACACTTCGCCCCGCGCCGTGACTCGAATGTGAGGTATATGACGCCACGCGCCATATCTTTACGTATGAGGTTCATGACGCCACGCGCCATGACTTAAATGTGAGGTACATGACGCCACGCGCCATGTCTTAAATGTGAGTTTACGCTTAGCCCGTCGACCAGCGATGACTCGGTTTTGGAAACTAGTGAGGGGCCCGTCGGCTACACTAGTGACCCTACACAGCAAACTAAGTGCGCTCTTAGCTTCTGGATTTACACAGCAGACCAGCGTGTCCCGCTTTCAGCTTCTGTACTTATACAAGAAACCAGCGTCTCCCGCATTCAGCCTCTGGATTTACACAGCAGACCAGTGTGTCCCGCTTTCAGCTTCTGTACTTATACAAGAAACCAGCGTCTCCCGCTTTCAGCCTCTGGATTGAACAATTGGGTGATTTTACCAAGAAATGGATTCAACCGGATTTAAAAAGTATGTTTGGGTCATTTTTGACCAATTAAAAAGGTTTGGGCCCAACTGGGCTTGTTGAAAAGAGTTTGGGCCTTCTTGGGCTTTTTTGGGATTTTTGTGCCGTCTTGGGCTTTTTGGAGATTTTTAGGCCATCATGGGCTTTTTTGGAGATTTTTTTAGCCATTTTGGGCTTTTTGGAGAATTTTGAGCAATCTCGGGCTTACTGGAAAATTTTAGGCCATCTTGGGCTTTTTGGAGGGTTTTGAGCCATCTTAGGCTTTTTGGAGAGTTTTGGGCCATCTTGGGCTTGCTCGGACATTAAGGCTCGGGTTGAGCGAAGAGGTCATATATATATATATATTTGTATATATATTTGTATATATATAATAGAAATGTACTTAGCCTTGCGTATCAACTTAACCCACTGTTTGGGGAGTATCTACTCAGACAAAAGTATATGAAAATTCTTTTTTATAATATATATATTTTTGAAAGTCTAAAAATATATATATATTTTTTTAGGGCCCATGGGGCAAATACATATATATATATTTTTTGAAGGCTCGCGGGACAAAATATTCATTTTTGGACGCCCGCGGGGCATTTATATAATCTTAGAAATCAAAATCTTTGTTTTTGGATGCCTTTGAATATATATGCGTATTTTGATATATTTTCATAGAAAATACACATATTTTTATTTTATTTTCAAAGGAGGAAATATACTTAACCCGTGTGTCAATTCAACCCGCCAGTCGGGGAGTATCCACGTTGGGGAAAGTAGTTTTTGAAAATAATATATATGTATATATATATATATAATATACACATATATATTTAAAGGAGAAAATATACTTAACCCGTGTGTCAATTCAACCCGCCAGTCGGGGAGTATCCACGTTGGGAAAAATAGTTTTTGAAAATAATATATATGTATATATATTTATATATATAATATACACATATATATTTTTATTTTATTTTCAAAGGGAAAAATATACTTAACCCGTGTGTCAATTCAACCCGCCAGTCGGGGAGTATCCACGTTGAAAAAAATAGTTTTTGAAAATAATATATATGTATATATATATTTATGTATATATATATTTATGTATATATATAATATACACATATATATTTAAAGGAGAAAATATACTTAACCCGTGTGTCAATTCAACCCGCCAGTCGGGGAGTATCCACGTTGGGAAAAATAGTTTTTTGAAAATAATATATATGTATATATATATATATAATATACACATATATATTTTTATTTTATTTTCAAAGGGAAAAATATACTTAACCCGTGTGTCAATTCAACCCGCCAGTCGGGGAGTATCCACGTTGGGAAAAGTAGTTTTTGAAAATAATATATATATGTATATATATATTTATATATATATAATATATAAAGAAGAAACTCTCTCTCTCTCTCTTTTTTTTTTAACTAAAAGAAAAAAAGAAAAATCTGGAGAACTTCGATGAGTTTTCCGCTCCAAGTTCTCCTCCCTCCCGTTGTGTCCCTCCTCAAATTGCAGCTCAAGGGGCATATTTATAGGCGCGACAATGTAGTTCCGCGGGTTTGGATGGGTTCTGGGGCTGTCGTCGTTCCCGCGGAACTTCATTCCGCGGAACTACCTTTACGCGGAATTCGGGATTTCGTTGCCGCGGAACTATGTCCACGCGGAACTGCATCCGCGCGGAATCGATGAACTTTTGCCGTGTGGTGATTTTCGCGGAACCCAATTGTCGTGGGTTCAACGGCAAAAGTTGGCAGCTAGCTTTCTGATGCTTTTTCTTACACCACAATCTGCAACATATCCTCGTCATAGTTCTCTGCCCACCATCTTTGAGCTTGCCATTTACTACTACGTCCAGCATGGACCACCTCATACTCCCTGTCCATCCTTAGCACCCCCCGTTCGTCTGAACCTGTCAGCACCAAGCTTTCGAGAGTAGCATGCTCTGCAATGATCTGCTGCAGCAGGTAATGCTGAGCCGATGCAGCAATCAGTGAGCTGATCGTCCACACCACCCTTGGCTTCAACTGGTCCTGCCATGGCACCGTCCTCGTGAGCGCCGCTGGCCATTTCATCGTCATCAGCGAGCTCACGGCTCTCTGCTTCTCTGGCGAGGGGTGGATGAAATTCCCCTCCAATCTGCCGTCCAAGCCGCGTAGTCCAGTCGTCGTCACAGACAGGGTGTTTGCGCCTTGTGACATTGGGAACCCTTGGCGCTCCCATTGGAGGCTCTTCTCCTCAATCTCTTGCAGACGCATGTGCAGGCTACGACGTCCTTGCGCGTTGGCCACCGGTCCTTGCTAGATTCCACTCGCTGGATAATCTCGCCGAGGAGCTTGGGCAGCATCTTGGACCCAGAATCCTACGGCGACTGACTGCCATCGTCCTCTCCTTGTCCGTCTGGTCTGGTAGCTACCTTCGTCCCGCCTTTACGCCTACCTCGCTTGCGCCACAGTCTCCTGCTGGGCCACGAGATCGTCATCGGCATCGTCCGCGCCGAGCTCTTCTGCTGCGCTTGCAGCGATCAAGTCAACGACCGGGACTTCGACGCCATTTCGTCGTTGTGCAGACTACAGCCGCCTATGGCACGCAACGGACTTGCGCGCCCGATAGCCTTCGGAGGCGACGACGGGTGGAGTATCGACCATGGGTGCCAGACTCGACCGAGCAGGCGTTGATCAGCCGGCAGTCGAGCGTCTTGCCGGGAGACTCGTCACCTCAGGGCCTGGTGAGGTTCCCACCGGAGAGAATCAATGGAAAATTCTCCTTGCTCTTTCACAGCAGTTTCTGACAGCTGAGCGACGTGGTCGACCAGGGAAACCTCCGTGACCGGAATCTCTCCCAGCCATCGATCCCGCGACTTTCAGCAGCTGCTTCACCGGAGAAGCGCCTTTGTTTCCAGCTGCAGATCTGTCGTCTGCTCCATCAAGAACTTCTGGCCCATCGGACAGCATAGTTTGAGCGCCGGCAGCGTGTTGCCTAGCTCCGGTATCTCTTCGTAGCTGAAGCCGACTCCTAGATCAACGCACCCCATCAGCTCACCGAGATCTCCGCCCACATGGATCCTTTTCTCTCCCCTCTACTGGTCCAGCAGTATCTGCTGTAGTAGTGAGAGAGAGAGAGCTCTTGGTTATCCGACACCGCGGATGAGCTGCTCCCCGTCGAAGGCCCGTCAACACCTCTGCTCCCTTTCTGCCCCGACTCGCTACCTGCTGCCGGCCGGCTGCTTCCATCTTACGATCTGCCATTTTCGAAGCCTCTTGCTGAAAACCGATGCAGCTATCCAGAAGCTCCCTGCGATCTACTTCAACACCTCAGAGCCCCGGTACAGCATGCCCCGTAGGATTTCCGTAGTCATGACAAGGCAGCTAGAATTCGGCGCCAGAGTTACATCGCCAGTCCAAGAACTCTTGCGACAGCTCTCGGTACTTCTGGTTGCTTAAAGCTTTCAATGGAGATGTGTAGATGACCCGCTGCTTATCCCCGAAGGCCATCGCAATCGCATACTCTGCAACGGCAGTTTTGCCAGCGGAGGTGTGGGTCGAGACCAGAACAGATTCATCGCAACAAACACTTTTTGGAGAGGGTCGAGCTCGAAAGGGTAAGTTTTTGCAGGTTCGCTGTTGTATATAGGGTTCGACAGAGTGCTGTAGACACCTGCACCCTTGGGCACCTCGTGAACGCAGGTCCGCGTGATTTTGGGCCGCTTGGGAGTGGAATCTGGCCTAGAAACATGCCCATCCGAACTCGCCGGCGGTTCCGGGGATTTTCGCTTACTGCTACTCACGGATTCAACCATTTCCTCTGAAAAATCAGCTCGATTTCTACTCATCACACTGTTATATGAATAAATGATTCTATAAAGTATTATTATATTATAATAAATGTGTGAATTTATCTAAGTATTTTTCATAATTTATACAAGAATATATATTTTTAACAAATGCAGCAAATGCACATGTTTGATAGGGATGAAATTTGGTTTTCTAGTTAAGCAAGTGATGCTAAATATAATAAATAAATTAAATTTCATATTAATCATCAATTAAAAATTAAGAAAATTATACGAGACTGTTTCTGTTGTAACATGGTTACAGACAAGCGGAGCCCTGCAAAATGATGGAATCATGCTCATAATTTGGCTGTATCTTCTTCCCTTCTCCGCTCTTTTCCTAACGTTTCGCTCATTTTATCTTCACTCGAACGGCTTCGACCCTCATGAAGGCATCAATGTCGGGAAGATTCGGACCTAAAGTCGACCACGATTGCTAACGATGAGAATCCATTACTGTATCTGAGCTTTCTTTCTCAGGTGTTCGTCAAATATAGTTGACCATTTTCTGCTCTTTGACATAGTAATCGGTAGGGAGTAGGGACTAGCAGATGCAGGCAGCATATAAAAGGGGCAGCAACAGAGGACGACGTATGAACTTGTAAAACAACGTTAGTGTGGTGAGGATGCCTCTCTTTCTCGACAGACGCGAGTGTATAAGAGCTCGCCACAATATTGTTGGGTGACCGCGCTAACGTGCTTCTAGAGTCATTTATCTGATTGGACAATTATTTGAAATTAAAAAGAGTGTGTTAGCCGCTCCTTAAATCTCTTAATTTTAAGATTGGTAACTTTTTTTTTTTTTTTCTCTAGAGTAATTTCTTCATAGCTACTTAGTTAGTAATATTGTTTTAGATTTAATATTATGAAGTTAGGACTAAAAATGTACTTTAGTTAAGTTGCAAATACAAAGAATAAAAAAAAAACAACTCTACCATTTTTCGGGGAGGCTTCTATGAAACCCCTTTTCTATGAAACTCTTTTTATTTTTAAAATCTTGATGGTTGATAGAAAATATATTTCATCCATTGTATTTAGTATCATTTATAGTATTTTGGAAACCTTTTTATTTTTTTCATTTCATTGTATATGGGTCTTATCTATAAATGTGTAAAATCAACATAATAAAATAGTTTAATATTAAAATATCAACTTTAAAGTAGTTTTTTCAATATCTAAATCATCTAAAATATCAATAATATGTAGATAAATGATGCTATAAAGTATTGTTACATTCTAATACATATGTGAATGAATCTAAGCGTTTTTCATAATTTACATATGAATGCACCTATTTTCGAGCAAATACGACCTATCCAAGTATTAGATTAGCATAAAACTTGATCTCTTAATTAAACAAATGATATTAAATCTAATGAATAGATTGAATTTTTCATCAAGAATCAACATTTCAAAAATAAAAAAAGTTTCACAAAATCACTTTTATAAAACCCAATTTCATAAAAGTATTCCAACCATTTTTTATTGTTATTTATTGTTTCTAAAATTTTCCTTTTTCACATTTCATGTTAAAAGATTACTTCAGGGTAACAATATAGCCAAAAAAGAAGGGCCTCATGTATCCTTTGAGTAAAATTCATACCATATATATTTTGTTTGCTATATGCAATTTTACATATGCATTAAAATTTTGCGAAACATTAAAGTCATTGTGCATATGTTTAATTATAAATATAACAAAAGACTGATGTAGTGCACCCAGGAGCACAAAGCTTGCATGCTCCTGTTCACCATTTTGTCTTTTTATATTATAATCTATATGCGGGCCCAAGCATCAACTTTCTATAAGTGCAAAATTTTTATTTTTTGGATTTTTAAATTGCTTTTGAATTTCGAAAATTAAAAAATGCCTTTTTATGTGCCAACACATGAAAAATGCATGTATTTTTATTTATAAAATTCAAAACTAAATATTAAAAAGCATCAAAAATCTAAAATTTCACATATAAATATTTCATCCTTAGGCTTGCATGATGGTAAATTTTTTTTAAAAATACCCCTCTGACTAGGCGGGAGATTGTATCGGGGTCCTTTAAATCATGTAGATAATATGAGTACATGCTCTCAAGTTTTCTTCCAATATTACTATATATACATATATATGTACTTATAAAATGGGTTTAATTCAGATCCATGCTTTAATGATCATCAAGCATTTAAGCTCAATGCCTACACTTATATTACCCATTTATATATTCTTTTTTAATTTAAAATTTGACATTTTTGAATTTTAAAAATAAAAATAAGCACTTTTCATGCTAAAACATGAAAAATATTTTTTGTTTTTGAAATTCAAAAATATTAAAAATATAAAATTTCATTATTGTTTGAGCTCATACATCTATGGAAAAAAGGCTTGAGCATTGAGTTTTAATGTTCATAAAAACAATGATGCATGACTCTTTAATTTATAATAAAAATAATATATTAAATAAATTAATATATTTTGTTGCTTAATTCTAGACCTACAGCTCAATGAAAACATGTCTTTCATAAAACAAAAAAGAAAAAAAGATCATTTGGTATAATTTTCTTTACTTGGATAAGATTGGAAAAGTCTAAAAATGGCTTAAAGAAGAAAAACGAGAGAACAATTATATGAAAATTTTGAAAAAGAGAAAAATAAGTAAGTATTTTTTTTATCATGAATATGAGTATTTCTTAGGAGTAAAGAAAATAAGGATAAAATAGATATGATAGGTACATAGAAATATAAAATAATGAATGAGAATATAAGTAATAATTAAAAAGATATTAACCCCATGTAGCTCGCCATATTTTTATTTTTTATTTTTATAAATAAGCGGATTCCACTTATATTTTTTTGTAAAATTTAAACTTTTAAAATTTGTTCGACATTTTATTTTGGTTTTTGAAAATTAGAGTTTAAGGAGTGGAGATATGATCCATACAATTTCGGGAGTGGGAGTGGATATGTATATCTTTTCCAAACAATAATTTTCAAAAATCAAAATAAAATAACAAATAAATTTTAAAATTCGCCACATTTCAGAAAAGAAAATATTTATATAAAAGGATAAAAAATTAATTTTTGCACAATGGCAGCATTGTATCAGTACCCATTAAAAAGATGGTTAAGTAGTTAAATAGTTATATGACATCTGGAAAAAGGAGTGAAGCAATTATTTTTTTTCCTTGTTTCTACTGGCAAACGGACCCTTAATTCCCTTTAAAAAAATCCGTTGAAAATATCAACAGAATGAGATCCACGCCTAAATAGGATAATATCCATAACGAACTTTAAAAGATTTTTGATAATTGCAAACTTGTTCATTTTTGTTTTCTAAATTGATTGGCTGGGTGTCATGTAAAATTCTTACATTGGCAATAGTCGTAGAAGGACATTTCTATCACTTTTTGAATATTCTCTTCTTTTGTAAAAAACAAAAAAAAAATTTCCATTTTCATATTCTTAGGATTAAAAGAAATACTTGATGGACAAATTACAATTGCAGAGAAATTTCTGGATATCCTTTTTGCAAATATTTCAAAGGATCCGTGACCATTCTGAAAGATCTGAATAACCTTTAGTAAAATGCATGCGAAGCTTGCGATTGGTGGAGGAGATGGAGAGAGATCTAAGAGCAGCGTCAGACAAACGACTGCGCGATAAAGCTGCTGCTGGAAGGGAGAGAGAGGGGTGGGTCCCACAGACCGATTCGTACGGTGGGAGGGGAGAGCAGTGTGTCAGCAGCTGGAATGGGAAACGTGGTGGGTCCCGCCGGCTGAACCGGTCGAGGTCCTCCTTCGCAGGCCCCGCCTAACCGGCTCCTGCCGGTACGGATTTGCCGTTTAAAGCCCGAATCCAGCCTTCTACGAACACGAGACCGTCCCTCCCCTTCCCTTCCCCTCCTCTCTCTCTCGCTCTCAACATGCAATAGCCACTACAAGACAAACCCCCACCGGCGGATTTACCACTGTCACCCTTTTGTCTTTTTTCTCTCTTGCTCGCTTCACTGGCGCCATCGCCGCAACCACCCCTGCCACCACCTCCGCCACTTGCATTTCACCCATTTGACGAAATTCCTCTCTTGTAATGGATATATACGAGTCCACGAAGGTGGTGTTCGCCAGGATACAGAGCCTGGAGCCCGACCACGTGTCTAAGATCATCGGCTACCTCCTTCTGCAGGACCACGGCGACCGCGAGATGATCCGCCTCGCCTTCGGCCCTGACTCCGCCATCCGCTCTCTCATCAGCCGCGCCAAGGCCGAGCTCGGCCTCGCCCCACCTTCCTCCTCCGCGCTACTGCACCCAATGCACCCTCAACAGCAGCAGCAGTTCCAGTTCTCCGACGCTCCCTTCCAGTTCTCGCCCTACTGCCCCGAGGCCGTCTCCAGGTTCCTCGTCCCCCACTGCGATTCGCTGTATCCGCCGCCTCAGCAGGAGTTCTTCAATCAGAGCATCCAGCAGCAGGACGGCCCCCTGCCCCCGCCACCGCAGGCGCAGTTGCTTGGGCTTGATGATCCGTACACGGTCAGGGCCGGCGGGGAGTACATGGGATTGAGGCTTACGGGCAGGGGATCCTCGCCGCCGGCCATAATCGACGTTCCTGCCAAGCAATGCAACTACTTCGCCAAGGGGTATTGTCGGCACGGGAGCGGGTGCCGGTTCCTGCACGGGGCGCGCCAGCCCGAGGGTCTGCCGCTCAGTCCCACGTCGGAAATGACCGGCGCCGGCGCCGAGGATGAGGAGCATCCAATTTCCTCGAGTACGCTGGAGCGGCTGGAGAGAGAGCTATTGGAGCTGCTTCGCGCCAAGAGGACTCCCGTGTCGATCGCTTCGCTCCCTCAGCTCTATTTTGACAGGTTTGGCAGGACTCTGCAGGCGGATGGCTATCTCACCGAGAGCCAGCGCCATGGAAAGGCCGGCTACAGCCTGACGAAATTGCTCGCGCGATTGAAGAACACCATCCGCGTCATCGACAGGTGAGCTTGAGCTTGAGATGGACGATCTTTCTGTTAAAGTTGGTGGCTTTCTTGCTTCTTATGGGCTATTTCGTTTCGCCTTCAGAAAAAGAGCTGCATCTATGTGGAAAATTGGAATGCTCTGTCCAAGACGAATTATCCATGCAGATAGATTTAAAAGAAAAGAAACAAAAAACATTCTATGATCCTAATCTGACATGGTAGGGCCCACAGGGTATGGTAATCACCATAAAAAGTAAAGGAAAAGGAAAGGCAATTGAACGTATTTTTAAGCTAGGAATGAGGTTTTTTAATTTTTAATTTAGTTTTACTGAAAATAAGATATCTTTGCGATCTATCAAGTGTTTCAATTTTCCATGATTTTGGTGAACAGGCCATCCAAGGTGCAGATCATTATCGTTTGTCTGAGATAAATGACTGGTTTTGATGGGAAATGCTTTCTGTTCTTATTGCAGTTGTGGGTGTTATGCAGGCCTCATGGACAGCATGCGGTGGTTCCAGCAGAGGATGCCCCAAGATTCACCATGTATAGAAGCCAGCAGCACCCGAATGGAACAATTTCTGCGTCAGGGTCGCGGCAAATCTACCTCACTTTCCCAGCTGAGAGTGCCTTCTCTGAGGAAGATGTTTCTGATTATTTCAAGTAAATTTCCCTGTTGATCAATCATTGGTTGGTGGTGCTGGCAGATTTTTGTTTGCCATTGATGATCATTTGAACTGACATTTGTTTGGTTTATTCAGGACTTACGGGCTGGTGCAGGATGTGAGGATCCCATGTCAACAGAGGCGTATGTTTGGATTTGTTACGTTTGTTCATGCTGAGACTGTAAAGATGATACTTGCCAAGGGCAATCCTCATTATGTCTGTGGTGCCCGGGTGCTGGTCAAGCCTTACAGGGAGAAGGGGAAGCTGGGAGACAGGTTTTCTCATCCTTTGCTATACTGTAAAGTTAGCCATTTGATCGTTTACCTTTCATTGCCTGTTTTACGCGTGATAATTACTCCCCATCTTTCATTCTGTCAATTTCAGGAAGTATGTGGACAAAATGGAGCCGCAGTTGTACTCACCTCACTATGTTGGCCATGAAAATGAGCTTCATGCAGGTGAGGATATCATGATCTTGGCTTTCTAGCAGTTTAGGCCTTGAGGGAATTTTTGGGCCTTCTGATTATCTAGATTGGGTCCTGGCTCATGATATATAGTGCTCATTCTGGTAGGTGTCAAATTGTGATGGGGGGAAAAAGAGAAGTACAAATAAAATCAAGTGATTCCAGTATTAATCCATTTTATCTGTCATTTCTTCCTCAAGTATATTGCAAAATAGTCTGAATTACTCAAAGGATCAAGTAGTCCTTGCAATAAATAAATGATTAAATAAATCGAATCCTTCTTACAACAACCAGGGGCTTTTTTGGAATTGACAGAAGCTCATGATCAAGCTGTTGAACTTGAGAGGCGGCGTCTCTTTGAATTCCAATTGCTGTCCAAGGCACTGAACCACCAGAAACTTCAGAATCGTTGCATGAATGCTAATCAGCCTTCAGAAGATGACACAAAACTATCCAAAGGTGGATTCTCTTATGGCTTCACAGTAATTTCAGCCATTCTTCCACTGAAGCACTTTCTACTTATTACTGTCCAAGCATTGGTAACCGGGTATGGATTAGTTCTTGCAGATCTCTACTGCTTCCCTTCGGCAGAACCATTTGGGTATTTACTTGAGGTCCTCAACACTGAGAATACCCATGATGAGAAAACTAAGAATGAGTCCAATAATATCAATGATCAGGACAGGTAAAAGTGCATTGCTTCCACCTTTCCATCTTCGAAGTTCTGCTGATGTAGACATAACTGGATGGCCTGTTCCAATATGCTCCTTTTGCAGTCAAGCATATAACCTTCCTGAGAGTCCTTTTGCATCTCCAATTTCTGCAAGCAGCATTTCCATGGCCTCGTGAAGTGAAACAGGCGCCAATGATGCTGTCGAAAAAAGAAAAAACAAGAAATCTGATTTTACCTGTGCAGATAATCACAACATAGTACACAACTGAACTGGGATCTCCAAATATTGATGCCTTTTACTGACCTAAGGTGTTCAAAGCTTGTTTCTTCGAGTTGGAGCAAGCCGAGGTAGCCAAATCCCTTTTGGCCATTTTGTCTTTCCCTTTTTACAGAACAGAGGCAGCTCCAGAGGCTGAAGCTGCAATGGACAAGGCCTGATACTTCAAAACTATAAGATGTACAAAAAACGAGCTCAACATGCTCTGATTGTAGTTAGTCCCTTGAAAGAAGTTTCCAATTCATCGAGTGCAAAAGCAATCTTTTCAAGGATGGGTTCTTTCCAACTTTCAATGAGTGCGTGTTGTTGTTGTTCTCATGGACTGACTCTGCCTATCTATTTGTGTTTCTACGCGTATTGACGTAGATGCTTTACCAAGAACATATTTAAAAGGAAAAGAAGAGAAGATACAGGCATTTCATGAATACAACTGATTGGCCGCATTGGAATTTGGAAATCAAAGTTGGGATCTTTTTTTTTTTTTTTTTTTTTTTTGAGTGGTAATTCGGATCATCGGTTGGCAAATGGGTATCATAGAAATTGCAGATTGTCGAGTTTGACCTTTATATTTAGGGGGAAAAACTTGAGGTTAGCACCGATTCGAATTTTATTCCATGATAATGTTCCTGTAGAGTTTTTCAAGCAAATAATTGGTTTGGGCGATGGATGATGTTCGTGTTAAATTCAATTCATTTGTTTTGTTATATTTATTACCGCTTGTTTAACTAAGATTCAGAAAACAGTCACTATATGCATGTATTATATTGGCTGCTTAGGTGAGCCACGAATAGTAAAACGATTTCTATTAGTTGTGTTATTGTATATTCGTATTGTTAAAACGATCAATCCTATGGGTGTATATTGAGCCTTAAAACGAGATGATTTTTATGTCGCCATATCCCACTCA
The DNA here is from genome assembly GCA_030490835.1 of Annona cherimola. Taxonomy (NCBI): domain Eukaryota; kingdom Viridiplantae; phylum Streptophyta; class Magnoliopsida; order Magnoliales; family Annonaceae; genus Annona; species Annona cherimola. The sequence continues at coordinate 72,490,901 of CM059971.1, forward strand.
AATGAGGGGAAAAAAGAAGAAGAAGAAAGGAATGTTAGCTAAACGAGTGGCAGCAGGACCAATGATGATTTGAACAATTGGGTCTAATTGAGATGTCTTAGTCTCATTAGTTACCATAAACAATCATATATGCTTTAAGATAAAACTTTTAAATAAATATAGGGTATGTTTGTTTAGCGCTAAAACATTTCAAACTAAAAATAATGATAAAATTTTTTTATAAAAAATTTTTGGTGTAAAGTTTTTGAATTGATAGAAAAATAATATAATATAATAGACATAATGATGATAAGTAAAGAGAATAAAATTAAAATATATAAGTTAATTATACAGGCAGTGGTATAAAAACGATTAAAAAATATAATAGGGGTATGAGAAAATGAAAAAAATGAAAAAAATAGTGTAGCTGTGAAGATTGAAATTTTTTTATGTTTGCCAAACATATTTAAAATTTTTTCACTTTTCATAATGATCTTATTTTTTAATTATTTCTTCATATTTTTTTATATATTAGTTTACTTTTCAATCATTTTTACACTACATGTATAACTAACATATTTATTTTAACTTTAAAAAACTTATATACTAAAATTTTTTTTATACAAAATTTTATCACTTTCCTAACACATCCACGTTAGAAAAGTATTTAGTAAGAATGAATTATTTCAAAATTTTCTGTACCCAATCAATTCTAAAAACATAAAGATTCGTAAAAATTAGTCATTAAAAATGTTAAAACATTGCGTGGACGGAAGAATTCGATCGGTTAAATAGGTTAACGTATTACTTAAACATTGAACCCTAACCTAATCCTGATTTGTTAACCTCTCTAATCTCTCACCTCTGCATGCGATAGCAGAGCCTCGGGAATTTGCTTTTATCCACATGGCTGAGGGATCACGTCATACGGTCATAGTGTTTCTTTTTTTTTTGTATTTGTATTTGTTTTTTACTTTTTTTTGGCTAATTTTAGACAAGTGGTTAGTTTTCAAACCCACTCGTGGTTGAAGTTTTACCATGACAGAACTATGGGCCGGAGTACTTGCGAACCCTTGTGGGGGCGCCACATGTCCCTAGACTATGACTAAATTTGAAAGAAAAATAACGATGGATAAGATAGGTGAGTTGCTTGTGTAGCTCAGACTCCGTGATTGATGTGACACTTAGCTAACTAGGGAGGAAAAGTTAAAAAAAATTTTATACAAAAGGTGTGCATGGTTTGCAGTAAAATTTTTGATGAAAAATTTTTGAGATAGAAATTGTCATATTGATAGAAAATGATGTGATATAATAGGAGTAATGATGAGAAGTAAAGAAAATAAAGTTAAAATAGATAGGTTAGTTGTATAGATAGTTGTGTAGAAATAATTAAAAAGTAGGGTAGTTTTATAGAAAAATGTGAAAAAATAATTAAAAAATAGGATAGTTATGGAGAGTGAAAAATTTTAGATTGAAAAGCTTTTGTTGACATATTTATATCCTAAACAAACACACCCAAAAAATTTTGTTATAAAAATAGTTAAAATAAAAAAATAATGTATTATAATCAAGGTAACAATAAAAATTAAAAAATAAAGTTTAAATGGACAAGATAATTACGTAGAAATAATTAAAAAGTAAGTTAATTATATGTAAAAATATAAATAAATAATTATAAAAAGTAAAAAATTTAACTTAATAGTTTTTGAACATACCAACACAACTTATATTAAGAGAGTGGTTGGGAAGTAATACAACCGTTGAAAAAATGTTCTGGTATGATATGATAAATGTGAAAGTAAAAATTTTCTATATATCTTGACTATTATTTTTTTTTATGTCCGTAACATTTCAAACATTCTCCGTATACTCACGATATTTTACTCTTAATTCCTCCGGTACCGATGCCGTCGTACTGATGCGTCTTTTTTTCATAATTCTGAAAATGCCCATGTTGTCACTTTCTTCATCGTCTTCCTCTTCCTGGAGCCGCCGTAGAGAGAAGGCGGATTGAGTATCGGCGGCGGCGAAGTGACCGAATTTATCATTGGAGAGGGTGGCCTCGCGTGGGTCACGTGGAAGTCGTGGCGCTCCACCTTCTCCGGCAGTCCGGCAGTGGCGGCAGGGCTGAAGCTTCGGCGGTGATCTCTTAAACAGGGGCATAGATGGGTCAATGTCCTAATGAGAAAGGCACCACGTTAGCTGTGGATGACGCCTTTGGGAGTGGAAGTGGTGCCGGAGGTGGGTCCCACTTGTCTTCCATTTTCTTTGCTGCCCGCCAATCGTCCTCACCAAATTCAATTGCTCTCTGATGCTGCTGTTTCCAAGTGAGAAAAAACCAATCCCACCTCTTGCGAGTAGATTCTGGAGCCACCTATAAGCTCCAAATTTAATTGCTCTGTGTTTGCTAGTTCGCAATTTTGGATCAAATCACCATTAGCTAGTCCGAATTCTTCAACACACCTTTAGGATTTGAGGAATGCTCTAAATTCAATAGCTGCACCTACCAGTCCTTCCTCGTTGCTGCCGCAGCCTTCTTTACCACTTGCTAGCCCACGAGCAGAACTCCTCCCAAGGTTGCTGCTTAATACCAATCTTTTAATGCTTTTAGCAGAAAATGAAACCGCTTGTGTTTGCTTGTTCCCGATTCCAAAGCCGCCCACAAGCCACTGCCTGGAAGATCACCACACCAGCCGGATCTTCCTTGATGCCGCCACCACGTTCTTCAATATTGTCGGAAACCCACGAGCAGAACTCCCAAGGATGCTGCTTGATATCGATTTTTTAAAAGTTTTCAATGGAAAATTAAATAGATCGAAAGCTCTGCTCTGATGAAAACCCTAATTGAAATCTCAAATATCAGACGATATGAACTGTCGAGGTGGACGAAGGCGACCAAATCCACTTCACCCATAGTTAAGCAAATCCAAGATCTTCACCGTAGATCTGCTATTATCTCTCCAACAGCGAGCTTGATTCTGGCTAAGTCAAAAATCCAAGATCTTCACCCGCTATCCATCGTCCCATTACCAACCATGGCCGCTTCTTCATGGCATCGAAAGCCACCCATGCCATCAGAATCGTCATTCTTATCTACAAGATGGATATCCCATCTTTTACAGTAGGAATCCCTCCCTGTCTCACCATTGGAAATGGAGTAGCGATCCAAATGGGGAAGATGATGGCTTGTGGCTTCCATTTCTGCACGATAGACATTGCTCTGCTCGTTGACATGAGAGAAGTCGCTGGAGGAGATGGCTCGAAGCGATGGGTAAATGGCGGAAACGGTGTGGGTGAGGGGTAAAATCGACTTTAGATTTGGGGCGAATGTGATGACATGGGTACATAAGGAATCAGACGTGAAATGTTACGAGTGCCGGAGAAAATTTTGAAATATCGCGGATGTAAAGGAAATAACAGGCAAATGTCACGGGTAGGCGGTGAAATTTTTTAATATGAAAAAATAATTCAAAAATAGAATAATTATGGAGATTGAAAAATTTTCAATTGAAAATTTTACTATGAAACAAACACACCAGAGGTTGTATCTAGGAAGTGAAGAAATATTTGGATGAAAAGTTTTTATTATAAAAATTTTTAAAACAAAAAAAATAATGCGATATGATAGACATAATGATGAAGAATAAATAAAATAAAATTAAAATAGATAAGTTAGTTATATGGATAATTGAGTAGAAATAATTGAAAAGTAAAACAGTTATATAGAAAGATGTGAATAAATATTTTTTGATTGGTAAATATACATTATGACATATGATATTATAATTAAGTAAATTCAACTCTCACATAATAATAAAGAGACTTTTTTATAAATACCTTCACAATAAATGAAGAACCTGTGGAGTGTTGGCACTCCCACCCGAGGGGATCATTTTTTTCAAACTCCTGTCACAAAGGGAAAATCACCATCCGCTGTCCCGCTGCTGTGGTAACAAGCAAATTTAGCACAGAGGCTAAGCCCTGTGCAATGTAAAAAATAAAATAAAAAGAAATGCTTAAAAATAAGATACGGAGAGTGAAAAAGTTCATATTTATCTAGACGTAAACTGAATACGGCAAATGATCATTTCAGATGGGTCGAAAAAACATATTTTTAAAATCTTTAAAATTTTTAATAAAATAGTTAATCTAAATATATTTAATCTATAAAATATAAATTAAATATTATCAATTTTGAAAATGTGTATATATTTATAAACATAAGGCTATTTTAGTCATCTTTTAATAATTTAAAATGACTAAAGTATCCTTGTATTTAAAAATTCAAAATAATTGTATACACATCTCCAAAAACGATAAAATTTGGTTTATAGATTAAATATATCTAAATTAGCAATTTTATAAAAAATTTTAAAGATAAAACAACATTTTTTGGGACCGGTTTGCAATGATCGAGGGTTAATAAGTATCATTTATATTATCACAGTAACACTATTATTTATTTAGTATCATCGAATTATACAAATGTGTAGAATCAACTTAACAAATTGTTTCGATGCTAAATATCAATTTTAAAATTATATTTTAATAGCTAAATTCTAAAAAATATTATTATTATTATTATATAGAAGAATCATTCTTTGAAATACATTTTAAAAATTATATATAAATGAATTTAAGTATTTTATAATTTACATATAAATATATTTTTAATAAAATAGCACCACGCACATCTTTCGATGATGTCTCTTAGCTTACCAATTAATCATCGGGGTGAATGAAATTACATAGCACTGTTTCTAGTAACTTAGTTATATAGAAGCATAACTTAAGATAGATTTACTCAATTTGAAACGTTTAAAATTAAAATTTTTGCCTTAGTTAAACCGTTACATGGTTTAATTGATTCAAACATTTTTATGGAAAAACTTTTAAAATATTCAAATTATGTTCATATATTTCTCTCCCGTGATATGGTCACATATTTCCCCGCGGAGTGCTTAGTACCAAGGTATGTATTATATTTCACTAAATTAAACAATTTAAAAGTAACTCAATTTTAAAAGACATTTTTCAAACATAATTATCCGAATGAATCTTGTAAATGTCCATTTTGCCATGAAACTATATATTTTGAAATTTCAAATTAACCGATTCCTTCGGATCGTTTACCTTTGAAAGTACATTACTTTCTGCGGTGATGGATCAAATTTCGTGAGCGAGGAAGGACGAGTGAGCTAGCTCTGTTTAGACAAATCTAACCTAGATTTTAAAGACCTTATTTTTCTTTTGATTATTGATAATCTTATTTTTTTTAATTTTAATTAAAATGTTTATTTTGCTAATATCATTTCTATAGTCCATTTACATACTCCCATCAACTGTCATGTACAGTCTCACTGTTATTTACTTCTCTTCTTCTTCCTATTATTGCCTATATTTTTCATCATTGTCCTCCCTCATCTGTTTCATCTTCCACGGCCAATCTCTCTCTCTCTCTCTCACACACACGCACGCACAGGCGTACGTATATATTAGTTTTTTTTATAGCCATGTTAACCTAAGTATATATTAGTCTATGAACCAAGTTTTCCATTTTTGAATATGTTTTTATATATTTTATTTTTAAAAATAGAGGTAATAAGGTCCCTGCATTTAAAAATAAAAAATATATAAATGTATTAAAAAATGACAAAATTTGGATCATAAATTAATGAGTTCTGCTTTTATGAAACCTTTTTCAATATAACTCCTTCATTTTTAAATTCTTGATGGTTGACAAAAAATTCACTCTATTTATTGTATTTAGCATTATTACAATATCTTGAAAACTTTTTTATTTTTTTTAAATTTCACTGTATATGAGTCTCATCTATAAATATATAAAATCAACATAATAAAATGGTTCAATGTTTAGTTTTTTCAACATCTAAACCATCTAAAATATTACTGCTGTGTGCATAAATGATTCTATAAAATATTATTACATTCTAATATATGTGTGAATAGATCTAAGCATTTTTCATAATTTATACATAAATATATATTTTTAATCAAATGTGGCCCGTACACATACTTGATTTGAATGAAATTTGATTTTTAAATAAACAAATAGTGTTAAATACAATAAATTAATTGCTATTGGGCCAACGGTCCAGTGGTGCATTTCCCACATTTGTTGAGGTTTTATTAATTCCCCATGTGTTCCTCCCTTGATTGTGTGAAGGTTGGATATACTTTATTATAATATCAAATGTCGTAATATATATAGACTAGTAAAAAAATACAATGAATGGATTAAATTTTAAATTAATCATCTATAACTTAAAAATTAAGAAGAGTTACATGAGACTACTTTTATATAACCAGATTATATAAAAGCAGAGCCTCAAATTAAATATACCTAAATATGTTAAATGGCTAGCTGCAATTGAGGCCCACCAAAACAGCTAACTGTCGAGGATCACCTCTCTTTATCTTTAGTTACAATATGACCTATAATACCTTGTGATGCCCGCAAAATAACTCGGGTAATGTTTTTTTTTTTTTTTTTTTTAATTACATTTCATTACACAAGGAGCCCCGCCACTGCCACTGGAGTTCGAACCTGGATAAGCATGCACGCAGCTCTTATGTGATACAGTGATACTAGTGGGCTCTGCCCAGGTTCACATGAGTAGAAGTAAGAGAATAAAGATAACGTAGATAAGTTAGTTGCATAAAAATACATGAAAAAATTAATGGAATGTGGATGTAATAATAGAAAATTAGAATAATTGGGTAGTAAGATATCAAATTATATAAAAAAGTGTATTAGATAAGGTGGAATTTTTTTTTTCCTTCTACCGAAAACCGAACGAAAACCAAAAGGATTAGGGATAACAAGGATTGCAAACATGACAGGTACTCATTAAACCATGCATGGAAAACAAAAATGTCTATTTTCATTTCAATTTTTACTTCATGCTGTCAAAAACGTAGGCTACTTTTCTTTAGTTGTCAGATGGACTGATTAATCTCATAAACAGGGATCCTTACAAATGACAGCTATTCAGTGAGAATGAACTTTGAGCTTCTGTGCTATTTCAGCTATGTATTTGCCTTGATAGAATGCCTGTTGGAGTTCCAGTTGTGTGGGTTCACGGCTTCCATCTCCCGCATAAGTTCCAGCACCATATGAAGACCCACCCCTCACCTCATTGATTTCAAACATGCCACTTCCAAAGGTGTATCCTAGAGGCACAAACAGAATACCATGATTTGCAAGCTGTGTTATAGTTGTCAACCTGCAAAAAGTAGAGATACCCAAGTCAGTCAATAAGGTTCCTTTGAATTTGAAACCTCAACCTATCACCAAATTTTAGACACCAAAGATCATGTATGCTAGCAAAATAGTACCCCTGTGACACAAGAAATGCTAGAGATAGGGGTCCAACCATGCCGTGCTGTGCACTTAAGCTAAGTGCACCTAGGTGCAAATACCTTTTTTTTTTTTTGAAACTTTTTTACATAACTGTAAATTTAGATGTATTTAACATGTGAATCAATTTTTATTATTTTTGGAGATTTTTAGATTTTTTTTTTAGATTTTTAAAAATTAATGACATTTTTAGTAATTTAAATTTACTAAAATGCCATTGATTTTTAAAAATCTAAAAAAAATCTAAAAATCTCCGAAAATAGTAAAAATTGATACACATGCTAAATACACAAAAATTAACAATTGTGTAAAAAAACGTTCCAAGAAAAATTTAAAAAAAATGAGTATTTGCACCCGGGTACATAGGATCAGTTTCCATGGAAAGAATACCCATTTTCTAAAACAACAACCCCTAACTCATTTTCAACTCAATTTCTAGAAAATCAACCAAATCCTAATCTTAACCTATTTATAAATTTCAGGTTGCGTTGTGGGTTGACAATTGGGGTTGCAAACAGGTTGAGCTTCATGAGAGCATCAAATGATTAAGCTATGTTAAAATTATACCAACATTCTAAACCTTATCCAAATCTAATTATATAATAGGCTGTTGCTGCTTCTAAAAATGAATAGATAATATAATAATTATCAAATTGAACGAGGAATATAAGTCTTGAGCCTTTGGTAATCTCAATAGTTGGTGAAACATGATCCAGATATAATATTGGTCACTGGCACCATATCCCAAAACAAAACAGTTCCAAAACAGAACTATCACGTTTCTCTAAAATCAAGTCAAAATCATCAGACGACAGCCTGCCGGGTTCCATCATTTCATATTAATTTTATTTGGGGTCCTAATTCCTGATGCAACTGAACATTTTCCGGGTTATCCGACATGACTACAGGCACATGGCAATCAAAGGAGAAAAGAAACCCATAAACAATGAAAGGAAACAAAGAAGTTCCCAGCGTTCAACAATGACTGAATTCAAAATTCATCCTAACAAATTATTTTCGGCCATCATGGAGGGAGACATCATGAATAAGAATGAAGGGCCACTTACGCTGAGTTCTCCTGGCCACCGCCATGAAATCCAGTGCTCCAGAAAACACCTGCTGGTTTACCAGCAAGCTTTTGGGAGGCCCACAGATGATAAGTGGATTCAAAGAAAGCAATGAATTGTGCTCCCATCATGCCAAAGCGAGAAGGAAAACCAAAGATGAAGCCATCAGCCTCGGCAAGCTGTTCTGGCCTGATCACAGCTACATCCTCTTCCTTGGCAGGAGCCTTCATCTTTTCTAGTACCCTGTCAGGCAGTGTTTCAGGTATCTGTTCCCACCAATCAACAAGTGTGAGAAGAGGTAGAGGCTTTTACTCCGAGATTGATGATCATTTAAGGACATGCTTATAACTAATAACTTCCATTCAAGGCAATTTGAAATTAACTTCACAAGAAAACAGGTTACAATTATAATTTTGTGTTATTTTGTCAGAGTTATAATTGAAATGCAAAGTTCACAAGCTTTGTGCCATGTATAAGATCACTGGCAATATCCATCATTAGAGTCCCAATATATAGATCACGGTAAATTCAGCAGACAGAATCAGGGGCAAGCAAAAACATATCATAGAACAACTAGTAGCTGCCTTCTTATTTGGTCAAAGTGTTCAGGATTGTTCACTAGTAACAATGTTGACTTAAATTGCGCTCAATGCATAATTGCATATTGAATATTATCACACATTTGCTAAATTTGTCATCAGCCAAATCTTATTCGAAGAAAAGGGAAGAGTTGCAGTAACCATTTGATGCAGTTTCATTTATCACAATGAAATACACAGCAAAAGTTTTAAACAAGATATAACATTGACCCTTTATATAGGGTTTTGATCTTATGCTACTAGCTGCGATGTCGCTTCACCCATTCTTTATATCTTTTAAATTTTTAAAATAAAAGTCTGAAATTTTAAAAATCAGAAAATATTAAAAATTGGACAGTGATCCAATCTCATTTGGGCACATATTTTTATAAAAAATAAAAAAATGGGCACAGCGCTGACCTGCAAACGATAAAAACCATGTACATAGGGATTTTCTCCCATGCAATAATGGATCCCCTTTTATTAAATTGAGAACCCATGACAAGACCAATGTTCAAGTTTCCTGTGATTGTGGACTGACATACTCTTTCACTGTTCAAAGTTTTCCATGCTGGGACTTGACTGGAGACTGTGGAATGCCCTTCAAGAATATCTAGGTCTATAAATGAACAAGAAAATAAAAGAAGCAAGCCCTCTACGCTCCCTTCAATCTGCCAATTGTCATGGCTTCATAGCTCATTTGATATTAAAAGCCACTTAGTCAATGTTGAGGGATGGCTAAAGTAACCTTTGCTGTACAAACAATCTTCTCTACTCCATCCTCAACAATAACTTGGCTGAAGCAAATCACAAAATTGTTTCTTCTCTTTCATCCTTATAACTCTTATTGCTAATTCATCCTACTTCATTGCAGCCACTCAAACCAAGTTTACTTACCAACGAAGAAACCAAAACTTTTCACAGTTTACCTTTCGATATCAAAAATCTCCTTGAAGATGAAGGTCGGAATACATTAGTTCCTTTGTCCTAAATTGACGAGAAACTCACCCAACCGTGATGTAATTGTGAGAATCGGATTGAAATAGGCTGATTAATGCAAGAAACCTCGCTCAAGCACTATCTTACCAATTATCTTCGTCTTCATGATTACAGTACCCAAAAAGTTGTCTAGTTGGCTCAGCTTCCACTTGTCAACACTTGAAATGAATTACTCACGAGACTGTTCTTCTTCATAAGACTTGTGAAAGGCATTAGACTCATTCAGGTTGATGTGCAATCACAAAGCCTACTCCATCCAACTAGACTGATAGTTATCCAAGCACAGCACAGCAAGGGCAACATCAAAATATTCATATCAAAGAGAATTACGGGGGGATGGATTAAAATCTCCTCCAGCAGCTGGTTTGTGCCAAAAAAAAAAAAAAAATGGAACAACAAAAAGACAAAGATCCCAACACAGTTCATTAATTGAAGATTTTTTGACAAGAAAATCACTTCGAACCAGGAAATTTTGACATCCCAATTCAATAGAACACATGCAATCCTCCATCCTCTTTGATCATGGACTTGTCAAGCATTTTAGAAAAGGCCCAACTCCTCCAATCGACCCATCCTACCCCAAAGAACTCAATCCAAATGCCTTCTCCAGGCAAAGACACCCAAAACACAAACACACACACACACACACACACACACAAGGAGGGGATGGGTAGAAACAGAAATCAAGGAAGGAGAGGGGAGGCACCTGCCAAAGGGTAGCCTCCACTCCGGGCACGGAGTTGGCTCCTTTGAGCTCTTCTCTTGCCATCTTCATCACATGCCCGTGCAAGGAGTAGTAGCTGCATTCCACATACAACACAAATACAAGAACAAAATCAAACTCCCAAAAGGTAAATAAACAAACAAACAAACGAAATTTTGCATTATTGTTCTCTATGTGAGCATTTTTACTTACATTACATATACCTTGGTAGTTGCCATCATGGCTCTGAGAATTATTGTGAGAAACCAAAAAGTGGAATTCAGCCCCCACCCCCACACTACTTCTCTGCATCTGAAGAACCGCTGGCATTAGCGTCGACGCTAATATGCTATGCTTGCTGGCTTGGTTGTACGTGTACGCGTGATATTCTAATATTGTTGTCCGTTCTTATCTTCATTCCTTTCGTGGCTGGATTCGCACGGGGGAGATTTGCACACAGGTCACTCAAATTTCTTAATTTTACACTTTTCGAATCTTTAAGTTTTATACTCGCAGCTGATGACTTAAAATTTTAGAAATATACAGTTGTGTTCCCTTCGTAGCTCCATTAACGTGAATCCTGTTAATTTTTTAATTAAAATGACCAAAATCTCATTTATTTAATTTTATTCAAACCTTGAATGGACTACCCTAGTTGGTTAAAAGTTTCCTGGCCACTTTTTATGAATTTTTTGCAAGAAAAATTACTTTAAATTTTAAATAAAAATATTTATTAAAATATGAAAAAGGTATTTTGGTTATTTCAAGTTAAAAATTAACAGTGTTATGGTCTTACATTAGTGGAGGGACTAAAAGTAGATTTTTCAAAAATTTTATCGATCTGCTGTAAATATGAAATTAAAGAGTCAAAAGTGAAAATTTAAGAAACTTAAAAGACATGCGCAAATCCCCCATCAGAAGAGAGATTTTGTCTCTACCCCCTGGTACCAGCCGGCAGCGGGCACGATGCTGACTCAGGAACGAGGAACTGGAACTTCCTTTTGTTGAGATGATCGGCACATCTAAGCCGTCCATAATAATATCAGTGGGCCGCTCTTTTTCTGGAAATAATTAGTGTCTGTCCCAAATTATACCAGATTTTTAATTGAAAATAACTATTTTTAAGGTAATTTTCAATTCTCAAGACAGTTTTTTCAATTTCTAACACAATTCTATCTTTTTCCATTACAACTTTACTTATTTTCAATACATATCATTACATTATTATCCAATATACATATTTAATCAAAAAATCTTGTACGATTTGAATTTTTTTTTTTTAAAGAAATATCTTCGAATTCAAAAGGCACAGCTGCAAAGACTGATAAATTTTATATTCCATCAATCGTCCAAGAGCATTTTTGCTACAGCCACTGCTTTACTGGTTTACTTTGATGGTTAGCCCTACACTTAAATTTTAGTGATTGTAAAACATCCCATAAAATGCAGAGCTTTTATAAAAAGTGCATTGAGGCGATAAAAATTCGTTAAGTATTTTTCTTTATCATTTAAAAAGAGTTTTCAGTAATATTTTATATTTTATCTAAAATATTCAAGGTGGTCTAAGCGTATAAAATTACTAAAAAGTACATATACAAACACTTTTAGATTTTGAAACTTCTAACAATGGTTATGATCTAACTGGCAGTCTCCCTCTAACCCGGTTTTCAACTTGGATGGGACAATTGTTGAATGAAGTTTCTTATTTTTAGTTTCCAACAAACAAAAATCTCATTTTCCTATTTTTCATACAATTGTTCTCCATTTCTATGTAACTTTTCTTAGTCTTGATATGCAATAATACTTTTTTTTATTCCACATTCTCATCTCACCCATGTCATAAACAAGAGACTACTCTTTGGGCTGTTGCTATGTCTTACACAACCACAAGCAACGTTACTCACCTAGGCACACCGCCTCCTAGTCCAAGGATCAATTCCCTGAGACAATGAAATGGAGACCCTTATTAAAAAAAAAAAGAACTACGGAAATTATATACTAAAAACAAATGACAATTCCATCACCCTCCGTCACCCTTTTCCCTTTCAGCTCTCTTCCTAGCCCCCCAGTTGATATTAAAAGTTACTAGCTTCATTGACCTAAGCCTTATTCGAAAGCATGGTTCTACAACCCTTACTGGGCTACACAGGAATAAATAGAAAAAATTAAAAGAGGGAAAATGGAAAGAAAGGATATAAGAAAAATCTTATATTACTGAAGAAAACTTAAGAGACTATTATAAATGAACTCACTTGATGCAAAAAGTACTACTTAAGACACTTATTTATAACTCATGAAAATAACATAAATGCCTTAGTTACAAAAGTAATTTGTATTCAATAACTATTAAAACGGTTAGCATATGCATGACTATCGAGTTATGTATATCTCTAATTAATTTGCTCAGTTCAATGCGAGTATACATGTCGATCAAGTAATAAGGTATGAGTAAAGTACCGTTTCCATGAGGATTGTGTTAAACATAGTACTACCTCAAATTTTAATTGTCTTAAGTGATTTGGCAATTTAAATGAGAATTGCATCAAAAGACTAAATTCAAACTTAACTACATAAAACAATAAATGACCGAGGATGAGATAATAATGAGTTGGGATTTCTTGAGATGATTTAGATAAATGAGAGTATGAATTTCTTAACTCACAACTATGCCAAATCTTTCTTTTTAGATTAGTTTCGAAGATTACTAATTTAGGTTCATATATATTCATATATGTCTTCTAACATATACAAACCGAACTATATTTTAGTTAATTTCTAAGTTCTCATACAATTAAGTAAAATAATATTGACGATCGTATAACCTAATCAAGATTACACATGGTTAATATGTATATCCCTATCCATATTAACATCCAATCACCACGAGCAGCTGAAAATTTGTACCTTATATGGATCTTATCTAAATATCACTTTTTCAAGTATAGATCTAGATAGTAAATCAACCTATAAGATAGCTAAGATCGCAAATGCATTAAACACAATATATAAGGATAATCCCACACAACACAATTTACAACACAACTAGATATTCATTTAAAGCTCAAAGAAATCAAGATAACATAGTCTAGACTTCTAAGTCATCCACATCTCCCACCATGAGGAGATTTAGCTCAAAAATATGATTTCAAATCCCGTGAAAACCAAATTTACAATCCTCGTAAGTGAGAAGAATATGAAAATAAGAAGAAAAATGAAAAGTGGAGATGAAACTCTATGTTTTGAAATAAATAGCTTGAATATTCGTTTGATCTTTTATCTATCTTGAAACCCTTGCTTTTCTCCTCCTTTTTCGTCAACCACAAGCTCCTTAATTATGTTCTTGAAACTCTAAAAAGTGAATTTATATCCCTCTTGAATTGGAGTTTGGCACCTGTGGATATTCTACACAAGTGGGGTTGGCACTATGGTGCCAACAGGTTGAGGTTGCTATGCCAACCTGTCTGGAAGCCACCTTGATGCTGAAATTTGGAATGGTGGTTGTTGTGGTTGGGACGCCAATATCCCGAGGCCAGGGTGCCAATCTCTATCTTAAATTTTGAAGTTCGCTTACAACGAACATATCTTCTCAACCCTTTCACTTTAGCATTGGATTCAAAAGCAAGTCACCTTCTTTCCCTGCAACAAAAGATGAAACAAGTAAATGCATTCCTAAATGATTAAATGAATCTTGAACAACCTAAAATAATATGATTTGCATTGAATTCAACTAAAAATGCATGAAAACTATATAAAATGCAAGTAGTGCTGAAATGAAGAAAATTAATGTAAAACCTATGCAAACATACATATTTATCCTAAACTAGCATTCAGAATGGATATAAAATGAGTAATGATAAATCTATTTTTGTAAAGTTATCAATGACTGATATGCATATTAACTAAGGGTGTTAATGATCATAGTCAACATATCAATCCACTCATCCAACCCGTTTATAAATGAATTTTGGTTTAGATTTTTGAATAAGTAGTTTATAATCTGCCAACCCATTTAACCATTTAAATAAATAAATAGATTATGGTTGAGATTACAATCCGTCAACCTATTTAGTAACCCGTTTAACCCGTTAACCCGTTTACAATTCGTTAAGAAGGGGTATATGTATTTCACAAATCTTAAATTTATTTTTCCCATTTCGATTTTTATTTTTCTCTTTTCATCTATGACTCTATAACATCTTCCTTGTTATGTGCTGTGGCATTATCATCGTTGTCCCCACCGCAGCTTAGGAGTGCCACCAGTAAGATTCTTCTTTCACCTTCGCCTTGCTCTCTCTTCCTCTCTGTCTTCAATCATTCCCTTCTTCATCTCTCTATTTCCACCTTTCTACTATTGAGTCACCATCAAGTGTTTTCATGCTTTAAATAATATTTAAATTATGATTTTGAGAGATTTAATGCCAAGATTTTCTTAGTTTAGTGCAAATGTTCATATTTCGATGTTATATATGCAAACATGAAAATTGGGCATAGAATTGACATAAGATAGTTGATAATCAAGAAGCGAATGATATAAGGCATTAAACTATAATGTTTTGAAAAGTTTAAAGGAGCGAAAATAGTGATTAACAAAGTCTAAGATGTATACAAGTTTCGACATGATTCAGGGTGCATTAGGCAGAAAAATCATCAAATTTTGAAGTAAGTTGTCTGTGACCAACAATGGGGTGGAAAGTTGTGGATTCAATCCACTTTTGACCTGTTTTGCAAAATTTTTGAGGCATTTCTATATAAACACTTGTTAAGCACGAACTAGGGTATCCAAGAACATATTTTGAATATAGATTTGGTGGCTAGGACATAGAGAAAAGTGGAAAGCCAAGGAGAAAAGAAAGAAGAGGAGAATTACTAAGAGATATTCAAGATACCATTGAAGACTACACCAATAGGCTTTCTTTTCTTATTTTCTTTGTTTATATTGTCTTGGGATTGATGGATTCTTTCAGTAATTTAGTATTGTCGTTTGGATTTATTAAAATCATTTGTGACTAAATTTATATTCTAGAATTTAGGATGTAATATGTAACACTATATTTCGATGATTGGTTTTTACTTATTTATGAAGGATGTTTGTGTTAATTTAGTACCTTATAGATTTAATGCTTATTTAGTGTTAAAGGCTATACTTTGGCATGATTTCGTATATTAGGGACACATTTGGTATTCGATTAAAGTTGGATAGGGTGGGAGGGGATGGAAAATGTCCCATCCTACCTATTTCCCCACAAATAATTTATTCATTTAATAACTCTTTTTTTCAAATTTTACCTCTACATTCAAATCATTTTTCTTTACAACTATCATCAATAATCTTATTTATTGCAACTTTACCTTTATCATTTCATATCAATCATACAAATATCAAAATATTCTTTTTTTATTCTCCACCCATCCCATAATCTCACAAAAAATCACATTACCAAATGTCCCTTCGGCGAAAGAACTAAGAAGTGGAAGTCTAATATACGATAATCAAAATATTAAACCTGAAAGTCTAAATCATGGAAATATACGTGACGGCCTTGGAAAATTCCACAGACTACCATATAATTTAATTGATCATAATTAATATAATCATATGAGAAAGCAATTCTTTCATACCTCTAAAGAGGATGTAAGATCACCTTATAGCTTGGTGAGGCTTCATTGTTGAAATTATGATTTATGCATATTTTACTTACTTATGTTGTGGTTAGTAGCCTTGCTTTTATGATTGATGATGAGATGCTGATGATAAAATTGATATAATTTGAGTTGTCTACTTCCATAGGTTACTTATTGCGTTAGTTGTAGATATCTAGGGTTGTTACTAGTGGATTTTTATGTATATACAATTTTTGTATATACGATCCTTTGTTGTGGAATTATGATAGATCCTAGAAAAATATTGTCAGATCTCTATCGTAGTGATCGTCGGTTTAGGGTAGTAACTAGCGAGTTGTTATAAACGACCTCAATTGTAATTGGTTCAATTGCATTTCTATTTTACCGAAACATACCTCCAATTCTAATTATCTCATTTCTTAAATTAAGGGTGTGTTTGGGAATGAATAAAACTTTTGGTGAAAAGTTTTGAAGAATAAAAATTGTCAAATGATGTGATATGATAGGGGTAATGATGAGGAGTAAAGAGGATAAAGTTAAAATAGATAGGTTAGTTGTATAGATAATTGTGTTGAAATGATTGAAAAGTAGGATGGTTTGTGTTGGAAGATGTAAAAAAATAATTAAAAAATAGAAGAGTTGTAGAGAATGAAAAGTTTTAGATTGAAAAGTTTTAGGTGAAAAGTTTTTGTCATTGCCAAACACCCCCTAATTATTCCTGCTAAGTAATCAAAACTCCTAAGTTTAGCTTTCTACTTAATACGTCGACTTCCATATGGGCTCTACTCGAGAGATACAAGATGCTAAAATCATAATCCTTTAATAATTTTAACCATCTTCTCTGCCTCCTATTTATTTTTCTAAGTAAAGATATACTTTAAGATTTTATGATCTATGTATACTTCACATTGGGCACCATATAAGTAGTGTCACTATATTTTTAAAGAGAATATCACGGCTACCAATTCTAGGTTTGGGTAGGATAATTTAACTCATTTGGCTTGAGTTGTCGGAATGCATGGGATATTACTTTTCCATTCTACATCAATACACATCTCAAACCTTTATAAAATGCATCACTATAAATTACATATCCCTTATTACCTTCACGCAAAGTCAAAACTAGGACTTCGGCTAATCTTTTCTTGAGCTCCTGAAAACTATGCTCAAATTTGGCATTCGATCACAATTTCCCTCATTAATTTAGTGAGTGATCCTAATAATTGTAATAACTCTTATACAAACTTTCAGTAATAGCCAACCAATCCTAAGAAACTTCTGATCTTAGTAATATTTATTAGCCTTGTCCAATTTACTATTGCTTCAATTTTATGTTGATCTACCTTTATTCATTCTGCTAAGACTATGTGCCCTAAGAAAGAGATCTGGCTTAACCAAAATTCACATTTTTCCAATTTAGCATAAAGTTTCTTCTCTTCTAACTTGTTCAATACCAGCCACAGGTATTTCTGATGTTCTTTCTCAGTTCAAGAATATATTAAAATTCATTAATGATTTAATATCATTAATGAACACAACTATAAATCGGTCTATATATTCATGAAAAATTCTCATCATTAATGCGGTTAGCGCATTGGTCAATTCAAAAGACATCACTAAAAATTCGTAATGCCCACATTTAGTTTTAAATGCAGTTTTCTTAACATCTGCAGGAATGACCTTCAATTGATGATATATTGATTATAAATATATCTTGAAAAATACCATTGTTCCCTTGTTTATCCGAGATAAAAAAATATTTTTTCTTGATGGCAACCTTGTTTAATTCTCAATAATCGACAGATAATCTCAATCTATCATCCTTTTTCTAAACAAATAATATTAGCACATCCCGAGGTGATACACTAAGCCATATGAAATCTTTATTTAATAAATCTTGTATCTCAATCTACAATTTTAATATTTTCATAGTGTCATTCTATAAGGGACCTTAGATATGAAAGTTATTCCTAATGATACTTTTGTAAAAAAATCAATTCTCTGTATGGGGTAATCCTGGTAACATAGAAGAAAATACATTTAAAAAATCTCTTACAATTGGTATTTGTGATAATTTTCGTTCCGCTCAACATCAACTATCACTAGCACTAAATATGTTTCACGTCCTTTATTAAGAAAACTTGCCGCCTTCATGACTAAGATTATTCTAATATCTTTTATTCTTACATCTATTATTGTATCCCATTTTTGCAACTAATCCATTCCTAATATAGGGTGTGTTTGGTAATGAATAAAACTTTTGATGAAAAATTTTGGAGAGTAAAAGTTGTCAAATGAGGTAATATGATAGAGGTAATGATGAATAGTAAAGAGGATAAAGTTAAAATAGATAGGTTAGTTGTGTGGATAGTTGTGTAGAAATGATTGAAAAGTAGGTTAGTTGTATAGAAAAATATGAAAAAATAATTAAAAAATATGATAGTTGTGGAGAGTGAAAAGTTTTAACTTGACATTTTTTGTCAATTGTCAAACACACCCATAATATCAAAGTCATTCGCAGGTAACATTACTAATTCTACGGCCATAATTCTTTCTCCTATATTTTAAAGACAATTTCTACATATTTAACTTTTATTGGCTAACTGATATATTAGTAAATCCACATGCATGATTACTGATAATTCTTCCATTCACAGATTTAATTTTTCAAAAAAAAATGGATTATAAAAGAATACAATACACTATAATCAAATATAATAATAAGGTAGTTCTGAATATAAGTTGTAGGTGTTATAGTATCCTTTGGCTATTTCTGTTGTTCTTATTAAGTCAGCTTGAGAAGCTAAGCTGTTAATGTTTGTCATACTGTCCTCATCTTTAGCTGTGTTGGTCTTTCTTTCTTATTCCTTTCCTTGTGACCTCTTGTCATATATTCATTAGCTTTATGTCCAACTTGATCACAAATGAAACATTTGATGATTGGAATGATTTTTTTTCTTCTTCACATTTCCACGCAACATGCCCAGTTTTTCCATACTTCTAACACTAATTAGGTCTTCTCCAACATTCACTAGTATATTACTTTTGACATTTAAGACCCACAAGTATTTCCTTAGTTTTTGGCCTTAAGGTATCTTACATTGGTTTCTCTCTTTTATTTTGTGATTTTGTCTTCTCAAAATAAAGAAATCCTTTATTTTTTTCTAAAATAAGCTCTAGTTTTGATTTTCTTCTACCTTTGTTATTTTAGTTTTTTTCACTATTGTATTATAAGTTATTAAAGTAAAAAGGGCAACGAACTGTTGGATACTCAAACGTTCTTGAAAATAATAAGTTTTGGCAATGAGATCATTAGTGACCCAAGTTACATATCGTACCAATTTATTGAAACTACCCACGTATCTATCACTATCATCTTGCCTTAGTAAAACAGCTCAAATTCTATCACTTTTTTATTTTTAGCACTGACTAGAATACATTCTCAATTAAAATTTTCCAAAAATCTTCTCTAAATACTTTTATCCTTGTAAAACTATGGCTTTTAGGATTCTCCACTACTCATTAGCACTGTTGATCAGTAAACGAGTGGTATATCATACTTTTCGCTTCTTTGTATAAAAATTTTTATATTTCCTAAATCTAAACTTCAACTATGTGGATCATGACCTCCTACAAATCTAGAAAAATATTTTACAAGGAATGCACTAATTACTTTCCCTTTTGTTACTAGAGCATCTATAGATCGACTAGCCATTCCTATCCTATCGAGTTTATTAGTTGATATCTGATTTATGTCGATATTCCGAGCACATTCTATCATTAAAAACTTGCACAACTATTTCCATCACATGTTCCTCCATTGAAAGAGAATCTCTATCATTAAGCTATGTTCGAGTATTATTTTCATTATTAGATTTTTCTCTTTCCATTCCAACGGAAACTGCTAGAACCACCTGTTTTCCTTTCTTTTGGTTTGAACAACATGTATTCACTATTTACAATTCATAATTAAAATTTAGTACAACACAACCTTTATTTATTCATATAACAACACTATTTACAAGGAGACGACGCATTACAAGACTCTTGATTGAAAATTTTCTTTCACTTTCCTCATTTGAGGAGTTTTATCTCACATGTTTCTATTTTTTTATCTTCTTCCTCAAATGATTCGCTTATATCATAAATTTTTGGTATTATAATGTCATTATCTTCTGGAGTTTCATCTTCTAGATACTTGAAAGGTCCTTCTAGTCTCATCTCCCTCCCACGTTCACACTTCAAGGTGATTCATATGCTCCTTGTTCCTGCCGTCAAATGGTAGCTAGAGTGAAACTATAATTGAATCGATAAGAGATTAGATTGATTTCAAATTAAGAAAAGTAGCAAGTGTAGGTGAAGCTATGAAATAATATCGTATGTAAATAAAATAATAAAAATATTAGACTAGGAATGTGCATTTTCCTTTTTGTAAATGCATTTATATATATTTATATACAATGGAAGTTATTAGTGTATGGTTGACATCTAAGTTCTTGTAAATGGCTGAAAAAGATTAAGTTCATAATTCAACAGGATGATAGAGCCCACAACATTTGCAAAGCATTACTGTCAAAGGCATTTCATTATTACTCTAGCATGTGTGTCTCGACTTTAAGAAATTTAAGCTGAAAAAGGAAGCCCGAAATCTCTAGAAGTTAATACCTTACCCAACATCCTATAAACACACCTAGTATCCAATGTGCAATAGAATATATCAATTCAATTATGGTATTAGTCTAGTTGTCATTCAGCAACAGGAATAATGAAGCGCTTGGGAGCACAAACATAGAAGGAAAATAGGACTAAAAGGACCTTTCAAGTATCCAAAAGATGAAATTCTAAAAGATAATAACATTATAATATAAGAAATTTATAATATAAGTGAATCATCGAAGGAAGAACATAAAGAAATAGAAATATGTGAGACAAACTCCTCAAATGAGGAAAGTGAAAAGAAAATTTCTAGTTAAGAGTCTTGTTATGCGTAGTCTCCTTATAAATAGTGTTATTATATGAATAAATGAAGGTTGTATTGTCCTAAATTTTACTTGTGAATTGTAGACAATAAACATACATTCTTCAAACCCGAAAAAAGGAAAATAGGTGATTGCAGAATCTTCCATCAGAATGGAAAGAAAAGAATCTAGTTATGGAAATAATACACAACTAAAGCCTAATGATAGAGATTCTCTTTCAATGAAGAAACCTGTGGCAACAGCAGTTGCACAAGTTTTAGTTATAAAACTTGCCCCAAATACGGACATAAATCATATATCAACCATTAAACCCCATAGGACAATGGTTGATCAACTTGTAAATGCACTAGCAACAGAAAGGGAAGAAATTAGTGCATTCCTTGCAAAATAACCTCCCAAAATTGCAAGAAGTCCTAAATCCACACACAGTTGAAGTTTAAATCTAGGAAATATAAAAATTATTTGGGATTTTTCCTTGCACAAAGTAGCGCAAAGTATGATATACCACTCATTTATTGATCAACCATGCTAAAGAGTGATGGAAAACCCTAAGGGCCATAGTTTGGGAATGACGAGATTACATGGAGAAAATTTTTAGAAAAGTTTAATTAGGAATATATTCCAGTCAATGTTAAAAATAAAAAAGTTAGAATTTTGAATAATTGTATCAAGGCAAGACAACAGTGACAGAGTACATAGATCATTTGAATGAATTGGTACGATATGTACATTGGGTAGTCCCACCATCAAAGCTCATTATTTTAGGAACGTTTAAAGTCGCATATCCAACAATCAATTGCCCTTTTGCATTAACAACTTACGATTCAGTAGTGAAAAAAGACAAAATAGCAAAGACAAAAGAAAATCAAAACCAAGCCATATTTCAAAAAAAAGCGGAGAATTGCTTTATTTAAGAAGGTAGAACCACAAAATATAAGTCATAAAACAATGTAAGATTCCTCAAAGCCAAAAGCCAAGAAAATACTTGTGTGTCTTAAGTGTTAAAAGAAACATACTGGTGAATGTTTGAAAGAAGCTAATAAGTGTTATAAATGTGGGAAGGCTGGGCATGTTGCATGAAATGTGGAGAGGAAAAATAAGACAACTCTCATCGTTAAATGTTTCATTTGTGATTAAGTTGGACATAAAGCTAATGAATATATGAGAAAATCTCATAAGGAAATAATAAAGGAAGACCAACACAGCTAACGGTGAAGACAACGCGACAAACACAAACAACTTAGCTTCCTGCATTGACCTAAGAAAAGTAATAGAAACATCCAAAGAATATTATAGTAGGCACAATTTAGATTCAGACCTGCGTTATCGCCATATTTGATTTTGATGCCTTGCATTCTTTTATAGATCGAAATTTTTTAAAAAAATTAAATTTGTGAGTGCAAGGATTTTTAATAATCACGGATGTGAAATCACTAATTTATCAATTAGTTAGTACAAGTCAAATATGCAAGAATTGTCCTAAAAATATAGGATGAAGAATTATGGCAGCACAATTAATAGTGTTACCTATAAATGACTTTGATATCACATTGGGAATGGACCGATTGCAAAATGAGATGCAATAATATAATGCAAAAATAGGAAAATATTAGAACAATCTTAGTCATAAGAACAGTAAGTTTTCTTTAAAAATAATATGAAGCAAATATAGTGACGGTAATAGTTGATGGTAAGCATAAAGAAAAAATTATTACAAATACCAGTTGCAAGACAATTTTCAGATTATTTCCTTCAAAATTACTAGAATTTCTCTCCGATAGAGAAATTTATTTTGTTATAGCAGTATTATTAGGAATAGGCCCCATATCTAAGGTCCCTTACGAAATGACACCCGCGAAAATGTTAGAATTGAAAACTTAGATGCAGGAATTATTAAATAAAGATTTCATATGGCCTAGTGTATCACCCTTGGGCATACCAGTGTTATCTGTTCGGAAAAAGGATGGTAGCTTGTGATTATATATTAATTATCGAGAATTAAACAAAGTTACCATGAAGAACATATATCTTTTACCTTGAATGAATAAATGATTTGTTTGATCAATTAAAATGAGCAATGATATTTTCCAATATACTTTTTACAGTCAAGATATCATCAATTGAAGGTCAGTACTGCAAATATTAAGGAAACTATATTTAAAACCAAATATGGGCATTATAAGTTTTTAATGATGCCCATTTATTGAGTAATATAATCATAATTTTTAAAATTAAAATATAGCTACGTAGTCCCTAGATCATAAGGGTGTTAGTAGTCATGAATAACCCGTCAATCCACTTGTCCATCTCATTTATATATGAATTTAGGTTGGAATCTTTGAATAAATAATTTATGATCCACGAACTTATTCAACCATTTAATTAAATAAACTTTCTTGATTATTTTTCCTCGCAAAGTCTTCCTCTTGCTACTTAATTTCTAATTTCTATTTTTCATTACTACCTTGATTTCATTTTTATTTTCATTTTTCCATTTCCATTGTTGTCTTATTTTCATTTTTCCATTGTTGTCTTATTTTTTCATTTTTCCATTGTTGTCTTATTTTTCATTTTTATCTGCACTGAAAACACCCTCTCGACTTTTCTTGCGACCGCCAAAATTTAGAACTTCAAGTCTAGGTTACACAACCTGTTAACAACCAACCCATTTATTAAATAAATTAGGATCAAGTTGTTTTAAATGGGCTAACAAATGAATTAAAATTAAAATATTTTAAATAAATTAAGATTAGAATTAACCTCCAATTCGTTCTTCGATGTGTTAACACCCCCACCAGATAACGTACCAGATAACAAAGTACGCCATAGTACAACTAGATGAGAAGCCTATCTCCATTATTTACTAGGTCGTATTTAAGCTATGACTTGTTATATTCTAGATAATCTTAAATTATTTGTAATATTTGGTCAAAAGACCAACCACATGTAGATTTTTTTTTCAATTGATATTTTATTTAAAGGTTATTCCATTAATTGTAAATAAAGAAAAATTTGATAGAAATCTTATCGGATTTATACTCTACCATGTATATTGATCATTATTTATTTTGTTATTCATTATTTTATAAATCTCATAACAGGTTAAAATGATTTATTATACCCAAGTTTTCTTAAACCTTAACATACTAAATTAATGATGCTAAATGATTAATAAGGGACGTCAAATAATTCAAATGTCATATCTCAAGGGAATGATCGAAGTGTCATATTAGGGTTGAAGAAGAGTAATCGTATTTTCAATTGTGTAAACAGTGGCTGATTTGACCGCATGAGCATGATACAATTTAGGCTCACATATTAATTCCAATCAGTACTTCGAAGTTCACTCTGCCTTGTGCTTCTCTCCCATAGACCTCTTCAACGACGATAGCGGAGAAAGCAAAACAGGTTTAATAGTTTCACAGGAGAGAAGCGTGTTTTTGTATTGGAACCGTTGATGGTGCAATTGAAATGGGTGCATCGGAAGGTCACTGCAACTGGAGACACACACACGGAGAGAGAGGAACCGATCAAGTGCTGGAAATCTCGGATTCCTGCGCCCCCAACTCGCTCGAATCGTATTCGTTTGAGTCCTCCCGAGTCTCTTCTCTTGTAAGAAGAGTACTGGAAGTAGAAGCAGCAGGAGACCCCTCCCCAGGATCTCGGGAGCACCTGCTTCTCAGCAATGCTTTTCTCTTCCCTCTTCTCTCCCGCCATCTCCTCAGTGCATCCGAGTATCTCCTCCGTGCCTCCCCTCCATCCCTCTCCAATCCCTTGGATCCGCCTGGAACCTGCTGCTGCTCTTCCTCCACAATCTCGTCATCATGCTCGCCGCCGCCGCCCATCGTTGGGAAGACCACTGGCCTCGCGAAGCAGAGCAGGGCGATGAGAAACGATATGTAGATATAAATGGAAGCCCAGACGCACAACGTCCATTTCCAGCGGTAGACAAGCGCTTTGCTCCATGGGAGCTGAGAATTCAGAAGCACTTGGGCGGAGTAGAGCTCGGGAACGCCTGCAGGACTGCTAGCCTTGGCCTTCAGATGCACTTTGATTGCTCGTGTTCTGGGATATCCCTCTTTGTAGCTTAGGATTGGAAGGCGCACTTCTTGGGTTTCGCAGGTGATACCCAGCAGGAGAGGGACAGCCATTACGAGAGTTCGGATCAGACGAACTGGGAGGCTTCTGAAGCGCAGCATGCACGGCTGGCTGGATTTTGCTAGAATGCTTCCGGTCGCTGAAATGGCTTCAGCTGTCAACTGGCAAAAGAAATATTTCCCAAGAGAGATTATGAGAGCAAACACTGGAAATTACACCATCCTGAGCCCTCTCCTATAATTATTGAGAATTGGAGATGCACTATAACAGGAGAAGTCATCAATGGTCTAGCCCATAAGGCTAAACCCACAGTGATATCTTTAGCCCAACCTCAGCCCCACATGGCATTGGGAAGGGAACTTAGAGGATTTCTTTGCCATGCATGTTGATGGACAAGGATTTCAACAGAGAATGAATTGGGAATAGCTGGTCAGGAGACTCAGGACAGTCATGGCCAGTTTTCTATTGGTGATGATCTATAGCCTAGAGCCCACATAAACGCCCCCTCTGCTTTCAAAAAACGCAAGCAATATCTAGCCTTTTTTTTTTAAAAACGCAAATGAAAACTACCTGGAAAACTCCAATCCTGCGGTTGTAGTCCGACTCCGGCATCAGAAGCAGCACAGTCACATGCAGAGTATGGCCGACGGGAAGCACTTTCATCTTTCTCCCTCCTCCTCCTCCTCCGCCGTGCCCAAGCCCAACCGCCGCGCTGGGATGCACCTCCGTGTAGTCAAAATGCAGAGGCTCCCGAAGCAACACCGGCTCCTCCGCCCACCATCTCACCAACCCAACACCCGCGAAGGCGGCCAGAACCAGCACCAAGACCAGCACGAGAAAAACATGCGAAGCGCCGAGGATTCCCATCTCCAACCTCCGCAAGACGACGCCACCGCCACGGGCAATGCGCGCCGGCACGGCCTTCGCTGCTGCTTCCGCGCTTTCCTTTACCTCCTTGGCTCGATGCAGTGGCTCGCAGACCATGGACAGCAAGGCCAAGAAAACAGAGGATATGGCTTCGAGGTTGAAGGCAATTAGCTCGACTAACCAGCCTGTTGGTTTCAGAACCTGCAAGATAAGCTCGTCTTCTTCTTCCTTGTTGTTAGAGGGTTGCTTGCGCGTGGATGGGAGCGGCGGAAGTGGGGATTTTGCCGGCGAACGTCTTTTCATCTCAGCATTTCTTACACAGCTGACAGAGCGGAGGAGAGGAGGCAAGGGAGAGCGGAGGGAAGCATTTCTTACGCTGTTACGCAGCTAACAGCTTCGACGGCGATATTTCCGAGATGGACACGTGGTTTCGAGCTTTCATGCGTGTACATCAGCTTCTGCGGCCATCTGTCGTAATGTAGCCGTGTTTCAGCGTTTTGTGGCGGTGGAAATTTTAATTAGTATGATATGAAAAATAATGTTAATTAAGATTGTATATAATTCATAAAAAAATAAAAATATATTTAAATTTTTATAATTAATATTTTAAAATAATTAATTATAAAATTTTTAATTTAATTAATTTTTATATTTTAGTTAAGGAATTTTTTTAAAACGTAATAGATAAATTGAATACTAAAAATCCAAAAAATAAGCAAATGCATGATCCAATTGGTTACATTGAAGAATTTTCGATTCGCGTAGGTATATGTAAGCGATGATTCCATTTCGCCAAAAAAAAAATGATTCAATCGAAACCTCAGTAATATATATAAGTGATGATTCAATCGAAACCTCAGTAATATAGATAGGTAATGATTCAATCGAAACGTCAGGACATGCGTGGTTGGAGCCGATATTTTTATTTTTTATTCACATGTAATTCTTATATATGTATCAAATTTTATTATTTCTAAATCTGTGAGTATATTTTTATAATTTTATAATCAAAATTTTCACTTCATTTTTTAGGGTAAATTTTTAAAATTATAATAATATAAATCTAAAAATTATAAATTTTTTATATAAACCAAATATATTTAAGGTTACATAAAAATGAAAAAAATAGAAAAGCTCAAATCACCTTTGTATATTTTGTGTTTGCCTACAATTAAAATTTTTCAACTAAAATTTTTCAATCTAGAATTTTTCACTTTCCACAATTGTTCTATTTTTAAATTATTTTTTCATATTCTCCAATGCAACTATTCTATTTTTTAATTATTTCTACACAACTACTAATATAATTAATCTATATATTTTAACTTTATTATCTTTACTCTTCATTATTATCTCTTATTATATTATACAACTTTTTCTAATTCAAATTTTTTTACATCAGTCCAAAAGTTTTATTACTTCTCAAACGCACAATGAGATTTTAACATATATGACTTATTATATATATGGATATCAGTTTGTCTTTCGGGATCTAATTTTACTGTTATGACCTAAAAGATAGCTAAAAAACCTAAATATCAATTGTATATCCATGTATTATCAAAGAATTATACATTAAGGTATGATCCTCTTAGGTTGGTTATAATTTTTTTTATTTTTTATAAACATGTTAATTATTTGTATTTAATTTATAAACTAAGTTTTACCATTTTTAAATATATTTTTATTTTATTTTTAAACACATGGGCATTGTGGTAATTTTCATTGACAAAAATTAAAATAATGCCCCTATGTTTAAAAATTAAAAAATATATAAAAATATCCAAAAATGATAAACCTATCTATTTCCGAAAATTCCCTGTGTGAACCTATCCATATATGCAGCGCAATCAATTTTATTCATCAATTACTTTTAATATTATATTCAATAGAAAATATTATTTATATAGAAAAATTTACTAAAAAATAAAAGATATGAATATTTTAGATGTCTTAAAACCCATTTTAGCTAACATATATGAAACAAGAGAACTAACATTCACGTACTCACTACAAATATTAGATTTCCCTTCCCAATAATAATATAACAGTATTTTTGTAATTTTTTCAGCTAAAGTGTGTGCTATATTTCCAATATTAATGATAATTAAAAATGGTTACACTTTTCTCGTTTAAATTTGAGCACTTTTAGTTTTTGGAAATCATAGTACTTCTGATAAATCAAAATTACATATATCTTAATTTGTTAATATTTATCTCGTTAAAATATAAAGACTTTGATCGAATATTTTAGTAAGCATAACACAACTTAGAGCAATTTGGAATGTGATTTGGATTTATTAGGCCGATATTCAAGTATCCCATTATTTGTATTTTTTATTGATATATTTATACACGTCTCAAATATCTATTATAATGCAGTCTTGGAACATTCTTATAAATTAAAGGCACTGTTGTAAAACCGGATCAGGACCGAACATTCAACCGGGAACCAGTTGCCTACAACACCGAATCGGACCGACCATTCGACTGGGAACCCGTTACCTGGCCGATCCGAACTGCCCGGTTTCCGGGTGAGGGAACAAACCTGATGGAACCGGTTAAACCGTACTGAAGTTAAGCCAGTTCGGTTTTGCATATATGAAAATTAAAAACTACGCAACATCCCCCTCCTACAAATTGAGATTTCGACGAACTGAGCTGCTCATTTTTCACTTCTATAATTTCGACCGGCAAAGATTTCTCTTCCCTCTCGCGATTTTTTCGATTCTTCTCTCTAGCCGGCATATTGCTTATTTCCTCCAGCGAAGCAGCGACGTCTTCTTCCCTCCAACCTGCAGCACATCAGCACACAGATGGCAGAGCTAGTGTCTTCTCTTCTTCTCCAGCCGACCCCTCTTTCCTCCAAAAGCAATCAAAGTTTGGCAGACCGCAAATTAATATTTAGAATTTTAGTTCTAAATTTCTAATACTTCTTTCCATCTGGTTTTGGATTTTTGGAAATGAATCGCAGTCAGAAAATTCAAGCATCTAAAATTAGAGATTTTTAGAATAATATTTTCCAAAATCGTTGCGTGAACGACATATGACCAACCCACGATGCTATTCTCTCAACCTCCTGCCTCCCTTATTCCACGATTGGTTCCACAATTGAAATACAAATTCCATTTAATCAGAGCATAATTTAGTGATTTACTACTACTATTATTATTATTAGTCCCCAATTCAAACATGGAAATGTAAGAATTTTTTTCTGTTCTATTTAGTTCGAGCTATTCATTTTTGTTCTGATGTAGGAATTATTTTCTATTCTGTTTATTGGAGCTAATAATTTCTACACGAATTTTTTATTGTTATTCGAATTTCCGCTCAACTATTGCTTGAATGCGATATCTATAATTGGATGACTTTGGTCGAGTTGGCCACCATTAAACTTAATTTATTTTATAATTTGCAATTACGTAAATTAATTTTTGTATATTTTAAAATTTTCTAAGATCAAATCATAGCAACAATAGAATTCAATTTTACCTATTCAATATTGGTAAAAGATATAATCAATAACATAAAGATAAGTATATCATTTTCTAACTTCTAAAATTATGATTACAATTCTAATTTTTGCATTTTTTTTTATATTTAAATTTTAAACTTTTATTTTATCAATCCATGATATATATTTCGTAAATTACTAATACACTAGTTCAATCTGGTTTCTAAAAATGATTGAACCGGATGGGGTTCTGTTTTTAAAAATGATTGAACCGGATGGACTAGAACCCGTCCCTTAACTAATTTGGTTTTGACAATATTGATTAAGGAGACAATTTATTCCCTTTTATAAATTTAGAGATAGGTCCACAACTCCTAAATGATAGACAGAGATAAAATGCCCCGATTGACATTTGAAACCCCGACCAGCAGCATGGCTGGACAGTGGTTTACCACCAGGGTGGTGCTCGGGTGGTCTAATTATTTATATCTTAACTAAAGAAATATTTTTAGATGTGATAGATAACGGATGATTTTAATTCACTAAAATTATCATGTGTGCAAAAACTAAAAGGTTTCAAAATTTTCACCAATTGGACTTAAAGTTAAACTAAGTACAAATATCCTTTAAAAAGATTTGTCTAAGAATATTTGAAATTTAGTTAAAAAGTATAAAAAACATTATAAATATTTATCAAACCTTAATTTCTACAAAACAAAACTATATATAACAAGATTAGGAAAAAAAAATAATAATAAGTGTTATGTCATATTTATCCTTTTCTAATAGTGTTCAACTTTTATGATATCGGTTCTATAGAAATAAAATCAT
Source organism: Annona cherimola (assembly GCA_030490835.1). Taxonomy (NCBI): domain Eukaryota; kingdom Viridiplantae; phylum Streptophyta; class Magnoliopsida; order Magnoliales; family Annonaceae; genus Annona; species Annona cherimola. The sequence goes on from CM059971.1 coordinate 72,521,459, forward strand.
AACTAAAACTTCTTTTGACGAGGCTCACTTGGAAAATCAAATTAAAAATTTAATTCACTCATTTTATTTAACAATACCATAGAAACCAAAAACCATTTTAATCTACATGTTGCAAAATATATAATGTAAAATATAAAATTACTTAGATCTATTCACAAATATGCATCAGAATATTGTAATAATTAATAGAATTATCTTATCAACCTAGGATTAATGTTTTGTATAGTATAAATATTGAATTAAAAATCTTGAGATTGATATATAAATTAAATAAACTTATTAGGTTTTTTTAGGGGGTTAATTTTAAATATACCCACTACATTTATCCTTAATTATAAATATACTCATTAAGTTTGAAAACCTTCACAGATACTCACTAGGTATTTCATTAATTCCAACTATACTTAATATAACAGCTAAGAATGTTTAATAACTTTAAAATCTCAAAATATTTATAATTGATCTATCATTTATTGTCATTGTTATTATATTCAGACAGATAAAACTCTTTGTACTTAGCTTTTCTCTTAAGTTTGATGAGTTTACATCATACTATTCAACTTCTATCATAGTTAAATGATTGTTATTATTAAATAATAAAGGGCATTTTGGATTTCCTTATGATGAATAACAGTAATTTTTAATTGTTGTTGTCATAGGTATAAATGAAATGCCTTCCATACTGAATAGGTATATGTAAAAGTTTTCTAACTTAGTAGGTATATGACAAACGTAGTTTGTATATTTGAAATTAACCCGTATTTTTAATATAGATGACTATGAAAATATTCAATTTTACAATTTTTTTGATGGCACACAATTTTATTGGATGACCATGCAAGCATTTGATGTTATTTATTTCCTTATAACTTGTTTGATTCGAATCGGTTGGCTTTTAGTTTTTACCCATACATTACTCTTTAAAATAAAATCCATTCATTATAGTTACTACAATTTTTGGTTAGGATATGTAAAGTTAATTATTTTGATTGATACATAAGTGGGCCATGATTAAATAGATACTTGTGTGATTTCTTCGAAATCAAACGTGACTCATTGGTTTATGTAATTATTATAATTTTCATGTCTTAATTAAAAACTTATAAGAAATATATTGGATGGACTAACTAATTATACATGTGGATGTCATTTATTAGAATCAACCCATATTTGATTCAATGTTGATCTTTACCTACCGGTCCCTCTTCGACTAACGCTCTCAATGGTTGGATCATGTGGAGAAGTTTTGGAATGTTGGATGAAAGCGCAAAAATGCGGTGGTCAAAGCAGAGGAATTAATGATGGGCATTTTCCGACCAGCCCCTGTCAGATGTATTTTGCTCACAGGCCCCTCCCTCACCTCTCTCTTACCCATGTCTCATCTCTCATCTCTTTCTCTCTCTCTCAACGCTTTCTTCCTCTCCCGCTCCATCGTTGCTGCTGTTGCGGCTCCCTCTGACGACCTCCCACACTTCCAACAGCAGTGCCCTCTAAGTAACAGCCAACATGTAAATGCTCTCTCCCCCTCCCTACCTCTCTCTCATCCCGATCCCGCTCTCCATCCATCCAAGTCTCATCCTCTCGCCCTGCCTCGCTTCCCCAAGCCCTACCTCTCTCCCCCCCTCTCTTTTCCCGATTCGTTTTCCTCCTTCCCTCCCGCCCTCTCCCTCTCCCGATTCCCCTTTCTCCCTCCCTCCCTCTCCTTCTCTCTCCCGATTTCTCTCCATCCATCTTGCCCGTCTCCCCTGCGACGTCAACCCTCTCCCTCTCTTGATTTCCCTTTCCCCCTCCCTCCCTCCCTCACCCTCTCTCTCCCGATTTCTTTCCCTCCATCCTGCTCATCTCCCCTACGAGGCCAGCCCTCTCCCTCTCCCAATTTCCCTTTCTCCCTCCCTCCCTCTCCCTCTCTCTCCCGATTTCTCTCCCTCCATCCTGCCCGTCTCCCCTGCGACGCTACCCTCCCTCTCCCGATTCTCGCCTGTCTTCCCTCCCGCCCTCACCCTCTTGTTGTCCCGATTTTTCTTCTTCCTCCTGCCCTCCCTCCCTCTCTCGATTTCTCTCTCCCTCCACTGATCCCTCTCTTTCGATCCCCACACTTTATCTTCGATGCCCTGAGCTTTTGAGAAGTTAAAATCTTTCTTCATCTAGGATGTAGTAGCTGTTCCTGACATGTTGCACTCTTTCTTATCCAAAATTGATTTTTGGATAACGAGAATGTATGATCCAGCTGGTTGCTGATGTTCATATCCTCATTACATTGCTTTTAATTAATGACATCAACGGCTCTGATTTTTCATGTAATCTGTCTGTTTGGCAAAGATGGGTTTCCGTCATTTCAGTCATTTTTTATTTGCAAATTCTATTTTACTTTTAAGCCTTCTTCTCCATGCATCGTATTTTTTTCTATTAACATATGAGGGTATTTATGACATTTCATATAAGTTAATGGTAGTTTTAACCATCGTTACTAGCCAAGGCTTAACATTTGTGTGTTTGAGAAATATGTAGATTGTAAATTGACTATTTGGTTATTGTGTTGAATCCATAATTGATGAAGTGAATCGGCCCATTCGTTTGGAAATTCTTGGGTTTTCATATCTTTAGGAAACATAAAGGCGGTTGGATTTTGTTGATTTGGTGGAAGTTAAGCTGAATGGAAGGAGGGATTTTGGTTGAAAGATATGAACTATGGTTTTATTTGGAACATTTCAAACTGGTTGGGTTCTTGGATTTCTGATATTTATGAATTACTTTTAGTTTTATATGTAGAGGTGATACTTTTGTTAACAAAATATGTTGTTGACATAGCTTGATAGAATTCTATCTCTAGTCTATTCAGGATAGATCTTCATCTCATTGATATGCTTTATTAGAAAGTAAAATTAACATGCTTATATCCATTTTCATGTTGTTATTGTTAACTAATTGTCAATCAATTTTTAGAACTTGTCGATAATGTAATAAGAAGGAAGTGAATTTTGATAAGCTTGCCTAGCATATTAAGCATATATACTTACATCAATCTTGCTTTAGTTATTATGAGAATTATATACCGTAATCTTATCTAGAATTGACATTCTGATAGTTTAGAGATGCAGTAAGAATGTTCCATTTTGGACTTCAGTCTCCTTAGCTATGGCTAGCTAAGCTTTAAGACAACCGATCTACCTGCAGCTCTACTAAGGAATAGTCTAGACTGTGAAAATAACTGCATGCCTGAAAGAGGTTAGGAACCCAATGGTTTTGTAATTTTGGATCTCTATTTTGGTAATCATATTTTACATAGCTATTTGTTGAGGTTGAGAAGAATTGTTCGTGTAACCATTAAGATGTCTTAAACGACTATGGTTGGCAGATTCTTTTCGTTTGTTTCGCATGGAACAATACATGGATTGCACTATGGAGTCAATGCAATTGAATTCATTGAATGTGGTGGAACGTGCTTTAGTTGAGGGTGTGATAATTGAACATGAGTCGGTGAGCGAGGCAGTTCCTAGTGGAAGAGCAAATTTAGACGATGTCCTTATAGATGGGATGTTCATGCCTTATGCCCCAAATGAGATAACATCAAAAGTTGGTATGACTTTTGTATTCATAGATGCAACGTACAAGTTTTATAACAACTACGAATGGCGCTATGGTTTTAGCACCAGGAAGGATACTAGTCGTAAGGCAAAGTCTAGTCAAATATTGAGGCAAATCTTAACATGCTCTAGAGTTGGCCCTAGCCTAGAAAAACGAAGTACTAAAGGTGGCTTCATAACTCATTGCTCGTGTCCTGCTAAAGTATACTTGAATTTAAATCGAGAAGGGAATACTTATCATGTGTCTCAGTTTGTACAGATGCATAACCATGCACTGTGTAATCTGACAAAGACTCGGAAGTTGTAGTCACACGAAAAGTTAACAGAAGATGATTTGAGTCTAATATCATCTTTAAAAGCATCTAGGATTGGTATGACATGATCTACTAATTTCATGAGACATGAAGTAGGAGGTCCTTCTCATCTCCACTTCTCAGAAAGGGATGTTGGGAATGCACTCAAGAAAAAGCGGCAAATGATGTTCGAAGGTGATGTAAACTCCTTTTGCGCTTTTTCCAGCAAAAGAGTCAAGATAATTCTCAATTCTCATATGAAATTCAGATTGATGAGGACATGAGATTGATGTCTTGTTTTTGGGTTGATGGGAAATCAAAAGAAGACTGCATGATTTTTGTTGATGTTGTATATTTTGATACCACTTATAAGACAAATGAGTATGACATGCCTTTTGGGTCATTTGTTGGTGTCGATCACCATAAACAATCCATATTACTGGGTGCGGGCTTGCTCTTTGGCGAGACAATCGAGAACTTCAAGTGGTTGTTTAAGACATGGGTGCACGCAATGGGTGGTGTCCATCTGAAGAATATCATAACAAATCAAGATGCAGCTATTGGGGCAGCCGTACAAGCCGTTTTTCTAAACACTAATCACCTATTGTGCTTGTGGCATATATTGTAGAAAATTGCCTAAGAAATTATCTCATGTCATCCATGAGCACCCCACTTTCAAGACTAAGTGGAATCATTATTTATATGACACCGAAAGCGAGGTTGATTTTGAGGAATGTTGGCAAGCAATGATTGATGAGTTCGGTTTGCAAGAGAATGTGTGGTTGGCACACATGTATGAAATACATCAAAAATAGATTCCAACATTCACTAAGAAATTTTTCTCTTCGGAATCACTAGTCCAATCTAATTGATTTTGCCCATTGGTATGATAAAGCACTTGAGCGCAAACACGAGGCTGAGGGGGAGGCAAATTTTCGTACTTTGCATGGTGTACCTCTATTGAAAACTACACTTGCACTTGAAGCTCAAATGCCTAAAGTGTATACTCTGAACATGTTCTTATTATTTCAAAAGGAATTGAGCAAAGCCTCTTGTATATTGGAGAAAGAGTTGAAGGAAATAGTATAATACAACAGTAACGAGTGCACCATTGTGAAGATGAAGACGAAAGTAAACAAAAGTTCATAACATTGAATGTAGAGGAGTTAGTGGTAGCATGTCCGTGTATGAAATTTGAATCGTTTGGTATCATTTGCAAGCACAACCTCGTATTACTCAAATTTCTTAAAATTGAGTCGATGTCACCTTTCCGCATAATGACATGGTCGACACAAAGTGCAAAGTCTCAATTTAGACATCCATCTACATCAAATGATAATGAGTCTAGGCAGTCTCTTGTAGTTCGTAATCATGCATTGTTAAAGTAGTGGTGTTATATTAGACACGAGGCTTTGCATAACTTAGATGCATTTGAAATTATCAAAGTTAATATGGAGAAGGCGATTACTGCGCTTGATTCATTGCCTAAGCAACCACCATGTGTAGAGACTGGTAGAAGCGATAAAGTTGAAGTCGATGGAGGTACAGTTGCCAATGACAATTTTGACCTAAATGTAAATGCTCCAAATAGTGTTGGAGGTAGGGGTGTTAACAGATCGGGTTGAACGGGTTGGAGCCTAATCCTAATCCTAACCCATTTAATATATCTCAACCCTAATCCGTTTATTAACCCATTTAAAAAATTTCAATCCTAACCCATTTACAACCCATTTAATAAACAGGTTAACGGGTTGTTAACGGGTTGTGTTTGTTACTAATTTTAATACTAAAAACCTTCAACAAAGTCTGTAAAATTCAATAAATTAAATAACTCAAAATTAACATACCTGATCTATCGAGTCTTCGTGCGTGCGGCACCGCAGATCTGAAGGTCACAGTGTGCCGACGTCTGCCGAGTCTTCATGCGTGTGGCGGCAGGTCCAAGGTCGCAGCGGGTGCCGACTGCCAACGTATGCCGAGTGTCGAATACGACACCCGTTCCTTTGCAATTTGCAAGCAAGCCCTTCGACGACTCAAAAGACCGGAGAGGTACACAATGGCGAGAGGAGGAGGCGAGCTAGCCTTTCTAGTGGTGAGTAAGAGAAGAGATGAGAGAAGAGAAGAGAGAAAGGACGATGAAGAGAACCAATGCAGTCCACAAATCGATACCGGAGCGAGCATGAGAGAAAAGGGAGAAAAGGAGTGGGCGAGGGAGACACTCTATGCCCTTGAAGAATGCTCTCGTTGATGTAACTGCAGCATTAAATGTGATTCATTTATTTATATGTGGCTTTGTTGACAGCGCAGTTATCATGGGTCGTTGAGTGGGGGAGTCAAAAGCAATTGGTGCTTTTGTAGAAGGGGTCCCAGCTCTAAAATATGGTTGTGCGTGCGGCAGCAAATCCAATGGAACTTCAAATCTCAGTCTCGACTGCGACTGCAGAAGTTAACATCATGCGCGGGCGCTGGACAGGACAGAGTGCCGAGAGCGGAAAGCCAAGAACCGACTAAATTTATATATATAATTATATATAATATATTATAAATGGGTTATACGGTTGGACGGGTTATATAAACGGGTTGGACGGGTTGCAAAGTCTCAACCCTAATCCGTTTATTTAATTAAATGGTTAAACGGGTTGGTGGATCATAACCCATTTATTCAAAAATCCCAATCCAAACCCATTTATTAACGGGTTGGACGAACGGGTTGACGGGTTGACCATGACCATTAACACCCCTAGTTGGAGGTGATGCAATCATGATATCAACAACTGCATTTGTGGCGCAGTCTTCTCAGGCATTCAGCATCGACTCCCCACATATCACACTGAGGAAGGAAAGATCATCAAAGCGCATGAAAGGAGAATTAAAGGCGTTGCGTGGTGGATCCAACTTTGTCATGGACGTAATAAATTCGTCGTTGGGCATGATAAACGCAATTTTCTTGCACTTAATAATCCTAATGTCATTTCTAGAGGTCGTGGTCGATGATAACGAGGTATTTCCATTATTTATCTTGTTTTATAATATAATTATGATTTGGCATTTGTATGACATTCGATTCATAATTATATTCTCAATCGCATTTAAGTTTGTCTCATTTGTCTTATATTGTTGACTTCTTGTGTTCACTAGGGGGGCATAGGCAAGATGCCTTAAGCTTCTAGTGGATCGCATTTAAGTGTATGTCTCATTTGTCTTATATAGTTGATTTCTTGTGTTCACTAGGGGGCATAGGTGAGATGGCTTCAGCTTTCAGTGGATTTTCCAATGCTAATACAGTGATAAATTGCACTTGTTCATGTGGTGAACCGGGTATTATGTTGACATCAAATACTAAATGAAACCTTGGTAGCCGTTTTCTTCATTGTCCATATTTCAGGGTATGTTATTACTACATTATTATCTATTTCAAAGTAAATGTAAAGTGTGCTTTTCTCGATAAGTGTAAAGAGTGCTGCTTATCATAGCTAACTTTAATTTTTTATAATTAAGAGATCCTGCAAGGTGTTGCAATTTTTTTAGATGAGTGGATCAGTGCTTTGCTCCTAAGAGTGGTGTTATATCAAAGGAGGAAAGTAGGATGAAGGTGCAAGACGAAAGGCAGCTCCTTCCCTTCAACCATGCTGAGATTGTGGCAAATGTTGGAGATGTGGTACATTGCGTTGCTGATTTGAGAGAGATCCAGATTGCAAAAATCAATGAAATAAAGCAAATGCAGAAGTTTACAACAGATGAATTAAAAGGTGAAATGCAACATATGAAGGAAATCATTGTCGTGAGAGATGTAGAACTCAAGGAGGCCTTTGGGAAGAGAGAAGAAAGCTATGGTCATTGTTAGTGCTTTCGTTGCCACTGTTCTTGTTGTTAACTTTTATTTGATATTGTAAACTAGTTTTAGAAGTAGATATGTGGAATGACTTCAGCTCGTTGTCATAAACAAAGCTGAGATATTTTACAACAGCTTATTTGGTTTGCTATTTAAATTTTTCGTAGCATTTCAAACTAAATATTCCTTTCGTTTTACCTTTTACCAATTAATTGTTTCGCAACGAATGCAACCAAAAGTATTCCTATGCTAGTGTTTGTGTTTGGTAAGAACTGTTAGTGTCGTTGAATGCAAAATTTCCAACTGCCCCAGAAGAGTCACAGACATTTGTGATAAATCCTAGAATCATAAAAAATCTTTGTTCGTCACAGCATAGAAAATGTTTGATAGAATATGCCACATACGTTTGTTAAATCTTATAATCATAAAAAATATTTGTGCATTACAACTCAATACTGGTATTTCAATAATTGAGTAATTGAGTAATTGGTATTACAATAATTGAATAAGATTAATTTCAATATCTCGTTGGGCAAAGTACATTTGGAAGTTTTTTTCATTTCATTCTTCTTCAGCAACTTTTTATTCATTTCATTCTTCTTGAGTTTTCATGCTATTGCCACCATTATCTGCATTTTCAGATGCACTAATTGATGTTTTGGATGGATTTAGTTCAACAAGTGCCTCTAGGATAGTTGCACTCTGCATTATGTGAACCTCACTCTGCATCACGTGAAAATTTTACTTTACGGATGTTGAGCTTCAAATAGATTTATAAGAAAAGAAACTATGTCAGCAAATAAATCAAATAATTGATGCTTGTTTACTGCATCCATATTTCCTTGATTTATTGGGATTATTTCTGAAGCCAACATTTGTTTGGATATTAAAATAATGCCATCTAAATAGTTCTCTAAGGCATGTTGAAGATACCTCAGTAACAGTCAATCCAGGTAAGTTTCCCTTTCTATTGGATACCACTTTGGAATTTGATCCAAAACCCAGGATATAGCAAACGATATTTCACAAATAACCGATGTCAACACAATCCAAATGCATCTTGAACAGGGTTCAGTAGTCTATAATGAAGAATTCTTGAAGATTTTTCGTAGTTATGCCCGTGATAAATATTAGTGTCTCATTTTTCAAAAACCAAAATGCTTTTTTATACCAAACTATCCATTGTATTTGCTAATATTGATTTAGTTAATATACCAAAAATATCAAATAAATATAAATTATTTTTAAATAAATTATAATCCACAGATTTTCCATCGAAGTTATTTTTAATATATTAACTAAATTCATATTAATAAACCTAATGGATAGTTTTGTTTTATCATGCTTTTTGATACCAAACTATCCATTGTGTTTGCTAATATTGATTTAGTTAATATATCAAAAATATCAAATAAATATAAATTATTTTTAAATAAATTATAATCCACAAAGATTTTCCATCAAAGTTATTTTTAATATATTAACTAAATTCATATTAATAAACCTAATGGATGGTTTTGTTTTATCAAAATGCTAGCTAAATTTTTTTTAAAAATAAGAAGTTCACGCTCATTACGGGCGTAATTGCAAATATTTTAAAAACCCGTTAACATATTTGTAATAAGATTTAAATCCCATGACAAGTGTCAACCTCTTGATTTTTGATTATTAATATAAATCCAGTTAATATACCAAAAACCACATTCAATGAATATCTTAGTAGGCACTACGAAATTTAAACTAATGACTTCAAAATATACGCATAAACTTATGAAATTGTTTTACATTGTTATGGCCCACCAAGGCATCAAATCAAGATAATTTTTGATATATTAATTAAATTCACATTAATAAACACGAGTAGTTTAAATTTCTAGAAATGCTTATAGAAACTGGGAAGTTGACACTTACCATAAGCATATTTGCAACAAGTTTACTTTTAAAAAAAAAAAAAAAAAAAAAAAAAAAAAAAAAAAAAAGTGTTGCATGAACTAGGAATATCAAATCATTGCCGGTAAAGGGCCCAAAACTAAAATATTCATGGTTCAGTTCTCACTCAAAACCGGTTTGCTTTTCACCCCCACATCCATTATCTTTATTAATTTTTAGCAAAGACATGAAAATTAATTATTAAATGAGTAAGCCACATTGAATCTTTTTCTTTAGAGAAATGTAGAAAAAACCCATCTGTCCCTCTCGTGGAACCAGTTCTAAGTGGGAAAAAAAGGGAAGGGGGTGGGGGTGGGGGTGGGGGGTGCCGGGGCCGAACACAGAGACATTCATTTCGGCATCGAAAACAATTTAAAATCATTCATTTCAGCACGCTGATTTAACTCCAGGTGCTAACCAGAGCCGTTACACAGCATGCTCCAGCCAAATCAAAAAGCACCCATTAATTAATAAAAAGAACATAAGACCTACAAGACCATTCAATAGGCAACCATCAAAAGAATTAGGTGAAAAAGGGCAACCATCAAGGGAGGTATGCAATGCAGCAATACAAGACACGTAGACAACCGGATAATAAATGACTTCTCTTGAAATCCACGTTGCCGAGGGGGTAGGCAAAAAGAACAATATTACCAACACTGATCTGCGATACACAATTCTCAGAAACAATGATCTGATGCTTGATATTGGGTGCATCGGCCCAACAGTTGCTACTGGGAAAGTATAAAAAAGTAATCTGACATAAGTTACGAGTTCCTCTAGAAAAGTGAAGAAACCCCTTACCTACTATAACAAGCTCTTAGTTTAAAAGAGAACAAAAATGGAAAAGCAACCACAAAATCTCTAAAAGCTGGGAAACCAAGAGAATTCAGGTGTCAGCAATGGTAACCTCAACTTCCACGCCTGGTTCGATGGTGATGGATGTAATTTGCTTTACCACCTCCGATGAGCTAACAAGATCAATCACTCGCTTGTGTACTCGAAGCTCAAACCTATCCCAAGTGTTTGTACCTGTGATCCCACAAGATTCAATGTTTTAAATATTCATAATGCATACGACAAACATGAGCAAAGTGTTAACAACTGAACGTTTATGGCAAGTCGTCATACTATAATTAAGTTTCAGTGCATTTTCAACAGCGAACAATCAAAATATGCAAAACATTGCCGTTTAAATAATCAGAACAAAGCCATCACACTACAAATATCAACACCAATTCTGTAGAGAAGAAAAACTAAGCAACAAATATCATCAGATTACCTGTTCAGCCCCAACTAAATGTTACATTATGCCTTCGCTACTCAAAGCAGTAAATGCATATGAGAATTACATAGAGTTAGGTGGGAGGTTACTGGCTAGATAGCTGATGAGTAGCTCAAGTAAGTTGCTTAAAACTGTACAGCTGCATTTGACACAACTATAACTTAAGTACAGAACTTATAGGCAAAAGACTGAGATAGCCTCTCAAAGCTTCAAAATGCTAACTATGACATAAGTTATCAGCTCTAGCTTCCCAAGAACATTGTTTTGCACTACTGGCAACAACCAAACCCAGAGTTTGTACTCCAGTCATACACTGTGCCTTGCAAGATGATGTTTTTAGGCAAGGAAGTCTGTTCGCACTCCTGAATAGGCCTTAAATCTGACATTTTGTTGTCCATATCATAGCAAACGTAGATGAAAGCAATGCTGCAAGCATGAATAGTGGAGGTCAAACCTGTTATGCATCAAGTCCATAGTTTGACCAAACTGATCAGTTCAATTTTATTTTAAATAATAATTGATAATCAAATAAGACGATTTTAAAGTATAGATATTTAAAAATTAATAGGTCTTTCATCAATAAATTTCATTACTCAACATATGCTTTTAGATGATCATATTCGCAATTTAAAACTAGTGAATACAGCACTAGACTAAACCAGACTGGTTAGTTAACCAGTTCCAGTTGGATCGGTCCAGTTCTAGCAACGTTGGCACAAAAGTAACTGTTCCAAAAGCAAAACTTCTACTCCTGAGATGTAATTACCACCCAAATCCTGCCATAACAGCAACTCAATTCAGTCTATGTTATATACAGATGTAAAAAAAATGCCTTGTTGTCGTGCCAATCACCACAGAACACCAACATCCAAAACTAATGCCCGCATGATGTAATGACCAACTCACGTCAAATATATTGAGGGCAACTCATTCCATGATCAATTACAAGACATCCGAACTTTCAAATACCAAAGTTCAAGCTACAGCTCTAAATTAATGGTAGAAAAACCAAAAGCAGAATCGCACCCCCCAGGAGAAGCAAATTACCTTCACCGCAGGGGGACTTCCTTGTGGTGATGTGGAGGACCTTGGTTGGCATCCTCACAGGTCCCTTGACTCTCAGCCTTTTGTCCTTTGCACCCCGAACAAGATCAGCGCACACTGCAACAAGCAAACAACAGAAAAAGATAATTAATGCAAACCCCAAACCACAGATAACACGATGAAAATCAATCAACATTCTCATCAAAAGAAAAACCTTTTTCAAGGTTCTTCACATTCTTGGAAGAAAGGGTGATGCGGATACGGTGGACCTGCTCCTGCGGTTCTTCCAATCCCGGCTTCGTAGGTTTCATTGCCGCATACGCCATGATTTCTCTATTCCTCCTTTCCTCCCCTCAGCTTCATGAGGCACAAAAAAGAAAATTACGGAATTCGTCCGTGGAAAAACCAAATCTAGCCCTAATACCGCTGAAAACAAGAAAAGATAGAGAAGAAATTCTACCTGAGAGCTGCTGTACTCGTTCGTCCGCAGAGAACTAGGGTTTTAGAAAAATGAACCAGGAAGGAGCGGCTATTTATTTGTTTTTAGAGTGAATGCTACATGTTAGTCCGTGAGCATTCTTCTACGGTGGTGAGTCGGGTTTTTTTAATTTTAAACCTTGGCTAGTAACAGTGGTTAAAACTACCATTAACTTATGTGAAATGTCATAAATACCCTCATATGTTAAGAGAAAAAAGATGCGAGGCGTGGAGAAGAAGGCTTAAAAGTAAAATAGAATTTGCAAATAAAAAATGGCTAAAGCTAAACAAAACACGTGCAAATGAAATGGCGGAAACCCGTCTTTGACAAACAAACAGATTAAATGAAAAATCAGAGCCGCTGATGTCATTAATTAAAAGTAATGTAATGAGAATATGAACATCAGCAACCAGCTAGATCATACATTCTCGTTATCTAAAAATCAAGTTTGGATAAGAAAGAGTGCAGCATGCCAGGAAAAGCTACTGCATCACAGAGGAAGAAAGATTTAATCTTCTCAAAAGCTCAAGGCATCAAAGATAAAATGTCGGGATCAGAAGAGAGGGATCGGTGCAGGGAGAGAGAAATCGGGAGAGAGAGGAGGGCAGGTGGAGGAAGAGAAATCGGGACAGCGAGAGGGAGAGGGCGGGAGGGAAGATGGGCGGGATGGAGGGAAAGAAATCGGGAGAGGGAGGGAGGGAGAAAGGGAAATCAGGAGAGGGAGAGGGCTGGCGTCGCAGGGGAGACGGGCGGGATGGAGGGAGAGAAATCTGGAGAGAGAGAGGGAGGGAGAAAGGGAAATCGGGAGAGGGAGAGGGCAGACGTCGCAGGGGAGATGGGTGGGATGGAGGCAGAGAAATCCGGAGAGAGAGAGAGAGGGAGAGGGGGGGGTGGGGAAAGGGAAATTGGGAGAGGGAGAGGGCTGGTGTCGCACAGGAGACGGGCGGGATGGAGGGAGAGAAATCGGGAGAGAGAGGGAGAGGGAGGGAGGGAGGGAGGGAGGGAGGGAAACGAAGCGGGAAGAGAGGGGGGGAGAGAGGTAAGGCTCGGGGAACCAAGGCAAGGCGGGATCGGGACGAGAGGGAGGTAGGGAGGGGGAAAGAGAGCACTTACCTGTTGGCTATTACTCGAAGGGCGCCACTGTCGGAAGTGTGGGAGGTCGTCGGAGGGAGCTACGGTAGCAGCAGCGCAGGAGTGGGACAGGAAGATAGTGGTCGGAGGGAGCTACGGTAGCAGCAGCGCAGGAGTGGGACAGGAAGATAGTGTTGAGAGAGAGAGAGAGAGAGAGAGAGAGACGAGACGTGGGTAAGAGAGAGGTGAGGGAGGAGCCTATGGGCAAAATACCTCCCTGACAGGAGCTAGTCGGAAAATGTCCATCATTAATTTCTCTGCTCCGCCCGCCGCATTTTTGCGCTTTCATCCAACGTTCCAAAATGTCTTGGCGTGATCCAACGGCTGAGAGCTTTGGTCGGAGAGGGTGGCACCGACCGACCGGTCAGTAAAGATCAGCATTCTATTTGATTAGATAAGACTTTAAACGATTAAATATAATTATAATTATAATTAATAATTAGAGTTAGGGTTTTCTAGAAAAATGTAAAAGTAAAATTGACAATGAGAATTTTTTTTTTAAAAAAAAGAGAGATTGATATGGTACGATGGAAGTAATGATTAAGATTTTAAAAAATTAAATTTTAAATATACAGAAAAATGTGAAAAAATTATAGGAATACCATAAAAGTAAGATAACAGGTAATCAAGATGTCAAATTATATCAAATGTTGTATAAAAAGTAGTGAGATTTTTTTTTACTTCTACATGTTATCAAATATAAATTTAATGTTCTCGCATGGTGTATTAATTTTTTGTTTCCTATTCTTCCTCACGTGTTCTTAGAAACGACAATCTAGTTGCGCAAGAATTGGCAAAGAATGCTAGACATCTTGGGGAGGGAAATTGAGAGAGGTAGCGAAATCCTCCCATGTTATTGTAAGCCTTTTATATAGCAATATTTAGGGGTGCAGCTTGGGCTCGTGAAACTCCGGTTCGTATCAATCCTAATCCTGACCTTATTTGTAAACTTAAACCCGAACCTTATTTTTGAAATTCGAGCTCGGGTTGAGTTTTGGGTTAGCTTTTGGGCTGAGTTTATTCTGTCAATATGTATTTTATTATTTGCCTTATTCAATCATAAATCCATCACTAAAAAAAAATTTCTAAATAGACAATTTATTATATGAAAGTAAGAAAAATTCATAGATCACTTAAAGAATAGAATGAAGGTGACCTAATTTAAACCTCCTTTTTGCAATAAGTATAATAATAGCCCTATTTTGGAGAACGAAGATGTATGACTTTTTTGTATTCTGTAATTTAACATTAATATCACAAGTCACAACTATGTACATAAATATTAACATCCAACCATAAGAGAAATCTTATGACGTCAATTACAATAAAAGAAAATCATCCAACAAACATAATAAATCAAGCCAAATAAGATTATAACAAGTTCAAGAATCAAACTTCAAATTACAAAGTCCATCTTAGGTCCAAGTCTACAACACATCTCAAATTCAAACAACCAGACTACAACATTCAATTGAGATCCTTCAATTACGACAAAATGAAATAAAACATTGCAAGTTTCCAAAATCTTCATTATTCTTGTCTTGTTACTACCACCAAGTCAAACTCTATTTTTCAAAAAAGAAAATGAAAAAATCTGATGCTATTTTCTATAATAAAACTTAAGGATGAATAATGCATATATATATATATATTTAAAGATCAATAGTGTTTGAAGCAGTTGGTATATTTTTTATTTATTCACCATTGACCTCTTGCTCACTAGTCTTGTCTTGCATATTTATTGAACTATCCATATTTAATTGATCACTTAAATATCATTTTTCATAATATATAAACATAATTAGAAATTGTCCAAGTGAATCCCAACCGTTCTACCCATATTACATCAATAGCAAATTAATTGAAAATACAAACCAATGCATATCAATAGCCAACACAAACATCAATAATGGCACAAATTTTTGGAATCACAAGCAATATGAGTATTAATCCATAAATGAGAAGACTATTATCTCGCCAAAATAAATGAAATTCAATTAGAAATTTTTGTGTGAATCTAAATAGTTCTAACCATATATTACATTAATAAACAGATTAAATAATTTAACAAATGCATACCAACATTTTAAAGATACACAGATTCGCAATAATTGCTTTATATAAACAGATTAAATTCAGTTATGTAATTTTGTGTCAATAAAAATATTTGTTGCCAACACGATTAACTAAACGTACTACATACACTGCATAAACATACACAGGTTATAGGTTTCGAAAAAAAAAATCATAACCAGATTATAGGTTTCAAAAAAAAGACGTACACAGATTATATTATAGGTTTCGAAAAAAAAATACCCAGATTACAGCTTTCGAAAAAAAAAATACACGAGTTTCGAAGATGGGAATATTACCTTGCGTAAATAAAAATACAATAGCGTGTCCAGCAGCTGCGATGAAATGGGGCTTTCCTCGGCTCCGGAGAAGATGGCAAAGAATTGCGCCGGAGAAGATGGGGCATCCGGCGCGTAGAGTTGTACCGTTCGGCTGGCCTGGGTGGTTGCTGCGCTCGACAGTTGCTGCTTGCTGGAAGGGAAAGGCCTGCGGCGATGAGGAAGGCAGAGAGATTAGGGCTGCGACAGTGAAGAAGGGAGAGATTACGGCACGGTCGAAAGGGAGACTTTACAGGACAGCAATCTCCTGCGCCCGGGAGCAGGCAGCGCTCCCTGGTCCGGGCGCATATACTTATTTTTTTTTTAAATTTTTTTCATAGAACTATTAATCTAGGTGTATTTAACATGCATATAAATTTTTACCATTTTTGGAGTATTTTAGATATTTATTTTTTATTTCTATCATGGTTCTGACTTCTTCTATTCTTTTTACCAAAGAGGGGCTTGCTAACTGTTGTATTTGATTAATTGAGTCAATATTATCAATCGTTTTGTTTAAATTTTCTATTAGTTTTTTCTAGATTAGTTATTATTTCGAATTTTAACTCTAAACTTCTCATTCTTTTTAATAGTTCTCTAATTTCATCTACTATGTCATGAGCTTCATACAAATTCATTTAGAATAAGTTAAAGATGTACGGTAAAAGGGCTCACCTTTGTAATGCTAAGTTACTGGGTGGTTAAGTTTTTTGCGGAATTATTCATATGTTCTAATCGTTTTTTGAATGATTCTATTTCTCCTTTTAATTCAACGATTTCATCATCTAAATATTCTTTCCTTTCTAATAATCTATTATACATTTCTGAATTATTTTTAATTGTTTGATTTTTTCTACTATTATTTTTGCTAAGGTTTTACAGATGTAAACTATGTTTTTTATGATTGAAAACATTATCAAAGATTTATCAAATATTTTTCAGAGTTGGTCCCGTTTTAAGATTTGGAGTTTTCTTATATTAAGCGGGCTGTTTTCAGGCTTAGCGTATATTTTTTATCCTTAATGATATATTCTTAGTGGATTACTTCTTTCAGTTTTACCGTTTGTTTGTCTCAACCTAATCATTCCTTCTTTCACGTCCATTCTTTTACAGATAAAAGCTCCAACCCTTAATGGGCAACACATGCCTCTCAAATGCGGGAATTACGGATTATCTGTAAAGGGATTAAGACCTACTTTGAAAGTCTGATCAAATTGGTACAAACTGAATTCAAACCGAACGTTTTTCATGCCATTAAGAAATAAATACATCAAGAATAAAAATACACTAGGGGCCCGAAGGCGCCCTTAAGTTTACTACTCCATATCTATGGAAATATTCAAACTCTTCATTGAAATAAAAACTTACAGAGATCGTGAGCGATCAAGATGAATTCCGAGCTCTCAGTGATTGTGTCTCTCTCCAAAAATGGTAAAAATTTATACACATGTTAATTACACCTATATTAACATTTTAAAAAAAAAAATAAAAAAAAAAATAAAAAAAAGAGGTGTGTGCGCCCGGGAGCAGGGAGCGCTGCCTGCTCCCGGGCGCAGGAGATTGCGGTCCGACTTTACATGGGGAAGCTGAAATCGGGTTTGGGTTTGCAGCTTAGGGTCGCCATCAACCCGAAACCGGACCGATTTCAAACCGGGTTCGGGCTCAACCCGAAAATTCGGGCTTACCATCAGGCACTTTTAGCACCGTCCCAAACCAGGGTTGGCCCAAAGCCAAACCGACTTGCACCCCTTTCAACTACTAGTACTCCAACATACTTTGACAGCCTAATTGTCCCCAAGTTGATTGGGGTTGGAGGGTCGAGTGATTTGGGTTTCTAAATTTCAAAAAAGAAGTGTGTTTAATGGTCAAAAGGGGTTTCACATAACCAATTCAATTTTAATAACTTGATATTTAAGGGAAAATAACTCTATTTATTATACTTAACATCATTTGTTTAGTTATGAAATAAGTTCTTTCCAAATCAAATGTGTACATAACCACATTTGCCGAATATATATATTCATGCGTAAATTATAAAAAATGCTTAGATTCATTCATAGATACATTAGAATATAATAATATGTTATAAAATAATTTATCTACATAGAAATGATATTTTTTGATAATACATATAAATGATATTTTACATAGTCTAAATGTTAAAAATACAACTTTAAAATTTATATTTAGCATTAAACTATTTTATTATGCTGGTTTTACATATTTGTGGATGAAGTCCATGCATAACAATATTATACAAATGAACAAATTTTCAAGATAAAATCAATAATACTATATATAATAGGTAAAATATATTTTTCATCAAGCATTAAATAAAATGGAAGAGCTTGCACACAAGAAGGGTTTTCATTGAAGTAAATCCCATATTTAGTTTTGAGTCGTCCACAAGGGAGGAGAGAAATTTCTTATAAAAAGCACAAAGACATTACTTGAAGATAACCTTTTTTAATTTCCTAGTGGGCCCGCCACCAAGGGCATGCCCTGGTGGTAATACCTACTGGCATCTACCCAATCAAGAATTTGATGTTTCTCTCATCCCATTTGGTGGAGTAAGAGTTTTTTCCAAATTTGCCCCATTATGGAGGTACTTGCAGATTTTCCCCTATGTGGGATGTTATAAAAAAATTCTTCATTTGCGTGAGGATTGTAAATATGCTTGATTGAAATATGGATTATTATGATGTATAAATACCAATCGAAAAACTTTCTTGGAAGGCCCATTTCACATAATTGTAGCCTAGGTTTATAACAACGTGCAAGCGAGTCACCATAAGGTTCCTAGTCCCCGTAAATGACAAATGAACCAATGTCGTGATTGGGTGGAGCATGTTGCTTCACTTACAACAGAGATCAAATTTTTTTTTCTTATTGAGCTGCTGACACCTCATGTGACATTTGGAAATATAAAAGCTGGTAAATTTTTTAGATAGATTGGGAGGACTGGAAATATATTAGAATTTGTGTGATTAATATGAAATGATAGAAATAAAATTAGAATATAAGAGTAGTTAAAAGAAAAATAATTTAAATATAAAGATAAAGTTGAAAAAATAAAGTTGTTGGATTGTTAAATCATTTATAGGATAATATATACAACGTATATAGTTTCCTATCCCACCCCACACCGCTTCATTACTAAACGACCCTTAGCTAGGTTAACAAGGCAATTATATTTACTCGAGTTCTAACATTTGATCTATTTGCCCTAACGTTACATGTGCATAAATAGATGGTAGATTAACGAGGCTGTTATTTTTACTTGACTTTGAACATTAGACTTTTCTGCTCCAACAACCCAAGGGAGGGCACATTTAAAGTTGTGCTATATACTTACATCATGGAAGATTCAAATCAATATACTATTCATATTTTCATGCTAAGAGCAACATATAAAAAATTAAATATACGATGTGTTTGTTTGCATTCAAACTTTTCAATCTAAATCTTTTTTTGTTTTTCAATCTTTTCTTTATAATTTTCATACAACCATTCTATGTTTCAATCATTACTCCATCAAGTCACATTATTGTTTCTCATTTCAAAAACTTTTACGCTAAATTTTTTTTTCTTAAAAGCTTTTATCACTTCTCAAGCGCACCAAAAGTGGATAAGTTTAATCCATTATTGTAATAACCCAGAACCGAATCCCACATCGAAAAGGGGAGAAAGTTCTCGATAGTTTATAAAGTGGGTCTCAAGTTCAATATGGTGTGACGCGTTTTAAAGCCGTGCGGCTAAGCTGCCAGGCCAGAGCGAACAATATCATACTGTGAGACCCATAGCCCGCAAGCCCAATGGACGTTTTCTGGGTCTGTGCGTGACAAGTGGTATCAGAGCGGCTCCCCCTCCAGTAGATGTGGTTCGGAGAGTTGAACCAGTGAAAGTCAGGGCTGCAGGCAGAAGCCCAGAGGTGGGTCGTGGTTCGGGGACGAACCAGGCGGAAGCTGGTGGGCTTGCAATAGCCCAGAACCGAATCCCACATCGAAAAGGGGAGAAAGTTCCTGGTAGTTTATAAAGTGGATCTCAAGTTCAATATGGTGTGACGCGTTTTAAAGCCGTGCGGCTAAACTGCCAAGCCAGAGCGGACAATATCACACTGTGAGGCCCATAGCCCGCAAGCCCAATGGACGTTTTCTGGGTCTGTGCATGACAAGTGGTATCAGAGCAGCTCTCCCTCCAGTAGATGTGGTTCGGAGAGTTGAACCAGTGATAGTCAGGGCTGCAGGCAGAAGCCCAGAGGTGGGTCGTGGTTCGGGGACGAACCAGGCGGAAGCTGGTGGGCTTGTAATAGCCCAGAACCGAATCCCACATCGAAAAGGGGAGAAAGTTCCTGGTAGTTTATAAAGTGGGTCTCAAGTTCAATATGGTATAATGCGTTCTAAAGCCGTCCGGCTAAGCTGCCAGGCCAGAGCGGACAATATCACACCATGAGGCCCATAGCCCACAGGCCCAATGGACGTTTTCTGGGTTTGTGTGTTATGTGCGTCAGGCCCAATGGTCGCTTTTCTGGGTCTTGCGTGACAAGTGGTATCAAAGCGGCTCCCCCTCCAGTAGATGTGGTTCGGAGAGTTGAACCAGTGAAAGTCAGAGCTGCAGGCAGAAGCCCAGAAGTGGGTCGTGGTTCGGGGACAAACTAGGCGGAAGCTGGTGGGCTTGTAATAGCCCAGAACCGAATCCCACATCGAAAAGGGGAGAAAGTTCCTGGTAGTTTATAAAGTGGGTCTCAAGTTCAATATGGTGTATATATATTGCAATTATTTTGTCCTTTAGAAACTCATATACATAAGAGGAAGAATCTTGTTAACCCCGAGCTAAGCAAATGTTCCCCTTAGCCCACCTTAAAAGATCCATTTAAAAATATTTTTTTATTTTTCTCTATACACTTGTTTATCTAAGAGTATATTTGTTTGGGACAAAACAAGTCAATCAGAACTTTTCAATCTAAAACTTTTCGCTTTTAACTACTCTATTTTTTAATTATTTTTTCACATTTTCTTATACACATTATCCTACTTTTTAATCATTTTTACACAACTACTGATACAATTAACTTATATATTTTAACTTTATTTTCTTTACTCCTCATCATTACCCATATTATATCATATTATTTTCTATCAATTTGACGACTTCTACCTCAACAACTTTTGATGAAAAGTTTTAATTCCAACCAAACACACCCTAAATGTATTTAATATATAAAACAGGTTTTAACATTTTTAGATATGTGTACAAGAAGAAAAAAGCAAAAAAAATATTTTTAAATAAGTTTTTGAGATGGACCAAGCTGGACATTTACTTAGCTATATTAAATAACCGGACTAACATGATTACTTCTCTTTAAATAACTCATATCTTTGATATTAAATTTTAAATATAATAAATTTAGTGATTTAATATTAAAAATAAACATATATTATTTAATTTTAAAAAAAAAATTCCAACTCTCCGTCCCGGCCAAAATGCACGGATGGTTGCGTTTTCCCAATTCGCATCTCAACCACTCCCCCTCCTTCCCGCACATTCTCTCTCCAACATCTCCCATGTGCCACTCTAAAGTCTTGCATCTGTCTTATAGACACCAATGGTGCCACAACCGCGGTTTAAAAAATTGCACATATTTTAAAATTCTTGATATTGTGCCTGTTCAGAAAACAATTCCAAGATATCGGCACAGGTAACACTAATGAAAATGAATATTTCGTATGCAAGATATTTTGTGTAATAAAGTAGGATTTTATATATTTCATTTATGATCACTGATGTAGGGATTAGATTTTATACAGGGGTTGCAGAGCATGGGTTGTTGACAGCTAGTTGAGAATCGTGCCAAAAAATCTCTAACAGGAAGAAGGAACGGATTTTTTTCGAATCTCATCAACTGTCTCCTAGGCATTGGCGTCTCTTCGCCCAAACTACCCTCAGTATATTGAGGGGGAGGCAGAACAAAAAGCGAATTTCTAGGACCCGAAATTGTTCTTGGATTTTTATTTATTTTTTCCTCGCTTTGGAAATTTTCGTGTCTTAATTGGTATTTCTTTTGTCAAAGCAGTCAGTTTGTGTGAGAAACAAAAAACAGAAATAAATAACTTGAATTTTGAAATTAAGTGGACAGCTAGATGAGAACACAGGTCGGGTTTGCTAACATGTCTGGATCAAAAAGGGATTGGATGCCACTTCTATTTTCATAATTAAAATTATTTATTTATTTATTTATTTATTATTATTATTATTACGTGGATCTTGTCATGTCCGATAGTTGCGTTTTACTTAATTCGTTGAAAATGGATTTAACAATGTACAAATCGCAACATATCAACTGGAATCCTAGATGGATCGGGATCTCATACAGTCTGCCATAATTCAAGCAAATTGCTGTGGGCCAAACAACTTGTTTTTTATTTTTTATAAAAAAAAGTAAGCCCCATCATGTGGAATTTTATATTTTTTCAAAATGGTCCATAGTTCATACCCATTTGCTGATTTGGGGACTGTTTGGTACTTTGATAATGTAAAACAAATGAGGAAAACACAAAAAAATCAATGCTATTAATTGCCCAATAACCTTATGTAGATCACATAGTAATTGAGTAAAAATAAAAATAAAAATATACTTTAATTAGAAATTTTAATTGCAGTACAACAAACAACTACGGCTTTCAATAAAAACAGAACTAGACGGCTTTCAACTCGAAAATGTATTCAGTTTAAAACATAAACGTTACCTATTTTTTTAGCCATATGCAGCGTGATTATTTTAACATCAAGACTAAAACTTTATTAAAACAATATAAAAATTAAACTTAATGCATGCTAATATACCTGAGTTCTAGCACCATATTTTGACAGCACTCTCAAAATGACATAAATGAACTGTACTGACCAAATGATACGAAATACAAAAGTTTTTCAGTGTTCTCACATAAGTTCAAATATAGGGTGTGTTTGGCTACACACGAAATATGTCAATGAAAACTTTTCAATCAAAAACCTTTCACTTCCCATAACTACATTATTTTTTAATTATTTTTTCACATTTTCCTATATAAACAACCCTACTTTTTAATCATTTCTACACAAATACTCATACAACTACCCTATCTATTTTAACTTTATTCTCTTTACACCTCATTATTACCCCTATCATATCACATCATTTTCTATCAACTTGACAACTTCTACTCTGAAAAGTTTTCATCAAAAAGTTTTACCTCTAACCAAACACACCCATAATCATTTATGCATCATTCTCTCAACCATTGACTTCTTGCCATTATTCAAATGAACGTAGTTCCAAAACTCCCACAAAACATGACACATAAGCACAATTCAAAAGATTCAGCAGTCATATGGTTCTCTCGTACCATGACACCTGCTACTAACTATGCCACATTATCGAATTTAAACTAAATAAATGTGTTACATCATCATTCTTGAATTTAAATATGTCACATTACTCGACTGCTCCAAAATTGCAATCTAGTCAATCTGTAGAAAATCATAACAGTTTCAAATGTTGCAAAATAATCACTATATCCAAATGATCCTGCTCAAATCGAAATTACACAAACACACGTTTTTATGATCATTTCACAAACCACAACAAGTAAAAAACTTTATACTTGCAAAACCAAACAATTTAGGCAATTGCAGAAGGAATTAATATGATATATCACCAACACTAAATTATGGACACGATATAATTCAACCATTATATTCAAGATCATGTCAATACTTTCCTTTCCAAAAGGACGCTATCAACACAATCAAATTAAAATAAATCCATGTCATCAGTAGCATGAATATATAACTATAAATTCCTTGCATAAAAAAGATCAATGTTCCAACTTTTTACTGTAATCTACATAAAACTAATAAGACCTTTAATAAAACATATCGAGCCCCCCGTCACTTCTATCAAGCATCCAAATATAATCTAACCAATTTACAACAATCCACAATCATTTATCATTTACAATCAAACTAACCATTATCATTATCATTAAATATATCACCATCAAAATCATATCACCATCAGTCATGTCATCATCAAATATCACAAAACTTACACTTACTTCTTCTATTTTTACTCTTATGCCCCAATCATTTTCTTTTGTGTTTTCTATACAACTACTTTATCTATTCTCATCTTATTCTTAAGACCTCTTACCAAAAAGTCATTTTGAAAATAAAAAAAATGAAAAAGTTTACAACTTACCAACAAACCTTTTTATAAAAATATAAAAATAGATTTTCGAAGTGGCTGCAATTTGTTTTAATTATAGTCATCTAAACGGCTGGAAAGGACATGGGATTGTAAAATTTATTTCTTGAAGATTGGTTTGAGATATTCATAATCTTCATGAAAATACTTAAAACACTACTTGCATCTTGATTGCCATCATTTTAGATTATCGAGGTAGGTTCAACCCATAAAAGGTAAAAACAAAAAAAGTTTATAATTTTTTGAAAGTGTGTATTTGTATAAATGACAAAAAACAGAAGATCTCTCCTGAACACATTTTGGGTTGAGGTATGAAGGAGGTCCTCCCTTACCTTGTTACAAAAAGAGATAGCATTAGAATTATCCACAAACAAAAAATTTATAATAATTTCTTCCCCACCAATATTTGTTCTGTCCTCCTTCACCAGTTGTAAACTTTGCTAAAGTACGAGTCACTTGGTTTTCACTTCTTAGAGTATTAGAGAAGAACATGTGAATAAAAAGAGTGCTTAATCTTTTTATCTCTCTTATGTGATGCTTCACTAGGGAGTTAAAAATTTCCTCCTAATTTAATGTATTAATGAGAATAATAGGTTCACTTTGTAGTTCAATCTTGCTCAAATCAACATTTGTTGTCCATGAAAGACCAAAAATAATTGTGTTTGCTTCCCCTATTACTGGAATAATCAGGCCTCTATCTATCCAACATCTATCTACAATTAACTTTTCTTCCCAATTTCTCATGCTGGCAGCTTAGCTTTGATATAATTTGACATTTTAATTATCTTAAATTTTACATCTATATTCTAATCAATTTTTACATTTTTATGCAATTACTTTATATATTTTATTTTTTAGATCTTTTTATAAGATGTCAAAAAAACTCTCCCTCCTTAATACATGACTTTTTGATATGATTCTATATCTTAATTACCTAACAAGGCTATTTTTATATTATTACCTTTTTTATTTTAATTATTTTTTACATCTTTTCATACAATTAGGGTATTTTTTTCTTTTCGTTTTACTCCTAATCATTATCTTTATTATATTATATTACTCTCTTAATTTTTCAATATTTTTCCATTTTTGTACCTTTTTTCAAACAAATTCTTATTATCTTAGGTAATAATTAAATACTTACAAATATAGAACTTCCACGCTTACCCTTCATTTTTAATTTAAAATATTTTTATATTTAAAATTATTTATAATATTTATCCATGTAAATTTATCTATTATTTCAAAAATTACATATCTTGCAAACTTTTATATAATATATTTATAAATAATTAAAAAAAAAATTTCAAAAAATTTAAATATTTTAATGTATATATATTCACTCATAAGTTTCCAATGAAAAAAATTTTAGGGTGTATTTCTTTTTTTTATAAAACTTTCCCACTAAAATTTTTCGATCTAAAAATTTTCACATTCCGCAACTACCTTATTTTTAATTATTTTTTTCATATTTTTTTATATAAATTATCCTCCTTTTCAAACATTTCTACAAAATTATTTCGACAACTAACCTATATTTTTTTAACTTTGTTTTCTTTACTTCTAATTATTATCTTTATTGCATCATATTATTTTTCTATTTAAAAAACTTTTACACTAGCCACTGGCTGGCCCTATCATTCGGCGACTTGCTATTGAAACTCAGCAATAGCTTTTCATAAGAAAATTTATAGTAGTGTTATTTTTCCGCAATTTTTACGGAGCATCCACTAGTTGATAAAGTATTATCACATCCAAAATAAACTCTTAGCCCCATGATAAAACGGTTAAATATGATAAATAATTTAAATTTTAAAATTAAAAATCAATAATAAGCATGGAGCTCATAGTACTTCCAAAAAATATTGAATAATTATCCTATTATTTTTACTATTAACCAATTCCACTGCCCTATCACGTCATTTCTTTACCTTTTCAAAAAAAATTCCCATAGGAAATTAAAAAAAGAGTTTTGATACAGTGGATTTGGGTACAAAAATTTATTTTTTATATATTTTTTAAAATTTTTATACAATTATTAATCTAGATGTATTTAACATATGTATCAATTTTTATCACTTTTGGAGACTTTTAGATATTTATTTTTTAAAATCAATGATATTTTCGTAATTTATCACTAATTTTAAAAAATTAAAAATAAATATCTAAAAGTCTCCAAAAATAGTAAAAATTAATAAATATGTTAAATACATCTACACTAATAGTTATATGAAAATTTTAAAAATAAATAAAAAATGGATAAAATGCACCCAGATGCATTCAGCCAAATACGAAAAAAAAAAATTCCCCATATAGCATTTCCTCACCTTTATAGCTCGAACCAAATTGACCCTTCACTGTAGCAAATTCAGTCCACCGGGATTCTCACATCATCTCCGTACGAATTATTTATATGTAAGTGGGTTAGCTACATAATTTTTTTTAATCTTGGACTATGTTTAAATGATTTAGTAAGCTTGAACGTTTTTATATCATTCTTAATAATTGAAAAATAATTCAAGTGATAAAAAAACACCGAGGATAACTTCATCTACATCTACCAAGTACGGCTTAAAAAATATAGGCTTTAATATTCTAAAATGTAATAAAATTACCAAAGTTGGTTGTCCAACCATGATGATTAAAATTCTAATGGTGTAATGGACACAAAATTATAAATTAGTCCATAAATCATTAATATGAAGATAGAATCCTATTATTATTATTATTCGAATCGGTGTGTTATTTGCTTTCCCGCGAGGGAGTTTTGAGGAAAAGCTGGGAGAAGGCCACATTTTCCATGAGGAAGTAATGTGCTCCGCAGGCTTCTAACGAACAGCTATTACAAACGGACGATATTTCACGCTTTTTTTTATGGGTCGCCACGTGGAGGTCTTTTGCAGCTTGGACAAACCAAGCGCGCGAATATCCCACGCCGGGATGAGGAGGGATAGCTCTTTAAGACGGTCAAACGATACCCTCCGGTCAAACTTCTCTGGAAAAAGGCCCCATCGCTGCACAGCTCTCCCTCTCTTTTCCCCCATTTCCGACGCTTTTCGGAGATTTCCGAAACCGAACTTGTCTAACAACTATGTAGCTTGCTAATCACGTGAACTAATATCCTCTTCTTCCTCGCGGAGTAGCCTCCGCCATCGCTGCTTTCGCGGTGTAGACGTCGACTGGAAGGAGTTTGCGTTGGGAAAATGGCGGAAGCCGAGGAAGCCAGCAGTGTCGGTGATTGGAGATGTACAATTTCGAGCCCCAGCAGCAACACTATCTTCTCTTCCTTCGCCTCTGAATCCTTTGCTCCTTCCAAGCCCTTCTCGCAACCGCCGGAGGCTGCTGCCGCCGAGAATACGTCCGCGTTCCACGCTAAGAAGGAGTCTGATCCGACGGTTTACGCGGAGGGCTGCGCTGCGATGGGAGGAGGAGGAGGAGGAGACGAGGGCCTCTGCGATTGGAAGCCTCCCGCTGCGGAGACGACGACTGCGGCGGCGAGGAATGGAGGGAGCGGGGTGAGCATTGCGGAGAGGCGGGCGGCGAGGTGCGGATTCAATGCGCCCAGGCTGAATACGGCGCGGTTTCGGTCGGGCAGTCCTCTGGCGTCGCCGGCCATCCGATCACCGTATCTGACGATACCACCCGGTCTCAGCCCCACGGCATTGCTGGATTCTCCAGTCATGCTTCCAAATTCTCAGGTACCTTCTGGCATTTTAACGCTTTGTATCTTCTTCTTCCTCTGTTTTTGTTTTTGCCGTTCGAAATTTCTTGCAGTTAGGTCTGTTTCATGGATGTGATGGTTTTTTTTTTTTTTATGCGGCGTCATTTTAATTTCCGTGTAGATTTTCTTCAGAATGCGCAACATTTTTTGTATTTTTGCGGCATGTTGAGGAGATCTGGGCCTTTCATGTGCTAAGACCATCTGCAGATGAATTGAGTCAATTCGAGTGTGGATCGAGAGATTATAACCCCTGAAGAGGAAAGTTGTATAAGAGAAACGAAAAAGATCTAATCTATCCATTCGGTGGAGGCAAACATTGAAATTCCAAGTGGCTATTTGTCTGTTTGATGCGGCTCATTTTTTGTAACTTATCGCTTGTTTTTTTATTTTAAGCTATACGCTATGTTTAGCGCGGCTTATGCTCTAGTGCTTATTTCAAAGAAATTTTCTATCATGTTAAATGAGCGGTAACTACCACTGGAAGTGCTTTTTGGCTTATCAAAATTTTATTTTTGTAGAACATTCTAATAATAAAATTAAATAATATTTTTTAAATATAAAACAAATAAGTTTTAGGAGCTCATACAACCGATCGTATAGAATAATAACTTATACATAAATATAAGTGCAAAATCTTATATAAATTATTTATTAAATACTTCATTTAAATACGGTTATAAATATTCTAATTACTCCTTATAATTTTAAAATCTATCCATTTTATTTTTAAATATTTATTAATTAAAAATTATTTGAATTAATTTCAAAATAGTTTCATTGCATCATAATCAACAAGTATAAGGATATATGGATTTTTTTTTTTTTACATTATTTCAATTTTTCAGCTTCAGCTGCACCCAACATAACTTAGTTTAAGTTATTTTATTTCGGAAAAATTAAACAATTTCTACTTATTTAACTTCAGTTGCTTATTAATTTCGTCTACTTATCATAAGCCAATCAACTCCTGCTGAATCAAACAGGCCTCCTTAGGCCCCCTTTGCCGTTTTATGCGAAGCCGTTATCGTTTTGTTTCAGCTGACGCATCTGCAAGATGAAACCATGGCATAACATCGAAAAAAGACAAAAACAAAAACAAAAGATGAAACCATGGCATTATGTTTTGGAATTTTTTTTCATTAATTTATCTTTTCAACCGTCTTGACAATATGAGTGTTCCATGTTTGCTTTGATAGCCCATCCAATCTGTGTTTGCACTGTGGCTACTCATTACCGAGTTCATAATACCAAGGAACTGCAATTTACAAATCTGAACCTGCTTCTGATTCCTTCTTCCCATGGTTGTTGTATTTTTCTTCATCTTAATTCTATTTCGATTTATTTGTTCAACCACCTACGATGGTCTGTGCTAGGATGCTGCCAAGTCTTACTAGCTGAAACGTTTAGGCGCACTGCAAATTGAGATCTCAATTTGTAATTTTCTTTGAATCATGAATCTAGGACTTACTCAAACTTTTGGTAAATTTTGGAATTAAAAAAAAAAAAATGAACCTTATCACGGCTAGTAAGCTGTTGAATTAGTGAGAAAATTATACTTGCACCAAGTAAAACACTCATTAAACATTTTCTTCCAGCAAATGAGTAGTTGGCCCTTCCGAAGTATGGTAAATTGGCTTGCACTAATGCTTATCCATTGCATCTTGTTACTTTAGAGCTGATCAGTGGAGAGCGCTATAAACTCAAATCCTCAATGTAGTGTTTGTCCTGACGGAAATCTTTCTTTTTTGGTGTTACGACAGACAGCACAAAGTCCAGTGTCATGGTTTTGAGGGCAACTTCTATAATCTGCCCCCGTGATGTTCCAACCATTGCTTTTTGCCGACCCTTGATTTGCAGGGTCTGGAAAATGCTTGTGGCAGCAAGACTGCAAGCCACTCCAATATTCAATTGTGATTAAATCTTTTTCTGATCCTTAATCTGTTCCACATTAAACATTTTATGGTCTAATACATCTCACATCATAGGACCTGAATTGAAATAAATACTTGGCAGCTTCTTTGGCAGTTTCAATGTTCTATTTACCCCCTAAACCAAAGTGGAAGCAAGCACTCACCATGCAAGGAATATTAATATGTAATTGAACAAAATAAGGTGGGGCTTCCCCATTCCTCTAAATCCATTTTTTTTTTATTAGGCCACCCAATTTGGATAACTAAGTACTTGATAGAAGTATACTCTAGGAGAGGATAGGGGTACTGAGGCCATTGTCTACCTGTTTTATACTATTTAAAAAAAAAAAAGGAAGTGGAAGTGTACACTTACCACGCAAGGAATATGGTGGGTCATGGAAGGTCATTTGATTGTGGTTGTAGAGGACTTCAGATTCGATATGCAGCATTATGGCAAATTATTTGCTGGTAGAACAGAAAATTGGCAGAAATCTATAGATTGGCTTGTGCTTGAAGTTGCCCTCTTTGCGATATGTTAACAACTTAAAATTCAAAGAGTATACAATATTTAAAAAAAAAAAAAAAAAAAAATTCAAAGAGTACAAAGTCCTTATTGTTCTTTTGGCTAATATCAACTGAAATTGTCCAAGTCTTTTGTTTAGAGGATAGCTGTATCTTCCTCCATCTGCATTCAAAATATATGTTCAATGACAAATCTTTTCATCAGCACGGTTTTTATTGTGTCAGAAAAGCTGCATGACTCTGTCCATTCAGATATTGTGCTTGCACTGATGCTTAATTTCTGCATGTTGATAAATGACTTAAATAACCCTTTCTGCATACCATGATTTTACTTTGTCACGTTGTTAACCGAAATTAGGATGTAAGGTTCCTCTCTATTAGAGTCTGATTTGTATGAATCCATCTGGATCATTTGCCACAGGCACAGACATCTCCAACAACTGGAACATTTCCATTGCCATCCTTTGGTCAAGAGAGTCTAATGTCACTTTCAGTATCTTCTAGTTTAGAGGATGACAAATCGGATGATAGCGATTCCTCCAATTTCAAGCCTCACATGAAGCCTATCACAGTACCCTGTCCTTCAAATGTTGAAAACCAGGTATCAACGGCTTTTTTACCTACATGATTTATCCGAGTAAATCACGATGTTCCCTTCTACCATTATGGACTTATTGAAGTACATGCATCAGTATTTCACAATTTTGTTAACAGCTGGTTGATTGTAAGCAGCCATGCTTAGATGTGCAGTGTGCTTATGCAAGTAGTTTTGATGGCCAACAAGAGAATATTTTAAAGTAAAAGACGTACATGTCTATGATTTACCCTTCTATTTTTATTTTCTATAGCGCTCCACCATGTTCATCACGTTTATTGAATTAAATATCCATAAGAATATAGATGTAGTGCCATGCCTCAAGTTTGCGGTTGAATCTTCAAGTATTCAATAAAAGACAATCATTATCATCATTCTAACAGTGCCTTCCATTCATTCGCGATTGTGCACCCATTCTCATTATTGGTTGCAACATCTAACTGACATTGTTAGCACCAAGAGCAATTGGATCCTCAATACCTGCAGGCAACCAAGAAATCTCTCATCTGAAAGGAAAAATCAGCAGCCTGCTCCTTTTTCCCCATCTTTCGATCAATCTTCAAAGTTGAGTTTGGCAACTTCAATTTGGCATATCTGTCAAACAAGGCATCTTGTGAGTTTAATTTGATAGGAGTCGTGGATTTAGGTGTCAAGTTTTCCTCCTAGTGCTTGTCTACTGCACTAGTTTATTACCCGCTTCTCAGTTTGAAGAATATCTTGAAACATCGCTTTGCTCAGATCTTTTTCATTTGATTACAACTTGCTTAAAATTTTGTTGACCTTCTTATCATTCGCGCACAGAACTGTTAAATTATACTGAGTGGCTACGTTTTGGTTTACTGCAAACCCAATGTAGTAATCATCTTCTCATTTTCAATTTCTGTGAATTGGAACATCCTCCAGGACTTTTGCCATAGGTGGATGTCACAGCAAATGTTTAGCTAGCTTTTGTAGCATTCTCCTGATAGTTTGCTAACACGTGCCTTAAGTTTTGTGATTCATCTTCTGTTGTTGTTCTTAGGTGGCAGTCGTAAGTAATCAATAAAACTTGGGTATAAAAATTTATGCTTATAAGGAAGAACTGCGTGCCTCTATAAATGAATATTTTTTATTAGTGTCAGATATTGGACGTCATTTAGCTTTGAGCTTGTATAACCATTTAACCTCTCTCTAGTTCTACAACTGGACATGCCGAGCACATACATTTAAATAAAAAGGTGCGTTTCTTCTTGAGCTTGACTTTTTACTTTCTTGTGTCTGATTTTAGGCTCCCTCTGCCACTGATCAAGTGCAACATCTACCAGTTCCTGACATCAGACATCAAAATCTTGCTCTGAAGACACACGCAGATTTTGAATGTCCAGTAGGGTTTCTAAATCAAGCTGCCTTAACAAATTATGTCAGTGATTTTCCTGAAATAGAAGTTTCCAATAACATGATTGTTAAGGGGAGCTGCATGTCTTTGCAAATGCACCCCCTTATCGCCACTGGTCAAGCAGTGCTCCCTGAACAGCAGCCCCCTGGAGAAGATGCAAGTTCACAGCCACTTCTGGAAGAGGACCAGAAAGGAGCATTCCCTTGCACAGGGATTGGAAAGCCTTCTGAAGATGGATATAACTGGCGGAAGTATGGACAGAAACAAGTAAAAGGTAGTGAGTATCCTCGAAGTTACTACAAATGCACTCATCCAAACTGCCTAGTGAAGAAAAAGGTGGAACGTTCTCATGATGGGCAAATAACGGAAATTATTTACAACGGTGCTCACCATCATCCAAAACCACAGCCTAGTCGTCGCTCTGCAATTGGATCAGCATTTCCACTCAGTGATACATCAGAGATAGTTGAGTGCCCTGGATCATTTGTCAAGGTTGAGGGAGGCTCTGTCTGGAGAAGCATCCAACAAGGACCAAAAGACAAGGGCAACGCAGAAGGGAGGTCTGATGGTTTGGAAAGGACATCATCCACATCAGCTGTTACCGAACTTTCAGATCCATTGTCCACTGCTCATGGGAAACACTTGGGTGTGCTTGAATCAGAAGATACTCCAGAACTTTCATCCACTTCAGCTAGCCATGATGATGATGAAGATAGGGCTACCCAAGGAAGCATATCACTTGGAGATGATGCTGAAGATGAGGAGTCTGAGTCAAAAAGAAGGTAATTTCTATATCCTGAGTCAAGGAACCGTAGCTCAGTTTCAAATTTCCAAGCTATAGTCAACAAATACAATTTTGACTTGCCCATAAGCAAATTGTCTTGGTAGTACTTATTGGAGATAATGTAACTTGTTATGGTGCAATTTTATCTCTAGCTGTGCCAAGCCAATTTGTTGGTGGGTGAGTTCTGATCTGGTATATTCATATATAATGTTAACTTGCAAATCGCATGGTACTCCAGCACCCTGCAGACAAACATATGCTTCATGGCATTAGAGAAGCACAAGAAAATCATGCCAATAGAGACCTCTCATTGTGTTATGTTAAACAGAACTTAATTTAGGTAACTTTGCATTTGTTTCAGGAAGAAAGAGAGCTGCTTAATTGAAATGAGTTTAGCCTCCAGAGCAGCCCGTGAACCTAGAGTAGTTGTTCAAACAGATAGCGAAGTGGACATTCTTGATGATGGATATCGATGGCGCAAGTATGGGCAGAAAGTGGTTAAAGGGAATCCAAACCCTAGGTACTGCATTTGTATGTTTTACTTTCAAATCCTATTCATGGCCATATGGTTCTAGTGTCTTATAATGCTAGTGCTTCTTTTCAAATGATAACTCTGAATTCTTACTAGGAATGATTGGCAAGAATTTGAAGACATGTTGGGTGTCATCCATCATTAGGAAACAGCAACTAGTCGCTTTCATTTAAGAACCAACTTGAAATGAATGCGATCTGATCCAATGGAATCTGATCCAACCTACCTGAATTTGATTCAAATTTGATCTGATTTATCTGAATTCAGAATGCTTGATGGATCCTTTAGATTGAACTTGGATTCTTCTTGATCAAATCTTATTACAACATTTAGGATCTTACTTTGATGAATCTAGATAAAAAGAATCAGGCAAATCAAAGTGGATCAGTCTGACATTGGTTTTCCAATTAGGTAATCAGTTTAGATTTAAATCAGGCAAATGCATCTGAACGTTAGCTTTTGATAGCCCTTCCTGTGCTGATTCTTTTTCCCCTATACCTTTTTTTTTTTTTTTTTGGATGAGGCTTGACTTAGCATTATATGTCCAAAAATCCAACACAACCAACCAACCAACCATTTGAAGAGCAGTTGAATGCACCTGCCCATCCATTTTAGCTGCCAGCCTTTGTTGTTTGGGGACAACTGAAAGAATTTGTAACAGCCTTTTTTTTTTTTTTTTTTTAATTAAACCTTTCCTACTGCAGAAGCTACTACAAATGCACTCATGCTGGATGTCTGGTGAGGAAGCACGTTGAAAGAGCTTCACATGACCTCAAGTCAGTGATTACAACTTACGAGGGTAAACACAATCACGAAGTGCCTGCAGCAAGAAACAGCAGCCACATCAACTCAGGTGGGAATGGGTCGTCAAACTCCCAAACCAGCATGACACTATCCGGACCCAACAGTATTCCAAAGGCTGAACACAACCAGGTTCAAGATATTGCTCCTTGCTTTGAACGGAAACTTGAACTCAGTGAATACTTGAAGCCTGCTTTCATGGGTAGGTTTGCCAGTGACATGAAGCTGGGACCTTCACCATATTATGAGATGAAACTGCCCCCTCTGCAGCCTCTATCTTTTAGCTCTCCTTTTGGTCATCATGATGTACACCAAACAACTTCAGTTTCTCCAGTCGTCCCAGACTTCCCACTTGCATTTCCTATGGGCCTCCAACGTCCTGGAAATCTTCAGTTGTCTAGCTTTGATTTCAATCCTGGGAAACCCATAGGTGCAGCTCTGCCATTCTTTCGGCCACAGCTGAAAGAGGGGGAGATGGGTAGTTTTGTCAGGCCTAAGCAGGAGCAGAAGGATGAAGTCTCATCTTATGAGGCCCACTTGCCCATCAACCATCTTGCAAATTCATCATCACAGATTTATCCTCAAGTAATGGGAGGATTCCGGTTGTAAAATTGCGTTTTCTCCTTGGGTGACCTACTCTTTCCCTGAGTTTAGAAATACTGACTGATGCTGGATAAACACCAATCCATTGTTGTGATGATAAAAGGATGCTTATCTTCCACTCATGCATAGATAGATAACCTTGTCTGTAATTATTGAGCTTAATATTCATCAGGATAATCAGTAATAATACACACCAAAGAACCTCATACATCTGGAGATCGTCGAGGATTACTTGATCTGTATCCAGCATGAATCAAAATTTTAAATAAACGAGGGTAAGTCGGGGCCTCAATTCTAGCACTAGATCATTCACTAGAGTCATCCACGATATTCAAACCATCTACTCTCCCCACTTAAGCTATGCTGACGATTATAGCGGACAAAAACAATGCAAAAATAGCAAAACAGCTGCCTGAGTTCTCTAACACAAAATTGGCTGAAACTCGCTCGCCTCTCTCCATCTACACGACAGATGCGACACTTAAAAGAGTTGATTTCCAGAAGGAAATTAACATTATATACTTCTCTAAGAGTGGCAATTCTTGGGACTCATGGTTGATGGATCCACATCAGCTGCATCACCCAGGATTTTGGCTTAAATAGAGGGGCAAAGGGGGCGAGAAAGAGAGGAAATGGCCGGGTTCGTTTCTTGATTTAGAAAATGCCATATGACTTTTAATGATAGCTTTAGTCGAGACGCATTTGATTGAGAATATACACCACGTACATCTCATGTGGAACTTGAGAGTTCACCCATTTCAGTTGCATCTCTCTCCTACTACAAATCATAAAGCTATTCCGATGAAAAAATTTCATCAGAAGGCTGACTTGGTGTGTTCATAGTACACGATAACAAATTCAGATTAAGAAATGTAAGACGAAAGTGTTGGTTCTAGGACAACTTGATCAAGGAGGTGGTTGTGGCCTTTCTTTGACAAGAGGACAAGGAGACATTTTTTGTTGATTTAGAAAGCAAAAAGATAGAAATGGCATCGGGGCTGGATACAACAAATTGAACTAAGTGTAGAAACAAATATGTATTGGTAGCAAGGGATTAATTATCACAAGCAAGATAGAAGTTCCTAAACTTGTGGCATATTTGAATTTGAAATAGGATGTGATCTTTCATATCAGTGAACCCAATGACATTGCAAATTTTGCTTCCATCAGCAACCAGAATGCCGAGGACCAGACCAATGGTAGGATAAGGAAACATAGTAGTAGTTGAAAATAAAGTTCAAGTTAGAACTGAATGGTAGAATATACTTGGGTAAGGCAGACACCATGGTTGGTCATATGGCGGTTTTATCAAAATTGCAAATTAGGCTCTGAACTTGATGGACTGATGGATCTCTTCCAAGATGTAACTTGGCCATCATAGCCTTCTAATGGATTGCTTTGCCTTCGCTGCTGGCTGGCCTCTGGGCAAGTACCTAAGAATGAGTACCAATGAAAGAAAATCTTTAAATTCTCACATCTAAAATTACTTTTGGAAACATCGCATCATACTGTTGTGTCCTATAGTTAGCAGGAACTACAAGTATGCATTGTCATCACTGCGCAGGCCTAATTCCACTCCATCATGGCAGTCCCTTGAAAACAAGTGCCATGGAGAACCCACTATGAATTTGAAATCCTGGAGGGATGAGAATGAGGAAGAAAATGTTGGGATTAAAAACTAGAGATTTCAATATTTTCGTTTTGGTTACTATGATGTTATGTACATAGAGATAGATGTGTACCAATTTAAGTCTCCTTCACCAAGATTCCAATCCTCTACTGTTACAATGACCATCATCTTTCCTGAAGCCATTAAGGCTCCAAAACTCTCTACTGCCATCTAAATCCACCTCGTCTACAACATGTTCCTCTTCGTCAATCCCAAAATCCTCCAAACCATCTTCAATCCCAGCATCAAACAGTTCCTCAAAACTGCCATCATCGTCATCGTCATCATCGCAATCCTCATCTTCCTCCTCTTCTTCATCTTCTTCAACATAATCGACACCCTTGACATTGTTCCTCCTGAACCTTCTCATCCTCTTCCCATCCCTAACCAGCTCCATCAACCTCTTCTTAGCCATCAACAGATCATCCTCCCCCAACAACAGCTTTCCATTTTGATCATAAGCTTCCACCAGAAACACAGAATCTCTCTGCCCCTTTACACTCACGTAGAACATATCTGGGTGCCTCACAAGCATTCCCCACAGCCTATTTGGAAGACCAAACTCCTTCCTAAAATGAGTCAGGTGATCCACCAACGTCCTTTTCTCCACAGTCATACTCAGGACCTCTCTCACAACCGCACATGCCCTTCTCTCGGCCTCCATCATGTGTGGAGGCGGAGGCGGAGGCCCCATCTCATCCACGACATACGGATTGACCTCCGGTAATTCGCCAAACTTAATCAGGTAGTCCCGATGCCGCCGCTTCAAATTGACGCCCTTCCGCAGCCGGAGCTGCTTGAATTTGGGAGGCCGGTCAATGATCCGGTTGGAGGGGGCAGCGGGGGTGGCAGGGAAGGGGAGGGCAAGGTGGGGATCCCACGACACAAGCTCCAGCGCACGGCCGTAGGAGGTGTCCACGGTCCTGAAGCGCTGGGGGAATTGGTTGCAGAGGTGGGGGCGGAAATTGGGGGGGAGGCCGAGGTCGGGGGCGAGGTGGGCGAGCTTGGAGAGTAGGAGGCGACGGTGGGAGGAGAGCATGAGGAGCTTTTGGAGCTTGGAAGCGAGGGCGGAGGAGATGTGGGATTTGAGGAGGGATTCTTGGAGAGAGAGGGAGAAAGCAGCGGGGGTGAGGCGGACGGAGAGGGGAGGGTCGTGGGGGGAGTTGGGGGAATGTGGAAGGTAGAAGAGTTGGAAGATGGCAGGGTAGCGTTGGATCATGGAGAGGATGGAGCGGCGAGGAGGGAGGGAGAGGTAGGAGCGGCATTTGGAGAGGATGGGGAGGGTGAGGTAGCGGCGGGGTTTGGAGAGGAGGAGGGTTTTGAGCTTCTGGACGAAGCGGAGCTTGTTGTGCTTCACGACGTGGCGGTCAAGGGAGGGGTTGCGGATGATTTTGGGGGAAGAAGACGTGTATTTGCAAGATATGGAGGAGATGGGGATGCGCCGGCGCCGGCGCCGGCAGGTGTTGGCTTTTGCGACGGTTGTGGGTTTGGAGGGGAGGAAGGTCGTGAGGAGAAGCGAGCTCCTGCTGCTGCCGGTGGAGGTGGTGAGGATTTGCTTTGGGGTGGGAAGAAAGGGAAGGGATGCGGCGGCGACTGCCATTTCATGTTGTGTGTGAGTCTGGACTCTCGAGCTATCTAGGTGTGGACCAGCAACTCAAAAAAAAATCTGGACTCTCGAGCTATCTAGGTTTGGATCAGCAACTCAAAAATGATAAAATTTAATTTATATATTAAATACATATACATGACTAAGTTTATAAAAAAATAAAATTTTTATTTTAAATAGATTTTTTTAGGTGAGCTAAATAAGTTATTTATTTAATTTAGGCTAACAGGATCATTTTTCTTTTAGATATACTCACAATATTTAAATTTAATTATAGATATACCTGCATATCAAAAAAATTATAAAAAATCTTATATATATAAACATTAAGTATATTATTAATTTTAAATATACTCAAAATCAAAACATTCATAAATGATCATATTGCCATTGAATGAAAATGATCTATTTCATTCATTACATTAATTCATTTTATAATTTTCAATGTCATCTGATGCAAGTGAGAGAATTAGAGATTTTGTTGAAAGAGGTTTTTTTTTTTTATTGATATTATATACACCTGTGACATCTTGATATTACAAATCAAATCCATTCACAACCCTCACAATGGAGGGACATATTACAGATACCTTCGTACTTGAGGGACTAAGTATAAATACCTCTATAACAAGAAGGACACATGCAAGGGGTTACAAAAGCCTACACCAAATGCTATCTGTGGGTTTCGAACCCACAACCTGACAGCACCCCAACCGGTGAAAGAGGTTTTGCTCATAGATATATGAATAGATTTTGATTATGGATTTGATTTTATAAGTTTATTTTTGTAATTTGGAATTAATACTAACGGCCGTCATATGAGCTGTCTGATTTTTGATATATTTGAAATTAATGATATACTTAGGAGGTCTATATAAAAGATTTTTAACTTGATAGGTATATTTGTAATTCAGAGTAAATGTTTTCACTATATTTGAAATCAATCCAAAACAAAAATCTTGTCCCGCGTTTCAACGTTGAAAGATTGGAGAGAAGGTTAAGATCTCCATGAATCCAGTATGTTATTTCTGCCATGTTCTAGGAAATACGAATCTAAGAATCTCAGGCCAAGTAGAAGGACAAGTAGAACAGAAAGTGTTAGACTATTAGTTGGGGTAATTTATATATATACCAACATAGTTTGATACTAATTGCAGATATATCCACGTAGTTTTACGAAATGCATATTACCTCCACATAGTTTCACCGAAATTGCATATTACCCCCACGCCGTTACCCGCAGTTAATGTCTGACGTTATATTTTGAAAAATGACGAAAATGCCCTCATTGGTATACGTAGTTTCATGGTGGTACTATGCAATTTTGGTACAACTATTGAGGGTGATATGCAATTCATGAAACTATGGGTGAGGGCATTTTCGTCATTTTCCAAATATAACGTCAGATATTAACGACAGGTAAGGCATGAGGGTAATATGCAATTTTGGTGAAACTATGTGGGGGTAATATGCATTTCATGAATCTACGTGGGTATATCTGCAATTAGCGTCAAACTATGTGGGTATATATGCAAATTACCCCTATTAGTTGTGAAAGCTTGAAATCACGATTTATATAATTTTAAAAAAATGAAAATGAGTTTTATCTGTTTTTCTATACGAGGTTTTTTTATTCATTTTCCTGAAACAAACCGAAAAAATATTAAGAGAGTATTCCAAGCAATACATGATTTTTAGATTGAATCTGTATTATTATTTTTAAGATAACTTTTCAAATCCCAAGACATTTTTTTCAGTTTTCAAGATAATTTTCTAATTTCTAAGACAGCT
This sequence comes from Annona cherimola, assembly GCA_030490835.1. Taxonomy (NCBI): domain Eukaryota; kingdom Viridiplantae; phylum Streptophyta; class Magnoliopsida; order Magnoliales; family Annonaceae; genus Annona; species Annona cherimola. Next base: position 72,561,579 of record CM059971.1, read on the forward strand.
TTTTCAATTTCCAATACAATATTATTCATTTCCGATACACATCCAAAATCATGTACGGAATAAAACAAGTCCTAAAGATGTAGTTCTTTTCTTCTTGTTTTCTGACATTTGTACGAAATAATAAATTGATTTTTTATCCTATCTGGTGATTTTGCTTCAATACGGTGATACCCAACTTTCCATCTTTATTTATAAAAAAAAAAAAAAAAAAAATCTCGGACATTATTTGCTTCATCGTTACTGATAAAGCTCACAAATGTGTATTTCTATTTCTATCCCGAAATAAATAAGCCTTTACGTGAAGATTGGCGATGTTGGCTCAACTTTGTGTTTGTTCACTTCAACAAACCATCATATTTATCTACTCTTTAGAATTTGGATAGACATTTGAAGAAATAGTCCCCTTTCAGTCGTTTGGCCAGCACTAACTCTTTTTCTTTTTCTTTTTATTTTTTTTTTCAAATTCCAAATATAACTGCTATTTCTACCACTAATTCCAACATCATCCACTAAGCTTGAAAACTTACATCCATATCCTTGAATTTTGGTTTCATCTGCTCTAAAGGTGCTGAATATGGAAAAGATCCCGCTAACAGTTTACATAACAGATTGGGTATGTTTGGAAGATAGCATACTTATTGAATATAAATTGAAGTTATAATACTTGTGAGTGTAATTAGAAATATAGATAAAATTAGTTGATATATTTAAAATTGATACTTTTTTTTTTTGGCACTCTCTCTAAAATGGAAATTTTGTACTCAAAAAGTATTTTTGTGCCCACATGCCAAAACTCAGATTTTGGGCTTATTTCGGGGGATCTACTTCTATGATATCTTTTCTCTATATAACTCGCTTCAATTTTAATATCTTGATAGTTGATAGAAAATTCACTCCCTTGATTATATTTAGCATCATTTATATATTTATGAAAACTCTTTCATTTTTTCAATATAATTGTATATGGACCTTAATTACGTATAAAATCAACATAATAAACTAGTTTAATACTAAATATCAATTTTTAAATAGTTTTTCCAACATTTAACCATCTAAAATATCATTACTACAAGGATAAATGATTTTTTAGAGTATTATTACATTCTAATATAAATGTAAATGGATCTAATCATTGCCATGATTTAAACACAGATAAATTTATTTTAAGCAAATCTAGCCCATGCACATACTTGATTTAGATGAAACTTAATTTCCTAACTAAACAAATAATGTTAAAAAAATGAATGGATTAAATTTTGCATTAATCATTAGCAACTTAAAAATTAGAAGGTTACGTAGAAGTGAAGCCCCATTTTCAGCAGCAAAAGCCTAACACACAAGCTATTCCAGAAAAGTTAAGAATTTTGGCTTTCCGAAGAGTCATGGTTCTGACTTTCATACCTTCACAATCTCCCAAATGGCCTTCTGATGAGTAAAATCAATACATTTACACGTATTTCAATTTTCAAATTTCAAGGCGAAAAAGCACTGAACTTTTTGCAACTCCGGGCCGGATATAGCCGGGCTCTATTTAGCCGACTTCAATTCTATGCTCCCTGCAGCACGTGCTGCATGCTCCCGAGCGTATATATTTATTTTTTTAAAAAAAAAATTTATAAACTTATTAGCCCAAATGTATTTAACGTATATATCAATTTTTATTATTTTTGGAGTATTTTAAATATTTATTTTTTATTTTTGAAAATCAGTGGCATTTTAATAATTTAAAATTACCTAAAATGCCACTGATTATCAAAAATAAAAAATAAATATCTAAAATACTCCAAAAATGGTAAAAATTTACAAAAAAAATTTCAAAAAAAAAATAAGTGCATGCTCTCGGGAGCATTGGCAGAAAAAGCTTAACGTGTAGCCCATTACAAAGAAGCCAGCAATAGCCTAATAGGAAACCTGGCTACCCGTAGGATTGTAGCTTTTACGCACAAAAAATGTCAAAAACAGGCTTTCGGAAATCAATCTAAGCATTCATATACACAATTTGAGATGAATAAGCATGGTTGTTGTGCGCAACGTGCGGCCAAACAAGTCGTTAAGTTTCAGAACGCAAAAGCCAAGAACGTGAAGTGGCCCTCAAAACTTGCAGAGGCCCTCCCTGCGTATACATAGCCTAAAATTCGGCTTGATCATTTAACAATACGACAGAAAATGTTAGTAGAGGCCGTGAAGTGAAAAATACAAGTTCTTCTCATGTAAAGAAATAGCGTGCTGCGTTACCATTATAAAGAGGAAGACGAATGTTCTCACCTGGCGTAGAGTTTTGAATGTACTTCCACTCAAGAAAAATGGAATGACACTCTCCGAAAAAAATAAAAAAGGAATGCCGCCATCTTACAAGACGTCTGCTTCAATTCCCATTATGGGATTTCACATCCCATATAAATTGCTTACTGCCTTTTCCCTTGAAAATTGAGATGTTCATGAGCAGCAATGCTCTTGTTCTACTTTAATCCTATACAACACAAAATAAAAAAGAATTATGCTTTATGTAAGGGTGTTGGACTCACTTTGCAGACCTCTACATTAAAGCCACAGTCCATCAGTGTCAGCAACCAAGCTCGTTGCTGTTCCGAGAGTCTATCCCTTGGTCCTTTAACTTCAACAAGTTTTGCCTCACCCCTGTATTCTCCAGAGAAGCGCCACAGCAATAAATCCGGCAAACCACTTGACCAGTTGCGATAATCCTCAGCCAAGTGCCGGCAAAGCGATGCTAGGCACGGACCACCAACGCACACGACTGCAGCTCGTAGATCAGATAAGCAATGCTGGTCCCAGTTTACCCCCAAGCATGCGGTTCCCTTGTGTGATTCCCATGATGCAATAATGATCTCCTCTGCCATTCCTTCATGAATCTTTTGCAGGTGACCTTCAATAAGGCTCTTTCTTGAGATGTAAAAGCTGTCAGTATCAAAATCCAGTGGTGCCAACTGCCAAATAAGGAAAAAATGAAGCTGATACCCCACAAAAAAAAAAAAAAAAAAAGAGCTGCGGACAAAATGAATGTTCAAAATTACTTTCTATGTTCTGATACTGATCTCATGGAAATATAGAACATTCTGCAAACGATATGCCAATAATCTTTATTGCTGCGAGGAATACAAAATTAGAATACAGAACCCCAAATTTGTGAAACTGAAAGGACACAATGCACTGCGATTCCACGATTTTGGCCTGGGATGGAAAGACCATTATCATATGTTATTTCTTATGCTCGTGTAGCTTGTACATGCTAGTCCTAAAGAAATTTTAACAGGAGTTTGGGTTTATGATGTTGGGAGTTTCGTTTTCCTTTTTTAATTTTCCTCCTAACAAGTAAAGCATCATAACCATTAGCAACCTTGAACAGATGGAAACCAATTAGTCAGACAAGGATAAGTTGAAGTGGGAACATTTAATTATTTTGTCCCACCAGTAACATGCTGGTATGAAAGATCACATCTATTTAAAATGAAATAAATATTATGTTCTCCCCTTCATATGGTTCATAGAATGGTTCCAGAAGATCACAATCCACCTTCTCTCAGTAGAGGATGTCATTTCCAGTTGAAGAATTTATGAGGTCTATTCTAATGCTGATTCCAATGCTTACAATTTTTTTTACCGGACTCTGAAGAGTTGTCTTCCTAGTTATCATCAGTAAGGTTTCACGATTCATTCTTCCGGTGCAAAACAAACTTTAATATCAACAGTTAATGACCTGGAGCTAAAAGAAAAGTTATAAAGTTACCGTATTCATAGAGAGATGATAGTAGTACAGAAGAAATGTCCCCAGTTCAAATGTTAACTATCTTTTTCAAATTAAAAACCTACCTCTAGAACCAGCAGATTAAGATACACATGATTAATTTGGCATCTGAAATAATTTCAAAGAAACTAAACCAAGTTCTGGTAACTTCTAATGCATCATCACACACCTTAAGCAACCAAAAGGAAAATCCATCTCATAAGCAAGAGCATAGGTATTGGAATCGATATTTTTTTTTATCCAAACCTGCCTCTTGAAAACTGAGACAAACTTCTTCTACAGACATTGAGATTCAAAATTTTCTACATTACGAACAAAACTATCATGATGTAGTAGCATTGTAGCAAAGCATTTAAACGCAAAAATGCTCCTAAAATGCATCGTTGGATATCATTCATAGAATGGAGGTGTATTTCCATAAAATGCCATAGAATACCAACCCTACAATGGAAGTGTATTATCACAGGATATCATACAACTCAATGCAGCATTATTGCAGATGGTATACAGAGTGAGTGGCCAGCTCATAACCATCACAATGGTATACTTTTAAGTGTTCAACCAAGGCAAAGGCAGAAGATGGCAGCTTGAAAAGTTTACAAACTCCTTTACCTGAAATCTGGTCAAGAATACATCTGGTATATCAGCAAAAATAATGTTCCACATAAGAAGCCCAAATATAGTCATCCAAATGCCACTCTCCGTATGGACACCTTGCCAACCACCCCCTTCCCCGGCATAATACTGCAAAGCCAGTTGCTCAACGCTACATTGGCCTTCATCATCACCATAATACCTGTTCTTCATTCCTTGTTCGCAGTTCACTGGTCTCCCCAACACATGTACCTAATTAGTAGAACCAAAATAATTGTCAGCATTAAGTGAGATCATGCAAAGTTTACCAGGCTTGGAGATGGGGAGCACTTCGGTATTACCACCAGAAGCCAGAAGGTGTACCCACCTCCTTAATCTTCAGGTTCACTGAAGCAGCAAAACTTGGAATTTTCCAGCGCCTTGGTGGCTTTCCCAAGCGTATTACCCGCCTTTGCAGTGCCATTTTTGACCCAGCACGTATCCATGGATCTTGAACCCCTTGCTCAGCTAGGGAAAGGCTCTCATTTATATGATTTATATGCTCTAAATCAACTGACAATCTCAGCGTCCAATATCCCCGTCGACTATCACATTTAAATGTCTCCAGAAGGCACTTAAGAAGCCTCACTGCTTCTGCATACCTGGAAAGCAGTGATAATTATCATGGAAACAGGGGTTTGAAAATAGGACAGGAAAAACCGAAAAAGGAATCTGAAAAATGGCTGACAGTAGGAATGAGGTGACGTGATTGAGAATAATAATTTAGAATAAAGTGAATAAATATAGGATGTGTTTGGAAAGTGATAGATTTTTTTTTATGAAAAGTCTTTGGTGTCAAAGTTCTTGAAATGTGAGAAAATTATGTAATATAGTAAAGATAATAATGAGGAGTAAAGATAACCAAATTAAAATAGATAGATTAGATGTATGAACAGTTGTGTAGAAATAATTGAAAAGTATGGCAGTTGTATAAGAAAAGGTGAAGAAATAATTAAAAAATAGGGTAGTTATGAAGAGTGAACATTTTTCTGGGTAAACAAACACCCCCATAAAATAACTAGGATTCTTAGCTAAAGAGATGGACGTTGCAGATATAATAGTTAAGAAGTATAGCTTTATCCAACCAATCTGAGAGGAGCTTTTGGAGGGAGGTTCCTCCGACTTGTATTGTAGGTTCTCTTTGTATGGACTCTTCTCATTTGGAATGATCTCTCTTTTCCCCACACCTGTTTGTCTGTCTTTCAACTGGGGATGGATGGGAGGGGGTATGGGTGAAAAACTTCAAAAAAAAAAAATTGTCAAATCACATGAAATAGTGTAGCAATGTTTGCTTTCCACCACCCTTTTGCAAGTAAACAAACGGACCTAGTAATAGTGCTATGGATAACCATAAACTAGAGAAATGAACTCTATCCACTTACTAGCATCTGGTTTTAAATATCTGTATTTACATAGTAGGCCAGGCAAAGAGTTGGAATGACAGGCTGAGTGGGTATTCATTATTGTCTTATCAATTAGGGAGCAACAATAAATATTGGGACCATGGACATGAGTAGATCTATGCAATAATTGCCATTGATTTACTTTTATATTTAACATTAAGCTTTTGGCATTTTGTTTGTGATTATGAATGAGCAGATTGGACATCTACAAGAAGAGATGCCATGAGGCGTGTCCTTCACAATGAGTATGCTATGGAAAAGTCAAAGATATAATTTTTTATCAGATTATTAACAACTCAGAAGGATCTATTCACAAGTGTTGTCTTACAAAGCACTTCATGCTTCTTGAGCTTAATTATAGTTTTGGAATAAAGTTCCATAATGACATTGAATATAGAAGCAGGTAGCCATTTTGAGTTCTACTCCAACTTCATTGAGAATTAAGACAAAATAGTTCATGATATTCCACCATAAGCCAGGACATCTAGCCAGCTGGCAGAAGTAAATGCAGGTTTAGAGGCCAAAGCAAGCAGACAAACTATATGAAGAGTTTAGAGATGTGGATGCAGATAACAACAGCTGACGAAACAACAACATAAGTTTGACAAAAACATGAACTTCATACCTGTGATGACGCTCAAAGAAAGACACCCCCAAGGTGACAACTTTTGAGTAGACCCACGAGGCAGTGAAACGTAAATGGAAGGACACTACGGATTCAGGAATTGACAAGTGACTTGCATTTTCAGTAGAAGACATACGCTCATCAGATGCCTGTATGCATCGCATCACCATTGCTAGATTATTCTCATCAAGGGACTCATCCATTATTTGTGCCACTTCAATTGCCTAGGAACAGAAGAGCAGTATGACTAGTAAGGAAAATAATAAAACAGATGCATCTTTCACTGGATGCAAGGCTACCTCTTCGTATGCGAGAAATCTGCTCCTACTCATAAATATGTGGCGTGAAATATTGCATGTATAAGCTGGATACTTGACCAGACCCAGATCCACTAATAGAAAGGATTTGAGATCCTGCTCTCCATTGAGAAAAAACAATCTCTGCAGAGATGGAGAAATGAAGTGAAAATAGAGAAGCAAAAGCAAATTTGGAAAGAAACAAATAAACTTCATTTTTCACATCAATAATAAGATAGTGTTAGAAATAAAGAAAAGTAAATGAACATAACTGCGGGAGAGGGATCCATCATAAATTTACCTCTAGGCGCCAACAGAGAATCTCTGCAGTGGAAGAAATCCTAATAAAGGTACCATACTGTTCCACAACAATGTTTGGCAGTGATGGGCTGCATACTCAATAGTTGAAAATAAAACAAGTTGTCACCAACTCATACAACTGTATGAGAAGTTCTTGTCAGAATTATAAAAGATATAAGCAAACCACTCATGTACCATTTTCCATCTTCATATGACGTAAATAACCTATCAACAAGTTCTCTCTTTCTTGCGCGGCTGATTCCTTTCTAAAACAGCAGAAAAGAAAAGAGAATAAAATGCCGAAAAAAAAATTTTGAAGACATAAATTGGATGATGAGATGCATTTATTGGGACCTCAAAGTAACCCATCAAAAATAAGGAAAAGAGTGCAGAACCAAGTAGAAGAATCTAAAATTAGATAAAATATATATATATATTAAGATGATAATTGATAATGAAAGGAGAAAACAACAGTTTGAAATGAAATTTTAAAACCACAAGATTTGCTAGATTTCAGAAACTAGCAATTGGAAATTTGGAATTTCAGCAGATGCAGCAGAAAGTATGTGAGGATGTAGGCAATAACAACTGAAAAACCTGTTGTGTATTCCTGACTCATCACACATTCTAAACCAGATTTCCAGCAAAAAAAGTTCAAAAATCAATGTTCTTAAGCAAGATAAAATGCAAATAACTAGAAAAGATAAATATTCAAACCTTTGAAAGTACAGAATTTGAAATCTCACGTAGCTCAGGAACAGTAAGTGCATCTAAAACCTCTCTGATGTCAGTTATGGGTGGTTCTTTTGTGGCTCCCAAGGAGCGAAGATAATTAATGGCTGTTATAAGAGCAAGTTATCAGTTTGCAGCATCTGAAGCATACAAGGTCAGTAATTAATCATGAACAATCGTAAACAACAAAGTTTGACAGAAGCCATAGTACCACAAAGCTGTTCAACTGCTTGTTGAGAATCTGATATCTCAGGGTAGGATATGTCATTCAGACAAAACCAAGGACCTAAATTAAGCAAAGAAAATTGATCAAAAAAGGAAAAATTCCATTATACATGGAACTCACCGGCTTCTTGAAATGTCACTCAACGAAGAAAAAAGTGAAATTATTAAAGGAAATATTTGTTAAATTTTCACATTTGGCATAGCATGATGCACCACGCCATTAAGGAAAGATGCTAATCCTTAGCAACATAAGATTAAAGGTGTGCGTAGAGCGTGTAGACCACCTGCTTGTCATGTGAGGTAAGCCTAAAATTAAATGAATGAAACTTTGGATGTATAGAGAAATTTGCTTCAAATTATCACTTTTCAAAGGTTGATGCCCATCAAGATCAGTCAAAAATCCCAATCAAGAAATTTCCATCATAGAGAGAAAAGAAGAAAAATGAAATTAACTTTCCATAGGAAGGCTTGCTAATGTAAAGCTTCAAAATAACAGAAACAATGGTCTTGAGAAAGCTTATAGTCATCTTACTCCATTTTGTTGCAAAACATCCTAGTGCAGTCACCCCCCAGAAGTGCCCTCACCAAGTGACAGTCACTGATAAATGATGAGTGATATGGATACAGAAAATGACTAGTGCGTGAAAGAAACAAAAGGAGTGCAAAATAACAATAGTGAATAACAGTAGAAAAGAAAATACAAGGAATGTAATTATTGCCCATCTAAACAAATGCAGGTCAAGTTTCTGTAAAAGACAGAAGCAGTGGCTCAATGACCATTCATGTGCCACAATTTCATAATCATCCTCTACTTGCAAAGTCAAATGCCATTCCTCATCCTATTCATTCCATACTCTTCATTTATTACTTCATTCTCGTCAAGTAAAAAAGTTCAACTAGCATTCATGAAGTTCCAATAGACTGTATATTATAAGAATAAACAGAAAAACTCAATATTAAAAATGGATGCAAAAAATCATCAAAAAAAAAAATGCATGCAAAAATGAGGATGTTTCAAACAGAAAAAATAAGAATCTAAGGATTAAGCCACCTTTTCGTGTATACAACCGAAGAAAAAGCCTCTGACCATCATCCGACAGTGAAATGAAGGAGCCTGCAATGAAAACATAGAAATCATTTAAACTGCGTTTGCATCAACCCAAATAAGCCGTAACTCCCCAGCAACTTGTCATAAATTGAACAATAAATCAAGGTCCTTATGCCTGCTGCAACTAATCCCCATTTTTTTCTTTTTAATTTCCTTTCCCCAAAAAACATTCCCAAATCAAACCAAAACTCCACTAGCTTGGTAATGGTAAAGGTTTGAAGAACAAAACTTGAAGTTTTTCAAGAGAAACCAAAACTGGAAAAACAACATCTTTGAATGCCACTAATATATTTATAGTTCAGAAAGAAAATTCCTTTCAAATTTTGAAAATCAATCTAAACTAGGAGATCATATGGGGGATTTCAGCATTGGTTCTCAAAATCAATTGATGAGAGCCAAACACAATAAACAGTAGAGCCCTCTAACAGTGTAAACCTACTACCTGAATTTATTGAATCAGTTTATCCAAAAATACAAATAAGGTAGTCATTGTACACAAAACTATTGTGTTACTGCATATCCTCAAACTGCCACAGCGGTCCATAGCTATTCAGGTCTAACTTCCTAAACCCAAAACCACTTCCTAAACTAAAAATGCAGACTTCTATCTTTCGAAACTCTCTTAAAACCTAATTTTTAAAAAGCTTGTACTGAGCTACATGGAAGAGGTCCTGATGTGTCTATAGAGACACGCTGTGAAAGGAAGTAAGATGTTTTTTTCAGAAAACTTTTTTACTTTAAAACAACTTCCAGTTTCCATTTCTCATCAAAATTTTAAGTATTTTTCTAGTAGTCTTTCATAATTGTAACCTAAATGGTTGTTTGTTATTAAGTTAAACAGAGAAATCTTTCAATCATAAAGGGGTTAAAAATCCACATGTCTCATCTCCTATTACTAACATAACATTCAAATTTTTTTTTCACATCCTAACTCTTCTTTTTTCTATTTTGAAAATTTTCATTTATCACCATTTGTAATGTTCTTACTTCTTACCCTTTGATATCTTTATAAACTCAAACTAAACGCACTCGAAATTTACATCTAATTTGAGGCTTTCGTTTGACCCCAGGGAGATATAATTAAATGGTGTAACTATGTAAAGTTGTCAGGAGGCTGATCAAGCCCTCCCTTGGATGGCTTGAACTCAACCCTTGCTTTGGTGTAAAATTAAAAAGGATAGAAGGAAGTGGAAAAGTACTTATTCAACTATATAACTAATTGCTCTCTAACGGTAGATTCCATTTGCATGATATCACAGGAAATCTTTTTTGAAGACAGAATAGATCCACCCAATTACAATGTCTCAATTTTAAACAAGCACTGTATATTTCTAGCATCGTTGCACCAAGATTAAATACCTAAAAAGGACTTCTCATCATCAGTGAAGAGATGATCGTATTGTTTCAACACCTCCAGCATCAAAATATGAAAATTCCGCTGATATTTTGTCATGCTTACAGGGAAGGCATTCTCAACTTCAACAGCACGGATGGCATTGTTCCATAAAAACTCAAACATCTGGCGATCATCAGCTTCCATTTTACAATGTGGAGTCATTTCTTCACAACTAAACTGAATAGGAATAACATCATGAGGATTTCTTGGAGGTGACATAACGGATCCCTGATAGACAAGTACATAAGTTTATATTGTAATGAGAACCTTCACAATAAGGACGAGAAAAAAAATCTGCTGTATGCTAGGATATTTCATCAATAAATCATTCAGGATATGGCAAGAACATATTATCTTATAAAACAATAAGTAAACTTCCAACTGGTAGCTAAGCTTCCTCTCCACATTTATTGTAGAAATGCAAACTGAAACCAAAAGAAGTCAATATGTTTAGCCAATTCATTGATCAGCTATTTTCTCAATCCTTAAAAATTACTTGTTCAAGAAAGACAAAACTTGTCAAGGTAAATTATTTTTATTGGCACTGAAATGGGGGCAAGAAATTAAGTAAACTATCATCAAATTCGTTAAAGATCTCACTTGGTAGAAAAAAATGCTGGAAAAGGGAGAAAGAATGAAGAAAGGTCTCCACAACATTGAGAACCACTAGCCTTAGAAAGGGAACATTTCCAAACATAATGTACAGCTGCGAAATGACCTTGCTCAACATCATATTTCATAATATCACATGCTGATGCTTTTTCTTGACAAAAAAAAGATTCTAGTCCATAAAGCTTGGCCAATCTAATAGCCTTCCCCATACATTACAAATTGGCACCAGTTTGCAGTTCCACTTTCACCAAAAACCAATACAAACCATTTGAACTGTAGTCAGATTGCCAAACTGGTTTGATCAATTCACAGTTTTGAAAAAGGAAAAAATTACTAGATGCACTTGAAATAGGAAGAAACCAACAATATGGATATAGAATGGAAGGCAGGGCATGCAGGAAGAAAGGTTTTTATTATGATTTTTTCAAAGGAAAAAGAAACTGTTTTCCCATGTGAAGTGGCTAATAGTGTAAACTCTAAAGGTGGCCTCCACTGCACTGGTTATGAGAGAGATTTCTTTATATGTAGAAGAAAAGGAGGGAAAAAACGGAGTCATTTTCTCACCAGGCACAAAGAAGAAATGAAAGAAATAGAGATAAAGGATGGACACTCAAAACAAGAGGAAGCGTTTGTCTTGGTAATTTTGTAACATGATGACAATGTATATGCTTATGGTCTACGTATAATCCACTTCACACGAAATGAAAAACCCAATCAGTTCAAACAAACAGGAAAATGTTTAAACTGAACTACTCAATTGGCTGGCTGACCAGTTTGATTTTGATGACATTGGTTTCTACTCAATGGGCTGGCTGACCAGTTCAATTTTGATGACATTGGTTTAATGCATACAACCATGCCAAATAATCATTCTCCCATGAAGCACAGCCAGCATAACAGTCTTCCCAAATGTTATTAAAACCGGATCAAACCAGCCGGTTCGACTGGGAACCAGTTGTTTTACCAGTTCAATTATGGCTGGTCTGATCAGAAAACCGGATGAAATGTGTGAACTGTGGTTCAACTGGGATAACTGTTTTAATCAGTCAAGGCTCCCACACCGTTATGAATAAAAATCAATGATGCACGCCATTGGAATAGAAATTGACAACAACAAAGTGAGCTTTTATGTAAAAAGTGGAACGCTCATTTATTAATTGCATTAAAGTGAGATGTGCATGTATTGGTTGCATTAAAGTGACATACAGGCAAAAGTGACACTGAGAAAATAGTTTCAAAGCTAACTTCATTATACAAACATGATTATTTATGATTAAAATAATGTAATATAACATAATTTAAACATTTAGTTTATTATTTTTATTTTATATATTATAATACAAAGATGCTTCTATGAAACCCTTCTTTTATGGAACGCTCTCCATTTTAACATTTAGATGGTGGATGGAAAATTCATTCCATCTATTATATTTAGCGTCATTTATATTATGCCGACTGATCTTTTACGGCCGGACGCACCAAAAACCTATTTTTTTATTTTTTTTTCATGGGTAAGTAAATTCAGGTGTATTAAATATATAAACCAAGTTTTACCATTTTTGGATGTTTTTAAGTATTTTTTTTTTTAGCTTTTTAAACACAATAGCATTTCTGTAATTTTCTGAAGCTCAAAAAATTACAGAAATGCCACTTTGTTTGGAAATCCAAAAAAAATACTTAAAAACATCCAAAAATGGTAAATTTTGGTTTATAGATTTAATACACCTAGATTTACTTACCCATTAAAAAAATGAAAAAAAATAAAAAAATACATTTTCAGGCCGGACGCACAGAAGAGGCCGTGCATCAGGCCTGAAAAGATCAGGGCTCTTATATTATCATAGAAATCCTTTCGTTTATCTGGTATCATTGTATACAGGCCTCATCTACAAATGTATAAAATCAACATAATAAAATGATTTAATGCTAAATATCGATTTTAAATAGTATTTCAACATCTAAACCATCTAAAATATTACTAATGTGTGGATAATTAATTCTATAAAATATTACTACATTCTAATACATATGTATTTTTCCTAATTTACACATGAATATACTTATTTTTGAGTAAATGTGGCCTATGCACACATTGGATTTGGATGAAACTTGACATTCTAGCTAAACAAGTAATATTAAATACAATGAATGGATGAGATTTCGCATCCATCATCAACATTTTAAAAATGAAGAGGGTTTCATGAAATCACTTCTATGAAACTCAGTTCATAGAAGCATTCCCCATTATAATATATTTGGCTTTGATGAGTTCAAAAGAGTAAATTGTATATTTTTATTTTTTATATTGTATTTATTTTCTTTAAATTTTACAATCCTAATTATCATTTAGTCTTTATTTTCACTTTCCTATTTTATGTTTATTTTCCCTACACTTTAAATTACATATATTAAGTATGATATTTAATTTTAAAATTTTAATCTTTTAATATTTATATACAATTAAATATTATATTATATTCATGTTACAATTCAAACCAGTTTAATTAAAGATTGATTTGAACCAAACTAGTTCAAACACCGATTTAGTTCTAATAACATTGATTTTCCCATAGAACCACCTATAAACTACCCAGCTATCCGAGATGATGATAGATATGTCTAGTGATTGAAACCTACCATGCTTGCAACCGTTTGGGGAAAGTTTTTCACCAATTGGATTTTTCATACCTTGAATTGCAAGCAGTATTTGTCAATTAGAGGAGCAAGGTATTTCGCCAACTCACGAGGAAGAAACCCAAGCATTTGTCCACTCACAGAATCTGTAAGCAGTACCTGATTCCAGAGTAAGCTGGTGTATTTTAGATGAATATTCCAATATGACAACAGAAGCAGATGAAATTAGCAAGAGTTAAATTTTGCAGCTGAACCTTTATTGCATTTGGGTCCTTGAGGTTATCAGGCTCCCTTGAAAGAAAGATACTATCACCTTGTGCTATGTCAACTGCTCCATGAAACTTGCAGCCAACCACATGAGTTTGTAGAGTTTTCATAATTATTCCAGCTTCAATACCAGACATATTAAAAGTAGGCAACTTAGCCTCAAGCAACAGCTTGGGAGTGACTGCATTCACCTCCTCACAGTTTGTAACAAATTCCCTGTTTATATTTTTATTTGAATCCACACTACAGGATTCTGGGTTTGGAAACCAAAATGAGACAGACTCTGAAAGACATTCATTTGTTTCCTTCCTTTCATCAAAAGCCACCATGGATGGCATGGCAATAGCTATATGTCCAAGACTGTTATCAGATTTCCCCTCCTTCCCATCATCTTCTATAGCATCTGGTCCACTGAGGGAGTTGCCTTTTGGTCTTGAAGAGAAGCTGAAATGTAGAAGGGTGCGTTGGCTCAATTTCCGCTTCTTTCCTCTACTTAGGCATGCATCTGAAGTATCAGGTTGAAATATTAGCATCTATTATATACATTCTGGAAGAGAATCAAAGCGTCTTCAAACAAAGATTCTCAAATACTTTGGTCCATCATATTACAGGATCTGTCTAAGACTCTAACATTAAAGATAGAGACCAACAAGAGGTGTTCTCCAAATGACCAGCTTCAATATTTAATGAAGAGCTCAAGAAAAGCAAATCCAGGACCATAATGATGTTGCATCATGCCATCATCATAGTGATAAGGTGCTTGAGAAAAGAAAATCTGGGACCATAATGATTTAGAATCAAGCCAATCATAGTGATAAGGTGCTTGCATGGAAGCTCACATAGATAGAAAGAGCATTTATTAGTCTTAAAATCAATCATGTATATGTGAATTGCCTTAATTTTGAGTTCTATACTTCTTTTAGTAATGTGCATTATTCTTGGCATGTGTTATTTTTAAGGCCCAGTAAGTATTAAATAGCCTAATTTTATTGATTATTAGATTAGTATTTAAGTGAGCCTAATATTTGCATAAATTGAACATTGTTTTGGAAACTTCCAAATCACATAATTTAGACCTACTCATATTATATATTTTATCATGTATCCTCTTTATATTTTTTTAGAACAAATCCTCTTGATATTTTAGTTTCAAAGCATTGAGTTAAGTACAGCATATCTCAAAAAATAGCTCAATTGGGTTAGTACTCAAACAAACCTAAGATTACAAAAATCCGATGTTGTTTTCGAAACTAACAGAGGATTGGAAAATGTTAAAAATTTACATGAATACTATTTTCATTTCAATTTTTTTTAAAATTTTGTTATAAAAAAGATTTGACTCATTCATTTGGCAAACAAGTTAACTTGGAAAAATATTACAGATGATATAAGTGCTATTTTTGTTTTGGATTTTTCTAAAAATTTGTTACAAACAGATTGCATCAGTACATGGCGAATATAGTTTCTAAATTTAAAACAGAAAAAAGGATTAATTTCTATGATTTTTTCTCTGTTGTAATTCTAATCAACTGAGATCTATTTTTTTATAACAAAAGCCCCAATTGCCAAGATGTTCTGATCAACTATAGTGTTTGCGTTCAAGGCAATAAAGCATTACTCAACTTTGAGATTGTTTGCATAAATGATGTGCCTGTCTATCACAGTTGCACACATACTTTTGACAACTGGTATGGTAGATCCAGCTCAGGTTACTTGTGAAAGTAGTAACCTAGGCAAATGCCAATGGTATCACATACAGTGCTAAAATTGCACAATTATAGCAACAAGAAGAAAGATATACCTAAGTGAGTATTCAAAGTGTAATCTTCACCACGCACAACGCTTCCACAAACAGGACAGGTGACCCACTCTAACTTGTGATCTTCTTGCCCTTGTTGCCGCTGCTCCTTGCTGATTCCACTTTCTTTATTGGACGAAAATTCTTTCTCAAGTGCAAAAGAGGAATAACTATCATTCTCTTCTTCTTTGAAAATAAGTGGAGAGCAGCTCTGAAGAAGTGGAGTAATTGTCAAAAAAATAGCCAATATATTTTAACATGCAAACATATTCGATATGCAAAATCAGCAGGAAATTTGTTGCTACCGGCATCTAAACTAGCATTATGACTTGCATGTTAATAGATTTCTGTCTGTCGCGTGTAAATACTCCCCTGTTAATAAAAGAAAATCCTGATTAATAAAGGGATGAGAAATTCCCCACTTGGCAGAATAGAAAAGGATGAGATATTATACAAGCAGCGTGTAAATACTCCCCTGTTAATAAAAGAAAATCCTGATTAATAAAAGGATGAGAAATTCCCCACTTGGCAGAATAGAAAAGGATGAGATATTATACAAGCAGCAAGGATGATAATAACTTCCACAGAGAATACAGCACGAGGCCATGAATGCCGCCGCAAGGATGATAATAACTTCCTTGAGGGCAAAGATGATTTCCAACAGGGGCATATCAGGAGAATTTCCTACTAAATCGCATCTACAAAAAAATCTCTAACAATTATTTCCTTCATTTCCTTTAGATGTCTGTTACCTGTTTGTTGCCGAACATATAAGTTCCTTGTAAAAAGCACTACAAATTCATTTTTCACGGAAAGAGACAGACGCATTCCATCTCCCTCATCGCATAGCGTTCACAACTTTCAACTCGCAGTACTCTGTCCTAATTCTTGCGCACTTTTTGCAACAAATACGAGCTAAGTTGTTCGACATTCAACCACCAGGAGTCTCGTCAAACAGCAAGAACGGCGTGTGATAAGCATTATCTATGGCGGATCCATGACGTTGTGCGATAAAAATTTAGAGAGAGAGAGAGGTTATACCTTGGATTGATCAAATCCGAAAAGGGAAGAAGTTTTGGCGGAGAGAGTCCTCTTCCGTTTGCCAATCAGTCTCATCAAGCTTTCCTTTCCCGTCAGCATTTTTTTCTCTTTTCACTTCTCTGCTCGGAAATCCTTCATTTCTTTCCTTTTGCATTCCTCTCGATGCTTCCCGCCCTCCATTCTGCATTTTTCAGCGCCCGCCATTTCTCGCGGTCATCTGGCAGACTGCAGATGAAGCTCGGGCTTCCGCGCGCAAATCGTATAATCCGGCCCATCGATTCACCTGATCGGTCCATTTGATATTACTGGAAAGCGACGAAAATAATGCGTGACATCAGCTCAGCACTAATTTGAATGCTCGCGTCTTTGAGAAGTTGTTATCCGGTCATGACTCATGAATTGGAATTTCATATTTCTCAATCAAAAAATATCATCTTAATTTTCTTGTTTCCCATACAATTATTTTTTATTCTCAATAAACAATAATACTTTTTTTTTCGTATTTTACATCTCGCTTCTCATTCTATAGTGTTTAAATGTGAGAAAATGAGGGGGAAGTTCAAAAAATGACAGAACGATGTAATCACATAAAATTAATAATTAGAAGAAAAGAAAATATTTAGGATGTTTATATAAAAATGTAGTGAAAAAATTGTTGAAATATATAAATAATGATAATAAGATAGATTAACGTAAACATAAAATCATAATGAAAAGTGTGTGAAAAATACTTTTAAAAAATTATCGTTTTGCATGTTACCAAACGTGTAAGGAATCCCGGGCATTTCTCAAGTCAAACCAGGTGCAACATGCAGCTGCTTGAATTTCACTTTTTGTTGTTTGTTTAAAAATCTAAATTATTCTTCATATTTTTCCCATAAATATTTGTATAATGTGAAAATTTATTTTAATTAGATTTATATATTTCACCACAATTACAAATGCATGAGATTTTTTATAAATATTTTTAACATTGCAGATTATGAAAGCTTTCAAAAAGTTGATTTTTACAGTTTTAAGTAAGGTTTTGAAAAGCCACTAGGGCACGACGGAAGGTTTCCCTTTGATAATGAATATGGTTGGAAAGTAAACTTTCTCATCTCTTCTCACGTACTTAAAAAAAAAAAGGCTGGACTTTTTCTAAATATACGCACTGCGTTTAATCTTAATTTTAAATATACTTTCTTAAAATCTTAAATATATCCATTGTGTTTGCAATTATTTCTAAAAACACTCAAACCTTGAGTCAACGTCGTTAATTGATATATGAAATTACTAATATGCTCATCAATTTTTTAATAATTTGGACATAATTGAAAAATTAATGTCATAACTCACCAATCTCCTAATTACATTTGAGCTCTAAATTTGGAGAGTTATAATTTTATTTTTTTTCTATTTTTATTTCATCTTTTATTAGTTTATAATAGGTGTATTTTCATCATTTATAAAAATTTAACTAGCAATTTTTAATACGATAGATATTTTTAGAATTAACTGCAAGCACAATGAGTATATCTAATATTTTAAAAACATAGTGAATATATTTAGAATTAAGGTCGAACGCAGTAAGTACATTTAGAAAAAACCACAAAAAATTTAGCATTTACTATTTAATTACTTTAGTTTTTCATTTATATCAATATATTCAATCATTTCTTGCACTGTTGATTTTTTTTTTACTTTTATTATTATATTACGTCATTCTCACATGTTCTACATATATTCTCTTTCAGAAGCGTCGTGGTAAGTAGGGGTGAGGCGGGTCGACCCGTGACCCGGCTTTGACCCGACCCGTTTTTGGCCGGGTAAAACTAAAATTTTTCGACCCCGTATAGGGATGGGTCATACATTTTGACCCGAATTCAGTAATAGGGTCGGGGTGGATCGACTATGTCCTGACCCGAAGTGTCTAACCCGCCCCGCATATATAAATTTATTAAAAATTATAAGCCTATATTTAAATATTATTTTTTTTTCTTTCAAATTTCTCATTTTGTTATAATCAACTCTATCAACAATAGAAGAATCAATTTATTCAAAAAGCAATATAAGAATTAATAAAAAAAATTTATACATTTATAACCCTTATGTGTAATTGTATATTAACCTATTTTAATAAATGTATACTATATTTTCAAATATTTTGTTTTCTTAATTATGTGTTTTTTAATAATTAGTAAAATATTAAAACATATAATATTTAAATTTAGTATAGATGTATACTTATGTTTGATAGGTATATAAATTTTGAAACTTATCTTATTTGACCCGTATTTTTGACTCGACCCGTTATCCCAAAATCGGTCCGATATCAACCCGAATTTTATCCCGAGACTTAGTAGAAAAAAGTAATGGTCAAACCGATCTTGTCCTGGCCCGGTATAAAAGTAATGGACAAATAAAATTTTTGAAAAATAAGGTCACGGCAAACCTTAACCCCTCCAGCGACCTCTAGTGGTAAGTCAAACTACTCGCAATAAGTACGCCTGGCTTCGACTCCCGCTGGCAGCATGCGGGTTAATATTCTCTTGGTGTGGGTAAAATAAGTGCGTCCGGTCTAGGTGCGGGTTCTACACAATTTCCCCCAGTCCCTTCATGATTTAACAGTTGTAAATTTACTTGATTTGTAATAGCTATTGTTACATTGTATAAATACAAATCAAAAAAATTCCTGCCTTGTCACGAAGGAGATTAAACACTGCGTGCACAGTCAAAGCACAACAGTGCCTGGTTCACATGCGCCCACCCAAGCATTTGGCGTGAGTTTCAAGGCTCTGGGGACGAAAGCAGCAGCTAGCATCAAATACTCCAAGCCAAACACTGTTGCATGCACTGCCCCAATCCGCTTCCGTCCCTTGTCATAATGTCACCTAGGCACGTTTAGCAAAGGCCAAAGGGGCATGGAAAACGTGTGTGGAAAAACGAAGGTACATCAATTTTAAAGTATTTTATTAATTATTTAATCATTATATTTTTTTATTTTTATTTCTATATTCTAATTATTTTTTATTAATTACTTTTTGACAAACCTATTTATTCCAATTTTATCTGTATCACTTTATATTAATCACACAATTTTCAAAATATTCTATTTTTTATTTCCACAAAATACCACATTTCCCACCACTTTCGCTTTTACAAACGTAACACTAAGTTACTGAATAGGGTTTTTTTTTTTGAAAATTACGTTACTAAATAGTTAATTGTATGTTACAGACGGTCGGAAACAGGTTGGGCCGTTGGTTGCACGTGTTTTACGGTCTAACCGCAGTCCAGCCCATATATTTTTTAAAAAATTTGCGCGCTCTTCTTCCACGTCCTCTTCCGTCTCTTCAGCTAATACATGACTACATGAGCAGCATGTTGGGCGAGCTACGGTCAAACTACATGAAGCATTTCATACATAATTCTCTTTAATTTATGTTTTTTATTGCAGATGATTCAAAAGTAAAGATCAACTTGCAAACATCCTCACAAAAGCTCTACTAAGGAGCAATTTTGAGCAGATATCAAAGAAAATGGGTATTATTAATATTTATTTCCCAACTTGAGAGTTAGTGTTGACAGCAAGTTGGTAAGGTTGATGAGTAGCCCATCCTACGAATAATTGTAAAATATGGCTACCTAGCCTGAATAAATGCCTTATAACTTATTATAAATGGTGGAAGTAAGGTAACTTATTTGGATGATTAATCGAACCACGTACATCTTTGACTCGTGTCTCTGTGTCAAAATTGAGGCTCCATTAAATGGTGAAAGCCTACATTCGAGAGTTGTCTCATGCACTAATACAACAAATGACATTTATGTTTCAACTAACCTTGTGCTTCCTCAACCAATTGACTACAAAACGCTTCTGACGAGTTATGTTTGGCTGAGTCAGTCAGTATGTATGTCTATGGGTAGCTTTCATACCAAGAGAGATGCATACCTCTATTCAATAATTACTCGATTCTGTTAGGAACCACCACTTAAAACTTAAAAGGCAAGAGAGATTTGTTTTCACGGCAGACTCATTGCAATTCACTGACTCAAAACGGTCAAGAGTAAGTGTGTTTTGTAGTTTGACTGAAATGTCATCATTTGAATTGTAGACTGTGTTTGTGAAGTTGTAAAACTTCTGGATAAAAAGCTTTTGATGTAAAAAATTTTGAATTAGGATAATATGATATGATAGAGGTAATAATGATGAGTAAAGAGAATAATATTAAAATAGAAAGGTTAATTGTATAGACAGTTGTGTAAAAATAATTGAAATGTAATATAATTGTGCAGGAATACGTCAAAAAATAATTAAAAAATAAAATAATTATGAAGAGTAAAAAATTTTAGATTGAAAAGTTTTGGTGTAAAACAAAAATGCCCTTACATTAATGCTAGGTAGCTGGCTATGAATTTATTTGTTTGTTTTAGTTGGAAAATTTGCCATGTCCGGGACTTGATCGATTACAATGTCTATAAATCTATAGTCGACTAAGAGACATGAAGAATTCTTCCCTTTTGAAGGTTGGACATCCTCGTAAAAGGTTACTGAATCATGGGAATTTGGCAGCATGGTCTTCTAGTGTATTTATTATGATATGGCATCAATGTTAGGCGTTTTTTTTGGTTGTTGTAAAGGAAATTCTTAGGTAATTGGGCATTTCTTTCTTTCTTTCTTTTAACCCACCCTTTTAAGAATGAAGGATTTAAGAGCATATTCCCATCACCTTGACCTCTTTTCCATCATCGGCCTATCGGCGTCCGATTGGTGCTAGGCTTTCCGGCAGAGAGACGAGGGAAATGAGAGAGAGAGAACCTGCACAAGAAATTTGAAAATCTTAACGTGAGAGTGTTGATTTCAACTATTTGTCGCGCATGAGATTTGAAAATTTCAAATGAGAGGGAGCTCTCCAATGCAGCTGCTTTTGTTTTTTTCCTCATAAGAAGTTCCTTGTCCTGTGCAAGGACCTGCATAAAATGTCAGGCTTTTATTCCATCAAACGGTGTGCGCGGTGCGCCTCTCCTATTGCATTGAACGATCGCTACATACCAGATGGAGGAGACGAAGCATCCGGGCACTTAGCCCGGACACACATGATCACAACTCAAAGTTAACCTTATTAATTACCCAACTATTCTACTTTTTTCCATTTTTACTCCAGTATTCTAATTATTTTCTCATCTTTTTCCATACAACTATCCTATATATTTATATTTTATTCTTACTTTACTATTACATTCATTCTATTCCCACCATTTACATCTTACCAAACAGTCCCCGACAGCTTTCTCGAAACAGGAGTAACGTGACAGGATGAAGGCATGCAGAACTGGACGAGGAAATGACAGGATCAACATGGACGTCTAGGAGAAATGACACACTCGGAAATTGGTATTGGCCTCCGAAGCAAGATTTCACAAAAGTCGCAATACAAAGTGCTCTTATAACAAAGATGCTACGATATTTCATAGTTGTCAAAATCTAGCTTACAAAACATATCGAGGATGGAGTGATAGAGAAACTTCCATGGACAGCTATAGAGAGCATTCAAACAGATAACTCCGACCGTGAGACCAGAATGCCATCAGTGTCTGCATAAAGCCATTCACCATCGCAAATACGTGTACCGGCAATGTGGACGGGCACTTGCTTCTCCCCATTGCCTTTCTTATTGGCTTTCATCGGGTGGGATGCAAGTGCTCGCACTCCAATATCACAGCCATTGATCTCATCAACATCCCGAATGCAACCATTAACCACAATGCCAGCCCAACCGTTGTTCTGAGCTTGTTGAACAGGATTGCCCCCCAATATGGCACAGCGCATACTACCGCCACCATCGACAACCAAAACTCGCCCATTTCCTTTCTCCTCAAGGAATTCTCTCACCAAAACATTGTCTTCAAAGACCTTTAGAGTAACCACTGGACCAGAAAATACTTGCCGCCGCCCATAGATTTGAAAAATAGGATGCAGTGCACGAAGGTCACCACTAGCAATGAGGTGCGAGTTGGCATCACATACTTCAGCAGTCGCCAAAGCAGCCATGGTTGTTTCTAGCCCCTGCTCAATAACATCAACAAAAAAATGTGCTTAAATTAGTTGGAGCCTGTAATTGGTTTTCTTGATTTGTTCCAATCCTGTTAACATCAGCAAAAGGAAATTTAAATTGGCGTCACCAATAATCTGATTTGTATATGCAAAACAGTAAACATGTTCATGGATGACCAACAGGAAGGCTGTTAACAAGCTACAAAAGCTGAACTAAATTCGATGCAAGTGAAATGACATATTGCAAAATGGCAACTGACACCACATGGAATAAAGAAAGAAAGATGATGTCTTATGAAAGCCTCAGAAACAGTAGTGATGAAATCAAAATGAATCTTTTAGCACCACTTAAACAAAATGGACCCGGATTAGGACAGTGTGCCCACTGTCCCGAGGGAACAGTCGCTGGTTCTGTGGCTATATATGGGGTGCTGCAAAATACACAAGGGGTGAGGGGAAGGAGTGGAGTGCTTGGCAGCAGTGGAGTGGGGCCAACATCCCCCCTTGGAACATTCCCTTGTTCTAATCCGAGTTCAAACAAAATGTATGTGCACTGCATAGGCAATTCTAATCTACATGAACGTCAAAATAAAAGAGCATCCCTAAGTTGCCAGTGGGAGAGATTTATGAGTCTGCAGCACAGAAAGCAGAAATATGCAAGCACATGTGAAGAATACATAATACGAGAGTGCTTCTATGAAACCTTTCTTCTACATAATCCATTCTATTTTTAACATCTAGATGGTTGATGAAAAATTCACTCAATCTATTGTATTTAGCATCATTTATATTATCATTGAAACTTTTTTATTTGTCTATTACCACTGTATATGGGCCCCATCTATAAATGTGTAAAATCAATGTAATAAAATATTTTAATATTAAATATCAATTTTTAAGTAGTATTTTCAACATCTAAACCATCTAAAATATCACAAGTACATGGCTAAATGATTCTGAAAAGTATTGCTGCATTCTAATATGTGTGTGAATGGATCTTAGCATTTTTTTTTTAATTTATACATGAATATACCTATTTTTGAGCAAATGTAACCTACGCACATATTGGATTTGAATGAAACTTGGTCTCCTAATCAAACAAATGATGTTAATTATAATGAATGGATTAGATTTTCCATCAAACATCAACATCTTAAAAATTGAGGGGGTTACATGAAACCGCTTCTATGTAACCGGTTATATAAAAGCGGGCTCGTACATAATATATTTGCAAGCCATAGCTCCAATCACAATTAACTGGTCCATAACATCCACAAACCAGCATGTGATGTTTTACACAAAAAGCATTGTGATCTTGTTTATCTACAATCAGCTTAGATGCCAGCAATGTAATTCCACCTATCATCTCGCCTATGCCCTCCTGTTTTCTTCTTGATGTCATTTTGAATTTGGAACTTGTTTCAATGCAATGATACCACAACATGTTTTAATTTGCTCAACACAAACACAAGCAAGCTAGTTGGTTTATAACGTGTCACGTACAAATGAAAGAGAATTTACTGGGCTCCACTTTTACGTAACCAAGTTCCATAGAAGCGATTCCATGTAAACCCCTTCATTTTTAATATGTAAATGATTGATGCAAAATCCAATTCATTCAGTGCTTTTAGCATCGTTAGTTTAGCAAAGAACCAAGTTCCATCCAAATTAAATATGTGCATGGGCCTAATACTTTATAGAATCATTTATCCACATAATAATGATATCTTAGATGGTTTAAATGTTGAAAATACTACTTTAAAATTGATATTTAGCATTAAACCATTTTATTTACATTGATTTGTACATATTTAGATGAAGCCCATGCATAGTGATACTACACATATGAAAGGATTTCTATAATAATATAAATGATACCAAATACAATAGATAGAGGTTATAAAAAAAATACAATAGATGGAGTTATCATCACGACATTAAAAATGAAAAAGGTTACATACAAAAAGGGTTTCATAGAAGCAAAGCCCAAATTTATTTACTTTACATTTGTTCACTTATTTATTTACTCTAAAAAGAGTGCTTCAAATAGAAGAAAGCAAAAAACCACATGTTTAAGTGCTTTCATGATACCATCAAATATGGAAATCTTCCATAAGATATTACTATTTGGCTTGATGTACAATTTTACAGCGGTTCTGGAATTAATCAGCTTATGGTCAGGATAACTACTGCACTAAAAATGCAGACACCATGCAAAAAACAAAAAAATTGATGATAATAATGTTGTTAGTCTTATTGTCAATTAAATAAGGAATTCAATAAACTTGCACATGCATACATATACAATATAAACATATTCAATGATTCCATTCGTTGACAAAGAGATTTGACAATTCAACATAGCTGCCAGTTTCATTCCTTGACAAAGAAATTTGACAACTCATGAGTTAATATAGATTTTCAGATGATATCTTCTCAATGCTCGACCATTAATATTAAATGAACTTCTCAACCAACAAACTGGGTTCCATCAAAAGCTCAAAAGTGATTTTCATTCTTGAAAAACTTCTATTTAGTAGGACATTATTGAATAATCTATCAACTGCATTTTGAGCCTTTTGGAGTTTTTTTCTCAAGATAAATCCATATGCATAGTTCATTTTGAACTATAAACCAGACACCCAAAAGATTATAATAATTTGCTTTTTTTTTTTTTTTTTCATCTTTCCAACCAACAGAAATTTCCTGTAGAACCTGTCTAGCTGTAATTTACTGACAATGTAACAAGTTTTCTTTTAAAAAAAAAATTCACATATTATTTGGCTTCAATTTCTAAACCAGAATCCTCACAATGACTTCTGCAAATAAGAATCTTATTTTTCAGTATTTTCCAGCATTCCTCAATTTTATATTTCTAGCAGCTTATCACAAACTACAAGCAACCTGATAAAATTGTACAAATGCTTCTTGAGGCTTTTGAGTTTCAACACTTCAGCTAGCGATGAAATATTCACCCTCAGAAAATTCAATAATGGGAAAATGCAATCTTCTGCTGCAACATCAAATCCAACGAAACCAGATTGGATTTGTAAACAAATACAACAGCCTGGAGTTGACAAGACACTTTATGCTTCAATTTGTAAATTCCTCATCGTTATGTCTAAAATTCTTTTGGAGACCATCATTCTGGGGTCACCCTCCATGGAACAAGTCGGATATATAGATCCAATTCTACATGTCATGATTACTTGGCTATCTAGCACTGCAGTTAATAAAACATTAATACAGAGTAGTGCAAGAGAAGAAATATTTAATTTTTACAAGCTACATGTTAATCTGGTCAGAACGATAACAAACAAAAGGGAATGAGAAGTTAAGATTGTTTATTGCCTTCAACCTTCTGGAATGGTCTTTTAGATAAATAGCAAATAATCTTGGTTTCGACCCATTGGCAAGTGCCTAGTGATGGTAAGAAATGGACGTCAGAATTATGGTGCTAATAAGACATCCCTGGATAATTATCACTCCTTCCCTTCTTTGCTTCTTAACAGTATTCCACTATAAAATGAGCAAAGCCGAACATAATAGCTGAATTGTACGGGAGGTGATTCGGAAGCACAAAATGCAATCCGCATTCTCCATAGCTTTTGCTCCTGCCTCCTCCCCATTCAAAGAATTGTGTAGGGGTTCTGATCTAATGCAAAAACCTTTTTTTTAAATCTAAACCATTTATGACCTTTATTAATGGGTGTTTATTTATGATGTTAAAAATTACTTTGACAGGGAACTTATATATTTGACAAAATTAACATTTTTCGGGAGTGAATATAAAACTACTAAAATTAAAAATAAACATATACTATAAAACAGTTCTTTTGATAAATAATCTAAAATAGATTTTAATCTATGTATTTTTTGCATCGTAAACAAATACATGTGGATGAATGTTATGAATGGGTTTATAACTTTTTTATTCAAAAAAATTTGAAATAAAAACAAAAGGGGTTCATGGAACCAATGGCTGCATTATATTATAACCAGATGTGTAAACTATAAAATGTGTATGCCCCAAAAAATTCATTCCTTTTGTCAAGTCCAGAGATACTAAAGGAGACCGATAGTGAGGAAAGAATTCATAAAGATGGTTAATATGTATGATAAGAAGGGTATCAAAAAGAAATATTTGGCTCCGCATCTGAAATTCTAAACTAAAAAATCCAGGAAAAAGAAGAAGTTCCAGCATCGTTAAATGGAAAGATGAGTCATCTCCAACTCCTAAAGAAGGAGAAATGAAGAATTCCACCATTGACCATCATCAGGAAAAAAATTCGCTACTCTTCAGGCTTTATTGCCCAACTAAATACAGAAGGAAGCCAGACTTAATTCAAACGTGCATATCCTGTCCAAAACATACCCAAAACTGATGCCTTGTAGATTCATGGCTACATCTCGCGGCTGGAAAAAACATGCAACAATCTAATATCAATCAGAATTACCATGTGCAACAGATAAGATCTTAACTTGGGCAGCCTCCACAACAACAAGAATCAGCTAATCCTAGAGGCACATATACCCTATTGGGCCGTCAAAATAAGATACCCTGTAACTCCAGCTTACTGAAATACAGAGCCAGCAGTATTCCTAAACGCAAAAGATATAAAATAATAATAATTTGTCACCACAGAAAAACAGATCAAGAGACAAAATATACACGCAGTTTGTGAAATGCCAAAAGAAATAAAGAAAGAAATAAAATCCAACCAAGGTCACCCCTTAAACATCAATCGATTCCAGCAGTTCGTCTACTCAGCCTCAGGCCGACAGCGCGAAAAAGAAACATTTCATTCACTAAAGACCCACGTTTTGATCCAAACCGTTATTCTATGACCATCGCCATGACAGTGCAAGAGATCTGACTCTTAACTCATTAAAGCATGCGATTCATCGACTGGAAAAGCATGAACTTGAATTCAATGGAGCGGGTGAAGCGAGTCGAGAAATCAGAGCGGAAAAGATTTCTGTGAGCTGCGATCGGGGAAGAAGAAAAGGGAAGGAATTTACCTCCGATTAGCAGAAAACTGAAAACGGCTTCCGATCAGGCCAACGGTCTAAGACGCGAAAGTCTGGAAAGCAAAGCCAGCGAATCTGGTTTCCGGCTGCTTCATAGTTCATACGACGCAACTTCAAGCGCCCGGCGTAGGCGCGTGCCACCTGCAACCAATGGATGGGTGCTATCGTCCGCACCGCAGCCCCAGTTGTTTTAACTTCTAAAGGCTCGCTAGATGGCAAGCACGTGCGGGAAGTTGCTCAGTACCACTTCCCACGTGCATCAATCATACGAAAATGTAGATTCTCCAGGGCTTTATGGGAACTATCTCATATAATTAGATGTTTTTCCAATCAGTCATATAATCCAAGTGGATCCTCTTTTTATTTGCAGCATAAATGGTCTCGCTTTTATAAAACCCAGTTATAATGAATTATCCTCCTCTATCTATCTTGGCAATGTTGATAATAATATAAAATTAACTCGACATTTAGAATCATTTGCTAGTGTGGAAACTAAGTTTTATTCAAATTAAATATGTGAATGTTCTTGTTTAAAAAAATTAAAAATAATATTGCTACATAATACGAACGGTTGATTTTTATTCTATCGTCAAAATAGATCCATTCATGGTATCAAACCAAAAACTTGGGTATAAGCTGGTTGTACTAGAGTAAGACAACATAGACTAACATAAATTTTAATAAATTTCTTGTATTGGCATCTCAGTAAAAAAAAGTAATTGTAAATTATTTGGAAAACAATTGACGCTATAACTAATTAAGATTTTATTTTCTGAAATTAAAATTGCCTAATTTATATATTAATTTTAAAATTGAGTTTTTATTGTGTAAAATGTCTAAAAACCATTATTCCTATATTACTATTTAGATAAACAATTTTATAAAGTATTGCTATAATTTAATGTATATGTAAATGAATTTAAGCATTTTTTTATTTAAGTATGCATATTTTAAAGCAAATTGTGGCCCCCCCAAAACTATTCTCATGATAAAAATAATATTACTAAAAATAGTGAATGATTTATTTTTTATTAGTATTTATATGTTACATCATCTTAATTAGTATTACAATTAAGTCTTGAGACATTCCAACAATTTCCTAATAATATGTTGTAAGCATCTTATCAATATTTTAATTTTACTAACAATAATTTCTAAATATCCATCTCAACTAGCGGATGCTCTCGTGTAAACTCGAGGGAGAAATACGCCATCACTATTCCACGCCCATGTAGCTGCTATGATTCGAATCAAAGTACACAGCCAAATGGGGCCTGGGTGCATTTAGCTTTAATGTACTTGAGTGTATTTAACCTATTTTAATAATTATGAAATTGCCATTATTTTTTCAAAATTCAAAAAAATATTTACAAATTTTCAAAATGGTAGAAATTAAAATACGTGCTAAATATAACTAGACTACTAGTCGTAAAAAAAATTTTGCAAAAATTTTTAAAAATGAATTTTTGTACCTTGTTGCATAGAAACTAAGTGCCCCGTGTGTACTAGATCACAACTATGGATTTAAATCAAAAACTTAAGTATAGTCCGGTTATACTAGAGTAGGGCAATATAAAATAACATAAATTTTAACAAATCTCTTGTACTGGCGTCTGAATCAAAGAAAACGATTGTAAATTATTTGAAAACCAATGACTCTATAATTAATTAAGATTATATTTTCCGCAATTAAGCGACTTAAAATGCATATAATTCAAGTTTTTCATATTCACCGTCCAATCTTACTAAAATTATAACCTCTAGGCACGATGGTTGCGTCTGGACAATAAACTTATTTGTAACATTGAGCCATTCTGTGCAAATTTAGAGTGTTAATAAATCCAAACTGGCCAATAACTAAAAGTAATCAAGTTATTAGTAACCAGATGAAACAAAGAAGTAACTTCTCCATTTGAAATTGTAAAAGATCTCCTTTCCATGGAATTAAGGGTGTGTTTGGCAAGTTGTCAAGTTAAAACTTTTCAATCTAAAACTTTTCACTCTCCATAACTACTCATTTTTTAATTATTTTTTTACACATCTTTCTATACAACAACCATACTTTTTAATCATTTCTACACAACTACTAATACAACTAACCTATTTATTTTAAATTTATTCTCTTTACTCCTCATCATTACGCCTACAATATCACATCATTTTCTACTAATTTAACAACTTTTACATAAAAAAAACTTTTCATCAAAAGTTTTATAACTTAGGGTGCGTTTGGTTAGAGGTAAAACTTTTTGATGAAAACTTTTCAGAGTATAAGTTGTCAAATTAATAGAAAATGATGTGATATGATAGGGGTAATAATGAGGTGTAAAGAGAATAAAGTTAAAATAGATAGGGTAGTTGTATGAGTATTTGTGTGGAAATGATTGAAAAGTAGGGTTGTTTATATAGAAAAATGTAAAAAAATAATTAAAAAATAAGATAGTTATGGGAAGTGAAAAGTTTTTGATTGAAAAGTTTTCATTGACATGTTTTGTGTGTAACCAAGGGTGTGTTTGGCAAAGAGGAAAAAATGTCAACTTAAAACTTTTCGATCTAAAAATTTTCACTCTCTACAATTATTATATTTTTTAATCATTTTTTCACATTTTCCCATACAACTAACCTACTTTTCAATCATTTCTACACAACTACCCACACAATTAACCTATATATTTTAACTTTATCATCTTTACTCCTCATTATTACCCCTATCATAGCACATCATTTAAGTATGATTGTACGTGACCAGGAACTAAAGATAATCAAGTTATTACTTATTAGTAATCAACTCGCTAACTCATCACCAAGCAAGCAAGAATTGTTATTGTAAATTACTGTTTATAGTATAATACCTTTTAGGAGTTTGATTGGCTATTCCAACTGAATGCACTGAGGATTTGGTGTCCGCGTTGACGTAGATTATTTAAATTGCTGAGTCAACTTTTTTTGTTGACACTAATTGCTGAGTCAATTGAATGCATTAAAAAATGCCTTGACAATATTTATGGCATGTTTGTTATTAACAACTGTTCAAACTAAAACTTTTCGAAATTTGCACTCTCCTTAACTACTATATTTTAAAATTATTTTTTCATATATTTCTATATAATTATTTTATTTTTTAATCATTTTTACATTATCCATACAACTGACATTTCTACTTTAACTTTAATTCTTTTTACACTTTATCATTACTCATATCATATTAAATTATTTTTTATTAATTTAACAACAGTTATTAAAAAAAACTTCGTCCAAAAGTTTCATCATTTTCAGAACAAACCCTTAATAAGCATTGACTTCTACTTCCATTTTATTTTATTTTTATCGAAATCATCTTACTTTCAACGTGTCAACAACCATCGTACACAGCTCACGTCAAGAAATAAATAAATTATAAATAGATTAGGTTGAGATTTAAAAATAAATTATAAAATCACAAATGAGATTTTACAAATGCTTCAAGATTTAAGTTTAGCTAGCAAGTAAGAGCACAGTCCATCAATTTTACATGTGTTTGGCAATGTGTAAAATATGTCAAGTTAAAACTTTCTAATCTAAAATTTTTCACTCTTCTTAATTACTCTATTTTTAATCATTTCTTCATATTTTTCAATACAATTACATGCTTTTCAATCACTTTTACACAACTACTTACAAAATTAATCTGTCTATTTTAACTTTATCCTCTTTACTTCTCATCATTATTCCTATTTAGAGGTGCAACTAAGGCGTATGAAACTCGGGTTCGCTTCAACCCTAACCCTAATTATATTTCTAAAACTTCAACCTTAACCCTATTTATAATCCTAAACCCTAACTTTACTTTTGAAATTCGAGCTTGGGTTAAGTTTCGGGCTAGAATTCATGTTATAATTATTTTATATATTTGTAATCTATCTTATACTTATTCAACTTTAAATCTATCATTAAAAAAATCAAAAATGATAATTTTCTATTTTCAAGCAAAAATTCAAGAATGCTTAAGAATACAAAGAAGAAAAATCTTATTTAAATATTCTCTTTATATTAAGTAGACTAGTAGCCATTTTTCAAAAAAAAAGTACATTAGTAGTTTGTTTTAGAAAATGAAAAAGTATATTCTTTCACTATTATGCAATTTAATATTAACATCATAACCACATACATAAACATTAATAACTAATTATAAGAAAAACCTTGTAATGATAATCATAATAAAAAAATTCAACAATCATAGTATTAAGTCATATAAGATTATAATAAATTTATTTCAAGTAGAATAAACATCTAATCACTAATATCATATTAAAATAACCAAATGATAACATACTACATAAGTAGTTAAGTTATAATACAAAATAAAACTTCTTAAGTTTTAAAAATAATTTTCATTCTTTCTGTCTTGACTCTTCTTTCTTAAAAAAAATATAAAAATATTATATTATATAAATGAACTTAAGGAGAATAACACTTACGTATGGTATAAAATAAATGTAATATATATGAGGAGAACGAGATTGGATTTATATAGAGTATAAAATATATATGTTATATATAATTCGGTTTGAGTTCAGCTTAACCCCTGATCAAATTCTTTTCAATTCAGGTTTTGATTAAATTCGAAAAATCGGGCTCGGGTTCAACATTGGGTAGTTTTAACATTGCTTTAAATCAAGTTCGGCGGGCCGAGTTCTGGTTGAGCCCGGCCTAAGTTGCACCCCTACTCCAATCGTATCACATCACTTAACAATTTTTACTTTTTAAAATTTTTTATTAAAAGTTTTATATATTCCCAAACACACCTATAAGTGCACGGTTATCGACTTTAATCCCGATATAAGAGCTTTATCTTTCTTTTCAAAAGTAATATCTCATATAGGTACATTGTTAATTGGTATACACAGTTGTTATAAATTTTTTTAGAAAAAGTTTGTCTACAACCAAATAACTGGAGCCGTTACTGCTAATTTCAAATTATAAAATTTCAACTGTGTTTGGCAAATAGTAAAAAAAAGTTATGCTAAATTTTTTTACTTTCTATAATTATTATATTTTTAAATCATTTCTTCTCATTTTTACGACTATACTACTTTTCAATAATTTTTACACAACTAATCTATTGATTTTAACTTTATTTTATTTACTTCTCATCATTATCTTTACTATATCACATCATTTTTCTTCAATTTAATAATTTTTTAATGAAAATTTTTCATTCAAAAGTTCCCTAAGTTAAAAAGACACAAGTAAAGCAGCAAAAGTGAGAGGCAAAAAATCTTCCTTCCACAATCATGCTATTTTTCGGTAAAGTGTGTAGCCATGTAGGCGTGCGGGGAGATCTAATGCCCCATTGCCTTGTATATGAAATATTTTTCTCGACAGGTGTTAAGACTTCACTAATAATGATATTTTAAAATATTTTTAATTTTGTATGAAAATACGAGCCTACGTATATTTAGTCTAAAATTTGCAATTTTTTTATGTAAGCAATTTTAATATGTGAGCCTGTACGCTTTTCATCTAGAACTAACAGTTTGTTGGCATGAAAATTACTTAAATGTCCCTAAAACTATTATTTTTAAAAATTCAGAAATATATATATGAAAAGATTATAAAATTTAGTATGTAAATTAAATACATCTAAACTACACAATTCCACAGAAAAAATACGAAAAAAAAATAAACCAACCGCCAAGCTAGCCCGTAATATCATGATTCACGTGCTTGGTTTTTTTTCTTTTTTCTTTTTTCTTTTTTCTTTTTTCTTTTTTCTTTTCCCTTTTGATAATAGCATGATTCACGTGTTGGGTTGGCGTCGGCTGAAAACAGGAGATATGGGTATCGATGAATGAATGCCACCGTCCCCATGAGCCCGGCGGTTCTAATTATGCTTTTTCTTAAATCTGAACCACTTATTTTAAGAGTCCCATTATCTATACCGTGATGTATTTTAGACTAAAATATTATATTTATTTATTTTTATAATTAATTATATTTATTTTTTCTTTGTAAATATTTTTTCCAATGATATTCAATTTATATGCCAAGTTTTGTCATTTGCAATACTTTTACAGATTTATTTTTACTTTTCTCTCCTTATTATATGAAATTCATTTCTAGGTAACCCCTTGGTTTTTAACATCTTGATGGTTAATGGAAAATTCATTTCATTTATTATGTTTAATATCATTTATAGTATCTTAGAAACTCTTTTATTTGTCTAATATCACTATGCATGGGCCCCATTGAAAATCAACTTAATAAAATAGTTTAATATTCAATATCAATTTTAAAATTATATTTTAAACATCTAAACTGTCTAAAACATCATTTTGCATAGATAAATAATTTTATAAAGTATTACTACATTGTGAAACCATTTAAATATATCTAAGTATTTTTCATAATTTACATATAAATCTATATTTTCAACAAATGTGGTCCACAAACATATTTAATCGGGATTAAACTTAGTCTCCTAGATAAAGAAATGATGTTAAATACAATGATCAAAACTTTAAAATTTAAGGAGGTTATATGGCTTCGCTTCCACGTAACCTGGTTATATAGAAGCTGAGCCATTTTTATTTTTTAGGTGTGTTTGGGAAGTGAGGTGTAAAAGTTTTTTATTGGTATTTATACATAGTGCTTAATATTACAATTAAATACATTCACAACCATCAAATCATGAAAGAATATTTCTATAAATACCTCTATATTAGAAGAAATATGTAAGCCTCCACACACAAGGGGATAAGATAAAACTGACACAAAGTCAGGATATAATAAACGTGCGCGCATGCTCCCGGTGGGGGGGGGGGGGCTCAAAGTCTCTTCCAACCATTACTAAGCAGAGAGACTTACCATGGCGTCAAAGGCAGCATGACAGGTGTAAAAGGTTTTAAATTGAAAGAAAATAATGTGAAATTGTATGATTAATGATGAAGAGTGAAGAAAATATAATTAAAATAGATAGTTAGTTGTATGTATAGTTGTATAGAAATAATTAAAAAGTAAGGTAGTGATATAGAAAAATATGAATAAATTATTAAAAAATGGT
The DNA here is from genome assembly GCA_030490835.1 of Annona cherimola. Classification (NCBI taxonomy): domain Eukaryota; kingdom Viridiplantae; phylum Streptophyta; class Magnoliopsida; order Magnoliales; family Annonaceae; genus Annona; species Annona cherimola. The sequence continues at coordinate 72,596,522 of CM059971.1, forward strand.
ATTTATGGAGTGTGAAAAGTTTTAGCTTGACATCTTTTATTTATTGCCAAACACACCTTGATTTTTTAAAAATCAAGTTTTTTTAATGGTTGAAAAATGATTTAAATGCCCCTAAATTAATGATTTTAAAAATAAGAAATAAATATATAAAATTACAAAGGCTTACTATATAGATTAAATACACTCAGAAAAATATGTTTATGAAGAAAAATTAAATAAAAATTAAATAAAAATTAAAGAAAAAATAAAATAAAATAAAATAAATGTTGCATCTTAACTTAAAATAAATCATAGTGTATTCAATCGGACTTCCTTATTTTATTTACTCAACTGTACTTGCTCATACGTTGATTGAAGACTTGTGTTTTGTAAAAATCCCTTTAAATGCATATATAATTATTAAAGCTTGAATAGCATATAGTACAAATTTAATATATAAGGTTCCAATCAAAGTAATCTTTGGCATTGTAATAAGTAGTTACATGTGGCAAAAGATAATAGACAGTTTACTCTTGCAGTAATTAATCTTAAATTAGAAATTAGCTGTGCGTTAGATCATTGCGTAGCTTCCTTCTCAACCTTTTGCTTGTTGTATACGACGACTAACCACTGCATGGAACATTGACACGAACTAAGTTCGTTGAACCTAGTAGGGTGGGACCCCGCAATTAATTGAAATCCGGTCTGCATCTCTCTCTCTTTTTTTTTGATAAAAATCAGATCATCTCATTCATTCGTCCGGAAAATTGTTGGTAGGAAGGTTTTTAAAACGGGGAAAATGACGTGATATTATTGGGGTGATAATGAAAACTAAAAAGAATAAAGTTAAAATAAGTAAGCTAGTTGCATGGTTACATGTGTATAAATGATTAAAAAGTGAGGTAATTTTATAGGTAGATATGAAAAAATAATTAAAAAAATAAAATAATTATAAATAGTGAAAAGCTTTATAGTTAAACAAACACACTCCAATTCAGACACTCATATAGTAATTATCTTTTAAATTTTATTTAAAATGTTCTTTCCATGTAGAAAAAATGATTTTAAAACTGTTATAGTATCCTAATGCTTGTAATTATAGTACAAATATAAAAATTTAAAAGTAGGGCTTAATGAAGACTTTCATTTGGATTTGATTTTGATTCAATTGTCATAGTAAGCCCAAACCGGAAGAAATATTGGAATCCATGCCCACTTAATACTTATTAATGTAAATTCTGGTGGCGATGGTTTACTAGATTCGAAATTCATAAGATTCAACGAATATATAGCTCATTTCACATAATCAATTTTTTTTATATGTGTATGGAAATTATAAAAAAATTAATTTAAAATTGTTTAATATAAAATTTTTCACTTTTCATAATTATCCATTTTCAATCATTTTTTCATATTTTCTCATACAATTACCATACTTTTCAATGATTTATCTATCATTACTTATACAATCCTCTCATTTATTTTAATTTTATTTTTGTTCCTCATTATCATTACTCTTGTCATATCATATCATTTCTTTTATTTCAAATAATTTTATGCTAGTTTTTATAAAAAAATTTACTAAATGCCAAACTAAAGTTTAAAAATTACAAAAGCCAGAATTAAAAGATCTTCATTGATTATTGAGAAGCAAGAACAGATGAATAGAGAATTAGAGATATAAGGAACAAATGTGAGTTTTGAAAAATCCAAAGGCATGACAAGACCAAAATTGGCAATCTAATGCTCACGATAAATGTTAGAAATTATTTTTATTTCATCTTCTTATTTTATTTCTAATAAATGTCACTAATCGTTTTTCTTTCATTTTTTTTCATTATGAAATCTACCGACCCATGCGGGCTAGGTAGATCACAAAAAGCTACATTGGGATGTTTTAGCTTGGCTGAAACAAGAACGAGATGAGAACATGGGGTGAAAAAAAAGTATTGCTCTGAGCTAGCAATAGAAAAAGATGTATTGAAATTGAAAAAAAATAAAAAATAAAAAATATAGATTGTTATCTTATGAGAATATAAAAAACATTTTTGAAAAAATAAGAGATTCTGTCTCAACCTTGTCTCATCCAAATTCAATAAGAGAAGCGAACAGAATAAAATCTATACTTCTTTTATATTTTTATGCTTTTCCTAAAATTGTGTTTTTGCATTCTAGGGCCGCGTTAATGACTAAATTTGATTGAAATCTATCAATCAATTGCATTTGAAACCATTTGTATAATATAAAACTTTTAAATGAAGAGTTTTTTAGTATAAAAGTTTTTGAAGTTAAAGAAGTAGTTTAAAATGATAATGGTAATAACGAAGTACGTAAAATAAAATTAAAATTGATAAAATAGTCGTACAGTCAGTTGTAGAAAAATGATCGAAACATATAATAATTGCCCAGGAGTGAATGAAAAAATAATTATAAAAAAGGATAATTATGAATTTTAAAAATTTTAAATTGGCAAGTTTATATGAATGTCAAACATACTCTAAATTAAACACGTTTCATGCAAATAAAAATGTGTGCAGCCCCGTCTAATAATGGCGTAAAATTATTGTAATAAAATTTCTTAGTTTAGTCAACACTTGAATACCTTTGGCATCAGTTTGTCCATGGATGAGATATCGATTTCGATTCCGAAACTAAAGTGATAATCTTCATTCACATTTAAAAAATTGCTTGATTTATATTGATTTTAAAAATTCTAATTCAATATCTAAAGTTCTGAACCATCAAAAAGTCACTAACATATAATGAATGATTTGATAACTTATTATAAATTCCGATGCATGTTTGAAGTTACACACAATTTTTAAGAAGTTATGCCTGTCGACAACTTTTATTGAAATAATTTTAAAAACCGTTATAAAAAAATGTTTTTAGACAAATTGAGTGGATTATATTTTTGTGATCACCGAATGGGGTGGCACACTGAAATCTAAGTGGTACCAAGATACTACTAAAGTATTTCCCTTAATTATTTCCAGTTTTTACACACCTCTATTATTATCCTTTGTAAATAACCTATTTGCGTGCCTAAAATGTAATTATCATCATATATTTCAAACACTTTATCTATTTTCAAATACAACATTTTCGACAGATCGTTATGCTTCTAGAATGTAATTCATCAAGTGGCGGTGTAAATTGAGTGACTGAAACTTCACCTGGCAGATGAAAGTGATTACTCTTTGCAGGTTTTACAATTTCGGATGGCGGGAGCAATCACGTTAGCTGGGGGGAGTCCCCCTGATTAAATCTCTATGTAATGAGCCACCGCTGGTGGAACCTGACGGTAACACCCCTGTAAATACGCGAAGGATATAGGTTAAGTATTTATTTCTCAGCAGTATGTCCAAGTTTAATATAGATGCAGCTTCGTCTCCATATAAAAAGGTGAGAGTTTATTCTCGGCAAATGAGCCTGAGTGCAATATCAGATATAATATTGTTTAATAGTAAACAATAAAAAAAATATTTTATATAAGAATTACGTTCACTCCTTAATCTTTATATAAGAATTACATTAACGTGTTAAGGAGTGGGAACCAATCAGCCCACCGCAGTCCAGGGGCGGGATGCGCTTTGTAGACCCACCTCCATGTATAAATCAATATCTCTGGTAGACGGACCTAGGGAATGGAGGATGCTTGTTTCTTCCCAAAAAAAATAAAAATAAATTCTATGTAAGGATCGCCAAAGTTTATATATTTTTTTAAATATATATCTGGGCAGCAGTTTAATTATAAAAAAATTACTTTTACCGGCATTTATCGATTTGATAATATTAACCATAAAAAGGTCATGCTTTTATCGATTCTCTTCCATATAACACCATTCACTTGCATATTTGATGATCGGTCAAAATTCACTTCATTAATTATATTTAGCATTATTTATATTATTATAAAAATTCTTTTATTTGTCTCATATTATTTTGTGTAGGCTCAATCAACAAAATAAATAATTTAATAATGAGTATCAATTTGAAAGTTGTATTTTCAAATTTTAAACTATGTAAAATAAGCATTATATGAATAAATGATTCTACGATATATTTCTACGTTATAATGCATGTTACAATGCACATGTAAATGGATCCAAACATTTTTCATATTTTTAAGCAAATATGGTCATCACGTATTTGATTTCGATGAAATTTGATTTTTAACTAAATAAATGATGCTAAATATAATGAATGAAATAAATTTTGTACAACTTATCAATATACTGAAAATATAGGGAGGTTACACAGGTTGAGCCACAAGGTGAGAGGGCAATTGCCCCTACAATGTTGAAAATTAAAAAAAACTATTTTAACAATTTTATAAAATATTTAAATGCATAATTTATTTTTATATGATTACCCCTAGATAATATTACACCCTCTTTATTCTAGTTTGTCCATTTTTTTAAAATAATAGCTATGTAATTGATGAGCCTCTTCCATGTAACCTAACTACATAAAAGCTAAGCTGAACAAAAAAGCAAAATGATCATTTCAAATTGGTCTGAAAAAATATTTTTTAATTTTTAAATTTTTTTCTAAAACAATTAATCCAGTTGTGTTTAATCTATAAATCAATTTTTACGAATTTTGGATTTTTAAACATAGGGGTATTTTAGTCATATTTCAACAATTTAAAATGACTAAAATACCTATATTTAAAAATCCAAAATAAATATATATACATCTTCATAGTTGGTAAAAATTAATTTATAGACTAAACATAACTAGAATAAAAATTTTGTAAAAACATTTTAAAAATAAAAAATATGTGTTTTGGACCGGTCTGAAATAATTAAGCCTCAACAAAAAATAAGCCCATTTTATGGGACCTATGAATCAAAATGGCATAAGATATACAACCATGGGATGTAACAGACATTGAAAATATAAAAATTTGCATTTCAACATTGTTCAAAAATAAACACCATCAATCCAATTAAATGAGCAAGGAAAACATATTTTAAGTTGTTTGGGGATATTTCCAATTCTTCTAGTTATGGTACTAAATAAAAAAGCAAAAAACTTTTAAGGTTGTTATTTGATCACCATTTTGATGATTAAGTGGTTTATGTACAAGTGTAACAATGTACAGGGTGGGAGGTTCAAGATTCCAAGTTAGATAAAGATACTTAACTCGTTTATTCTTTTTCTTGAGTGTGCTCCCTAAGTTACCTAAAAAAAAGTTGTCACTAGAGTTTATTTTGCAAATATTTTTAACTTATAAAACTATTAAGCAAGATTTGCAGGGTGCATACGCCCCAACACAATTATGCATATTTAGGCGGTGTTTGGAAATGTGTAAAATATGTTAATTAAAACTTTTCAATCTAAAACTTTTCATTCTCCATAACTACCCTAATTTTTAATTATTTCTTCATATTTTCATATACAACTTTCTTATTTTTCAATCATTTTTAAATAACTACCCATATAACTAACCTATCTATTTTATAACTTTTTTTTTATCAATACTCTTTACAATTAACTCTATCATATCAAGTCACTTTCCGACTTTTATTTTATAGGTTTTATCCATTCTAACACACCCTACCCACCACCATTGTTCAGGAACGCAACTGGGCTGGTTAACCGCGCAGACGTCATTTGTAGATTGAGAGCGACGGCTTCTTACGATGCAGAAGAGGAGTAGATGTTTACAGTGCTCACATCTCTATAAACATCCATATCATAGATTATCTTAAAAAAATCCAAACCGTCGGATGCCATTGATATTAATTTTAAATGAATAATGATAGGATTAATATCTGTTTAAATTTTGATATTTTGAGAATTAAAATAGGAACCAGTCAAAAGTCTCAACTAATTAATGAGCACCGAACAGCTGGACCCTGCGTGAGAAATTGCTGGTAGTAAAAAAATCAGGAGAAGCATAGCATATATCATATAATTAGGCTATAGTTTCCACTTGCCATCAGCTAAATGCCAGTTATAAAGCATTCATACGCTTAAAAGGACGGAGAAATTTAGATGAAAATATAATGATGGACGTTGATAATGAAAAATTATATTAGAAATATTAAAATATTGTGCTAAAAGTTGAAAAAAATTTCTTGTAACTGGTGAATTTCATCCCATTTGGGCATCCTCAATGCCGTGTAACAGAGTTTAAATACTGGCTGGCTGCTATTTCTTGGTTTGCTGGCTGAAGCCATCCGACGTGTACTTCATAAATCATGCATGCCAATTGTCAACGGAAATATCCCGCGAGTCTTCAAATGAGCGTTTGCCGTTTTCGTGCGTTGGCCACCTTTCGAGAAAAATAAAAAAAATCTCGCAGCCGTGCGTTGTACTAGCTTATCCGCATGGACCACTCATGTTACTGATGCTGAAAGTGTAGCGTCAAGAGGACGCGGATTGCATCCGTTCCCAGTAACTCAGTTGTTAGCATGCTATTTTTACATGTAAAGATATATTTTTGTAACAGAACCATTGCGGTGGGACTAGTGTTGTAAGGACTGGACCGGACCGGTTGGGAACAGGACTAGTGTTCGGTTTGATTATTTGCAGTGCGGTTCAATTGTTTTAAATCGTTCAAAACACCGAACCGGCGGACCCGAACCTTAACTCTCGCCTCTAGTTCCCTACCGACGGTTTCTTCATCATGCATCGATCGTCGGTGCGCTTTCTGGTAGCAGCAGCCACGCAAGGGGCGAGCAACATCAATCTTGACGGACCCAACCACTTCCAGCAATCCAGACCCTTAGATCTTTCCCCACAGCCTCTCTTTTTACTTTGAAAGTCTGTTGTTTTGTTGCTTTCAATCCAAATAGGAAGTCCAAAATAGGTCTTCATTTGTTGTCCACGAGGTCTCATAATTTCTTAGATCCGGCACCACTGTGCTCTTATATTGTGATAATTTTCAAAATTCTAGTATAATTTTATAGTAAATTCATACCTTTTATCATAAAAATTGCTAATTAAACACAAGTTTTATATGAAATTTTGTAAAAATGATATTTTTTCATAAAATCTTTAATTTTGCTATAAGATAGGTTTTTTTCTATATTTTTTTAAAATATAAAACTGTGAAGATAATTACATATGCTAAAAGAGACTTAATAGGCTGAAAAATATAACTGTGAAATATATATTAGCCTATTAATATAATTTATAAAATAATTAAATGGGGTAACGTATATATACGATTATAAACATATTTTTAAAATATAGGTATAAAGTAGACTGTAATATTTTAAGATAAAATGAATTACTCTAAAAAAAAGGATTAAATAGGCTTGAAATAATTTGAAAGTGTTTGTGAGCCTAGTAAAGATAAATTTATATAATATTTTAATGTGTTAAATTAACAGGAGTATACGGAGTACAAGATGGGTCATCAAACATTAATTTTTTAAACTATAAAAAAATTTAATTTAAAATCAAATGACACAAAATTCTTAGAATGAAATTAGTACAAATTATTTTGGATATTAAAATATTCCTTGAACCATTAGAAAATTAAAAATAGAACTCAATTTATACGCCAGTGGTTTAAAACTTCATTAATATATGACTTTGATTTGTTCCCAAGATGCTGCATGAACATAGAGGCAAATGAACCACCGAAACACCAAATCCAATGCTCATCTTCTTCCCCGAATTCACAGTCGATGGCTGCTCCTCCAAAGCAAGCGATTTGCTGCAACCTGCCATTGAACCGGCCAGCTCCAAATCAAATTCGGCGGCAACACAGCAGCCATACGAGCAATCCATCTATGGCCCATTGGAAACCAGCTCTCTTCTTCAACTTGCATTTTCCATTTTCGCCCAAACCCATCAGCTGCCACCGAATCCATTAATTCCAAGCAGTGCCCCTGATTTTTCATGAAGCCAAACAGCCCTGCATCAGGCGTCGGCAGCCACAACATGCCACCCACAACGCTCATGTTTGAAGCCATTTTCCCGATAAAACAGAGATAGCTATTGGAAATCATGTGATGCAGAAGCGTATCTGAATCCATGTGTGTGTGGAGATTCTACCTGTAGACCGAGTAGAGTACAAGGTCTTCTCCCTCAACACTTCTCCCTGTGATACCAGAACCACTTGTGATATGCACATGTGAGAGAGGGACCCAAACTCCTCTCTATATAGAGTCATTCCCATCATGACTTTTAGTAAAAGTATAGTTCCACCTGGACTCGGATTGCATGCGTATCTTAGATACGTTGGCTATTTTTTAAATCCAAAGACTTCTTATTTAATTAGGATACCTTTATAGGAGCCTAATTAAAATAAAATTAAGAAAGAAAAGAAAAATTATACTTAAAATACAATCCTTGGATTTAACATTTGAAAAAAATTACCGGATGAGTGCACTCATTTGAAAAAATATGTCCAGCCATTACATACGCAATCCAACTTTAATACTTAGGTTAAGAGAAATTTGTCAATATAGATCATGACGGTTATATACAATATGTAACATACTTCCTTCCATGCACCACGATATTAACAAACTTACTTAACTAAGTTCTTAATGACAGATTTACAATTATGTGATTTTAATGTCCCACATTAATATCAAATAGATAAAACTTTTTGGTTCCAAAATCACATAAAATTGTCGACAAAATATTATAATGAAACAAAAGAAAATAATCATCCAATATGAGATCTCAAAATGTATCAATTACATCAATAATTGTTCCACATAACAAGACCCATATTTCTTATATGTCCAAAGAAAACCTTAGGCGCCAGAGCCTTAGTCATGGGATCAGCAATTATGTCGGCAGTACCAACAAAACTAATCGATATCAGATGATCATTAATCCTTTCTTGTACTGACATAAACTTAGCATCAATATACTTGTTAGCTCCAGTAATTCTTCTATAATTGGAGAAGCTAATCGCTGATGAATTGTCACAACTGATTCTAAGAAGCTTAGAGATAGAATTCATAATTTTAAGTTCTGAGATAAATTTCCTCAACCAAAGTGCATGTGAGGATGCTTTATGACAGTCGACAAATTCAGCTTCCATGATAGAGTCAACTACACGATTTTGTCTCTCACTCTTCCGTGAAACGGCTCCACCGGCTACTAAGAAAACATAGCCTGATGTGGATCTTCTGCTGTCTGTACAACCAGCATAATCTAAACCTGTGTAACCGATTACTTCTAATTGATCAGTTTTTGCATACGTGAGCTCATAATCTTTAGTTCCTTGGAGATATCGCATCATTTTCTTTACTGCTTTCCAATGTTCCATTCTTAGATTGCTTTGATATCTTCTAAGTAATTCCATTGCATAACTGATGTCAGGACATGTGCAAACTTGGGCATACATCATGCTCCCAAGAGCAGAAGCATATGAGATGGATCTCATTTTCTGTTTCTCAATCTCATTCTGTGGACACTGATGCAGACCATATTTTTGACTCTTAAAGATTGACACTTCATATGATGAGCAGTTGGACATTTGGAATCTTTCCAAAATTTTATTGATATATGCCCTCTGAGATAACCCTAAAAGTCTTTTAGGTCTGTTTCGATGGACCTCAATTCCTATGACACATGATGCCTCACCCATATCTTTCATATCAAAATGTTCAGAAAGGAAACTTTTAGTGTTATGTAAAAGACCTAAATCATTAGTAGCAAGCGAAATGTCATCTGCATATAGAATCAAAAATATAAACTTGCTCCCACTCAACTTTATATATATACATTGGTCACCAATATTTTCTATAAATCCAAAGGAAGTGATAACTTTATTGAACTTTAAATACCATTGTCGGGAAGCTTGTTTAAGTCTATATATAGATTTCTTTAATTTGCATACTAATGTATCATTTTCTTTCATTTCAAATCCTTCAGGTGATAATTGGAATTTGGTAACATATTTGATGTACATTTTATACCAATTTAGTGGGTAATTAATTAAAATTGATATGAAATTTGGTTTAAAATGTGATTTTGCAACATTTGGGTGATGAATATTAATTTCAAGAAAATTCAAAATTTTTTATAATCTTTTGGCTTGAAATTATATTTTATTTGTTGCCATTAAATTAAAATAGATCTGAATTAATTTTATAATAATAACCCAATAATGATTTTTTACTAATTAATGATTTAAATATTTTTATGTAGGGAAAATAAATTACACCAAGTGGGCCCCACATGGAAATCAAAATCATAGCTGCCCATTAAATATGCTGATTTGATAAATTAAGTGAGCAGATCAGGTGAAAAATCTCCACCGCCCATTAAATCCCAATCATCACGTAAATCAGCTGTCCACAAATATGAGCAGAAAATCACGTGAATTGACCCATGCCTATTTAAAATTCTGCAAATACAAAATGCATTACCACATTCACGTGATGGGAATTAAATATAATGCCCAACCATTTCATGCTGAAGTCACGTGATGCCCATTTCATTTGTGCTGCCCATAAATGTCCAGCAACATATGACATTTAAATATAGCAAAAATCACGTGAGTGGCCTACCAAAATTCAGCAGCATTTACCTCATCACGTGATTTGAAATTCAAATACAGCAGCCCATCATCGCGTCCATATTTTTCAGAAAATGCCAAACCAACTCTAAATGATTCATCCAGTCCATTCAAATGTGATCCAAACAACCACTTAGTCACATGATTTTTTGAATACATTCCACCGCTTAATATTAAACATCCATTCGTATTCGCTGCTTAAGATCAACCATCCACTTTTGTTCCAACCGTCAATTACTCAGCACAGCAGCACATTAAATTAAAAAGATGCAACACCATGCCAAATCACGTGAGCAGTCATGGACCCCGCCAAATCTGCCTATCACGTAATCATGAAGTGTGTCCCACAATAAATCAGCATCATGTGATTGGTGGGGCCCACAAAAATTTATGAAGTTGGGGTCCACAACATGTATCTATAAAAGGGAGAGCATTCCGCAGCAGATTTTTGGGGAAGACAGCATTCGGCAGACGAAAAATTCCAAAGAGCAAGTTACAGAAAATTCCTGCAAAAATACCACTGCAAAATATTTTAGCAGAAATTTTAGAAGAAGATTAGAGCATAATTCTGAGAAAGAAAGAGAGCAAAAGCAAGGTGGAGAGCACAGAAAAAGACGAACCGGCGAGTTGTGTGGAGCAGCCGACATACCATCGGGGCTTCAAACCAATAAACTTTTCTATCTTTTTCCTTTTTAATTTTTGTTATCTTGTTTAAGATGGATTGTAATTTTAATTTTATTTTGAACTTAAACATGCTTGGATAAATCCTAAATCTAGGGTTTAGGATGTAGCATGCGTACAATGCAATGTGGTGTGAATTTTTAATTTATTTATGATGGATATTTTTGTTAATTTAATATATTGTGATTTTTATGTTTGCTTTGTACATGGGCCCTTACTTTTGCATGATTCCATATATTAGGTGATGAAACTGAAAGGTAGAAATCTAATATACGAAAATCAAGATATTAAACCTGAAAATCTAAGATCATGAAAATAGGCATGATAACCTTGAGGAATTACATGAACAAACTACAGAACTTAATGGATTCTAATTAACTTAATCCCATGAGAATAGGTAGTTAAGAAAATTAGGGTACACCTTGTAGGTTTCGAGAGAAGGTGCAAGGATAAATTAGGGTTTGTTCTCCTTTAACAAACAATATCCAAATTAAATAATTATACCACTACCCGTTGCAAAATATGCATGTGAAATCCTAGACCCTAGGTATTTGCATTTTCGCTTTCTCTCCTCATTTTTAATTTGCATTTCTTCCCATTTTATTTATTTTCTTTTTCTTTTATTTACTGCATTTTCTCCCCACTTTTCTGTTTTATTTGCTATATCCTCTCCATATCCGACATGAAAGCGTTTAAAAACAAAATTTATAGTCCTGAATTTCCTGTGGATCGATAATTTAAATACTACAATCTACGACCCGTGCACTTGCGGTAAGATTTCGAATATCAGGCTGCATCATGTATACCTCCTCTTCTAAATCCTCATTCAGGAATATCGTCTTTACATCCATTTGGTGTACTCTAAGTTAAAGTAAGCCACTAATGCCATAATGATTCTGAATGAATCTTTTCTGGAGACTAATGAAAATGCCTCCTTATAATCAATGTCTTCTATTTGTGTGAATCCTTTGGCAACAAGTCTGGTCTTATACCTTTCTACATTACCTTTAGGGTCCCGTTTGGTTTTGAATATTCATTTACAACCAACAGGTTTGCTCCATTTAGGCAACGTAACAAGATCCCAAACTTTATTTTGAAACATGGATTCCAATTCATCTTTCATAGCATTGATCCATAATTCAGACTTTTCACTATTAATGGTTTCTTTGAATGTCAATGGATCATTTTCAATATAAGGATCGTCAATATATTCTTCCAAATATATAATGTCATCATTTGAAATAGTAGCTCTCCTTATTCTATTAGATCTTCTTGGCTCATTAATATATTCTACATTATCATATTGATAAATTTCATTTGGAATTGAGATCGATTCATTAATAGTCTCTTCCGTGGATTGCACAACAATTTCTGATTGTTAATCTGTCATGTTATGATCAACAATCTCAGTTCTAGCATCTTTTAGTGATGAACCGGAGGAAAGATCTCTGATCTCCTCAAATTCCACATTTCGTGGAGTTGTGCTCCCACTATTTTCGCCATTCTCAATGAACCGAGCTGTTCCGGTCTCAATGATCCTAGTATTATGAGATGGACTGTCAAATCTATACCCTTTAGACTATTCTGGATACCCAATAAAGAAACAACTAATAGTTCTTGGGTCTAATTTCTTTTCCTGTGGGTTGAGTATCCTTGCTTCTGTTTGACAACCCCAAATATGTATATGCCTCAAACTGGGTTTCCTACCTGACTATAACTCAAATGGAGTTTAGGAACAACTTTACTGAGAACTCTATTGAAGATATACATAGCAGTTTTCAAGGCTTCACTCCACAAGAATAAGGATAAGGATGAGTTACTAATCACACTTCTCACAATATCTATGAGAGTACGATTTCTCCTTTCAGCAATACCATTTTGTCGGGGAGTTCCAGACATCGTATATTGAGGTTCAATACCATTCTCTTCTAGAAATTTAGCAAATGGACCAGGGATTCGACCTAATTGACCATGTTTACCGTAATATTCACCGTCCCTATCAGATCTCACAACTTTAATTTTCCTATCCAATTTCTTTTCTACTAATTCTTTGAATATTTTAAAAGTGTTCAAAGAATCAGACTTTTCATGCAATAGGAGAATAAAACCATAACGTGAGAAATCATCAATAAACGTGATAAAATACTTTTCACCTCCAATACATAATGAGAATGGACCACAAATATCGGTGTAGATCAATTCTAAAAGTCCATTACTTCTTGTGGTGTTCTTTTTTTGAGTTTTGGTTTGTTTTTCTTTAATACAATCGATACCTATGCTAAAATCAATAAAATTTAGAGTAGGTAATATCCTATCTTTTAATAATTTTAACATCCTTTCTTTCGATATGTGACCCAACCTTTTATGCCACAATATGGAAAAATTTTCATCAATTATATCACGTTTAGTACCAGCACATATATTTAAGGTAGATGAACAATTAATAAATGAGTAATCTGCACTTATTTGATATAAATCATTCAACAATGTTCCAGTTCCAACTAAAATAGAATCTTTAAATAAAGAAAACTTTGAGTTTGCAAAACTGAAAGAATAACTCATTACATCAAGTTTTGGCAAAGAAATTAAATTTTTAGAAATGGACGGAACATAGAAAACATCATGCAGTTCTAAAAAATGTCCTGTGTCAACGCGAAGCCTGCAATTTCCTTTTGCTTTGACTTTAGACTTGGTCAGATTGCTCATTAAGATTGATGACTCATGCGGTTTTGGGTTGCGGGATGAATGGAATGCATACAAAGAGTTTGAAATATGGATAGCAGCATCAGAGTCAATACACCATCAATTAGAGGATATATTTATGAAATTGGTTTCAAGGCAAACATGTGCATAATTGTTACCTTTCTTTTTGAACCAATTCTTCCGCTTGAGATAATCTTTCTTAAAATATCCTTTCTTTTTATAGAAATGACATTTTTTAGCGAACTTTTTTGATCCTTCCTCTAAGCCTTTATTTAGTGGAAATTTATTCTTCCTTTTTCTTTTCTTTGACTTGTACTGCTTAGGAGTCGATATGAAATTGATAGCCATTGATCCATCCTGCTTTAATCTCTCTTCCTCTTGTACACACATGGACATTAATTTATTTAAAGTATATTTCTCCTTTCGTGTGTTATAGGAGATTTTGAATTGTGAAAATTGAGATGGAAGAGAGTTTAATACAAATATGACTAGGAAAGAGTCAGAGATTTTCATCCCCAGTTCATTAAGTTTCCCAGCTATATTTGACATTTCCATTATGTGCTTTCGCACTCCACAATTGTCATCATATTTCATTGAAGTCAATTTGTTAGTGAGCATTCCGGCCAATGCTTTATCTGACCCACTAAAATTTTCCTTTATTGAGTCAAGATAAGTTTTGACACTTTCATCTTCAGGGTCAGAAATAGAGCCCCTGATGTTCCTTTCTATTGTATTCTTTATAATCATAAGAGACAATCTGTTGGAACGCTCCCATTTATCAAATTGAATTTTTTGACTATTAGTACTTTCAGGCATTAAGTCTTTAGGCTTTACAACATGAAGGGATAAATCCATATCCAAAAATTCTAAGGTAATAAGTAATTGGTCATGCCAATCAGAATAATTTGATCCATTAGGTGTCGGGATATTAGATAGATGAGATTGAAGAATAAGAGCCATAGCTGTAACAAAAAATGATTAAGCTCACGTCACCATTTATGATTCAGATAAACTATTATGTAACAATTCCATTAACAATAATTAATCATGACTAAAATCTCAAAAATTAATCACACAAGCAATAATGCATGATTATATTCAATAATATTATGATAAACAATAATATTCAATAATTAATTATGAATACATAAAGTCAAGAAATTCCCACCTTCGGTAGAAACTTTTCCGCGTTTATGCAGTTTTAGTTAATTATTGATAAATATTAAATTATAGCTACCTTCGGGCATAACTATAATATAATATTCTTTAATAATGCAATTTCTATGATGAGAGAAAAAATCATGTTATTTTCTCTTTATTTAATAAATTTGATTAACTAAACATCTTAGATCCTTCAGGGCAACAAAAGACACAAAGATGAATAATATTTATTAAACATAAATTGGATAATGACAATTAATTACAATTTCCATCGTGAGAAAATTAAATAATAATATTCTCTCTATTATTTAATAATTTTGAAAATGTATTTTAGACCCTTTGGAGCAACTAGAAATACATAGTCAAAATTATTAATATGAATTGCTTAAAATTAAATAGAAAGAAATAAATCATAAATAAATTGCTTACTAGACATTCATAAACTAATCATATGAATTTATTGCACATATAATTCATAATTTGCATGTATTTGTTGGAAACAATTATTGAAATTGAATGAAAATACCCAAACCATGTTTTTGATGATTAAAACAACACAATTTGAGTAAATCTAAGCTACTAATATGTATTGTGCAAATGTTCAAAGTTGTAAAAGGATATATACAAAACAGAATAAGTTAAGTCGCAACTCAAGTTGACTCAGACATCGACTTAGGCGAAGTCGATCTCTCAAGTTGACTCCATCTTTGACTTCAAAGAACATCCTTCTTCCAGCGTTGATTTTGGAGAGCAGAAAAACTGAAGTCGCAGATGAAGTCGACTCCACTTGCGACTTGGGTGAAGTCGCAGACGAAGTCGACTCCAGTATCGACTTCAAGCAGCAACTTTTTTCCAGCGTTGAAATTGGGTAGCAAAACTTCTGAAGTCTCAACCGAAGTCGACTCCACATGCGACTTGGGTGAAGTCGTAGGCAAAGTCGACTCCAGCATCAACTTCAACTTGGTAGGGCAAATTTTCAAGTTCAAGTCGAAGAACAAGTCGACTTCGAGATAAACTTGAGTCAAATAGAAGATGAAGACGACTCAAATTTCTCAACTTGAGTATATGAAGACTAATCCAAGTTTAAAGCAAGCGAGACACATGGATTTAATCATTCTAAATCAAAGTTGGATTTGTTCATACAAGATTCAAGTTTATCTAGACTTAAAGCTAAAGAAATTTTGTACAAATAAGCTCCAAGTATTGAAAGACGAAAGAAGAAGAAGAGGTTAAGCAAGCAAGAGACACTTCAACAAAGATCAAACTGACTTGGAAAAAGAAAGTAGCAAAGTCGCACTCGAAGTCGACTCCAAGATCGACTTGAAGCTAAGTCTCAGACCAACTCGACCCAGAAGATAGACTTGAAAATTGAAGAGCATCTGAAGTCGCACACGAAGTCGACTTCACCTACGACTTGGAGACGTAACGTTCCAATTTTTGAATGTTGGAACATTTATTACGCGCCAACCAACTCTATAACATTCAAAATTCTCCCTCCTCTATATATAGGCACTCAAGCAAACGTGGATAGATACAAGATAGAGCTAAAAAAGAGAAAAGAAGTACTACTAAGAGTTTCAATCCACTTTTCTCTACAATTGAGTGATCTATACACTTTCAAAGGAAGAACAAGCTTCAAAGTTGTTGTTTGCTTCAACGCAATACGATTCGTTGCTTCTACAGATTCTTCCTCAAGCTGAAACTTGCTACACAAATCTGTAAAGTGTAGATTTCTTCTATTACATCTTGTTATTTGATTTTGGTGCTTGGCTTGAGTTTAGTGTTTCAAACCAAGATATAGCAAGTAGGGTTATGATTGGAGTGTAACTCATCACCTACTTGTGTTGCTTGTTATACACGCCCCCTAGAGCTAGAATATAGAAGAGAGCGGAGACTCTGGTTGTTTATGCCCCCTAGAGCTAGAATCTAGAAGAGAGCGAAGATTCTAGTTGTATTCACGGAATACATAGTGGAACCCAAGTCACAAGGGAGTGTGAGCTTGGAAGAGTGGAGTAGGGAAAGGTTGCCCAAACTACTATAAATGTTGTCTACTGTTTTTCATTTTCGCTTTCATTATCTTATTACTTTCTATTTTTTTCATTAAAGGGGTTTAAACTAAATCAGGATAAAATATCTAATTAAAGTTTTAAAATTTTAATTACCCAATTCACCCCTCCTCTCTTGGGTAATTGTCATAAACTCGAGACCAACAAGTGGTATCAAAGCAGGTCTTTGAGTTTTACCAAAGAGATCTTTTGATATGGCATCCCAATCCACTTCTGTTCCCGCATTTGTCGAAGGCCAATCCTTTATTAGGCCACCATTGTTTGATGGGAATAATTTTGGATATTGGAAGCTATGTATGAAATAACTGATCATGACTACAGATATGGACTCTTGGATTGCAATCCAAGACGGTGTGACTTTACCTATTGATGAAAGAGCTTCCGAATGGACCGACGAGGAAGTGAAAATTGTAAAGAGCAATGCCAAGGCTATGAATTCATTATTTTGTGCTCTTACGGCTTCCGAATATGATAGAGTATCATCTTGTTTAACTGCCAAAGAGATATGGGATACACTAACATCTATCTATGAAGGAACTTCTCAAGTCCAAGGGACAAGGAGAAATATTTTGATTGGAGAATTGGAAAACTTTAGAATGTTAGAAATAGAAAATATTTCTGAAATATTTGCTAGATTTTTCAAGATTACTAACGCCTTGAAAGGGCTAAGAAAAGCAATTTCTGAATCTGAGCAGGTCATGAAGATTCTGAGGGCACTACCTGAATCATGGACTCCAAAAATCACGGCAATAGAAGAAGCAAATGACCTAAACACATTGAAATTGGAAGATCTTATTAGCTCGTTGATGTCACATAAGCTAATCAAGAAAAGAAACGAGGATCACCACAAAGGCAAAATAGCCATAGCCTTGAAAGCTGCACAAGACTCGGATGACACCACCTCATCATCTCAAAACGACGATGAAATTGTCTTACTTACAAAACGATTCAGAAAATTTGTAAGGAAAGGTAGAAATTTCAGAAACTTTAAAGAAAGAAATTCTAAAGAGAAAAAGAAAGAAACAACAAAATGTTACCGGTGTGGTGGTTCGGGGCACATGCAAGCCCAATGCCCAAAGCCCGAAGAAAATAAAGCAAAGGAGCAAAGAAAAGATCGAGGCGACAACAGAAAATTTCAAAGAAACAAAGGAAGAGGCATGTACGTAAATGAAGAGGAATCTACAACATGTAGCTCTTCAAATGAAGAATGCGAAGCAGATTGCGCAAGAATTTATTGCATAGCAAATTCCGACATATATTTTGCAGCCACGGAAATCTTGGAGGATCAAGCTACTTCAACAAACTGCACAAGTAGTCAAGAGGTAACCTCAAAAAAAAAATCTTTTTCAATTTTTTCTTCTACAAATGAATGCATCAAATGTGCTGAATTGGAAGAACTTCAATAAGCCTATGATTCATTATATGAGGAAATAAAGAAATTAGGAAACAAGTTTACAATACAAAAAAGACAATATGATGCAGTAATAATTGTGAATGGTAAACTTGCTGAAAAAATAGATAAATTAAAAAGTGAAAAGAATACCTTTGAAGTTGAGTTAGAGAAACTCAAAAAGAAAAATGAATCATTAAATGAATCGCTTGTCAAGTTTTCTAATCCAGGAGAAAATGTGAAAATATTCTTAAAAATGACAACCCAAACTTGCAAGAAAGGACTTGGGTATAATACATTTGAGCAAGAGAAATCTAATGCTCCGAGAAACAACGCCAAACCCATTTATACTAAACCTAAGATAAATCAAGTAGTTTGGACCAAAAGACCAACCGAAGAACAAATTACCAAATGACTTCCTATTTCTAGACTTCCGGGAACTTGTAATTTTTGCAACAAGTTAGGACACAAGGTTTATCAATGCAAATTGAGAAAATTACAAAACCTTGGTGCAAAATTGGTTTGAATGCAGAAAAGCATTGGATTTATGGCTTCAAAAGTAGACCAACATAGACTCCAAAGGATAACAACCCAAAATGGACCCATAAAATGGGTACCAAAAGGATGATCTCCACTTGACTTAATTTTTGCAGGTTTGTCTCAAAGCTAAGGCCAATAACATATAGTTTTTGGATAGTGGTTGCTCAAGACATATGACAGGAGAAAAAGGACTGTTGCATAAGATCAACCCACATAATGAAGGAACAGTAGCTTTCGGAAATAATGAAAAAGGTAAAATAAAAGGTAAAAAAAATATTTATGGTATTTCAAATGCATGTATTGAAGATGTACTATTTGTTGAAGGACTCAAACACAACCGAATGAGTATTAGTCAATTATGTGATAAAGGATATAGAGTTGTATTTGAATCCTCTATATGTAATATTTTTGATGATGAACACATAGTATTTAGTGGCAAAAGACATGGAAATATATATTTAGTTTGCCTTGATGAACTAGAAGGGAAATGTCTAATAGCCATAGAAAATGATCCATGGATATGGCATACAAGGCTTGGACATATAAATATGTCAAATATTAAAGCATCGTGGAAAAAGAATCTAGTACAAGGGTTACCAAAGCTCAAATATGACAAGGATAAGATTTGTAAAGCTTGTCAACTATCTAAACAATCCAAAATACCATTTTCTACAAAAAAGGAAATTTCAACAACTAGACCACTTGAGTTGCTACATATGGATCTTTATGGGCTATCAGACATTTTAACTCTTGGTGGGAAAAAGTACGTGTATGTAATTGTGGATGATTTTTCAAGATTTACTTGGATTATACTCTTAGCTAGCAAAGATGAAGCATTTTCTATGTTTGTCACGTTTTCAAATTTGGTGCAAAATGAAAAATAAAGTTCAATCATTTTTATTAGAAGTGATCATGGTGGCGAATTTGAAAATAATCGATTCATAGAATTTTGCAATAAAAAAGAAATTCACCATACATTTTCTGCACTAAGAACTCCTCAACAAAACGGAGTTGTTGTTGAAAGGAAAAACCGGACAATACAAGAAATGGCTAGAACCATGCTAAATGAGAGTAAATTGTCCAAAAGATTTTGGGGTGAAGCTGTAAGTACAGCTTGTCACGTATTACACGGAGTTACCATTAGAGCAATATTGAAAAAGACCCCATATGAACTTTGGAAAGGCAGAAAACTAAACATATCATATTTCCATACTTTTGGATGTACATGTTATGTGTTAAATAATGGAAGAACAAATCTGGGAAAATTAGATGCCAAAAGTGATGAAGCTATTTTCTTAGATTATTCATCAAATAGCAAAGCATATAGAATTGTCAACAAAAGAAATCAAATAGTAGAAGAATCAATACATGTTGTTTTTGATGAATTTAACCAAACTCCGAGAAAGGAGGATGAACTAAGCGATGTAGATGATACAAAAGCAAAACAACAAGAGCAACAAAAGGAAACCGAGCTCAGGCTAGAAAACCCCATGGAGGAAGAGGTAAGTGAAGGTAATGACTCCTACAAACTTCCAATTGATTTGAAATTCAAAAATGCCCATCCAATTGAGCAAGTCATTGGAAATATTTATGAAGGAGTAAAAATTAGGAGATCAAAATTGTAAAATATTGGAAAAAAAAATTAATTTTTGCATTTTTGCCTTTCCAGACATGTGGGCCCCACAGGATAAGATAGGATGAGATAAGAACTCTCCTAGATAGAGTGGTTAAGATAAAATATAATTTTTGAAACAAATCTTATCTCCACGGGATAAGATATGATGAGATAAGAATTATCATAGATAAAGATTTGTTAAGATAAAATCTAATTTTATCTTATTTCTATCTTCCTATCCCTTAGAAGCTACGAGACTTCTATAAATTGGGGTGAGGACTTGATAGATGGAGATGTTCGTAAGAAGGTTTGGGAGGTAAAGTGGCGGAAGGAGGAAATTTATTTTCTTCAAAGGCAAGTGGGATTTTTATGTGAAAATTGATTTTAGTTCAATGTTGTAATTATTTTTTTTATCGTTACGTATAAATCATGTTATAATTTTATGCAATGCTTGACATTTTTAAATTTTATTATTCTAAGTTTTTTTTAAGATGTAAAATTATGTGAATATAATATACAACATATATATGGATAATGATATATATATATGTATATTAATTGTACGAGTTAATTACAGCATATAAAGGATAATTATATACGTAATGAAAATTATATACGCAATGAAAATTATAAAAGGCAGGGAGAAATTTTCGTCCGAAAGAAAAATCAGGCCGGAAGAAAATTGCGGCGGAATTGCCGAAAGCAAATTGCGGCAGAAATAGAATTGCGTCGGAGAAAGGAAATTTCGGCAGAAGCATTTAAATCATGTATTTGCAACGAATTTTCTTCGTTGCATTTGACTATTTAATATATTTGATGATTTTAATGCTTTTAACATTTAAATATTCTGGATTAAAATTGATGTGCAGTTATCACAGCAGTACAGGCTAAGTGAGAGAGGCCTGGGTGGGTCTCATATGCGGGAAAAGTAATGATTATGTGGTTTAACGTGGGCCGTTCATTCTATTTTGTTATGATTTAATTATTTGAACTCCGATTTGAATGATCAAATAGTCTATTTCTATATTTTTGATGCTTCTGGACTCAACGGAAGGGTTTGATTTTGCAGTTGAGGCTTAATTTTTAAGATATTAAATTAAATGATTATTTTATCATTTAATTAAGTTTTAATTGGGTCATTATCCATTTTTAAATAATTTTCTACTTGCTAGTCATGTTGAGACTAACCCATTATTTTTACAGGTGTACCAAATCAAGTGGGACACTAGCGTTTTGGGATTTACAAGAAGATTTTCAAGAATAATTATTTCTATTTAATTATTTTAAAGGCATGTATTCAGAATGATAGACTTGTAAAAATTTCTTTTTCTTTATGCCTTGATGTAATAATGGGAACATGACTAGTGGAAGTGGAATATTGAAATTTTTATGAATTTATAATAATTAATTTTGCCATAAATGTGTGATTGATCTTGGGAAATTTCATTAAATACACGACCCGGGATCACTTTTCTGGACCGGTATGTTACAGATGGTATCAAAGCAGTCACACATATAAAATATGACTTATTAATTATTATAATAAATTTTTTTTAAATTTTTTTTTTTTGAAATGGATTTACAAATCTAACATTCTGTTTTCTTTTTGAGTCCAGAAAATGGTCAGTTCGGGTGCATCGGTTTACCCTACACCTAAAAACCAAAGAAAGACTCTCCCTACTCCCAAGAAAGGTTAAGTGCCCTAGAAAAACAGGTTCTAACCTGGAGAAAGGAATCCTATTTACAGTACCAAGCCCTAAATAAAAAGCTGGATAGGATTCTAGAGGCTGTGGATGCTGCCACCCCACCTGTACCTGTTAAATTTCAGGTTAGAAATCTAAATAGGGAGAAGGGTAAGAAACCAGTAACCCAATTAATGATTGACCCAGAAATAGAGCTAGATAATGAAACCTTGGCAGATAAAAGTAAAAGGTTGCGTACCCAAAAACCCATAGAGGATGAGAAGCCTAAGAAAAGAAAAGCTGAAACTCAGGCTGTACCCCTACCTCGGATGGCTGGAACCCTAAAACAGGATAGTCCTTCAACTTTAAGGAAACCTTCAATACGGACTAAGGTTGCTGTTACAAAGCCTAAGATAACACCTATTAACATACCCAAAGCCCTGGATGAGCTCAAAACTGCTGATGTACCTAAAGCTATGGATGAGTTTGAAACTACTAATGTACCCAAGGCTGTGGATGTGCCCAAAGAGGTGGATATACCTAAGGCTGTTGATATACCTAAGGCTATGGGTGAGTTCCTTACTATACCCAAGCTAAAGGTAACGGTTGAATCTAGTCCAAAGCTGTAGAAGGAAGTTTCTCTTGTTCAAGGACCCAGCCCAGATCCTGTATGTACTGAGGTAGAGACCCAGGAAATACCTTCCCAGGCTACTCACAAGTTATCCTCTATGCGGCCACAGGGTCAAGACGTGCAGACTAGAATCAATTCTAAGGAAGCCTACACCAGAAAGGAACCAAGGACTTTTTATAACCAACGACCCATTTTAACTGAGTTGGTGTGTTATTTTTGTGGTACCAATGGACATACAGCTAAGGCATGTCCATATGGTAGTCGAGTTTGTTTCCTATGTCATTCCTCTGATTACCTCAAGGAAAATTGTCCTTTTAGCAAATATGCAAATTAGGTTGTAATATTTTTTTTTAATAAAAAGTTACGATTGTTCCTGTTTGCTTAAGAATATTTATTGAGACCATATTTCTCTTCTATGCCAGAATGGAAAGTAATTCCGATGATCTGAATGCCCAACCTGGTCACCCATAGCAATATCCTAGTAAAAAGCCATGAAAGAAGCAGGCTAAGGACCAACCAGAAGCTGAGCCTAGAAAAAGGCCCAGTAGAAGGAAGGATAAAGCTCTAGTTGAATCTCCGACCAGAACTAACATGCTTGAGCAGCGTCTGAATGAACAAGAGAAAAATTTTGCAGTGTTTCAGACAGAGGCTTTTCTTCAGTGGGAACGGATGCAAGCACAGCTAGAACAGATTGTTCAACAGCAATCATCAGCAGTACTAAGAAACCAAGAGCACCGTCACCACGGGCATGATGAACATCAGTCGACTGCCAGTATGCATGGGAGTCAGAGAGAAGGGCCAGATCAAAACCCTGATGCTCGGGTTTTAGAGGAAAGA
This sequence comes from Annona cherimola, assembly GCA_030490835.1. Lineage (NCBI taxonomy): Eukaryota > Viridiplantae > Streptophyta > Magnoliopsida > Magnoliales > Annonaceae > Annona > Annona cherimola. The sequence goes on from CM059971.1 coordinate 72,620,311, forward strand.
TCGGAATTTGGTAGGCATGAAGAAGTAGAGGTCTCAAACCAGGCAAACAGAGGAGCTAGTGATAAAGCTCAAGGAACAGTTGTAGAAAGTCTGAGTATTGCAACCACGGTTTGTCCCGAACAGCGAGAAATGGATTGGCGAGATGCTGATGCATTCCATCATCAAAAACCTCTATCCTTTGCTGGTGGTGATTGTTTAGCTGCCGAGCATTGGATCGAGGCGATGGAAAAGATTTTTGACTTTCTGGGTTGTGACGACCGACAGAAAGTTTTATTTGCTCCGTTCAAAATAAGTGGAGAGGCCTATCGATGGTGGAAGACACAACAACGTGTCTTCAACAGTAGAAAAGAAAATGTAACTTGGGATAAATTTAAGGAATCCTTTTTCGCCAAATTCTTTCCATCTTCTGTTAAAATTTCGAAGGCCCGAGAGTTTGCTGAATTGAAGCAAGTCACTATGACGGTGGCCGAGTATGAAACAAAGTTCAACTCTCTGCTTCGGTTTGCTCCAAGCTCAGAATGGGAAGAATATAGTCGGATCCGCAAGTTTGAGGATGGTCTTGCTGAGGGTATACGCGGTCGAGTAATACTTTGCCGCAATAAAATCTATGGTGATGTAGTTGATAATGCTCTCTTAGTTGAGAGTGATACTGCTGAACTTGATCGGCGTTACCTGAAAAGGGAACGATCACCAGTAAAAGATCATTCGGGAAAGAAGTAGATCGGACAGTCTTCTTCGGGGCAAACTAGGGTCGAGGGAAGTGGAAAGAATGGAGGATTTCAAAAGAAGAAAAAAGTCCCTAAGTGCAACAGATGCGGAAAGTTTCATACTGGACTTTGCAAATGCTTCAAGTGCGGAAAGACTGGTCATCGACCATCAAATTGTGTTGTGGGCTTCGTGTGCTACAACTGCGGACAGCCTGGTCATGTCATTAAGGATTGTCCAATAGCCAGAAATGTTGGACAACCACAACAGCAAGGGGCAAAATCGTCCAGTTGGTAGACCAGCAGGACAACAGTACCAAGGCGGTGGTGGACGACAACCAGTTTTACCAGCTCAAGCACAAGTTCGTGCCCTAATACCTGAGCAAACCCAAGCACTGGCGGAGACAGTGGCAGATATTATTCGTCTCTGCGGTATTTTTGCTCGAGTATTATTTGACACAGGTGCAGATAGTTCTTTTATATCCGAAGAGTTCGTGCAAGAGCATAAATTGAAAGTCACTAAGTTAACTTGGGATGTCCGGGTCACATCACCTGTTGGGGGTAGTTTATTAATTAGACATGCTTGTATGGCTTGTACCCTAGAAATTGAAAGTTTGACCATCCCAGTAGATCTTTTAATCATACCTATGAAAGATCTAGATGTCATTTTGGGAATGAATTGGCTAACTGAGTGGGTACATGGAATTTACCCTCGTGAGCGTCGTGTAAGCTTAAGAGGACCCGATAAACAAAGCATTGATTTCAAGGGAAGTCAATTGGTAGTGCCCCACCTCATATCAGCTTTTCAAGCTAGAAAACTTATTAGAAAGGGTTGGCAAGGATGTCTTGTTTCAATTCTAGCAATAAAAGATAAAGAGGTTAAGTTGGAAGACATTCCGATTGTTCATGAATTTCCGGATGTGTTTCCAAAAGAGTTGCCGGGAGTACCCTCAGAAAGAGAAATTGATTTCATCATAGAATTGATTCCCGGTACTACCCCAATTTCAAAAGCTCCTTATCGAATGGCTCCTGCAGAATTGAAAGAATTAAAGATACAGTTGCAAGAGCTTCTTGATTTAGGGTTTATTCGACCTAGTAAGTCTCCTTGGGGAGCACCTGTACTTTTTGTAAAGAAGAAAGATGGCAGTATGAGATTGTGCATCGATTACAGAGAGCTTAATAAGGTAACAATAAAGAATAAATATCCACTTCCCCGAGTTGATGATCTCTTTGATCAACCGCAAGGTGCATCGGTCTTCTCCAAAATAGATCTACGGTCAGGATATCATTACTTAAAAGTTCGTGATAAAGATATATCTAAGACAGCTTTTAGAACCCGGTATGGTCATTATGAATTTTTAGTGATGCCATTCGGAGTAACCAATGCCCCGGCAGCATTTATGGACCTTATGAATAGGGTATTTCAACAGTTCTTAGACAAGCGTGTTGTGGTATTTATTGATGATATTCTAGTGTATTCCAAAGGAGAGGCAGAACATGTTGGTCATCTAAGAGAAGTACTACAGACCCTAAGAGAACACAAGTTGTATGTCAAACTAAAGAAATGTGAGTTTTGGATGGATAGTGTGACATTCTTAGGTCATATAGTTAGCAGTGATGGTGTATCAGTGGACCCAAAGAAGATAGAAGCTATAACCAATTGGGGTAGACCGACTACTGTAACTGAGGTTAGAAGTTTTCTGGGTATGGCAGGGTATTATCGTAAATTTGTGGAAAATTTCTCAAGCATTGCAGTACCACTCACCAGGTTAACCCACAAAAATACTAAATTTATCTGGTCAGATGCTTGTGAGAAAAGTTTCAAAGAATTGAAGAGTCGCTTAACTTCAGCGCCAATTTTAGCCTTGCCAATCACTGGCGAAAACTATATGGTGTACAGTGATGCGTCTAGAAAAGGTCTTGGTTATGTACTTATGCAGCAAGGTAGGGTAATTGCCTATGCATCTAGGCAGTTAAGACCCTATGAACAAAATTACCCTACCCATGACCTGGAATTAGCTGCAGTGGTGTTTGCTTTAAAAATATGGCGACACTACTTTTATGGTGAGAAAACCGAAATCTTTACAGACCATAAGAGCTTGAAATACATTTTTTCTCAAAAAGAGTTAAACCTCCGACAGAGAAGATGGTTGGAGTTACTAAAAGACTATGATATTAGTATTCAATATCACCCCGGCAAAGCAAATGTGGTAGCCGACGCTCTAAGTCGTAAATTCTATACTGCAGCTTGGATTACTCAACAATTGCCTCTAATAAGAGAAATTCAATCATTGCAATTAGAAGTGGTAACTCCACGAGAAATTCGAAGAATAAGTGCTTTACAAATTCAGTCAACACTGATTGATCAGATAAAGCAAGCTCAGAAACAAGATAAACTTATTCTTCGTGTTTTAAAGAAATTAAAGAATGGAGATCCCTCGGATTTCAGTTGCAGTCTTGATGGCACATTACTTTTCCAGGGAAGGTTAGTTGTACCCAGAGATGATAAGCTACGACGAGAAATTTTAGAGGAAGCCCATCAGTCTAAATTTTCTGTGCACCTTGGTAGTACCAAGATGTACAAAGATTTGAGACAAAGTTTCTGGTGGAAAAGGTTGCGTGTCGAGTGTGCCAAATTTGTGTCTCAGTGCTTAGTATGTCAGCAGGTCAAAGCTGAACGAAAAAGACAAGCCGGATTGTTGCAACCTTTAGAAATACCAGAGTGGAAATGGGAGCATATTACCATGGACTTTGTGACGGCTCTCCCTAGGATGCAAGCTCGTTATGATGCTGTATGGGTAGTGGTGGACAGACTTACTAAATCTGCTCACTTCTTGCCCTATCGCATGACCTTTAGAATGGATCAAATGGTAGATCTGTACCTGCGGGAGATTGTTCGTTTACATGGTGTCCCTGTTTCTATTGTGTCAGACAGAGATCGACGGTTTATTTCTGATTTCTGGCAAAAATTACAGAAATGTATGGGAACAGAGTTGCGGTTAAGCACCGCATATCACCCGCAGACGGATGGTCAGTCTGAAAGAACTATTCAAATTTTAGAAGATTTATTAAGAGCTTGTGCCTTAGATTTTCCTGGTTCATGGGATGAGCATTTATCTTTGGTTGAATTTTCCTATAACAATAGTTATCAGGCTAGTATTGGTATGGCTCCGTTTGAAGCTCTGTATGGAAAAAGGTGTCGAACGCCTGTCTATTGGGAAGAAATTGGTACGCGATAACTTTTAGCTCCAGCCTTGGTTCAGGAAGCTGCTGATGTGGTTCGAATTATTAGACGACGATTAGAAGCAGCGCAAGATCGCCAGAAAAAGTATGCTGATGGCAGACGAAGAGACCTACAATTTACAGTAGGCGAGTTAGTCTTTTTAAAAGTCTCTCCCACTAAAGGTGTGACTCGTTTCAGAGTAAAAGGAAAATTATCTCCTCGATATATTGGACTTTTTGAGATATTGAAAATTATAGGCGGTGTTGCCTATCGGCTAGCATTGCCTCCTTCGCTAGCAAATGTTCCTAATGTCTTCCATATCTCACAGTTAAGAAAGTATGTAGCCGATTCGACGCATATTTTGTCAACCGAACAATATGAGATCGAGGAAGATTTAACTCATCCAGAACGTCCTGTTCGAATCTTGGATAGTCGTGAGAAGCAGTTAAAGAGGAGGATAATTCGGCACGTTCTAGTGCAGTGGAGCAACCACGGTGAGCGGGAAGCAACGTGGGAGCTAGAGGATGATATTCGTAGAATCTGCCCCGAATTGTTCCAAAATCTATCATGACTATTGCAAGTTTCGAGGACAAAACTTTATAAGGTGGGGAGAATGTAAAATATTGGAAAAAAAATTAATTTTTGCATTTTTGCCTTTCCAGACATGTGGGCCCTACAAGATAAGATAGGATGAGATAAGAACTCTCCTAGATAGAGTGGTTAAGATAAAATATAATTTTTGAAACAAATCTTATCTCCACGGGATAAGATATGATGAGATAAGAATTATCGTAGATAAAGATTTGTTAAGATAAAATCTAATTTTATCTTATTTCTATCTTCCTATCCCTTAGAAGCTACGAGACTTCTATAAATTGGGGTGAGGACTTGATAGATGGAGATGTTCGTAAGAAGGTTTGGGAGGTAAAGTGGCGGAAGGAGGAAATTTATTTTCTTCAAAGGCAAGTGAGATTTTTATGTGAAAATTGATTTTAGTTCAATGTTGTAATTATTTTTTTTATCGTTACGTATAAATCATGTTATAATTTTATGCAATGCTTGACATTTTTAAATTTTATTATTCTAAGTTTTTTTTAAGATGTAAAATTATGTGAATATAATATACAACATATATATGGATAATGATATATATATATGTATATTAATTGTACGAGTTAATTACAGCATATAAAGGATAATTATATACGTAATGAAAATTATAAAAGGCAGGGAGAAATTTTTGTCCGAAAGAAAAATCAGGCCGGAAGCAAATTGCGGCAGAATTGCCGAAAGCAAATTGCGGCAGAAATAGAATTGCGTCGGAGAAAGGAAATTTCGGCAGAAAGCGTCAGAGAAAGGAAATTTCGGCAGAAGCATTTAAATCATGTATTTGCAACGAATTTTCTTCGTTGCATTTGACTATTTAATATATTTGATGATTTTAATGCTTTTAACATTTAAATATTCTGGATTAAAATTGATGTGCAGTTATCACAGCAGTACAGGCTAAGTGAGAGAGGCCTGGGTGGGTCTCATATGCGGGAAAAGTAATGATTATGTGGTTTAACGTGGGCCGTTCATTCTATTTGTTATGATTTAATTATTTGAACTCCGATTTGAATGATCAAATAGTCTATTTCTATGTTTTTGATGCTTCTGGACTCAACGGAAGGGTTTGATTTTGCAGTTGAGGCCTAATTTTTAAGATATTAAATTAAATGATTATTTTATCATTTAATTAAGTTTTAATTGGGCCATATCCATTTTCAAATAATTTTCTACTTGCTAGTCATGTTGAGACTAACCCATTATTTTTACAGGTGTACCAAATCAAGTGGGACACTAGCGTTTTGGGATTTACAAGAAGATTTTCAAGAATAATTATTTCTATTTAATTATTTTAAAGGCATGTATTGAGAATGATAGACTTGTAAAAATTTCTTTTTCTTTATGCATTGATGTAATAATGGGAACATGACTAGTGGAAGTGGAATATTGAAATTTTTATGAATTTATAATAATTAATTTTGCCATAAATGTGTGATTGATCTTGGGAAATTTCATTAAATACACGGCCCGGGATCACTTTTCTGGACCGGTATGTTACAAAAATAAAATATTTGTGGACAATATGCATTTGTGTCAAAAATTAAACCAACCACTATTGAACAAGCTCTTAATGATGAAAACTGGGTTATTGCAATGCAAGAAGAGCTAAATCAATTTGAAAGAAATAATGTATGATATTTAGTTCCTAGACCAAATGATTATACCATTATTGGTACCAAGTGGGTATTTAGGAACAAATTGGACGAAAGCGGACTTGTAATAAGAAACAAAGCTAGACTAATAGCCAAAGGGTATTCCCAGGAAGAAAGGATTGATTTTGAAGAATCATATGCACCTGTGGCTAGATTAGAAGCCATACGCATTTTACTAGCATTTGCTTCTCACATGAATTTCAAATTGTTTCAAATGGATGTGAAAAGCGTATTTTTGAATAGGTACTTGAATGAAGAAGTATATGTTGAATAACCCCCTAAATTTGAAGAAAAGGATCAATTAAAATATGTTTACTTTTTTATTGTAATAATTCAAAAAATATCTGTTGAAATTAGGAAATAAGAACACATCTGGACATGCATATCTATACGAAATAATTTTAAAAATAGGATCATTTGGCCGTACATAAATATTGTGAAAATATATCCCTTTATGCCTCATTCCACTTTAAAAATGATAAATATGGTTTCGCGGTTTCCTGGTCAACTATCAGCATTGATTTTGTACGGTGCAGGCATACAGCGCAAATTTGAATCCAGATGCATGTACACATCTCTAGAGTGTAGTTGCGTAGTACCAGACTTGGTGCTCCACCACCTCACAAAATGAGCTTCTATGGTTGCGGATAATGGGAGAGACAAACCCATCACCCATGTGTCTTTGAAGCCGGCCAAATCCAGTAGAAAATAATGTTTAACATGTGGATTTTCTGGTGTTGGCATTCTTTCCAAGTTCCAAGCATTGAATGGTTAGAAAATCTACATCTTTGGTGACCCACATGATCTTAGATCTGGCCATCTGAACCGGCTGATCTCCCAATCAGATTCCGTTAATTAAGAGCTGCTGAAAATCCTCAGCGTCCGGCTCTAGTCTTCTCCTAAGATTCGAGCACAACATGGATCTCCCTTGCGTGCGTGTCATCAGAATGTGTGCGTGAACTGTTCTTTGTTCCGGCCACGGGAGAGAGGCTAGAGGAAGTGCGAAGTGTTGGCAAAATTGGTCCCGTTCTACTGCACCTGGCACCTCAGGTAATCCATCCTGTGGAGGAAGTTGTGCACTGTAGCGACCCCACCAAATACAGCAGAAACCATTCATCTGGCACATCAACCATCCAGGCCATTCAAAACACGCAAGGAGAAAATTTTGAGCAAGGTGTGAACAAGGCCAGGTCTTGTCGTCTCATGAGGGTTTGACAGCCTGTCGGCCTGTCAGCGAAATCAACGACTGCAAATGTATTGGAATCGAAAAGCATGGTTTGTCGCGTACGTCAGGGAAAGGTTGGAACCGGTGTTGTGAGCAGATGAGCAGCGTGACAAGATAGGAAGGTACGGAAGAAAATCAGAGAAGAGAAATGAGGAGAACAACGCTTGAAGAGGAAAACAGCAGCTGCTACCATAGCGACACGGGACTCCCGTTGATGCGGTGCCCTCCGACAAAGAGAAGGATCCTGCCAGCAAGATCAAGCGCTCTCCGTGCTCGAAGAAGTTGGGGTGAATACAGACGACCACCGAAATCTGCTCCCGTCAACGTAGAAGACATTACCTCTTCTGGCTCGTCACAACAGTCTCAACCATTGCTACTCCGGATAAGCTTACCACAAGATTGGTGCTCCCAAACTCGTCTCAGGCAGGTATTTTTTTTGAAACTCATTCACACAAATGTCATCTTTCCATTATCTGTGCTAGAATTTTTTCCCTTCCCATTATTTGTGTGCTCAGTTTTTTTCCTGTGCTGCTGCCGGAACTAGTTGTCTCCTACATACACCCCACCCAAATTTTTGTAGGCTAACAGTGACAGATTAGGCAGATTACTCTTGAAACTATGCGATAGGTAGTTCGTTTGCGGTAGGTATCATAGTTTATCAGGTATGCAAAAGCACTGCTTGCATTTTCTGCCCCGAAAAAGAATGAAAATGTTTCTCTTCTGAAACTTCCACTACTCAAATGTTCAGATTTTACGAGATATCATCGATCAGATTTTTTTTTGATCCGTGACTTACTTTTTCTAAATTATATTTTTTGGGAATTTTTTTCAGTGGAGTTGCATAGTTTTGGATGACGAGTGATTCGTTGAATGAATTACATAGAATAGAATTGATGAACGGTGGATGTAGCTTTCGTTTGCTTCTCTTGTTGTGTTCGCAAGCTTCTTGGCTCTTGTCTACTTAGAACTGTCGGATGGTTCCTTCGATGAATAATGTGCGTGTGTTCTACGCAACTTCAAAACATTTGTGGAGTTGCCCGCTGAAAAAAAACAAAAAAACCATTGGCGGAGTTCAGGGGAATCACTATTTTTTATCAAATTAAATTAATAATAGTATTTCGCTGGTAGACATTAGTTTATGAATTGCTTTAACTGAAAACTTGTGCATTCTATTTCTATATGCTTTATAGCCTTGTTGTACATATTAATAATCGCATTAAAGTAATTAGGCTAATTACAAAGTTGCAAAATTGGTGGAAAATGTAATTATCCTAATCTAAATTCTCAGATAAAGGATGATTGGTTGAATGAATTGCATACAATAAAAAATCATGTCAGTAGTATAAACAATGTCAACTACAAAATGAATAAATTAAAATATAATAAACATAAATGTTGTCAAAAGTGAATAAATTAATTTTTTGGGTAATGAAATTTGCTGTTTTGAAAAATGGAATTGTTATCAAAAGTGCAAAATTAAAGAGAAAATTTCTTAGGGACTCCTTTCCGTTTCGTTTCACATTATCAATTATGCTACTGCATGCACATAACCATTTCTCCTTAAAATGACTAAAATACCCTTCATTTAAAAATCTAAAAGAAATATATACAAATCTCAAAATTTGATACATTTTATTTTATATATTAAACGTGCCCCTATGTGAAACTGAAGTTATTATTGGAGTGCCCAAAAATAAAATAAAGAGAGCCTAATAATTAAGTTTAAATTGTTAAAAAAATTTAAAATATTGAAAGGTATTTATGTTATTTTGTATAGATTAACATTAAATTTATAGTATTTAATAGGCTACGGTTTAAAATGAAAAAAAATACATGGCTAAAAAAGTAAATGGCCAAATTTCGGGATTAGAATTAAAAGTTCAAGTCAATCATCTTATATAGAATCATTTACTTAGTCTAAATATAAAAAATAGACTTGATTGAAAATTTTCATAATCTATCATGTCAAAAACATCATTTTAAGTAACTCCATACATTTGCATTTGATGTAGATTATTTACAAATCCAATGAAAATGACTTTTCATATGTCATACATATTAAAGAAGAGGAATATGATGCATGACTTAAATTTAAATAAAATGTTAAAAATTGCAAAACCTAAAGGGCACACGGGGCAATCAGTGTCTCAAATGTATTTTCCAATTAAAATATTATTTGACGAGAGGAATTCTACCCATCCGAAATCCCAAATGCTAAGTCCCTCTCGTGGCCGTGTGTTTGAAACCATATGTAGCTATTAACTGATCTCAAAACTTTCTGCTTCTAGAAGAATGAAAATTAAAAGTATAAAATTAAAGAGAAAATTTCTTAGGGACTCCTTTCCGTTTCATTCCACGTTATCAATTATGCTAATTATGCTACTGCAAACAAATAACCATTTCTCCTTAAAATGACTAAAATACCCTTCATTTAAAAGTTTAAATAAATATATACACATCTCTAAATTTGATAAATTTTATTTTATATATTAAAGGTGCCCCTATGTGAAATAATAATGCCCAAACTCTAAGCTAAAATCCACATTCAAATAATTTGTAATACTTTATAGCTATAGAATCATACTTTTGTCATTATATAATCATATATCAAGAATTAGAAAAAGGTGAATTATTATGTTAATAAATTTTAATGAGCCATAGAAATGGATTAATAAAACTAAATATTTTTAGAAGATGAAAATTTTAAGTTGTTTATATTTTACATACTCACATTTTTATAAGATTATAATTTTACATATCCAATTAAATTTTTTCTAAAGAGTAACGATCACAAGTCACCTATTTATATCTGGTCGTATATGATTTGTGCGCTATTTTAGATAATTGTGCCCATGCATTAATCAATCATCCATCTCATCCCATTTTATCCTTTTTCTTAAAAAATACTTTATTTACTTAATTATTATTCATTTTCACACGTCTCTTTCCATAAGTCTCGTTCAGGCTCAGCTAATGTTTATGGTGACGGCTGACAAATGCTACAAACAAATTAAATAATACGTACAGACATGGATCATTACGAGAGAACATTAATGCTAAGCGGAGTAGTGGCGACACTTTTAGCAGCCGATGCAGAAAAAAATGAGAAGGACGCTCATTCCAATAGAAATTGTGGGGAGCTCCGTTAGTTATTTATAGATAACATGATTAGGTCTGGAGATACAAAGTGTACAAATCAGATTAGAATGAGCATGTTTGACTTCCATCAATTATGTCAGAAAGTAAAAGATGTAAGTGGGTTGAGTGGCGCTCTGTATCTGATAGTGGAAGCACAAATGATAATGTTTTTACACACATTATCTCATAATGTCAGAAATCGAAGCATAGGTGGCTATTTCTGCCGTTCTGGTGAAACTGTCAGTCGACATTTTCATAGGTGTCTTTCTGCTGTGTTGAATCTCCATACAGAAATGGTTGAAGCTCCAAAGTATACTACACATCCTTTAATAGAGGCAGACCCATTTGTGTCAATTTATTTTCAAGTTCGTGTTGCACCCTTCATGCATGTTACCCTCCTTTACAGTTATGTTTACCGCACTAACACATCACAACAACTTACAGAGGGATGTATAGGACCGCTTGATGGAACTCACATTTCCTACAACACCACCACCAGGACCAAATTCAGCTTGGTGGAATAGATATAGGAGGTTGACTCAAAATGTTCTAGCTGCATGCGATTTTAGCATGAGGTTCATGTATATATATGCCGGTTGGGAGGGTCAAGCCCATGATAGTAAAGTCTTACAGGCTGCAATAGATGACTCTGAGGATCCATTTAAAGTTCCAACAGGTGCCACTTGAATCCCGTGTCTTGAAAATTAAGAATGTCCATATTAGAGGACTATATTGCTAACCATATGTGCTAGATTTTAACCTATGGACATACATGGTCTTACTATCTAGTCGATTTGGGTTACCCACATTGTCCCGACTTCATGGCACCGTACAAGGGTGTACGTTACCATTTGCAAGAGTATCAAAGGGGTCGAACACCAGAAAATTATTAGGAATTATTTAACTATAATCATGCAAAGTGGAGAGCCCATGTGGAAAGATTATTTGGTATATGGAAGGGTCGTTTTCCCATATTGAAAAGTGCCACCAAATACCCTTACAACGTCCACACAATGATTATAGTAGCTTGTGCCATCCTACACAACTACATGACAATTGTAGATGAATCGGAATTACCAGAGCAACTGCAATTACAGGGGGACGCTTCAATGAATTTAGTCGGCATGGAGGAGGAGGTCGAAGAGCCAACCATGATTAGGGGTTTCTCAGATATAGCATTACAATCTTGGAAGGACTTCCGTGTCGACATTGCCCAACGAATGTGAAATAATTATCATAGAGATGTACAGCTAATATCATAGTCATAACTCTCAACACTAAGCATCATTTACTTTTATGTTTATTATGCCTGTAGTTTGTGATTTAACTTGCTGAATACTTGTCATTTGATAAATCGAATGTTGGTCTAGTAGAATGGTGCTTCAATGAGTGAATTAGTTTATTTTTCTCATGTCTCATGCCTTCTATCCTTATTTTCAGTTCACGGTATATGTGGTTACTCTTATCAATTATATCTCAATCACATAATTGTGATGCATCTTGATATTTGTAGTACCGTACAGAGATAGGCCCAATGGATCCAACATTGAGCAGATCCATGAGCAGTGGGTCTCGTCAGGCTTCTAGAGGTAGTACTGACAGAAATTCTAGACGGTCTAATGAAGGAAACTTCCGATGGCCGGAAGAACATGATAGAAGGCTCATTAGGCTTCTAGTAGAAAATAGACAGTCTGGCCGCATATGTGGTGATAGCTTAGCCAAGGCTATAGCCATGCGAATTGCATCAAGGCTAAGCAATGAACTTAGCGATATTATTGAAGTTCCCCTTAAGTGGGAGCAAGTTCGAAACAGGTGGCGTCATTTCAAAGAGCTATACCGACGTATGGCAAGAGTTCAAGACAAATCTGGAATGGGATGTGATGAGTCTCGTATGATGTTTGATGGGTCAAATGAACAATGGGCAGATCTTATCGAGGTAGCCAATTAGATTGTCGCAATTTTTTATATGTTTGTAAGAATTTTGGTTAGCAAGTACTTACCAATGTCTTTCATTAAATTTGACTTGTTCAGTTTGATCCGAAGATAGCGGAGCTCCGTGATAAGCGTCAATTACACAGTTAGGAGGACTTGGACGAGATCTATAGGTCAGATGCACCAACCGGTGCCCGATCAGAGGGATTGAGTAGGCTAGCACGTCAAATACACTCCCACATGGAAGAGATTCCGAGTGGCGAGGAAGGCATCGATCTTAACTCCGAGCCTTTGTTCACCGAAGAAGATGCTCCGACATCTTCGATGAGGACATCTGCATGCTCACCACGATGTCAAAATTTACGTAGGAGGCCACCAGGTCCATTGGAGGAGGTGGCCGGTGCATTCAAGAGTCTAGTCAATCGACAGCTGCCGCCGCCGCCTCCTCCACTACCACCACCAACCGGGAAGCTCAGTGTTGACCCCCAACGATACACGGATGCTATGACACGGTTGTGGGAGTTTTCTCTCTCTCCCGAAGAGAGCACCAAAATGGTCATTTACTTTGGTCAGCATCCAGAGAATGCATTAGATTTTCTTAGTATGCCCACTTTAGAGATGTGAAAGCAGTTTGCGCAACATATTTTAGCAAATTTTTAGACCTATTTGATTATTAAAATTGTTGATCATTTATGACATGTTGTGTAGACTATTTAAGCAATTTGACTTATGGTTCTAACTTATCAGGTAACTTGTTTTATTGATTAAGTTTATGTATGACATTGCTATACATTAGGATGTCTATTTCATTCATTTAGCTACTTTACATACTATTTCTTTCATAGGTCACGCCATTATGCTACGTTTCTATGTTGTCTTCGTTGGACGTACACCAGGTATATATCAATTATGGCCGGCGGCTCATGCACAAGTGAATTGATATTCGGGAGCATGTTTCAAATTATTTTCTGATCGAGAGTCTTCCGTAGATGCATACAAGAATTATTTCATACCGCCGGATAAAAAAGAGTAAACTCGTGTTGTCATAAACATTTGTAATTGTGCGAGTTGTAATGTTGAAAATGATGTTAATATTATCAATTTGTGTGACTGTAAATCATGTGGTAAAAGTGCAATGTAGTGATAACATGTGCCATGTATGAAGGAGTTATAAAATAGTTGTGTAGATTTGTGATTTTAGTAAAGACTGCTTTTTACATTCGACTGATTTTAATCGATAATAGTATTTAGATTTTTGCGATTTTTTAATGATTTTGTCGGATAAAGAAAGTGAGTTGATTTAGGTCTTCTCTGACATTAAGTAGAGTAGTAGCCCTGTTTTGGAGGATGAAGATGTACAACCTTTTTTGTTTCGCCATTCAATATTAGTATTACAACCACATACATAAATATTAACATCCGAGTATAGCAGAAATCTTATTATGTCAATTACAATAAAAGAAAATCATCCAAGATGAACAATAATATAATGACAAATAAGATTACAACAAGTTCAACCATCCAACTCCAAATTACAACCTCAAAATTAGCTCTAAGTCTGCAACACAAGTTTCAAGTTTAATAATTTGTAAACTGATAATTTGCAATTATCTCTATATTATAAGAATTATTAGTTCTTTGATAATAATGTGTTATTTAAATGAGGTTTATATTTAAAACCATATTTATCATTTTTAAAGTGGAAGGAGACATAAAGGGATATATTTTAACAATATTTATGTACGGCCAAATGATCCTATTTTTAAAATTATTTCATATAGATTTGCATGTCTAGATGTGTTCTTATTTCCGAATTTCAACAGATATTTTTTGAATTATTACAATAAAAAAGTTATCACATGCACCAGCGCATCAGGAAGAAAAAAAGCCCCTTTTCTCATTTTAAAAAAATTTAAAATATCAAATATATTCAAATATATATATTGAAAAGTTTAAAAAAATTTTCACTTGATTAATCTTAAGCGGGCTCACACGTTCAAAAAAATTAAGAAGTCCAAAATACATTAGAAACATTTTCCCGAGTTGTGCCTCGATGCATTGTATTGCAACCCATATATGCGTGAAAATATCCGGTGCTACAAGTTGAAAGAGAAATGGAGACTGACGTGTGTGATGCAAATTAAAGGCATGAATTCTGGACCACTTGAGTCTTGAAATTATGTAGCATTTTTTATAATGAATAATGTGTAGTATATTATATGCATGTGCTGCTGGGACGTCGCTTTTGGTGGTTCCGCTGCATTTGGTGGGGCTGCTGCAGTGCACAGCTTCCTCCACGGGATGGATTAGCTACGGTGCCAGGTGCGGTACATGCGTAGGGATTCAAATTTGCGCCGTCTACCCGCACCGTACAAATTCAATGCTGACAGCTGACCCGCAACCATGCCGGAATCCCATGGATTCCACGTTCTCACGCAAATTACTATTCCCAAACGTCCCCATAGATAGGTTAGTTGTGTTGGTAGCTGTGTAGAAATGATTGAAAAGTATGGTAGTTGTATAGAAAAATGTGAAGAAATGATTAAAAAATAGAGTAGTTGTATAGAAAAATGTGAAGAAATGATTAAAAAATAGGGTAGTTGTGGAGAGTGAAAAGTTTTAGATTGAAAAGTTTTAACTTGACAACTTTCACTGAATACCAAATATACCCTTAGTATAAATATATCTTTACGTTTGATAGGTATATAAATTATTAAAATCTTCTTACTTAACCCATATTTTTTACTTAATCGGCTATCTCGATACTTATCCCATATCAACTTGAAGTTTGTTTCAAGTCCTATTGGAAAAAGGTAAGGATCAAACTGACATTAACTTGACTTGGTATAAAAATAAAATCAAACAAAAATTTTAAAATGTAAAATCAGAGTTAGGCAAACATTGATCCGATACAGCCTGTCTGGATTCCCACTCTTATTTGTGACATTTTGTAGTTTTGGTTTAACTTATTAATCTCACTATTATTTGATTAATAGAACCCTTTTTTTTCCTTTGATGGTTCTTTTGGTGGCTTGATTAAGCGTACTAGTGATACTTTGGTTATATTTTGAATTTTGATGTTGCAGTCCAATTGCAATCAAATATTTTCTAATAGCCTTTTTTGGTTTTTGTTCGGGGAAACGCTTCTATGGTTTCAAGTTTCAACATCAACTTTTACTTAACTTTTATCTTATTATATGAGCAGTTGTGTAGAAATGATTGAAAAATAAATAAATTGTATAGAAAAATATGAAGAAATGAATAAAAAAATTAGTTTAATTATAGAGAGTGAAAATTTTTAGATTGAAAAGTTTTAACTTGACAAGTTTTACTGGTAATTATGATGTAAAATTTTACATATTTTGAAAATTTTATGTTCAATATATTTATTTTCAAATTTTGAAAATTTTAACAATTTCATTCACTTCCAGATGATGATAAATAGTTTTACATTAATTTTAAAAAAATAGTTTTACATTAAAATTTCCACCAAAGTTATTTTTGACATTATATATATGTATTGATTGGGGTTGTAATTGTTGGAAATAATGTTTAAAACAATAAAAATTGACCAAATCTTGAGTTTTGATGATTAACAAGAACTAATTTTGAGTATATAAAAGGTACTAATGTGTTTGCTAAATGTTTAAGGAAAGCAAAGAGGTCAAGTCGATCTCCAAGTCGACTTGGACTTCGACTTGGGTGAAGTCGATCCCAAAGTCGACTCAAATATCGACTTGAGAATGAATCCCAAAAGGCAACAGGTGAAGTCGCAGGTCAAGTCGACTCCACTTGCGACTTGGGAAGTCAAGTCGCAGACGAAGTCGACTCCAGCATCGACTTGGAGTATCCAGAGTTGAAAAGTGAAAACGAACATAACGAAGTCGCAAACGAAGTCGACTCCAGGTGCGACTTGGGTGAAGTCGCAGGCCAGGTCGACTCCATCCACGACTTGAGAAGTTCAAACTTCAAAGATGCAGTTTTCAAGCTATTCAAGAGGATTTATCACTCAAGTCCAAGGAATCAAGATGAAAAACAAATGAGTCAAATTCAAAGTCAAGAATCATGTTCTACATCAAATCAAGTCTATCAAGCTCAAAGACAAAGATACAAGAATGATTCAAACAATGTCTATCAAGACTACATAAGTTAAATATGCATGAATCATCTAAGTAAGAATCAAGCCAATCCAAGATAGAAGAACACAACTTGAAGATCAAAGCAGGTTCAGCAAAACCCGAGCCAAGTCGCAGGCCAAGTCGACTTCAGGATCGACTTAGGTCGAAGTCTGAAGTCAAGTTGACCAAGCCTAAGACTTGGGAATCCGAAGAACTGGAGTCGCAGACGAAGTCGACTCCAGATGCGACTTGGGTAGCCAAGTCGCATCCCAAGTCGACTCCACCTTCGACTTGGGTATAACGTTCAAATTTTCGAACGTTGGAGTTCATTTATTGCGCACCAACCACCTCCATAACGTTCATATTTTCTTCCCTCTATAAAAGGACCCTCAAATGAACGTGAAAACACAACAAGAGAACACAAGACACTACGTGAAAGTTCAAAGAGAGAAAAGAAGTGCAAGAAAGGTTTCCTATTTGCTTTTCTCTATTGTTGAGTGGTCCGTATAAATTCTAAGGAAGAAGAAAGCTTCAAGTTGCTAGCGCCTTCAACAATATTCATCCAAAGCTGCTTCTACAACTTCTTCCTCATGCTAAATCTGCCTACACAAATCTGTAAAGTGTAGTTTCATTTATTTCATTGTCTTGTTGTATAAATCTTGATTTAGCTTGGGTAGCTAAGATCAAGTATATGCAAAGTAGGGTGTGATTGGAGTGAGACTCATCACCTACTCTTGCAAGTGAGTTGTTTATGCTCCCTAGAGCTAGAATCTAGAAGAGAGCAAGTGGCTCTGGTTGTATATGCCCCCTAGAGCTGGAATCTAGAAGAGAGCGGTGACTCTAAGTGTATTCGTGAAATACATAGTGGAACCCAAGTCACAACAGAGTGTGAGCTTGGAAGAGTGGAGTAGGGAAGGTTTGCCCGAACCACTATAAATCTTGTGTTATATTTCTTTTTACTGCTTTATCTTTATTGCTCTCTAGCTCTTTTCAAAAGGGGATTAATTACTCAAGGGGTTAAGTCTTTATTTACCAAAGATTTTTAAAGAACCCAATTCACCCCTCCCCTCTTGGGTTTTGCCACTAACTCGGGACCAACAGTAATACTATATAATGGGTTACTAATAGTTAAGTACCAACCTAGTATATTTTATGTAATTTTTTTTTCACATTTTTATGTGGGGCATGAATGTACTGTTCAAGACATGAATTGGATGAAGATATAGGATGAAATTATATTAGGGGTGGGTTTGTTTACACCTAAAATTTTTCTACTGAAAATTTTTTAATCTAAAACTTTTTACTTTCTATAACTTTCATATTTTTAATTATTTTTATACAATTATTCTATTTTTCAATCATTTCTATACAACTATTCATATAACCAACATATGTATTTTCACATTATGTTCTTTTACTTCAAAAACTTTTAATTCGAAAGTTTTATACTTTTCAAACACAACCTAGGAATGAAAAAAGTTGTATTGAGAATGAAAAAATGTACATGAATTAGGAAAAATTACATAGGAAATGAAAAAATAAGATGTTATTTTTTGAGAATGAGGAAAAATATTGTTGGGAAATGAGAAATTCTATTCCTTCTTCATCCATCTTTAGTCCATAGTTCATATAGCAAAATTTACTAATTATATATATTTTTACAGAATTTAAAAGTAAAAAATTTTATTATTTTCATGAGGAGTGTGATATGGGTGAAAGTTTTTGATTTTTTTATGTAAAAAACTTATGGTGCAGGGTAGACTATACGGAGACGAAAATACTTGGCGAAATAAAAAAATACAATACAACGCATATATAGCTCGTCTCAAGAATGGAAAAACGTCTTCTTTTGTTGCTAATTCACGAGGCAAGCTGTTCCAGCTTCGAAGTACTGAAAAAAAAAAAAAAAAAAAAAAAAACTATAAATCTCATCCCCCTTTTCCTTATTCATTGCAGTACATGTAAATCCCCCGAGCTATGTCACCGATTACATCCATTGTCCTTCCCATCTATACTCCTGATTACATAACCGTCTGCCCTCCTAACGAAGTAGGTTGATCAGATTGCCATCGTTCCTTCTGATTATTTTGCCTTTTGCTGCACTATGCCTCGTGTGCCATGATAAACATTCCTGCAATCATAATCCCCAGAGCAAGTTGATGGGCCTCACCGGGGCCATGGTCTAACAGTTGGATGGTTGTGAATGTGAAATGCTATATAGATTATCATTAATCAATTACTCCACACGTATTCCTGTTTCTACCACAACACTCTTCCCTGCCCTGCTTATTCGACTTGAGGATTTCCATCAACTCCTTGGAAATAAGAACTTGGGGAGAGGGTGCAAGTGCAGGAGATACTCCAGGAGTGATCATCTGGCTACTCTGCATCATTGGCCGCATCTTGAGAATTTCTAATTCCCCATCACCCTTCATCATCATCATGTTGCATGGTATTCTCTTTGAGTAGAATCTTCTGTCCCTCCGCTGGTGCCTGCCATGGCAAAGTAATCTTACCATTAAGAAGGAGAAATGGAAGTAGCCTGTAGTATAAATGATAAATGGATATCTCTTGTTTCATTGGAAGTATTCCATAATGCCACTTTGGAATCTTGAGAATGAATTGCTTGGATTTTTAAAAAAGCTACAGGCAAATCCCTTATGTAGTTTTGAATAACAATAGATCATGATTGTACATGCACCAACCTGTTTGTTGGTGGGCTGCTAGCAGGAAAGCTGATTTTGGATCATGTTCATTTGGGTCTATTGAAGGACTTGCCTCACAGTAAGTAAAGAAACCTCGGTGGATTAACATCTTTATTACTCTGCGTTATTAATTTTGAAAGAATTCTACCTATCAAAAACTACCCATGTTGCATGAAGGCTAATGATATGCTCCAAAACAATGAGCCGTAGGGGTTCACCCATTGCAACCTTCATGTTTGGTACAACCTGCAAAAGAATTCTTGTCCGAAGTTAATGCAGAAGGATAATTGCCTCATCTTTTTATGGACATATTATGAGGGTTTCAAGAGAGTTTGATTGTTAATTACCCCATACTTTTCACAGAGCTCGATTACTGCACGGATTTTCTGATACTTGACATCAACCCTCCACACAGTTCTTTCCCTCAGCGCATGCAGATCATCCAGGTCCAGTGTCCAAACATCTAACGATGTCTTGGTAGAGACTGTTATGATACAAATAGAATTAGAACCAGGTTCCAAGTATTTGCTACTTTGTTATAGCTTCCCTCCATGTTTGAAAGTACCAAAAATCGGTTGTTTCAGAGCTCCTAGTAAGGCAGTGCCTACGTTAATTGATATTAAGCTAATGACACTAGTGAAGCTCAAGCCCAGGTTTCTTTTTGACCCATTTCCAGACCAAATTCCCCTACACAATCACAATCATGTGTGGAAAATTAGATCATCATCGATGGCAAAATTTTGAAACAGAGCCTTTTGCACTAATAATGTCCGAAAGGGCAAAAAATAATGACCAAAGATTATTAGGAACACATGCGGCAATTATAGACTTTTAGTTTTGAATATCGGTCTATACGGTACAACAGTGTCAGATAGAGATCAGCTGAGGCTGGTGTTACTTCAATGCAAACATCTGTGGGGAATTAACTAGTCCCTTTTCCGAATAACGTATTGTTTTCTTCGATTCAGCTGCAGGAAAAAGAAGCATGGCAGATAGAAGGAAAGTAGACAGGAGAAAAAAGAGAAAAAGAACTTAACGAATGAAGTTGAGCCAGGGCATGGCACCAATGAGAGTGACAGCAGAGCCAGGTTTGACGATATGAGCCAATGCCCACTCCAGCGCCTCCGTCGAGAACTCTTTCAGCGCATCCATCACTATAACCACGTTCTTTCTCGCCGTCCAACTGCTCGGCGAACGCAAGTACTCCAAATCTTCCACCAGCAATCTCTTTCTCTCTCTTCCTTCCGCCTCCACCACCACTGCAGCTGGTTGGGACGACGAGGGCGGCAGCGGCGGCTTTCCAGCAACCATGACACCTGCCTTCTTATGTTTCTCATCACCACCCTCCTCCATCTCCGCCATTCTTCCGCATGCAATCATCATCTTGAGATATTTGAAGTACTTCAGAGAAGTGGGTGCGGAAACTGCTTTCTAGTTTCCACGCATGCAAAGAAGAGTAGATGAAGATACGGTTGCAAGAATTCAGCCTTGTTGGGATCAAACGCTCCCCAAGTGATCGAGTGGAGGCCAAAAGACACGGACATTACAAGGGTGTTTGTAGGCTGCCGATGCTTGGAATCGAGTCATTGGACGTGATGAACAAGGTTGGCCTGCGGCCGGTTTTATTGCAAAGTCTTTGAGCACGTTGAGATTCGCGGGTGTTTAAAATTAAATTCCGATATTATCAATGTGCAACTCTTTGCCGATTCCCAAATTCGAAGGGCAATATTCATTTTAGGAGATCCGTTCTGTCCATCGTATTTAAAATATTAGATTTAACTAAGAATATGTTAATTTGATTTAAAAGTGCAGTGGGCAACGAAAAAAAGTATAAATTTAAGGTGAATACAAACCCATTAAAATCATTCTTTTTATCGTGGCCAGCGAAAATTTCTGATTTAAAATGGATTTTATTAATAAATAATAATAAGAAAAATGGAGGTAATGGATCCCCAAAAATGGTGCACATGGGCCCCACTTGGACGCCTTCTCAGTGAAGGCTGCCGAAATGGGGTCCCACAGCTATATCTCTTCGGGCTTGTTTGGAATACCCGACTGACTTGAATAAATAGAAAAACGCGATAAGAATACATGATTACATACAAAGGTTTTGGTGATAATATAAATAACACTAAATATAATGAATAAATTAAATTTTTTATCAAATGTTAAAATCTTAAAAATAAAGAGAGTTACACACCACCGGTTACATGAAAGTCGCCCCACACACACATATTTTGATTGTTCCGTTGTAAGTAGATACATCATGAGAATGGGAAACGTTATACTGAAAATTAAAAAATTATTTTGAAAATATTAGAGAATCTTGGATCCTTTGTAAGACCTCATAAATTTTCAAATAGCAGGGTTCTCATGTGCCTCTCCATCATAAAATATATTTCAAGAAATCTTTCTTGAAACTTCTTTTTTCCTCTTTTGAAACTTTATTTCAAGAAATCTTAAGTCTGCAAAATACCCTCAAGGATAATTTTTTCCTACTTTGTACATTTTTTGGGGATTTTTTAGTTTTTTAAATGTTAAAAGTGTGAGAAATAGAATGAAAAAGCATACCTACTTAGAAACACTGCAACAGATTTGATCTTTAGAAGTGGACATCTTAATTTTTATAAAAGAAGTCAACATACTTTATTTTAATTAATTTATTTTTAATCATTACTCTCTGTTACATTACATTGTTCTCTCTTTTCTATTATATTTTTTCCATCTCTTTTTCCATTCCCAAACTAAAGGAAAAATAAAAAAAAACATATGGAAGTTTTGACATTTTGCACAACGGATATGGTAAGAAGTATCAAACTTATTGAAAGATGAGGATATAGGCAAATGCAATTATTTAGCCGCATTCTATTTGTCAGTAATTTTAGTGTTAGCATTCTCAAAAGTTGAACCCTGTAACTTTCGAATGAGTTCATAGGCTTCTTGTAATAGCCGGCGCTAAAAATCGAGACTCTTGTTCAAATTTAGAGTCGAGATCCAATGTTGTTCATATAGAATGGGGTCAAATGAGTGGTTTAGTTTAATCTATTCAACCGTTTATGAAAACCAAATTGAACTCGTATATTATCAATTTATATAGTAGAATGACAAGATAAAAACTTAAAAATTTAAATATAAGAACAATGTGTGACTAGAATTATAATTAGGATTTTAAAAGTTAGATACTTACCTGCAAAGAAAAATTAAATTTTCCATTTTTATAAGTCGTGTGTGTAACCACACTGGGGCTTAAGCGCACCACGCTGCTTCCCGGAGGAAGCTGGCACTGACTGGAATGGACCATGACGAGATCGAGGAAAAAATAGTATATTCTTTAGCATGTAACCTCATTTTCTTTTTAAATTGTTTTTTTTATTCCTGTTTCGGGTATCTTGTATTTGCGTAATGAAGTAGGGGGGTGGGGAAATGAATGAAATTTTTTGAGATATCCAGGCGGAGTTTTTCTTGAATTTAAGCATGCTGGGGGAGAAAATAGCGCTGATATCTGACCTACCAAAAGCTAAGAGGCTCTTGAGACTTGAGAGGCGCAAAAAAAAAAAAAAAAAAAAAAAAAGAGATTATCACTTGTGGGTGGGTCGATGCGATGCGATGCGATGCGAGTATTCATAGCCGGGGATGGTGTTACTATATTAGGGTTAGTACGGCTGAACTGGGAGTGTTAGGCCTGTCATACCTCGTAGCTTTTTTCTGCCACTTCCATGGCCCAGCTGACGACTGCGTTTGCCTTTAATCGTTGCACTTTGTATTGGACGACTAAGAACTAATGATCTCCGTGGATGGCCTGGCCCTATGGAAAAGAAAAAAAAAAAAAAGATTCAGGTTGTCCTCCTTCCCAGCTGTAATGTTGGTGCGCTTTGCCTCCATGATGAGATCATCAGCTCTAGAGCGTTTGCTCCTACTAAGGATGACAATACTTTTTTCCGCAGAAACCTGCTAAAACTGACACTTCAAGCTATCCACCACTCTCTCTCCTCTTTCTGCCATCTTAAGGCCATCTTAAGATGTGTGTATATTTACCATCAAGTCGGAGGAAGCCAATTCACATTAATGGAGAAATGACATTTTCATATACTAAGAATGATCAACTGCTTTGAGATGCTCATGAAGAGAGACAATCTCCTGATCCGACCAACTACAAATAAACATATTAGCAAGAGAAAATCTTCTAAGAATGAGTATCAGATTTCTCATCTGACCCAGAATATACTATATCAATGTAAATCCTCATACATTTATCATCGAGCTTCCACAGAAAGAGGGAGCTTAGTTAATATGATCTCTTTCATCTTCCAATGTATGACTCTCCTTTGGAGGAGTTTTTCCAAAATGGAGCGAACCCTTTGAAGGATGCTGGACAATTTCGACCAAGAAAAATATACACTCTAAAAGAAAAGCAAAGGACTTCAATAAAATGATCCTTTGGGGGCTTTCAACCCCTTTTTGTAGTTTTTGGGCCGATTCAATCATTAGAACAACCTTTATCCGTTTAAAACTCTATGTAATGAATTCAATCTTTTCCATAATATTATGATTTAGACCTTGATTTGGCATGGATAACTTTCAATCAAATTGAGTTCTATCATTACAGAGCAAAAGAAATGCATGCAAAGAAGCATTACCACAAATAAATACCTCCATTAATTTATGATGGAGCTACAGTTGTGGTGTCTGGCTTAGGCCATGATGGCCCGACCATCTCCCATGGGCGCTAAAAGATTGGCATCGTTGGGTTGGGTTGAAACAAATGCCCTCAGGATCTCAATAGGTTGCAATATTGCTTTTTCACAATCCACCCATCCTCGCCCTGCTGCTGTGCCTCCTAGCGGAAACATTTCTATGAAAGGGAAAAGTACAAGACTAGCAGGAGGAAGATTGTGGCGTAATACTTACAGGACATGAAAAAAGATGAGACAACAGTGGGAAGAAGATAGTAGTATAACAATTCTAGGAAGTGGTAAAAGATGAGACAGCAGGAGGAACACCATAATCAAATTGGCAGTTTAACTGGTTTGCAACCGCTTAACGAGTTCACCCTGAAATTGGGGTGGATGAGACTGACTAGATGACCAGTTTCTGGTCGAACCGGTTAGTCCCATCTGATTTTTATAACATTGGTCAAGATGCTAACCTTCCAAGAATAATTCTAATATTATGAGCAAAAATTGAGATAATCATTAAAATAAACTTGCATACAATGGATGTTGTAAAATAGAAGGTGTGAATAAGCTCAAGAGAGCTAATATATCCTCCGCTCAGAAATATTACCTCTAGGGTATGTGGTCTACTTTAAGAATTATCTTACATTCTTAAAAATATGCCTCCACAGCTCAAACTCATATTTCTAAATCTCTTTAGGCCAATTTAGAAAACAAAGTGATTGCAATGTTCCTTAGGATTCAAACTTAAGACCTGTCGTATGCAGGTAATCTAAGCTTTATAGGTTGTTAAGTTAATTATTGTGATTAATTTATTTAACCTAATCTTTTAGGCTTAAGTGAGCTTTACTAGGCTTTTATGGCCTTGTAAGCCTCATCTTCCACTGTCCTCCAAGCCCACAATCTGCTTGGTTAATAAGTTAATAATCAATGGTCAATAAGGAACATCAGTGAACATGTCATCGATTGATTAATCAGGGAAATTTTTTTTATTCCCAAATATGATTTTGATAGCATTAGATATTTGATTATACTGCTCGTAAGATCATTGAATTTGGTGGTGTTTTCAATTGAGGTTTAGAAATAAGAGCAGCTAATGAACATGAATTACAACGATGTGTTTGCACTTGTTTAAAGCCGAGGAAATGATGTCAATATCATCCACTTGTTTCTGTTCTAGAATTCTTGCAAATTTTTCTTTTTCTTTTTGTTTTTGATAGGAAGAATTCTTGCAATTGAATGTTATGTTTTGTAACGGCCATGCGAAGCCCTTTCTTTCAAAAAACGGTGGGATTTCTGACATTTAATCCTAGCCGTTTAACAATCCATTAGTATAAGAAGGGAATAATGGGGATCGGGTTTTGTTGTCGTTGGAAAACAGGGAAACGCTAGGTAGACAAATGCAGAGAGACGAAGGAAGAAGGAGAAAAAGCTTTTAAAGGTAGGCTGCGCAGAACTTTTCCTTGGTTAATCTGGTTGACTTTACAATATATGCAACTCGTTCTTTAGAACTAACTCATTTATAATATTTCTAGCATGATTATCAAGAACTTGAAGTGTTATTAAAAATTTTGGTATGGTAATTTTGTTAATTTCAAAAAATGGTAGCAAATAACGGTGGAAAACGCCTAACCACAAAAAATATATTGTTGAAAATAATTAGAGAAGCATGACTGTATAATAGTAAGATAGTTATATGTTTATCTCAAATTTCAACTTGATTAGAGTCATGGATTTTTATATATGGTAGTTTTTATGAAGATTTGGAGTAGCAATTATGTATTTTAAGAGTCAAACACAAAATTTTTTTTATAGAAAAATACGGATGTAAAAATAATAATCTAAACCGTTACAATTGTTCTTTGAGAGATTTTACAGTGTGTATGATGATTGAATTTTGTTAATAATTAGTTTGGATAACTATTTGAAGTGATGTTTAATTTTAACCCTCTATTAAACTCTTTATGTTAAATTTGATGATAAAGACATTATTTTGAGAAATGGACAATTTAAATTATAAAACATAATTTTATAAGCTTATTCCTAAAATTTTAGATTAAACAGACATTTTTATTGAAAGATTTGAACTATGTTATCTAGAGAATATGGACCGTTGGAAAAAATTATAAAACTAAAATTTTTAGACTAGTGGGCTAAAGTCGCCAGACTCAATGAACCAAAAAGCATAGAAGCCAAGCCACCTAGATCGAAATTGACAGAAACTAAGTCCAAATTATAAAAACCAAGCCTAGCCCATAGCATGACTCACCAGTTAACTCACCGATCTGGCCTACCAGCTGTAGCCCATAGGCGGCTAGCTGTTCGCGTCAGTGACCGACCGGTGGGCGAGCGGGTGAATAAAATAATAAAAATAGAAAAATTTAAAACAAATACAGAAAATTTTGAAAAAAATACAAAAAATTATGAAAAATATCCAAACAATTAAAGTCAGTATTTAGAAGCTTAAATGAGTTTAAACTTATAATTTTTCATAAAAAATATAAGAAATGAAATTATTTAACGGAGTAATGCTATAAAAATAAATAGAAAAATGGAAAAAATTATGAAAAATTTAAAGTAAGTATTCGAAGAAGTATATAAGTTCAAATTTATATTTTATTACAAATAATAAGAAATAAAGTGATTTTAAAGTGGAATAATACAAAAAATTGATTTTTGACCAAATAAAATTACGAATTTTTTTAGAAAAGTCATAAATGAAAATTTAAATAATAGCTATGAAAAAATAAAGTGTAATAATGAACATGTTGTGATGAAAATTAGGGAGAGAGACTTAAGGCTACTTCAAAATATTAAAAAAAGAGAGTTTTAAAGCTTACTTAGAGGTAAGTAAACTTTTACCAAAACATGAATTTGGATAAATTATATTGAATATTATGATTTGCCATGAAATGTGATTATTTATTTAATTTGAAACTTTTTTTAAGTTGATTTATCCAAGTATAAGCATGATTATTTCAAAATACCCTTAATTATGTTAAGCGATGAATTTAATTGGTGCATTTATCATAATGTATGAGCATAATGCATAATTGCATATTGGGTTGGCCGCTAAGCAGTAATGCAGTATGACAGTACTTGGGTAGCGACCTCAGGACTGCAAAAGAAAATGAATTAGCTTATGAATGTTTAGCATGGTTGCACGCGAGTGCAATCAGATGATGATGCCTACAACATAAATGCATGATTTACAGTAAACATATGCATGCATGAGTATAAATATGTTTAATAATTTAGAATTATTGTGCATAAAAAGTAATATAGATGTTATTTTTGTTTTAAATATTAAAATAATTGGAAAATGAATTTAAAAAATATTTATTTACTGAGCTTTCACCTCACATTGTTTTGTTTTCAATGGAAATATATAGACACAATGTTAAACTAGAGCCTCTATCAACACGGAAAAAAAGACAAAACTAGCGGAGCAAAGGAAAATAAAGTTTAGATTTTATTGAAATAACCTTATAATGCTTATTTGTATTGATGATAGACATTAAATATGTATAATGACTTTATAAGAAGTAGACTTGAGATGTATTAGTTAAATTTATATAGTTTTGTACCTTGGTATCTATTTTCATCTTGGGAGGTTTTATTTATTATGACATTCTTAATTTTGACTCAATAGACCCTATCGGTGGCATCTCGAGGGTGGGGTGTCACATGTTTCAATGCTCCAAGCGAGCTTAAAGCAGTAACATATGTTCTGTAATCTCAGCAATTTTTTTGATTGATGTGTGCAAATTATAACTCATTTAATACGAAAATCAAACACAATAATCCAATACTAGAGACAACAATAAGTTTTTACAATTTACATAGGAGATAATAAACTCTCATCTATTTATATGGGAGACTACATGCCCCTTATATTAAGTGAAATACCACATGCTCCCATTGTAGGGATAGGATTTGAACCCACATTCCCAATGATGCGGTTGGCATCGTTACCACTTTGGTAGCATAATCTCAACATCTTTAATTTTCTATAGTTGACATTGTTGAGACTTCTCTAAAAGAGTAATTTAATATTCAGTTCTTGCCTCGCCCGACCAATTTTAGGATTGGAAAGGATTCTTTGACAATGTTTTTGCATATGGGTATCTTAATTTGATGATTGGTTGATAAATATGCAAGATAGCTTAATTTGATATACGATAGAGATTCTTGTTTCATTAAATTCTCTATTATTGCTCTTTTACAATTTTGTCTAATTTTTGAATCCACGATTGTTCTTAATTTTTTTTCTTTCCAAGCTTCTCTTTTCTTTGAGAGTATCCTTCCTCTTTTTTGAATCTTCGGCTCTATTTTTTTTTTTTTTTTGAAAACTCTTCTCTGTCTCTTTATGCCTATTTTTATTCTTATTTTTTTCCTTAATTCATTTGTGGTTTTCCCCCTTTCTCTCTTTCCCTATTAAATGCAGCTTCATTATCTCTTTGAAAGTCTTCCTTGTTATTGCTTTAAGTTTATTTTGTCTTGAAACAGTAATCCTATCGAAAACCCTAAATGGACAACATTGTTCCGATGGATTTTTTTTACAGGCCACCTTTTGATTTCTTTCAAAAAAAATTTAAAAGTTTAAATATGTACTGTTCAATATATTTGGTTAGGAGATCGAAGAGCATTCTAGTTATTTTATGTAGTAAGTTAACAGCTTCAATCAACTGGAAGGTTATTGCACACACTAGAACAAATATTAATGAATTGAATCAATTTTTGGGCAATATGTAAGATGGAGGGTCGATTACATTGAAATATTTCAACGGTCTTACCTCATTTTTGGTGCATCTGGTTTGATGACTAAATCAAAAGCTACTCCACCATTAAATCATTGAATATTTCTATGGTGCTAGTACTCCTAAACCAACCCTTAACATGTTACTTATATGTTAAATTAGCTACACACGCTTGATTACTTAAAAGTAGTAATATATGGTTAAATGCTACTAAATTCAATATCAGTATCAGCAATAGGAGTAATAGCTAAATTCCACATTACTTATAGCCATTTAGATTTGGCTAAAAAATAATAATGAATTTATGGTGATTCATTAATATTAGAAAAAGAAAACTACATATAAGAACCCTTTTGTAATAATAAAAGTTTACGAAATTTAATAAAATAATCAAGTTGGCACAAAATGTGTAGGAGTTCATCGCAATGCAATATGTTCACTTTTAATAATAAATTTTTTAGTTTTATACTAATAAACTTTTACAATTTTCTCAAAAAGCAGCTTTTACAATGGATTTTAGAAATGAACCTGAACCATTCTTTGTGGTAAAAAAACATTTGCAAATGCATATAATTTTAAACTTCAAAAAATTTATTGGAAAGAAAATAATATTCTTATAGTGGGATGACACTTTAGAGCCATTACTGCAAATATGGAAGTTAACGATTAAATTAAAAAGTGCAAATTTAAAAAAAGGTGCAAATTTTTCACAAAAAAATCCATTAATTATCTAACAATAGGAAATAACATGAGTGGAATATTGGAAAGTTGACATTAGAATGCTACATCTCAGTAATCTGAATCTCTTATTTCAATGGTTTGTAACTATATATAGGTATAAGGCTTTCGCGGTTTTAAAAACCAAAGCACTCTTTATTCAATCAAACAGGACACAAACAAGATAAAAGTTATTATGATAATCCCAAAAGGCTTCTAGTGGTTTCAAATTGTTAAATGAATTACATAGGCTACATGAAGATCAGAGAAGATGAAATTCCAAGTTGAAATATATGAGTTTGAGTTCAATCCATCAGTAATGCATGCATCAGAACTTCTCCATAGCATGAATACAAGTCTTTGACAACCACTATTCCCTCCTCTTCAGGAAAGAGCTATTTCTAGAGTTAGCTGGTTTGCTGATACCATGTCTTCACTCACTATCTTATTCTCTCTCTCTCTCTCTCTCTCTTGCACACACACTTGGAGGCCAATATCACTTCAATCCGAACCAGGAATGCCAGTTCATTCTCACCAGATTCTCCATGTCCACTGCTTGGTCTTAAAAGATTGCATTAAATGATCAGAAATAATGACCTTAGCAATTAATGGTCTCAATCCAGGTGATGCTTCGGGAGTAGTGTTGCTATCACCACCTTTGATCATTTTTTTGCCTTTAAGCATCTCCACCTCACCCTCATTATTCATCATCATCAAATTTAATGGCATTCTTTCTGCATAAAATTCTTTGTCCTTCTGATGGTGCCTGAATCAGCAAAAAAAAAAACAATTGTGTTTGTCAGTTTTGAAAGGTCTGTATATAGAAAAGCTGTAAAAGGGTGTGACAAGATTAATTCCTTCTCCCGTTAAGAAATTTACTCCACTGGAGTTTCCATGTTTCCTCCTAGAAAGACATATTCAAACTATCCATCCCTAAAAATAGCATCACTTTCATCAAAGACAAATTTATTGCATGAATCCATTAATTTTGTATTTTGAATGAGATAGTCAAAATTGAAGTCCCATTCATTAATCCAAAATGGTATTTTTATTTTTAATATTATTATTTATATTTTTCAAAAACTAATCCATCTTAAGGTATTTTGCAACTGTCTCTGTTTTTTTTTTTTTTTTTTTTTGACAATTACCCCCCTCTATCAGGTGTAGCTACAATATATATATTTTTTTCAAATGCCAATTGATTGTCAAGATAAGATGGGATACAATCTAAGGGCCCTTTATGTCTGACTTGATAATGCTTAGGTGGGTCACGAAATCCTGTCAAAATTGACTGTAAGATGTTTTAAGAACTTTGCAAAATCAACTACTATGGTTACAAATTGCAAAATTATAAAAAATATAGGGAGGGCAAATGTAAAGGATTTTTTTTTTAGTTAAAAACACGCATATTAATTAATGGACTTTTTTGCCATCGCACCAATTGCGCAGTGGTAATTCATTTGCTTCGCAGTTGAGCGATGGGGGATCGAAACACAAGTGATTGTGGTAGTAGCAAGCAGCAATGTTTCCCTTGTTTCCCTATTTTATCATGGGAGTGTCCAGGTAGATATTTTAGTAAAATAGGAGTAGAAAAATAGAAATATTATTAGATATTTAATAGAATGTTGTAGAAAAATTATAAGAATGTCTTAAGAGTCTAATTATAATTCAAATTAAGACGAATTTAAAAATATATGAAAAATTAATGGACTTTTTTTTTTGAATTTACATTTCACACAATCGAACAACTAATAATATAACTTGGGGGGGGGTACATTTTTATAACATCTGTATGTATGTATACTATATAGCTGTGGATATATATATATATAACTTGCAAAATTTTAAAAGATGGGGGGCAAATCGAGAAAGCCTTTTTCGTTTTACTCGATTTAACTGATTTTTTTTCATAAAAAATATTGTTCATTTTTGTATCAAAATTTGAGTGGGATTACTCAAACAGCAACAGCTGATCATTGAGCTACCTGTCGAACACAACCCAAGTTGCGTGGAGGTTGGCAATTTCCTCCACGACTAAAAGCCTTGATGGATAGCCCATTGCGACCTTCATGTACGGCACCACCTGCATGCAATTATCTACATATTAAAAACTAATAATAACCATTTATTATTTTTTGATAAAATTATTTAATAACCATTAATCATTACTCAAATGCATAAGTGAAATAATTAATTAACCAGCATTCATTCAAGATCACTTCATTTTAATTGTGGACATGCATACATCCACTTAAATTAATCCAATATTCTTGTTAACTGTTAAATGTGGGGGATCATGCATGAGGCGGATGGTTAATTTGCAAGTGGTATTAATTAATTAGGATATTTATGAGCTGTGCAGATCGAGCGATTTCAAAGTAATTAATTAGTTAATTACCTTGTATTTGTCACAAAGCTCGACTATTTGCCGAATCTTCTCGCATTTGCTAGTGTCCTCTTTCCATTCGCTCCGATCTCTTAAGGCTAGCAAACCGTTGAGGTTGATGGTCCAGATGTCCAACCATGTCTTGCATGCCACTGCAAATTAATATTTCACAATTTGTATGGAAATCAAAATTCAGTTGACAAACATACATGGGTCCTACTTCATGGTATCGGTTCCCATCAAAGAACCCCTACGTGCAATGTTTTCAATGCACTTGGATTTCTTTTTTTCTTTTTTTTTCTTTTTTTTTGGGAAGAGTAAATGCACTTGGATTTTTAAAGCTGTTGATTTAGGTTTAATTAATCAATAAATTAAAATATACCATTTTGGAGATATGTATATATTTTTAATTTTTAAAAATGGGGGATTCTAGTCATTTATAAATGACTAAAACACCTTTATTTTTAAAAATTAAAAATCATATACATATATCCAAAAATAATAAAACTCAATATATAAGTTAAATACATCAAGACTAATAGTTTTATAAAAAATTTAAAAAATAAAAAATGAGTTTTTTACTTAAGCGCATTAAAATTTTAACACATCTGGATGTATCGGAACAAAATTCCTTGCCTAATTAGGTCATCATCATGATGATATAAAATTCATTCTACCTATTGTATTTAGAATAATTTGTTGGATTGAAAACTAAATTTTATCTGATCAAAGATGTGCATGTGTGGCCCCATCTAAGCTATTTGTAAAATTCATATTTTTAACATCGAAATGGATCGAAAATAAGATTCACCGAAAAGGAATCCAACATAACAAAGTTTTTGTATACATTTAATTTTCATTATCACAGTTATCCAAACACACTTTAAAATGTTGAAAATTTAATTTGCATCATAGTGAGTAGCCCTTTAATTATGAGGTTGACATTTTGCTGAAGTATTTTAATTGTCTATTTAATCAATTAATCTAAAAGATAAAAGAGAAATTTTCAAACAAAACTCTTTTTAATTTACTCTTAACAATTATCTTATTTTAAATTATTTTTTCACATATTTTTATATAACTATTATACTTTTCAATATTTTTACACAATTAGTCATATAACTAACTTATCTACTTTAAGTTTATTTTCTTTACTTCTTATCATTATATCTTTCATATCACATTATTTTCTTTGAAAGCTTTTACATAAAAAAATTTTCATTAAAAAGTTTCATGACTTTCCAAACACACCTTAATCCAAAAAATTTCTCACTTGGAAAAATTGGGCAGATATATAACATTCATGCTCCTATCATTACCCTTCCGGTATAAGAAATTTGACTCATGAATCGATATGTATATCTTGAGGCCAAGGGTCCAAGTGTAATTTTTTGAAAAGTCTATATATAAGAGCTGCCCAAGAACCCAAAAAAAAAAAAGAAAAAAAGCTGCCCAAGAGCTGGCGTGCAGGAGAGTTTTTTTGAAAAAATAAAGATAAATTGAGCTTAGTTTTTTTTATTCAAGTGCAAATTAACTTTACACTTGAAGAAATAAAAAAAAGTGTAAATTAACTTTGAGAAGTCTATAAGACGTGCTTTTTCAAGTTGGAAATTAAGGACAAAACAAGATGACTTTTATATTGCAGAATTTATACATAGGCTTAAAATGGATGATCATTCTTTTACTGTTTGATCTAATAAAGATGTGCTTTTCTCAAAAAAAAAAAAAAAAAAAAAAATCCCTTTGCAGGAAACTATCCATGAGTGGTTTTCGGCTGACGAGTAAATACGCTCCTGTTTTGTTTTGTTTTAAAATCCAAGACGAATAAATTCTCTCTCAATCTATTACAAAACTCAATAGACCTCAATAGATCAAAGAAAGATGAGTTTAACTGTTTATCTGGAATTAATAGAGGATGAGTAGTTATTCTTACGTGGGAGATTGAGCCAAGGCATGACGCCGAGAAGAGTGACTACATATCCTGGCTGAATTACATGCAACAAGGCCCATTCCAGCGTTTCCATGGAGAAGTGTTTCATTGCATCCATGACCACCACCACATGTTTGATAGCACTCAAGGATCCTGGTGACTCTTTGTACGTCAAATCCTCTACCAGCGATCTGCAGGACGCTTTCACAATAATCCCTCGTGTTTTTTCATCATCCCCTTGCCAATCTTTCTCCTTCTTCGAAACATGATCACCAACTACATTCTCCTTTGCAACATGATCATCTGGCAAGGGATTGCTGCCTGAACATGCACTGTTTCTCTTTGTAGTCTTGGTTCCCTTGTTAAAGAGATACAAAAGACGAATCCAAGGATGAAATACCATTCCTTTCTGAGAGACTTATATATCACATTGAACTATATAGAAAATGGGATTAATAATATCTACGATAACTTCTGACCAGGGAAATTCTGAGAAAAGGGATTTGATTCAGGCCCTTTTGCAGCTTAAATACGAGGGCAAGTGCCAAAGAAAAGATAAAAGCCTCGATTGATTCGAGATAGAACTTGTTTTTAGGTCTTGTCATGAACTCTAAGTACAAAGGGGAAGGCCCGGGAATATGCAAGGATTTTGCTGCTTTTGTCCAATGAATGATAGTTCCTAGAGATTTAGTTGGTTTTCTCATTATTGCTCATCTATCTAATTGTTCTGATCTGTTTGCACGTTCAAATCCTTGCTTTGTTAAAATCAATGTGGACGTCCGCAGTCACGAGAATCTGGGCAATTTCAGCTGTGCAGCCGTCATCAGGAACTCTTTCAGAGAATTTGTTGCGGCTAGCAGATGGAAACGGTGTGGGAAGAGGGAGGCGCTTTTCATGGAAGCTGCTGCTCTCCTGTTTGGACTCAGGTGGGCGCTACATCTGAGACTAAACCAGGTACAAGTTGAAACCGATTCCCTCATTTTATACGACTATATATCAAATTCGGTTCCTATTTCTTCTGACGTGGGCTTTATTGTTGATGAGATCAGTTCCATCCTCTCTAACAATGCTTCCTTTTCGATTCATCATGTTCTTCGGCAAGGTAATACTGTAGCTCATTCCTTAGCCGAATTGATTTTTTATTCTTTTGAGGACCACCAGTATTGGCGGGGTAACCCTCCCAGTGCTATTGTTGAGAACATTTGTACAGACAATTTTTTGGCAATAAATTGCGAGGATTCTTTTATCCCTATCCCTTCTAATGCCTGAGGATGTAGGGATAGAGGGATCTTCCCCCTTTTATCAAAAAAAAAAAATCCTTGCTTTGTTATCGGCCTACTCATCGTGCATGCTTTGGACAGAATGCCGGGAATATCCATCGTGAGTTTTTTTATAACCCTTTTGTCTTGGACTGCACTGTCTTCTCTAGCAGCTCAGCTTTGGTCGACCAATTAACAACTAACACTACAACAAATGTTTCATAAGAAAAAAAAAAAAACTACAACAAATGTAATGCCCATCAAAAAAAAAAAAAATGTAATGCAGCTGATGTTTTGGTCACATGTAATATAATTCTTTCTGTATATAAAAGGCTTTGGCTGGCTCCAAATAAGTGGCTGCTTCCCTTGAATGCAGTTGCTTTTTACATGCAATAAATAATCTTTGACTTAATAGTTTAAATTTGGCAGCAGAAAGTAACGACACTTGCAGGTAAAATATATAAGCTGCATTTGGTACTAATTAACCAATTTAATTTTTGCGAATTGTCATGATAACTAGTTATCATGTAAAAGTATAAATATTTAAAAATTTAAACCAAATAATCATTTAAATCACTGATAAAATCTGAATAACAAAATCCTGTTGCATGGAGGTCGTAGGCTGTCAAACTATTTTTTCTGATATATTTATACATTGTAACATCTTGATATTACAATAAAGTACATTCATACCCTTACACCATGGGGGAAAATTCCTATAAACCCCACCGGGAAGAAATTGTAAAACCTCAATCTCAGGGGGACTAAACTACCCTTACACCATGCGGGAAAAATTCCTATAAACCCCACTACAGGGAGAAATTGTAAAACCCCTATCTCAGGAGGGGACTAAACTGCAAAAATTCTCTCAAGGGTGGAGAGGAGGATCGAACACTTGCACTCATCCATTTGAGCATGGTGTCAAACTAATTTTTAAATTCAAAGATTTCATTAAAAGAAGAAAAAATTTCACGGATAAAATTTGTTACCATCTACATATCTCTAAAGCTAAGCCTTTATAAGTTGGTCATAAAGGGATTTTGCGATTTTTTTTTAATTTAGGATGTGTTTGGCAATAAATAACAAATGTTAAGCTAAATCTTTTCAAGTTATAACTTTTCGCTCTTTGGAAATATATTTTTTTAATTATTTCTTCATATCTTACTATAAAACTAATTTACTTTTCAATTATTTCCACTGAACTAATCACACGACTAATTTCGCTATTTTAACTTTATTATTTTTAATTCTCATCATTACCCATGTTATATTATATCATTTTCTTCAAATTCAAAAATACTAAAAGTTTTTCATTTAAAATTTTTATCATTTTCCAAACTACCCTTAATATTAAAAGTCATATTTAATTTAGTTACATTTTTTGTGGAAAAAAATTACTTTTTATAACATCAATTATATTATCACGCCGCTGTAACTCACATTTCCACGAACCATGTGGGCGTGAATTTGAGTCACTTTTGGCACGGTTCAGTAGCGGAGCACTGTCCTATGCGCTCGGGAGCATACAACGCTCCATGCTCCCGGGCGCATACACCCTTTTTTTTTTATTTTTTTCGAAATCGTTTTTACAATGTTGTTAATCTATATGTATTTAATATGTGTATAAATTTTTACCATTTTTGGAGTATTTTAGATTTTTATTTTTTATTTTTGAAAATCAGTGGCATTTCAGGTAATTTAATACCTGAAATGCCACTGATTTTCAAAAATAAAAAATAAATATCTAAAATACTTCAAAAATAGTAAAAATTTATAAAGATGTTAAATAAACTTATATTAACATTTTTATAAAAAAATTTTAAAAAAAAATTTAAAAAAAATTTTAAAAAAAATTAAAAAAATGGGTGTATGCTCCCGGGAGCATGGAGCGTTGCATGCTCCCGGGCACATAGGACAGCGCTCCTTCGGTAGCGCCCAAAAAGTGTATATCATATGTACTGCTTGTAATGGAGGTATTTACAATTGTTTTTTTTTTTTTGAGTGTGAGAGTATTAATAAAAAATGTCTCTCTAAATGTGAGAGTTGTGAAGGCACATGATTTATAATATCAGATGTCATAAGTATGTATAATACCAATAAAAAATTATATTATCATGCCTAATAGCTAATTCTTAACAATAATAATTATTTATATTTTTTTACAATAAAAGGAAAATTTTCTTTTATACCCATAATATTTGTACGTAATTCCTAATATACCCAAAACGTTTCACCGATTCCTCTTATGCCTATAATATTTGATCCTAAATTCCTATTATATTCACGCCATTAACACAACCATAATCTACCCTTTGAAAAAACCATTTTGCCCCTCTAAAATTTTCTTAATTAAAATAATTCAACTTTAGTATGACTTTTGAGTCATTTAATGCAACATATTGATGATTTATTATCATCAATTGAGTCATATTAAGGTTAAATGGTCTCAATTATGAAATTTCAAATGGGCAAAATTGTCTTTTCATTATGGCAAATAACGGTTTTGTTGACGGTATGAGCATATAAGAAATTTATGATGAAATATTATGGGTACAAGAGAAATTTATGAAATATCGTGAGTATATAAGAAACTAGGAGCAAATGTTAGGAGCAAAACAGAAATTCGTGCATAAAAGAAATTTTCTCCAATAAAAATATTTCTATCCTTCGCTAAATTAGTTATGTTGCCAAATGTTGCTTTAATATCTTACAGTTTCTATGGGCTTTGTAAGGGGCCAACTTGTTTTAGTTTGCAATTCGATTGTTAGTTTACTCTATCTTAACCTTAGTTATTTCTAATTAAAAAACCGTACGCCTATCTTACCTTTTAGGTTGGTTCGATTAAAGGTTTATCTACTCCACCCAGGATAAACCGGTGGAGTTAATTCTTCTATGAGTTAAAATTAAATTTTTAACAATTACAAATTTAATATACCCGTAAGAAAATTAACCATAATATATATGCAAGAAAATTAATGAATTATTGATGGCATATATAATACTTTATAGAAGTTATAAAAATGAAATTGATTTAACTTAATATAACACATATAATCTTAAAAGGCAAGAAAATAAAAAACTGAGGAAAAAATTTAATCATGAATTGCAAATTAATGCTTAATACTTACTTGACACGCAGCTACCCATGGCATAAAACTCATCCTATCCTAATGTCATTAAAAGTGGTCAAATTGGTTAATCGACTGGTTTAGTCCAAACTAGTTTAAAGAGCCCTAATCATTTCAGACCGGTCTAAAAATATATTTTTTATTTTTTAAATTTTTTATAACATTATTATTTTAGTTATATTTAATTTATAAATCAATTTTTATTAATTTTGAAGATGCATGCGTATATATTTATTTTGTATTCTTAAACATAAGGGTATTTTAGTCATTTTAAATTGTTGAAACATGACTTAATACCTCTATATTTAAAAATAAATAAATATATATTTCTAAAATTATAAAAATTGGTTCATAGATTAAACATAACTAGATTAACTGTTTTGCAATTTTTTTTGAAAAAACAAAAAAAAAAAGTTTTCGAAATCTAAAATGATCATTTTGCTAGTTTAAAGTGATTAAGAAATTGAATTAAACTAGTCAATATATAAACTATATAATATCTTAAATCAGATGATTAATTAGAAACATGCTTTTTAAATATTTAGAATTTTCTTTAGAAAAGAGATGATGTACTGATGTACTTAATTTTTCAGACTTAAGAA
Organism: Annona cherimola; assembly: GCA_030490835.1. Taxonomy (NCBI): domain Eukaryota; kingdom Viridiplantae; phylum Streptophyta; class Magnoliopsida; order Magnoliales; family Annonaceae; genus Annona; species Annona cherimola. The sequence continues at coordinate 72,659,072 of CM059971.1, forward strand.
TGTATAAGGTAACTGGGATGTATATAAATGAAAGATAACAAAGGTTTATCCCGCTTAATACGGCAACGCAATGACCGGATTAAATGGGACGAGGCCGGTCGAACCGTCGGGGTTCGATTTTTGGTACTCTTGGGAGCACTACGCTTCAACACTCAGGAGCCATTATTTATTTATTTTATTTTTTTTCATTCATACGTAGGCCCAAATAATAACTTTTTATATGTGTAATATTTTTATTTTTTAGGTTTATTTAATCGTTTCTAATACATATAATATAATAAAAATGAAATACTTCAACAGTACCCGATATCATTGAAGATTTCAGTGTGCCATCACAATTTGGACTACCTTGACGAGCAAACTAAAATCTTATTTATTTTTATTTACCATTATTTGTTTTAATATAGTACCAATAAAAATTATTTCAATCAAATTCTAAGTGCACCACAACTACTAAAAATGTGTATAGTTATGTATAAATGATTAAAAATGCTTAGATGCATTAAGATATGTCTTAATATATAATTATAATTATGAAATTACTATCAATGTAAGAATGATATTTTAGGTGGGTTGTGGATGATGAATGTATTATTTTGATATTGATATATAAATTACACCTTTTTATTACGCTGATTTTGATATCTTTTTAAATGAAGCCATGCAAAAATTTAATTTGAATGAAACCCCTAGTTAAACAAATAATTCCAAACGAATTTGTTGGGATAAATTTGATTTGTCATCAAGAAACGCTAAAAATTGAAGTGACATATTGAAACCATGAAAGATATAAAGGTCATGCTTCAATGCTTGCCAAAGAATTGCTCAATGTTCACGCAATTTTTTCCATTTTAAAAAAATTAAAAGTTTTCTACATAAATATATAGGCACAAGAAAGATTTTTCACATATGAAAATTTATGTATTTAATTTAAATTAATTTTTAAAATTTTCAAAATAAAAATCTTGCATTTTTCATGTTCTTGCACATGAAAATGCAATATTTTGAGTTTTAAAGGGATTAATTAAAGTAAAAAATAAGAGTATAAAGATTTTACTTAGGTTTATATATAATGGTTGTGTTTGGAAAGTTGTAATACTTTTGATGAAAAATTTTTAATGTAAAAGTTGTTAATTGGTAGAAAATGATGTGATATAAAAGGGGTAATGATGATGAGTAAAAGGAATAAATTTAAAATAAATAGATTAGTTGTATTGGTAGTTGTGTATAAATAATTGAAAGTAGGGTTGTTGTATAGAAAGATGTGGAAAAAATAATTTAAAAAAAAGGTAGTTATGAAGAGTGAAAAATTTTATATTAAAAAGTTTTAACTTGACGACTTTTGTAAATTGCCAAACACACCCAATATATCTATGTAAAAAAACAAAAAGCTTGAGTGAAAATTAAGCTTCAATACTCTTTTCATGCAAGTATTGAAGCATAACCCATAGGACGAGGGTACCATTAGAGTGTGTTTGACAATTGATAAAAAATATCAAATTAAAAATTTTCAATCTAAAACTTTTCACTCTCTACAACTATCATATTTTTTAATCATTTTTTCACATTTTCCTATACAACTACCCTATTTTTCAATCATTTCTACACAACTATCCATGTAACTAACCTATCTATTTTAACTTTATCCTCTTTACTATTCATCATTACCCCTGACATATCACATAATTTGACAACTTTTAATCTCCAAAACTTTTCATCAAAAGTTTTATTCATTACCAAATACACCCTAAATATTAATTTAACTTTAGAAAGCCGATAAAGGGGTTCTTTGAGACCTAGAAACTTAAACAATGGTTTTTAAGGCATTTACTATTTGTTTTTGGTACATAATAACATCAGAAGGATGGCATTCAAAAATTTTAGTAAGCCTAACGGGTGTATCCACAAATTGGCAAACTGTAGGGTATAATATGCAAAATTTTAGCCGAACATCCATGGCATACCCGCAAAGTGCAAAAGGAGCTTGGATGAGATGGAGAAACGTGATGAAAAATATAATGGTGCGTCCAATACATATTAGAAATTCATATTAGAGATTAAAAAGCTGTCTTGGAATGAAAAATCGCATCCAATACATATCTCATGATTCAAGACACTTACATCCTTTGCATCACCAGTAATGTTTGAAGGGTGCAAAATCTCATTTTTTTTAATATTTATTTTTGAAAATCTTTTTGAAAAACTTTTAACAGAGGTGTATTCAACTTATATATTAAGTTTTAACATTTTTTGGAGATGTATAAATAGGATTTTTAATTTTTTAAAACAAGGGTATTTTAGTCATTTTGAAATGACTAAAATCTCCCTTGTTTTAAAAAATAAAAAATGTATACACGTATCAAAAATGGTAAAATTTTATTTATAAATTGAATGTACCTACATTAATAGTTTTATAAAAAAAATTCCAAAAAATATTTTAAAAAGGGGGTTTCACACCCTGATGCATTGAAACATTACTTTTTTATTACTTTCTGGCAAATTTTGGTTTTATTTCAATGCAATCGGATACGACTAGAAATTCTATTTTTTATTTGTTTGAATTTTTTTTATAAAACTCTTAATTTAGGTGTATTTAAATAATGTATTAAGTTTTTTCATTTTTTAAAAACTTGTATATATATTTTTGAGTTTTGAAAATAGAGATATTTTAGTTATTTAAAAAGTAATAAAACCTCCCTATTTTTAAAAATAAAAAGTATATACATATTTTAAATATGGTAAACTTTAGTTTATATATTAAATACATATAGATTAATAATTTTATAAAAAGAATTTTCGGAAAAATATTAAAAATAAAAATTCTACTCGAATGCATTAAAATTTCAATGCATCTGGTTGCATTGAAACATTCTCTAGAAAACTCGTGGAGCGTGCTGGAAAGTAGGTAAACTTGTGCTGCCAGTCTCAATTAGTGCACCCATGTAAATAATCCTAGTTTCAGTAGGCTTTGATAAGATTTGAAAGGTCAGTTAGGTTCTGTATATGTGGGATTTCATGCGTTTTATGTTCACACAAGCTTTTGTTCACTAGCTTGTCGGGTTTAATGAGTTTAATTTACTTTTCCGAAATTGTGACGCCAGATCCAAATAATGTGTCTCAATGAATATGATCCAGTCCTTGTCACTGGTAACAATCAATGTATTATTATTGTTTGTTTGGACATTGACCTTCATCCCTCCGCTTTGTATTATTGGATTGGATAATATTAACTCAACATCCTCTAGATTTCTTTTCCTTCTAATCAGCCCAGAAGAATATGAATGGTGTAGATGAAAGGAGAGGTGCAAATTAAATGGGCAAGTGCATTAAATTTAACAGAGTGGCTTCTTCTGCTTGAACCTTTGCATGCATGCGAGCGAATCATGGGTTGTTTGGTCCCGTTGCTTTTCTAGTGGGTATTGTGATTTTGGGCGTTGCAAGCGAGCCAAGGTGGTAGAAATTCTACATTTCGGCCAAACAGCCCATTTACTCAGATCCCATTCTCTCTCACGCAAAAGATCAAACGGGTAATGCAGACGGCTGGGGTCCTCCAATTTTACATGAATGTTTCGATTGGTTGGAAAATAAATGGAGTCTTCAAGGAATTTTTAGGATAAAAAGCGATCATATATCTGGCCATTGTACTCAGAAAATTCTTCCTTAATTATACAGTACTGTGGGCTTCAACCTCGCCCCCACTGGTAGCAGCTTTCTAATAATTGGTACCAGCAAGTTGCAACTTGTCTGATCCAGCTCAATTCCAAGTAGCCACGGCATCCCACTAATTAATATTATATTGATGGAAGCATAGGATTTTTTTATTTTACCAGTAGCTTAATCATACAAGTCCTATCAGAATTGATGGCCTAACTAGCCAAGTAGATTTGCTTTGGTTCCAGTCCTTGGCTCCATGCACCACTCGCAATATTCTTTCTTCATCATTTGTACTAGTGCAAAAATATATACACCCTGTACATTTCCTTCCTTCCCTACCACACAATCAACAACAACAATTTACCATTTAAGGGGTTTTGGGAAGTACATGTATAGAATACTAAGGGTTTCATGAGTTCATGTAGACTAAGAATTTCTAGCACATCTTTCTATTCGAGAAAATACATATATAAATAGAGTTATATTATGGGTACATAAGCACAGCCTTATACATCAAACTACAAATGTATAATGCAGATTAAAAAAGACGCTAGAGGAAGTTCGGGACATATTATGGGTACATAAGCAAATTCTTATCCATCAAACTACAAATCTATAACGCAGATTAAAAAAGAAGCTAAAGGAATTTCTTGTCCCGAACTGAAGAAATAGTTTAAGCTTTTACTATCAATGGTTAGCAGCTAATCCAAGGTAGGAAAAAGTGACCCAAAAGGCGGGCTTAAAGTTATTGGTATTTGAGTGGAATTCTATATATATGATCTTCTACTATATTAGTTTTATAAATAAAGATAAGCGGTTCGTGCTATGTGTAGACCTTACTTAGAGTTTACCCTTAATTATGAAATTGAGCAAAATTCGATATTTGTTTGATTTTTTTGAATTTTTGAAAAATCAACATGTATATGGAGAGCCGACCCATGCATTCATGTCTATAATGTTGATTTTCAAAAATAAAAATACTAAAATTTCTAAAAAATCCGAATTCTATAGGTGCAAGATCTAAGTAAAACTCGGATATTTATAAATATATATATATATATATATATATATATATATATTTTGGGTCGTTCGTAAATAGCCATGCATTTTAGGTTTGAATCATGTGCCGCCAATCACAAGTCGAGTGATTTACAAGAGACCAAATTTATTTTATTTTATTTTATTTCTGAAAAATGTGTGGTTTCCAATAGATTTTGCTCACTGTGAAATTTGAAAAAAAAAATCGAAAATTATTTAATATTTTTTGGTTTTGAAAATAACATGGAGGGTATGGATACATGCGCCACATTGATTTTCAAACATCTAAAAAAATACCCAAAAAATCTCAAAAATAGCCAAATTTTATAAAAGATATAAGCAGACCCACACATTTATTAAAAACAAGAAAGATTATTCTTTTGGGCAGACCATAAATCTCCCAGCCGTATGGGATACATAATTATTAGGTGGGTAAAGATGGAGGAAGGCCAAATGCCTTTTGTCCATCTTCTAATATATATATGGTCTTAATTGGAGCAGCATGGTTTTAGGAAGTTCCAACCCCATCCCATGTGGTTGACTGTAATATTCTTTGGATGAATTATTCGATTGACAAGATCAATGACGAGATAGCATTGTTCACAACCTTTGTCTCCAAGTACCCAACCTCTTCCCCTTTTCTCCCTGCCCTTTTATGGGGAAAGCTGATTCTGGGCCATTCTTGTAGCCTCACTGCAGACATTATCCAGGGCAGTGGGCACCATGTAGATCAGGTTTCTATCGAATATAACAGCATAACCGTAGATAGCGATCGATCTACAAGTTGCACAAATGCAATTAATGACAGGGATGGCCCACGTACATCCATTTCAGATAGATCTGTACGTAGTTGCAGGTATCGGGCACATATCCGTAGAAATTAATGCATGAGTTTTGATTTTATCTAACGCAACAGGGTTAAAATCGTGAGGCTAAGCAGCAGAACTAAATTGAATAATATCTACCCGCTTAGAATTGTTTTTTATGAGCTTCAGCATTACAAATATTATCGATAGAGTTGAGTTGTGAACCTGCCTTAGCGCAATTGGTTCACGTTGGGGCGTGCATGCCCACCTGTCGGGATTTGATTCTTGCTATTAGCAGAATTGCCATTGAGCAGCTGAGCTCTGGCAAAAGAAAAAAAGAAAAAGAAAAAAAGAATTGAGTTGAGTTACATAGTTTTACACCATTATTGATGGGTATTTATTTATGGGGTTTGGTTGGAAATTAACTTACATGTTTTAGAAATTTAACATCTTTTGAATGTAAATATATAATTATTAAGATTAAAATCAATACTATAATATAAAATTTTTTTAATATATATAATTTTTGGAATCATAAATGAATATATCTTAATGAATGTTCTAAATAGTTTAGATCTTAAAAAAAAAATTAAAATTTAAAAAATAAAGGGTTGCATAGGTTGAAAGGGGTAACAAATGTTGATATTTAAAATTATAAAATATAAAAAAATCCGAAAATAGTAATTTTATCATCTATAAAGATTGTACGTGAACCTCACATATGAATGAAAAAAATAATAAAAAATTGATGTAAAACACTTAGGTGTATTGAGGCTTGGTATACCTAGGTGTATTGAATCATTATCTTAGCAGATATATACATCAAGAGAAATGATTCAATATAACTGATTGTATAAACGTGTTACTACTATTTCTATTAAAAAATAATTTTTTTCAAATCTAAACAATTTATCATGTTTATCTATATGTATATATATTTTATTATGATTTCAAAAATCATTTATACTGAAAATTTATATATTATATGTATTCTATGCATTTTGAAAAAATTGATAGTTATATATCTAATATGAAAAGATGCTAAATTTTTTGTAAATTCAATAAAAGTGATTTTTATCAACATTAAAGCAAATGTCGTGAAGCAAAGTAAACAGTTTATATTTGGCAAATATGATCTAAAATTAAAAAAATGTGAACTAGCCGATCGTATTGAATCGTTTCTCTTTTTATTAATTATTATCCAAAACCCGCGGCTTTGCATTTTGTACTTCTAAGCATGCATACTTGCATTTTAGACCTCAAGATTGATTTTTATTTTAGACATTGTAACTTTTCCTTTGTTGCAAATAATTCTTTCTGTCAACTTCTTGTTAATGGTAGGGTTTTATTTACCAAAGTATGCAAAATTAAAGGGTTTAACGTTTACATAGATAAAGCATGAAGTCTAATTTTCAATTGTGAGATTTATAATGTCTGGAATGTATATATAAGGGTAATTTGTATATATAACCACATAGTTTGATTGAAATTGTATATATACTAACGTAGTTTCACGAATTGCATATTCCTTCCATATAATTTTATCGAAATTGCATTTAATCCCCTTGTGACCTCTTTTCTATTAGCATCCATTAAAACGTGTGTTAAAAATTGAATTATGATGGAAATAATCCTGTTCAAAGCTATATTGACTCACTTACGTTCCTTCGTAGAAAATCCCTCATTCTACATGATCTCTTCTTCGAATATGCTTTGTGTATAATTGAGTTTTTATAGCAATGAGATTCTAATATAGTTTTGAATAAGGTAATTTTCATAATTTTTCAATTTTCTAATACACATTTTAATGGTTGCTGGTTGAAAAATGTCACATGGGAGTTGATATAATTTTGGTAAAACTATGTGAAAATAATACGCAATTTATAAAACTTTGTGGCTATATATAAAATTTCGGTCAAACTTTGTGGATATATATATATATACATATATAAACAATCTAACATATAACACAAATATAAACATATATTGGGCTTTGCTTCTATGAAACTCCATTCATGTTTAATGTTTTGATAATTGATAGAAAATTCACTTAATCTCTTGTATTGAATATCATTTATATATGTCGGCAATGACCCATGCATCTAGCGGTGGATTTTTTTTAAATTTTTTTAAAAAATTTAAATCAATGGGCCCATCAAAGATATGACACGTTGTAAAATTTTAGAAAATTTTGGATTCATTTGATATGGTATTTGGAATTTTGAAAACAGAAGAAGAGGCTTTTTTATGCGCCCACGCACCAAAAAGTCCAATTTTTCTGTTGTAAAAAATTCAATAAACCATATCAAATGAATTTCAAAATTCCCATATACATTCTGAAACCGTATAGAATTTTTTCCGCATATGCATATGAAATATCTACAATTTTTTTTTATGTAACTGTATATATCTTCTTCTTTTTTTATGAAGGTATATATCTTCTTGAAAGTGAAGAAATTCATAACTTTTAAGTAAAAAGTGCTTCAGTTTTTACGCCGAACAATATATATTTTCAAGGGTCTCACTTTTTTTTATTTATCATTCCATTCTGGAATAAAATTGCGTAAATTATCGTGAAATAACACTAATGAGTCATACTATGAAATTATGAGAAAGAGTAATTGAACATAGACTAAGACGGGAAACTAATGTATTTGAAAATCAATTTGGCTTTATGCCAGGAAGATCAACCACTGACGTTATTTTCTTACTTAGATAATTATTTGAAAAGCATAGGGAGAAGAAAAAGAACTTATACATGATTTTTATTGATTTAGAAAAAGCATATGATTGAGTATCAAGAAAATTAATATGTCAGGTGATGAAAAAGAAAAGAATTAATAAAAGATACATTGATATTGTTAAAAATATGTACGGAGGGGAGAGAGCTACTACAAATGTGAGGACCATAACTAGAGATAGTAATACTTTTTCAGTTAAAATAGATTTACATCAAGGCTCGGCTTTGAGTCATTACCTCTTTACCTTAATAATAGATAAAATTACTAGACACCTACAAGAAGAAGTACCTTGGTGTATGTTATTTGCAGATAACATTGTTCTAATAGATGAAACTAGAGAAAAATTAAATTTAAAATTGAATAGGTGGGTAGATGTTTTAGAATCTAATGGTTTTAGAATTAGCCGCACAAAAAATGAATATATGAAATGAAATTTTAATAACAGTGAGAACCCGAATGAGGAACTAATTAAGATTTTAGATCAAGTAGTAACAAGAACTAATCACTTCCGGTACCTAGGATCAATAGTTCAAGAGAACGGGAAAATTAAGAAAGATATAATACATAAAATTCAAGTATGATAGAAGAAATGGTAAAGTGTGTTAGAAATTTCATGCGACCGTCAAGTTTCAATCAAATTAAATTTTTTTTTTTATAGAATTGCGATTAGACCTGTTATGCTTTATGGGGCAGAATGTTGGACAGTAAAAGAACAACATATATAAGAAATGAACATAGCGGAAATAAGAATGTTGAGGTGGATGAGTGGTAAAATAAGAAAAGATAAAATTAAGAATGAAATAATTCAAAAAAATCTAAAAGTGAGACCAATTTGTGATAAAATGAGAGAAAATAGATTAAGATGATTTGATCATGTTAAAAGGAGACCTGAAATAACAATGGTTAGGAGGACAAAGTCTATCCAAATAAAATGTGGTAGGAGAATGAGAGGAAGACACAAAAAAATATGGATGAAAGTAATTAAATAAGATTTAAAAATATTACAAATTACTGAAAATTTAGTCTTAAATCGCCAAAAATAACGCAACAGAATCTATGCAGTCGATCCCACCTATGTGGGAAATGACTTATAATGATGATGACTGGAATCATACACTTTACAATATCTCATTTTTATCTGACTATTACAAATCAAGACCATAAAATCCTAATACATGAGACTATTGCTTCCACTCACATGAGGATGATATGACGAATCAATCCCTTGTAGGGTCTGGTTGGTTTAAAGGGTCTCACTTAAGTGCAACCCAGATTGCATCCAAGATTTTTATGTAATCCTATTGGTGGATTCCATTTTGATGATAAAAACTATTTACATTGGTCAACATAGTTTATTTTATCATGTGATAAAAATTCATCTTGATTAAAGTTGTGACTAAAACTTATTTACTTAAAAATATATTCATGTATAAATTATAAAATATTCTTAGATTCATTCGTATATGCATTATAATGTAATAATAATTTGTGTATTACTTATCTGAATGATATTTATCTTTTAAATAAATATTTAAATCAATATATTTATTACCCATCAAAAAAATTAATATATTTATTTTATACATTTTAATTTAGATGATATTTAGCTTTCTGGCTAAACCAATTATTCTAAGGGTGTATTTAGGAAGTGATAAAACTTTTAAATAAAAAAATTTTAATGTAAAAGTTTTGAAATGTGAGAAAATGATTTGATATAATAGAGTAGTAATGAGAAATAAAGAGAATAAAGTCAAAATAGATAAGTTAATTATATTGATAGTTGTATAAAAATGATTGAAAAGTAGAGTAGTCTGTTTAGAAAGATGTGAAGAAATAATTAAAAAATATGATAGTTATAAAGAGTAAAAAGTTCTAGAATGAAAAGTTTTAGTTAAAAAATTTTACCTTAAAACAAACCACCCTAAATATATTATATCAAAAAATTATTCTAAATAATATTTTTATCATAAATATATTTTTAGACGTTTTTCAGATAAGCCCATCAACATTTTTTTATGATTTGGATGAAACTTAATATTTTGGCTAAACTAATCATTCTAAATATAATAGTTTAATAGAAGGAGACCCCTTTCTTCGAAAGTGTTATTACCTGTTATAATGCAAGCGTTATCTGCCATTTGCTTATTCTTCATCCTCTTCATCCATGAACCATCAACCATCCAATTTGCACCGGAACTTATCCTCATCCTCATCCTCATCCTCAAGGGCATCTTTATCATTTTCTTTCCTGAAATTTTTAGCTGATTCTTGAATATCAAGATTCCCAATTAAAACATGGACGTACGACTGTCTGCTAACATTAATATAAAAAAATAATATTCTTGTGTGAGAGGATAGTTTCTATAGTAAAAGCCGCATGCAAGTTCGTTGGGATAACAAGCATTTCATTTCAATTCGACAACATCTGCCTAATTAGAACAAACATAAAACGACTCTAGGCAGATAATATTTGTGTCATTTCGTGCTCAAAACTGCTGATCTACCCCAGTTATTACCCGACAAAAAAAAGTTTTGCTCCCTTTATTTCTTTCATAATTGATGAGACCATCGATCAGTTTTCACAGGAAGAAATTCATGTGCCACTCCGTTTTTAAATTCCAAGCCAATGGCAATAACAAAATCTCGATGCTTTTGATAACGATTAAAAGGAAATTATGAAATTACCCATGAGCTTTATGATTATTTTTGTTGACAGTCAAAGAAGTGCTTATAAACATATTTTGAGATCAAAACCTGTAGTTAAATTCAATTATAATTTGCAACCAAATATATAGATAACTCTTTATATATGAGACCCCTTTCTATGTAATCAATTCTATTTTAAGTATTTTGATGGTTACTCCATTTATTAGATTTAGTTTCATTTATAGTATCTTGAAAACTCTTTAACTTGTCTAGTATCTCTGTGGGCCTAATTTATAAATATGTAAAATTAACGTAAAAAATGATTTAATCTTAAATATCACTTTTAAATTTGTATTTTCAACATTTAAACCATCTAAAAAATCAATCTGTGTGGACAAATAAGTTTTATAAAATTTTATTACATTCTAATACATATGTGAATGGATCCAAGTATTTTTTTAAAATTTATACATAAATGTGCTTATTTTTGAGCAAATATGACTCGTACACATATTTGATTTGGATGAAACTTAATTTCTTAGATAAACAAATAATGTTAAATATAATAGATAGATTAAATTTTCATCAATATTAAAAACTTAAAATTTGAAGAGGTTATATGAAATTGCTTATATATAATCCAATTACATAAAAGTGGACCCGAAATAACTAACATTATATGCAATGAGATTGATAACAGGTTGTATTTTACTTAGATACACCTCAACTCACCTTCATTTATAGAAAAACGGGTAATTATATATGTACTCAAAATTTATGTTATATGCCGAAAAACTACTAACTTCATTAAGGACATTTATCATAGTGATGTTTTTTGTAACCAAATCTATATTGGTTGCTTATGATATTAAATGTCGCCAAATTTAGATATTTTCCCTAGTGCTTATGTTTTTTTGCATAAGTTGTATTTATACCTGTTATTTTATACTTATTGCTAATATGCCTATCAATATTTAAAATATCCGTGGTTATACCTATAACAAGTTTTAACCTCTTAATTTTCTTAAACATTATTAATTTTTTAATAAATTCAAATTATTCATAGTATTTATTAGTATAAATTTAGTTAAATGTATGAAATTATTTTAAAATGGATGCTAATAAATGTATGAAATTATTTTAAAATTGATCGTGGTCTACAAAGATGTTAGGATCATATAAAACTGATAAATGAAAAGGACAAAATCATAAAGAGAGATCTAAGAAAGAATAGGATAGATTTCACACAGCATGAAAAATAATCCAAAGAAGACACCACAAATTATAGTGGTTCGATTAACACACCTTCTCCACTCTCTAAGTCAATGCCTTGACTCGAGTTTTCACTAGTCAACTTAGAACTCGAGTTCCATTGGTACAATTTCAATCGTCTTCTGGATTACACAAATAGCTCCAGGTGACACGTGAAACTTTCCACAAATTACAATAAAAACTTTCCTCTTAAATTAGACAGCCTCTAATTCAAGGTAAAATAAATAAAAATGAAATAAAACTCATAACCAGTTGAACAGCAAAGAAGCACAGAGATGAAGCTTTTAGTAGGATGGTTACGATGATCTTCAATATATTGTTTCTGATAGATGGACAGAGGAGCATAGAGAACACCTTTAGACAGATCCACACTTTTGAAATGATTCTCTCTGAATTGAATTTTCCAAGTGGAATTCATTCTTTATCTATAGCTTTTAACATCCGAAACTACCAAGAGAGATTTTCTCCACCAAATCGGCAATCAATTGGATTTTTTTCAACAAACTACAACAACTTAACAAATCAAAATCGCCAAGAGAGATTTTCTCCACTAAATCCACAACTAATTGGATTTTTCTCAACAACCTGTAACAACTTAACAAACCAAGACAACTCATCATAACAAACTAACCGATTTGCCACGTTATCATCCAATTATTTATCTATAGATCGCTTTTAAAAAGTGTCAAAGTTTCAACTCAAAACTGTGGAAGTTTCAAACCAAAACAGTTGAAATTAGAAACCAAATTAGTTGAAGTTTCAAATTAAAACTATTAAAGTTTCAAACCAAAAAAAGATTTATAGAAAAACTCAACAGATTCACAACACATAATTCCCTGCTAATTTATTATAACCATTCATCTCAAACCAAATATAATTAAACACATTTCAAGCATTAAATTTCTAACCTGTCTATCATCAAAACATTATAACTCAACAAAAGATATCCAACTAAAGTGATCTTTGAAATATTAATTAAAATTGCACTAATAAACACAATGGGTGCTTTAGATTTATCAAAAAGTTGATAATGTTTAAAAAAATTAAGAGGATGAAATTTGTCATAGGTATTATTGCAAATATTTTAACTATCAATAAATATATTTGCAATAAATTTTAAATCATAAGTATAAATACAATTTATGTAAGAATTCATAGGTATAGAAGTAAATATCTCACAAATTTATTATAAACTATAAGACATATTGTTGGCGACTAAAATTTTCTTCTGCAATCAAATTTCAACTTTTTGCAAGAAAATTTTGGTTGCCGAAAATTAAAATTTTAATGCTAATATATGCAATTGGATTTATGTATATATGTTACAAATGATATTTAGTGTCCATTTAATACAAGGTAAAAAACCATAATTATTTTTTTTATTGTTGTATATGAATGACAACAACAACCAAACATCATTAGTGTATATTGTATAATCCTAACTCCGGCTGTAAATCTAACAATATTACTAATAAAATAGCTATGGAGACATTACTCCAGAAAATGAGAAATAAAATCTCCTTGTTGAGACTCGAAGGTTGGACTTTCCAAACCTAGGTAGGACTCTTTGCCGACTGCGTTAGTCGCATGCTAGCTTATTTAGCTAAAATTTTAATCTATCATTACTTCCACATTTTGATAATTTTTTATATTTTTTCATACAAATGTTCTATCTATTTTATTTTAATTTTTATTTGTTGTCATTACTTTGATTTAGATCACTCTCTCATTTCAATTTTTTTTTATAAATTTTTTCAATATTTTTTACCTCGTAACAAATGGACCCTCATATGCAATAATAATTTTAAAAACGGTTGAATTTAATCAAATATAACTGCATTCTCTTAAGTAGCAACGGGGTAGCTGTTCTTATGGCTATATAATAAGTTTTAATTTTGATTTTTAATTAAAAGAGGATTCTCCTTTGACGATTATTAGTGGGCCTTGATTAGGTTCGATCGCCTCTTGGCAATGTTTGATTGTGCTTGATATCATCTTATTTCATGAAACTATGAATGTTATACTTCCCAAAAATGTCTCTTCGTATGTAGCAGGGCTGTCCAATATATTTCGTGCGCAGATCTGATTTCTTAAAAAGTAACTCTGAAAAATGGCTATTTTTGACTGTATTCAATTCTTTTCCTTTCGGCAGGAGCATTTTTGTGAAAGGACTATGATACATATCTATAATGATCACCTAATCCTTATTAAATTATTGATATATGTCCATCTGCTATATGTTTTTCATAAAGCGCATGTCCTATACTGGTGTCACATGTGCGTAGGTGTGAAAAGCCCATGCGTAATCGTTGAATTTTAAATGCAACGGATCACATCTATTGAAGTGAAGGCTTTGAATAAATAAGTGAATAGAAATTAGAGCAAAAAGCAAAATAATTGAGGATCCAGATTATAAGCAATTAATCCATGCATACATGCGATCTTGTATCTGGGTTCAATTTTCTGACTTTTTTATATATAGTAACAACTAATTACAGCTCGAGTAATAATGCTCATATGCATCCGGTTTCATCGTATCATAATTCATAACATGCAGCCGGTTAGCTTATCATGATAAATAATGTTTTTATTAAATCTAATACATTTATAATATTTATCTATTGGTCCCGGTATTTTCCAAGGGAGTACAGATCCTCCTGATGGTCCCGACAGTTGAACGTACTTCCTTTGAGGCTTAAGGTGATGGATTTATAAAAGCTAATTAATTTATCCATTGTATTTAACATCACCTACTTAATTACGATTTAAAAATTAGAATAAATCACAAACATTAAATTCAAATGAAACAAATCTTACTAATGATAAAAGTCTGAAGTAGTATTCTTTTAATGGTACATGGGTTAATTCCAAATTAATATGATCACAAGTTTTACTTCTATTCCGGAGTATAACTATACATTCATGAAAATGACCATATTATCACACGTTTTCACTATATTTTCAAACATAACAATACCTTCATGTGCTTTTACCAAAATATCCTTCGTTTGTGTCCTCCAAGCAATGGGATATTTACAGTTGGTCCCCTCAAAGTGCGAGGGTATTTACAAAAAAACATCCCTCCATGGTGAGGATTGCAAATGGGCCTTAATTGTAATATTAAGATGTCACAGTACATATAATACCAATAAAAAAAAACTATGGCAAAGATATGTAGAGGCAAATGCAACTTACCCTACTGAATTTAAATTCTAAAAATGATCATCCCAATTCTAAGTTTTTAGAAATTAATAGGGCGACTTGCAAACATACCCACTTAGTTTGGCCATAATTACAAATATACTCATATTATTTTTGAAATTACAAATAACTTTACATAGTTTGATTATAATTACAAATATACTCATACCGTTATGGTGCTGTTAATGTACCGTTACAGCGTGACTATATTTGCGAAGATATGCAAACTATGTGGGTATATTTTAATTTTACAAATATACCCACTAGTTTGCATATATTTACAAATATACCCACACTGTAACAATGCTATAATGACACCATAATGGCATAATAATAGTGAATGTATATATGCAATTATAGTCAAACTATGTGAGAGTTATTTACGATTTTTAAAACTATATAGGCATATTTGCTATTATGGTCAAACTAAGTGGATATATTTGTAAATTATGCTAATTAATCTCTAGTTAGGTTCAGTTTGTCGCAACCTCTCTAGCTCCGGCTAAAATGGGTGGGGGACATTTCTTGTACTAGTCCACAACAGGGTCACCTCTGACTTGTCATGAAGCATGCGCATGAGCAAGGTGGGAGAAAGCCAACGTGTCTAAATTGCTGCCATAGATGATGGTTTTGTTTGACTCATTTGGGCACCACCTTATATGCTTTTTGCAGTTAGCGGACCAAGCGGGCACTATATAATTAAGAATGTTATGAAATTATTACAAACGTGAAAGCTACGTCATAACATGCAATGCTTCCCAATCCAGTGGCACCCCTCATTCAATCTTTTCATCTCATGTCTACCACATACACTATTGTTAATGTTTAGAATATTCAAATCTAATATTTGGTTGCAAATAATAAAAAAAAATTTGGCTACATTCAATATTATATGTAACTGTCAGTGCTATATGTTTATATCTAATATTTTGACGTTCTAATCAAATGTATTGGCTGCAACTAATATCAAATTTGACTGCATTCAATATTATATGTGGCTGCACGTAGTTTGTATTTTCAATGAAAATTTAATTGATCAGGAAAATGTTTTATATATATATATATATATGAATCATATTGTGTAATATATTACATACTTTATTCAAGGATTTTCAATTTCTTATTATTGCAATTCATCTAAATTTTATTATAATTTTCAAAAACTGCAAGAAAATTTTTTCCCTTTAGCAAAGTAATTCTACTTGTCCTTGTCCTTGCTAATGGAATCATGATTAAAGTAAGTACAATAATAAATTTTAATTCTTCGTTATTCTGTAATGGAGCTTTAGGAACATATAACTTCATTGCCTTTTTTTTTTTTTTTTTTTTGTAAAAATGACTGAAATCTATCTTTTTCAGCAACAAAATATAAAATTCTGTGCTTTTTGCAAAGAACTTGCTTACTTTCTAATGTAAAGCTTTCGCAATGAAATTTATATATAGACTTTAATATTACGAATAATTATTATGCTAAAATCTCAGCTTGGAGCCTGGATGGATGCAGGGTTGTGTGTAGATATTCGCTTTATATTTTTATAATTATATACTCATATTTATTCTATCAAAAAAAATTTACCAATAAAGTTCGTCTTTACGCAGATTCCTGCCCATTAATGGTTAGGTGTGAAAGAGCAGGAGAAGGCCATGCATGCATGCATTTGTGAGGCATTGCACTGAATTGAAAGAAATATTCCTATTTGGCTACAACAAATCTGATTTGACAGGGAGAGTCCATTCTACTTCTTGTATGCTTCTCAATGTTTCTTTCTCCACACCAGCAAAACCATTCTTCCATTACATAACCCACACCCCTTAATTCTCTTCTCATAAAAAATCCTTTATCTCAACACCAATCCAGCTTTCCTCTTTCTTCTTCTTCTTCTTCATCAACACCATCATCACCCACCCATTTCTTCCATCTCCCCCCTCAACAGAAGTAGCCTCATTGGCGCAACCAAAATGAAGGTACGTACGTAAGTGCACTTATCGTGCATGAAGATTAATTTACGAGTGTGTACACATATATGTTAGACTACATGCACAAACCAATTGACAAAATGATTTCTTACATCTATTTGCAAATTGGGTATGGTTGATCAGTTACTAGGTTGGATGCATCGGAAGTTCCGGCAGAATGGTGGAGAGCCTAACAAGGATTTTGTCATCGGTACCCATTCTTTCATATCTTGTACTTTTGCATGAATCCATGCATCACTCGCAAGTGCAACCATCTACCTATCTACTCCTGATCTGGCTAGTACTTTCAGTTTGAATCAGCAAGTTACATATATTTTGATTGTATGTATGTATGGAATGTGAGATGTGTGGCCAGACAGAGACCAGGAATACCATTGAGTTGGCCTCTGTAATATCCATTATTCATATAATAAACAAAGGGATGAATAATCCATAAATCATCTTTTGGCATTTTTTACCAACGAGGTGGCTGCAGCCATGCATATATGACTGTTCTGAATGAGAGCAACATTTCGACATGGACCCGCGCATCCCCAGTACAAGCCCTCTCTCTCTCTCTCTCTCTCTCTCTCTCTCTCTCTCTCTGAATACAGACAACACATTATGAATACTCGTACAGTCTTTAAATGCATCACCAGGTTAAATAGTAATTAAAAAAATATATTTTCTTTGTCCTTAATAATTACTTTGCTTGAGGACGATTGGTTGAATTGGTACCGAGAAAAAGTTAGCAAATTGTTTTCACTATTTTCGACTTCTTTTTTCTTTTTTGATTTCTGCAGCCACTTAACAATATTCTTGTTTTCACATTATTGTATATTTTTAGTTATTATTTACGTTATCTTTATTTATTTTATTTTACTTATTAATTACCCACGTCGCCTTATATAATTTAAAAACATTTTTGCCAGTTTCGTTTCTTTTCAAAACATCTAATCTCTGCCCTGAAAAAAAAAAATCTACTAATTCCCAAATGGTGGCAAAATTTTCTGCAAGTCTCCCATTTGGCGAAAGATAGAAAAAACTTTCACACTCATTTTTATTTGCTTTTAATATGATTTGGTATCTTAACAACATAGGTACTTTACTTTTTCTATTATTATATCTAGGTTTTAATTATTATTTCATATTTTTTATACAATTATCCTATATGTCTTGCCTTTATTTTCTTTATTTCTAAGCATTATTCTTATTATATCGCCCCACTTTTTTACTGTTTCAAATATTTTCTTACTTTTTACCCCATATAAATAAGATCCATTTGACATTTGATTAAAAAAAAATTTCTATTTCATTTTCCCCTTCTTTTGATATAGGCATGTATTAACTACTTGAAATTTTTTCATATCAAAATTTTTCACTCATCACACACTATTGTTTAAAATTTATTTATTTATATCTTCCTATATAACTAGTCTACTTTTTAATTTTTTTTACATAACTATCTTTATAATTAACCTATTTTTTAAATTTTATTTTTTATTCATCACCATTATCCCTATTCTATTGTATTATTTTCTCCTAGTTCAAAAACTTTTATCTTAAAATTTCTTCATCCAAAATTTTTATAACTTCCTAAACATACCCATAATTTAACATTTATCTATCTAATCATCATAATTTTTCTATTATTATTTCTAGATTTCAATTATTTTTCGCATAACTAATTTATTTATTTTATCTTTATTACCTCTTCACTGGTAAAATCCTAATCATTACCTTTTACTCTCATTTTTAAAAAAAATTTCATAAAGTTTTTCTTGCTTTTTTGTTACCTCTTAGCAAAGGACCCTAAATCAAAATTAAAGACCCCCACTCTCTATCTTTAGGTGAATTATCAGATATTAATCTCTATTAATTAACTTGTATAATTAATTAAGGCCCAAGTATATGTATCTTACATGCATCCTAACGCAAGAACAATCCGCAGTTCTCTCGTAAGAAATAGTACTATTTTTGCTTTTTTGAAAATTTTTGTTAGTATAAAAAAATAATATCTTGATAATCCAGCGTGATCGCACGCAGTAGCAACTTGGAAATGTTTCAGTCTTCAGGGCCTTCTACTTGTATTTCAGGCCGTCCATCGCTGGATCAGGAGCAAAACTGTTACCAGCTGCCCAAGCCAACCCACTACGTTCGTCCTCGACGTTCTTCCCATTCACAGCACAAGGACACCTTTTTCTGCAACTCCTTCGCCGGCATCGACGAAGCCTGCCGCGACAAACATGACCACGATGACCCCACCGACTGCGCCGCCGACGAGGCCTATCACGGCCTCCTCGCCATCGGCACTCTCGGCTCCGACCCCGTCGACCACAACCGCATCTCCATCGAGACAGTCACGGAGAAGCAGCAGACGGACGACGTGACCGCCGACGATCTCAAGCTGATCAACGACGAGCTGGAGAAGGAGCTGGCCAAGGACGATGAGGTCATCTCCTCGGCCAGGAACAGCCATGTCAGCAGCATCAAGCAAATGGAAGGAAGTGGTGGAGGAGAAGGCAACGTCAATGGTGGCGTCGCGGTGGCGGCGGTGTGCCCGTTGCAGGAGTACCTATTTGGATCGGCGGTGGAGCTGCCGGAGGCCACGACAGCGGCTGCGGTGGCAGCGGGGGCGAAGAAGGAGCACAGGACGTCGCTAGGGGAGCTGTTCATGAGGAGTCGGCTGGCGGAGGAGAATGGTGGTGGGAAGGTGCAGGGAAAAAGCGAGCAGCAGCAACAGCAGGAGAAGGTGAGAGATCATCAGGTGGTGGGAGTGCAGCGCGTGAAGAAGATGCTGAAGCGGCGGACGACGATGCCCATCGGCTCTGCCTCCAAGAGCACTGGTGGAGGTGGAGGTGGTCAAAGCATGGCTGCTGGAGATTCGTTTTCTGCTAAGGTCTCTCTCTCTCTATATTACACATTATAATATCATGCTCTCTCTCTCTCTCTCACTCCATAATAAATTATTAATATCCTTCTTTCCGAATTTTTTGTCAATTGGCACTTACAACAGTACGGAATCGCTTTGTGTCCGTAAAAGGAAAAAAAAAAAAAAAAACCTCACTTCTCCTTACATTTTTACAAATAATTTTATAATCTAACTATTTGAATATACTTTGTTTATTAACCATATATTTCAAACAATTTTTTATATATTTCTTTGTAATTACTCTATTTATTTTGTTTTATCTTTTTTACTTCTAATAATTGTCCCTCTTATATTATATCCTAATTTCATTTTTTAAAAATATTTTCCCACATTTTTCGAACCTTTCCCCACGCTGTACTCAAAATCATTGCGGAAAAAAATAGAGAAATAAACACCCTGAATAAAAATATAGATGAAAAATATTTATGGTAAAACAGAAAATTTCTCTTTTTTATGAAGGACAATTTCTTTTTTAATTTTCTAAAATTAAAAATAAAATTTGGAAAAAAAATAGATTTTGACGCATTTCTGGCAAATTGCTGACATACTGTAACATTAGGCATTTTCGGAATTTTTTTAAAAAAAGTGGAAAAGAAAAACATTTAAAGGGTATGTTCGAGAAGTGATAAATTTTTTAAATGAAAAATTTTAGATATAAAATTTTTTGAATGAGGAGAAAATGACGTGATATGATAAGGATAATAATAAAGAGTAAAGAAAATAAAGTTAAAATAATTAGTTATTAGAATAGTTGTGTAGAAATGATTACAAAGTAAAGTGGTTATATAAGAAGAAGTAAAAAAATAAGGGTACTGTTCTTGTGCACTTGGGTGCAAAGACCTATTGGTTAATATTTTCTTTGAAAATTTTTATATAATCATTAATCTAAATGTATTGAAGATATGTATTAAGTTTTACTATTTTTTGATATTTTTAGTTATTTTTAAAAAAAATTTAAAATCAGTGACATTTTAATGATTTTAAATTACGAAAAATTTCGCAATTTATAAATTTTCAAAAATAGTAAAACTTAATATACATGTTAAATACACTTAGATTAACTGTGTATAAAAAAATTTCAAAAAAAAAAGAATAAAAATGGATTAAATACACCCGGGTGCACCGAGTATAAGTTCACCTGGGTGCATTTAATCACCTTCTGAAAAATAATTAAATAATTAAAAAAATGGTAATTGTGATGAGTGAAAAAGTTTAGAATGGAAAGTTTATTTTATGTTGCCGTACATGCCAAAAAGTTAAAATACGCGGGTAAAAAACGAAAGCAACATGGCGTGGTCCATCTACGATTAGAAAATACACGAGGTATTTATATGCAAAAAGTCAAAAATATTAGATCTAGCTGTGCTGTCTTATATGTGTCGGCATCACTAGCTAGCTATAGTAGATATTGCCAGGCTCAAATCATTTTCATGCTCTGTTTGGATTATCCGGGAAAGCTGCTGTTTCTTCTTCTTCTTCTTCTTTTTCTTATACGAAATTCTAGTAAATTTTAACTTTATTTTCTAAGACAGAGTGTGATGTGTGTATTTTGCCGTTGAAATTCATAATAAATTGGGGGAAGCACGTGATGAGAAATCTGATAAATGACTAAATAGACATCCTATTTACACTTATAATTACTCTCCCATGTCTCTCTATGAGCTTATACATGAGATATGCATGCATGCAAGCGGATTAATCCAACCCATAAAAGAGAGATAAATAGAAAATAATAGAACAATTTTTTGTTTATTCACTTGATGTGTATCTATCTAATCAGTTTTTTTTTTTAAATAAATAAATTTGTCCGTTGGAAATTTTATTCATTTTACAAAAAATTTCATAACAATATTATTATCAAAAAATTTGTAAAATGAAAAAAATTAAAATGGCATATCTGAGCATGAGTTCTCAGGGTCCGGCAACAATTAGGGTTAGTTCAAAGATTGAGATGGGATGTCACATTTTTCAATGCACCTTTAGCTATTTCCATCTCAAATTCTCATCTCATCCCATCTCTCTGAACTATCTTTGAACGGTCTAGGTTCAGGACACTGTAATACCATAGAAAAGGGGAACAGCGTAGGTATGGATTTGGAGAGTGAATCTCGATTGGGGCCACATACAAATTGCAGCACATGCATGTCGATGTTCAGCAGTCACCTCTACGAAAGTTTCTGCATGATTTTATTTTCATGTTCTTATCTGAAAGGGACCGACCATACCCGGACATGCCTCTTTCTTTCCACGAGAAATGCTGAATGTGGGGGGGCCTCCGTGCCTTTCATGCTCAACCAACATTTTGGAAAATTTCTCTTTTTTCTCTCCTCATGGTTTTGTGTACATATTAAATGCATTATTCGAGTGGCCCACCCTATACACATCTGTATGCACGAAATCTGCCCCCTATATACATTAATTTTTTTCCTATTTTTGAAAGAATTCGCACGCTTTTAATGAAGTATCCAAACCTTCTTAAGTGTTCGTTCTCGTGAACTAGCCTAAAACAATGATTATACAAAATTTTATAATTCACTACTTTTTTTTTTTGATTGGTACAAGTACATATCTCAACACATATCATACTTGAAGATCTGAGACATTCTTACAAATATAAGGGATACATCTTTCCCAAAGAAGTCTGGAGACACAGCTCCACGAAAGAATAAGGAAGACACAGCTTCCAAACAACCACCTGGGAGACCACCCGCTCCCACACTACATCCATCCGGGAGACCTACTTGCTCCCACGCATATATCTATCGAAATCCGCACGCCCGCGGATTCGAACTCTCGACCGACTGCGCGCACGCGTTTCTGCGCCGCAGTCGGCCACCAACCGAGCTAGCCTCGGTTGGTTATAATTCACTACTTAAGCAACTGAATTCAAGTGAAACTTTAAAATATAAACATGTTTGGGAAATACTTCTATAGCGTTGATAACACCAAAAATTTCTGTATTGCCGCCCTATTTCAAGCCTGCCTTACGATGAAATCAGAATTCAATCCACCCATTACATTTAGAATTACTTTTTTTTTAATTGAAAGATTAACTTTTATTCAAATCAAATATTTGCATAGGCTCATTCACTAAAAGTTAAAAAACGTAAAATCAATATAATATAACGTTTGTAAGAGAGATTTCAATACAATCGATTGTATATATGGTGCAATCGGCTGAATTTTTATTTTTAATATTTTTTTTTTTTACAAAATCTAAGCAATTCATCATATTTTACTCTATTAATATTTGCATGATATGAAAAATCATGTTATTCAGATTTGCCTATAATCATAGCGTAATTGTATTTTTTAAATTATTTATTATAAAATTTTTAGTTCTCTTGATTTTTTGTGTATAGGCTAAATAAATAATTTTAAACGCAATAGATGGATTGGTGTAAAAAAAAATTAAAAGTCAAATGGTTGTAAATATAAGTGCAACTTAGGTCAAGCAGGTCCAATTCGGAGTTGAACTTAACTTTATCCAATTTTCAAAAACTTTTACCCTATTCTATTTTAAGTTTGGTCGGCTCTAAATGTACTTTGTTCTATTTTTCAAGTTCCATTTGGTCCCATTTCAAGTTCTATCTTCATATTATATTTGAAAATCATAATTCTAATATAAATTTTACTTAAAAACTTATAATCCATATAATAATGATATAATTTTAAATTGCATTTATTAGATATACTAAATAATAAATAGATTAAATAATTTTTTATATTTTAAAATATATACTTTATATCTTCAAAGATATAATATATTTCATAAAAAAATATTAAATATATATTCATAATTTGGGTTGGTTTTTGGAACCTATCTTATCCTAAGTACATTGGATATTTTTTTATTTAGAACTTACCCTACGCTCTGGGTAGGAAATAACCCGCGGGTACCTCACCTGAGTTGCACCTCTAGTTGTAAAATGCAGCTAATTGTATTAAATGGATTATAGTTGAAATTTTATAACCCGTTTAGTAATTCATTTAGTACATTTAACTTGTTCAATACATTAAAGTTTTATATATATAAATATAAACCCTTTGGTTATTTTCTCTCATTAAGTCTTCCTTCAGCTACCTAATTTTTATTTTTCAATTGCTGCCTTTATTCAATTTCCCCACTATTGCATTATTTCTATTTACTCTGAGTCGAAAATATCCTCTTGTCTCTTTCCAAAATTATCGTTTATCAGAGTTTAGGCCTTCAAATCGTTTGCTATAAACCGATTAACAACTCATCAACTCATTTATTAAATGGGTTGTAAATTGGTTAGGGTCGAGGTTTTTTAAATGGGTTAATAAACGAATTAGGGTTAAGATATTTTAAATGGATTAGGGTTAGGATTAAGCTCCAACCAAATCCGTTCACACCCCTAGATATAGTTATCTATTTTAGAGCTATTAATTCAACATTTACGCCATCTAAGATTCCTATATAGATAAATGGGAATGCGTCTATAAAACATTTCTTCTATATAACTTCTTTCGTTTTTTAACATATCGATACTTGATGGAAAATCTACTCAATATACTGTATTTAGTATCATTTTGAGTATCTTGAAACTCCTTTCATTTGTCTAATATTATCACACATAAGCCCCATTTACAAACGCCGTTGTCTAAATGCACCCGGGTGCATTTTACCCTTTTTTGAATTTTTTTTTTTTGAAAATTTCACTGATTTTAAAAAATCAAAAATAAATATTTAAAAGTCTCCGAAATGGTAGAAATTGATATATGTTAAATACACATAGATTAACAGTTGTATAAAAAAAAATTTAAAAATTAAAAATAGATTTTTGCATTTGGGTGCACTGGATCCAGACTCATTTACAAATGTGTAAAATCAATATAATAAAATAGTTTAATATTAAATATCTATTTTTAAGTTGTATTTTCAACATCCAAACTATCTGAATATCTTTATTATGTGGATAAATAATTTTACAAAGTATTATTACATTCTAATTCATTTGCAAATAGATCTAAGCATTTCTTATATAAATATATGACCTAAGAACATATTTGATTTGGATGCAACTTGATCTCTGATCTCCTAACTAAGTAAATGATGTTAAATACAATGAGTTGATTGGTATTGACAACACGGAAGTTTTTCCCAATGTGTTTTGCATTATTTTGAAAGGTGTGGTCAGCTTATAGGATCCAATTGAAATAAGTTCTAATAGCTTAGTTAATAATAATGTTAAATATAGAACTTAGTTTTTTCCATAAAACTTGAATATAGAAGTCTTACGGCAATAGAAGTACTTCCCTACATGATATACATTAATAATGGAGATAAAACAATACCTATACGTTTCAATTTTTTTTCAAAAAATAGAAATAATAAGAAGAAGAAGAAATCATGCAAGGTCATGGCTTGTGGTCAAAAGCCCCATGTTAGGCTGATCAATCCAAGTTACTAAATTTGAACTTAGCTTATTCAATAAACCAACCTAAATTATAACCTGAAGCCAAGCTTGTAACATCAAAACTGAAGCACAACTACGAGCCTTGCTGAACCAATGCTTCTCCCATTTATCTTAGTGTTATTTGGTGCAGATCCTGCATATCTTCCACAGAAAAGTTCATCCTGAAAATTCTACTGCTACCAAGAAAATTGGCAAGCAGGAGAGCTACGTGGTTAAGGACAGCATACACTGTGATGCTGGAGGAGAAGATGGGGGAAGTAAGATGCTTCCTGAACATGATACCATAATAATTCCCCAAAGAGTCATTGGAAAAGATGGTGTTCGTCGCCGTGGCAACCACTTCAGCTCATCAGCCATCACACTCAGTGGTAGCGACTCTAATGGCAACCGGGAGTACTGGATTAAAACTGATGCAGACTGTAAGTTCACTACCAAATTCTCCTCTTTGCAGCCTCTTCATACAATCGTACCTTTTCTTAGTAATGCATGACAAAGAAGTCCTTGAATTTGATAAGAGAGGAGGGGTTTGATTTGACTACTACCAAGTGCTAATTAGGCAATTATATCTTGCAATTTGATTTTGGGAGGGCTAACGAATGTGGGGGAGTTGAGCAAACTAGGGGAAATCCTCCCTTGCATCATTTAACACTAATTATGCACATTCACATGCTTCATTTTTGGGTCCTTAAACAAACTGGTTGGAGAGACTTGAGGTGGCCCAGAGGACATGTTGGTGGATCAAAGTATAAACATGGCAAGTGTCATTCCAATATGTTGCAGGGGTGAGGGAATGTCCCTGACTACTTAGATCCACAAAAACTACAATTTATCAGCTTCAGCAAGTGCTTTTTTTAAATCTTTGCACGCATACATACACCCACGCCTGCCGACCCAGTCAGCAGTAGAAGTGCAAACATTGTTCATGCCCAATTTCCATCCAAATCATTCATGTTTTAGGCACTACATTTGCTCCTGTCTGACGGATGCTAATTTTGGTGATGTAGACCTTGTGTTGGAGCTATAGAGGAAAGCTGTGGTTTGTCTGCTTATTGTGGTATGGCATCCTAGCATGCAGTGTGTTATATAAATTTCCTTTGGGTGTTTTCACTAGCTGTGTCTTATGAATGCCAAGTGTTATTTGCTTGTATTAAGTGGATGAAGCGACCTCCAAGGAACAAATTTCTGTGCCTGAATGGTGCACATAGCTGATGAGTATTTTGGATACTAGAAGCGTGCAAGGCTGGCTGGCTCATTTGAAGAATTCATCCATCCATCTTTGTCAGCGAGTAAACTTGGCAAATATAAGAGTAATGGGTAATAAGTATAGTGTTATAATGGTAGGCGACCCTACCAATATATCTTTCTCCTGTAATGGACACTTATCAACTTTATATAGATTTATCATGAGACTTATCTAATTGAAATCTGAGGTCCTTTTGTTTTCATAGACATTAATCTAGATATGAAATTATACTTGATCTGTTTTTAATGAAAAGACGAAGTGGTGATAAATGTTCACAGTTTCCTATACATAGTACACTGTACTTCAGTATCTATGACATCTTCATATAAACAATGGAATCCTGCTTTTACACTTACATGATACTCCATATTACATTAAGCCATCCTAGTCAGCAATATACCACTATTTAAGGTTAAATGTCCTACCTCCTAAAATCATGTCAGTGGTCAGGAATAGTTGTACATGTGAGAAATAACACCGACCCACAGAAATGACAGCATCCCACCATTTCCCAGCAAAAATCCTGTCCGCGCTTCCCTTTCGAGTAACCAACTCATTCATGTGTAGTGTGTAGACCCATCATGAGAAGGATCACTCCCAGATTTCACCCTGGTTGAGATATACTAGATGTGACCAATTATTGCAATAGTGAATATGGGAAAAGTTGTAGGACATCTACGACAAACATGAACCAATAGATATAGCATTGAACATTGGAAATTTTCTCCCTACACAAGAAACAATTGAGAGAGGCAGCCCACAACTGTTAAAGTGGTAGAGGCTCCTCTCTTAGAAAACCCCCCATTTCCATTCTCCATGACCGATCTACCAGAAGTGACAATTCCCTGAGAAGTTGGATGACCTTGATTAGTAAGAATTAAGAATTCACAACAGCCAAAATAAAATATTAAAAATAGTGATAAAAAAAAAAAAAAACCTACCACAGGAGGCCAATGAATAAGCAACCCTATAAATGTAGGGGTGCGCATGGGATGGGATGGAACCCAACCCAATCCAATTCTAATCAGTTTTCATCCCAACCCAACCCTAACCCAATTCATTCTAACCCAACTCAACCCAACTATACTATGAACGCACTTTTCAACCTAATTTGACATTATTATGAACAAATTCAAAACTTTTTCAACAAAATTGCTTGGTGCATAAACAATTCCCAAGCAGGAGTGCAACTTGATACCGGGCCAGCCCAACCTGAACCCAACTTGCCGCAATTATAAACAAATTCAAAAAATGTCCAACGAAATTTTGCTTACATATACTAAAAACATTTTTAATAAAATAGAAAAAAGATTTTACTTTTTAAATGATGTGGCCATTATTTTTATTTTCAACTGGTATTTTCTTTTCTTTTCTTTTTTTACCTATACGAAATTTGAATATTAAGAAAACTGTAGCAAAATGAAGGGTTTATGCAAAGTAGAAATTATAGTTTTACATTTGTGCACGTAAATTAAATTATAAGTTTTTATAAAATTTCTAAATAGAAAAAGCAAATGAAACTACATATTTTTTTTTATAAAAACAGACATACAAACTAGGAGTGCAAGTTACATGGGTCTTGCTTGACTCAAACCAGGTCAAGGCAGACCGATAACAGGTTTTCTTATGATAGTTGGATTATGGTAAGAGGGTATTAAAAATTGGGTCGGGTTGGTACATATTTGAATTGAATTAGGTTGCCCCTACAAGCCATGTATAAACAAATTCAACACTAATTTCTTTATTTAGATTGCAAAAATATATGTCAACTCCTTAATTTTTATACATAATGTGAATAAAAATCATGTCTATTTTTTTACAATCCTTTTACCAAAAAAAAATCATGATTGTGGTTACATCTATTAAACATAAAGCTATTTTGCATGGGAACCAATAGACATATTATATATATAATTATATAATTATTACACATACCATTTTATTTAATTAAAATTATATTTATAAATTGACTTTAAAATATATGCATAGTTATAAGTTAGTACCTTGCATATACTAAAAAACATTTTCAATAAAAAATCATAAACGATGTGTTAATTATTTTTATTTTCAGTTAAATATTTTCTTTTTTTGTTTACCTATTTGGAACTAGAAGATTATTTTTAAATTCTCAATAAAAGAAAAACAGCGGCAAGTGCATAAAGCTTGTTACGCTGCCAGAGTACGGAGTATGGTACTCCATCACGTTCCTCCCAAACCCAACCGTAGCCATGGCTGTTGCTGCCCAACCCACCTAATCTGCTATGGAAAAACAGCATCTTCAGTGAAATCTATGCAGAAAAATTGGTACTACCTTCAAATTTGCAGCCAACCTTCTCCATAGCTGATGCCCCTAAATCCACCATGGAGTTCGGCGCCAAAACAACCACCATAAATCAGCAGCAATCTGTAGCAAGTTGTGTCACCCGTCATCTCAAACCCAACGCCCTTCTTCCATCGAATTGGCAAGTTATAATCCAACACTAGCAATTGCTTGTCGCAAGAAACCGTCGCCCAAATTCATCAGCTTGTAACGCAAATTTTGTTTGCTCTCTCACGCAGGTTTTAGGTTTTTAAAACAGGTTCGTTAAGTTCTGTAAAGTGGGTTGGCACAACCCAACTGTTACAACCAAATCCAGTTTCTTCTACCCATTTTCCAATCCAACCCAACCCTAGCCCGGTTTAAATGGGTTGGGTTCAATGGGTGGGTTCTGGGTTGACCCCAACCCATGTGCACCCCTATGCAAATGACAGGATTACAACTCATAAAATTTTAATAGAAAATAGCAGCTGCCCTCAGGTGTCCACCCAGTGGGAAGTGTTCTGTTCCACTCAACAATGGCTTATGAAGTATTCAGATGATCCAAGTCACATTAATAACAGTATTGAGAGGGTAGTGATATAGATGCCAAGTCTACTGACCAACATCGACAATGCCTGGAAATCAGGTCAAAGCACTGAATGAAATCTCAAGCATTTCTTCCTCTGTTAAAATTTTCACAAGTAGAAAATACCAGCCAGTTTTCAGAGATTAGATTTGTAGTCCCGTAAAACCTAAAATTAACATCTGGCGTTCAATTTTTCATCATGTTTTCAAGCACCACTACATTTCGCTATGTTTCCTAATATGAGTGAAAATAGCACAATTTCCACATAAGTATTGGTGATTACAGTAAGCAAGACAACATTTATTGGGCATACGTTCCAGAATCCGAAATTTTTAACTGGAATTCAGATGCATTCAATACGCCATCGCTTAAGCCAGATTACTTCTAATTTGACTAAACCTATGTCTGCAACAACCAGGTTAAAACATAAACCGAAATCTATTAAGAGGTCCGCTACGTATGATCATTTAATTTCTTTCTTTACCTTTTATTCTTCCTAAGGATAGAAATCTGCCATGTTAACTTTGTTATGAGAATAATTAAACACAGCAGGGAGATTGATGAGGATGTTTTATGCTCTTGAGGAAATGGTGGCACATCTTAGGTATCATGCAAATTGTCTTCTAACAATCAAACTAGAAGAAAGACAAATGAATCAGACACAGTCAGTGGTAGTTAATGCAGTAGCCTGATCGGCACTTCAGTAGCAACATGTTCATAAGATGAGTTTAACTAAGGGATCAAGTTCCATGAAATGGTTCCACAGAAATGAATTCATAAAACCTCTGTCAGGGCCCACCTTAATGATTATAAGAAATTCACTGTCTACTACATTTAAAATTGTTCAATTAAGTAACCAAGTTTCATATGACCAGATATTTGCGTGGGCCTCATCTGATAAAAGTGTAAAATCAGCGTAACAAAATTTTTTGATTTATATATTAATTACAAAACTATTAATTCAACAATTATACTGTCTAAAACATTATTCCTAATTAGATAAATGATTTTATAAATTATTATAACATTCTAATGCATCTATGAATGGATCTAAGTATTTTCAAATTTTATAAATGATCATATTTTTAAGTTGGTATGGCCCACCCAAAACTATAATTGAAATGATTTTTTGCACGATGATAAAAAAAATGTTGTTAAACAAAATGATTGAATTAGATTTTGATTTAATCATTAATGTGGGCCCAAACAAAAAGGTTCCATGAATTCATTTTCATGGAACCCATTCCATAGAATTTAAACCCTTAAGTGAGCATGCTGAGGTAGTAGATAAGAAGTAGCTAATGAAATATACAATCAAGACAACAATTTGATGAAATCTCAACTTAATAAAAAGAGAAAAAGGAAACCTTTGTATTTTAGTCAGATCCAATAGAGACCACCAGGTGCATTTTAGAAGTTAAATCTAGTTGAAATACACTAGAAAACTTGGTTAGGCCAAAAAGGAGATGAAGTGTGGTGGTTAGAAGAGATGAAGACATGCAGAGTAGGCACATGATCTAGAATGGACAAGACTACCTAGATGATACTGGCATGGGAAAAACTGAAACGGCCAATGTGATATAAATGTTTGCAACCACATATACACAAAAAAAACTGCAACAGTAACACACTGGAAATTATGCTTAAGCCTAATTGTTGTTGGTACTAAGAACTATCATTTGATATGTAAAAAGAACTGATCAGTGATTAGACTCACTTTAGGTCGTGGCTCACAACGAGTATGGTTAGCTCCTTCTTTAAATTCTTTAGCAACTTTGTTACATCAACTCGAGATTTCCAATCTGCACTCAAAACATCAAGGTAGCACAAAATTATAATGAGACTGATGTTACTGTTGTTTTGATTTCATTAATTTTCAGTGGGAGTTGTCTGTTTGGTTTGAAATGAAAATTTACAGTGAAAAAAGATACAGATGAGAAATGACATAATTTTGGCTATACAGTAAATAATGACGAAATGGATAGATGGTGAAAATAATATCATTGATCATAGAAAATATAGGTGACAACGCAGAAAAGTATAGTGCAACAAAGATACAGATCAAATCGCATAAAGAAGAGGAATAGCAATTTTACATTTAAAGAAGTTTATAATAACATAGAAATAAAATGGAAACCAGTAGCCGCAAACGCGAATGACATGTCATCATCCTTGAGTAACTCAATTCTGTGGCTTCGAAAATAACATGCAGTATTCAGATTTGAATAACAATCTGGTTGCATCTGGACCCAGAAAATTGAATTCCAAACATACAAACTAAAACATGGGGAAGAAAAGGAACAATATTTGATAATGACGTATCTGCACCTGAATACCAATCATCTTGCCCAATACCTCAACTGTGGCTTTCTTTGAGGAACTTAATTCTGTGACTTCAAAAATGACATGCAGTAGTCACATACTGTGAATAACAACTTGGTTGCATCTGGACCCAGAAAACTGAATTGCAAACATGCTTACCAAAAAAGAGAGGAAGGCAATATTGATATTTGAACATGATGTGACATCACCTGAACACTTCTTGCCCAATACCTCAACTGGGGCTTATTTTATCTTGTGCTGTGGCACATGTAATTAATATGAGGTTTGCAATGAGAATTGTAAATTTGATTGCTTCCAACTCATTGATGCTCAATCAAGAGCGCATCTAATCATCTATAAGCAGACTTGATATGGAAAAAAAGAATGTAACATAAAAATGCCTTTCGGACTACGCATTACTATTGACAAAATGGGAAGCTAGGAGGCTAATTGGTTAGTTCAAGGGCTGAAAGTGGAGTTCAATGGTACATCGAGTAAAATGATAAGCAAAAAGTTTTGCTTAAAGAAATCATCAGCAGTGGCAGAATAATACCGGGGGAAAATCATCGACAATGACGTTAGCCAGGAAAACACAGCATAAGTGGAATGGGAAGTATAAGATATTACAACAGACGTTATTGTCACAATTCCTTGGTCCATTGCCAAGAAGGTGTTCCAATTTCAAAAAGAGGACCTCCATTTCCACTGCTTTTCACTTTTTCTATAAAAAGGATTTGTCATTTTCGGGTGATTTTCTACGCTAACTATTAACGACGGTTATCCAACAAAAAAACTTCCCCAATGAAAACCTTTTGAAAAGTGAAGTTGTTGAACTTTGAGAGTAAATGCATACAGAAATAGAAATCATGTATCTGCTTACATACCAAGGCCAGCAAGAGGCTCGTCTAGTAGCAACAAATCTGGCTTTTGAACCTGAAAATGAAGTACTAGATTAATGTGGTAAATAGACAAAATCAACAAAGATCAGCTGAATGCAACCTGCTCAAGGGGTAAAAAAGTAACATTGAAAATTTTATGAATAATATAACCCTCACCAATTGAATAGCCAATGCAAGACGCCTCTTGAAGCCACCACTTAGAGAATGTGGATCTTGATCCAAGGAGATCCCATCCAAGCCAACCTACAGGTCAGTACATACAGAGGCAAATGAGTGCAGCAAGTAAACATCAATGAAACACTTTAAAAGCCAGAGAATCTTAGCAAGTTTGTTGATAAGTTTTCGTTCATAATCTTATTCTTGATGATGCAGCTGCCCTGGTTGTATTTAAAAATTTGTCGTGGTTGCCTAAAATAAAGGGGAGAATATGAAAGTTCCTTCAAAGAAGGAGACTACATGGACATTTAGATGATGTGGATAGGATCAAATCAGGGATAACTGGGTGAAGAACTGCGACACCAATGGTTTGGTAACCTCGTCTTCTATCATTCATTTCATGGCATCTTTGAAGAGAGAGACAATGTTCGTCTAACCAATAGATGCATCTAGACAGTCAGAAGAAACACAAGCGAAAAGACAAAGACCAACTTGCAAAAAGGATGACATTTATTGGACTGAGCAAAACCAGAAGACAATCATTTTGTGGTTACTAGGATACATCTCATGGTCAAATAGATATGGTCTGATGCCTTCTGGTTACAGACACAAAAGAACAATCCCATAGACAATTTCTCTTTAGTTGAGGCCACAACATGATTGTTACCAACTCAGCCCACAGCCCAACAATTTAGCCTCCCTCAACTTTCATCCATATGGGTGCACAACGAGTTCTACGCCTCGCATGGAAAGTGAAGTCAATGAATCTTTATCATACTGTATATTTGGATCATCCCACTCGTACAAACAATTCCATGGTTATAAAGAGCCCCTAGGTCAACGAGAACAATGATATTTAGAAATCTTCACAGCATTTGTTCAATGATAACATATGATATTTTTATATTTTTAAATTCCAATGTTGTTCTGTATCTTGGTTACTTGAGATGCTTGCACACGGTTCATATTTGTTTCTAGAATTCATTACATCTGGGCTTTTAATGAAATCTAAATTGTACTCAATCTATGATTGGATTTTATTAAATTTTAAGCTTTATATTTTTCATTTTCTATTTTACTTAAGAAAGCAAATACCAACATTTCTCAGGCTTTCTCGCTAATTTAGCAGTAAAGAGGACACTGAACAAAATAGGATAGTAGCACTGGAACTTCTCAATGCCATTCAAATATTTGAGTCACCATCACCTTCAAGAAGGAAGTTAGGAAAATTCTCATCCTACCATTTATTGACGAATAAGAGAATTT
The DNA here is from genome assembly GCA_030490835.1 of Annona cherimola. Lineage (NCBI taxonomy): Eukaryota > Viridiplantae > Streptophyta > Magnoliopsida > Magnoliales > Annonaceae > Annona > Annona cherimola. The sequence goes on from CM059971.1 coordinate 72,693,530, forward strand.
TATAAATATTCATAACAAATCTTATAAAGGACTGTGAAATATGTGTCACATGTGCACAATAGAAACTGTCCAAAATAACTTATTGTGCCCAAACAAATCTGAAGCCCAAAAGTATAATCTTTTTTTCTTTTTTTTTTTGATTGGTGAAGCCCAAAAGTATAATCAAATAAAATAAATAACTCATAATTCTTCTAGATGAAATTGCTGAAAGATTAGGCTCGATTAATTGAACAGCGTCAAATGATCTACATGATGAAAACAACCTTGACCCCTTTTTGACAATTTTTTTCTTAAAAAGAAAAAATCAATGCAAAAGACCTAAATTATGCATAGATATAATTCACAAATTTCAAATAGGTAACGTGTAGCCAATTTCAATGGCTATCCTCAACCAATATTGATCCATAGTTGCTTGATGATGTTTACGGAGTAATACTAATAACCATTATGGCATCGATATTAGCAGAATACTATATTGGTAAATGCTGTCTGGGTTAAGCATGGCCAGCGGTACTTGGCCCCTTCCAAATTTCTCTGACTCTTTTACTACTCTGTAAATACCCCAAGGTATCATATAAATCAAGAGATCAAAACCAGTATTCGGGTACACATGCCGTCAAAATAACATTGTGAATTCCAAAGATTGATTAATCCAGATTGTGGAAATGGACAGAATGAAACAAGAACCAATAACTGATTGTGCAAAAAGAGTGCTAAAGATGAGAATCAGAGTCTTCTGAATAATAGTTCAAGTACCGAATGAAAAGCTGACTGAAGCTGCAAAGCAAGTTGATCTTTCAATAGAGTTCCTAAGGCTTGCCTAGGCCAACCAAATGTAACTTCTTCAAGAACATTGTTGGTCAAGAAATACCTACCATACAAAAGGTCAGGAACTTGGAGACCAATAAGATGACTGAGCAAATAAATTAGGATGAAAAGCCCAGCACAAGCTCCCCTCCCCCCCAAACCAAAACAAAAATGCAAAGACAGCTGAATATTATCAATGTCACAAATTGATGGATAAAAACCATAAGATGCAACTCAACAACAACAAAATCAGTGCAACCAGTTTGAAGATTGAAGCACACAATATTCAAGGCAGTGTTGAACAGAAAATAGAAGAAGAAATGATGCTCAGTAAATTTCAATAGCTCTCTAGTCAACAGAAGCAATCACAAAACAATCACAAAACCCTTCTTAAAGCTTCTGAGAATGGAAAGATTGCTAATTGAAATTTTCACCTTCAGAAAATTTTGGTTTCAACTTTCATGTGTGAAGGGATAATTAGTAGGCACTATTTATGAAACTCTTGAAGCATCCCAAGATTCCAAATCCAGCAAGAGTTCTAAATCTAATAATAGGTACACGAAATCCCAATATGATTTAAATTTATAAACAGCTGTGAAATTGAACAAAATGAAACAAATAGAAAGTGGGCTCATCCTGGTTTCTCTGAAATACAGGTTAAAGATTACGCACATGTAGGATGGGATCCAGAACCATTACAGCATCAGAAAGTGTAGCAACACTGTTGGCAGCTTGATAGAAATGAACAACTCACAATGCATGCCATACCTCTCAGGAAACTGAAAGACAAGTCCAACCCTTTCTGATGATAATATTTCAGGAGAACCAGTTGGGTGACCATCATTTCCATATCTTTGGATATAAATTGACCCAGACGTTGGTTTGGACAGTCCAGCAAGAAGCTAAGGAAAAGACAAGAAAAGAGTAAAGATGAACACTCATAGTCAAGCACCTATAGAGATGGAAACTCAATTTTTATATTTGATAAAATTCTATCATCCCCAAATTGAGTATATCATACTATCCATGGGTCTCAGTTAATCTGTTTGAACATACAAAACATGTTGGCTTTTAAAAGAATTTCAGCATTAAGACCATCCCGTGAATGGATTATGGCAAGCTCGAGATGGGGAAACCATAGCCTCACGATTGTGACTACACAACCTGCGACTAGACAACAGAAAGATGAATAAGAGAAATGCAGAAGCCAACGTTCAATTGCAAAGAAGGCTGACACTGACATTCCACCATTCAATCATTATGTGAACAGTTGGGTCCCCTAAACACAGATCACAAGGTTCTGCAAACCCAGGATACCTACACATATTTGAGACCAGATATAACACAATTCTCCAGAAAGACATACCTGCAAGAGTGTGGTTTTACCACTTCCACTTCGCCCAAATATCAAGCCAAAGCTGTAGAAAGAACAACAAGAAATCAAAAACATAAAACCTTCTTCAGCATGCTGGTTGTAATCTTGCTAACTGTGGTGGTTTAGGTGGTTTTAAGAAAACTGAGATCCCTTATGCTAAGTTCTAATAATGTTCTGATGTCAGCATTTAGTTAAGGGTTTTCCAGCATACATAAAAAGTTTCATTCATGTCTTTTACACTGCTGCATTCGCATATTCAGATGTAGACTGCACTTTATCTGTGTGACATATTGCCCATAGCACAGACTGCAAACATTTGCAATATTAATACATTCTCCAATGAGCATAATAATAAATCACAATGGGAGTCACAAAAAGAGAGTTTGGATAGAAAGAAAATACTAAATGTTCAAGAAGGAATATCAATGCAACTTCTGCATATGTGCCAGTATGTACATTTTGGGTTTTCTCTCTCTTCTCTTACCTTTCCTCACACTTCAAAAAAAAAAAAAAAAAAATAGTACGAGAGGCAGTGGAAGATCTAGGATTAAGATTCAAAACAACTAGTTGTTTTGAATCATTAACCCAACAACCTTTTGATTTTCATATTAATATAAGATCCATCTAAGATATTTAACATTATCTATTTAGCTAAAATGCATGATCATTATTAATCAAAGACTGGTAATTATTAAATAATTTTAATGGTGGTATTTATCATAGCATAACTTTATTTTATGGTTCACTCAAGCCTCCAATCAAAATAATTTTTATATTATAATTTAATATCTTGAGTATAATGAGTGGTTTAGATTATATTAAAATATCTAGGCGGGATGATCCTGGAATGGAATCTCCCATTCCTAAAATATAACAGCCTAATTTTTTTCATTTCCAATATAACTTTTCCCAATCTGAATACACCTTTTCTCATTTTTAATACACTTACATCCCAAATTCTCATCTCATTCTCATCCTATCTTCATCTCATCCAAGATCTAAACAACCTCTAAAATTATCATGAGATCAAAAGGTTACTGGGTTGTGATTCAAAACAGCCTACCGCTTTGATTCATAACCCAATTCCCAAAAATACTCACTTATTTTTGAAAATGTCAACCCACAACAGTTGAAAAATATTCTAGATATGCCCATGCTTTTACATTCCATCTGATGGTAGTTAAATTGAAGAAATGACCAAATGGGCTACTTCGGACTCAAATATTGAGTGATTTCTTTTTCTTTTAGAATAACCAAATGAGTTTTCCAGAAAAGAGACTTCAAAAAAAAAAAAAATACTTAATATTCAAATATTCATCCCAAATGATAATTTGTAAATGGTACTAAAAAAAAAAAGCATAAATTTGGCTAAATCATGGCGGGTCCAGTAAGCTGAAAATTTTGAACAGACTACTTTTGTCTTAAATATTGAATAACAAATTTAACTTTTAGAATAACCAAATAAATCTTCTTGGTAGGAAAAGCATTAAAGAACACATAAACTTCAAATATCCAATTCGAATAATAAGTATAATGGAATAAAAATAAGTCCAAGATTGAATTAGACTCCACTTCATAAGGGAGTCCAAAGTAAATTTTGGGCTTAATTTTAGACATGGTTACTTATCATTTGCGTTAGATATTTAAAGCTCAAGAAATTTTTTTTTTTTAAAAAAAAAAAGAAGACTCATTTGGCTATTCTAAAAGAATAAGTTAATACATAATATTTTATGCAAAAGTAGCCTGCTTGTGCTTGATTACTTTTAAGCTTAATATAACTTTGGACTTTTTTAAATACCATTTACAAGTGTGGTATGATTCAAAACAGTTGGTTGTTTTGATTCATTTAAAAGAGCTGGTTGATTAGAGTCATTCAAGAGAGACATTCCAGTTTTATAGAAATTCTATTGTTTTAATATGATTCAAAAAATGATCATATTTACTTTAAAAGTTATAATAATACTAAAGATTTTCTGATTAGAGACTTGGGTGGCCCAAGAGACAAAACTATGTAAGGATGAAAATAAAACTGTTAAAATTATTTAAAAATTTTAAAGACCTATAAATATTTAGTGTGTGTCTGGGAAGTGATAAATCTTTTGTAGGAAAAGTTTTTGGTATAAAAGTTATCAAAATGAAAGAAAATGATGTGATATAATAGGAATAATGATGAGAAGTAAAGAGAATAAAGTTAAAATAGATAAGTTAGTTGTATATGTAGTTGTGTGGAAATGATTAAAAAGGAGGGTAGTTGTATAAGAAGATGTAAAGAAATGATTAAAAAATAAGGTAGTTATCGAGAGTAAAAAATTTTAGATTGAAAAGTTTTAGCTTGACTTTTTTATGCTTTATCAAAACACTCTTAATCAAATATCTACAACTTCAAATTTATTATTTTCATCATGATGAATGATTTATATAATTTCATATCATTTTAACATTTAAATCATTCAATCTAAATGATTTTCATAATTCATACATAATTTCATATGGGTATGAAATCTTACAGTCGCCTGGAAATCATGACCAAAAAAATATTTTTTTACACATAAGGACTCTACCTAGATCTTCTATCATATGAAATTCGATAATTTTTTTCAATTTTTTGGTATTCTATTTTAATTTTTAAAAATAAAAAATAGGGCACAGATACAGATGTTAGATTTTTAATTTAGAAATCAACATAAAATAGAAACAAATTTTAAAAAATGCCAAATTTCAGAGAACGAAAAATTTAGGTAGGTTTTGCATATATAAATTTTTAAAAAAATTCTGATCACTTGTAAATCACCCGATTTATGGGTGACTATATAAGATCATTAGCATTTGCATATATGAGATTGTTACTGGAAGCAGAGGACAGGAGCTGGACCTAAAATATAAGACCAGGGCTCATAACAGCTTAGGTCAAGAATTGGACCTGTAATATAAAAAGATCGCTAGCATTTTAGTATATGAGTTTTTTACCAGTTATATAGAAGCAAAGGACAACAACTGGACCCAAAATATAAGACCAGGGCTTATAGCAGCTGAGTTCAGAAGTTGGACATGAAATATAGAAACAGGAATTTTTTTACCGAGCTCCATTTCTTCTCTCTCTCTCTCTCTCTCTCTCTCTCTCTCTCGCGCGCGCGCGCGCGTCCAATCTTCTCATAGCCATCTGAGCATTTAAGATCTCTTGTCAATATAGCTGCAAACATTTGAGCTCTAATATTCTCTCCCTTGCGATTCTTATCAGCCACAGAAGTTCCCATAATGTGCGAAATCCAGATGGTCAATGAATCAGACATCCCCCTTATTTGATTCAAGGTATGTGAGGGCCCCACCAGCATCTCCAAGTCTTCTTCTTTGTCCTTCTCTCTGTTGCATTATCTAATCTCTCTGCCACCTTTCACACGTGAGAAGAAGCTAAGCATAAAAAGCTCTCATTTTTGTCATTCCATGCATTCTGCAGACTTGACTTTTGGGTTTACCTATCATACCCAATTCATGTCTCGTTGAAACCTGTGAGAACCCCAACACCGCCCACGTGGTGAAACCCCACCCACCCCCCCAGGCCTTCCACCACTTTGAATGTCCGTCCTTTTCTTCATACCAGACCTACCCACCCTTCTCTAATTCTGCAAAATGCCATATCTAAATTCCTTATCATCATAGCAAAGTCCATGCCTAGATCACATTCCTTCCTTCTCCACATTGCAGGCTAGTCTTCTCTCTTTTTCTAAGAACCTGTTCCACAATTCTTGCTTGTTTGTGCAAATTTATGGTTTTTGCATATCATCATGGATTCTTCGGTTCAACTGCTTGTAAATCTGTGGGTTTCAACATACACTGGAATCAACTTTGAAAGTTGTCGTGGGTTTGGAGCTAACTACAGAAATTTATGAAATGGAGTAGAAATGAGAGAGAGAGAGAGAGAGAGAGAAGCAAGAGATAGACAAGAGAGAGAGGGGAAGTAAATGGAAGCTGAAATATGGGTAGGTAAAAAATAACCCCCCACCTTGGCTGTGCATGATTCATCGGATGAAAATCACCCTGCCTCATCTAACGGCTACAAGAAGGGTTCCTAAAATCTGATTCTATGTAATAAGAGAATTTTTATGTATTCACGTAGTGTTTTTATTAATATGTTATCATGTATTTTAGCTGAAAATACACAATCAAATATCTTAGATGGATTAGATTTCATTCAATTTTTTTATTAGTTCTAAAACAGTAGATTGTTTGCAAACATTTCCTCATAATTTTTATTGGGTTAAGATTCAAAATAGTAATTGTTTTGAATCATAACACACAAACCTTTCAATTTTCACATTATTTTAATGTCTAACTATGATTGAAACCTCTATCTTACCTCAAGATGTTAAATTATAATTTTAAAAAATTACTTTTATTAGAGGCTTGGTGGGCCACAAAAGAAAATCATGTTTGTTAAATATATAACCACCAAAATAATTTGATAAGTATAAAGAGTCATTGATTCATATATCATCACACGTTCTAGCTATATAAATAATATTAAATATCTTAGACAAATTGGGTCTCCAATAATTCTCATATTAATGAGAAAATCAAAAGATTGTTGGGTAATGATTCAAAACATAACCCATTATTATTTGGCTGAATATTTGAATATTAAGGCTTCTTTTGGCCATGTGTTTTTATAGTGCCCAAGCGCTTCTACAATGTGGTCATCATAAACTGAAAAATCTGTTTGGTCTGGTGGTAATGGCTTTTGTACTTTTTTCACATTTCTTTTCGGGATATTCCAAAAAGTGCAGCTAGACGGAAGACCAAGAAAACTACCTCAACCATAAGTGGTATTGGTCATTTTCAAAATCAAAAACCCTTAGCGCAAAGTGAGGCTAAGCAACCTTAGGTATTTTTGGGGTTTCTTTTTTCAAAACTGATATGGTTGTTCCAGAGCTAAAGCCATTACTCATGCTTCTTTTGTGTCGCTTCATGTGCATAGCTTTTGCTTTGAAAATGGACAACAATGCTTCTTGTTGAAGTGACTTTTTCAGGTTTCTATCTTTCTGCAGTTTTCCATAAAAAATGCTCATAAAAATGCCCAAAAGTGTGAAAACTGCCGCTATGACTACCCAGCCAAATAGAATTTTCATTTTTATATTTGAGGCTCATGTATCTTTCTTGATTACTGTTTTCAACTTAACAATTGTTTAGATAGAATGTCATAACATGTGTATGTCTAAAATATTTTTCAATTGGGTATAATTGATGAAAATTAACAAGTATATTTGAAATCTAATCAAATGTAGTGGCCATATTTGGAATTCCGCACAACCTTCCCCACCCCCAACCCCAAACAAAACCAAAAAAAAATCTATGTTTCGGTTATTGCTTCATTGGTTTCAGAACTGCCTACTACATGTTACTTGGACCAAAAGACACTTGCATCCAGACACACGGGTTTCTGTACAGACTGGGTGCATTATTAGAAAGGTCATTAGTGCTTACCTTCTCTCCCGAAGGGAAAAACTCACTCCATTCAAAAGGTTGTGCTGGGTCCCAGGGGCTCGATAACTGACATCTCTCACCTGAAACAAATAAGTGCAATATTATAAGAAGGCAAAATACCAACTTAAAATGTACAGCCACAATTAAGCAAGGAGGAATAAAACAATGACATGCATACCAGAATTATTAGGTCTAGAATATAACAAGATATCATTTCAAGACCCCAATATTAAGTTCAAATCAAAATTGACAAAAGAATACAACCATCAGATATAAAATAAGCATAAATTCATATCTTTCATTCTTCTAGACAATGGAGAACACATAGGTTGTCCTAAAAATCTCCAGTCAGAGATCCTATATAACAACCCCTGAGACTTGAAAACCAGAAACGTTAAATTCTGCACTTTGAACACCCCATCTTAATAACTGCATTTAAGCAGAATATCAAAGATAAGACTACTCTAAAGAAGAAAGCAAATGAAAACTTGAAGCATCAAACATTGCAAATTTGCAAATAGAGGATATGGTGACAGTATAAGAAGCACTAAATAGGTAAGTACCCCTATGACGTCATTGTAGATAATATAAATTTAAAGGGCCAGTTTTCTATGCAGCTCCCTGTAAATTGGGTGATTTATGGGTGGCCCAAAAATCTATATTTTTATGCATTTTTTATCCATATACAGGACCCACTTAGATCTTTCACCCTATGAAATTTGCAATTTTTTTGAATTTGTTTGGTATTTTATTTTATTTTTGATAAAATAAAATGCAAAAAATTCAGAAATTTACCGACTTTCATACTGTGGAAGATCTAGGTGGGGCATGCAAATGTATAAAAAAAAAATTTTAATTATATTTTTGGGGGCGGCCACAGAATCAGGCAGCAAATTTAAATACTCAAAAAGTATATTGTGGCAGCCCAATGATGAAGGGACTGACTAAAAAAGAGAAAAGGCATGAAATGGAAAGCATTTTAGCACACTATCAACAAACTTGATTGACAAACATAGGCCCTTTCAAGGAAATTTCATCAGAGACCAAGGTAATAAAAAGCAGTTACATAAAAACCATAACAGCTGGACCCACAAGCCTTTACAAAGGCTGTGGACTTACCATTGTTGTGGTCCTCTATTATTTTATTTAATTGTGTTTTATTTTTATTTTTTTTCTCTCCCTTGTCAAATTACAGATAAGCTAATCAAGCTTTGCTAGTTTTCAAACATCTTTACTATTATCAAAACCACATCCCAGTATAAATTAGGAATCAAAATCTTATGATGTCATTCAACTCTGTCATAAAACAAGCCTTAACTCTTTATTGTTCCTTTTGAACCTCACTCTCCTTTCTTAATGCCAGACCATCCAGTGTTTCTTCTGTCAACATACTGCCGATTGGTGCTCCCATTGCATATCTTGTATGCATTTATTTCTGAATACATATTTTCTCCATCTTTCTGCTTTTATCCCAAGTCAACCAAACTCATCCTACATACACGTTGTTCCTACACTGACTAACATTCTATCCCAAGAGCACAATCCCCTTCACCTGTTCTAGTAAGGTTGAGTTTAATTGATGATTTTTGTCTTAAATATCAAAATCTCAATCCATGAGTAATCAAAAGAGGATATCACAAGCCACTGAGGTTGTGCCTCAATGGTGCAGGACATGGCCTCACAAGTAAGTGGTCCTGGGTTCAAATCTCCCCCACAGCATTTCTGAAGTGGTGGCGTTGTAAGTCTCCCCAAGTTTGTGGGAGCCGTCCACCGGTGGGAAAGTTTAGATATAGTAGATAATTGTTAGCAAATTGTAAGAATGTCTCAGAATTTAATTGTAATACCAGTTGAGATTGTAATGTATGAATACTCATCAAAAAAAAAAAAAAAAAAGAGGATATCACAATTTGCCAACCTTTGGTGACAGCAAGACCATAAATTCCTTCAAAACCTGATGCTCATTTCAATACAATTATAGATAAAACTCCATTTCGCATTCTGAGTGTTGATTCTGCTAATTATAAAACCCCAGCTTCTAAAAAAACATCCCTCCACCTTTTTCACCTATCATTTTATCCGGAATCTAGTTCTACCAAGCATCTCGTTTCAAATAAAATGCATCAAGGGCTTGTGAGTGCCTTTTTAGCCCATTCATATCAATAAAAAAAAAAAACTATAGCACACCACATCAGCCAACCGGCCAAGGAGAACTTGCCAACGGACTGCGTTGAACATATTGGCGCGCCCCTATAGGGAATCAAATGAGGAGGAAGTAGAGAAGAATGTAGAGCTCGGAAGTCTAAAATCGAACGGAGTGCTCTGGGGGAAAGATGCAGTGAGAACTTACCTCGAAGGAGGCGTATTCGGAGGAGCTTCTTGAAAACCGTGGCTTTCGATAAATCCTGAAAAATAGGAACCCATGAAGAGAATCAAAGGGATGAAAAATGGAAGTATGAAGAACGAGAAATGCAGAGAAGTAAAATGCCTGTCACTGGAATTCCCGGAAATTATGATTTGGGGTTTGATAAATGGTTTCGGAGAATGGAGCGGAGAAGAAAGAAAAGCAACAGCCATCTCCCTTGCTGTTGCACGACTGTCGTAGCAAACTAGCAATGCCAGCCGCCGTACCCGTTCTTGTCGCCGCAACAAACAAACGTTGAATCGTTGATAGAACCGGCCGGTTAATTGAAATTGTATCAAACGTCTGTTGTGCATTAACCACCCGCCCAGTTGCTAAGCCCACTCCCACTGGCCATTGGAATGGGTTGGCAAATGGAGTGGATGCGGCGCTCATGGAATTTATTTATAAAAAGAACTCATGATGTTAATCCAGGTTAAGCAAATTACTTACTTACCTTGCTTCAAAAAACTCATTTATAACACGTAATTTTTAATTTTTTTATAAACTTGTTTATCTAAATATATTTAACATATAAACCAACTTTTACAATTTTTTAGATATGTGTATATATTTTTTAAGATTTTTAAATATAAGAATATTTTAAAAACATATATATACATAATGTTTAGAAATCTAAAAAAATATATACACATATCCAAAAATAGTAAAACTTAGTTTATATGTTAAATATATCAGTATATGAAGAAAAAAGCAAAAAAACAGTATTGTAAATAGTTTTTTGATATGGGTTAAATTAGACATTTGCTTAGTTCGGGCTAACAGGATCATTCCTTATTTCTAAATAAGGGTTTTTTTCAAATATACCTACTATGTTGGACTCTAATCCCGAATATACCCATTACATTTTCAAAATTTCATGTATACTTACTGTATTTGTAATTAATCTCAAAAACACCCAATTCGTGAGTTAACGTTGTTAGTTAATATGTGAAATTACTAATATGTTTATTAAATTTTAGACATAATTAAAATTTTAAATGTTATAACTCATCAATACCATAGTTGCACATGAGCTTTAAATTTGGAGAGATATATTTTCATTTTATTTCATTTTTATTATTTTGTAAGAAAGGTATTTTGGATATTTATAAAAATTTAACTAACCATTTTTAATGAAATAGGTATTTTTGGGCTTAACGGTAAACAAATTGGTATATCTAAGATTTTGAAAATGTAGTAGGTATATTTGGGATTAGAATCAAACATAGTGGATATATTTAGGAAAAGCTCTAAACATAAATCGATATAAATGAAAATTTTCATTTGTACCTAGGAATTTTCATCATAGTTCCACATATATACATGCAATTATAAATCCGTTAAATAGAGAATTAATCTTTTGTAAGAAAACAAATATGCCCATGCGTTAATATAATTTGAATTATTTTGCTCAAAATTAAAGATTTATATTCGAGTAACATATTATTTTATAGTTATAGAATTTTTAAAGATTCATTCTGATATGAATTTTTTTGTTATAAAATTATATTTGGAGATTGACATATTTGTCATTTCATAAGGGATTAATGGCTCTTTTATCAGATCCTTAACATCATAAGTATATGTAGAATTATGATAAAAATTTATGGGTATAATAGGCATTTTTGAAAGGTTGTGAGTATAAATGAAATTATAAGTAAAATTCATGGGTATATGAGAAATCTCACCTAAATATAAAATCTTAATACTTACCAATTTTTATTTATAAAATTTAAATCCTAATCAATCTATGAAAATAGGCATGGAGTAGAATTCAAGTTGATAAATTTCTATCTTACTTAAGAATAATGAGTTTAAAAATTTTATATGAATATACAATAATAATAAATTATGTAAGCAAAAATAATAATGCCTAGACAGACATACATAAAAATAGAATTTATTCAAGTGCATTTGGACTACTCCATAAAGACGGTGCAGTCCATGCACTTAGAGCCCACTTGATCATGAATAAAAAAATCTACTTCACCCCCTATCTTTAGAATTATTCTCTTTATTGACGTACAAATTTTCATCCAAATCCAACATGCGTATATGCCCCATCCTAAAATGGTACAAAATCAAAGTAATAAAAAATTTAATGTAAATATCAAGTTTGAAGTGATATTTTTAACATCTAAATCATCTAAAATATGATTTTCATATGGATAAATAATTGTATAAAATATTATTACATTCTAATATATGTATGACCCATTTTGCAGTGGACTGCACCAAAATTATGATGCAGTCTGTCCGCACATGATGGGTTCTCGATAAAAATAATATAATTTATATATAATATAATCGCAACATGAGAAACATGTTTTTAAGCATAAATCTAAATAATGTAAAACACATAAATATAAAAATATTATTTAGGTATTATACATATAATATATTTTATGCTAAATAAAAATAAATTCAAGCACGATTTTATCGGGTTTAGGTTTGCTTGAAAGTTAACCTTAATCCTCCTATATTTATAAATTGAATTCTTTATATTTGGATTGGAAGGCAAGTTGCAATAACATAACTTTTTATGTTGGATTCACCGGTAGGTTCAAGCTAGGGAGTGCGAATTGCGGCCGGTCGTACCGGGTCAGGGTTTGCTCGACCCCGACCTTATTTTTTAAAAATTTAATTTGATCATATTTTTATAATAGGTCGGGACGAGATCGATTTGACTCTCATTTTTTTTAATGAGTCCTAGGATAAATTTCGAGTTGGCATCGGACTGATTTTGAGACAACGGACTGGGTAAAAACGAGTCAAATAAAATGATTTTAAGAATTTATATACTTATTAAACATAAAGATAAATTTATACTAAATTTAAATATTATATGTTTCAATATTTTACTAATTATTAAAAAACACGTCATTACTAAAACAAAGAAGAAAATATAGTATAAATTTATTAGAAAAGATTAATATATAATCATACGCCAGAGTTATATATATGTGCAAATTCTTCTTACTAATTATTATATTATTTTTTGGATAAAATTTGCCGTAACATTTCAACCTTAATTCTTTATATGCCCCTACCTTCACAGACGGCCGTGATTTACATGTCAAAATGACTATTTTGCCCCTACGGGATTGCAAGTGCACAACTATAAGTGTATCACCAGAGCACCATTTGTTTGGCGCTCCATCTTCTAGAGAAGATGCTGCCATGGCTGCTGTCTAGGACTTCTCCAAATCGTGCGATTCCCTTTCTCCCTTTTACAAAATCGGCGTCTACAGTAATCGAGGATTTCAAACATCATGCAGATTTGTTGTCGTCTTCATCAACTCGAAAAAACCCATCAGCCATGAAAATCAGCCCATTGCAGCCGTAAATAATTAAATCTGGCTAACCATCGGCAACATAAAAGACTTAGCCGGGTTGCAATTGCCTGCACGCCTAGTCATTGTCCCTTGCTGCATTGTGATAGCTGGTTTGGATCTGACAGCTTGAATGAATGGGCATCATCATTAAATTAAAGATAATTAAATTTATCATGGCAGCGCTGGATTTTCTGCCCATAGATTATTGATCGGTGGGATGAACATTGGTTAGCTTTTATGGAATCGATTTGCTGGAAAGATGATTGGGTTCGACAGATGACGGCCGGTGCGATTGTGAGATGTCCGATTTTACGGAACCTTGCTCTAATGGTGGCTGATGATTTGGGGTTCCGATTGCTAAATTCACACCCAACACGACCATTGCTTGCATCTTCCTCAACACCAATCCTAATTCGCGCTCAGATCAGCTTCCATCTACACTCAGATTAGCACCGGCTATCTTCATCAGAGTTGGATCATGAAACGGAGAAACGGAAGAGAATGGAAGAAGAAATGAATGAGACAAGAGAGGATGAGCAGAAACAGACAAATTGGTGCATGGGATTCATCCCAGAAACATGATGCGCGGAGGGGAGGAAGCGAAGCATGGTGACAATGGTATGGTTCGAGCTTGGTGTCAGCACGGAGGTCGTCGGTGGAGACAGGCGGAAGTGAGATGGCATTGACGCTGGTGGGGGGAGTAGCAGTGGTGGTGTCCCAGGCTTTGCTGGAGGGTCGTTGCCTCGTTGCAGAAGGAGGAAGCAGGAACGCCAACGGAGAAGAAGAAGCAGAGATGAATTAGGGCTTGGGGGGCTGTAATGGTATGCACCCGGGTGCACCCGGGTGTATTCCACCTTTTTTTAATTTTTTTTTTGAAATTTTTTAATGAAGCTGTTAATCTAGGTGTATTTAATATATGTATCCATTTTTAACATTTTTTAGACTTTTAGATATTTTTTTTAAATTTTTAAAAATCAGTGCTACTAAAATGCCATTAATTTTTAAAAATCTAAAAAAAATATTTAAAAAATCCAAAATTGGTAAAAATTAATACATATGTTAAATACACTTAGATTAACCATCATATAAAAAAAATTTCAAAAAAACATTTTAAAAATTAGTTATATATGCACCCGGGTGCTCTGAGCCTCAATACACTCGGGGTGCATGCAACTGCAACCCGCGCTTGGAAGGGCAATTTTGGCATTTTCTAAAAAACAACTATAGCATTTCTTCCCTTCGTCAAACTTAACTGACGGGAGGTAACAGCATACAAGGAATAACCGGTGACACGTTGTGGGTATTAAAGAAATTATTAAAATATTATGAATATCAAAAGAATAATAAATAAATATTATGCGTATTAAAGAAATTTACCCATTAATCAAACCATTGCTCGATGCCCGTACCATGCAATTGAGAAACCAAAACAAGATAGGCACTGGCATAGTAGCAAGTGGCAGCATTCATGGGAGGCGGGGTTTCAAATCCTACTCCGCAAGTGTGAGCATTTTAGTCGGAGCTCCGTCACGTATACCCAGGCACACTTAACTTCAGTTCAACCGGTGAAAATACCTATTTTATTTTTTAAATTTTTTTTATACAATTGTTAATCTAAATGTCTTTAACATATACTTAATTTTTATCATTTTTAGATTTTCATATTTTTTGGATCTTTAAAAATCAGTAATATTTTAGTATTTTAAATTACTAAAATGTATTGATTTTTTAAAATCCAAAAAAATCTAAAAAAGATAAAAATTAATACACATGTTAAATATACTTAAATTAATAGTTTTATAAAAAGTTTCAAAAAACTAAAAAATGGATTAAATGCACTTTGGTGTACTGAAGCTAAGTATACTTTAGTGCATTTAATAATATCCCCTTTTAGTCTCCCTCCTAATAGGCTAATAATACAGAATATATGTTCTCCCAGTCCCCTGTATATGTGCATAGGTGAAAACTTGTTATGTGGCCTGAATAAGTGAGAGATTGTTTTTGCATCCCATATTGCACAACCAATCAAAACGAAAGAAACTTATGACATTGTAAACTGAAAATATTCATTTTTTTATGGATATTCATATTTTACAATCACCTCAACAGGTGTTACAATCAAATACTAGATATTCTTACAATTTTCAGATAATAATTTACAACTCTCTAACTAATATTTTAAAGTTTTCTAACATTTAATTTATATTTGTTACTTAGTTAATTTATAAATTAAGAGTTCAAGAGTTCCAAGAATAAACTAAAATTTTGAAAAACTAAATGTGAAAAATAGTCTTTCCATACATGTCAAAATTATTAAAGATAAATATAAAGACGCATTTGACGCAACAAAATTTAAAACAATTATATTTTAGCATATTCTTCATTTTCATTCACAATGTCTTCTTCATTATATTCAGTACTCTAAATAAATTAAAACCGCCACATATTCTGTATTATCATTGTTTTGTAATGGAGCTTTTCTACACAAACTGTACTATTTAAATATCACGACCATAAGAAAGTACAGTTCTTGCAACCCTTGTTAGAAAGAAAAACATTTTATTAGCAAGGAATATGTAATGCATAATTTTCTTATTTATGATAATACTTTTCTAATAAGGAAAATGTTTTTGCTTGTGATGATGCTTTCATTCATAAAAAAAAGAATTCTCTTTCTTATAGTTCTGTTTTGACAATCAAATCAAAATTTTCTTGCTTAAATATAAAAATAATAAATTATTAGCAACCAAATTTCTTGTTAATAGTTACTATATTGAATATGTGACAAATTATTGGCAATCAAAATTTTCTTTAAAAATCAACTTTTAACCTTTTGCAAGAAAATTTTCTTTGCTAAAACTCAAAATTTTATAATGAATCTAGTGCACCTGGATGTATTGGGCTTTTTAGCTTGCCCTGATGTAATCCTTTTTTATTTTATTTTTATAAAACTGTTGGTTTAGGTGTATTTTTGTACTAAGTTTTTACCATTTTTAAAGATGTATTTATTCTTTGAATGTTTTAAATCATGAATATTTTAGTCATTTTAACCCTTTAAAATAACTAAAATACTATTATGTTTAAAAATTCAAAAAATACACATATCAAAAAATGCTAAACTTGATTTATACATTAAATATACCTATACTAACGGTTTTATAAAAAAATAAAAAATGAATTATACAAGCCCAATGCACCTAGGTGCGATGTATCGAAGTCTTTTGTTTTACACCTGGTCATTATACTTACATCTGCTATGAAATGACCAGTATGCTCAAGCCTTAATTACAATTCCATGGTTAAAAAACTTACACGCAAATTTAGGATGACAATTGGGGGGAGTTGACCGGTGACTCACCTACGACCCAACCTATTTTTGACTAAATAAAATTAATATTTTTTGACCTAGAAAGATTTATCAAAATTTGAAACCTAAATTCAAAAATAGAGTCAGGATAAATGCATCATATACTAATTTGAAAATCCCAAACTCACCTCGCGTATATTCATTTGTTAAAAACTATAAGTAAATTTTAAAATCTTATTCTCATTTTCTTTGAAAATCTTCATATTATTTAGAATTAAATATATCAACAATATAAAAATTAATAAGATGCATTTGTATATATACATTTTCCAATATTTGGGAACCGCTCATAGAAAATATTATTATTTTTAAGAAATTTTTTTAAAAGATTACAAAATCCATTCTAAATGGGTAAACTTATTTTGATAAGTTACACTATATTTAGTCATTCTTTATTTTAGTAATAATGTTTACTTTTATTAATTAATAAAATATTAAAGAGTAAATTATTTAAAATTATAATAAATGGATTGTTATATTTTATATGTGTATAAATTCTTAAAAAAAATTTACTTGAGCCGCATTTTTTACCCTACTCACTGTCATAAAATTAATTAAGAGCAATACGAAATTTGTCTTGAGACCTATTGAAAAAAGATGAGGGTCAAATCAACCTTTTTTTCATCCGGTCTAAAAGAAAGTTTAGATAAAATTTTTAAAAAATAGAGTCAAGATTGAACAAGTCTTAACCCAATATAACCTATCATAATTTTCATCCCTAAGTCAAATGATATGTACTTATATTGTATATAACTGCAGGAGTATTAAAAATCCATTTGCATGTGGATGTTTAACTTAAAATTATAATTAGAACTTGAAGATATTTATCATTTTATAGAGGAAGGTGAGTATGAATAGTATTTTAGATAGTATCCGTAAATATATTTGAAATTAGGGCTAATTTCAAATATGACTACAACTTATACTCATTTTCACCGATATAACCATATGTTTATGAAAATGACATAGATGACCATATGTTTTATCCTTAGGGTGTGTTTAGTTGGAGGTAAAACTTTTGATGAAAAGTTTTGGGGGTAGAAGTTGTCAAATTGATAGAAAACGATGTGATATAATAGAGGTAATGATGAAGAGTAAAGAGAATAAAGTTAAAATAGATAGGTTAGTTGTATGGATAGTTGTGTAGAAATGATTGAAAAGTATGATAGTTTGTATAGAAAAATGTGAAAAAATAATTAAAAAATAGAGTAGTTATGGAGAGTGAAAAATTTTAGGTTGAAAAGTTTTAGTTGACATATTTTGGCCCTAAACAAACACACCCTTAGTTTCAAATATGAGATATTGTTAAAACTCACATTAAAAATGTCGTGAAGTTACAATATTACCATTAATAAAAGTTAAAAGAAACGACTCTAACTGTATATTTATAAAAAAAAAAATTTAACAAAATTATATAAAATACAAAGTAAAAGTAGGCCCAAACACTCATATGCACACACTATCCCTTTAAAAAAATGATGAGGGGAATATTGTCATTTTAAAAGATTTTACCATGTTATTTGTTACAACCTAACTATTATTACCATATTTGGAATTTAGGAATAAAATACGTGGTCATCATCATTAATGTATAGTAAAATATGTAAATATGGATATAACGTGTGGTCATATTTGAAATCCATGTTTAGAATTATTAAAATATCGTGGATTTTTCTAAATTATGAGCAAAACGTATGAGTATGTTTAGGACAACCACTCACCAATCCATATGGATTATTTGAAATTAGTAGCAAAACTTAGGATGGACACATTTTAGATTTGCCAAATATTTGTATGATAACCGCTTACCAGTCAACATGGCATAATTAATTGGTTACCTGCTTTTTTTCATGGCCACGCTCCATCATACGTGTGCAATCCTGTAACCGACATCACCGATGGGTTTTTCTTACTATCACCGGCAGGTTTGGTGACATATGAAAGTAGAAAAAAAAAAAAATCGTGATTAAGGGCGAATTTCATACATATCTTCCGATTTTTTCTCTAATTCTACCTATATTCATGAATTTTTCATATATAACCACATATTTTATCTAAATTTCATTTATACTCATATATTTATTAAAGAGGCTATTAGCCTTACTGTAAAATGACAAGTAAGTCCACACCATAATATAAATCAAGATTAATTTGCTCAAAGTTAACATTTTAGGATATATTTATTTAACATCAAAACTTTTTATTCTCGACAACTGTCTTATTTTTTAATATTTTTTCACATCTTCTTCACATCTTCTTCATATCTTCCTATATAATTACTATACTTTTCAATCATTTCCATATAACTAACCCATATATTTTAACGTTATTCTATTTACTCTTCATCATTACATCCATCATATTGCATTATTTTTTTATTTTAAAAAATTTTACATAAAAAATTTTTTGTTCAAAAGTTTTATCGTTTCCTAAATACCCTCTTACAATAATAGATTATCTTATAGTAGTAGAAGTGATAAAAATTCATTTGGATTAATTTTTACTTGTAAAATTATAATTAGGGATGAGCTTATTTGTAATTTGGCAAAAAGCTAATATTCATTTTTATGAATCTCTAATACAGTGGAATTGTAGGCACAATATGTGAATATATTTAAAATTTTTATAAACACATATTTAAAATTTTTAAAAGTTTATAAGTATAAATAGAATTAAGGATAAAATTCGTACGTGCACTTAGAATGTTTTCTCATTTTAATATATGATTCAACGTTTTAATTTTAAACCACCTAATTATTTTACTTTTTATTACTATATCTATTTTTAATGTCTTTTTACATCTTCGCATTCAACTATTTTATTTTTTATTGCATCATTCTTTTACCTTTCTAAGAATTGTTTCAGTTATCTTTCTAAAACGCCCTATTAATGTTTTTCCGTGGAATTATCTAAATACAAGATTCTACACCGCGTGCGGAAGAATATTAATTACGAGTTAATTCATTATGTATTTTGTCAAAAATAGAATCTAACTTATGATTATTAGCTTTTTTTTCTAGAGATAAGCTCGATTTCTATATTACTCCACTTACTTTTAAAAATCTGTATTTAGATAATGGCTCAATTTGGTGACTTTTCCTGTTCTATATCAAAGAATCATCTGCTAAGCTTAGATAAGATGAGGATGAAATGAGAATTAGAAATGTACGTTTATTGGGAATGGAGAAAAAGTGTATTGAGATTAAAAAAAGTTGTATTAAAAATGCAAAAATAAGCTATTATTTTTTTAAATAGGAAAAATAATTTTTTAAAAAATAAAAATTATATTCTAAGATTGTCCCATCCTACCGATCGACAATTTCAAAATTATTCAAACGATTCAATTTTGGAGCATGACATAACTAATAAAAGTACCACAATTGACAAAAGCTCTCCCCCTTTCGTGGTCAAAGATGGGATCCAGTCCAATGCATTTGGGTGTACTTTACTTTTTTTTTTAAAATTTTTTCATGAAATTATTGATATAAGTGTATTTAATATGTGTACAAATTTTTACATTTTTGGAGATTTTTAGATTTTTTAAAATCAATGGCCTGCTGATTTAAAAAAATTTAAAATACTTTGAATGGTAAAAATTTATACACATGTTAAATACACTTAGATTAATAATTATGTAAAAAAATTTTAAAAAAATAAAAAAGGGTGAAGTACACCCGGATGCATTAAACCGGGTTTTGTCAAGATTCTCTTAATCGGTGGAAATTGATTCGGTGCACCCGGTTGCAAATATTCATTTTTTATATTTTTTTTGAATTTTTTTTACAAAATCGTTAATTTAGGCGTATTTAACATGTATATTAAAAATTTGGAGTAAAATGCTAATGATTTTTAAAAATTCAAAATAAATATTTAAAAATCTTTAAAAAAGGTAAAAATTAATGCACATGTTAGATACAACTAAATTAACAGTTGTGTAAAAAAAAGTTTCTAAAAATGTTATTAAAAATGATTATTTGTACTGGGGTGCATAGAATCAAAATACCTCAATCCGATTGTAAAAAAAAGATGCTCTTAATAGACCGACCCGACCAGCCCGTTTGGATTTGGGTACGTCAGGTACTCAGGTATACCAAGAACCTAGCAACTGATTAAAAACAAAGGTGAAAAAAGGTATGATATTCGGGCTGCTGCTCTTTTGATGGGATTTGTCGTTTTCCGTTGGAATCTCGACGGGGAGAAATGGTGAAATTCCACATACGCGCGTGATTTTCCATCCTCGTGCGAGCTTGATCCGAGCCAACCAGATTCCAGTTGTATATGGAAAAGACAAAAAGAAAGGCCAAGACAACTTCATAAAAAAATTTTCAACAAAAAATAAAAAAAAATAGGTGGGTGCATTGAGTGCATAGGATTACGCTCCAAGATCTTTGGCGGCCAAAAATCCTATCAACCATCGCACGTTGCCATGGCAAAGGACAAACGCCTCCCTCACTTTCCCTCCAGCTGATCCAAACCCTTCAATCCAAATGTTGGTTCGTTGCCATGGCAAAGGACAAACGCCTCCCTCACTTTCCCTCCAGCTGATCCAAACCCTTCAATCCAAATGTTGGTTCCCTACCATTTTTAAACTTGGAAGATCTTGATCATCCCCCTTATTTTTGAGAAAGAAATATATATATATATATAGGATTATATTCCTGTGCAGCATTTTCGGTGCAGCATCGCTGTAATGGGCCCCACATGATCATGAAATCATGATCTACTCCACCAATTGTATTTAGAATAATGTATTCTATTACCATACCAATTTTCATCTCAATCAGATATGTATATTGGCCCCATCTGAAAATGGTACAAATTTAACGTAATAAAATAGTTTGATGTAAATAACAACTTTAAAGTATCTGATTGGGATGAAAATTGATATGATAATAGAATACATTATTCTAAATACAATGGGTGGAGTAGATCATGATTTCATGATCATGTGGGACCCATTTTGAGCCCACTGCACCGCTGTTCCGGTGCAGTGTCGCTGCACCGGAACAGAATCCATATATATATTGGCCATTTCAACTTAGAGCTTAAAAGATACCATCGTGAGAGGGGAAAAAAAGAAAAAATATAAAGATAATAAAAGAGTGAGGTTGTCCATAAGATCAACATAAATCATGAATAATTAAATACATCAAAATAATTAAAAAGAAGAAAAAAGCTTTTTACTGATGTGGACCTTCTCCATTTTTTCCGGCCATGATATTGTTGACAAATTCAGATACCCAGATTTTCACTCGTATGTTTATTAATATTTATTTAGTTAAGGTAGGTTTGATATCTTAACTAAATATAAATTAATATAATGGGTGGCTTAGATTTGTATAAAAACTACATGGTTTATGAAAACCAAGTAGCTCATGGAACCGGTCACAGTTCATCATGAAGAACAACTTTGCTCTTTGTTTTACGACAAAACAAGTACTCTCAATTCCCAAATGACCGCCAAGCATGCTGGGGATTATAGAATAGTTTCCATCTCTATCTACCCAACAACTCGGCCCGCATGTTTTAAATTTTCTTAATCGTCACATCACACATTGTCTTGCCCATGTGGACTATTAAATATTAATCCTCTTGAGCTGCAGCCAGAAAGGTATTTGATCAATTTTTTCCCTCCAACCACTATGTAGTTGAGGTTCCTTCTGCACTGGCTTGGAAATTTGGAGGATTCCTTACCCGCTACTGCATAAGACCATTTTGAGTACTTCCAGTTTCCCTCAGTGGTCCAGCATATATTCATTTCGTTGCGCCTTCTCTTGGATCATTTTAGCTCCCTGGTCTGCTAAGTGCAGCATTTTTCGTTTTCCTTTGGAGAGAGAGGGAAGAGGAATGAACTTAGAAATGAAAGAAGAGTCAGCAGATTCAGAGAAGGCTGACAATCTGAAGAGTGGAGATAAGCATGTTCCACTTCACAAACTCTTCTCATTTGCTGATCCTTTGGACGTTGTTCTGATGGGTGTGGGCACAGTGGCTGCCATTGGCAGTGGTCTTGCCATGCCTTTGATGACTGTCATCTTTGGGGAGCTTATAAACACATTTGGAGTGTCGACTGACAGTACTGTTATTCGTGAAGTGACCAAGGTATGCGTGTGAACTTGTCCAACACTTCCTTTTCACTCAAAAACTTGGTTCTATTTCATGTAGTTCATATAAGAATTTAGATTGTTAATTGAGTGGCTACTTTTTTCAGATGGTCCACATCTTAAGAAGTGGATTGATCAGATGCTTCGAAAGACAGAATTGTTGAAGTCGCCACACTATCACGCACTACCCAAAAAAGGGGAAAATGTTCAAAAGTAGCCCCCATGCATTCACAGATCATCTACTATTTATAGTTGTAGAATGTGGACCGTCCCACCGTTCTATTTTTCCGATCTCATTTTGGCAGGGATATTGAAACAATACAAATAAAATCAAGTAATAATTCAGAACTTACCATAAGCATGGAGTCTCCGTATTTTTCCTTGGTTTTTAATTTTAAAACAGGTATTTTCTCAAAATTTAAACCATTTTCCATGTTTAACACGTCTTGTTGTATCATATTACCAAAAATAATTTTCATTGAAAACTTATGTCTCGTAAAAAAATAGCGTCTTTTATGAGCCCATATATAACTATTAAAATTGTCAATGCACACGTTTACAATATCAGTAATTTTTGGAATTATAAATAAATGAACATGGATAAACATGATAAATGGTTTATATTTAAAAAAATTAAAATTTTAGAAAAAAACCGGAGGAAAGTATATACGGAGCTTTCATGCTTGGGTTAAGTATTGAATCAGCTTAGGATGGTGATGATTTTAACCACCAACTAATCCACTTGATTATTGTCAATGGATGAATGGGATTGTTCAGTTGGCAATTGGGACGTGCTTGCATTCATCATACCAAAGCCTAGAAGGTGTCCACGTGTCAGGGGGATCGGATCCTCAGAGCACTGAGACAGGATTGACATTTGGGCATTGATTTTTAGGGACAACTTGTTTCAGGTGACCCTCAAATTTGTGTACTTGGGCTTGGGATCTGGTGCTGCCTCATTCCTACGTAAGTTCAAACATCAACTATAGTGCAGGAAGATTGTTACTTCATGCTGTTTTGGGGAACTGCCTCAGTTGCCCTTTTCTTTTCTTTTTTTTCTTTTTTTTTTTTTATAAAAAAAAGAAAAGAAAAGAAAAACCCAGTTTTTGTGTGCCAGGGACTGTCTTCTCCATGTAGGATAGGAGAGGCAGGCAAGTCTACTTCTAAGAAGGAAATGAGGATTCTGTATTTAGCACTTTTTAGTTTGAATGTGGGTAGAGTTAGTACTCAAGTTAATCAGGTGTTTTGATCATTATATTGAGTACAGAGGTGTCCTGCTGGATGGTTACAAGTGAGAGGCAGGTATCACGCATTCGTGCTCTATACCTGAAAGCCATTCTGAGGCAGGATATTGCATTTTTTGACATGGAAACAACGACTGGAGAGATCATTGGGAGGATTTCTAGGGATACAATGCTCATTCAAGATGCCATGGGGGAGAAGGTGAGTAATCCTGCCCATATAACACTTCATGGACTCCAGTATGTTGTTGTACTCCACTACTCCATGAATCAGGGAAGCTCATCAGAGATGCATGTTAACACATAACACATTGTTTGGGTTTGTTTCATTGCATGCCCAATCAAAATAAGCCAATCTGAATCTCATATGATAAAGTGGTGCAATAAAGTTGGACAGAGTTAACCTTTTATATTGTTAGCAATTTTCCTGATGATGTTAATGAATTTTGCTCACTTAAGACTTTCAAATGGCACCTGAATTGAGCAATGCAATTGCAGGTAGACCATGGTCCTCTGTCAAGAATCCATTTACACCTTCCTGCCTTTCGCTTTAATTGAAAAAAAAAAAAAAAAGAAGCCCTGTGGCTATCTTTTGGTTGCCATTCAGTTGGACTTTCGACACATTCAGATCTAACCCAGAATCATTTAAGCATAATGCATCAATCTAGTGTAGCGTCCATCACAAAAATCATGACTTTTGTTTTCTTTTCAGGTGGCAAAGTTCATACAGCTTGTTTCAACTTTTATTGGTGGCTTTGCTGTGGCATTTATAAAAGGATGGCTTCTAGCACTCATAATGGCATCATGCATACCTCCTATGGTTCTAGCAGGTGCAGCCATGGCAATATTTATAACCAAAGTGTCAAGTCGTGGATTGGCAGCATACAATGAGGCAGGAAACATCGTAGACCAAACAATCAGATCCATCAGAACAGTAAGCATACATTTTTATGAGTTCTGAAAATAACCACACATACATCTGAAGCTTTTGACAATCTTAGTTTGCTAGATATTTTATTTCTGATTCTTTTGTATATGTTGTAATATACCATGCAAGGTTGTATCATTTACTGGTGAGAAGCAAGCGATTGTGGAATACAACAAATCTCTGAAAGCTGCGTACTCTGCCATTGTACAACAAGGGGTGGCCACTGGTTTCGGAGTTTCTAGCGTCCTGTTTATCATATTCAGTAGTTACGGATTAGCTATATGGTATGGTAGCAAGTTGATAATGGAAAAAGGCTACACAGGAGGAAATGTAATCAATGTCATGATAGCGATTATGACTGGGGGAATGTAAGTTAAAAACTGAAAAAAATTCATTCACTGCACGTTTAGTAGAAACTAACAACAACCATACGCTTTTCTTACCTTGTTGTCTTAAATCTTCCATTGCACCAGGGCTCTAGGCCAAGCTTCCCCATCAATGAATGCGTTTGCAGCAGGCCGAGCCGCAGCATACAAGATGTTTGAAACAATCAATAGGAAATCAGCAATTGATGCATTTGACACAACTGGGGTTGTATTAGAAGACATCAATGGTGAAATAGAGCTAAGAGATGTTTACTTTAGATACCCAGCGAGACCTGATGTTCAAGTCTTTTCTGGGTTCTCACTGCATGTTCCAAGCAGCACAACAATGGCCTTAGTTGGAGAGAGTGGGAGTGGGAAGTCAACAGTAGTCAGTTTGGTGGAGAGGTTCTATGATCCCCAGGCTGGTGAAGTACTCATAGATGGCATCAACTTGAAGAAGTTGAGGCTGAGTTGGATCAGGAAGAAGATTGGCCTTGTTAGCCAAGAGCCCATCCTGTTCATGACTACCATAAAGGAGAACATTGCATATGGAAAGGCAGAGGCTACACTCGAAGAAATCAGGACAGCAACTGAGCTTTCCAATGCTGCAAAATTTATTGACAAGATGCCACAGGTCACTAAAACCTTTCTATTACTTCCACATGCTCATATCTCTCATAATAACGCATTGTGTTGTCTAAAGCTGACTAGATATTTTGTTTATCAACTAGGGGCTTGACACACCAGTTGGTGAAAATGGGATCCAATTGTCTGGGGGGCAGAAACAAAGAATTGCAATTGCGAGGGCCATTTTAAAGAATCCCAAGATACTACTACTTGATGAGGCAACAAGCGCATTAGATGCAGAGTCCGAGAGAATAGTTCAAGAAGCACTTGTAAGGATCATGTCAAACCGGACAACTGTGCTTGTAGCACATCGTTTGAGCACAGTGAGGAATGCTGATAGAATAGCTGTAGTTCGCCAAGGAACAATTGTGGAACAAGGTATACTGTTCAATGTCTAATGAAGCTTACCTGTCTGTTCTTCTTCAGCTTCTTGCAGTTTTCTTGCACCAAAAAAAAAAAAAAACATATACCTCGAAGTTCCAACTAAGAAAATCAAGACTGTTCTTTTTTTCCCCATCCCATCAGGTTCTCATTCAGAATTGGTTAAGAATCTTGATGGCGCTTACTCTCAGCTCATACGACTACAAGAGAGCAATGAAGCTGAAGAAATTCCAGACACTGATCCAGATGAGATCATATCAAGTTTCAATTATGATAATATTGGTGAGATGAACCCGAGGTTCATGCCAAAGATATCAGAAAGCAAAGGGTCTACAGGCATAGGAAGCAGTGGGCCCTCCTCTTTTTCTGCTGCTTTGTCCCATGGAAAAAGCTTACCAGATGATGATGCCACAGGAGGAGAATCACCAAAGAAAACTCCTCATAAAGCATCACTAAAACAACTTGCCTACTTGAATAAACCTGAGCTGCCAATATTGTTCTTAGGTTCCATCTTTGCAGTTATTAATGGAGTTATCTACCCTTTATTTGGATCTTTGCTTGCAAGTGTCATCAAAGTCTTCTATGAACCAGAGCATGAGCTTCAGAGACATGCTAGGTTTTGGGGCCTGATGTTTGTGTGCTTGGGGATCACTTCCATTGTTGCGTTACCAGTGCAAGAGTACTTATTTGGAATTGCTGGCGGAAAGCTCATAAATCGTATTCGGTCATTGACATTTGAAAGAGTGGTTCACCAAGAAATTAGCTGGTTCGATGAACCTTCAAATTCATGGTTGGTTTACTTGCTGCTACTTGCTTACTTCATTTATTTGCTTTCTCTAATTGTATAAGCTTCTGGTTTCATTTTAGCGGGGCTATTAGTGCAAGATTATCAGTGGATGCTTCCAGTGTACGAAGGCTTGTTGGTGATGCCTTGAGCCTACTAGTGCAAAACATATCAACCATAACAGCAGGGCTAGTGATAGCCATGATAGCAGACTGGAGACTGTCGCTCATAATCATAGCGTTGCTTCCCTTAGTGGGAATGCAAGGATACGTGGATATGAAGTTTTTGAAAGGATTTAGTTCAGATGCAAAGGTAAGTGGTCTAAGCTCATACATAATCTTCTTTACTTTAGTTTTCTTCACCTTACATGGGAAAGATGCAATACGCTAGATGTTTAATCACTTGTAGGACTCGCAGAAAATCTCAACAAGATTTCAGATGACAAAAATGAAAAACTATTCATATCTCTCCTTGCCTCAGCAAAATTTTTGCAGAATGAGAAGGAACGTATTTGACTATGAGACCACTTGCAGGTAATGCATGAAGAAGCCAGTCAAGTGGTGAATGATGCAATTGGCAGCATTCGAACAGTTGCATCTTTCTGTGCAGAGCAGAAGGTGATGGATCTGTACAAGAAAAAATGCGAGGCCCCAAGCAAAAAGGGCGTTCATATGGGATTCATTAGTGGTTGTAGTTTTGGTTTCTCCAATTTGGTACTCTTCAGCACATATGCCCTCAGTTTCTATGCCGGTGCTTGTTTTGTTAAAAATGGGAAGGCCACGTATACTGAAGTTTTTAGAGTAAGTAGAGATATTTTCATTCTGTTTGTTATTCTCCATATTGTTCTTATTTACCAATTATCAAATGCAGGCTTTCTTTGCTTTGACAATGGCTGCAATTGGGGTTTCACAAGCCAGTGCAGTGGCTTCAGATGCCACCAAAGCCAATGAATCAGCTGCATCCATTTTTTCCATTATTGGCAGGAAATCAAAGATCGACACCAGCGAGGACAAGGGCTATTTCTTACCCTTTGTAAAGGGTGATATTGAATTTGAACATGTCAGCTTCAACTACCTAACTCGACCAGATGTGAAGATCTTCAGAGATTTGTGTTTGAGCATTCCCTCTGGAAAGGTATCATATCCGACAATATCAATGATCTCACAACTTAATTAAGACAGTTAAGACACTTGAATTTGGTTGCCATGTAACATTCTTTCTGATCATGCAGACAGTAGCTATTGTGGGGGAAAGTGGCAGTGGAAAATCCACAATAATTGCCTTGTTGGAGAGATTCTACGATCCTGATTCAGGTAGGATATTACTTGATGGAATGGAGATTCAGAAATTGAACCTGCAATGGTTAAGGCAACAAATGGGGTTGGTTAGCCAAGAACCAATTTTATTCAATGACACGATACGTGCCAACATAGCTTATGGGAAGCAAGGAGAAGCAACTGAGAAAGAGATCATTGCGGCTGCAGAAGCAGCAAATGCCCACCATTTCATATCAGCACTTCCCAATGGATATGACACGTGTGTTGGCGAGAGAGGGATGCAGTTGTCAGGTGGGCAGAAGCAAAGGGTAGCCATTGCAAGGGCTATCCTGAAAGACCCAAAAACCTTGCTGCTTGATGAGGCAACTAGCGCATTGGATGCAGAGTCGGAGTCTGTAGTTCAGGAAGCACTAGACAGAATGATGGTGAACAGAACAACAATAGTCATTGCCCACCGTTTATCTACAATCAAGGGTGCTGATGCAATTGCAGTGCTGCAAAATGGAGTAATTGCAGAAAAGGGAAGACATGAAATGCTGATGAAGATAAGTGATGGAATATATGCATCAATGCATCATCAGTAGCACTCCA
Source organism: Annona cherimola (assembly GCA_030490835.1). Lineage (NCBI taxonomy): Eukaryota > Viridiplantae > Streptophyta > Magnoliopsida > Magnoliales > Annonaceae > Annona > Annona cherimola. Next base: position 72,722,588 of record CM059971.1, read on the forward strand.
CATTCCTTCAACATAAACAAGATATTCAGAAGAAGTTCATAGACCTTCACCACTGAGTGAGATCAAAGACAAATCGCAATAGTCTGGATCTGTGAACAACAAATCCATCTGTACAAGCATTGAGTCTCTGTGTTCTTTGTCCATACAATACTGTAAAGAAAGAAACAAAGAAAAGAAAAAGAAAACAAGAGCATATGCAATAGTCCAAATTTTGGGCCTTGGTTAAACTGTATTTTAGGCAGATTTGGTCAACTTGGATGTTTATAATTGGATAAGCAACAGCTGGTGTAAGACGGAAGGTAAACTGGCCTCGGATTCTATTTTGTTTGCTTATTATTTTATAAATAATGATGATACTTTGGACAATTTAACCCTTTTAATGCCCAGCATATAAATTAAACTATAAAAAACATATTCACAACCTTTTTTTGATAATGAAAGGTTCTCCATGCCTCAATAAACCCATAGCTGAATTTCCGATGTGGAAAAGTATAGGAAAGAAGGCCCATTATGCATTCTTCAATTGTAAATCTCTACAGAACAAATCAGAAAACCACTTGGGTGGATTTACACTCCATTCAAAATTGTTATTGATGTTTTCAGATGTTTAATTTGCAATCGAAATTGGAATGAATCACCCAATTGCCATTTTGCAGAACATGTGACAATCTCACATCACTGGTTGAAGAAGATAGCCATTTGATCTCATTCAAGATTACCTCCTCATTGGCCCTTATCCTCTTATTGACTTTAAAAAACTGAATGAGGAGCAACGAATCATTTTCAACAACCACTTTCCTGACTCCCATCTCCATCGCCCACTGAAGTCTCATCTTCACCGCAAAAGTTTTCATCACGAGAGAATCGACAATCCCCCCTATGGCCCAACATCTAGCTGCACAAAAACTTCCCATATTATCCCTTCCCACTGTATCCAAACTGATTATATCCCCCTGGAGCTTTCTTCTATTGTCCACATTTATTTTCGCTATTAGTATATGATATTTTCTTTTAAAGGGTAGAATCAAATTATCAGCGGCTTCGATAATTTAATTTTGTGGTGTTTGAAAATAAGAAAAATTACTTTAATTAATAATTAAGAAAATTAGTAGATTAATGACATGGAGGAGTATCTAATTGAAGGAGAAAATAAAATTAACCATAAGCTGATGATCGTTAGCAATGGAATCAAGTTAAAGTATTTTCTCTATACATCGCTAGATTGGAAATTTTTATCAATGGAGATTATAGTTTGCCTCAGCATAGCAATTGGAATTTGGAGGGAGACATTCTTCAAAGACCTGTAGAATCGCTGACATAACTAGTCTTGAAAGTTTTATTTTTACAAATATTCATACAGTAATTTGATTTTAATTTATGATATTCTTTTTAATTATCGATTACTCTTATTTTCGGGAAATTTATTTGGTCATTATGGTGAAGGTCAAGCTCAACTACGTTGACTGCGAATAGGCTTAAACAGAGTTACAAAACATCGACCTAAGACATAATTAGTTCAAAGCTTTCTCTTGATTTTAATTTGTTCTCAATTTCTTGTACGCTTGCAAGAGTGCAAGAAAAGCAATTACAAGGGCGTATAAAAAAAAGAGGGTATAGGCCGGGTGATGCTGTCAATCAATTGAGCAATTTTTCCCCACAAAAATAACAAGACAAAAAAAATAAAATCATTAAAATTGATAGGAATTTTTTTATTCAATACAAACTAGCGTATAAATATCAAATCCTTGTTGTTATTTTTAAAGTTTTTCTAAATCTAAATATACCATTCATCATGTTTATTTATATGCATTTGTATGCTATTCTAAAAGTTACATGTATCAAGAACTTTTATATGCTACTTTAAACTAGGGGTGTAAATTGGTAAAAATTACTAAAATAGGTGGCATTTTAGTAAAAACTTTTACACGTATTAGGAACTTTTAAATGACATATATCTAAATGTATTTAAAATGTATATTAATTTTTACTATTTTTGAAGATTTTTATATATTTTTTTGAATTTTTAAAAAACAGTGACATTTAGTAACTTCAAATTCCACAATGGCATTTTAGTACACACAGCCTCATTCACGCATATCTTATCCAATTCCAATCAGATCCTTCAGACTTTTTAAGACTTGTCAACATTAATCTCTGTTATTTCCAAATGCACCACATTCAACAAAACAAATACTTCTACACCAACTGATTTCCTTTACAAGCACAGTCATGCCACATAACTTCAAATTAGGAGAGGATTCAAGCGAGCAATAGGAACACAAACCAACGGTTGTGCCCTTGGGAGGGTCAGTCCCGGACCCTCTGCCATATCAACGCTTCCATTCTCCTCATCCCCATCTCCCACCTTCCAATCGAAGCATTGGATCATGGCGGCCAACGCAGACTGGACGAGCAGCAGCGCCAGTGAAGCGCCCGGGCACCCTCTCCTTCCGCTGCCAAACGGCAGCAGATGGAAATGATGCCCCCTCACGTCCACACGCCTCCCCCCATTAGTATTCCCATCGGAGTCCGATGGCATGAATCTCTGGGGATTGAATTCCAGCGGGTTTGCCCAGTGCTCAGGGTCCCTCCCCAGAGCCCATACATTCACAAACACTTGGGTCTTTGCAGGGATATCATACCCACCGATCTTGCAATCCTCAATTGCTTCTCGCAGAATCAGAGGACCAGTCGGGTGCAATCGGAGAGTCTCTTTGACAATTGCCTGGAGGTAAGGAAGATTTGGGATGTCGGATTCTTCCACCAGCCTGCTTACTCCCACTACCGAATCGATCTCAGTCCTTGCTTTCTTGAACACGTCCGGGTGATTGATCAGTTCCGCAAATGCCCATTCCGTTGCCAGCGCGGATGTATCCGTTCCGGCCACAAACATTTCCTGATTAAGGAATATTTATTAATCCCTTTAGTACGAGGTTTAAAAAAAAAGGAGAAAATTCCATCAAAGAAAAGGAGAAAAAGTATTTAAAAATTTTTTAACAGTGAGAGACTGATGGAAGTAAATGATCAGAAATAAAGAGAATAAAATAAATCAAATTCAATGCTTATGTGAAAAGATATGAAAAAATAATTCAATGCTTATGTGAAAAGATATGAAAAAATAATTAAAATGTAGAGATAACAGCAGAAAATTAGATAGTTTAGTTATGATTATTAAAATATAAAAAGTATGTCAGATGAATTTCTTTTACCTTATTCCAAATGACCCTTAATGTTAAAAACAAGCTTCATTCCCTCTATTTTTTTTTATCATGATGTATTTTAGGCTAAAATACAATATTCTTTTATTTTAATTTTATTTCTTTTTTATTTATGACCATATTTTTCTAAATGTATTTTAATTTATATACCAAGTTTTACAATTTTACAATAATTTTATATTTTTATTTTTATTTTAAAAAAGATCAACTTCAGGGCATTTAAGTCATTTTTCACCTCCAAACAACTTGATTTTAAAGTAAAAAATAAATATATAAAAGTATTATAAAATGAAAAATTTTGGTCGATAAATTAAAGGGTAATTTGCACATAATTTGACGTTAATTGCAGATATACCCACGTAGTTTCATGAAATGTATATTACCCTCATATAGTTTCACCAAAACTGCATATTACCCCCACACCGTTACCTACCGTTAATATCTGACGTGATATTTTAAAAAATGACGAAAATGCCCTCATTGGTATACATAGTTTCATGGGAGTAATATACAATTTTGGTGAAATTATGTGGGGTGATATGCAATTCGTGAAACTATTGATGATGACATTTTCATCATTTTTCAAAATATTATGTCAGATATTAATGGCAAGTTACGGCGTGGGGGTAATATACAATTTTGGTAAAACTATGTGGAGGGTAATATGCATTTCGTGAAACTACGTAGGTATATATGCAAATTACCCTAAATTAAATATATTAAGGAAAACATGTTTATGAAGAAAAATAAAAAAATATATAAATGTTATAATTACCTAAAATATATCATGTAATATATATAATCAAGCTTCTTTCTCATCCTAATCCATTTATCCATACTGAGCATAGGGATAGACAGTGGACTGGAAGATGGGGCAAGCCAAAACTCCCTATCGAGCCGGTTAAATCGCTTGGTATAGGTGGTGCAACTCAGGTTGGTACGGTTGAAGCGGTGATCTATCCTACTCGTACCCTATTTGCAAATGGTCTATCCTACCTTTTCAGATGTCAGCTAGATTCTTAGTGTACTCTACCATACCCATTACTCATAGAGTCGATGCCGGTTTCGATTCCAAATCAGTTCCTTTAATACTCAAATACGATATTTTTATAAATATTTTTATGTTATTTTCAATAATATAAAATAATACTCATTTACTTTTTAAAATCACAAGTACATATGTTATTGCTTACATTATTATATTAAAAAATATGAAGTATAGACCATCAAAACCCAATCATTAAAACTATTAATATATTATAATCACAATTCCCAAGCTTATTTTTAAGAATCTTTTGGAAATCAATGGTATATATAAATAATGGAACTAGTTTTCTACTTTACAATGAACAAGATTAATTTAAATTTGAATTTTTAAAAATGTTTGTGTACACAAGATGTCAAAGATGAAGCGCAATACATATTATATAATATTATATACATATATAATTATTTACTTAATTAATTACCTATATAAGTAACCATGTGGTTGGTTCCAGGTACTCAACGTATCTACCCTATTCGTATCCTATTTGATGGGTCATGTAATAATTTGTACCATATCTGTACAAATGGATAATATTTTCTATCTTACCTTACCGAAATTAGGGTTAAGTCAATGGGTACGCATGAGTACCCTACCCAAGTTACACTCCTAACTTGGTCTAATATTCTTATAGCATTGATTAGATTAATCATTTTCGAAAAAGCAAGTTGCATAACCAAAGTTGAGTAGACCGGAATTAGAAAGTGTTTTTATAGTTTGTACCAGTTAGGAGGTTGGTCAACACAATGTGACCTAGCTTGATTTTGTCAGTTAATAAAAAAATAATATATTATAAAAAATAAACATACAAAATTCATGGGGTGAAATATTATCGTTAGATTGATACATGGAATTATAGGATATATAGACATTAATTAGATATTATTGTTTTAAAGTAACATAAATTAGCAACTATCTTACTATATAACTCATAAACAATTGTTTAAGATAAAAAAAATTTTCCTTTTGTATAAATTTTATATTTTAAGAGTAATTCAATCAAGTTAAAATCTTTAAAATATTATATATTGTGCATACTAAAATGAAAGAGAAGCATAGACATAAAATATTAAAAATTAAAATTTTATACATAAATGTTATTTATTACTACAACCTTTAAATCAAAAAGTTGTAGTTTAAATATTTTATTATTGAGTGCAATAAATGAAAAGATATAAGGGAAGAGGCTAAATGTACTCTACTTCACTTAGACTCGGTGCACTCAGGTACATTTACCCTTTTTATTTTTTCAATTTTTTATACAACTGTTAATAAAGTGTATTTAACATATGTACCAAATTTTACCTTCTGGAGATTTTTTAATATTTTTATTTTTGAAAATTAGTGGCAAAATATTAAAAAAAAATCATTTAAAGCACCTGAGTGCTCTGAATGAGAGCCCAAGATATAATAGCATCAAATAATTATGTCACTTATACCATTTTAAAGTAAAATTTGTATGTAACATCTATGAAAGAAAGTCTCCTAAAACCAACTTTTATAGTAAAAATATGTACGATATCAACTCTATAAAATATTCTAAAATCTTGACATATATTTTGAAAATATTTTAAAGCTATATTTTGATATAATAAAATATAAGATAAATTTCCAATACTTTAGTTAAATGAATGAAATAATATAACTTTTTTGGATAATTTTTATACAATATTGATATTACAATAAGCTAATTCATGTAGGAGACAATAAACGGAAGTTGATTTCATGCATCCGGGTGCACTAAGCTTCGGTGCAACCGAGTGCAAATACTCATTTTCTTAATTTTTTTGAAATTTTTTTTACAAGATTGTTAATCTAAGTATATTTAACATGTGTATAATTTTTACCATTTTTTTGAGATTTTGAGATTTTTTATTTTTTAAAATGGGGGGCATTTTAGTAATTTAAAATTACTAAAAATGTCATTGATTTTAAAAAATCAGAAAAATATCGAAAAACCTCAAAAAATGGTACAAATTTATACAGATGTTAAATAAATTTAGATTAATAATCTTGTAAAATATTTTCAAAAAAATTAAAAAATAAGTTAAACGCACCCAAGTGCACTTAACTTTAAGTGCACCCAGGTATATAAAATCAGTTTCCGATAATAAACTGTGACGTATCTTCACGAGAGACAATAAGTTGATCTATCATTACGAAACACACCAAACTATTTACACTAGACCAAACTCTTACCACAGTCATACCCTCCCTCAGGTGACTCAAACATGTGCTGCTTGTCTCCCAGTTGGTGAAATAATAATAATATTATAAAATTTGACCATAAAAGAATGAGGAAATTGAAGTTTATGATTTTCTTTTTTCCTATTTCTTATTTCCTCTTCTTTTAACTATCTACTGACTAACATAAAAGAAAAATCTAATGACCAAAATAATTTTTTTAAGTATTTAATTTATACAGTGCAAGCTTGGGCTAAAATTTTATGAATGGATTAGGGTGGAGAAGAGACAATCGAGTTAATCCTACTAACTTACCATTTGAGCAAACAATCAACAGAAATTTAAATACACTGGACTGCTAGAGAGGCACTGGCACATGACTCCTACTTCACTAAGGGCATGTTCCAAATTATACAAGATTCTTAGATTGAATTTGTATTATTATTTTCAATAATGCTTTCCAATTTTCAATACGGTTTTTTCAATTTTCAATACAACTTTATTCTTTCCTAATACAATTTTAATCATTTTTAATACACATCATTATATTTTCATCCCAATTAAGATTCCATCCATGAATTTGTGAAATCCTAGAAAATCAGGAAAGATGATGAATGAGACTAGTAAATTACCAGAACAAAGGCCTTGATGTTCTCTCTCGTCAATTTCACGTACGCATTCTCATCTTCTGATATCTCCATCAGAATATCCAGAATGTCTTTCGCCCCTTCATCACCCTTCCTCCTTTTCTTCTTCTTCTTTTCTTCTTCATGCTCTTTCAAGATCCTCTCCATCATCTCGTCCAATCTCCGGTGCGCCTCCACGAATCTCTTCCTTAACCCCTGCAAATCCAAATTCCGGCAGAAGCCAATGTAATCCGATAGGTTGAAGGTGCCCGTCAGCAACGCCACCTCATGCGCCACCTTCTGCACCTCTTCCGCCTCAACCTCGCTCTTCGAGCAAGTCCGGCTTATCGCCATCCTCGAGATCGTGCGGTTGGCCATCGTTATCAGCTCTTTCCCCACATGCGCCGCCTCGCGCTTCTCGGATCTGGACAGTAGCAGCCTCAGGAGGCGGCGTAACTCCTCCCGGCGGACGGGCTGCATCTGCTCTAGGGTGCGGCCGCCCAGGAGGTCCGACATGCAGAGCTTCTTCATGAAGCGCCAGTAGGGGCCGTAGGGGGCGAAGATGAAGTCGGCGGAGCCGTAGGTGAGGTAGCGGATGGCGGAGGAGACGGGTCGGGAGGCGAAGCTGGGCTCATGGGTCTTGAGGATTTCTTGGGCGGTGTGGGAATTGGAGGCGACGACGGCTGAGACGGAGCCGAGGCGGAGATGGATCAAGGGGCCGTAGCGGGTGGCGAGCTTGTGGAAGGATTGGTGGGGAAGAGGGGGGAGGAGGTGGAGGTGGCCGATGATGGGGATGGCTGTGGGGCCTGGAGGGAGGCGTTTGGTACTGGTGGGCCTTGTCTGGAAGAAGATTATGCGTAGAAAGAGAGCTGAGATGAGGACAATGGAGAAGAGGCTGGCGTAGGATTGGATGTCGCCGGACATCGTTGGAGTTGGGGATGAGAATACTCGGGTGGCATGTGAGTCAACGGCTATCGGAAGGAATATTTAAATAATGAGATCCAACTAGGGGTGCAACTTGGTCCAGGTACCCACGGGTCGACCCGCTGGGTACCTTAAATAGGGTAGGTTCGGTTTCATAGGTTCGGTTTTATTCAAATTCGGATAGGGGTCGGTTCCGGTTCTGGGTACCTGGAATCAACCCGGATTCCATATATTGCATATATATTATATAATAGTTATAATATTATTCCCTAGCCCTAATTCCTATTCGGCTATTCCAGTATTCCCATCCTGATTTCTCGACGCCGTTTCCAGTTTCCCCAATTCCCCTCTACGGCAGAAGTTCGTGGCAAGTGGCAGAAGCCAGAAGTTCGTGGCTATTCTTCATTTCTTCTCACCGATTTGCAGCAGCGGCAGGCGGCAAAAGTTCGTGGCTACCCCGACGATTCGACGCGTAACGGCGCCGACACAGCTCCCCTCCACGGCACAGGCTCGGTGTTCTCTCTCTCTCTCCCTCCCTCCCTCCCTCCCCCGACCCTCTGCCCTCGGTGCGCAAGCGCAGGTCCTCCCGACCCTCCCCTTCCCCTCGACGGCCGACGACCCGGTGCGCAGCGAGCAGCTCCTCCCGTCGGTCTCTCTCTCTCTCTCTCCCCCGACCCTCTGCCCTCAACAAGCCTCCTCTCAAATAATAATATGACTCATTCATTTCAAATTGCCCCCACTTGTGAAATGTCTTAAATCCACCACTGATTGAAAAAGCTATAGGAGAATACACAAAATAAAATTGAACGATGACTAACAGTGTATTACTAATGAGGATTTTGCCATAAATGAAAACAGGAATAAAGCCATGGTCCATCCATACCAATTAGTACATGATTATCTGAAATTGATGCATTAGGCAACAAACTGTTGTTGACCACGCAGCAAGGAAGCTTCTCATGCCAACGCATTGTGCGAGTTGACTTTTAGGAACTAATTTTGGAATCGAATCGGAACCGACCCGCTCCTGAGAAAATTGGGTAGGGTAGGCTCCGGACCGACCCGGTCTAAAATAGGGTAGGGTAGAGGTTTTTACAAAATGGGTAAGGGTAGGTTCCACCCATACCTGGACCTACCCAACTCAAGTTGCACCCCTAGATCCAACCGCCCGTATAACGCAGTTGTTTGCCTTCGATGCCTGCGCGGGTACGGAATTTGGGTTGAAAATTCATAAAATAATAATGGTTTAAGCCTACCATGATGATTTTGTCCAATCAAATTATTATTATTATTATTATTATTATTATTATTATTATTATTATTAGTCACGAATAAAAGTCATCTCAATCCATGAATTTTGTTAGGAAACTGATTTCACGAAGATAAAAGTCATCTCAATCCATGAATTTTATTAGGAAACTAATTTCATGCATACAGATGCACTTAGTTTCAGTACGCTAGGTGGATTTAATCTATTTTTTACATTTTTTTGAAAAATTTAACATGCGTATCAATTTTTACTATTTTTAAATATTTTTAGATATTTATTTTTTATTTTTTAAAATCAGTAGCATTTTAATAATTTAAAAATTAGATTAATAATTGTGTAAAAATATTTTCAAAAAATATTTAAAAATGAATATTTGCCTTTGGGTGCACCGAAGCTAAGTGCACATTAATGCATGAAATTAACTTTTATTTTATTATTCCAAAAATAAAAAATTATTTAAGAGTAATTTTAAAAGTCATTAAACTTTATTTATTTATGATAAAGACCCACAAGTTCATAATTTAACAGTTAAATCATCCAAAATATTCATCGCACTACAAATGATACCTGCATACAGCTTTGATTAATAGAACTTTTGATATTTTGATAAAATTATGGATTAGGCTTGTGTACGAGCGGCACAGAATTAGCCCAACCCACACATACAGAGAGAGCGCAACAAGGAAGAAATTGCAAGTGCTACGGGGAACAACTGGACAAGAACGCCGCCATGGCACGTTTCATAACTTCAAATTCGGAAAAGGATTCATGCGAGCCAGAGGGACACAGACCAATGGCTCTGCTCTTGGAAGGGTCAGTCCCGGACCCTCGGTCATATCAACGCTTGCATTCACGTCCCCATCTCCCACCTTCCAATCGAAGCATTGGATCATGGAAGCCAACGCAGTCTGTACAATCAGCAACGCCAGAGAAGTGCCCGGGCACCCTCTCCTTCCGCTGCCAAACGGCAGCAGATGGAAATGCTGCCCCCTTAAGTCCACATGAGTCCCATCATTAACACTCCCATCCGATTCGGACAGCATGAATCTCTGGGGATTGAATTCCAGCGGGTTTGTCCAGTGCTCGGGGTCTCTCCCCAGAGCCCATACATTCACAAACACATGGGTCTTTGCAGGTACATCATATCCAAGGATATTACAATCCGCTCTCGCTTCTCTCAGAATTACAGGGCCTGTTGGGTGCAATCGGAGTGTCTCTTTGACGATTGACTGGAGGTAAGGAAGATTTGGGAGGTCGGATTCTTCCACCAATCTGCTCTCCCCCACCACCGAATCGATCTCAGCCCTTGCTTTCTTGAACACCTCCGGGTGGTTGATCAGTTCTGCCAATGCCCATTCCGTTGTGATCGCCGATGTATCCGTTCCAGCTATAAAGATATCCTGTTCTTTGAGGAAATCACGAGTTTAGAAGGCGTTCTCAAATCAGGAAAGTAAGATGAGTGAACTTTTTAATTACCAGAATAAAGGCCTTGATGTTCTCTCTCGTCAATTTCATCTCCGCATTCTCATCCTCAGATATCTCCAGCAGAATATCCAGAATATCTTTCGCCCCATTGCTGTCGCTGCTCTTCTTCTTCTCTTCGTGCTCTTTGATGATCCTCTCCATCATGCCATCGAATCTCCGGTGCGCGTCTGCGAACCGCTTCTTCAGCCTCTGCAAATCCAAATTCCGACAGAAGGAAATGTAATCCGACAGGTTGAAGGTGCCCGTCAGCAGCGCCACCTCGTGCACCAGCTTCTGCACCTCCTCCTCGTCCTTCTCGCTGTCGGAGCAGATCCGGCTCATTGCCATCCTCGAGATCGTATTGTTCGCCATCGTTATCAGCTCCTTGCCGATGTCCACCGCCTCGCGTCTCTCGGACATAGCCAGCAGCAGCCGCAGGAAGCGCCGCACCTCCTCCCGGCGGACGGGCTGCATCTGCTCGAGGGTGCGGCCGCCCAGGAGCTCCGACATGCAGAGCTTCTTCATGAAGCGCCAGTAGGGGCCGTAGGGGGAGAAGGAGAAGTCGGCGGCTCCGTAGGTGAGGAGGCGGACGGCGGAGGATACGGGTCGGAAGACGAAGTTGGTCTCTTGGGTCTTGAGGATTTCCTTGGCCGTGGCGGAATCGGAGGCGACGACGGCCGGGATGGAGCCGAGGCGGAGATGGATGAGGGGGCCGTAGCGGGTTGAGAGTTTGTGGAAGGCTTGGTGGGGGAGAGGGGCGAGGAGGTGGAGGTGGCCGATGATGGGGATGGCGATGGGGCCAGGTGGGAGGCGTTTGGCGTTCTTGGAGAAGATCACGCCGAGGAGGAGAGCTGAGGCGAGGAAGATGGAGAAGAGGATGCCGAAGGAAAGGAGGTCGCCGGCCATGAGTGGAGGCAAGGAATGCAGGAATGGGAATGCAGCGGCTTGACTCGGCGGATGATGGATTATTTAGCGTGGTGGGGTGAAAAGGACTGGCTTTTGTCGCAGTGCATGCCCAGTGCAATGCTTTGACAAGTGTTTTGCTTGGATCTTGTTGGCCCTGAACGGCATCATCTTGACCGTCTAAAACCTAGTTCTGTTGTTCATGAGCTCTGGATCATCGGCACCATGTTACAAAACTTTCAAGTTGGAAGTTAAAATCCCACCCTGGGACTTGCAGATCCTACGATTGTCTGAGACTTGAAACATAAAAACTGCTCTAATAAGCAACCAGTGTGCTATCCAAATTAAAATAATTCCTGATGTGAGAATCATATGCACAAAGAATGATTAGTTTCACTGGTATGGCGGAATTTCCGCAATTCCATGCTCATGATTTTTATCACAGGTTGGTTTGGTTGAGAAGTGATAAAACTTTTGAGTTAAAAAGTTTTTTCTGTAAAAATTTTTGATAAATAAAAAATGATACGATAAGATTAAAGTAATAACAAGGAATAAGAGAATAAAATTAAGATAAATAGGTTAATTGTATAATAGTATAGAAATGATTAAAAAGATAATTTGTATAGAAAAATACAAAGAAATAATTAAAAATAAGATAGTTGTGAATGAAATTTTTTTTTTTTTTCCTGAGAAGTGGATGAAAAGTTTTATGTTGAAACAAACACATCCTAAATAAGAAGAATAAGAAGGCATTAAATGCAGCAACGGGAGAAAGGCTAATCGTTTTTTCAGATCGGCAAAGGTTAACCCAATTTTATTTAACCCAAATTCACTCCATAACAACTCAACCCAACCCAACCGAATCCAATCCAATCCAACTGCTACAATGTAAAAACCAAGCTAAGAATAGCAGAGCCCAAATATACATCTCATAATGTATTTTAATCTAAAAGATAATTTTAAATTATTTTTATAATTAGTTATATTTTTTATTTTTCTTCGTAAACATGTTTTTCTAAGTATATTTAATTTATATACCAAGTTTGCCATTTTATAATATTTTTACATATTTATTTTTTGTTCTTAAAAATCAAGTTTTTTTAAGGAGTAAAAAATGACTTAAATGTCCTAAAATTGATATTTTTAAAAATAAAAAATAAATATATAAAAGTATTCTTAAATAGAAAAACTTTGTATATAGATTGAATATATTTGAGAAAACATGTTTATGAAGAAAAAATAAAATAAAATAAAATAAAATAAATATTGTATTTTAACTTAAAATGCATCATAATGTATATACTCATGCTCCAAGAATAACAACCAAACTTCCTGTGACCATTTGACGTGGGCGTGACCAACACAATTTTTTCCAACTAACACTATAACAAAAGTCACCAATAGCAACTAAGGCAAATTGTTACTGGTGGGGTTTTTTTCGTCTAATACGCATTAACAACAAAAAATCGTTGTTTGCACGTTCGATACAGAAGCCCCGTCTCTAAAAGTTAACAGCAATAACACCTTAAACGGTAGCTTATAGTTCATCAATAGCAACGAAAATTTGGATGCTAATAGTACATAATTTCGTTGCCCCTCTTCTGATCACCAGCCAATGACGATACTTTCGTTGCTATTGGTACCTCAATTGCAACAACAATTTATGTTGCAAAATGTGATCCAAATTCGTTGCAATTTTTCAATTCCAATGACCAGACGGCCAAAGAATACATGACAATAGCAACGAAAAATTTGGATGCAATTTGTTATTATCGTCAAATTGCAACGAATTCCGTCATTGCTATGTGAAAAAAGCTAGTTGAAAACTTTGATGAAACAATAATAATTGATAAAATCATGATTCTCACACATCTATAATAAGACAAGACACATTATCATTTAAATCCAAATAAGCATAATCGTCCGATTTGCACATTCACAGTTGTTTAATGATCCATCACAATAATACAACCGAAAATTGCCAACAACCCTATCTACTTCATAAAAATATTTTACATGTCCATTAAAGTGACGAGTATGATCTCCCCTTGTTGCTTTCCATGCGTTAGTCTCATCTTTCCATATGTCCATACCCCTATCCAAAAATGAAAATAGTATATTAGTCAGCATTCAGTTTATAATATATCCAACTATTGAGTGACATAAGAAGGATGAACTGAGGCTACACACAAATTGGTTCATGTTGTAGAAATATAAACATGTTCACTGGATGTTCTCAGTGAGAACATTAATCCCATGCAGAATCATTGCCTTTACACTAAACACGTTCACTGAATTTATCACAGTTGAAAAAGAAATACTGAAAAGGTTATATAGCAAATGAGGATGAAGCCCATAGATGACTACATTTAAGGAGAGCCTTGAAACCCAAAAGCAGCGTCAAAAGGTATATAGGGGAATGTAGCATTGGATGATCTGTCATCTCCAAGACTGCTATATGCACTCAGAATCATGCTTTTGATTTTTGAGTACTGTCATCTTCTAGAGAAAAAGAAGGGGGAGGAGAGAGCATCTGATAGGATAGATCATTTAAAAAAAAAAAAAAAATCTTAAGCATTCAAGGAAAAAATCATTTGTGCAGTAACCTGGCGACATGTTTCAAGTCATTGCTACGAGGTGCATTTACAGGACTCGTGAACTAATGATCATAGATTATCAAACTAGGCAACTAATTAGATGATAGCCGCATACAGGCAAACTGTCTAAAGGAGACAACAGAAAAGAAAATAAACAATTCCAACCTGCATTGATGGTTCCATCCATTTGTATTGCTCCAAGAATGGCGGTTCCATTTGGGGGGTATTTCCTTGCCCAATTCACTTACCACCTGCATTTCATATCATGTGAAGGAAAACCAAAGGAAAATCAGTTTATGGGGAAGCATTCTACAATAAACAAAATGATTACAGGTCCAAAATATTAATCAACAAAATCACAATGAAAATGTAACTAGGTATATACAACACTATCATTGAATCGAATGGAGAAGCACTTTCTTACTTTAAAATAACACATAGGACAAGATAACTATTAAGTCAGAACCAAACAATGGCTTATATAAAGCATACCCATAACGCAATGCAACATCATTACTTTCACCCACTTCTGGATTTAGGAAGAATAGAATGCGATTCATGTACCTGAGCTGTCTCCTTTCGCTTTAGACAATGGCTCAGATAGCAATGTCATTATGTTGCCAAAAAATTAAATTAAAACCTAACACACACACACACACACAGAGAAAAGAAGAGAAAGGGTATTACTTTGTAGTCTCCAAGACAAGATTTCTAGCTGGGCTTATAATGAAAGCTCTGTTTTTTCTTTTTACTTGCTCTCTTTTGCATCTACTCGGATATTGCAAAGATATGTAGATCGAATGACAAATCCCTGCCAAGGCGCCAACTTTAACTAAACTTCACTTGAATTGTCACATGTCTTTACAGTGACAACAGGCTAGAATAGAAAATTGATTAGATGGTTCTTAGAACTCATTGTACAAGAGAGATCATCATGGTAATAGTAAAGATTTTCAAAATGACAATAAATGAATTTAGAAGAGCCAAAAACTCCAGAGTCAATTTTTTATAAACATTTTTTTATCTTATTTATGTGTTTCTTCCAACACTCGACAAGAGCATTCTTCAAAATTATCATCCTTGTCTTCTGCACAGCTCATATCCTTAGCATTATTGATGTTGAGCTTCTCATGAATCACCAAAAAGAGAGATCAGCATAAAAGGTTAAAATTGATTCATGTGATTATTTTTTAAAAAATGACCGCCTACCATAACTTTCAACATTTTCTTTTATGGCTTTCTATAGCTTTCATCCTCACCGTTATCTTTCCCAGCCTCACCGTTTCCAACACAAATTGCAGAATCTTGGTCAAAAAAGGGGTGTCGAGATCATCAAGGAAACAACAAATCAGTAGCTCGCACAGAAAAGGACATAAAGATCTAAACCAATAAACAGAATATGCATAGATATTCGAGCGGCCCTACATGGTTGTCTATTGTCTGCATTTCATCAACACAATTTTTAGACATAAAAATTTAGGATTTTTAATCTAGAGTTACTCCCATCAACAAAATAAACCTCAAACAGTCCCACTGAGTGATCAACCAGCCATGCACAACGGAAACTATTGATGCCTTTCAACACTCCAAGCATCTATTAAGTTGATTTAGGCATTGAGGAGAAAAACGTGAGACAAAGTTGACAGACCAAGGGTTGGAATGGGCAATGTACCATCCATCCTAGGCTCAGGCCCAGACCAAATTTATATCACCTACTTGCCATCTTAGAATTTGATCTCATAAAACCATTTGGTCCCAAACTAGGCTAAAATGTAATGGTTCCATTTCTGACTTTCTACATATTTAAATGGAACTCAACCATGATACATGCCACCCAACAGTCTCTTCTAAACTATCCACAAAAACAGTTTAATTTCTTGATTTCTTACTACATCTGATTCAAAGACTCAGTCAGTGAACCAACCAGATAAAACAAACAAAAAATTAAATTCGTGACTGATATAAATATATATAGAATAGTCCAAAGCGAAGTAAACCAAGCCATTCAATTTTATCCAGAAAAATTCATAAACCAAAATGAGTCATTCCATTTGATCGATTAACACTTGACAACAATCGATTTCTAATAATATTAACACTTGACAACAGTCAATTTCTTTTCCATTCAGAGGATTCCAGTTTAGAAGCATCAAGAGCTTTTGCTGCATTCACAAACCTCTCCTCTAGATCATACATTTGCCTGCTATGGTCACCTGCCACCTTGTTCTTGTGACTGATGGCTTTCTCATAATTACTTGAGTAGTTGGCCTTGTCCTTCTCGACTTCCTCCAGTTGCTTTTCAAGCGATCTTAGTTTTCCTTCATTTAGACGGCCACCATGTCCAGTCGTATGTCAACACTCTCATAGCTTAAAAAACTATACATAAAACACTACATACATAAATAACAAATAAGCCCTATGTCGATCCACAATTTCCGTAACCGTACACAACTTAAGGCTTGATGGGAAGTTAAATCTTTTCCTAAACTCGAGATTTAGCAAACCAAAACTAAAATCTATTCATCCCTAACACGAATCGTATGGTTACCCCATGATTTGAATGGGTTTTTTCATAACCCTAATATACCCCCATGGCTCCGCAACCAAATCTAAGGTATAGAGTTCGATTTAGATTCTCACTTTCATGATTTTAACCCCATGTATGACGATCTACATGGATATAACAAAAGCCCTATTGTTTCCGCACGCTTTGGGAGAAATTTCAAAAACCCCAAAACTTTCGTCTCCCGTACCTTGGACGGCAACCGGCTGTGACAAAGGTGAGGTGCTCCAGCGTCAATGTCCTGGGCGAGCAGCGGTCAGACGGTCACCTCTCTCTCTCTCTCTCTCGCTTCCCCCCCCCCCCCCCCCCCCCCCTACCTTCTTCCTCTCCTCCTTTTATTAAATTTTTTTTTTACTTCGTGAAGAGGTTGCTCCTTTGTGGTCCCCTTATTAGCACACGTGTTAGCTGCCTAACATTTTTTTTGTTGTTTTTTTTATAATAACAATTGTATTTAGGTGGTAGGGATATTTGAAGTTTTAGAGCAAAGTGAACACATAACAATTGAACTTTTGAAAGAAAATATATAACATACAAAAAATTTCAATATAATTTTTATTTAAAATATATACTAAATAATATTAATATATTGTATTCAATCTAAAACCTTTCGCTCTCTAGAATTACCATGTTTTTTAATATTTCTTGAACATGAGTTGAAAAAATTATCTACTACTCTATACTATGAATATAACGCACAAATTTTGACATTAATATAATTTTACAACTTCATCAAAAGGTATATTTTTATAGTTATTTATTATTTAAATATCAAATAATAATTAACTTTCATTTAAAAATAAACACTTCTTGCAAATGCATACCTAATATAAAATAAAATATTTAAAATATTAAATTACGTTAGTAAAAAGGATTAATATATTAACAACAACTTTTAAAATAAGATAGATTTCATTGCAATTAAGCCCATCAACAGAAATGAGAATAGCAACCAAAAGATTGTTGGTTACAATTTTGCTATTCAAAGCTACAACTTTTTTGCAATGAGATAAATTTCATTGTAATTTGTTATTACAAGAGCAACAAAAGCATCATTTTGTTACAATTCATCCAACAATTGCAGCAAAAAAATTTTCGTTGCAATGTTTTGTTACAATTGTCTCCAACAAATTGCAATGAAAAATTTTCCATTGCAATTTTTGTTGCAATTGAACATAATAGCAACCAATTTTTGCAAGGAGTTAAATTTCATTGCAACTTGAAAATAAAACAACACCAATGCAACGAAAACTTTATTTCGATGAAATAATCTCATTAATTGCAACAAAATAAATTTACATTGCAAATTTTTTGTTGCAATTGTTAACTTTTATTGTCGTGCAAGGCAGTAACACTCTCTCTCTAAAAGAGATAAGGCCCACCATTTGCAAAAATAAATCCACTATCTTTTAATGTATCCACTACTTTTTTTATAGGATATACATCCACTACTTAGGTAGACAGACTAGGGCGCAAATATCTTTGGATGCATTCATGGATTAGGTGCGTGTAAAAAATAATGGCTGAATGATCAATCCTTTTCTTCTCGTTCAACATGTGGACGGTCTAGATTTTCTATTGATTCATGTGCTTAAAAGCATGATTTCTAGGGTCAACTCGTTAACATGTTTGTACAAGCTGTTTATAAACATATCAGGGTCAACTTTTTTACCTAAATATGTTGTAATCCTTTATCTCAATAACCCATTTAATGATCCATTTAATTCATAGAACTTGCCAAACTCGGTGACCCGTTTAGTGATCCTTTAAAAAGGAATATGCTTTTGTTGGAGTTTAATGTGTTATTTGATTGGGTTGATGGCATATCTTATGATATAAATTTTATGTTAAAGTTTTTCATATTGATATAACAGAAATTATTATTACTATAAATCACTAGCTTCTTAAGATTATCATATATGTTTACAAGATTTTAATATTTTTTATCATTAGGAGTCTAGTTTTGATTTGTTCATGTAGTTTTAACAAATTAGTTTATTGATTTGTTCATGTGGTTTTAACAAGTTAATTTATTTAGATAATCTATTAACAACTTATTAACTCGTTTATTAAATGAGTTATAAACAAATAAGAATTGAGGTTTTGTAAATAAATTAGAGTTGAAATTTTATAAATAGATTAAGATTAAATTCATGCTCCAGCCTGTCCAACTCGATTCATTTACACCACTAATAATTCCTAGTTGGAAAAACCAACAGGTAAAGCACGTTTGGTGGATAAACGACTTTCTGGTTCTAAAAAATTATAACTCACTTTTTCATTTTTTATACAACTCTTTCCAATATTCATACAATATTTTCCGTTCTAACATTGAAAATATTTTTTCTATCTCATATCATCATCCAATGAGTCACTTTTCCCACGTCATCCTCAGTAGTTTTTGAAAAGGGTTGAAAAGAATCTAACTTTTTGATTCAATAAATCTCTGTTCAATTTTGGGTAGGGGTGCAGCTAGGTCCGGGTAGGGTTCTACCCTACCCTTACCCTATTTTAAAAACCTCTACCCTACCCTATTTTAGACCGGGTCGGTTATTGGGTTACCCTACCCTATTTTTTAAGGTCGATTCCGGTTTCGGTTTCGGTTCTAAATCGGTTCCAAAAGTAATATGTAACCTGCTCCATCTACTAATATAAATATGTACAAATAAAATATATAACCAGTTGAATATGAGTCAGCAGTTAATCGACACAGCTGCCCAGCCACACTATACAATGTGTTACATGCAATGCAACAATCTGTTGCTATCTGTACCATGCAATTTGTTGGAAATTGACATGGGAAGTAGTTTAAATAAATGTACATAAGAAATAAAACATACCCTTTTGTCGTTCCTAGACTTATATGCGTTCGAATCTCCCATGTGAGGTGCTGCAAGGCCCAACATCTCCATGAAGCCACTGCTCTAAGTTCTCATTGTTGAGATACTCATAAACAAGCATCCTCAATAGGGGAAGATGAAACCTTGAATCATTGACGCTGCAACGAAAGATGAAGAGAGAAGAGAGACAAACAGAGAGACTGAGAGAGAGAGAGATAGGCTCGGAAAAATCGATTGAGAGACAGAGAGATTGATCAAGAGAGAGAGAGAGAAACAGAGATAGAGAGAGATCGATCAAGAGAGAGAGACAGGGAGATTGAGAGAGAATGAGTGAGAGAGAGAGAGATAGAGATAGACAGACAGAGAGAGTGAGAGAGAAGGCGACACCGGAAGGGAGGGGCCGGGAAGCATTGACACCAGAAAAGGGAGAGAGATGCAGCGACGGAGCCCGAAAAATTCGAGAGGAAGGGGGAGAAGCGGGAGACAGAGCAGCAGCGATGCGCCGAGGGAGAGGGAGAGGGAGGGAGGGAGAGAGAGAGGAGAGGCGACACAGGACAGCAGGAGAGGAGAGGGACAGAGCAGCAGCGATGCGCCGAGGGAGAGGGAGAGGGAGAGGGAGAGGGATAGGGAGAGAGAGGAGAGGCGACGCGGGACGGCGGGAGAGGAGAGGGACAGAGCAGCAACGATGCGCCGAGGGAGAGAGAGAGAGAGAGAGAGAGAGAGAGAGAGATAGAGAGAGAGAGAGAAGCAGCGATGCGCCGAATCCCGATTGCTGCCTTGCTGGTCTGGGACGGGAAGACCGGAGATGGCGAAGAGAACAGGCGATGGCCGATGGCGATAGGGTGAAGGGCGTCGGCGTTGGAGAACAGGCGATGGCCGATTTGGGAATTTAGGGCAGAGGAGCACGACTGCACGAGCCCGCAACCTCATAATATATATATTATTATAATATTATTATATAAATTTGGTTCGGTTCCGGGTACCCAGTTGTTGGAACCGACCCTACCCAAATCTACCCCGGGTATTTTTTACCCAGAACCGAACCGACCCTGCGGGTAACCCTGGTGGAACCGAATCGATCCTATTTTGAGTACCCATCGGGTCGACCCGTAGGTACCCGACCCAAGTTGCACCCCTAATTTTGGGGTCAACTCAACTCTATTTTCTCAGCCCAACTCCTAAACCAACTCAACCAAATTTAAAATGGGTAGGTTGTATGAGTTGGAATCGAACTTAGCCCATTAATACTAGTTATATTTTTTTAGTCTTTTATGAATATACGAAAGTTGGCCGGCTGTAGCAAGTCGACTAGAGGCTTATTTTCCCATGCGTTGTGTACCCACTAGGGGTGTTAATGGTCATGATCAACTCATCAACCCGCTCATCCAATCCGTTTATAAATGGGTTAGGGTTAAGATTTTTGAATAAACGGGTTATAATCCGCCAACTCGTTTAACCATTTAATTAAATAAACAAATTAGAGTTGAGATTGTATAACCCGTCAACCTGTTTAGTAACCCGTTTAATCCATATAACCTATTCAACCTATTCAACTCATTTAACTCACTTAATTCATTAAAGTTCTATATATAAATGTAAACTCCTTAGTTATTTTTCCTCTCTACGTCTTCCTCTCGTTACCTAATTTTTCATTTTTCTGCTACTGCCTTAATTACATTTCCTATTACTGCTCTATTTTTATTTTTCCTATGCCGAAAATACTCTCGTCTCTCCCTGCGGGATCATCATTTACTAGAGTCTAAACTTTCAGGTCATCTGCTAGACAACCCATTAATAACCCGCTAACCCGTTTATTAAATGAGTTAGGATTCAAGTGTTTTAAATGGATTAATAAACGGATTAGGGTTGAGATATTTTAAATGAGTTAGGATTAGGATTAGGCTCTAACCCGTCCAACCCAATCCGTTAACACTCCTAGTACTCACTAGAGCTTTTGGAAATTTTTAGGAGCGTTTGGCCAAAAACGAAAAATGCGGCCTTTGGTGAAAGATACTTAACAGCAAAAGTTTTTGTGTTTTCCAAAAGCATTCAGTTGATTCTTTCCATGAAACAGTATAGTTTTGCTATGTATGATAGCTAGGCTGAACAGGCCCTAAGATTGATCATGGTTACAAAGAACTCAAATGGGAATGACTAGTCATCAGCTAACATTTGATGGGCCTCTTCCATGTTAGACCTAGTTTGCTTTTTGTAACTCCAATGGATTCAGCTCATTATTAACATGTGGTTGGGTTTAAAATAAGGGTAATCTGTATATATACTCACATAGTTTGACGTTAATTGTAGATATACTTACGTAGTTTCACGAATTGCATATTACTCCCACACAGTTTCACCAAAATCGCGTATTAACCCCATGTCGTTACTTGTCGTTAATACTTTGCCTAAAATGACAAAAATGTCCTTATTCATAATTCGCAAATATACCCATATAGTTTGACGCTAATTGCAGATATACCCACAAAGTTTTACAAATTGCATATTATCCCCACATAATTTCACCGAAATTGCATATGACCTCTACATAGTTTCATGGGAGTCATATGCAATTTTGGCGAGGTAATATGCAATTCGCAAAACTATGTGTGTATATTTACAATTAGCGTCAAAATACAGGGATATATATATATATATGCAAATTACCAATAAAGACATTTTCGTCATCAAGCAAGGAATTCATGACAGGTAACAACATGGAGGTAAGACTCAATTTTAGTGAAACTATGTAGGTAATATGCAATTCGTGAAACTATGTGGATATATCTGCAATTAGCATCAGACTATATGGGTATAAATGCAAAAATAATTTGCAAATATACCTAATATTTTGATCATAATTGCAAATATAGCCACTTAATTGTATAAATTATAAATAATCCTATATAGTTTGATGATAATTATAGATATACCTACACCATCACAACTCCATTATGATATAGGTATATTTGCAAAATATGTAATCTATGAGAGTATATTTGTAATTTATCCTTTTTTATGATTTTTAATATGCCCACATAATTTTCATATATTTGCAAATATACTCACATTGTGATAGCACTGCGATGGAATAGTGACCATGTGATGATATGAGTATATTCGTAATTATGGTCAAACTATGTAAAAGTTATTTACAATTTTTAAAACTAAATAAGTATATATACAATTATGGTAAAATTATATGAGTATATTTACAAATTATCCATTAACATTATATATGACCATGAGAATGCTAACAACGAAAAATAATAATAATATCAGCAATTTTATTTTTCCTAGCATGGATCGGATCCAAGAAGGGTTCAACTTGGCCGTGTTAACTGAATCTACCATGAAAACTAAATTTCAACCCGAAATCAGGTAAAATAAATTTGGATTTGGAGTCATGCATGTGAATGCAAACCTCGCCGGTGACAATCCAACTGAAACTCTTTCATATATATTTGATGTGAATATATATTTTTAATATATACTTTTATACAATCACATATATTTAATAGAGACTATTAATTGATCTGAATATATATTTTTAATATAACTTTTATACAATCACATATATTTAATGGAAACTATTAATTAATATTTATTTTTAATTGATAAGTGTATTACATATCAAAAATTTATCCTAAGACAATTATTTTTAATAATATTAAATAATTCGTGCATTAATTGTTCATTGTTTTAAATATTTGTCGTTAAAAGTGAATTCAAAATTATATATAATATCATTTATATTTTTAAAAATGATGGGCACAAGCTAATACACTCACTTTTATAAAACCTGTAAATCAAAGCTTTTTAATTCTATTTATTCAATTTAATGTTATAAAATAAATATTATTTTATTTTTTGACAAATGATGGCCATTTATGTTGTTTTTTAAATCAAGTTTTAATATACTTTAAAATATAATATTTTAATTTATTAATTTGGGCAATATGATGTATTATTAAAACTATGAAATAAGTACATTTTAAACTAAAACAATAGAGAATTCAAAGTTTCACTTGATTATAAACCTAAAATCAAACTTAAAAGTCAAAACACACATTAACCTAGATTAAACCGAATCCGAATCCGATATATAGGCTTAGGAATTGCGTCTATAATTTACAAGCACTCGGTGCCATATGCATCCAACCAGTCATGCAGCGTAAGTAGGTTAACCCAACAACCCGTGTATCTATTGCCTCGGTGGTCAGAGCCGTGGGGCAAGTACGTAGGCGACTCTGTTTCCACGCTCGGCATCAAGAATGATCCCCATTCTTGCACGGAAAGCTTGCGGTGGCGTCTATTTTTCTTTTGTCTTTGTGGGAGCATCCACTAGGTAAATTCTTAAAAAAATATTACTAAAAAAAATTAGATTATTGATTAAATATTTATAAGAATGTTGATAGAAAATTGTAAGAATATCTTAAAACTTGATTGTCATATTAGATATGATGTAACATATGAAATCCAAAAAAAAAACCCGTGTATCTAACTTATTTTTAAAACGAATTAAGATTGGCCTTTTATCAATTTAGCTCATTGTTTTAAATAGATGATCATGGATTAAGAGTTACCAATCCGTCAACCCTTATAGTGATCCATTTAATCTGTACAATCCCCAACCTTCTAACTTGCTGACAACCTGTTTTTGTACAACCCTCTAACTTGCTAACAACTTGTTATCTTAGTATATAAATTCAAATTCTATTGTTTAAGATTTTGGTAATAACAAAAAAATTATTGTCATCACTTGTTAGACATTCATGGAAATATTGAGATCTAGAGCATGTTTATTTAACACAAAAACTTTTTAAATTAAGAGTGTATTTGGAAAGTAATAAAAATTTTAATGAAAAAATTTCGGCATAAAATTTTTTGAAATTATAGAAAATAATATGATATGATAGGATGATAAAGAGTAAAGATAATAAAATTAAAATAGATAATTTAAATGTATGAGTGGTCGTGTAGAAATGATTGAAAAGAAAAATTATTGTATAAGAAGAAGTGAAGAAATAATTAAAAAATAGGATAGTTGTGGAGAGTGAAAAGTTTTAATATAAATTTTTTTTTAAAATAAATAAACATTTCATAAAACTTTTCACCTTTTGCAACTACCATACTTTTTAATTATTTTTAACATTTTATATATAAATACCCTACCTTTTAGTCATTTTTATATAATTACCTATGCAACTAACCTATCGATTTTAATTTCATTTTCTTTATGCAGCATTATTACCCCTATTATATCACATTATTTTCTTCCAATTTAAAAATTTTTACATGAAAAATTTTTCATCAAATTTTTTTATCACTTCTCAAATACACCCTTAGACTAATTATATACAACTTTTTATGATTATCATGTTTATTTGTAGGCTATGAATATTTTAAGTCTAAATTTGTTATCTATGATGTAATTGTTAATACATTAGTTGTCTTACAAAATACAACTTTTTTATCTTTATACAAAGAACTTATTAACAATTCATCAACATGTTGATCAAATAAATTAGTGTTTAAAATTTTAAAATAAATTAATAAAAAAATTATAATTATAATTAAATTAATAAAAAAATTATAATTATAATTATAATTAATTTATTTAAAATTAAAATTAGACTTCAATCGACCCAACCCAATCCAGTTGCAAGATCCAACTGAGCCTCCCGCTTCAAGCAAGTAAAACAAGTAGAATATTTAGCAGGTACTTCCACGCGGCGTTGCGACAGCCTGCTGCTCGACACATGTCATGCGACTGAGCTTCTATGCCACGACTGAAACAGGTGTCATTCTCAGCCAAGTCGGCAGTCGGCACGCCCCTTGCTCCCCGTTTTTTGAATTCCCATTCTCCCACCTTGATTTCCCAAGCAACCCATCACAGATTTCAGAAATCACAAAAGAACGACCCCATTCAATTCAAGAAACGAAAGCAGCCCAAGCCACCAAATCCTTTTCTTCTCTCCAACCTCGTTCGTTCAGAAATAAGAACAAATAGAACAGTAGTCGTGAAGAATCAAGACCATGTCTGGTGTTTCGCTAGCCGTGGCTCCTCGCTCTGATCCATCTCCTCCAAATCCAGAAAAAACAGACACCCAAAAAGCTCAATCCCAACAGCAAGCCTTTGGGGGCGTCATGGGCTCTCTCCGCGTCATAGAACTCCAGCTCGTCGCCTTCATCATGGTCTTCTCCGCCAGCGGCCTCGTCCCCCTCATCGACATCGTTTTCCCTGCTTTCTCTTCTGCCTACTTCCTCATCCTCTCCCGCTTCGTCTTCCCTTCTCGCTCAAGGTCCTCTTCTTCGTCGTCTTCTTCGACTGCGGAGATCTTCCAGGGCGGCCGGCTCTTCCGGCTCTACGTGGCGGTGGGCACGAGCGTCGGGCTGTTTCTGCCGCTTGCGTACGTGCTGGGGGGGTTCGCGAGGGGGGACGACCACGCGGTGAGGTCGGCGACTCCGCATCTGTTTTTGCTTTCCTTCCAGATCCTGACGGAGAACGTGATTAACGGGCTGTCCTTGTTCTCGCCGCCGGTCCGAGCGCTTGTCCCGCTGCTCTATACTGTAAGGAGGATTTTCGTCATCCTAGATTGGATAGCTGATGTGTGGCGCAACAAGAACATCACTTCAGATGCTGAATTCAAGGTAGTTTTCTTCTCCTCTTCATTTACTTAATTAGGAAATATAAAAAAAAATTCATTAAATAAATATCATAATTCACCCTACATTACAATCTTCTGACTGTGCATAGGAGTCTTCAAAATTCTTAGCAAAGTTCGGAACTCGAAGAGAGAGACGGAGCAATGGGACCACAGAAGTATTTCTCATATATAATTTAATCATGCATGTACTTTTGAAAAAAAAAAAGTATATAGCTAAGAATTTGTACTTTTTAAAATCTAGTTAATCATGCATATAGTTAAAAAAAAGAATAATTTAATCATGCGTATACTTATATTTATACTTTTTAAAAAATTATTAAATAGTGAAAAACATTACTATTTTATGATAATAAGATTAGAGAAGCATGATATACATTACATTTATAATGCTTGGATTTTATATCAGTAATTATATAAAATCATTCAATACCATTTATTTTAAAAAACATCAAAAATCCAACAATCATTCACATGAATCTTATAGATCATCATAACTTTGGAAAAACTACAAAAGTATACATAAATTTTTAAATTCTCTTTAAAATGTTGTAAAACTATATACAAATATTATTCTTTTAGGTAAGTAGAACAATTCAAAATGTTTATACATTTGTAATTTGTGTAGTTTTTTTAACAAATAAATAATTTTAAAGTCAGAATTCCCTACTAATTCGGCTTACACCTACAAACATATAAAAATTTCAAATATACTTATGTATTTTATCTAAAATTTCATTCATACTCATGTACTTGTGCCCCTATAAACACATAAAAATTTCAAATATATTTATGTATTTTATCCAAAATTTCATTTATACTTGTGCCCTTGTGCCCTTGTACCCCTGTGTGAAATAATGAATATATCCAAAAACTAATTTTGAATTTATAATTCAAAAAATAATCATGAATTTATAAATAGTAATTACCTTAAATTATATATGATTTTATAACAATAAAAATACAATTTTATAAATACAAAAGTACTAAAAATTTATTTGAATATCAATTTTTTCAGTTTAGAGTTAAGAGTTTGGACATATGGGTCGCCCCTTCACGAAAGGGGAGTGATTATGAATGGAATGGAATGGAATTCTGGGCAAAATATATAGTATATTTGGAATTTTTTTGAAAATTCGTATGAAGATTAATGGTAAAATTTATGGATATGTGTGAAATTTGCCCTAATTTTAATGGTTAAGATTCATTTGAAAATTTAGATTCACTTTCGAATGGTTTATTTTTTTCACCACGAGGAATATTTGATTGGGATGGTTCTGAAAAGTGGGTTGGGTTTTGCATAATCATATAGGGAAAAAATTACAAATGTGCCGATCCACTTTTAATAAATCATGCACTATTAAAGTACTTCTCTTATTTCAAAAAAAAAAGTGCTTCTCTTACAGCTGTTCAATGGTCTGGTTCTTCTCATAGCATTTATCCAAAATGCATCATATGCATGCATGTATTATTTTGCAGGACCTAGCTTGGTTCTGGTTCGGAAGGATTTTGGCAGCAGCTAATGTTTTGTACTTCTCCATCAATCTCTTCGGGTTTTTGATCCCCCAGTTTCTTCCGAGAGCCTTTGAAAGATACTTCATGGAGAGAGAGAGGGATGAGACCCGCGCAAAAATGGGCGAGGACAAACGAATGGAGAAGTCTTCCAAGCCCACATCATCGCCCCAACAACAACAACTACCTCCACCATCGCAGCAGCAGCAGCCAACATCTGATAATACTAAGAAAGACGACTAAGACCCAATAGTAGCAAGATCATATCAATGTGCTGCTGTTTTATTTCCATTTCATTTCATTCTCAGACTGGCCTTGCGTGCAGACTTTTTCTGTTTTTCTGGTGTCAGTTTTGGAATAGAACAAGCCTTTTCCCAAATATACTCCCAAATATACTCACTACGGTGATAATCTTAAATATACCTATTATGTTTTAGAAATCGTGTATATATCCTATATCCACTACGTTTACGTATAATCTTAAAAATGCATATTCCTTTAAAGACGGTTAGGTAAGTCAATGGTTATCTGTTTAAATATTGATTACATTTTCATAAATGCTCAAAATACTCTTGTATAAAATAATTAAAGATAATTTTACAGAAAAGATAAAATGAAATGAAATGGGAATGAAATTAGAGCTACTAGATTTAAAACTCTTGTAAAATTAATTAGGGTAATGGTAAGTTGTGGTATTTAAATTTTTTAAAAATTTAATTCTAAATTTGATGAGTATATTAGTAATTTTACAAATGGGTTTATAGTGATTGTAACAGAGTAGAAATTTTTGGAATTAGATGCAATAATTTTGGAATTAGATGCAACCATAGTAGATGTATTTGAAAATTTTAAAATATAATAAGTATATTTGAAATTAAGATCAAAAGTCATGGATATAAAGCTCAATAGGAATTAGATGCAACCATAGTAGATGTATTTGAAAATTTTATATTAAAATTTTAAAATATAATAAGTATATTTAAAATTAAGATCAAAAGTCATGGATATAAAGCTCAATAGAATATAGATGCTGTTTCCGCTTTCTTAATTCGCTCCAATTACAATTCTACACATGCGGCTGGGTGTACGGGTCTTCTTGCATTGCATGCGTAACTTTTATTAATTGTGCATTCCAAAAAAAATTATCTTCATTCAATGTTCCTTTTTCTGTCATTATCTCGACTTTTAAAATCATTGGGTGTTATTCATTTCCAATATCAAATATCGTGTACAATACCAATAAAAATCATTAGGTGTCATTTATTTTTCATAATTATTCTGATTTTTGAATTATCACTTACTGCAAAGAATCATTGAAGTTCTAATTCATTTAACTTGGGAGAGTACTTCAAATTTTATCATTCCATTGTAAAATATTAATTTCTATAGTCATTGGAAGTGTCATATATTAATTAGGAGCAATCTTCTGTTACATTTAAGCCAATACGCTTCATATGGTTCGTGGGAAAGGTAGTTAAGGGCGTGTTCTAAATGATATAAGATTCTTGGATTGATGGAATGAGAATGTAATTATGTGTATTGGGAATTATTCTTATTTTTGAATTATCATTTACTGCAAAGAATCATTGAAGTTCTAATTCAACTTGGGGAAGTACTTCAAACTTTATCGTTCCATTGTAAAATATTAATTTCTATTGTCATTGGAAGTATCATATATTAATTAAGGTAGTTAAGGGCGTGTTCTAAATGATACGAGATTCTTGGATCGCTGGGATGAGAATGTAATTATGTGTATTGGGAATTATTCTTATTTTTGAATTATCATTTACTGCAAAGAATCATTGAAGTTCTAATTTAACTTGGGGGAGTGCTTCAAACTTTATCGTTCCATTGTAAAATATTAATTCTATAGTCATTGGAAGTATCATATATTAATTAGGAGCAATCTTCTGTGACATTTAAGTTAATACGCTTCATATGGTTCGTGGGAAAGGTAGTTAAGGGCGTGTTCTAAATGATACGAGATTCTTGGATCGATGGGATGAGAATGTAATTATGTATATTGGGAATTATTCTTATTTTTGAATTATCATTTACTGCAAAGAATCATTGAAGTTCTAATTCAACTTGGGGGAGTACTTCAAACTTTATCGTTCCATTGTAAAATATTAATTTCTATAATCATTGGAAGTATCATATATTAATTAAGGTAGTTAAGGGCGTGTTCTAAATGATACGAGATTCTTAGATCGATGGGATGAGAATGTAATTATGTGTATTGGGAAGTATTCTTATTTTTGAATTATCATTTACTGCAAAGAATCATTGAAGTTCTAATTTAACTTGGGGGAGTACTTCAAACTTTATCGTTCCATTGTAAAATATTAATTTCTATAGTCATTGGAAATATCATATATCAGTTAAGGTAGTTAAGGGCGTGTTCTAAATGATACGAGATTCTTGGATCAATGGGATGAGAATGTAATTTTGTGTATTGGGAATTATATTTTTGAATTATCATTTACTGCAGAGAATCATTGAAGTTCTAAATTAACTTGGGGGAGTACTTCAAACTTTATCGTTCCATTATAAAATATTAATTTCTATAGTCATTGGAAGTATCATATATTAATTAGGAGCAATCTTCTGTGACATTTAAGCCAATACGCTTCATATGGTTCGTGGGAAAAGTAGTTAAGGGCGTGTTCTAAATGATACGATATTCTTGGATCGATGGGATGAGAATGTAATTATGTGTATTGGGAATTATTCTTATTTTTGAATTATCATTTACTGCAAAGAATCATTGAAGTTCTAATTCAACTTGGGGGAGTACTTCAAACTTTATCTTTCCATTGTAAAATATTAATTTTTATAGTCATTGGAAGTATCATACATTAATTAGGAGCAATCTTCTGTGACATTTAAGCCAATACGCTTCATATGGTTCGTGGGAAAGGTAGTTAAGGGCGTGTTCTAAATGATACGAGATTCTTGGATCGATGGGATGAGAATGTAATTATGTGTATTGGGAATTATTCTTATTTTTGAATTATCATTTACTGCAAAGAATCATTGAAGTTCTAATTCAACTTGGGGGAGTACTTCAAACTTTATCGTTCCATTGTAAAATATTAATTTCTATAATCATTGGAAGTATCATATATTAATTAAGGTAGTTAAGGGCGTGTTCTAAATGATACGAGATTCTTAGATCGATGGGATGAGAATGTAATTATGTGTATTGGGAAGTATTCTTATTTTTGAATTATCATTTACTGCAAAGAATCATTGAAGTTCTAATTTAACTTGGGGGAGTACTTCAAACTTTATCGTTCCATTGTAAAATATTAATTTCTATAGTCATTGGAAGTATCATATATCAGTTAAGGTAGTTAAGGGCGTGTTCTAAATGATACGAGATTCTTGGATCCATGGGATGAGAATGTAATTTTGTGTATTGGGAATTATATTTTTGAATTATCATTTACTGCAGAGAATCATTGAAGTTCTAAATTAACTTGGGGGAGTACTTCAAACTTTATCGTTCCATTATAAAATATTAATTTCTATAGTCATTGGAAGTATCATATATTAATTAGGAGCAATCTTCTGTGACATTTAAGCCAATACGCTTCATATGGTTCGTGGGAAAAGTAGTTAAGGGCGTGTTCTAAATGATACGATATTCTTGGATCGATGGGATGAGAATGTAATTATGTGTATTGGGAATTATTCTTATTTTTGAATTATCATTTACTGCAAAGAATCATTGAAGTTCTAATTCAACTTGGGGGAGTACTTCAAACTTTATCTTTCCATTGTAAAATATTAATTTTTATAGTCATTGGAAGTATCATACATTAATTAGGAGCAATCTTCTGTGACATTTAAGCCAATACGCTTCATATGGTTCGTGGGAAAGGTAGTTACGGGCGTGTTCTAAATGATACGAGATTCTTGGATCGATGGGATGAGAATGTAATTATGTGTATTGGGAATTATTCTTATTTTTGAATTATCATTTACTGCAAAGAATCATTGAAGTTCTAATTCAACTTGGGGGAGTACTTCAAACTTTATCGTTCCATTGTAAAATATTAATTTCTATAGTCATTGGAAGTATCATATATCAGTTAAGGTAGTTAAGGGCGTGTTCTAAATGATACGAGATTCTTGGATCGATGGGATGAGAATGTAATTATGTGTATTGGGAATTATTCTTATTTTTTAATTATCATTTACTGCAAAGAATCATTGAAGTTCTAATTTAACTTGGGAGAGTACTTCAAACTTTATCATTCCATTGTAAAATATTAATTTATATAGTCATTGGAAGTATCATATATCAGTTAAGGTAGTTAAGGGCGTGTTCTAAATGATACGAGATTCTTGGATCAATGGGATGAGAATGTAATTTTGTGTATTGGGAATTATATTTTTGAATTATCATTTACTGCAGAGAATCATTGAAGTTCTAAATTAACTTGGGGGAGTACTTCAAACTTTATCGTTCCATTATAAAATATTAATTTCTATAGTCATTGGAAGTATCATATATTAATTAGGAGCAATCTTCTGTGACATTTAAGCCAATACGCTTCATATGGTTCGTGGGAAAAGTAGTTAAGGGCGTGTTCTAAATGATACGATATTCTTGGATCGATGGGATGAGAATGTAATTATGTGTATTGGGAATTATTCTTATTTTTGAATTATCATTTACTGCAAAGAATCATTGAAGTTCTAATTCAACTTGGGGGAGTACTTCAAACTTTATCTTTCCATTGTAAAATATTAATTTTTATAGTCATTGGAAGTATCATACATTAATTAGGAGCAATCTTCTGTGACATTTAAGCCAATACGCTTCATATGGTTCGTGGGAAAGGTAGTTAAGGGCGTGTTCTAAATGATACGAGATTCTTGGATCGATGGGATGAGAATGTAATTATGT
Organism: Annona cherimola; assembly: GCA_030490835.1. Taxonomy (NCBI): domain Eukaryota; kingdom Viridiplantae; phylum Streptophyta; class Magnoliopsida; order Magnoliales; family Annonaceae; genus Annona; species Annona cherimola. The sequence goes on from CM059971.1 coordinate 72,755,314, forward strand.
GTATTGGGAATTATTCTTATTTTTGAATTATCATTTACTGCAAAGAATCATTGAAGTTCTAATTCAACTTGGGGGAGTACTTCAAACTTTATCGTTCCATTGTAAAATATTAATTTCTATAATCATTGGAAGTATCATATATTAATTAAGGTAGTTAAGGGCGTGTTCTAAATGATACGAGATTCTTAGATCGATGGGATGAGAATGTAATTATGTGTATTGGGAAGTATTCTTATTTTTGAATTATCATTTACTGCAAAGAATCATTGAAGTTCTAATTTAACTTGGGGGAGTACTTCAAACTTTATCGTTCCATTGTAAAATATTAATTTCTATAGTCATTGGAAGTATCATATATCAGTTAAGGTAGTTAAGGGCGTGTTCTAAATGATACGAGATTCTTGGATCAATGGGATGAGAATGTAATTTTGTGTATTGGGAATTATATTTTTGAATTATCATTTACTGCAGAGAATCATTGAAGTTCTAAATTAACTTGGGGGAGTACTTCAAACTTTATCGTTCCATTATAAAATATTAATTTCTATAGTCATTGGAAGTATCATATATTAATTAGGAGCAATCTTCTGTGACATTTAAGCCAATACGCTTCATATGGTTCGTGGGAAAAGTAGTTAAGGGCGTGTTCTAAATGATACGATATTCTTGGATCGATGGGATGAGAATGTAATTATGTGTATTGGGAATTATTCTTATTTTTGAATTATCATTTACTGCAAAGAATCATTGAAGTTCTAATTCAACTTGGGGGAGTACTTCAAACTTTATCTTTCCATTGTAAAATATTAATTTTTATAGTCATTGGAAGTATCATACATTAATTAGGAGCAATCTTCTGTGACATTTAAGCCAATACGCTTCATATGGTTCGTGGGAAAGGTAGTTAAGGGCGTGTTCTAAATGATACGAGATTCTTGGATCGATGGGATGAGAATGTAATTATGTGTATTGGGAATTATTCTTATTTTTGAATTATCATTTACTGCAAAGAATCATTGAAGTTCTAATTCAACTTGGGGGAGTACTTCAAACTTTATCGTTCCATTGTAAAATATTAATTTCTATAGTCATTGGAAGTATCATATATTAATTAAGGTAGTTAAGGGCGTGTTCTAAATGATACGAGATTCTTAGATCGATGGGATGAGAATGTAATTATGTGTATTGGGAAGTATTCTTATTTTTGAATTATCATTTACTGCAAAGAATCATTGAAGTTCTAATTTAACTTGGGGGAGTACTTCAAACTTTATCGTTCCATTGTAAAATATTAATTTCTATAGTCATTGGAAGTATCATATATCAGTTAAGGTAGTTAAGGGCGTGTTCTAAATGATACGAGATTCTTGGATCAATGGGATGAGAATGTAATTTTGTGTATTGGGAATTATATTTTTGAATTATCATTTACTGCAGAGAATCATTGAAGTTCTAAATTAACTTGGGGGAGTACTTCAAACTTTATCGTTCCATTATAAAATATTAATTTCTATAGTCATTGGAAGTATCATATATTAATTAGGAGCAATCTTCTGTGACATTTAAGCCAATACGCTTCATATGGTTCGTGGGAAAAGTAGTTAAGGGCGTGTTCTAAATGATACGATATTCTTGGATCGATGGGATGAGAATGTAATTATGTGTATTGGGAATTATTCTTATTTTTGAATTATCATTTACTGCAAAGAATCATTGAAGTTCTAATTCAACTTGGGGGAGTACTTCAAACTTTATCTTTCCATTGTAAAATATTAATTTTTATAGTCATTGGAAGTATCATACATTAATTAGGAGCAATCTTCTGTGACATTTAAGCCAATACGCTTCATATGGTTCGTGGGAAAGGTAGTTAAGGGCGTGTTCTAAATGATACGAGATTCTTGGATCGATGGGATGAGAATGTAATTATGTGTATTGGGAATTATTCTTATTTTTGAAATATCATTTACTGCAAAGAATCATTGAAGTTCTAATTCAACTTGGGGGAGTACTTCAAACTTTATCGTTCCATTGTAAAATATTAATTTCTATAGTCATTGGAAGTATCATATATTAATTAAGGTAGTTAAGGGTGTGTTCTAAATTATACGAGATTCTTGGATCGATGGGATGAGAATGTAATTATGTGTATTGGGAATTATTCTTATTTTTTAATTATCATTTACTGCAAAGAATCATTGAAGTTCTAATTTAACTTGGGAGAGTACTTCAAACTTTATCATTCCATTGTAAAATATTAATTTATATAGTCATTGGAAGTATCATCTATTAATTAGGAGTAAACTTCTGTGACATTTCAGCAAATACGCTTCATATGGTTCATGGGAAAGGTAGTTAAGGGCGTGTTCCAAATGATATGGGATTCTTAAATTGATGAGATCATAATGTAATTATATGTATTGAGAATGAGTAAAGTTCTATTGGTAATGGGTAAAGTTGGATTGTAAATGGGTGAATTTGTATTGGAAATTAAAAACATTATATTGGGAATGTAAAGAATAAAAAATAAAAAACTAATGAAGAGAAAAAGAAAAGGGCCCGATTACATGCGTTATATCGCACCTCACGCAAATACACGGTATTTGGATCCTGGCCACCCATTTACGCGAGCTTGTGCGAACCGTTGGACGGCATTTAAAGCCGCCGTCGCGCATCTGCTGAAATTTTCAGCCATCTATTGACGTGCTTTTAATGCATGCACGAAAAAAAGGAGAGGGAAGCGAGCCAGCAAGGTTGCCGGGCTCGAAGGAGAGAGAAGATTGCGACCCAGCACGGTGGCCATCACCTGAAGGACGGAAAAGTGCATGCTTGTTGGCCGAAGAAAAAGCACCAATCTGAAAATCAGGTGCGCAGAAACCATTTGGAAAATACAAGCCGTCGGAAGATTCAGGACCTGTTGCCCACCGCATTCTGGTTTGGGACAAATCGTAACGGGTATGTGGTTTCTTCGCGGTGGTTTTTTTTAAAAAAGGAGGTTTTGTCGAATTTTTGTCCAGTTGGTTTGGGTTTGGTATGATTGCTAAAATAGCAAATATGTGGTTACAGTTTGGTGGAAATGCTACCTGTCGAAATGCAGTAGAGAAACCCACATTGCCGGAAAATCAAAGCTGCCGAAAAAAATATTTATACAAAATGCAGGCTTAACTTAATTAACGTGCACTCTTGTAATGCACGGGCTAAGAAAAGAAAGAACTATGAAATTTTTAAAGAAATGTTAAAAAAAATAGCTTCAGTTCCATTATACTATCATTGTTTAGAGAAACTGGTTAGATTTACAAGCGTATTCCAAATGATACGAGATTCTTGGATCGATTCAGCATCTTGGATAAGAAGGTAATGATGTGTATTGAAAATAAGTAAAGTTATAATGGAAATGGGTAAAATTGTATTGGAAATTGAAAAAACTACATTGGAATAGTGATACAGATTCAATCTAAAAATCTCATATCATTTGGAACATGCCCTTAATCATCTGTAATTTAATTTGTTCAGTGGATCGTAGTTTCTTTTTTTATTAAATTATGATCATACAAGAAAAATGTTGTATTGAAATACAACATGCAAGAAAGTTACATGCAGCATGACTTGTTAAATACACAACATTTCACGGCTTTCTGAATGAATAATTCGATATTGCAATGTTAATTTTCTTACCATATTTTTGCTAGTTGCACATCAACAGTATAATTGGCAGTATGGATGTTCCCGTGAAAGAGATGATATGGAGAATATTGATGACCAATATTATGTAGGTTTAGAGGCTTAACTTAATGGAGGTGGTGGCATCAATGATGCAAGGTTAACATGGGAACAATATTCATTCATGCATGTGGGCAAGTTGGATGCAATCATTTCATTGGAAAATTAAGGCGCATCTGTGTTCGTTGGGAAGAGAGACGGCCTTTATGGGTGTGTTTGGGAATGAGTAAAACTTTTGATGAAAAGTTGTAGAGAGTAGAAGTTGTCAAATAATGTGATATGATAGGAGTAATGATGAGGAATAAATAGGATAAAGTTAAAATAGATAGGTTAGTTGTGTTTGTAGTTGTGTAGAAATGATTGAATAATATGGTAATTGTATAGAAAAATATGAAAAAATAATTAAAAAATAAGATAATTGTGGAGAGTAAAAAGTTTTAAATTGAAAAATTTTAACTGGACAACTTTTCCTTAATAACAAATACACCCTATGTGGCTTAAAATGAGGGATGCACACCTTGATTGTCCCAAACCAGAATGTCGTCGGCAACAGCTCCTGATCTTCGACGGCTTCTATTTTCCGGATAGCTGCTGATTATTGGGGAGCTTTGATTTTTCCTTATCTGTGTTTTGCTGGATTTTTGGGATGGGAAGGAAGACGCGATTTTCAGATTGGTGCTTTTTTCTTCGGCCAGCAACCATGCACTTTTCCCTCAAATCTCCTTCGGCTCGGCAACCTTGCTGGCTCGCTTCTCTCTCCTTCGGCTCGTGCATACAGTAAATGCACGTCAACAGAAACGCTGAAAATTTCAGCGGATGCGGCGGCGGCGGCTTTAAATGTCATCCAACGGTTCACACAAGCTCGCGTAAATGGGTGGCCAGGATCCGAATATCGTATATCGGCTTGAGGTGCGATATATCACATGTAATGAATTTATATTTTATTTAAGAGTAATAAGCTTAGAATTTCATATAAATATATAACAATAATATATCAGGTAAGTAAACATAATAATATACAGTGAAATTACAAATTTTTTTAGAAAATAGTAATATAAAGAATATTTCTATAAAATTTAATATTAAAAATAAAATAAAGGAATAAAATTAATGGACGTAAAAGTAAATGATAGAAATAAAAGACAAATAAAAATAAAAATAATATATTTTATTCATAATATAATTACAATATGTCAAAATATAAATATAAAAATCATAAATATGCAAAATATAAAAAAATATTATTTAAATATTATTTAAATATTATGTATATAATACATTTTATAATAAACACGAAATGTGCAATCAAGCTCGAGTTATTCAGATTCGGGTTCTTTGGGCTTGGGTTGGGAAAAAATAAATTCAAACACGATTGAAAATTGGGTCCGATGAGCTGGGTTCGAGCTCATTCCGGCCCAAGTTTCACCCTTAAATCGAGTCTCAAAGAGAATAAGCAATGAGACTTCCATAACAGACCTTTTTTTTACATATTACTATATCTTAGCTTATCATATAATATTCGATTTTTGAATTTGAATTTATTTTATTTTATTTTTTTCTTTATAAACATATTTTCTTAAGTGTATTTAATTCATATATAACGTTTTGCTATTTTATAATACTTTTACTTTTATAAAATAACAAAACTTTGTATATGAATTAAAACACTTAAGAAAACATAGTTATGAAGAAAAAATTAAATTAAAATTAAAATTAAAAAATTAAATATTGTTAAGTAAGCTAATATACAATATTATATAGCATCACGACTCTTTTTTAATCGGTATTGACATATGAGGTGTGATTATACGCGAGTAATCGTATATATCATGACTTACGACTTACCAACCTGGTGCGTGGGATTCTGAAGAGGATTTATAGCCGTTAATGGATCATTCAAACTGCTGCGAAAGTCAAGATGTAAAGCAGTGTCTGTTGACACTGCATTAAATGTTTGCTCTGGAGAGAGAAAACCCACGTAGCCATCCCCCGCATCCGAGCCAGAAGATGACACTGCGCGAGTTGCCAAAAAAAACGCCGAAAGAATAAGACAGCTGCCGGAGAAGATGACACAGCTCCAGCGGGTTGATAGGAATTTATTTCTTCTCTTGGCCAAAAAGTGTAGTATTTGTGTTCAAATTAATTTTCCAACATGAGAAGGGACGCGATTTCATTTCTTTCCACCAACTTTTTTTTTTTTTTAATGAAAGGAACAACTTTATCCGAACCCCCTCCCTGTTTGGAAAGGGTTCGGTATAAAGTACTCCGTGGAATTCATTACCAGAAAATTGTCTATACAAATTTTCCCAACAATATATGGGGGAGGATTTCCCCACCAGTACATGTGATCCAAATTAGATACAGCAGCCAGATCAGCAAAAGCATGGGCAACCTTATTCCCTTGTCTTAGAACATGGTGGAACGAGATATGAGTATTTTCTGCAAGAATTGTTCTAATATCAGAAATAATGTGACCCACCGGTGAGAGAACCTGATTTTCATTGGTCAGATATGTGCATAAAATAAGCGAGTCGAACTCAATCCGGACAATACGGAGCTTGAGCTGGAGAGCCCAAAGGATGCCCATCCGAAAAGCATCTGCTTTCCACCAAAACTTGTATCTATTATTAAAAAAAAAACGTGAATTTTTCGTGCAAGATCTAAAATTCTTTTCTTAGCTAGCATAGTTTGTAGCAACTAACAAAAATGTGAAATGAAAATGCGGCCATAAAAATGTGAATTATTGTTTGAACTAGCATAGTGTGTGGCCATGTATATCTTTTTAGAAATAAAAAAAGCATCCCAATAAAAATTTTGTATAAGTTAAAAATGTTAAAATTTATATATTTAAACACTGAGGTTTTTTTTTTTGATAAAAGGAATTACTCTATCCCGAACCCCTCACAATTTGAAAAGGGTTCGGGGTAGAGTAAACCAAACTATTCATTGCCAAAAAATTGTCTTTACAGATTTTCTCAAGAATATCTTGGGGGAGGTTTCCCCACCAAGTCACATGATCTGAAACAGAGGTACAAATCAAATTTTGCTACAAAATGGGCAACCATATTTCCTTGTCTGAGAACGTGATGGACGGAGAGATGAGGATTTTCGTGAAGAATATTTCTAATGTCTGAGATAATGTAGCCCACCGGAGAGGAAATCATATCATTGTTGGACAAATAAGTGCACAACAAAAGAGAATCAGATTCAATCTGAACTTGTCTTAACCTAAGGTGGAGAGCCCACTTAGCTCCTAACAGAAAGGCGTTTGCTTCCATAAAGAGTGGTTCCCCCACGCCCGCCCGTCTCCACCGCTTAGCTGTTATAAAATACCCACGGGAGTCCCTAATGACGGCTGCACACCCCGTGACATCCGAATCCTGCAAGCAGCGAGCATCCACATTCATCTTGAAAACTCCATCCGGTGGTTTGGTCCATCTAGGTACAAGGGGAATGTCCAACACGTTCGCGTGGTCCAGGATTTTGACCTTTTGCAGTTGCTGAATGTAATCCCGACACCACGACAGTGTATCATAGAACACAGGTTGAACACCCTCTATCTTAAGTTTATTCCGTAAAAACCAAATATGCCAGCAAAAAACTATGAAGAAAGTCAAATCATCCGCCCTGTTTCTGGAAGCAAGATTAGTAAGAATACCCTGTACCAACGCCGATGGAGTCCACGCAGTAACAGCTTGCCGAGCAATGCTTGCAGTGCGAGCACATCCTAGAAACAAGTGATTTGCATCCTTGACCTCCCTCCTGCAAAAGACACATAAAGGATCCACCACAATACCCTTGCAAGAGAGGTTGAGGAAAGTTGGAAGAACATCCTTTAGGAGCTGCCACCCGAAAATTTGCACCTTACTTGGAAGATCAGTCCGCCAGATGGCCTTGAAACAGCTCGAAAGATGAGAGTTTTCAATAGTCCCTTTGAGCATCCTATGTGCCGACTTAACAGAGAAGAGACCATTCGGTTCATGCTTCAAGAAGATACCGTCCTTTTCTGAGCGACTAGGAAGTGGAACCCGGCTTATAACCTGCCAACCCGTCTCCCCCACAGCAGCCACAACTCGGTTTTTATTCCACCCGTTTGTCTCTTGGTCAATGAAGTGGCAAACCATAACGTCCTCCGGGATGGAAAGCGGGAGGGGTCCCGCCTTACCTACCTCTGAATCAAGCCAAGCATCCTTGAAAAATCGGACCCTTTTTCCATCTCCAATCCTCCATCTACAACCTGAATGAATGACATCACGCACCTTGAGAATACTCTTCCAGGTGTAAGAGTCTGACGGCTTCGACGTACAACTCCAAACATCAGAATTGGGAAAGTATTTAGCTTTTAAAACCTTGTAGCAGAAGGATGCGGAACCCGATGACAACCTTCATACTTGTTTTGCAAGAAGGGCATAGTTGAACGCGTGCAGGTCTCTGAAGCCCAATCCTCCCGCCCGTTTGGTTTGCATATCTCCTTCCAAGCCACCCAGCTCATCTTGCGTTTCTCCTCCTGTTCACCCCACCAAAATTTACTTAACATTCCATTGATATCCTAACAAAACGATCGGGGTAGCAAAAAAGTGCTCATGGTGTAAGATGGGATTGCTTGTGCAACCGCTTTGATTAATACCTCTTTCCATCCCCATGACAGAAGACGACCCTTCCACCCTTGGATTTTGTGCCATATGCGCTCCTTGATGTTCTTAAACATCCCCCGCTTAGATCTCCCAATCCACGCTGGAAGGCCAAGGTAACGATGGATCTCCTGTCCCGCAGACCTCAGCAGATTAGACATCGCCACCCTATCACAGTCATTCATATTTGAGCTGAAGAAAATTGAGGTTTTATCCACATTAACCATTTACCCAGAGGAAGATGAGTATATTCTTAGGATATCCAAAAACTGCCGTATATCATTTTCATCAACCTGAAGAAAAATAAGAGCGTCATCAGCAAAGAAGAGATGAGTAATTTGAGGCCCTTGCAGGTTGAGTCTGATTCCATGAAGTAATCCCTGGGCCGCGCGCTCTAGAAATGAGCGCAGAGATGCCCTCCGCACAAAGGAGGAACAGATAGGGAGATAGCAAACACTGAGGTATTTAGTTGTTTTTATACGCTAAAAAAATTTGAAGCACTTGTATGTTTAGAAATAAAAAATTTATACGCATCTCCATAAATTAATTTATGTATATTAAAATTGTTTAAATTTTATATATTTAAACATTGAGGTAGTTTAGTCATTTTTATGTGTTACAAATGTTTGAAGTACCCATATGTTCAAAAATAAAAAAAAACATGTACGTATTTCAATAAAAAAAATTATATATTTAAACATTAGGTATTTTAGCCATTTTTATATGTTAAAAATGTTTGGCGTGCATGTTTAGAAATAATATATATATATACACATCTCAATAAAAAAAATTCGTTAAAATTTTAACATTTTTAACATCTATAAATTTTTATTGAGATGTGTGTATATTATTTCTAAACACACGGGTATTTCAAATATTTTTAACGTATAAAAATGACTAAATTACCTTACTGTTTAAATATATAAACTTTAAATATTTTTAACATAAATAAATTTTTTTTGAGATGTATATATATTTTTATTTTTAAAATATATACACATACAAGTGGCCAAGCACTATACTAGCTCCAATAATAATTTTTTTTAGTAGCTACAAACTATGCTAGCTCCGTAGATCTCTGAAAGTCCGCCCCTTGGTCTCTTCCATATGCGGCTTCGCGCTCAAAGAGAGGTGGAGGTCCATTTGCTGTTTTCCCCATCCCTTTTCAGACCTCCCGTCTTACCGGCTTAACTGGATCCTCATCCAAGCAATCGCGGCAGTCCCCGAGATGCAAGAAGGCACGTCTTCATGTTGACCCCATTTCATCCTCCCAACTTCGCTCTACGGCGGCTGCGACACTAGTTAACAATCTTCAGATGCTGCAATTCTCAGAAAGCATGACTCGAAACTACACCTAGGCAAAAAACCCACAGTTATCTCCACCATGCGGTCGTCTAAGCCCTATAACAAGGAAGTCTTCAAAGCCACTATGCTTAGGCTATGGAAGGTGCGCGGCAAATGTTTGATAAAAGAACTAAAAGAGAATTTATACACTTTCACATTCAAACAGCTATCAGATCTACACCTAGTATTGAATGGACGACCCTGGCTCTACGACAGGTATCTAGTTCTTATTGAACACCCATCACGCCTATCTGCCCAACTGAGGTAGCTCTTTACAAAACACCAATGTGGATTCAAATCAATGATATCCCATCCCTCTACGATAAATAAGCCATAGGAGATATGATTGGGAAGTCCCTTGCCGAATCATGGAGAACCAGAATCATCAAAGACTAAGTGCAAGTCCAAATCAAGCTCGATGTGAGACAGCCTCTACGCAGAGGTATTTCTGCTCTAAACCCACAAAACAGACGATTTTCGTTTGGATTCCAATATGATCGGCTCCTAGCATTTTGCTTTACCCGTGGACGAATGTAGAGAAGAATGGAAGTAGAAGCAATAGGGTGTTCCCGTACACCTATTTGGCCAGTCTTGATCAGGACTCCCCTCAAGAAGGTACCTCCCATGAGTCCCTCCCTGACAAGGCCAGACGAGACAACACCTTCAATGATGCTGTCTACAGTGAGACAAGGATGGTTCTGGAGCATACACTTACCTCATCTATTGCCGCTTTACGGGAAACGCTGCCTCCCGAAATAGGTGCTGCCCAACACAAGCTATCGGGAGTAAACAAATGCGATGCGCAGGCCCAGGTCAGTTTAAAGGCAACTCTAAAAACCGCCACTCCCCCAAGGCGAACTGTCCAGCTAGAAGCGCACCACACCATGGCAGCGTCAGACCCCTTGGACGCTTTCTACGGCCTCTCATCACCTCTGTCTCAAACGACAAAATTCATTGATGTAGCCGAACAAGTAACTCCGAGAGGGCATATCACGAGCACGAGCGGACGTTTGAAGTGGAAAAGGAAAGCCCAGGAGAGGGAGTCCCATGGTAGCCTGGAAGATACTTGGGGCAATAATGAAGTAAGTGGCCAGAAGCGTCAAGCCAATCTTAGTCGGACAAATACTGACAACATCAACCACCAATTAAAGAGGCCAAAACTTCAACGGGACTTGGAACCCAAGGAAGCCGGTTTGTGTGTTGCGGGAGCTGAGTCGGGGACTCAGACCCGCATAATATAAATGATCATTTTGTCTTAGAATTGTCAGGGGCTTGGAACCCACGGACATTTCAAAATATCTCTTGTTTGGTTAGGAAACAAGTTCCTTGATCTTTTTATCGGAAACAAAAAGAATGTCACAAGAAATGGAACGGATTAAAAGAAAGTTGATGTTCCCCTTTTGTTTTGCGGTCGATTGTCAAGGTCGTAGAGAAGGCCTTGCTCTTTTGTGGTCAAGTGAATGGAAAGTAAATATATCTTTCTTCTCCAACAATCATATTGATGTGGAAATCATGGATACTGATCAAAGATCATGACGTTTCACGGGGGTGTATGGAAACCCTCAGCCTCAAAGAAGGAATCACACTTGGAACTTACTCCATCAAATGAAGTCCTCGAGCATGTCACCGTGGATTTTGATAGGCGACTTTAATAAAGTTGTGGGGCTTTTTGAATACTCCAATGCCAATCCTTGGGATGACTATCAAATGTATCAATTTAGGGAGATGGTGAACGACTGTGACACTTGTGACTTGGGGTTTGTTGGCTACCCTTCACATGGACCAACAATAGAAGGGGTCGAAAGAAAGTACAAGCTCACCTGGACAGAGCCTTGGCCTCGATGGACTGGTTAGACCTATTCCCTCTCGCCAAGATTCACCACTTGACAACCACAGTCTCCAATAATCGTCCTTTACTCCTCCAGCTAAATGGCTCAGCATCCAAATTAAAACCTCCAAGATACTTCCACTATGAGCTATTTTCGAGCAAAGATACAAGAGCACAAAATGTCATCAAAGATTTATGGGCCCATCTACATCCTCATTTATCTCTTCGTCTTTTGAAATAGAATCTCTCCAGATGTTCTGCTAACCTCTCAAAATGGAATATGATCACTGAACGCAACTTGTAGAGAGCAATCCACAAGCAATATGACCTTCTAAACAGATCAAGAATCTTCCTCTATCAGACTCCAAGGATGTCCAGATCAAAGAGAATGAGGACAAACTTAATAGCCTCCTTGAGGATGAGGAAATTCTTTGGCTACGACATTCTAGACTCAATTGGTTAAAGCATGGGGATCAAAACACCAAGTTTTTTCACAAAGTTGCTTCGGAGCGAAGAAGGAAAAATTTTATCCAAACTTTAAGAGATGAAGGGGGGCAAAGTTGTTTCAAATCAGAGGGACAAATTATCATTGGCAGCAAATTGCTTCTCTCCCTGTTCAGATCGAAAGGCACTAATCATATAGATAGGATAATCAACAAAGTTTATAGGAGGATCTCGCTAGCGCATAATAGGTTTCTTCTTGCTCCACTATCAAAAAAGGAAGTTGAGAAGGCATTGAGACAAATAGATCCGGGAAACGCCCTTAGACCATATGGCTTTCCAGCAAGCTTCTTCCAGCACCATTGGTCTATTGTGGGTGACGATGTGTTCAAGGCCTGTAAAGACTTCCTTGACTCAACCTTTGTGTCCTATCAACAATGAATGGTCAAAAGTATCAATTCCACCAACATTATCTTCATCCCTAAGCTGAAAGGTGCAATAAATCTGGCGAACTTTAGACCTATCAGCTTATGTAATGTGATATGTAAAATTATGGCGAAAGTGCTGGCTAACAGATTGAAAACTTATTTGGCAGAAGTCATCTTAGACAGTTGGAGTGCTTTTATCCTAGGACAACTAATCTTTGATAACATGATCATTGCATATGAACTCTTGCACTCATTGTGAAATCGTAGAAGAGGAAAAAAGGAAGAAGTGGTGATCAAGCTCGACATGTAAAAAGATTATGATATGGTGGAACGAGATTTCATATGTCAGATGATGGGAAGATGGGATTTGAGGACAAATGGATTGGGTGGATATACCACTACATTTCCACAGTTACCTATAGGGCTATTATAAATGATGTTAAATTCGACCCTTTTACTCCTTCCCGCACGTTGAGGCAAGGCAACTCACTCTCACCCTATCTCTTCCTAATCTGCGCTGAAGTTTTATCTATCCTCTTATCCAATGCCCAACTTAGTCAGCAAATTATGGATATTCGAATCAAAGTTGGTTGTCCTCCCCTCACTCATTTGCTATTTGCTGATGATGCACTTCTCTTTCTTAAGGCCAACGGGGACCAAATGGCTCAACTGCTCTCAATCCTTCGCATCTACGGGGACGTTTGGTAATCACTGTTGGAAACATGGTATTCCATGGGATCCAGTGTTGTTAGAACCGGACCGGTCCGACCGGGAACCGGTCCAATGTCCAGTTTGTTTACCTGCGATTCGGTTTAATTGTATTAAACTGTTCGAACCTTAGAACCGGCGATCGAACCGGATGTTGCGGTTCGACCGTATGCGACCGATTCGTCGGTTCTACGGATATTAAAAAAAATTGTGGCTATCATTAGTTCGTCCAACAGTCATCGTCGTCGACCATGAGAAGCCCCAAATCGACAGAGAAGCCCCAACGACAACTTCCTGCTGCGGTGCTGCCCCAAGTGTCTTCATCTCGTTCGATCGGCATTCGGTGATAGCAAAGCAGCGACCTCTCCATTTTCGGCAATGAGCAGAGACCTCTTTTCCATTTTCGGCAACCAACAAAGCAGCGACGTTCGATCGGTGTTCGGCGACTAATAGAGCCGCGATCTCTCCATTTTCGACGACAAGCAGCGACCTCCTTTCCATTTTCGGCGACCAGCAGAGCAGGGATGACCGATCGACCACGAGAAGCCCCAAATCGACAAGAGAAGCCCCAATCGACGACCTCCTACTGCGGTGCTGCCCTAGCTCACGACGTCTAGGCATCTTCATCTCGTCCGATCGGCATTCGACGACAGCAAAGCAGCGACCTCTCCATTTTCGGCGACGAGTAGCGACCTCCTTTCCATTTCCGGCAATCAGCAGAGCAGCGGCGTCTGATCGACATTCGGCGACCAGCAGAGCCGCGATCTCTCCATTTCCAGCGACGAGCAGCGACCTCCTTTCCATTTCCGGAGACAAGCAAAGATGCAACCTCTCCATTTCCGGCGACTGCATTCTGGTCCAGGGGAATATGAAGGGGGATATTTAGCCGAATAATCATTACCGACCGGTCTGAAATCACCGGTGGATTTCAGACCGGTCAAAAAGGATCAATGCTTGGATATCTATTATCTACATTAACTAAGGCCTACTACATGCCAAATACAGAATACTAGCTAATAGGTTAGATATATTAGGAAATGCATGTTTAGAGATTTTTTAAATCTTGCTATTAATTTTTTCTGCATATTTTGTACTTATATTGTGATTTTTAAAATCTAACATATATATTTAGAATTTATGAAAATATAATTTTATCGATATATTTATTTAAAATTTATAATTAATTCAATATTTATAACATCATAAATATGTCATGCTGACGTCACCGGTTGAACTGGTTCGAACCAGACCAGTTCCTTTTCTAGTTCAATCACCGGTTCAGTTCTGACAACAGTAATGGGAACGGCGCAGTGGTTTCAGCTGGGTATGGCCACATCATGCTGACAGTGTTTAATGATGTGTAATGTCAGTTGTTACTCGACTGCATTTATTATACACTATGGGCACGGCGGGACACCCGAAAGAGCAACGGCTAGAGAGAATCATGACGAAGAAAATAGAGAGAAGAACCATCGATTCACAGCTGTCGGTCCAAAAATCACATTCGGTTGCTATAGATTTTTAAAATATTAAATATTTAATTTACATATATTATATTATCAAAAAAAATTTCATATATTAAAGAACCGTAGGTGCCGGTGATTTTGGATGGATGCAGTTTCGCTATGTTAGATCAAGTGCTGGAAGCTGAAGGGTTGCTGCTACTGAATGGATTTTCACCGGGATGAATCACGGGTTTTAATGGAGACGAAGGAGATGACTAAATAGGGTAGCAGTCATGGCCGAAGATGACAAAGATCGGACATGTAGAGATGCATTTGGTGCTCTTTTCCCATTGCAAATTTATTAGCTGGCTTGGATTGAGGTTTCAATGGCTATAGGTGGTGGATCTGAAAAGGTAGATGTGATGCCGTCGCCCATCTTTACGGAGAACATTTACCGTCGGCAAAGTGCAGATGAGATGCTGGAGAAGATAAATACGTCGCCGAATCGGATAAAAAAGGTAACCGACGATGGGTTGTCAAAATAGGCAGCAATAGTCGTTGGCCCCTTGAAGATGTTGGAGCACCAATAAATAGTTCCTTGGCGGTGCACCTTGCTGCCGTGTGCATGCATTTTGTAAATTTTGCAAAATGCAACAACTTGTGTTTTGTGAATGACTAGTTAATATATTCAAATAGCATGAAGCCTATGTCATTCCATTGTACAAAAATATATATTTAATTTCAAGTTTGAATAGAAATTTTATTTATTTCATTTACTTGAATTAAATAGATATTCAATGACATATATTAGGGATCAAAAAGTAATAAATACTAGTTTTATTAAAATAAAAATTTCACAAAATTGTAAATAAAAACCCCATTAAATAACACTTATTATTTTCAAAAGTATGATAATTCTTGTAATGTATAGATAATTGCAAATTATCAGTTTCGTTTCCTTCCACTAATGAATTGATTTCCACTTCGGGAACTTATTAATTTGGTGATGAATTCTGTAATAAATTGAAATAAAGTTATATTTGACTAGTCGAATGATGACGTAGGCGTGGTTATTGATCAGACAAAGATGATGTGGCCAATGATCATAAATAAATCTAAATTTTGAATTAAATGCAAAATACCTTGCATCTAACTCCCTATGATACGTTGATAATACATATCTCTTCCTACCATAAATTCTTCTTTTTTACATAACTATCCCAGATTAGACATCCCTATTCATGCAAGTTTCTAAGGTCAATCAAGCCTCTCCATTTATAACGTCAAATTTAGGGTGTGTTTGTTTAGGGAAAAAATGTCAATCAAAACTTTTCAATCCTAAACTTTTCACTCTCCATAATTAATTTATTTTTTAATTATTTTTTCATATTTTCTTATACAAACTATCTTACTTTTCAATCATTTCTACACAACTACCCATAAAATTAACATATCTATTTTAACTTTATTCTCTTTACTTCTCATCATTATCACTCTTATATCACATCATTTTCTGTCAATTTGATAACTTCTACTCTAAAAATTTTTTATCAAAAATTTTATCCCCAACCAAACACACCCTTAGTAGGTATAAGTTGTGGTTCATTTCCATCGAACATCGAGAGTTCAAAATATATCAACTCAAAATGGGATGGACGGCTGAGTGATGTCATGTATTCGCCATATTTCCTAATAAGTGGCGATAACTGGGACTCCACGAGTCCTCACCTCGGCCTATTGGCCTGGGACTTTGATGTCTGGGCTAGCTGATCTACTGTTAGACTGATAGGGTTTGAGTTCAACCAAAATTGTAACCCAAAATTTCAATTCTTCAATTTTCATTTTTCAAAAGTCTTTTTCGTTTCAAATTAAAATAACAACCCTCTGCATCCAGCTAGCATCTCACAATATTATCATTGATAGATGCATATGCGGGGAAGAGTAGAAGAAATATGACTAGAAGATTCGAAAAGAAAAAAGCAAACGCAAGGTGCCCGTAAGTTTAATTGACTTTTTTGTCAAAGAAAAAGTTTAATTGACTTGACAGGGCTAGCTAGTTGTTGTTTGGAAATCTTTATGAATGCAAAATCATGGTGACTGATATCTTCACACGCTACTGTCTTGAGAGATGACCGAAACAGCAGAAATGGATTCGTAGCCACATTACCAAAAAATTCAATGTTGTGGTTAAGTTTTTAGAACTCAGACCCAGATTACCTGGAGGAATTTAATTTCTTAATCTAGTTAGGGTTTAATTCAATTGAATGTTGAATGTTGTGGTTAACTTAAGGACTTCAGTTGAATATTGTAATTTGGTTATTTAAACATGAGACTTGTGTTGTAAACTTATATCTAAGTTGGATTGGTTAAACTTGAAACTTGTGTTGTAGATTTAGAGCTAATTTTGATGTTGTAATTTGGAGTTGGATGCTTGAACTTGTCGGAATCTTATTTGCCTTTATATTACTGTGCAACTTGGATGATTTTCTTTTATTGTAATTAACATAATAAGATTGTTGTTATAGTTGGATGTTAATGTTTATGTATGTGGTTGTAATATTGATATTAAATTGCAAAACGAAAAGGTTGTACATCTTCATCCTCCAAAATAGGGCTACTATTCTACTTGATGCCAAGAGAAGTCCTAAATCAACTCACTTTCTTTATCCTACAAAATCATTAAAAATTTGCAAAAAGTTAAATATCAATCAATTAAAATAAGCCGAATGTAAAAAAGAGTCACACCATTTTATAAGTCCTTCATACATGGCATATACTATCATTACATTGCACTTTTACCACATGATTTATAGTCACACAAATTAATAATATTAAAGTCATTTCCACCATTACAACTCGCATAATCACAAATGTTTATGACAACACAAGTTTGCTCTTTTTTATCTGACGGATCAAAATAATTCTTGTACGCATCTACGGCAGACTCTCGATCAAAAAATGATTTGAAACATGCTCCTGAATATCAATTTACTTGTGCATGGGCCGCTGGCCATGATTGATTATACCAGGTGCACGTCCAACGAAGATAACATAGAAATGTGGCATAATGTTGTGAACTATGAAAAAAATAGTATCAAAAGTAGCAAAATAAATGAAGGAAACATCCTAATGGCATACCATGAAGCAATGTCATACATAAACTTAAGGTGTGATTGGCAATTGACAGAAAATGTCAAGTTAAAACTTTTTAATCTAAAACTTTTCACTCTCCACAAATATCATATTTTTAATCATTTTTTCACATTTTCTTATACAACTACCCTACTTTTCAATCATTTCTACACAACTATCAACATAACTAATCTATCTATTTTAACTTTATCTTCTTTATTACTCATCATTATCCCTATCATATCACATCATTTGACAACTTTTACTCTCTAAAACTTTTCATCAAAATTTTTATTCATTATCAAACACACCCTTAATCAATAAAACAAGTAAGCTGATAAGTTAGAACAGAAAGACAAATTGCTTAACTAGTCCACACAACATGACATAAATGATCAATAATTTCGATAATCAAATAGGTTTAAAAATTTGCTAAAATATGTTACATAAACTGCTTTCGCATCTCTAAAGTGAGCGTACTTAGAAAACCTAATGCATTATCTGGATGCTGACCAAAATAAAGGACCATTTTGGTGCCCTCTTGGGGAGAGAGAGAAAGCTCCCACAGTCGTGTCATAGCATCTGTGTATCGTTGGGGTCAATGCTGAGCTTCCCGGTTGGTGGTGGTGGCGGAGGCGACGGCGGCGCCGGCAGCTGTCGATTCACTAAACTCTTAAATGCACCGGCCACCTCCTTAATGAACCTGGCGGCCTCCTACGTAGATTCTGACGCTGTGGTGAGTGTGCAGATGTCCTCATCGAAGATGTCAGGGCATCATCTTCGGTGAACAGAGGCTCGAAGTTAAGATCGATGCCTTCCTCAGTACTTAGATCCTCTTCGATGTGGGAGCATCTCCGACGTGTTAGCCTACTCAATCTTGTTGATCGGGTACCGGTTGGTGCATCTGACTTGTAGATCTCGTCCAAGTCCTCCCAACTGTGTAATTGACGCTTATCATGGAGCTCCGCTATCTTCGGATCAGACTGAACAAGTCAAATTTAATGAAAGACATTGGTAAGTACTTGGTAAACAAAATTCTCAAAAGCATATGAAACATTGCAAAACTCTAATTGGCTACCTCGATAAGATCTGTCCATTGTTCATTTGACCCATCAAACATCATGCGAGACTCACCCCATCCCATTCCAAATTTGTCTTGGACTCTTGTCATACGTCAGTGTAGCTCTTTGAAATGTCACCTATTTCGAACTTTCTTCCACTTAAGGGGAACTTCAATAATGTGTCTAAGTTCATTGCTTACCCTTGATGCAATTTGCATGGCTACAACCTCGGCTAAGTTGTCACCACATATGCGGCCAGACTGTCTATTCTCTACTAGAAGCCTAATGAGCCTTCTACCATGTTCTTCCACCCATCAGAAGTTTCCTTCATTAGACCATCTAAAATTTCTGTCAGTACTACGTCTAGAAGCCTGACGAGACCAGCTGCTCGTGGATCTGCTCAATGTTGGATCCATAGGTCCTATCTCTATACAGTACTACAAATATCAAGATGTAGCAAAATTATGTGATTGAGATATAATTGATAAGAGTAACCACATATCATGGAGTGTAAAAATAAGGATAGAAGGCATAAGACATGGGAAAAACAAACCAATTGACTCATTAAAACACCATTCTACTAAATCAACATTCGATTTATCAAATGACAAGTATTCAGTCAGCTAAATCATAAACTACAGGCATAATAAACATAAAAGTAAATGATGCTTAGGGTTGAGAGCTATGATTACGATGTTGGCTACACATCTCTATGATAATCAACACACATTCATTGGGCAATGTCGTCATGGAAGTCCTTCCAAGATTATAATGCTATATCTGAGAAATCCCTAATCATGGTTGGCTTTTCGACCTTCCCCTCTATGCCGACTGAATTTGTTGAAGCGTCCACCTATAATTATAGTTGATCTGGCAATTTTGATCCATCTACAATTGTCATGTAGTTGTGTAGGATGACACAAGTTGCTATAATCATTGTGTGGATGTTGTAAGAGTATTTTGTGGCACTTTTTAATATGAGAAAACGACCCTTCCATCTACCAAATAACCTCTCTACATGGGCTCTCTGCTTTGCATGATTGTAGTTAAATAATTCCTGATAATTTTCTGGTGTTCGGCCCCTTTGATACTCTTACAAATGGTAACGTACACCTTGTACTGTGTCATGAAGCCGGGACAATGTGGGTATCCCAAATCGACTAGATAGTAAGACCCTGTACGTCCACATGTTAAAATCCAGCACATATGATTACCAATATAGTCCTCTAATATGGACATTCTTTATTTTCAAAATACAGGGTTAAAGTGGCACCTGTTGGAACTTTAAATTGATCATCGGAGTCATCTATTTCAGCTTAGAGAACTTTACTATTTTGGGTTCGACCCTCCCAACCGGCATATATATATATATATTGAACCTCATGTTGAAATCGCATGTGGTTAGAACATTTTGGGTCAACCTCCTATATCTATTCCGCCAAGCTGAATTTGGTCCTAGTGGTGGTGTTGTAAGAATGTGAGTTCCATCAAGAGCTCCTATGCATAACGATGCTAGAAAAATGGAGAGGTTTTCAGGCTAATGAAAATGTTGCTAAATGTAATGAATGAGTGTATTTTTCATTAGTTATCAAAAGTGTAAAAAGTCAACAATTTTAATAGAAGGGGCCATCATCATTTTAGACTGATATAAAATGGTATATTAATTTAATTAGTCTAAAAGATTTTTATTTTTAATTTATTTATAAAACCATTAATTTAGGTGTATTTAATCAATAAATCAAAATTTTTCAATTTGATAGGCATATTTAATCTACAAATCAAAATTTTCCATTTTGAAAATATTGATATAATTTTTGAAATTTTAAACACAAGAGTATCGTCATTATTTTAATGATTAAAATCTCTATGTATTTAAAAATTAAAAATGAAGATACGTATCAAAAACAGTAAAACTTAATTAAAAATTAAAAATTCTTAGATTAAAATTTTATAAAAAACTAAAATTTTTAAAAATATATATTTGGCTCGATTGTAGGAGTACAACTTGGTTCAGGTATGTTTGATTTGAGGTAGAAGTTACATTTGTCTTATTTTTAAAAATACCTAACCTACGCTATTTTTAAGGTTACATGAGGTCAGTTCTTGTGTTACATTTATTTATTAGTTTTTGTATTTTATACTAAGTTAAAAATTATAATTTTATCATCAATCATACTTAAAAATATATAATCAATATGATACTAATGTAATTTAAAAATGTGTTGATTAAATGGACTAAATAATAGAAAAATTTATGTATTTTTAAAATATATTTTTTGCATCTTTAAATAGGTATATATTACACAAAAGATATATTGAATATATATTATTAATTTAGATTGGTTCTAGATACTTAAACCATAGAACCTACTCTACTCTAATTGATCCTGATATTTTTTATTTGGAACTTCTCTTATTCCACAATAAAGAAACAAGCACTTACGCCTAATTTAAGGTACTCGACTTGTAGATATGTTGCCTAAGTTAGATCCTTACTCGATCATAAATGAACTCATCTATAATCCAATGTAAGTGATAAAAGGATTTCATATAAGCAAAGCCTTATCTTAATAGTTTTATTTATAAAACTCAACATAGTCATTTTTAAAAAATTATTTATTTAGTTAGAGATGTAAAATTATAATCTTATAAAATGTGAGTATGTAAAAATAAAAATAACTTAATATTTTCATTTTTTAAAATATTTACTTTTTTTAATCCATTTTATGGCTCATTAAAATTTATTAACATAATAATTACATATCTAGTTAACAAAATAATAAGTGCAACCCGTACTAAATGACGAAGAGAAATAGGAGAGTAGGTCCTACTGATCAGGAACCCACCAAGTGGAATTAGAGAAACTGATATGGATGACAAAGAGGGAGATGCATGACACAGGAATCAAGTGTATCCAAGAGGAGCTCGACACATCCAGAGGAAAGCTTGCCCCACAGAGCTAGAAACAAGCAAGTTAGCTTAGGCAGACAGATAGACGGCTGACTGCCTTGGAGCAGCAAGTCGCCATTGGCAACGTAGCTCTAAAGGAAAAGATCATGCAGGCATTAGTATACATAAAGGAAAAGATTAGGCTTATACTATGCGAGGATGGATTAATGCCTCAATGCACTACGCTACCTACCGCAAACAAATCAAAGTTGACTAGCTCGAGACAACCAGAGACTGCCCATGCATTGATGAAACCAAAGTGTTCTTGAGAGGAGATGATGCCCAATCAAAAGTTGATAATGTGGAGAAAATCATTGGGGAGGAGCAAGATCATGGACTCCCCTACGAGATTCTTAGGGTTCTGGAAGCATAGATGAAGAGACCAATGGTCATTAAGAAGTGACGACTGACAAAGTCAGACCAACTGCAGAACCATTTTTCAAAAGTTTGGGTTCGTGAATGTTTTTTCTTATTATCTATTCAAGAGAAATTTGCCTAATCTGTCACTGTTAGCCGTGAAGAATCTGGGTGGGGTGTATGTAGGAGACAACCAGTTCTGGAAGAAGCATGGGAAAAAAATAAAGCGCACAGATAATGGGAAAAGAAATTCTAGCATAGATTACAGGATTGCACAGATAATGGGAAGATGACAGCTATGAATGAGTTCCAAAGAGAATACCTGCCTGAGACGAGTTTGGGAGCACTGATCTTATAGTGAGCTTATCCAGAGCAGTAACGGTTGAGACTGCTATGATGAGCCGAAAGAGGTAACGTCTTCTACGTTGACGGGAGCAAATTTCGGTGGTCGTCTGTATCCACCCCAACTTCTTCGACCACGGAGAGAGCTTCTTCTTGCTGACAGAATCCTTCTCTATGTAGGAGGGCACCGCATCAGCGGGAGTCCTGCATAGTTACGGCTGGAGCCGGTGTTTTTCTCTTCGAGCGACGTTCTTCCCATTTCTCTTCACCGATCTTCTTCCGTACCTTTCTATCTTGTCAAGCAGCTCATCTGCTCAGAGCACGGGCTTCGCTCTTTCCCAGGCGTACGCGCAGAACCCATGCTTTTCGATTCCCATAACATCTCCAGCCGTTGCGCTTTCGGGCGAGCCTCTCCGTTGCACTTTCGGCCGTCTAGTCGTTGCACCGTGCCCACGACATGTAATAAATGCTGACAAAGACATCTGATAGTACACAGTAGATGATGTCAGTCATACCTAGCTGAAATCGCATGCACAAATCGCCAGCTAACTGTGCACCGCCAGGGAACTATTTATTGGTGCTCCACCATCTTCAAGGGGCCAACGACTATAGCTGCCTGTTTTGGAAACCCATCGCCGACTACCTTTCTTATTCGATTCGGCGACGTACACATCTACCTTTTCACCTACAACTGCTGAAACCTCAATCCAAACCAGCTAATAAATTTGCAATGGGAAAAGAGCACCAGATGCGTCTCTACAGGTCCGTTCTTTGTCATCTTCAGCCATGACCGTTGCCCTATTTAGTCATCTCCTTTGTCTCCATTAAAACTCGAGATTCATCCTGGTGAAAATCCATTCAGCAGCAGCAACCCTTCAGCGTCCAGCGCTTGATTTGACATGGCGAAACTGCATCCATCCAAAATTGCCGGCATCTATGATTCTTTAATATATGAAATTTTTTTGATAATATAATATATGTAAATTAGATATTTAATATTTTAAAATCTATAGCAACCGAACATAATTTTTGGAACAACAGCTATGAATCGGTGGTTCTTCTCTCTATTTTTTTCATCGTGATTCTCTCCAGCTGTTGCGCTTTTTGGCGTCCCACCGTGCCTACAACATGTAATAAATGCAGTCGAGTAATAGCTGATAGTACACAACATTAAACGCTATCAGCATGATGTGGCCATACCCAGCTGAAACCACCGCGCAGTTCTCATGGAATACTATGTTCCCACACAAACAACGATTACCAAATGCCCCCTACAGCGAGTGCACTGGTCAGAAAGTGAACATCCACAAGATAGCTCTCTTATTTAGCAAAAACACCAGCGAGATAACTAAGACTAAAGTGACGCAGCTTATTGGTGTGCGGGACAAGACCATACAGAATTATCTCAGCCTTCCGGCGTGGATTGGTAAGTCCAAGGTTCAAACCTTTCGAAGACTGAAGGAATGTATTTGGAGGAAGATTCAATGATAGCGAAACAAACTCTCATCTGCTGGGGGCAAAGAGGTTCTTATTAAGATTGTGGCTTAATCTATTCCAAATTATGCTATGCACATTTTCAGGCTCCTACGGAAACTATGTGAGGTAATCAACTCTATGATGAGTAAATTTTGATGGGGTGATACCCAAGGACGCAGGAAAATCAGTTGGGTTTCTTGGCACAAGACGTGTATCTCCGAAGCCGCTGAAGGACTGGGTTTTCACGACTTCTCATCCTTTAACCTTGCTCTCTTGGTGAAACAGGCTTGGCGAATTGCCTCTTCCCCTGATGCTTTGTGTCACAAGATCTTGAAGGCTAAATATTTATCAAACGATGACTTTCGGCAAAGTCCTGCACTTCCTTCTTCCTCTTACCTCTTACATATGGAAGATTATTGTATCAGTCAGGGATCAAATCAAGGAGTGCTTTTGGATTGTGAGAGATGTTTCAATAATTCATTTCTTCAGCGAAAAATGTAACCCCGTAGCGTTAGTTAAAGCTGGCCCCCTTCCCTGTGATGTCAACGAAGATATATTGGCAGCTCACTTCATTGACACAAACTCCAACACATGGAAGGAGAACGAGATTAAGGCAGTTGTTCGTGGCAACGTTTAGCTCATCATCAATAATATACCTCTCCTCCCTCAAGCAACTCCAGATAGTATGTTTTGGCCATTAGAATTTAATGAGAGGTTTACTGTCAAATCCACCTATAGGGTCATTTAGAGAGTCAATTGTAGACATCGCACTACTGATGAAAATGGTATGACAGCCGCTTGCTCATATGGAAACTCAAATTGCTGTCAAAGCTACTCATTTTTGGATGGAGATTGGCCCTCGATGCACTTTCCACAAAGGTCAACTTGCTTAGTCGGAACATCCCTCTTGAGCCTCTATGTTTCTTATGTCTAACTGGAGCAAAAGATCTCCTTCCTGACGCCACTTTGTTTGACTTGTTGCAGTGCATGTCCTCATCGCTGGATATAACCACTCCGAGGAGTTTTATCATATCCTACTGGATGATCTGGTATTTTCACAACCTCCATCGCACTTCAGGTGAAACCTCACCTTTCTCTAAAATTCCAAACAAATGTGCTTTGTTGCTACACCAACTGCAAGATGCCAATGTCTTCTCTATTTTTCTTGCAAACATCATTGAGGATCAGGTTAAATGGACACCACCATCCCTCAGACAAGTCAAGGTAAATATTGATGTTGCCTTCGATAGAAATATGGGAAGGGTTGGTGCAGTCGCTATAATTCATGACTCTCATGGATTCTTTGTGGCAACCAAAGGCTGGGCTTGGTTGGGCTGGGAGGACCTCCCTCTAGATGGAAACCAAGTATTTACTCCACGCTGTCACATGGGTGGTGGAATTCCGTTATACCAATGTCATTTTCGAAACGGATTCCCTCAACCTCACTCACTTCCACACTATGAGTCGCCTCATCCTTTCACCTATTGGGTATTTCATTCATAGAATTAAGGCTCGTGTCTCCAAGTTTCCAAATTGTCAATTCTCTCATGTCCTAAGGAGTGGAAACTGTGTTGCTAATATCATAGCAAAGTTTATCCTGTCTTTAGGGATGTCCATAATTTCCTGGGTGAACAATCTCTAGATTGTATTTCAAATGCTATGTGTATGGATTGTAAGGGAAGTTTTCCTCCTCCACCTTAGTGATATTCCCTAGGAGGGAGGGAGGAAATATCCCCTTATATATATAATAAGCTTAGGAAAAGAGAATAAAAAATTTTACAAACTTTAAGATGCAAGAAGATGCGTGACTTTAGATTTTACAAAGACCAATTCTTAGCCATAGTAATGCTTAGAACATATTGTAATCAACCATTTTGGAAAGAAAGATTTATCACCGACCTGCCATCTTATTTTGTCAAAAAAATCAGGGAAAAATTAGAGATAAAAATAATGGAACTATTCGTTATGAAAAATTAACTTATTGAGACATAATATCAGTAGCAGATGACGTAGAATTACCTTACTGTAATGAACTTAAAAAAAAGGCAAATGAAAAATGGGAAAGAATAAAAACAAAACAACAATTAGGAGATTATTGCGAACAGTTTAGAATGGAAAAAACGAAAAGAAACTATAATGGAAATTGTTCACAAAAATATAAGAAAAATATACTATTCAAAAATATAAAAACCATATAGGAGAAATGAAAAAGGAACTTCTAAACCATGGTACAAAAAAATGAAAGATAAAACATATAAGACAATCCTTTAAGACCCACAAAAAGAAAAGACATTCAAAAGAAGATCTTACTTGCTAAAAATGCAAAAAATAGGACACTTTGCTAATAAATGCATGCTTAAAAGAAAAATTAATGAATTAGAAATAGACCAATTAAATCTAAGAAATCCCTAAAAGAACAATTGGAAAAACTAATGTTAAATTTTGACTACTCGGAAAATGAAGAAATTACTGAATCTGAAAGGAAGATTGATGAACTAGAATCTGACATTGATAACTCATATGAATTGAATATAATAACCTAAGATCAGGAAGAATTATTAGACTTTGCAGACCAAATAATTGATCTAGAACAACGAAGAAAATCTCTATTAAAAATAAAAAATATGCTCAAAGAAAAACTTTATGAAACTCCTTTCATCAAAATCTTAGAAAAAACTCAGGCTTATAATCTAACAAAGATCTTAGAACCTCTCAACCAACTAGCCTCAACCAATAATATATACTATTATCCTTCTACGACGTAAAATTTAGCAACAAGACTCTGATACCAATTGTATCCCAAGTAATGCAAAAATGACAGAGATTTTATCCTAATAGAGATTCTAGGATTTCTTAGCATTGTTTTATTGCAAAGGAAACTCTGTGGATATTTTCTTTAATTGTTTATAGGGAGTACTATAGATTTGGCGATGTAGTAACTTTCTTAATCGTTCTTCAAGTTCAATTCTTCATTCTCCTAAGGCTTTTAGTTCTCTACTTATTTGATGAATTTGTCTTGTCATTATCAGCAAAGGAAGTTTTCAATTTGCTTTTCTAGAGATTTAATCTTATCTTGATATTTATAAAGTATTCCTCTTTGTTCTCTGTATAGTTTGAAATCAAACCTCCAAGGAGGGCGACTTTCTAAATAGGTTTGTAGTTTTGCTTTTTTAATTCTTAGATACCTTAATTTCTACCTTAAATCTTTTAGTTGTGTAGACATAGGATTAGGCAGCTAATATGGACAATGTTTGTTCTAGTTCCTGTTTATCTTCTTCTAGGCTAGAGATCATAAAGTGTCTAAACCAGTGAGCGTGTCGACTTTGTCTTTCTTTTAATATTTTTAGGAATTTTGTAATAAGTTATGCCTTTGTATTTGTCTTTGAATAAGAGGAAGATGACCTGGGATAACTCCCCACAAAGCTAGTTCATCGATGATATTATCATCAAGGTTTTGAAATAAGATTTGTCAGTTTAAAGCCATTTGATTATAATGACACACATGTAAAACAATAAAAATGCAGGCAAATAAAGATTCGATTAAAATAACAGAGTTTACAGTACAAGTTTGAAATCTATCTTTGAAAATAACTTATAAGTTCATATCAAGCTCTAAATCAACTTGTTTCTTCAGCAGAGCTTTGAGATCGTCTTACAATAGAAGTTTTGAGGAGGTTTACAGAGTAGGAGTGGTTACGAGTTGAGTGAGAAAGAGACAGAGAGAGAGCGCTAGAAGAGCCTTGGCAATCGCTTCAAGGAGAGGGCTTTGGAAATGTTTTGATACCTTCGCTCCTTCTTCAGCTCCTTCTTTATAGCTATTTAGAGATGTTTCTGAATGACCGTTAATGGCTTGGAATAACAACCACTACTGGCTGTGTGCCAGACCTGCTCCACAAAAACTTGATGCGTACCAAGTGCTTGTCGTTAAGAGCACTGTGATCACCAGTTTAATTTAAATTAATCGAAACACATTAAAGCTACCACTATACGAGTGATAGTGTAGAATAATGGTGAGTCGGGTCGAATCCACAGAGAGGCTATATATTTTGAATTATTTTAAGCAAAAATAAAAGAGAAAAGTGAAAGAGGGTGCAGAGAAGAAAAAAGAAAGAAATTAGGGAGAAAGGAGAAGAAATTAGAGAGAGAAGAAAGAAGAGAGAGAAAGCATATAAATAAGAGAGAGAAAGAGACAGAGAAAGGAAAGAAGAGATTGCAAATAATTAAACCTAAACTAGGATAGTAATTAAAAGACTACAGAAATTAATCTACGAAAGCAGAAATGAAAATTGCATTAAATGTAATCTAAGAATTACAATGCATAAAGCGATAAATCTATGCTAAATATTACAAATCTAAAATTAACAACTACAAAGCATTAAAGAAAAACTATAATTAACAGAAATTTACTTACCCCAATTCTTGCTTGAAAACCACTCTTTTTGATGAGCAATACAAGCTCTTAAATTTTTCCCACTTGGCAAGGGTCCCACCTCAATGGGTCCCACTTCAAGTGATGGGAGAGAGAGTTGTCTTGTTGGGATGAGTGAAGGCCCTTTTATAGAGTGTGGAAGGGGCCCTCACTCCTTGGTCGAATCCGATGTGGGATTCATTTCGTTGCCCGCACTAACTGCCTTTTCTTTGCTTCTCCATTTGCTTATACACATGGCGTGGACCACTTAGTTCGTTGCTTGGGGTCTTTTCAACGGCTTTGAATGGTTGAATTTTTCCGGTGAATCCTGGTATGCCCGCTTGATGCTGTCATTTGCGGTCCTCTGTGCAAAGGTTGGCAAGCTTCTGCATTTTCGAACTTCCAAAGGCAGAAAACTTCTCAGAACTTGAAAGTGTTGCTGATCAGCGGTGTGGAATCCATGGCTGCTGGTTTTTTCAATTTCGGTTTTTACATTCGGTGATTGAAGCGTGAATGGAGGGTGTGACTTTTCTTCCCTGCTGCTACTCAAATCGATGGAGGTGGCCAGTTGCTGCTATTCATCAAAATCCATGGCTGCCGGTTCTGCGGGAACAGAGATGCTGGCCGATGATGGAAGATACAGCGGTGGGTTTTGGTTGAAAGGGATGCTCGATCTTTTGAGCTTGCTGCTATGGAATTGGGGGTAATTTTTATGGCTGCCAGAATTGCTGAAATTAAAAGGGGGCATTGGCTAAATTTTTCTGCCGTGACTGGATTCGCAGGTTTGGATGGATTTGGGGAAGACGGCGGAGTTTTCCAGCTGCAAAAAATCGGGCAGGCGAATGAGCTGCTGCTACTTGTTGCCGACAGTTTTCGTGGGAGAGCATCCATTGCTGCTGAAATTCAGTTGGGGCGAGCTGGCCGCATCAGACTTGTGCTGGGGGTGGAGAAAATAAGAGACGAACGGCCAATTCGAAAGGTACTGCTGCTTGGGAAAATAATAGGTGAAATTGCTGTGCAGATTGTGCAGACGAATTGGGAATTGGGTAGAGAAAATGAACAGTGGTCTTGCTCAATGGAGATTGCTGATTTATTTATTTATTTATTTTTGATTTAGGCTGCCAAATTTTTGTAGGATTTAATGAATGCGGCTTTGTATTTGAAATTGTTGAATGGAGCAGTTGAAACTTTGGGCGGCTTTCCCGCTGTTGTCCGGTTGTCGTGTGGTTGGAGCCTGGAGATGTAGCCATCAATGCCGGAGGAATGGAGGCTGATTGTTGCCGTAAAATGGCTGGACATAGGGGTGGCTGCAAACACGATCGGTGCTGGCCGGATTTTCTGGTTGGAGAAGACGATGGAGATCGGTTTTTAATGGCTGCCCAGAATCGTGGTTGTTTGCTTTGATGGAGAAGGGGCTCGCCGGAATTGTCTGGATGGCCGTGACGGTTCTGTTGAAGAAGCTGCTGGCAGATGACCGTAGTCGACCTAGACGAATGCTGAATCGTTGCTGCCATGGCTGCCGGATTTGGGGAAGATGCAGGCCGGAGCTGCTTGGATCGGCTGCTTGGAGGCGGCGCAAGTAGCTGCTGCTGCCGATGGGGACGGAGTTGGGTTTTCGTCATTTTGGGGAAGATGGAGCACCAGAAATGGTGCTCCGGCGGCGCACAATTGCGTGTACTCATGCAGCATATTTAAACACTAATTTAAATATTAATTCATATATCATCTTAGTTTAATTCTTTATAATAATTTACTTTGTTCCCCATATCTTAAAATATAATTATAGTTTTATATGTATGATTTTTCCAATTAAATAATTTTGTAAATTTGCCCAAATTATATTAATAAACTAATACACATTTCAACATTAAAATTGAGTCATAATTTTATATTTTCAAGAATATTGCAAAATGACCCATTTTATAGCAAAATCAAAGATTCTATCGAAAATATGATTTTCATGAAATTCCACTTAAAACATGTATTTAATTAACGTTTTAATACTTAACGGTGTGAATTTAATATAAAATTAAATGAAAATTTTTGGACTTATCAATTCCTACTAAAGATTTTTGACGAGCACTGTTGGAGTGACGGTTCTAAATCCGACAAGCACTGTTGATTCTGGAAAGCATGTCTGGATTATTGACGGATACTATTGGAATGACAGTCCTGAAAAGCCTGTGAAGATTCCTGACTAGTACTTGACATTTGAATGATGTTTTGTCTGTTTGCATGGGCGGAGCTGATGATGTCATGATACTTTCATGCAAGCGGAGATGAAAATGGCAGGAGAAAACGTTTGAGAGTTGCAGGCGACAGTTTGTGGCTGTTTTTTTAAGTATAGAAATGTAGTTGATATTGGGACTCCGTGAGTTCTCATACATCTTCATTCTAGTCAGCCTGGTTAGCTTCATTTGATCCGGTGGTAGACTGCTAGTCTTCTTCAAGTTTGGCAGTTGACTATACAGACGGCTATGGGCTAAGCTGTGTCTGTATTTATTGAAGCAGTTTGACAAAATCTTCTTGGGTTGATGCCGCTGCGAGTTTAGATTAAACTGCAGACTTTTGAGATAAGAACTACAATTCTTATTTGGATAGAGTTTCTGGTACCTGGAGTTGTCGTTTGTTGATCCATTAAGGATCTATTGTCCCACTATTTTACCTTGAAAATTCTTCTAAGGGAAGGTGGTCGAGGTTTTGGATTTTCAAGAAAAGCATACTCCCATTGACAAATCCAAGCTAGAGAAAATTTTGAACAAAAATTTAAGGTTTGAGGAAAACGTTTTTTGTAATTTGAAAGATGAGCATTTTCGCGAAAAGTTTCGAAATCTTGATTTACTAATGGTAGAAATATTTCAGGAATTAATCCAAAACGGTCCCACCATTGAGCAAACTAGTAGGGAAAAATATAGTTTATGTTTCGTTTGAAATAAAACATCCAGGAATGATTTCCTGATTTGCTTTTGTACCAAAAGGCTTTATCAAGACTAATTGATAGTCCCAATATGTGTATGTTTGAAAGTTAAAAGAAATTAAAAGTTTCTTTGATTTTTTCATTGATTCAAAATCAGAACCTTCTTTAAAGACAAATAATACTAGGAACCTTGTTCTTATAATTAATCAAGCCTTTCACGGTAACAGACCAAGAAATAATAATAAATATTTTAGGAAAAGAAATAGTTTTTTATTTTATTTAAAAACCTCAACAAAAGGACATAAATCTATTAAAAATAAGTCCCTAAATATAAATCTGATAACCCAAATACAAAAATACTTAAATTTTCTAAAAGAATAATTGAGATTCAAAAGAACAGAGGAACAACTAAAAAATAGTAAAATACAAAGAAGAATAAAAGATTTTGAAAAAAAACTAAAAATTGAAATATGTGCACATCTCCCAAATGCATTTTGGGAAAGAAAACAACATAAAGTGACTCTCCCTTATGAACCAACATTTGATGAAAACAAAATATCTAGAAAAGCTAGACATATTCAAATAAACAGAGAAATTCTAGAATATTGCAAAGAGGAAATAAAAGACCTACTTGATAAAAAATTAATACGGCCACCAAAATCTCCTTGGTCTTGTGCAACTTTCTATATTTCGGAAAAATTTTGACATAGAAAGAGGAAGTCAAAGGCTAGTAATAAATCATAAACCTTTAAATAAGGCCTTAAAATGAAAAAATACCCAATCCCAAATGAAAAGGATATTTTACAAAGGATAATAACTGCAACAGTTTTTTCTAAATTTGATATGAAATCAAGATTTTGGCAAATCCAGATAAAAGAAAAAGATAAATATAAAACAACATTCGAAGTCCTATTTGGATAATATGAATGAAATGTAATGTCGTTTGGACTAAAAAATGCACCATCAGAATTTCAAAAAAGTATGAACGACATACTAAATCTTTATACTGATTTCTCAACAGTATATATAGATGATATACTAATATTTTCATAAACAACAGAATAACACTTTAAACACCTGAACATTTTTCTAAAAATAATCTAAAGAAATGGATTAGTAATTTCAAAAACAATATACTGACTCTTCCAAACAAAAATTAGATTTTTAGGACATGAAATCCTCCATAACACAATCATCCCAATACAAAGATAACTAGAATTTGGTAGTAAATTTTTAAACTAGATAACTGATAAAACTCAACTTCAAAGATTTCTAGGAGTATTAAATTATGTATTTGATTCCTATTCAAATCTTAGAACCATATGTAAACCATTGTATCAAAGGTTAAACAAAACCCACCACGTTAGATTGAACAACACGCAAAGATTATTCAACAAGTAAAGAAGCAATTAACAAATCTACCTATCTTAAATCTTGCTGATCCAGCAGTAAAAAAAATTATGGAAACAGATGTCTCAGATATAGGCTATGGGGGCATCCTCAAACAAGTAAAAGAGAAAAAAGAACAAATAGTTCAATACCATTCAGGAATATGGAATGGAAACACAACAAAAATACTCGACAATAAAAAATGAAGTCTTAAGCATTGTTTTATGCATAAAAAAGTTTCAGTATGATTTATTAAATCAAACATTTTAGTACGAGTAAATTGCAAAGCAACCAAATATGTTTTGCAAAAAGATATTCAAAATGAAATTTCCAAATATATATCTGCAAGATGGCGGGCAGTTTTGTCAAAATTTGATTTTGAAATAGAATTTATAAAAAGGCTCTTCAAACTCAATCCTAGATTTTCTAACTAAAGAATTTCTTCAGAGATCAAAGTCTTCAACAACTGGCGGCAATGACGCCACAAAAATCACCTAATAAACCAGAAGTCAAGCCCAAACTCTTGATTCTTATTCACAATTCCAAGTAACCATGACTCATCCCTCTATTGCCAAAATCACAAATTTGTTAAGTCCCTTGTATACAGAAATAGCTGCAATGACCCATACCAAACGAAGAAGCCAAACTCAAACTTCTACTCTTCAAACAAAAATGACACCTCAAGCATTGCCTAGACCCGAAATTTCTCAGGCACCTACATCCAACTATCTCAGTCAGTTGGATGAACAAACTGCTCTCGTACTTATTCAGAAGTCCCTTAAACTCAAAGCTATTGAACTATTCAAATTCATATAGCTCAAACACTCTGGCAAAAGAATTCTACATCAAACTCTCCAATCAAAATTAGTCAAAGATATTGAACTTCACCCAACTCCAATCCAAACAAAAATCCCAAACAAATCCAAATATGTCACAAAACCAAACGCATCAATACCCATTTGTTATATTGAACATGATTTTCAAACTTTCAAATACCCTACTCAATTAGCCAAAACTCTATTTTTCTCAACTCATCATGATAAAACCATGAATTACGAATTACTACAAAACCCAGAAGTTTCATGAACTCATCCTAGTTGATACCCAATCCATACAAGTCAAACATTGTCCCAACAATGACAATCCGACAAAAATCACTCATTCAAGCATTCCAATTCTGAAGGTTCTGATGTTGTTAATGAAAAAATCAATTTCTATATATATATAAGAGTTGTTCTGGTGCAACACCACTGCACCGGAACAATGGTACATTTGCCCAAAAATGGGCCCCACGCATATAAGAATGCAATGAAACTTTATACAATCATTTAACCATATATAAATTTTATAGAAAATGATTTACACGTTAAAAAAACTACTTTAAAGTTGTTATTTACATCAAACTATTTTATTACGTTGAATTTGTATCATTTTCAGATGAGGTCCATACACATATCTGATTGAGATGAAAATTAATTTGGTAATAGGATACATTATTTTAAATACAATTGATAGTGTAGATTATGATTTTATCATCACATGGGGCTCATTTCAGTGCCACTGCACCGAAATTACGGTACAGTGGTGCTGCACTTGAATATTTTCCTCTATATATATAAACTATGCTAGCTCCAGAAATAATCTCATGTCTTATTATCTATGAGAGATATAGCACAAAATTCATGTTTTTTGTTTTTTCCGGCATCTCTTCAACAGCCCGGCCAGTGTTGTCCTGGCTCTCTTGTGTGGTCATGGCTCTCCTTTGGGTGGTTTTTTGTCACTACCGCATAACATTTAATGCAATGTCATCAAACATGCTTTACGTGCGCAGCTCTTGTGACTTTCAGAGCTTCATGACTGATGAATCAATGGTTAAAAATCTTCTTCGACTAGATTAGTAGGCTGTGAGTTATGATATATACGGTTACTCACATATAATCAAGACTCTTTACATATTATAATCATCTCAACTAATATTATAATTAAATTCTTAGATACTTTTATAATTTCCTAACAACAATCTACTTTTATTAATAATATTTTTAAAATTTTCAACCAATGACGCTCCCACGAATAGGGGAGAACAATGCCACCAAACTAATTTGCTGCTGCTCCGAGCAAGAATGTTGTTGTGAACATTTGAACTAAGACCGCCTAGCAATAGGGGGTCACATCTGATACGAGACCTGACCAAACATGTTTATAATAAGGTAACATTTGGTAATTACTGCGAATGGAAAACCGTAGTAATTCGTAAGAAATCGATGCAACAGCATATGGTCATCTCCCCCCCCCCAATATTTTTGTAACACCCCATTCCTAGAAATACTCAATAACTAGTCAATGGGTACTACACATCCTAAGAAAAATTCGGCAGCATCTCCACATAATATACAAGGGGTAATATGGAATACATAACCTGATATTCATAAACATTTCAATTTGTAACATTCAATCCTATATTTATATACTTGCATTTTCATATAATAAGGACATTCATATAGAAGGAAAATCATTGAATCTTACCCTTACACATCAAGCAAACCTAATGATTATGCATATGTGCATTCACAGAGATTATAATCCAATCCGAAATACCCAATACAATATGTTTGTCAAAGTAAATCCGTCTCAATAATCGTCTACATATACGAATATCAAAAGAGCACAAATTTTAAAAGAACTGAAATTAAAGATATTGTGTTATGGTCTCCCAGATGTGATCTTCAACTTGTGCTATCTTGAAGTTCCCCATCTGGCCTGTGATCTAAAGGCCAAATAACAAATGATATGAGTCGAAATAGACTCGGCAAATAGATAGTGGTTAGCACAAAGTAGAAATAAGTAAATTCTAAATGCATATGTTGTGTTCATGATAAGACATATGGGTCCAAACACTTACTCCCAAGATCGTATGCATAAAACCACATATAAATAGAAGAACACGAACAATCCTCTACTCATGTCTATCAAGGGCCATGAACAACCCTCTCCTCATGTCAATTAGGGTCATGAACAACCCTTTACAACCAACCATTTTAAACAACACATTATATATAACAGACAAGGATAAATGCCACAAACCACACATACAACATTGGCAAAATTTACTTTAAATTCAACACACAAAACTGTCATATAAGCATTTTACCAAACACATGATAGGCGCAAAATAAGGAAACTCTCAATTCATACTCTCGTTTGAGCCAAATTAATTAACGTCACATTTAACAATATAGAAACTGTTAACGAATCTTTTACTTCATAGAAATCGCACATTCATAACAAATTCCCTATGAACCTTGCTTACCCTAACTGTTACGAACTCTACGCCCCATACCACGAAATTATTCAACGCTATACACTCCCACCAGTCCCACATCACGTTTAGCATGAAATTTCATCACTAAATCAAGAAGGGACAACATCTACTTACCTGGATTGTGATTTCTCCCAAAAATAGTGACCCTAACTTGGATCGTAGAGATTCGGAGCTTCCTCGATTGGAGTCGATGATCTTCAAAGCAGTCAGTAGAGCTTTCTTGAAGGGATATATGGCTAGACCGAACTGAATGGTAGGGAAAGAAGAGAAGAAGCAAAGAATGGGAAGAGAAGAAGAGGGAAAGATAGCCGGGTGCGGGATGAAAATGAACCCTAGCGAGCAGGCTTCCCTTATTACTGAACCCTATCAAGTCGGGTCGGGTCAGAGCATGGGTCAGGTCTAATTGCAATTAGTAATTTACTCTCCCACTCCTATGACTTAATAATTAAAAATTTCTCCGGGAGCACTGCCCCCTTCACCCCCGCAACCTGACCGAGCAGGTCGAACCTCATACCTACTCTGTAAGGGGAACAATAGTCATAGTGCTCAACAATGGAACGTTAATCATACACCTTTAAATTTATACTCAATGTGCTAAGATCATAATACATGCACAAACGCACTATACATCCCCTAAATGTTGTGTCCATATATGTTATGTATCCATTAATATCATAAATTCATACTAGCATGTTCATAAATTACCTCATAAATAGAGAATGATTATAATAAAAATAAAATAAAATATCTGGTCCTCACAATTTTATTTTTCTACTTTTATCCTTATATTTCAATTATTTTTTCTATTAACTACTTTTCAACAAACTTATTTATCCCAACTTTATCTTTATTATTTCATATCAATCACTCGCTTTTCAAAATATTCTTTTTTTCATTTTCCATCCCATCCCACAATCCCACAAATTTTCACATTACTAAACATCACCTAAAAGTATAAAATAAAGGACCTAGTTATGATGGTGGAAAATTTATAAATTTTTGTAGCAGATAATTATATGCTCTAAAATCTACATAAAAGCTAATGTATGCATACACCAGTAACATAATATTTTGAAGTAAAATTTACGAGAACAACAATTGCATAAATCCAACGTGCGGGTTTCTTCTCAACAACAATGAATGGGGGCATCACAATTCACTGCAACACGCGTTTGTTAATAAATTTTTATTTTTGAAAAAAATTAATAATTGGGACCTGCTTGGTCGATTATTGTTCGATTCACAGGTTCTATATAATATAAGGTGTTGCGTTTTAGCTCAACTCATCCAATCGGCCGTGTTTCCCCCACTCCCAGCTCGGTAACATGACCACAATGCCTCTAGAATATCTCGCAAGTAGCCCGATTCGTTGATTCGATTGCTCGTCGATTTCAGAGGCACCTTCTATTATATTTCATTTGTTTTAGGTTAATTTACAAATGTAGCCA
Organism: Annona cherimola; assembly: GCA_030490835.1. Taxonomy (NCBI): domain Eukaryota; kingdom Viridiplantae; phylum Streptophyta; class Magnoliopsida; order Magnoliales; family Annonaceae; genus Annona; species Annona cherimola. The sequence goes on from CM059971.1 coordinate 72,792,660, forward strand.
ATTAATTTAATTAAAATTGCAAATATACTTGCAGTTTTAAAAATTATGAATAATCATTATATAGTTTAACTATAATTATAAATAACCCTCACGTCATTATGACGTTGTTACTATATTATCATGACACGGGGGTTATTTGTAATTATGGTTAAACTATATGTGGGTTATTTATAAAAATTAAATATTTAATTTCTGAAATTGCAAATACACCTACTTAGTTTGCATATTTTTTTAAATATATTCAAGCCATTATAGTGTTATAACAGGAGGTTATTTACAATTATGATTAAACTATTTAGGAGTTATTTATAATTTTTTAAACTAAGTATATTTGTAATTTTGATCAAACTAAGTGCGTATATTTACAAATTACCCTTTATTTTAACTTACATTACCACATCCAAATTCAACCCCTAATTTTAGACATTTGGCATTATATCAAACATTACCATATGACGTTTTTTTTATTGGTATATATTTTACATCTCCTTCAACATTTATTACATTAAAGCCCTAAAATATTCTTACAATCTTCCAATATTTCTCTTCAATATATATTATAATTATACTACGAGACGTTCTTACAATTTTCCTGTATAACATAATATATTATAATTATACTATAAGATATTCTTACAATGTTCGTGTATCTTCCAAAAGGAGACAAGAACATGCTATCATTTTATCAATTGGGGGATGCTCTCTTATTTGTCACCCCCAAGGAATCGAACTGGTGTTGATACAAAGGCATCTGACCAAGTTAGCAACGCGTCCCCAGTGTTGTGGTACCATACGGCATTTGAATATGAGTTTTTGAAAGTAATGGATATATTTGGAACACAAGTTAAAGAACGAGTATATTTGGAGTAAACTCATATCTAAGGCATTAGAAAAATTAAAATTTATGAAGTCTCACTTGGTAATGATACAAGGCAACTCTCCATGACCTTACACCCATTTCATTTTTAATTTTAAATTTTTTTCCTAAAATTTAAACCATTTATAAGATAGTAAGATTGACATAATAAAATGGTTTAATATTAGATAATAAAAAGCACTCAAGCACATACCCAAGGGAACAAAGGTTGGTAAATCAAAAGAAAAAAAATAGGTATTTGGGCTATGAGCTATTAGGAAAATTCATTCAATTAAGATCCTTCTCGTCTGTACAAAATTAATCAAATAGTAAATTTAGTGGATTGCCCCACCACGAGAAGTTATTAACTTCTTAAACTTTCCAAAGCAAATTAAATCTGGTGGATTACCCCACCATAAGAAGTTATCTGTTGGACTTCCAAAACAAATTCTGCCAACAACGGAAGTGATTCCCTTCACATTTTAAAGATGTATCTAGATTGATATAAAAAAAGTTGTATTTAAATAGTCTAAAATTTCATTATTATGGACTAAATAATTATATATAAGGTTGTATTTAAATACTCTAAAATATCATTAGATATAGGACCCGGAAATTATGCACCTAAGGTGTGCTTAGCTTCTATACACAGCGGCAAAAATCCATTTGTTATTTTTTAAAATTTCTATACAACTATTATTTAAATGTATTTAACACATGTATTAAATTTTACCATTTTTAGAAATTTATAGATATTTTTTAGATTTTTAAAAACAGAGGCCTTTTAGTCATTGTTAGATGACTCAAATGCCCTTAACTTTAAAAAATCTAAAAAAATTAAAAATCTTCAAAAATGGTAAAACTCATTTTACATCTTAAATACACTTAGATTAAGAGCTTTATAAAAAAAATTAATTAAAAAATAGACATCCAAGTGTATCAAAACTAAATGCACATTTAATAAAAAAAACACAGAAATATGAATGAATTATATGAAGGGCTCCACTTTAGTTCCATATAATCTGTTAATTTTTAAAATATTGATGATTAACACAAAGTTTAATTCATTCATTAAGATTAGCAATGCAACTTGGGTAGGATATTCGTTGAGTACTCTAAAATAAGTATGATAGGTTCATATTTTTATATTCATAAGATAAAGTACGTTCCAAGTAAAAAAAATACTTCTATAATCCAGACGCTCGAAACTGAGCCAAATTATAAATATATGTTTAATATAAGTTTTATAAAATGAGGAGTGATCCTGTTAGCCCGGGCTAAGTAAATGTCTCACTTAACTTACCTTAAAAAACCTATTTACAACAACTTTTCGTGCACTTATTTATCTAAGTGTATTTAACATATAGACTAAGTTTTACCATTTTTGAATATGTTTATCTATTTTTTTGATATTTTTAAACATCTATGTGTATATATGTATTTAAAATAATTTTATTTTTAAAAATCTAAAATATATATATATATACATATTCAAAAATAGTAAACTTAATTTATATATTAAATACACTTAGATAAACAAGTGTATAAAGAAAAAATAAATAAAATTTGTTTTAAATAAGATTTTTGAGATAAGTTAAATGAGACATTTACTTAGTCCAAGCTAACAGGATCATTCCTCTTATAAAATATCTTTTACAGTGAAAGACACAAATATATTGTTTAAATATATAAAAACTTATTTAATTTTTAATTATTTAGTAAATTTAACAAATGCATTTCAAAAATTATATTACTATTATCTTGATTTTAGGTTTTTAAGAAAGACTTGTAATAAAATTATAATTTCAAATACAATATAAAAACTATTTTAAAGAATCGATTTAGAACAAAACCAAAACCAACTTGATCTTAAAAATTAAGGTAAGATATGCTTAGAACTAGCCTAACCTAGAACAGGATATGGTGGTAGTTTTTGAAAATAAGATAAAAATAAAGTCGACCTTAAACTGAACCTACTAGACCCTAGTTACACCCCTAATTAAGATTGGAGTCCGTTGTCTCTCTAAGGATAAATAGGACCTAGTTGTTTCCTTTGTTAATGAGCTTAATTATAATATCAGATGGTATGTTGTACAAACCTCAATAAAAAAATTAGATTCATTCACATGTATAATAGAATACAATAATACTTTATAAAATTATTTATCTCAATACAATAAATAAAATATATTTTTCATTCAATATTAAGATATTAAAAATGGAAAGTATTATGTAAAAAAAAAAAGGGTTTTACAAAAGTATACTCCTTGCATGAATATATGTATATATATAAAATTCAATGTAATTAACTCAAAATAGGTCATACGTAATCATAAAATGATAATCTACTTTACTCATTACATTTATAATAATTAATTTTAATTTTTTTCCTTTTTATTCTATAAACTTATTAATTTAAATATATTTAATATATAAATCAAGTATTATCATTTTTCATATTTGAAAAAGTATTATTATCTTTAGATACATGTGTTACTTTTTTATATTTTTAAATATAAGTGTATTTTAGCCATTTTCGATAGTTAAATATTACCAAAATAGTCTTATTTAAAAATGTAAAAAATATATATATAAAGACCTTTCAAAAATAGTAAAACTCAATTTACATAAAGGGTTTGTTTGGGAATGGATAAAACTTTTGATAAAAAGTTGTAGAGAGTAGAAGTTGTCAAATGATGTGATTGATAGGGGTAATTATGAAGAATAAATAAGATAAAGTTGAAATAGATATGTTAGTTGTGTTGGTAGTTATGTAGAAATAATTAAAAAGTAAGGTAATTATATAGAAAAATATGAATAAATAATTAAAAATAAGGTAATTGTAAAGAGTGAAAAGTTTTAACTTGACAACTTCTACTTATTAACAAACACACCCAAAGTGTGTTTGGCAAATAGTAAAGAATGTTAAGCTAAAACTTTTCACTCAAAACTTTTTAATTTTCATAATTATTTTATTTTTTAATCATTTTTCAACACCACCTTATACAACTACCTAACTTTTTAATCATTTTTATACAACCACTCACACAATTAACCTATCTATTTTAACTTTATTTTCTTTTTAATTCAACAACGTTTATACCAAAAATTTTTCATCCAAAAATTTTTATAATCTCTATTTGAAAAATTATAAAAATTATCTCAAAGCTTCATTATTCGTGTTTAGGAAGTTGTAAAACTTTTGATAAAAAATTTTTATATCGAAGTTGTTAAATCATTAGAAAATAATATAATATGATAAGGATAATGATGAAGAGTAAAAATAAAAAATTTAAATAAATAATTAGTTGTATTGGTAATTGTGTAGGAATAATTGAAAATTTGAATTATTATATAGAAAAATATAAAAAAATAATTAAAAAATAAGATAATTATGAAGAATGAAAAGTTCGAAATTGAAAAGTTTTAACTTTCCACCTTCTGCAGATTGTCAAATACACCCATAATATGATTTGAAATGTATACAAATATACATCAATAAATAAATAATAGCTACTTAGCCTAAATATAATGGTTGCAGCGGACGGTATCATCCATCTCAAGGGGTAATAAAAGGACGGGTTCGAATTTGCAAACAGTCGAAACAACAACGATCACTTGCAATTATACAAAATGAGGGGATTTTTTATGCAGACCCCACAGGAAGGTTTGAAAGGCGACAACAACGCCCCAAAACAAAAATTGAAAAGTGCTACGAAAAGTGCTACTGAACAAAAGAAAAGAAAAGAAAAAGGCTACAGAGTAAAGAAGTAAAAAAGAGTGGGCGATATGTCACAGAGTACGGAGAAAAGCTGCACCAATAGCAATGCATTCTGCTCTCTCCCTCTAATTTTTACATGTTCGGGCACCAAAGGCTCCATAAACGCGAATTAAATAACCCCAGGACGTCCGGCCACACATTCCTCACCAAACCCCCTCTGCCGCTGCTTCCGCCGCTGGCGGCGGCACTCCGACCTACTGGAGGTTTCTGAAAGCTCACCTCTTCTTTCGCAGCACTCTCTTCGTGAGCTACCGCTACCTCCGCCTCCGCTGTTTCAGGGGCCGAATCGCGGTCCTCCTTGCACTCGCAACTCCTTTTCTGGGTCTTCTTGTTGGGCTTGTGGGTGTTTGTGGAAAGGTCGGCGATGTGGTCCTCGAAGGTCTCGATGGCCTGGTGGATGAGGTCGCGGTTGGGGGAGGCATCCCAGCGGACCCAGAAGGAGGTGTAGCAGTCGAAGCAGCCGCAGTCGAAGGCGGGGGTGGCGCATTTGCCGGTGGGGGGTTTGGGGGCGGAGGAGGCGGTGGGGTTTTGGAGGGAGCGGAGGATGAGGTAGGCGAGGACTTGGCGGTCGGAGGGAGAGAGGAGGGAGACAATGGTGAGGAGGGTGGGCGGGAGAAGGCAAAGGGCAGAAAGAGGAGGATGAGAGGGTGACGGGTGGATTTTGGTTTTTCTTTTGGGACGGAGGTTGCTCATGTCTGTCTTGGTTGCTTTTTCTCTCTCCGAGCCTCTGGTTTCGATGGCGAATGCGAGAAGGGGGCTAGTGGGGTTTTACGCTGTTACTAGGGTTTTTTGGGAATAATGCACCTGCGCGTGGCTCGAGGATTTGAATATGGATTTGATATGAACCGAAATAGCTCGAGTATTGTACTCGTACTGATACTTTGTCTGTGGAACGTCCACGTTTTCTTGCATTAGAGTAGGGTGCAACTCGGGCTCATGAAATTCGGGTTCACTTCAATCATAATCCTAACTCTATTTGTAAAACTTCAACCCTAACTCTAACCCTATTTGTAAACCTCAACCCTAACCCTATTTTTGAAATTCGGGCTCGGGTTGAGTTTCGGGTTGACATCTTCTATTAATATGTCTTTGTTACTCATCTTATATATAATTTTTTATCACAAATCTATTATATAAAAAAGTTTAAAAAACAATTTATTGTTTGAAATTAAGAAAAATTCAAATACCGCTTAAGAGTAGAAAGAAAGAAACTTGTTTTGAGCATTCTCTTTGTATCAAGTAGAATATGAATTATGTGTAAACGTTGTCAATAAAATTGTATTATTAATCATTAATTGTATTTTTTTACTCCTTTATTGTTTTAAGCTTATTTTACAACTATAATTTTAAAGTTCTCATAAATTTTCCTGTTGGAAAAAAAGATCTCAAAAAAATTTAATATTTAGTATCACAGAATTTCGTTGGTCAAAAGGCTTCAGTAGAAAAAGCGTGAAGAGTAATTTTTTTAAAAAAAACTGTTGGACCTGTATCGTAATGTAAATTGGGAATAGGTATTTTGTTGAAATCACTTAAGATGTTAGATTGTCTCGGCGATGAGCTGTCCATGCCTGCCATGCCGTACTCCTGTTGTCCATCATCCATCCATGAGTAATATGTTATTATTATAATATAAATTATATATTTTATATAAATGCAAATTCGGGTTCGGGTTTATAGGGTTCAGGCTTTCCTGAACCCGAAACCGAGCCCTATTTGAATTCGAGTTCGGGTTCGGGTTCGGGTTGAAAAGTTCAGAGTTTCAACACTGTATTTTTTCGGGTTCGGCAGGCCGGGTTCGGGCTGAACCCGGCCCAAGTTGCACCCCTACATGAGACGCGGTCGCTAGGGTGAAACTTGTGTCGAGTTATACTGGGTTTTGGGTTTAAGTGGACCCAAATTCTAAGTCAACTGGGTTGGAGTAAATCCAAACCCAAATCCTAAAAATGTAATTCGGGTTCGCATTGGTTTTGGTTTGGTTTCGGGTTAGAATTCGGGTTACCATTAAACTATTTTTTTCCAAATTCAGTTGTAATCTAAAAGAAAATTATTGAAATATGCATACATGTGTTTATGAAGTCAAGCCTCACGCTGAATTCTACAAGATACTTTCAAAGAATTCTGCAACATCATGCTGAATTCTGCAATATTTTTTGAATGAACTCTGTAAGCAATTTTTCAGCACCCTATATACACAAATAAATGACATATTAGTTAGTTTTATGACTAGTTGGTCATTTCTATTCAATAGCTAATGGAAATAACTCAAGTATACCAAATAGAAAATGAACATATCATACCAACTTTGTAGTTGAAACTAAACATTATCGTACAAATTGCTGAAATTGAATTCAAATTAAATATTTATCATACAAATTGCTAAAGTAAAAATTGACCACTTGTCATACCAATAAACTTAAAATATTAATCAAATTTATACTACAATCTGAAATTCAAACTAACAGATTTCTCATACTAATAGAAAGTATAATATGAAATAGATTTATCATGTCAACTCAAATTCAAACACAATCCACATAACAGTTATTCAAAGTAACTCAATCTAAATACATTAAGCATAATGGTTCAACATTCCAATTTAATTTAAGTGCAATCCAAATTTAAAATGACAATATAAACAAATCTCAAGTTTAAATAAGTTTATATCTACTTTTAAACAAATTCAAATTTCAAATGAGTTCATGTCTCCAAAGTTTCCAAAAAAACTAAAAAACTATTAGAAGACTTCCAAGTAATTTCTCCCTTGATTTTCATCTACATTTCTAATGTCAAGTTCTTCCTCTTCGATTTACATATTTGAAAATAATATGCATCAACGAGACGAAAAAATACATGCAACTGTTAACAATAAGAAGATAATAATTATAAAAAAATCATCCTAGAAATGAAGTTACATCAAGTATGCTTTGATAATGAAGAAAGAGGTGATTTGTCTGAATTAGAGTTAGTAATGCCTAAAACATGTATATATATATTAATATTACAAAAAGCATGTATAATTGATGAAAAATTTATATAAACTACACCGGGTTCGGACCGGGTCGGGTTTTGGCACCGGGTTGGTGCGAACCCGGTTTTGGTTTCGGGTTTCTACGGGTCGGGTTGAAACCGGGTCTATTTTGAAAAAAATCTTAAAAATAAAACCCATTTTTGGTTTTGATACCGGGTCAGGTCGGGCAAGTTCGGACCAACCCGGTACCAAGTTGCACCCCTAGGAGTCGCTGGGAAACGTTTGTCATTTCCACTTATAAGTAGGGCATGTTTGGTAATGAATAAAATTTGTAATGAAAAATTTTGGAGAGTAAAAGTTGTCAAATGATGTGATATGATAGGAGTAATGATAGTAGTAAAGAGGATAAAGTTAAAATAGATAAGTTAATCATGTAGATGGTTGTATAGAAATGATTGAAAAGTATGGTAGTTGTATAGGAAAATGTGATAAAATTATTAAAAAATATGATAGTTGTGGAGAATGAAAAAGTTTTATATTGAAAAATTTTAACTTGACATGTTTTATTAATTGCCAAACACACCCTTAATTGGAATGGAATAGTAAAGTCATTTAAGCGTATAATTATAAGCTCTAGTTGTATAAACACTATTTGCAAGTATTATGCATCTTATATATTTTTCACACCTTGACTATTTTATAAAATAGAAATTAATAGTTTTTTTTATTGGTATATTTTTACATTCATCTCAACACATATTATATTGAAGTTCAGAGATATTCTTACAAATTTGGAGACACTCAGCTCCCCCAAGAAAATCTGGAGACACAGCTCCGCCAAAGAATAAGGAAGATACAACTTTCAACAACTGACACAGGAGACCACAACTCCTACTAACTTCTAGCCGAAATCCCGAAATCCCCTACGCGGGATTCGAACCAAACACCGCAGCGCCAGCGCCTGCACCGCACAGCTTTATCAGAGCTGCGGTGCGTGCTCGGTTGGTCATAGAATTTAATAGTTGCATTTAGCCTCACTTATATTATTAATAAATTTGTCATTCAAGTGACGTATAAACTTAACGTCATGAAATGATTTAACTTTAAATATCGATTTTAAAATTATTTTTTCAAATTTTAAATTATGTAAAATATTACGATGAATAATTAATAAGTATATAAGCATGAAAACCTCCGCAATTACTTTTTGAGGGTATTTGATAACACTAAAAATTTATCAAATTAAAAATTTTTAATCTAAAATTTTTCGCTATCCAGAGCTAACTCATTGATGAATTATTTTTGGAGTCGGATCCGATGCTCTCGCGAGCATAAGCCTCGATGGGAGTTGTTCGGTCGAGTGCAAGAGTTGGGGTATGAAAATTTGCCCACAGGTCTTGGTCGGAGATGTTAGCCAGCCTTTTTCTTTTTGCAACATAATCATTCCAAAAAACTCGTTCTGTCCCTATTAGCCACTATCTCACACACTCCCTCCTTTGAACTGCCACTGCGTTTTCCTTAGAAAAGAAGAGGATCGCTGTCGATAAGTGAATTTTGGAAAGCCATGAAATTTCGATTGATGGGTCTAGGAATTTCCTTAGGCTCCTCGATTCGCTTGATAATTAAGTCCCTTTGGTTTTTCGCCTTCGAAATATGAAGTTGCAGAATCCAAACAGGCACTAGACAAATTCGGGTACAAGATATGAATCAAAGGTTTTGGAGGAATCGAACATGGAACCTTATAAGAAGATTGAAGATGTTCTCAGGAATAGCAAAGAAATAATCAAGACTGCCAAAACTGAAATGCATACACCATTGCCAGATGGGAGAATACTTGCAAATGAAATAGAGAAAACAATCAGTAAAGAAAAATAGAAGAACATGCAAAGTGAAGATGAGCCACCCAATCCTATCAAAGCTTCCATCCCTTTGCCTCAAAAGAATTAAGGGATCCAAGAAAGCTCAAGAGATTCAGAGTGCCAAAGAAAGGCGAACAAAAGAAACTAGTGAAGGAGACTGGGAAATCTGTGGCAGAGCTTCAAGTTCTGGCCAAAAAAAACTTTCCAAAACCAAGCAAGCCAAAAAACGTGGCAATTCTAACATATCGTAACGCTTCTGGAAAGAAGAACACAACACAAAATCTTACTACAATAAGATTTGCAAAACCAATATCACAGAATTCCAATTAGATAACAAAGAAAGAATTGGAGAAACATAACAAAACCAACAAAGAATCTGCAGTCATGAATTTAGCCGTGAGTTTTTCCTATTGCATGTATACTTTTATTTCTTTTAGTTCCATGCTTGTTAGCTAGTGGTATCTTAATCTCAACTAAATGTGATTGTATTTGAAATCTTTCTTGAATCAGAAAAATGCTTCTTGGCAATCCTTTTTTTTTTTTTTTGCTGCCTTTGAGCGATCTAATTTAGTAATGTCCTACAATTCCGTGGCCAGTGGTTGGCGTCATGGGAAGGAAAGGCAGTGGCAGTAGGGAGTGTGAGAAAGAGAGATAGTCAGGGACGGAATGGGATTTTTGGGATGACTATGTTGCAAAAAGAAAAAGTCGACTGACATCTCTAACCAGGATCCTTGGGTAAATTTTCTTACCTCGACTCCCGCACTCGATCGAACGATTCCCATTCAGCTCCCTGGCTACCCGAGAGCGCCGAGGCTTGGTGCTCACATGAGCATAAGATCGTGTGCTTCATATTTCTTTCGTCTTCTTGTTCTTGCACATTATCCTACTTTTCAATCATTCCTACATAATTATACATATACTTAATTTATCTATTTTAACTTTATTTTTTTACTTTTCATTATTACTCATATCATATTATATAATTTTCTCTCATTTCAAAAACTTTAACAATAAAAATTTTTCATCCAAAATTTTATTATTTTCCAAATACACCCAAATTATCTCTAGATTTTATAATATTTTTTTACAATTTATATTGTCAATCATATTTAATACATCTTATTTTATTGTACCATCAAAAAAAAATTTATTAAAAACTTATATCTCATAAAAAGTAGTATCTTCTTAGAGTAAATATATCACCAATAAAAAATTTTAGAATTACAGAATAAATATAGCATATAAAAGTTTGCAATATATGTAGTTTTTGGAATTATAAAAATACATATGAATAAATATGATAATGATTCAGATTTTTAGAAGAACACTTTAAAATTAAAAAAAAACAAAGATAAGTATTGAGGTTTTCGTGCTTGTGTAAGCATCTAATCATTCCTCAAATATCATTACTAATGATTGAATAGAGTATTTTTACATTCTAATGTTGTATGAAAGTGTATTCTATGAAAGTAAATGAGATAAATGTTTGAACCCAATTTTGAACTCTAAACTTCCAACTCATACACATCCTACAAATATTCGTGTCAACTATTTAGTCGTCACAGAAGTGACACTCGTGCACATCTTAAGTTTGCATGAAATATGATCTCCTAATTAGGTGTATAAATTGGGTTAAGTTGACTTTTGTTGGAGTCTTTTCAACCCTAATTCTATTTGTAAAATGTTAACTCAATCTATACTCAATCTTATTTTTCAAACTTCAAACCAATCCTAAATTAAACTATACAAATCGATTCGGTTAGGTTATAAATCAAGTTCATGAAACCTCCTCTAATTTTAAAATTTTGATGATTGGTAAAAAATTCAATCCATTCATTATATTTAACATTATTTGTTTAGTAGGACACCAAGTTTCATCCAAATTTAATATGCGCATAAGCCACATTTACTCAAAAATAAATACATTTATATGTAAATTAGAAAAAACACTTAGATCTGTTCATTTTTTTAAAGAGCTTAGATCCATTTATATATGTATTAGAATATAATAATAATTTATAGAATTTTTATCCATATATTTGTGATATTTTAAATGACTTAAATGTTGAAAATACTGCTTCAAAATTGATATTTGATATTAAATTATTTTATTACATTGATTTTACATATTTATAAATGGGGCCTGTATAAAGTGATATTAGACAAACGAAAGAATTTCTTTAATAATATAAATAATGCTAAATACAATGAATGAAGTGAATTTTTCATCAACTATCTGGATGCTAAAAATGGAGGGGGTTTCATAGAAGTGCTTTCGTACATAATGTGCAAAAAAAAATTTTGCCTAGTTAAATTTAATTTAAACAATAAATTTATATGAAAGAATAAAAATTAATCTTTTTTATGGGAATACCTTTCAATTTACAACTATACAGTAACATAATTGCTAAATAATCTTATTTCAAAATAATGATATTTAGTTAATGCAGATATATGCCTATACATTATTTGTTAATGTATGACTTTTTTTAATAATTTATTACATATTATAGTAATATATAAAAGCGATTTGGGTGGGGTTGAAATTATCTAACCTAAACTAACTTATTTTCACAATTAGGTTGGTTAAAATAGGGTAATATAACGTATTTTTTTTCTAAAATTCTTATTCAACTTGAAACCAATCCTTTTTACACCCATATCCCTAATTAAACAAATAATGCTAAATGCAATAAATAGAGTAATTTTCTAATCAATTTATCAAGGCTGTGAGGTTAAAGTTAATTTACCGTTAAACGATAAAAACGTTAAATGTTATTCTAAATTTGTAATGCCTTAAAACACACCTTTCGTCATTAATTTTCTAATCAATCCTATTTGCGTCATATGAGGCCAGTTGTAGTTAGGCCCCAACTGCATCTAGTCATTTAACATTTTTTTTAATTTTTATAAACATGTTAATTTAGGTATGTTTAACTTATAATCCAAGTTTTACCACTTTTTATATGTTTATGTTTAACTTATAATCCAAGTTTTATCACTTTTTATATGTTTATATATTTTTTTATTTTTATTGTGTTTAAAAATTAAAAAATATAAATTTTTAAAATGATAAAACTTGGATTATAAATTAAATACATCTAAATTAACATGTTTATAAAAAAAAATTTAAAAATAAAAAATATGTTAAACAGCCGGCCGCATGTGATCAAGCCTCTTTACAAATTAGTTGATATTTTAAATATTGTATTCTTGTCCATGAAGAAAGTAGAATATAAAGAAATCTTATGAAATTATGCTACTCATTTATAGGATTTCGATAAGATTGAAAGACTCTCTCTTAACTAAATACGAAAAAATTCCGCACGATTTCGAAGTACCCATATGTGGTAAAAAAAAAATAAAAAACACCCATAGTATGTGATAGGGGTGGGAATTAGGACGGGTCGGCTTCTGACTCGGCTTTGACCCGACCCGTTTTTGGCTGGGTAAAATCAATATATTTTTGACCCGGTATAGGGATGGGTCAGAAATTTTGATCCGAATTCAAAAATAGGGTCGGGGTGGGTCAACCATGTCCTGACCCGAAAAGTCCGATCCGCCCCGCGTATAATAATTTATTAAAAATTATAGACCTATGTTTAAATATTATTATTATTTTCTTTCAAAATTTTCACTTTTTATATTCAACTCTATCAATAGTAGAAGAATTAATTTATTTAGAAAGCAATATAAGAATAAAAAAAAGAATTTATATATAAATAACCCTTATGTGTAATTGTATATTAACCTATTTTAATAAACTTATACTATATTTTCAAATGTCTTGTTTTCTTAATTATGTGTGTTTTAATAATTAGTGAAATATTGAAGCATATAATATTTAAATTTAGTATAGATGTATACTTATGTTTGGTAGGTATATAAATTATTAAAATTATCTTATTTGACCTGCGTGAAACCTATTAAAAAAAAAATGAAGGTCAAACCAACCTTGTCCCGACTCGGTATAAAAAGAGAGTCAAACTCAATTTTTAAAAACTAAGGTTAAGGTTGGGCAAACCTTGACCCGTATGGCCCGCCTCAATTCCCACTCCAAACTGTGTGATTAGTAAGCCGTGAGCTCAGCGCTAGTGTGTGATTAGGCGTGCCGTGAGCTCAGCGATGGGGCGCCTTGCGCTGAACAATGTCTGCACGACAGATTACTTGAAGAAGGTCTACCTGTGTTCATGTATTCATGATCTAAACCATCCAAAGTGTACTTTTCCTGCTTCAAATTATAATAAATATTTACCCAGTTGACAATAATCATTATTTATGATTGTTAATTTAATTTAATTTTGAAATTATATTCCCAAATATGAAAAAATGTAATTATTAAATTTGAGAAGGTATAATGAAAATGGAAAAAAAGCTTGATCAGAAATAGAAAAATTAAATTATAAAAAAATACGAAGGTAGATTATTATTATTATTGTAAATAAAAAAAACTTTTTGAAAATTGGAAGTTTCATCATATCCCATCTCATCCCATCCCAATTTTTTAAGAGTCATAATTATATACAATATATTGTATATATGATTAAGTTACAATATTTATTTTTATTTATTTTTATTTTTTCTTTATAAATATGTCTTCCTAAGTGTATTTAATCTATATATCAATTTTTGTTAATTTACAATAATTTTATATATTTATTTTGGATTTTTATCAAGTTTTTTAATGAGTGAAAAATGACCTACAACCCCTAACAATTGACGATTTTCAAAAATAAAAAATAAACATTTTAAAATAACAAAAATCGGTATATAAATTAAATACACTTAAGAAAACATATTTATGAAGAAAATTTAAAAAATTTAAAAAAAATAAAAATAGATATTGTAACTCAAGCATATATACAATATATTGTATGTAATCGTACCCATCCTTTAATCTGTAAATATTGACGTGGGAGGTGAGAAGCTGTATTTTCTGGATGTTACTTAACCTTTTCCATTTCTAATATGTTTACGTTTGATAGAAAATTTATTTCTTAAATGATAAGTTTCATTCAAATCAAATATGAGTATGAGAAACATTTCCTTAAAAAAATATTCATGTGTAGATTATAAAAAATACTTAGATCTATTTACATATATATTATAATATAATAATATTTTGTAAAATTATTTATTCATGTACTAATGATATTTTAAATTATTTAAATGTTGTTAATACAACTTTAAAAGGAATATTTAATATAAGATTATTTTTTAAAGTTAGTTTTTCACGAGCCATACACAATGTACAAGACAAATAAAAAGATTTTTATAATAATATAAATCATGTTAAATACAATAGATAAATTGATTTTTTAGATATTAACCTTGATATGAACTACATTCTCACACAAGAAAGGCCCTTTTATTTATAAGCGCGCACCTAAATGCGCATATTTTATGCACATGGCCAAATTGCGTAACAACCTCAAGTATTTGTAATTTTAATATATTTTCTATTTTTCTTCATTTTTACGTGGCCCAAGTGAATTCGGTTAATTGCCATTTTTAAATTTTTGTCTATATTTTTATAAAATTTAAAAAACTAAAAAGTTTCAATCATCTCACACTCCAGGCCCGCGAAATGTGAAATTTTAATTATTTTAAAATTTCATAAAATATATATAATAAATTAAAAGTATTTAAATTTGATATATAAACTAAATACACTTGAACACATATAAGAGGTTAGTGTTCATAAATCCGCAAAATGAACCCGGATATTGTTTCGTTTAATCCAAAATGCTACCGACCCGAGGGCCCGTGGGACACCGACTTGGTGAGGAAAAATGGAGTCCCGGTTCTATGCTCCCGGCTGCATTAAGCATTTTTTTAAATTTTTTTGAAAAACTTTTCATAAAACTGTTAATCTAAGTGTATTTAATATGTGTATTAAATTTTACTTTTTTAAGATTTTTAGATTTTTTTTTGGATTTTTAAAAATCAGTGGCGTTTTAGTAATTTAAAATCATTAAAATGCCATTTATTTTTAAAAATTCGAAAAAATATAAAAAAAATGTCCAAAAATGATGAAAATTAATAGATATATTAAATACACATAGATCAGCACTTGTGTAAAAAAACTTTTTAAAAAAAAATTTAAAAAAAGAGATCTATGTACTCAGGAGCATTGGGGTTTAATGCACTCGAGAGCATAGAATTAGGACTCTACTTTTTCCCAAACTCGGCAAAACGACTTTCTTTTATCCTGAAAAAAATGCTATCTATGTATGACTTGCTGATTTCTGCAAATTATTAACTTGCAGACAATTTACAGAGCCCATCTGGCCTACAAGATCACACAAGTTGCATTTTAGTTATAGTAGCACTCCTTTATCTGTGTTTAGAAAGTTATTAAACTTTTTTGTACAGAAGTTTTTAAAATAGAAAAAATGTTGTAATATAATAAAAGTAACAATGAGTGGTCTTACTTCTATGAAACTCTTTTTCTATTTAACATTTTTTTATTTTTAATATCTTTATGGTTGATGCAAAATTCATTTCATTTATTGTATTTAATATTATTTATATTATCATGGAAACTTTTTCATTTGTTTAGTTTCACTGTATATAGGTCCTATCTATAATTGCGTAAAATTAAAGTAATAAAATAGTTTAACACTAAAATATCAATTTTAAAATAGCTTTTTCAACATCTAAACTATTTAAAATATCACTACTATGTAGATAAATGGTTCTATTAAGCATTATTGTATTTTTATACATGTGTAAATGGATCTAAGTATTTTTTTTAATTTACGCATGAATATATACATTTTTTAGCAAATGTGACCTATACACATGCTTGATTTGGATAAAATTTGATATCTTAACTAAATAAATAATGTTAAGTACAATAAATGGATTGAATTTTACATTAATTATCAACATCTTAAAAATTAATGAGGTTACATGGGACCGGCCTAATGACGAGAAATAAAGAGAATAAAATTAAAATATATTGGTTATTTGTATAAATGGTTGTATAGAAATAATTGAAAAATAGAATAATTATATAGGAAAATAAGAAAAATAATTAAAAATATAATAGTTAAAGAGAATGAAAAGTTTTTTTTTTTATAAAGGAGAATGAACAGTTTTAGTTTGAAAAGTTTTGTTGTTATCAAAAAGATAAAACCCTCGGGATGATTACCTAGCCTGTGTTGATTCATGTAATTATGAGGTCAAAAGGTCAAAAACTGATTATTTAACTAATTTTGTGACAAATATATAATTCGTATGTACACAAATTTGCATCAAAGAAAAAAAAATCTAATTAAAGAGACATAACTAGGGTAGCCAATTTTTCTGAGTAACTTTCGGTATGATCTGATATTTTAATTATTTCAGGCTTCATCGTTTGGTAAATGGAGGAGGGGAAAAAAAATCCTCTTTTCACTTCTTCCTATATAGTTTTTAATTTTAGTTTGACATTTTAATTATCTAATAACTTATACTTTTTCATTTTTATTCTAATGTTCAATTATTTTCTCACGTAACCACTGTATTACAATTATATCATATCACATTCACATCCATCAAAAATATTCTCATCCCCATTTTCCCTACCCTAATTACCTTTTCTATTATTATTTCTATATTATAATTATTTTTCCATCTTTTTATACAACTACATTATTTATTTTAACTTATTTGATTCACTCTAAATCATTGCTCGTATTATTTCATATCACTTTCTTTTAGAAAAAATATTATCCTCACTTTTCACTTTTTTTTTTATGTGTTCACTTTTACTTTTAATGCAACTGACTGAAGCAGATTTTGATTTTAATTTATCATCGAAATGGGGCCATTTGCTCATGGTGTACCCTAGTGTATTTCTGAACTAAAATTCAATAACATATTTATAAACAAAATGAAAATAATTTAGAATTTGCTAAGATTTATTAATTAAAACAAACGCAGAATGTTAACTTGGACCCAAATAGAATTTTTTGAGTTTTACAGGCAGGAATGAGCCAATATCAAATGAGCAAATTTGATTTTGATTCGACCCATTGATGTTGGAAGACTTAAAAACAATGCACAGAAATTTGTTATGGTCCCCCCAGCTCCGAGGAGTAATAATGGATGAGAGAGGGAGAGGGCTTTTCTGCTTCTTCTAAAACTGCCGGAAAAAAAAAAAAAAAAAAAAAAAAAAAAGCAAAACAAAAGAAATCAGCCATCATAGCAAGTATAGCAATAGCATCATCGGTTGACGAAAGCCCAAATTGGCAGCTGCTCAACAACTGCGTACCTTCAACTTCACTCAAATACAACCAACAAGGGACCGCATTAATAACAATAACAATCCGGGAGAAAAAGGATCTCACTAGTCACTGTATATGCCAACCATAATATTTTTTAAAATTATTTTTTTTAATAGCTCAAGACTCGTCCACATTCCAACTTAATTTCCCATTTGATTTATATCAATAGTGGGACAATTGTATATCAACACCATTCTCTTTTCTGGTGAGATATTTTTATTCTTAACATTTCCACGTATGCATGAAAAAATTTTCATGTTTCATTGAATTTTTTTTTTCCCTTATTATTTGATAGGATGCATTTCCATATATGTTCTAATTAAAAAATTCACTTCAATTCTTTATATCTAGCATCATTTGCTTAGTTAGAAAACTAAATTCCATCTAAACCGAAGATGTACACGGTCCACAATTGCTTAAAAATATATATCTATGTGTAAATTATGAAAAATTTAAATATATTTACATATATGTTAGAAGTAATGTTATTTTAAAGAATCATTTATCCACATAGTAATGATAATTTAAATGTTTAAGACATTACAAATACCATTTTAAAATTAATATTTAATGTTAAACTATTTTACTACTTTAATTTTATAAATTATTCTCACGCAAAATATAATAGATAAAATATAAAATTTTCATAATAATATAGATAATGCTAAATACAAGGATAAAGTAAATTTCTCATCAACTATCAAAGTAAGAAAAATGAATTAAGTTTCATGAAAGCAAAACTTAAGCATCATCTAATGCAAAAGAACCTATAGGCTATATTACTTGCATATTCAGTGGTATTTGCATTTGCATTTCATGTGTAGTATTTAGTCTCGCACGACATAATTATTTATTTAGATTTTAAAACTTTTCTTTTTGAATTTAGGAATTTCTTAGCATTTACATAACAAGTATAGGGAACCTTTATTTGATTACAAACCGGGGGAAGGGAGGGGAAACTTGCTCCTAACAGTGTTCAACCTTGGGTGCCTTTGATTTTCAGTAAATGCGATATATATATATATATATAAAAAAAAAAGGTAAAGGAAGTATAGAAAGAGGAAAAATAAATACTAAATTAGAAATGCAATACCTATGGCAATTAAATAGCACACCACGTCAAGAACAAAGACCTTTTATGCTTTTCTTATATTTATTTAACATTCCCTGTCTCCAAACAGAAAATCCCATGAGCCAAACGCCCTGCGTATGCCAGCATCAACCATCAACATAGAGTAGCAGGAAGATGAGATCTTGGATTTTAGAGACAATGGTTGATTAGTAGTTTTCGTATCCATTTTCATTAGATGGTGTGATTCGCTCGAGCTTACCATATGAAAGATTGGTATGCATATACAAAATTGGCGGGGTCCCAAATCAAGGTTGAGGAAGATAGACTTCAAATGCAAAACCTGTAAAAGGCATTCATCTCAGGAAAACCAACCTTTTGCTATGTACTCTGAGCAAACCTTCGCATTTTCTATAGAAATACTATTTAGTAACATAAATAATTATTATCACTAAACATTAATTTTTAGCAAAATAACTTAAGCTCACCAATCATACACCGGTTGAAAAGATATTTTCTATTATTTTTTATTTTTCCATGGACGTGGACTTTACCTAAATCGAATAACATGTTAAGTTTTACATTTTCAAAAATTTAAAATATATAACTAGAAATATAAAAATTAAAAACTTAGTATATTAACTAATTTAAGTGAGACACATATATCTATAAAACATAAAAAATAAAAAATAATTTTTTAGTCAACTGTAAATGACGTACGTTGTTAATGGATCAAGTTAGTAAGGTTTGAGCTTAACTTCCTAATTTTAGCCCATTAAAAACTCTCAACCTTAATCGGCTTATTGACATATTTAAAAAATCCCACCCTATTCTGTTATACTGTTGTTTATGTGTTGTAAACACGTCGAAAATAAGCTAATTAAAGTCCTACTCGATACTATTAATAACTGAAAAAACACGTTGACAGCTTAGAAATTTACTTGATTAACTGGACACAAATGCTCCAATATGAACATTTATTTAATAATTCTCTAACTAATCTAGTAAAGTGTTTGTTTGTTCTTGTTTCGAGATTCAAATAATATTTTATTTTGTTTCCATGGAACAACTCAATTCAACATAAATATTGATACACAAAACTTAGAAATATATTTCATAAAAAAACATAGAAATATATATACATATATCATAAAGATGCACCAAGTAAGACTTTCTACAATCAAATAAACTAAGGTAATCATATTTCAAATATCATATATTATCACACACTTGTTGGCTTTCACGGGTTGTTAACAAGTTAATAGATTAGACAAGTTGAGCAGAACAAGTTTACAGGTTGTCATTTAACTTATTGAGTAACGTTTCAATGCATAGGGTGCAAAATTCCTTTTTTAATATATTTTTTAGAAAATCTTTTTATAAAATTATTAATCTGTGTATTTAATTTATAAATCAAATTTTATTATTTTTGAAAATGTGTATATATTTTGATTTTTTAAAATAGAGGAGATTTTAGTCATTTTTTAAAAAATAAAATACCCCTATTTTTACAAAATTAAAAAATATATTTATACATCTTCAAAATAGTAAAACTTAATATATATATATATATAAGTTTTTTATGAGAAATATAAAAGTTAAATACATATATGTTAACAAATTTATAAAAAAAATTCAAAAAATTTTAAAAAATGGAAAATTTTACGCTGATGCATTGAAATATTACTCTAACTTATTGCTGTTTATTTAATTAAATTAGTGAATGAGTTGATGGATCATAACTTATTTATCTAGAGTGTGTTTGGTTGAGGATAAAAATTTTAATAAAAAAATTTTAGTGTAAAAATTGTTAAATTAAAAGAAAATGATGTGATATGATAAAAGTAATAACGAGATATAAAGAAAATAAAGTTAAAATAAATAAATTAGTTGTATTAGTAGTTATGTGGAAATAATTGAAAAGTAGAATAGTTTGTATAGGAAAATATGAATAAATAATTTTAAAATAAAGTAGGTACGGAGAATGAAAAGTTTTTTATTAAAAAATTTCGTTAGAAAAATTTTATGTCCAACTAAACACACCCTTAAAAAACTCAATATAAACCAATTGGAGAGATAGGTTCACAAGACAAAACTAGAATTTAAAAATTAAAGTTTTTTGTGATGAACTTAGAACAAAATGACGTTATAAATTGATACATTAATGATACATTTTAATGTACCTTTTCATCCAAAAAATGATACGTTTTAATGGACCTAAAAGGTCATCTTTCTTATGGTGATTAAAGGATGAGAAATTGATAGTGAATTTGTTTGATTGCAAAGGAATTGAATAGAAAGAAAACTTGTGTGTTTGGTAATTAAAAGAAAATGTCAAGTTAAAACTTTTCAATCTAAAACTTTTCACTTTCAATAATTATTATTTTTTTTAATTATTTTTTCACATTTTCCTATACAACTACCCTACTTTTCAATCATTTCTAGACAACTATCCACACAACTAACCTATCTATTTTAATTTTATCCTCTTTACTACTCATCATTACCCCTATCATATCACATCACATCACTTAACAACTTTTACTCTTTAAAACTTTTCATCAAAAATTTTATTCGTTACCAAACACACCCTATTGACGTGCGCAGCGGAAAGAGCACGTGACATGGCTCCCTCCCCCAGCACCAGCAGCGCCGCGCTTGTTTACCGTCGAAGCCTGCTGTGCTGGTGCTGCTGTTGTATCATCGTTGATTGGGGTCCACCGGCGAATTGAAACAGCAGCTAACGACTGCGTGTCTCCCTCTCTCTCGCTTGCTTTCCTGTCACTCAACACATCACAGACAGCAGAGGTAGCAATGGAAATGTACTTTGACATCGCGCCCTCACTCCCCCATCGCAATTCACGCGTACAAGAACACAACAACTAGTCAGTAACCACCCTCCACTCATGAGAAGAATCATCGTACCATGTCTCCAACTAAATTACTCCCTCTCCGCTTCTTATTCATCCTCTCTGCCATCTCCTTCCACAACACTTCCGACTCCCGCTCTCCTCCTCCGCCGCCGCAGCAAGAAGAAAAGAGACCAGGAAGCCAATGGAGAAGGAAACCCCTCCGGAAAATCCCCATCCTCCTCTTTTTCGTCCTCTCCACCGCAACAGTCCTTTGCCTCCTCCAAATGGCAACCAACCCCGCATCCTCTCCCGCCCCTTGGCGCCCCATTCTCCTACAAGTATCGCCACCTCAAACCCCACCCTCGCCGAATACCTTCTCCGCCGAGGAGATCCGCTTCCTTTCCAATCTCATTTCCTCCAAAACCCCCTGCAACCTTCTCATCTTCGGATTTGCCCCGCAGCTCTCTCTGTTCGTGGAGATGAATGCTGGCGGCCGCACCGTCTTTCTCGAAGACGACGGCGGAAAGATCAGGACAGCGCCGCCCGAAATAACAAAAGATGAGCACATCTACAAGATCGAGCACGGGTTCGCGGAATCTGGGAAAGCGTTTGAGCTGCTGAAGAGCGCGAGGGAAGACCCGAGATGCGCTGCCAAAGCAGGGCGGTTGCTCGAATCGTCGGCCTGTCCGCTGGCGCTGACGCGGCTGCCGAAGGTGGTGTTGGAAAATGCGTGGGATGTGGTGGTGATCGATGGGCCGAGCGGAGAGAACGCGATGGCACCGGGTCGGATGGGGGTGATCTACAGCGTCGCTCTGATGGCGAGAGGTGGAAGGGCGACGACAGATGTGCTGGTTCACGACATAGACCGTATGGTTGAGAAGTGGTATGCATGGGAGTATCTGTGCCATGAAAACATGGCTTCTTCCAAAGGGAAATTCTGGCACTTCAGGATTATTGGCAACCAGAATTCTACTAGGTTCTGCTCTAGCAAAAATCATCCTATCGAGTAGGCAAATCTTCCTGTTCTGGCCTCTTGGGAGTAGCATGAGCAAGGAGCACATATTTTTTTTTCCTTTTTTTTTTTTTGTTTCGAAGGTAAGGAGCTCATACTATAGATATGCAGACACTGGTCGTTCTCTCTGATTCTCTTTCTAAATTTTTTTTGTTTGTGGGTTATGTATTAAGGATGAAAAGATGGGGAAATCACAGCGGCGAATGAGGTGTAAATAAATTCATATACGATGATCAAACATTTTAGTGATAGTGCGCCCAGATAACGAGCAAAACGGTCTCTCTCGATCTCCAATTCTAGTAGGAGGAATCCGCACCAGAGGTTGCAAGGGGCCCATATACCATCCCCGCTGATTCCCTTTCAATTCAGATTTCAGAAGAAAACAAAACACACACACACAAGCACACAAAAGAAAAGAAAAGGAAAAAAAAAAAAAAGCTTGCCTAAACTGCTGATTAAAGAATTTGGCATGTTTATTATATGCATACCGGGGTCTTCGGATGGTTAATATACGCATCAGGTTCTTCACACAATAGATTTACGTTAGGAGTGCAACTTGAGTGGTTGCTGGTTGATCATACACCCTCCCCATATTAGGATCGTATGGGTTTGGTTCTGGTTATAATCAGCACTTTGAAGCAACAATAAAAACTAGAACTTTAACATACACATAAGAAAACTAATCGACTGTTGGTAAACAACGTTTTATGAAAATATCAAAAAATATATTCGTTGAACCCAACATTCTGAATATAACATTAAAAAAAAAAATAGTGAAAAATACAAAGGAAACGACTCCAATGACAGATAGTAAATTTCCACTCCATACATTCAATACTTGTGTGTCAGCTTTTATCCCATTAACATCTTCTGCGTACCCGTGACATTAACCTAACCTACTCAAAAGTCGAAAGCCAGTCTGCTATGGTTGTGGATTGTCCAGGGGCAGAGTCGAAAGCCAGGCTGCTATGGTTGTGGATTGTACAGGGGCAATCTGTCTAAGCTAGGAGTGTTAGCGGATCAGGTTGAACGGATCGAAGCTTAATCTTAATCTTAACTCATTTAAAATAACTCAATCCTAATCTGTTTATTAACTCATTTAAAAAACCTCAACCATAAAATTTATAACTCATTTAATAAATGGGTTGGTGAGTTATTAACGGGTTCTATAGCAAATAACATAAAAGTCTAAACTCTAATAGATGATAATCTCATAGAGAGAGACGAGAGGGTGTTTTTGGCATAGGAGAAATGAAAATAGTACAGTAATGGAAAAATAAAATTATGACAGCAGTAAAAAAATAAAAATTAGATAACTTGAGGAAGACTTAGAGAAAGAAAATAACCAATGAATTTATATATATATATATATATAACTTTAATGAGTTAAGCGAGTTAAATGGATTAAACAAATTAAACGGATTGAACATGTTATATGAGTTAAATGAGTTACTAAACGGATTAACAAGTTATAAAATCTCAATCCTAATTCATTTATTTAATTAAATTGTTAAGCGAATTGACAAATTATAACTCATTTATTCAAAAATTCCAACCCAAACTTATTTACAAACAGATTGGACGAGCGGGTTGACGGGTTAACCATGACCATTAATACCCCTAATCTAAGCCCGATGTTTAGGTGTTCTAAAAGGCGGTAAAAGTTTTAAATTTAAAATTGTAGGATGAAAATTTTTGAAAAATGGAGAAAAAATTAATGTGATATGACAAAAGTAATGATAATGAGTAAAGAAAATAAAGTTAAAATAAATAGAGTAATCATATGTATAAATGTATAGAAATAATTGAAAAGTAAATTAATTATATAATAAGATGTGAAAAATAATTAAAAAATAAAATAGCCGTCAACAGTAAAAAATTTTGTATTTGCCAAATATACCCTCAATAAATTCTTTCGATAATCTCTCATCCAAGCCCATCATCTACTTATCCTACGCCCCAGGTCCCCGAGGACAGAGAACAAGTCAACTGCATGATGGAAGCATTGGCCCACTGAAGCATGTGGCAAGCATGATCATTGGCATTATGATGATATGGCAATCAAACTTAAACGCACAATAAGATCTAACATAAATTGCTCTCTACTTCACCTGCGATTGGTATAATGAGTTATCATCTACCACAAATAACGAACGATCAATAAAATATACAACAGAAAGCTACAAAAAATATTTCATTCTGTCATCTCTCCTCATAGCATTATATACAGCCTGAACCTGCAAAGGTGAAAAAACAAAAAATGAATTGCACGTCAATACAGTACTGACTTTGAGCTAATGGTCATCAGGTGTAGTTAATGGTGAGGCCTGGATGTCAGAAATTTCGTTTGTCTCATTATATGCCAGATCTTTAAATCAGAAAATCTGTCTCATATGCAATTTCTCTTAATTGTCAATCAGCATGTAGAGATCCCAGTATCAAGCTTCGGGAAATCCTTTGCTTCATGCTGAAGGTCTTCAGGTGCAGAATACAGGTTATTTTGAAGAATATGGTCATCAACTATGATTTTTTATCAAGCATCCAAAGAGTAGGCTGTATACACATGTTCATAGTGTCCAGTTGTGTGCAATCCTCTGGTGGATTGGTGGGTGGCCAGATGGGTGCATGCCTCTCTGTGTTTGCATGTGTGCACGTGTATTTAAGAGAGAGAGAGAGAGAGAGACCTGCTCACTTGACACAACCTGAACAGGACCAATGTTCACCGAGACATATTTACCCCTTGAAGATAATTTCTGGGTAACACGGCCCTATTTTAGAACAACAAAGATTGATGTGTCAAAAATGAGAAAAACATAGAAGATACTAGCCATTTGTGCAGTCATTTAACGCTCTGCTGTGGACATAGCAACCACTGGATTTTTTTTATCTTTTATCTTACAACTCAAATCATCCCAAGTACATTTTTTTTTTCCAAAAAACAGATGTAAATCTAATAACATATTTCATCAAAAAAATTAATACATCTACAGGAGACATTGCTCCTGAAAATGGGAGACAAAGCTCCCACAATCAGGATTGATCCTAGGATGCCCAACTTCACCCAAATGGTCTGTTGAAGTGTCAAAATGAAATGCTTCAGTTTTCTCCTTATCAGCAGCAATACTGACTCCCACCTAATACTAGTGTATG
Organism: Annona cherimola; assembly: GCA_030490835.1. Taxonomy (NCBI): domain Eukaryota; kingdom Viridiplantae; phylum Streptophyta; class Magnoliopsida; order Magnoliales; family Annonaceae; genus Annona; species Annona cherimola. Next base: position 72,818,480 of record CM059971.1, read on the forward strand.
TTATTGTTATAATTACCTGATGCATGCATCAAATCTATATGGCGTCAACTGCATGGATCCTGTCGCACCATTCTTTACAACGACAAACTATCTTCTCAGTAATGTATAATGTTCTCATATCTTTTCTAATTACTTCTATCCACTTTTATGGAGTCTTCCTCCCATTCTCTTACTGCCTTCTATTTAAACAAATTCAGCTCTTCTAATAATGCCATTTAGACATTCATTCAATATGCTCCAGCTACCTACATTTTTTTTCCTCATTTTATTACCCATTGACTTTTCTTTTGGATTATCTCAAATTACTTCATTTCTAGTTTTATCTTTTCATATTTTGCTACTTAGACACCTTAACATTCTCATTTCCACTACACTAATTTTATGTATATATTGTTCTTTAACTATCCAATATTCTTCCACATAAAGCATAGTTAGTATAATTGTTATCCTATAAAATTTTCATTTTAGTTTAATTGGAACCAGACAATCACATAAAATTCATGAACTACCTCATCATCTCTTCCACCCTGCTTAAACTATTTGTAAAGTCTTTCTAAATTTCTCCACTTTCTTGAACTATTGATCCCAGATACCTGAACTGATCAGTTCGTTGTAATACTTGATCCGAAGTTTCAATTGGTTCCTCATCTATATTCTCACTTTATTAGTAATATTAAATACTAAAATCTTAAATAATGCCCCTTTTAAACATGCCATCATACTTAAATCTAATATACATTAGCCATGTGTTTCATATTGTGTTCTTCATCAATACTGGGCTTAAGTTGAAAATTTTTTGCAAATTAAATTAAAAGATCAGCACAAACCTCAGGTATTCGTTGTTGAAGTACTGACTCAACAGCAACAACCATTGCTTGCACGAAATCATCACCTCCAGTTCCTATTGCGGTAAACCCTCTAACTGTGGGATATGAATTCACCTGTTAAGTAAAAATAATCCAGCAAGATAAGGTCAATTTCACTCTAGGGATTCTGGTAGGATTACAAAGGAACTACAACAGCCCAGGCTCTGCTTCATAAGATAAAAAAAAAAAAAATTAAAAAAAAAATTAAAAAAAAAAAAAAAAAAAAAAAAAAGAACAGCCCAGGTTGGGTCTATCTGAGAATATGTAACTCAAAGTCCCTGTTATTTGTGACTTCACCGAACAAGTTATGAGAGCCTAAGGATCTGCTTGTGTGTCAGTATGTGTGATATCTGGCATTATTCTACCATCCGATTAGGCAACAAAAGATGCTCTTATCCTAGTGTTATTATTGACCAAAGCTCCACCCAGATCAAAACTCTTGAACATTCAATATTTAGAAGAAGGCTTTGACAATGAAAAAATAAGAATCTTCATGACTTCCTTAACTAAACATCATTTTCCCTCTAAATAATGTTAATTTGGGTTGTCTGTATCAACTAAAATCTCATCAATTAGTAAACTGGTCTAACATTTGCAGTGGAAGACCATTTTAAGCACGCATTTTGCATAACCTGAAAGTAATAAACGGTGTATTACTTGACATGTTTACACGTGGGCTAGAATCATGCAAGAAACCTTGTGTGACAAGTTGTGAGCAATCATTCTGCTTATATATCATTTTCTGGTTGCATGAATTTGACGTAAACAAACAGCGAACTAAGCAAAGCGAAAATGGCAGAGGATAGAAGATCAAGTACCCCCAAGTGTCTGTGAGTTTGAGACAAAATGCATACCTTCTGATCAAGAGCAAGCCATTCATTGGTGGAATCATCTGTTACTGTGCCACCGATAACAACATTTCTAGTTTGAGCAACCCTCCCTTCTGTCTTTGACACCTCTGATCCAATTCAACAAGAATTATGAATTTAAAGTGATTTCTATGAATGTAAATCAAATCAAAATAAAGAAATACAAGTGAGGAGTAAAATAAAATATGAAGACATTTCTACGCATCAAGAAAGATGAGCTCTTAAGATTTTATAGAAGCAAAAATGCTCAATTTCCCTGTGCCTGTGATTCAGCTTGATCCCAGAAAACCCAACAGGCAAGCCTAGTCAGTCACGTCCCAAGCTAACATCAAGTTCTTAAACACTTCAAAATTTATGAATGATGTCGCCTAGGGTATAACCCAGTGGGAGTGACATTGTGTGTGCATATGGTTCCCTGTCTCAAGTCTAGAAGGGAGCAACAGTCTCCATATGTATGTATATATATATATATATGAATGATGACAAACAGCCAATTAGATCTAAAACAGATGAGATTGTTGATCGTCAGTAATGGCAATCGAGGTTTAAGCCTTAAATTACTTTTTATTTTGAAATCTGAAAAAATAGAAAATCTGATCTTAAGCAGAGACTCAGGATTATACCTCAGTTACATAGGCATCTATTTGATCTTAAGCAGAAAATCAGGATTATATCTTAGTTACAGAGTCTTACGAGACATACTCTATCCATGCGTAACAATTTCTACAAATTAGATGCAGGATTCAGAATGTTTGAACATTTATGTTTATTAACTTACGTCAAAGATGGAACATTATGTTCCTTGCTCTTTGAGTGTTTCTGTAGAAACAATTGTTGACTTGACACAAGGCATCAAATAATGACGATAGTGGTCCTAACAAGTAGTCCATAATCACCATTACAACAACCATAACAGGTCTGATTTCTTCAATTTTCTGTCCTCTTGAAATGTCTATTGTACCTTCAGTTCAACAAGTCCACCTTAACTTTAGGATTCGGATCCATGGATAAAGATTAAAGAATGATAGTGAAGAGCCAGGATGGGATACTGGCTGGCTCATCATGCTCAACAAACTGCAAAAAAAAAAAACAAACTTCAAGCCAATTAATTTAGGACAAAAAGCCACCTTGGCTGACATGGCTGGTGAATCCCATTGGCAGAAAACCATAGATGACAACTCTTTCGTTGAGTTGGGTGCCTACACAGAGGGTTTTATGGCATGATAGAGCTGCAGCGAACAAGCACCGGTGCACCAACTGTGATTGAATAGCTATCCTTTATAACTACAGTGCGAGGCACTTTTTACTCCAAGCCAGGAAAAATTAAAAATCAAAATGATGGCTCCGTGTGATGTTGCACATCTCTGGTACTGCAGTTGAGCATGACCTTGGTTGTAATTAATGTTTTGAGTAATTTTCAACTTCATTAAACCATTTAAATGTCATGAGTGTTTGGGATAAATTTACAATTTATCATATTCTAGTTATTTTCTGCCAAGCTTCCTTCCGCTAGGCAGGTTTTCACCTGATAAAGAAATGTAACCCTCATGAAGCAAGCCTCTTTATTTTTTGATGGAATCTTATGGCTCCTGGTGCAATGAAATGTTGTTCAGCTCTACTAAGATTTAACAGCAACAGTTGTCTTACATATTGGCTTGATCCATTTGCAAACTAAAGCATTCCAAAGTGCTTCTAATTTGCTTAAGTTCTATTATAGTGGAAACTTGGGAGGGTATCTCCAATTGAAAAAGCTGTAAAACCAGCCCAATTATGTCATTTAGCATCAATTAAGCAGCTCGCCGTCATTCATTGGAAGCATATGACAGCTACCAATTTACAGGTTTGCGTGTGTTGGTAGAGACTTCCACATCTCTGTCAGTCCAAAACACCACGTGCAAGATTCACCCTTTTTACTTGGAACTCTAAACCAAGAGAAATTTTTTTTTTTTTTCAGGGAATAGCGTGTCATTCAGCTATTTAGATATTCTAATTTCTAACGAATCATCAGATTTTTCGGTTCCAGACAACAACAGAAATCAGCGGCATAGAGAGAGAGAGAGAGAGGATGGAACTGACCGGAGATGGCTTTGAGGACGGCCTCTTGAGGAGGGCCTTGATCGTCTTGGGGCGACGAAGAGGGAGAGGAAGAGGAGGAGGCCTCATCTCCATGGAAGGAGCAGCACTTGAAATCAGATAGGCGGAAAAACCTGACCCTGCTGACTCTGAGGCGTGGCGTAGGAAGACGAGTAAAAGAGGAGGAGAAGGAGGAGATTAATCGACGAGGAGGAGGAGGGAAAAAGGTGGGAAGCTTGGGAGGGAAAGAGCGGAGAAGGAAGGTGTTCCGACAGGCCATGGGCGACGTCGAATTCAGAAAGGGATAATGCATCTGTGGCCTTAAATAGACGCAGGCTTGCTTTGCGCCTCGCCTCCGAGATTTTTCTCCCGCTCAAGAGTTTAAAGACCAAGACGAAATAGACGCGGCAGGTTGCGTGCACCAACCCAACTCCTCAGGGGCAGGCGGCAAGGAAGCCTTGATTCTGACGAGAATCAGATTTCTGAGAACACTCGCCGGGCGACCACTTTTTCCTTGCCCATAAAAAAATTAAAAAAAAATTAAAAAGCTTTCCCAATTGCAAAATTTTTTACCTAAAAAATTTTGCGTTCATTCATGACCTAAAAGGTTTTCTAAGTTAAGATTCATTACTGAGGGATATTCTAAAGGATTACCGTGCATCTTCGATAAATTTTTTAATTTAAATACAACTTTTCTCATCTTTAATATACACCATCACATTCTCTCATATTCTTCGTCTCGTTTCTTGAATCCTTCGGAATAAATAGTATGTAAGGATGTAATTCACATCGAATCACCTCGGGCTGAGCATTTCTCTACCTTAGTCTTCTTAGTAAAAATTTAGTTCGCGTTGAACTCTGCCTAATCCTAATTTAACTTCCATTCCTTAAATTGATATTCTCAAAAGTCAAATGAAATAGTAACTAAATTTTAAAAAATGTTATTTTATGGACAGAAAAATATAGGTGAGATGCGTGTATTTATAAAAAAAAAAAATAGTTTAGTTTTATATGCGACCGCAACTTTTACATCTATTTTTAAATAATATTTATAAAAATGAAAAATATAACGACATATTTTCACCATATTTCCAAATATGGCATGGATTTTTACCAAAATACTCTTTCAGTTGTAAATTTCTCTCCTTTTTTTCATGGAAGGATGATTTTCGTAGTATATTATCGGCATTATATTTTGCCAATAACATATGCAAAATGATTTTTTAGGGGCTTAAATAACATAATGATAGGATAAAAATTTATTGATTTGTATCAGATTTAGGAAAAATTGTGTTAGAAATATAAAACTTGTATTAAAATTTGAAAGAATGGAAAATCTTATTCCATATTCTTCTTATTCAAGCAAATGAGATCCTTTAGAACATCTCTTTAAGTTTTAATTAAGGATATTTTGATAAAACATATGGAGAATTGTTATATTGGAAAATAAGAGTTTTCTCAAATATATTTATTACATTTGCATCTAACTCTAAAAATGTCATATTCAATTGTAAAAGTGAATAAATGTTATTAACTAGCATGTGAAATTCACCAGTGACGGAAGAGACGACCAACAGGGCTATACGAATCTGGCGAGTCGGTGCAGGGGCAGGCGGCGATATCTACCGGCAACGGAGAAGAAGAAACCACCGGGCAGCGGCTAAGCGATTGGTATAAATGAAAGGAAAGCCTGCCTTAACTCAAATCAAAAAATCAAAATCTTCATTCCTCCGCAACGCGACATTTTTCATTTTACGATGGCAATTTTTACAATTCTTTTGACCATTTTATTCATTTGTATCAATTTCGGAGAGGCCCATGAATACAATATCATTTGGTTCCAGCGGAGCAATGTGATTAGGCGATTCCATCCGCAGCTGCTGCAAGTTGATTGCGTGGTAGAGAGAGAAGAGGATAAAAATTCAAATTCTGACAAGAATTCTAATCCCATCCCAAAACTCAAAAGCGTAACAGAGCTGCAGGTGCGGCATTTGCCGGCGGTGATTTTGGGCAGATGAATCTCTGGTCCCCGGGTTTGGAGTCAATGCAGGGGATGATGGGGATGGCATCGCTACTGCTGAAATTAACGATGACTGCACCGGCTTTAATGTAGGGTGCCAGCTTGAATTTCGTTATTGCCAGGGAATCGTGAAAAGGGGCGTTGAATTTGGGAGGGGCACTACCGCGCCCGATTAACTAGTGGCAATGCTTGACTCAATGGAGGCAGGCAGGTGACGGTTTGATGCCGCCAGATTTGAAGATGCTCTCTCTCCGTCGCCGAGCAGATCATCGTGCCTCTCTTTCTTCTCTCTCTCCATTCAGCTGATCACTTTCGCTCTCTCTCCCCCTAATTTTTTTTTTTTTTTTTTTTTTTGTTGAGCTGTAAAGTGGTGGAAATGTAAAAACGTGAGTGATTTTAGTAGTCAATTTTCCATTTGTCTGAATGAACGTCACCGATAGCGAACAAGACAGATGGACGGCAGCGCCAGGAACACTAAAATTTTAATGCGCCACGGCGCATTGTCCGAATCGGGACTCGCAAAGAAATATCATCCGCATTTGGAAGAAGAATGCTGCTAGCCCTGTATAATTAAATGCTTCACTTAGTCCATCCAAAAATTTTATTTAAAATAATTTTTTTATTTTTTTTCATACACTTATTTATCTAAGTGTATTTAATATATAAATCAAGTTTTTTGAGATTTTTAAAAATAAAAGTATTTTAAATACATATATGCAAGTAGATGTTTAAAAATTTCAAAAAAATAAATAAACATATTCAAAAATGGTAAAACTTGGTCTATATGTTAAATACACTGAGATAAACAAGTGCACGAAGAAAAAAATAAAATAAAAAATTATTGTAAATAGGTTTTTTAAGGTGAGTTAAATAGGGTATTTACTTAACCCAAGCTAACAGAATCACTCCTCCATTTGCAGATAGCAAGTTGGCAACATTAAGACAAAAAATGTTGTTGCCGGATTGTTGACGATGGAGAAAAAAACTAGTCGGAAATCCTAACCTAGATCGGTTCGAATTGAAATAAATCTAACACCAAACTAAGAAATAAATCTAACACCAAACCAAATCTAGCTTTTAAGTTGATTTGACCCTACCTAATAATACACCCCACTATTGTTATTGTGAAATGGAAAAAAATTTTGGTACCACATGCAAGCGGGAAAGATAATATTTTAGAAATTATGTGATTAATATTAAATAACATGATAAAGTTAGAATAAATAAGGTAGTTGAAAGTAAAAATAATTGGAATATGAAAGTAAAGTTGAAAAAATAGGTTTAATTGTAAAATTCGCTTGTTGATTGTCATACGTAGCCTTATCTTTAAAATTTCATGTTGCCTTCTAATCTCTAAATTAGTTAATTATATCAAATCTTTGAAATTTTACGTTGCCTTCCAATTTCTAAATTAGTTAATTATATTATGCCGTTAATTAATAGAAGTTAATATTACGTCACTTAAATAAGAAAAATTACTTTTATACTCGTAATATTTGATCTTAATTTCTAATATGTTAATAATATTTCCTAAAATTCTCTCATATTTACAACATTTTACTTTAAATTTCTTTTATGCCCTGGTTGTCAATACAGGGTGTGTTTGGTAATAAGTAAAAGTTGTCAAGTTAAAACTTTTCACTCTCCACAACTATTCTATTTTTTAATCATTTCTTCACATTTTTCTATACAAGTACCCTACTTTTCAATAATTTCTACACAACTACTAACACAATTAACCTATCTATTTTAACTTTATTATATTTATTCATCATCATTACTTCTATCATATCACATTATTTGACAACTTTTACTCTCTACAATTTTTCATCAAAAGTTTTATCTATTCCCAAACACACCCGTAATTATTATCTACTGTATCAAAAAAATAATAATTTTGCTATTCAAAACCTTTTAATTGAAATAAGTCAACCCTAATATGATTCAATTAATAATAACAAATTGTCTATATATGATGTTAAATGATTCAAGTGTCATATTTGAGTTGAATAGTTTTAACTAGAAAAATTTTAGAAGAGTAAAATTAACTTTTTATGGAAAAAATAACAGTAGTGTTAACAATGTGAGCAAGATAGTAATTTAAGGTAAAATATGATGAGTATAAGAGTAAATTTTAAAATGTTATGCGTATATTAAGAATTAAAGGCAAATACTGCAGATATAAAAGAAATTTTTTTCTTTAAATAATTAAATTATTAGTTACAAATTTTAAATAAATTTTTTATTAATTATAAATTAAATCTAATTAAATAAAACCTAAAACCTTTTAGACTAAAATGAACAAGTGAAAGCACCAATGAAAATTATAAGGGATCATTTGATAATGTAGGCAGTGAGAAGATGATCAATTAAGTTTTTAAAAAGCTAGAGGTCTTTATAAAAAAGTGTAAGGATAATATGATATGATAAAAAGAAATTAAAAATAATAAAATAATTGAAATATATCAGTAAAAATGGAAAAAATGAGAGCAGAGTAGTTAACATATAAAATTCTTTAGTTTTCTGTAGCCAGTCGGTTGCATAAAAAATAAGGATATAGAAACTATCACATTATTTAAATAATTAAATTATCTATTCTAGATTTTTAATAAAATTTTCTTAATTTAATTAAATAAAACCGAAAATCTTTTAAATTCAATTAAAAGGTGAGAAACACTAAGAAAAAATAAAATGTGGTTATATTGCTTCTGCGTAGTTATTTTATTAGATAAAATTGTGTAAGAATATAAACAATTATATGTTTAAGAAGCAAAAGATATTAAATAAAATTTACATTTGTTTTAATAAAATTTTACTAAAAGTCTAAATTGTTAATCTAATTGCACGTAAGTTATTCTAAAGAGTCAGATTAAAATTCCAATAAAAATTCCGATGCTTATATCTAATTTAATAATTTAACCCCGCTAATAATTAGGTTAAGTTGAACCTACATTTTTAACGTAAACTAAAGGGATAATTCCTCTGATACCCATAATAAGTGCAATTAATTCATAATATACCAACAACGTTTCATAAATTCCTCTTATACCAATAACGTTTCACCCTAAATTTTTCTCATATTCATGCTGTTAAAACCACCGTTATCTACCCGATTGAAAAGACGATTTTGCCAATTTAAAATTTTATAATTGAGTAATTTAACCTTAACACAACTCTTTTGATGGTAGTAAATCATTAATACAAGATATTAAATAACTTGAAAGTCATATTAAAGTTTATTTATTTTAATTAGAAATTTTTTTGTAAAAGGATAAAATCATCTTTTCAATGAGATAAATAACGGTGGTTTTACGGCGTGAGTATGAGAAGAATTTAGATGAAATGTTATGAGTACAAGAGGAATTTATGAAACGTTGTGGGTATATTAAGGGTGTGTTTGGTTGGAGGTAAAACTTTTGATGAAAAGTTTTTGAAGTAGAAGTTGTCAAATCAATATAAAGTAATGTAATATAATAGGGGTAATGATGAGTAGTAAAGAGAATAAAGTTAAAATAGATAGGTTAGTTGTATGGGTAGTTGTGTAGAAATGATTGAAAAGTAGGGTAGTTTGTATAGAAAAATGTGAAAAAATAATTAAAAAAGAAAATAATTATGAAGAGTGAAAAGTTTTAGATTGAAAAGTTTTAGTTGACACTTTTTTGCCCTAAACAAACGCACCCTAAGAATTATGTACGATTGGTATGGATATAAAAGGAATTATCTCTAAACTCTAAATTATAAAAAACTTACTTTTAAGTCTTTGCATTGATACAAATAATATTCAGAATTATATAATTAATTAGATATTAAGAAATCAATTGATTACAATATGAAAATTCATCAAATTTTGCCTTTTTTTTTTTTCCCGTAAATTCCATTGTCCACCGCACGCGAGTCGCGTGCGGTTCATCACGCGCGAGCTGTGCAAGCCAGATTTCTCGTCCGTTCCCGCGACGGCTGCAATGTACGGCGCGGCACCGTCTGCTCCCGATTCCGAGCGGACGGCATTTCGGCAGGCGGAGAAGAAATACAAGCTCTACAAGACCGCCGCCGCCTCCAACTCCAGGTTGCTTTTTTTCCCCTAAAACTCTCCGAGCTGCCGGTCGCCCATCGAACTCGAAGCTAACGTCTCTCTGTCTTGGCAGGAGAAGAAAGCCGCAGCATCCGCAGCTTGCCGACGTCGATTTGAGCGACGTTTACGATTTCAAATCCGTTCTCGAAACCTTCGAACGTGAGCGCAAAACGCCCGCAGGAATCTCCCCTCTTCCTTCCGACTTCCATCGCCCCGTTTTCTGCTTACAAGACCGTCCAGGTACGACACGATTCTCGACTCCTCTGAATTGTAACCCGCCATGTTTGTCGTTCGCTCTCTCTGGGGTGTGTTTCGGTCACCTTAGCGGTTCATTTTTCTCGTTCTTCTGCTTCCATGGCCGGAAATGCAGTATGCGACGAAATGAACTATTTAATTGAGGCCTTTGCAACATGGCGAATTTGCTATTCTAGGAAATCCTTTCCTCTCCTGTAGTGATTTTCTGTGTCGTTTCTGGGGTTCCGTTTTTTGCATCCTATAATTCTTTTTCTTTTCTTTTCTTTTCTTTTTGTTTTGTTTTTCAATTGTGATGTGTTGGTTCGTTTAGGCCTGCTTTGGTGACCATCTTTCAATTTGAGTGTAATGACCAACCCCCAGCTTGGCTAGGAAGTGAGGAGTTCGTGATTATAATTCATACGCAGGACCTTGCTGTTTTGACTTGACGAATTAATCAAGCTTTCTAAAATGAATTGAAAATATATGACGAACTAATCCAGACCTGTTTAAGTGTAACCGAAAATAAAGAAATTGTCTCCCTCATTGACATTTAAACATAATCATTAAATAATGAAATGACTTGCGTTCTCAGGTAATCAGCTCATCTCAAGAATCATCTTTAAAATAAATGCCTTTTTTTAATCTGAGAATCACAGTAAAAATTTTCCTTCCTGTTCACCATTTAGACCTGTGACTGCATTCTTCATCATTCATCTGTAACCCTGCATTGGATGGTGAAAGGAGCTCAAATGTGGTAAGTTAGCTACAACACGATTGATATCATCCAGTAAGATATATTGTGTATCAAGTAAATAATCTTTGCTGGCGTATATTTTAACTGTAAGATACGCAATTCATTCCATTTGTAGAACACATAGTTACAAACTAAAGTTGATCCCTAGTTGTTGAAACTTGAAGTGAAACAAAAGCTGAACAAAACTAAAACGAAAGTTAAAAAGAAGAATTTATATAAAAATGGAAATAAAAGTTCCTCCGTAAACTAATCCAAAGGCTGACCGAATAGCTGAGGTAAAAGCCGGTCCAAGGTCTCAAATATTTTACCAAAGCTGATGAAGAACATGATACAAAAGATCAACTAGGGGAACTGCGATTGAGATGCTCCTCGTAGACTCCTTCCCTAGTGAAGCATGTCAATGGCAGGATAATATCTGGTGTCTATGCACATTCATTCATACAATATCCTATCCTACCCATTCATGAAAAACTCATTTCCCTTTAGTCTCAACTCATTAGAAATGTAAAATTCAACTTCTTAAGTAGTTCTTAGAAAATAGCAAGAAGAATTAACCTAGCACCCTCGGATATCTTTCCTTGTCAAGGTTGAAATTGTCATAAGGTAAATTAGCATGATTTATGGCAACAGGTTGAGAAAAATACACCAACTTGTCGACTTATATCATGTCATTCTTGTATTGACTTTGATTTCAAAAAATGCTTAAATTTACACAAGTTTCACCATAGAACTCCTGAATTGAAGTCCAAAAACCTAACTTCCTGTACTAGATATGCAATTTTATTATTTAATCCCATATATAGACTTTTAATCCATTTTTAATATTTTGATAATTGTTTGTTGGGTTGAACTTCAGACTTCAAAATTCGTCTATTCATATTTGTACCTTAAGTGCAGTTTGAATGAAAATTCTCCCATACCAAATTTTCCATTAAAATGATCTAACTTGAGAATTTGTTTTTACATCTTTCCTGGTGCCAAAGGTAATTTTCTTCCTTCTACTTGAACGTATTCAATTTGCTTTACCTTTTGCCTCTAGTAAGACAAATTTGGAGTTTTTTTTAATTTTTTTTCAAAAAAATTTTAAAATTCATTCTTTGGTGTTTTAGGTGCTTAACTAAATCCAAGGTCCCTGTGGAAGTATGCTCAATCATCCTGGATAACTGTCTTACTGCAACTGTTGGCATAGAGTTGTAGCCGATGCTTATTCCTGAGATACCATTATTACTTCTTCTCCAGGACCCATTTTATAGTTTGAATTCATTGTTTCCTATTACTGTTTTCTTGACAGACCGTAATTTTTGCATGACCATAAAGTAACTTGCAATTTTTTTTTTGAAACTAATGAGATTTAGCATACATGCAGGGTTTTATATTATTCCGGGTGCACTGAGTATTGAGGAACAGGCCTTCTGGGTTAAGGAGAGCTTAACAAACTTTCCTCAGCCCCCTAACAGAACAAATCACAACGCGGACTATGGACCTATTCATAATCTATTTAATGCAGCTCAAAACAAAAAAATTTTGGTTGAAAATGAAGTATATGGTTTTGATTTGAGTTTTGACAATTCTAATCCGCCCAAATGGGAGTTCTCTGAGGAAAGTCCATGTGGACCTAAAGGGGGTTCTCAGAAGTCAGTTGCAGCAACTGTTCTTTTGCGGAAGCTGCGTTGGAGTACTCTAGGATTACAATTCAACTGGTCCAAGGTCAATACACTTCTCAGTTTCTTCTTTAAAATTTTGAATCTCAGTATATTGTTATGTTTATGTGGAACTGAACTTAATTTACAGTTTCAAACATGCTGGATCAGTTACATTCAGTGGGCAACCTTGACCACCTAGCTTTCTTGGATTTTGGTGGTTCCTTGTGGAGTTATGTTTTCTGCATTGTTTTGAGTTGCTTGTTCCTTGGCACGGCTTGTACAAGCAATGCAACTTTTAGTCATGCTTTAGGATATATCTATTTGCAAGGTGCCATGCTCTAGGATCACAAGTAGTATCTATTGATAGCCCCGTTGATATGCCCTTTGCATTGTCACATTGACCATCCTATTTACTTTATTTTTCTTACCATTATGCATGTTTTCACTTTTTGAGAGTCTAGATATAGTTTTAACTTCTTTTTCTTCTAAATTTGTTTATATTTTTTGTCCAGCGCAACTATGATGTCTCTCTCCCACATAACAAGATTCCAGATGCACTTTGCCAGCTTGCCAAGAAAATGGCAGCACCTGCAATGCCAATGGGAGAAGAATTCCAACCAGAAGCTGCAATAGTGAATTATTTTGCTTCAGGTGAGTATGTTGGATTGCAAAGATTTAATAAATCGGTTTACTTCTTCTTCAAGAATAATTATTGGATTCAGTGATCTGCTATTCATGTCATGTGAACCTTTTTATTGTTAGGGTTAGCTATGCTGATTTTTCGATAGGAAGGAGAAGGAAAGAAGAAGAAAATAAACCTTTACACACACACACACACACACAGATGGTTCAATTCAACCAAGTGTAATTGTATTTTTTAAGTGTATGTTTGGGAAGTGATAAAACTTTGGATGAAAAGTTTTTCAAAGTGTAATTGTATTTTTTAAGGGTATGTTTGGGAAGTGATAAAACTTTGGATGAAAAGTTTTTCAAACGGGAGAAAACGATGTAATATGATAGAGGTAATGATAAGGAGTAAAGAAAAGAAAGTTAAAATAGACAAGTTAATTGTCTATGTAGTTGTGTAGAAATGATGGAAAGTAGGATAGTTGTATAAGAAGATGTGAAGTAATAATTAAAAAATAGTGTAGTCGTGAAGAATGAAAAGTTTTAATTGAAAAATAATTTACATAAGTATCAATTTTAAAGTTGCATTTTCAACATTTAAACAATCTAAAATATGATTTTTATGTAGATAAATATTATATAATTTACTATTATATTTTAATATGCATGAGGCCTATTTTACAGCAGTCTGCACTATAATTAGGGTGCAAACCATCTGTACTTGAATGATTCTTATATATTATATCTATATATATCTAGAGACAGAGAAGTTATCCAGTGTATGTAAATATACTGTAACTTATGATGCATTTGGCTTAAAATAGGCCCTACACGATTATAAAATGTACATCTACTCCACTCATTGTACTTAGGATTGTTTATTTTATTAGCATATCAAGTTTCATAAGAAAATGGTACAAAACCAACGCAATAAAATAGTCTCATATAAATGACAATTTTAAAGTTATTTTTTCAACGTGTAAACTATTTAAGATATAATTTATATATGGATAAATGACTGTATAATGTATTAATACATTTAAATGCATGTAGGGCCCATTTTGAGCTAAAAGCACTGTCACGAATTTAAAATTGTCATTTGTATTAGACTATTTTATTGCGTTGATTTTGTACCTTTTTTGATGAAACTTGATATGCTAATAAAAGAAACAATTCTCGACACAATGAGTGGAATAGATGTACATTTTATGATCATGTGAGGCCCATTGTGAGCACATTATACAATCATTTATCCATATATAAATTATATCTTAAATAATTTACATGTTAAAAAAACAACTTTAAAATTGTCATTTATATCAGACTGTTTTATTGCGTTGATTTTATGCCATTTTTTGATGAAATTTAGTATGCTAATAAAAGAAACAATTCTAAATATAATGGGTGGAGTAGATGTACATTTTATGATCATGTGAGGCCAATTTTGAGTTAAATGCACAGTAAGTTATGGTGCATTTACATGTGCTGGAATATTTCTCATATATATATATAGATATATATATAGAGAGAGAGAGCTGTTTCGGTGCAGCGCTACATTTGCCCCAAAATGGGCCCCACGCATATTAAAATGCAACGAAACTTTCTACAATCATTTATTCATATATAAATTTTATAACAAATGGTTTACATGTTGAAAAAATCAGTTTAAAGTTGTTATTTACATCAAGCTATTTTATTATGTTGAATTTGTACCATTTTTAGATGGAGTCCATACACATCCGATTGGGATGAAAATTAATATGATAATAAAATACATTAATATAAATACAATAGGTGGAGTAAATTATAATTTTATCATCATGTAACGCCTATTTTGATGTCACTGCACTTGGATATATTCCATATATGTATATATATAACCTTTCTTGTGCATATCCCTGCACTGTAATTAACAGTGCATTTGGCCCAAAATGGGCCCCACATGTACTTAAATGTATTGATAATTTATATAATCATTTATCTATATATAAATTTTATAGCAAATGGTTTACATGTTGAAAACATACCTAAATTGGGATAAAAATTGGTATGGTAATAGAATACATAATTTTAAATACAATGGGAGGCATAGATTATAATTTTATGATCATGTGGGGCCCATTTTGAGGTAACTGCACCATAATTTTGGTGCGGTGAAGCAACACCTGAATATTTCTCATATATATATATATATTGGAGGCGTTTCTTGTTCCACGACATTTGATGCCTTTTTTCTTTATTTTATTATTTTTTGATTTTTTTTCACAGTTATGTTTTCCTAGGTGTATTTTGGCCCATATATGAAGTTTTACCATTTTACACTAGTTTTATGTATTTATTTTTGAGCTTTGAAGTCATTTTCTATCCCTAAAAAAAAATCTTATTTTTAGAAATGAAAAATAAATACATAAAAGTATTGTAAAATGGTAAAACTTGATATATGAGCTCAATACCTAGAAAAACATATTTTTGAAAAAAATCAAAAAATAAAAATAAAGAAAGAAAAAGGGCATCACGTATAATCACATTATATATAGGAAAATATTAGAGTGCATATGGATTGCACATGTAGTCCGTCACATATGGGGCCTACTTGATTATGAAACTAGAATTATTTACTTTAGTGGCGTACCGATTTTCATCCAAATCAAACATGTGTATGAGTTTTATCTTAAAGAAGAGTGATCTTATTAGTCCGGGTTAAGCAAATGTCCCACTTAGCCTATCTCAAAAAATCCATTTACAACAACTTTTTTGTTTTTGTTTTTTTTTATACACTTGTTTATCCAATTGTATTTAACATATAAACTAAGTTTTACCATTTTTGTATATGTGTATATATTTTTTTGAGAATTTTAAACATCTATGCGTATATATGTATTTAAAAATCTCAAAAAAAAAAAATCCATATCCAAAAATGGTAAAACTTAGTTTATATGTTAAATACATTTGGATAAACAAGTGTATGACGAAAAAAGCAAAAAAAAAAAAATTTGTTGTAAATGAGTTTTCTGAGGTGGGTTAAGCGGGGTATTTGCTTAGCCCGGGTTAATAGGATCATTCCTCTATCTTAAAATGATAAAAAATTAATGTAATAAAATAGTTTAACATAAATATCAGTTTTAAAGTTTTATTTTCAACATCTAAACCATTTAATACATGATTTTTGTATAGATTAATGCTTATATAATGTATTATTAGATTTTAATACATATGAGGCTCATTTTGTAGCAGTTTGAACTGCACTCTAATTGCAATGTATAGACCATCTGCACTCGAATCATTCTTATATATAGCGCTTCTTCAATACAACTGATTGCAATATACAACATGCTATATTTTTAATTTTTAATTTTTAATTTTTTTCTTTTAAATTCAAGCCATCTATCATATTCTACTCTATTTGTATTTTGCATGATATGAAAAATCATATTATCCAGATTTGTATACACTCCATAACAAGTGTAAATGCATGTTGTTGTTTATAATTTTATTTTTTTAAGGCTATTGATTATAAAATTTTTCAATTCACTTGATATTTTGTATATTAAATAAATAGTTTTAAACATAATGTATGGATTGGGTGTAAAAAAAAAAAAAGAATCAAGTGGTTGTAACTTACAACCAATTGTCTTGGATCATCTCTCTCTCTCTCTCTCTCTTGCGCGCACGCGCGCTATTGTATTATATATATGGGATAGGATCAAATCCGTCTAGATTCGCATCTAGCGATTTGATTGCATCCCATATATATTTTTTGATTTTTTGATTTTATAATTTTGCAAGCCCAATGAAAATATGCCATGTGGCCAAGTTTGAAAAAAATTTTAATTTTATTTGATACGACTTGGCAATTTTGAAAATTAAAAAAATTGGGCCAATTTCATGTGCCCGTGAGTGAAACAACCATTATTTTTTCTTTTCAAAATTTCAAAAATCATATGAGATAAATTTTAAAATTTCCAAATTTATTCACATAGTATTTTGTGCCTGGTTCTCATGGGTAAGCAAATTTTTTTTCTTTTTTTAAAAAAAGTCTTAAAGCAGGTCAAGTGGCTAGACACAAATTTGCTGATTTGTGATTTGTGTTTAGATGCATTTGATCATTGCCATATATATATATATATACACACACATAACTATAAAGCTATGTTACTGTACATTTACATGCATTATAACTTATGATGCATTTGACTTAAAATAGGCCTTACATGCATTTAAATGTATTAATACTTTATACAATTATCTATCCTTATATAAAATATATTTTAGATAGTTTGCATGTTGAAAAAATAACTTTAAAATTGTCATTTACATTAAATTATTTTATTAAGTTGATTTTGTACCATTTTCAGATGGGGCCCATACTTATATCCAATTTGGATGAAAATTGATATACTTCTAAAAAAAGCCATTCTAAATATAATGGGTGGAATAGATGTACATTTATAATCACATAGGGACCCATTTTAAGCCAAATGTAAGTTACAGTGCATTTATATATACTGAAATATATATCTCTCTATCTCTGTATATATATAAGAAAAGGTTACAATGCGTGCGACTGCACCGTGCAGTTCATGCACTGTGGGTCCCACATGTTTATGAATGGGAAATCCACTTTGTCATTCTATGTAGAATTGTTTACTTTATTAGCACACCAATTTTCATCTAAATCCAATATGTGTGTAGTCCCCATTTTAAAATGGTGCAAAATCAACGTAATAAAATAGTTTAATATAAATATCAAGTTTAAAGTGATATTTTCAACATCTAAACTGTCTAAAATATGATTTTTATATGGATAAATGATTGTATAAAATTTAATTGCAATCTAATATGTGTGGGGCCCATTTATGGTGCAGTCCGTCTGCACATGTATGGGTCTCGTGTGTGTGTGTATATATATATATATGTATGAGAGCTGTTCTGGTGCAGTGTCACTGTACCGGAACAACGGTGCAGTTGCCCAAAAATGGGCCCCACATAATCATGAAATCATGATCTACTCCACCCATTGTATTTAGAATAATGTATTCTATTATCATATCAATTTTTCATCCCAATCAGATATGTATATGAGCCCCATCTGAAAATGGTACAAATCCAACGTAATAAAATAGTTTAATGTAAATAACAACTTTAAAGTATTTGATTGGGATGAAGATTGGTATGGTAATAGAATACATTATTCTAAATACAATGGGTGGAGTAGATTATGATTTCATGATCATGTGGGGCCCATTTCAGTGGTGCCGCACGGGAATTTCCGGTGCAGCACCGCTGCACCTGAATATTCCTCTCTCTCTCTCTATATATATATATATATATATGAGATGAATTGAATGAAAAAAGATTGAGTAGTTTTGTTCTTGGTTGTTTTTTAAAGGAGACGACGATAGTTTTAGCAAATTGAAATTTCTAATCTAGAAGACATGGTAAAAGCTTCAGCATGTAGAGTTGAATGAAGAATTCCTAAATTGGTGGTTTCTTGGCTCTTATCACTCGTCAATAAATTATTGTTTGAGTTTAGAGTTTGTATGTGGCCCCTTGGAAACCATATTTGTACAAACAAAATCTAAGGTTCAAGTAAAAGCTCAATAAGTGAATTGTTTGATGTGTAGACTGTGAATGTGGTCCTTGTAACGCATTTTTGTACTGATGAAACCTGAGGATCAATCATCATGATCACAATTTGGGATTAGATGCTTTTGGCATTCTAAATTAGAATATGCTGAACCTTTAAATAGCATCTAACAAGCAATAAGCTGTATTTAGCTGCAAAGTCGTTATGAATGGAGAAAATATTATATAAAAGTAGAACTTAAAACTATAATCGTGCGTCTGATAGTCACGGGTGGGCCATGGTATCAAACTAGCAATATTACAAAATAAATTTTGGCTGTGGCATATACACACATTAATTGTGCTTCAAAAGTATTGAGATATTGAACAGCATGAAAGTGTAGATATAAGAAAACTTAGATCTTATTAGAGATTTTTATACTTGTTATAATATGTGAGGTAAAGAAGCTTTAAAATAGGTGGATTGCTGGGAAATCAACTAACTTCATGGATATACTGCACTGGTTGCTAACATTAGAATGACCAGTTGATACAACAACTACAGTAGTCACAATATATATATATATATATATATATATATAGGGAAATGATCCAGTGCATGCGACTGCACCGTGCAGTCCATGCACTGTGGGCCCCACCTGATCATTTCCCATAAATCCACCCCACCCATTGTATTTAGAATTGTTCACTTTATTATCATACCAATTTTCATCCAAATCCAACATGTGTGTAGTCTCTATCTTAAAATGGTGCAAAATCAACGTAATAAAATAGTTTAATGTAAATATCAAGTTTAAAGTGGTTTTTTCAACATCTAAACCGTCTAAAGTATGATTTATATATAGATAAATGAATGTATAAAGTTTCATTACAATATAATATGTGTGGGGTCCATTTTACAGCTAACTTCACCGTAATTACGGTGCAGTCCGACTGCACAGGATCGGTATATATATGAGAGCAGTTCCGGTGCAGTGACGCTGCACCGGAACAGCAGTACAGTGGCCCCAAAATGGGGCCCACATGATTATGAAATCATGATCTACTCCACCCATTGTATTTAGAATAATGTATTCTACTACCATACCAATTTTCATCCCAATCAGATATGTATATGGGCCCCATCTGAAAATGGTACAAATCCAACGTAATAAAATAGTTTGATGTAAATAACAACTTTAAAGTATCTGATTGGGATGAAAATTGGTATGATAATAGAATACATTATTCTAAATACAATGGGTGGAGTAGATCATGATTTCATGATCATGTGGGCCCCATTTTGGGGCCACTGCACCGCTGTTCCGGTGCAGTGACGCTGCACCGGAACAGCATCCATATATATATATATTGGGATGAAAATTGGTATGATAGTAGAATACATTATTCTAAATACAATGGGTGGAGTAGATCATGATTTCATGATCATGTGGGCCCCATTTTGGGGCCACTGCACCGCTGTTCCGGTGCAGTGACGCTGCACCGGAACTGCTCTCTCTCTCTCTATATATATATATGTATGTATATATATAGCTTTCCTTTTTAGGATTTCATGAGTGCATATAAAAAAAGCATCACTATTTATAATATCTTATGATAAGATAAATAAAAATTACTTTTTCCCAATATTTTCATTTGCGTATGGTTGCCATAGGTTGTTATTCTTGAACCTAGGAGTCTCCACATTCTATTCTCTCTGACTTATTGTTTCATTTCTTCTATATTTTTAAAGTCCTGCTTAAACAATCCTCTTTAGGATAAAGCACTAATTTGCAAATACAATACTGTAAATAAAAGCTTAGCTTTCCCATTTTAGGCATTTTTTTTTTTGAATCTGATACTCTCATGCTTTTCTGCTGTAGTCAGCTATTGAGATTATTATTATTATGTTATTACTTTTTATAACTTAAGTCAATCCCATTGTGTATCATTCTTATGGCAACTTTGTATATCACTGAATGGTGGATTTCATATAATTGTGAATTGGTCTCGGCCTTGTTTACATCCTGATGCATGAAGTCTGCATCTCTGATCCATTATTTAAGGTGGGCTAAGCAGTACATTTACTTAGCCCGGGCTAACAGAATCATTCTTCTTTATGGTTATCTAGTTATGAATAAACCTAGTAATTGTTAAGTTTATCTACTGAATGCTTGGCTAGTAATTATTAAGATTATTTACTGTTTACTTTATTTTTCTTTGCCGTTGTTAGGAGACATGCTTGGTGGTCACCTTGATGATATGGAAGCAGATTGGAGCAAGCCTATTGTAAGCATCAGGTATTGCCACGTAAAATGCCTTTCCTAGTTTTCCTGTGAACTTTTTCTCTACAGGTTCGCTGAAACTGTTTTATGCTTTTTTATTACGATGCAGTCTTGGTTGCAAGGCTGTTTTTCTTCTAGGAGGAAAGTCTAGAGAAGAACCTCCAGTAGCAATGTTCCTTCGGAGTGGAGATATTGTGCTTATGGCTGGGCAAGCTAGAGAATGCTTCCATGGTAAGTGTGCTTTTTGGCTCATTTTCATGTCCTTTAGAATTGGATTTCCTAGTGGATGTTATTTCTCATTTACATCTATTTTGGACTAAATTTGGCCAATTGTTACGTACTGGTTTCAAGGGAACAATAGAATCATCAATTTGAGGATAAGCAAGTATTACCCTGGGGTAATATTACATGATTTACTAATGCATTGACCATTCTTGTGAAACCATTTAGTACAACTTCTCCAATTGGGCTGTACTTGGTTTGAAGAGATTTATAGAGCATTCAGTTGAGGACATGCAGAATTCTATTGCTTTTAGTTTTTTGTCCTGTACCATACAAATGGCTTCTTAACTTGGTACTCAGATCTTTCCAAAATAGTAACACACGAGTAGACTCTAAAAGAAAATTAAAAAAATATGGCCTGGCTTAGATTGAAAGTAACTTCTAAAAGTTTCCAATTATATTTTTGTTCTTGAAATTCCCATGTAGTGAATTGCAAATCAGTTTCCAGATGATATTGATATTAATGTTTGTTTCCTAAAATGGAAATATACAATAGAGAGTAGTGTACTGCATCTTTCCATTTCTTCTATTCCTTAAGTGGCATTACAAGATTTTGGTATTTTTTTGTTGCTAAGATTTTTGTATTGATGTGATATTAATATTAAAATTTTTGATATTCAACTGACCGAACATAGATGCGAAACAACTACTGATGACAATAGGTGATTATGCATTAGACGGTTGAATGTGTACGTGGACACCTGTCTCTGGACCTTGTAATATGTGGGAGCTCTATGCACCCTTTATGTATATTATTGTTTTGTAAATCAAATGTATGTGAAGCCATATCATATCTCTATAGTTCTGCCTAGTACATGATATAGGTTTGTATCAATTGGCTCAGAAAAAGGGGCATATTAGTTGATGTGATTTGTATCAGCATATACAGGCCCATGCACATCCTATATCAGCGAAGTGCATTGGGATGTGTGTAGACCCAAGCCAGTATTTGACAATAATGCTCCATTTAGGAAGGGGATAGGAAAATTTTCTGCTGCCTATTTCAACGTGTTTTTCAATCTTAACTGTACAATTCTACTTTTTTCCAAGAAGTATCATATAAAAACTTCTATGTTATCTTTATTCATTTTATTTGTGATCATTACCCTATTGCACAGCACATCATTCCTTTTCTTTTTGCTCACTTTTTCCGATTTCTATTTTTTTTTCCAAAACTCTTTTACACATTGCCAAATATG
This sequence comes from Annona cherimola, assembly GCA_030490835.1. Lineage (NCBI taxonomy): Eukaryota > Viridiplantae > Streptophyta > Magnoliopsida > Magnoliales > Annonaceae > Annona > Annona cherimola. Next base: position 72,840,969 of record CM059971.1, read on the forward strand.
GGCAATGATTGATAGGGTAATTATTGTGAGCAAAGAGGGTGAAAAGCGGTTAGAGAGAGCATGAGAGTGATTTGATCTTTTAGGGTTATAATTAAGAGTAAATTGAGTAAAAACAAGTTAAGTAGATGTCTTGTATGAAAAGCTTTGGAAGAATATTCAGAAATATATATATATACGTGTGTGTGTGTGTGTGTGTGTATAACAATAATAAAAATAGGGTAGTTAGTTAAGATGCCAAATAACTTCAAAAGGTACGCAAAAGGGTGGAAAAATTTTCACAGCCTTCTTTTTCCTCTTTACCCAACACACGCCAAGTGTTCTATTTGGGGATCATTGAGCTAGTCTGCTAGAAATTTGGTTGTAAACAAGTTGTAGGAATCTTCACCAACCCTTTGAAATCAAATGTATCTGCAGCATTTAGAAACTACTTGGAGCATGCACTTTAGCAAGATTGATTTAAGGCAAGATGTTGGTGTAATGTTAGTTGTAAATGGAATTCGAAAGCCAGGAAATCACGTTCCACATTGGTTAATGGTGATAAGGTAGGTTATAGGTGTTCTGTAAATAGGTTCACTTTAATGTGCAAGTTTTGAGTTAAACTCAAGCTGCATGGTTAAAGTCAATTGCCATCAGGCACAATTATAGAGGTGTAAACGAAAATTTTAAATCGGGCAAAGTTTTCTTTCTCTACCTTTCTACTCCGACGTGGTTACTTTTTTCATTTAGGATGTGTTTGGGAAGTGATAAAACTTTTGATGAAAAATTTTTGAAATGAGAGAAAATGATGTGATATAGTAGGAGCTATGACGAGGAGTAAACAGAATAAAGTTAAATTAAATAAGTTAGATATATGAGTGGTTGTGTAGAAATGATTGAAAAGTAGGGTAGTTGTATAGAAAGAAGTGCAGAAATAATTAAAAAATAGAGTAGTTATGCAAAGTTAAAAATTGAAAAGTTTTAGTTGGGTAAGTTTTTTGGTAAACAAACACCCCCTTAGTATATTTGTAGCATTGCCTTGTGTGGCCTTGCTTGCGTTTCCAAGCATTTTCGCCTAACAAGATTAGCATTAGCCATGTCAAACTGGCATGCTTAGTGGGTGATAATTGATGAAGAAACAGATAAGGTCATTTTCTTTTGTTCTATAATTGAGGACAACTGTTTTTGTTTGATATTATTAAATATTAAAGATATATTGAGTAACATTTCTGGTGAGGTCGATTGCTGCCCTCATTTCAAGTAGTACAAATACCCTTTAAAAATCAATAATTAACTTTGAGCAAAAGGCCCCAATAATGATTGATTTCAAACTGCATTGGAATCAATGTAACTAATGGACAAAAATTTCGAGATCTTATAGTTCTATAGATCTTTAATGTGGTTCTTTACGGCGCTCTAAGATATATCATGATTGAGTCTAGCCTAAGATATATCATCTAAAGTCTCCGAATGCCTTGGGATTGAAATTATTGGACCGAAAGTGTGAAAAGCAATTGAAAGACTATTAGCGGACCCTACAACCATTGGACACCTTATCCACCATTTTGCCAGCACATTGATCACGAATTAGATGGAAAAGGATACATGCATCCAAATTTAAGCATGTGCTCTCTAGTTTGTCTTTGCCATAGATCTGTGGGATGGAAATGAATCTCATACTTAGCAATCTTATATAAATTTTCTGTTGAAATTAAAATTTAATCAGCGGAATGAATTTTGCTGGTCTCTGTGAAGTCCACATATGGATATTTCGTGCATATAAATTGATAGGCGTGTGGAGCAACTTTGTTTCATTATTTGTCTCCCTATGAAAGCCTTCTACTTGTGTCCACACCATTGAAAAATGTAGGCAGGTGGATATTTGTCTCTCTACACCTGTTGGACACAATCGATGATATACCTATTTGGTGCATTTTAAATTGATAGGCATGTGGAACAACTTTGTTTCATTATTTGTCTCCGTCCACATCATTGACAAATGTTGGCAGGCGGATATTGCCATCACTAATGGCATCTATATGCCTGACGGACACAGTTGATGAGATGCCTGTAACTGTAGCAAAAAATCTTTATATTCATTCACTTTCATTGTAGATTTTCCATTCTATTGTTTCTAGATATTTCTTTTTAATTTCAATCGGTCATTAATGATAATCGTCAACTGTGAAATAATAATATTATTCATTGACCTTAACGTTAGTTGCAGGCTGTGGGGAGAAAATTGAACCTGCTTGCTCATGGTGCATTCTGAAATATGGAATGTTTTGGGTAGCAGTGCAAACAATTGTAATATTGGGACTTGACCGTCAATTGTTCAAAATCTTGTTGCTTAAGTCGATTATCCTGTTTATTTATTTGACTGCAGTAGCATAGCAAGATTCATGCAGCTGGTTCAAGTTATTTCTGATAAAAATTTGATGGTCGTTTTGATGAACACAATGATACTTAATTCTACCTCTCCCTGCCATGTCAAGAATTTCTATAATGGTGGACAAGTTTTCTATTTCTTTTGTGGTATATACTTGTTCTGTTTTGGATGTGCATCATGTGCTTCCTTATGGATGGATGCGAAAGTGTTGGATAAACAACAAAAACTAGAATGGTTTTTGCATTCAGAAAGGTGGAACCATCTGAAGTCATGTAGGAATCCACAATACGGATCCAGCATCTGGACTCGTTGAAATTGAAGTTCATTCCTGTGTAGCCTTTCTCCTGATTGGACTTCCTATACCTAAATGCAACGATTTGATCACATCATGTGCTGAAGAAAGCTGTGACACACTCACATGACAGATTTTTTAAATTTGTTACAATCTGATGCATGTCACATCATTTATTGCTATAACCAATCAACAGATGCTGGCATAACTCAGGGGTATCACATGTGGTTCCATGCATTGTCATAATATGAATAGTTCAGTCTGGTGACTTGAGATGCCACCCCATAAGTATCCAAGTACAAATGACAGATTTGGAATCTTATGCGAGGGTGTGCATAACTGCATGTAAGATGGTCCTAATGACTATAAGAGTAAAAGTGATTAGGTTATGTGTGATTAAGCTTCTCTAAATCAAACTTCAATACTATGGGTAAGAACTAATTTGATGTGGGTTAGTACATCTAACAATATGTTTCTGCAGGTTCTTGATGCGGGAACAACTGTAACTAACTCCTGCTATTGTTGGTCTCTATGAATGAGCTCTTTCTGTTAATGTCTGTAGCAAAACAGTGAGGTGCATAAAAAAGATTGTCATAAGGACTCAAATACTCTTAAAATTTCACTTTTTAAAGTGATTTTTTTTTTTAAAAAAAAAAAAAACTTTAAATTCTCCATGCAGCTTCTTATAGATCCCACCTGAAATAAAGAGGGAAAAATTCAGTGTTATTTCTTGCCTGTCAATGTAGCAACCTAGTAGGAGATAGTATTTATTTATTTATTTTTTTCTTGTTGGGTTCTATGATGGGTCCGTCTCATGCATGGTACCTTTTGCATATGGCTATTGGTTGGGACTTGCGGATTTGCCTGAAGGGTCTGATGAGTATGGGCCAAAATCTATAGGATTTGACCATTAGCTCCTTACTTCACACAAGGGACCATGTCGGTATATGGGACGAAAATTGCAAGTGGTTGAATTTAGCTGATCATTCGGCTATATCTTTTTCAAATTGAATGTAGATTACTTGAACTTATTTTTTTTTTGTGGGTGACTCCTTTGTTTTTACTGACAATTCCCTTGGCTTTGGGATATAGTTGCAGAATGGTCTCCTATTTGAAAAGTCCAACTTACCAGACATGTTTTCCTTTACTTCCTGCTGGAAACATTATTAATTTTTAAGATGCAAATTGGATATCAGAATCAATCACAAGGAAAGAGTGTGTTTGTCCATTACTAGTGGCAGAAATTTTTATACTTTTATACAATTTTAATGCTTTTCAATATACTTCAATAATAAAAAAAAGCTTTTCAAGTTACTCAGAGATGATCTGTTTTGTTGTAAAGGCTTGTTTATATGGTAGAGCAATATTTATTTAATAAGATATTTATCTATCCTTCCATCTGGTCTTCCATCTGGTAAGATGAATTTTCCCTAATTTTTGTTTCACTAATAATGCTATCTTTTCTATCGTAAATTTTACATTGCGTCAAACTTTTTGAATAATCAACCCTAACTTGTTTTTCCATAACTGTCAATCGGATTTTTTATGTAATTAGCATAATTTTGTTCTTAATTGATTTCTCTGTTGACTATCGTATATTTTGCCACTGAAAATCCTTTACAAATTACAAGGTCACCAAGCATGACTTCCCAACTATGCAGGATAGAGCCAAAGGACTGGGGATGACAATGATGCATGCAACCAATACAGTGCATCCCAGGATGATGATTCTAAGAAAAAAAGATCAGGCTGTTCTGAACAACCATACCTAAAATTTCTAAATTAATCCCTGCCCCCTTAACGATTAGAACAGCTCAGTTGCTGGTGTATACAGCTACGCAGCATGTTCGTTATATGGACTTTGTTCTATAGGTACATGAAGGCTCTACCACTGGAGGAAAATAACAGATAGTTACACTTAATCCATTAATTATGCTTTGTACTGGAATAAGTTTCAGGTGCTGGCTGCTGCTTAGTGAAAATGGAAATAATTGATGAATTCTGCCTAAAAATTCTATTTGCTTTTGAATTTATAGACTATTTCATTTTCAATACCTCCTATTTCTGTACAGAATGGTCAACATGTCAGACTTGCTAAGGTTCCATCTTTTACAGCAATTAGCATACCTGTTTCCAACTAGTACTGATTTCACAGCAATTGGCACACCTGTTTCCAAGCTGTACTGGTTTTCAGCTACTTTTATGGAGGACCTATTATTGAATAATCTTTCACTTTTTACCACCTGGCCCATACTTCAGGAATAGTGCTATGAATTCAGAGGAAAAATAGGGGGAGTGGTGGGCCAGTTGCAGAGTAGTGGGATATGGGCTCGATTTAATCAAGGAACTGTATGGATGCATTATTGGCCTTCCGTAAATTGTCAACATGTGACTAATGTTTCGTTAGTTACCGACAGATCATGTTATGATTCCCTGTAGGATTCTGCCATCATCATCTTTTGTGATTGATTTACATGACTGGATTCTCTCTCTGTAATCAGGCCGTGCAGCTGGACATTGGTAGTCCTTGTAACTTTTGCTGGTCTTCAGAAGTTGCTCAATGTACTCTTTGTCTTTTGCATTTAGCTGTATTATCCTTTTGTGATGAATCAGGGCATAGTAGTGGGCTTTGTCCCCTAATGAAGAAAGCTAAGAGGGTGAAGTTGATTGGATACAGCTATCTCATTTGTCATCTTTGATGTTGACAGACACATTATCTTTTTCTGCACATTCCTAGATTTATTCTATTCCTGGTTCAAATTTTGGATGATCTCATGAACTCAATCAAATCCCGTAACATATGCCATTTATGAATGAGATGAACAAATTGTTTCCAATTTCACCTCATTTTTGTGTGTTGAGATTGTTAATTTTGCAGATCATTATATAAAAGTTCACATGATTGACAGCTTGAAACTTCAAATGTCCCACCTTATGGGGCCACAAGAATCGAGCATGATCCAAAAGAAAAGGCCTGCTGCTAACATCTAGTCTAATACTGTCCCTTGTCAGTTTATATCAGCTGCGAAAAATTTAGTTGTTCTGTAGTTTTTCTGGGCCATGTTACATTTTTATCAATCAACTTTACTAATCCACATGGTTCTTGAAATGGTAGGATTTCTCAGTGTAATCTCTGATGTATCATGCATGTCTAATGGTCAGCTGTATTACTAGCCAGCAGCATCTATCATTCTAGGAATTTTTTTTTACCATACTTTATAATTTTGACTGAGGAGAACATTACGTTCATTAGGCATGCCGGCTAGTATCCCAGAAAAAGATGTTGCTGACACAGCGAAGTTCTGGCTATTGATTGTGGCATAACTAAGTTCATCTGAATCAGTTGCCTCTAATCAAAATTTCAAAATCAGTCCAACCAAAAAAATCCCTGGTAAAATAGTTCATATGACAATTATATTGCTTTACTATAGAACTCTTCTGGGATCGTTTGCAGTAATCATTACCTTGGTACATGGCTTGCCATACTGTGAATTGTTCATTTAATTATGTCGACGAGGACTGGCAATGGGTGAAATATGGATTGATCCAAGAACCCAAAATTCATTTTTTTCTTTTGAAAAAAAAAAAAATTCCAAGCCGTTGATTTTCTTGAGAAGTGCTCAAAGTTGTTGATAGATGCTTCAAAATCATTTGGTGTTGGCTCCTCTGCAAAGTCAAAGCATGTAAGCTTACTAGATGTTTGGCCTTGATCATCCAGCGGTTGCTGCAGGAGTTGAAATACAAAGGGTGGTTAAATGCTAACCCACCTCATAAAAAAAATAAGAGAAAAACATGGAATCTATAGAAAGAGAAAAAGTGGACTAGTGCTCTAAAGGTCATAAAAAAACTGGATCACTTTTCAGTTTTCACACTCGCAGGGACATGGAAGTACCAAGTATGACAAATAAAGCTAATCGGTCTTATCAATTCATTATATCTTCAAAAGACGCGTATTAAAAAACTTCTAAACGGGTTTCTTTCCTGGTAGACAGAAAAAGATTAGCCCCTTAAACATAAATCATATTACTAACATCATGTCATCTGGTGGTGGAAGGATGGGTGACGTTGGTTTTCTCAACTGGCATTCAGCTTTTATAATGTGACTGGTCTCCGTCCGCCTTTCTGTTCTTCCATGTAGATTGATTGCTTTCATGATTTAATCTGTAGTAACTACCAACGTAACTTTTGCTTCTCATTTTTCAGGAATACCACGAATCTTCACGGATGAAAAGAATGCCGAAGTTTCTGCTCTTGCATCACAGTTTACAAACTTTGATGATCAGTCTTTCAAGGACTATATCAGAACATCAAGGATCAATATAAATATCAGACAAGTCTACTGAGATGTGATTCTTTGTAATCTCCACTTTACATCAGAACTTAAATCCTCAATCCAATAATGAAGTACTATCAGAATGAGAAATGTTCCTGTACTAGACAATTAACATCTTTTTGACTGTGACGCAACAAAAAACAGGGAGGAAAAAAAATTCTTTCAAGCACAATAAGAGGAGGTTGGAAATTTTAGGCAGTACAAATTATTATTTATATCAGCAATGTCGAACATCTTGTTGGGGCAGCAAATATCATGTTCTTGCACTTGGGATCGCGGCGGATGAACAAGTGGAACTATCAAAGATCCCATATTGCATTTGGGGTCATTTCGAGTCCAAACTGAAACCAACCGAAATGCATTTTGTTGCCAGATCGTGTGTAAACACCAAAAGAAAATAAAAAATTGTGTTGTTTCTTCCTTTATTAGACTGACGATTCTAATACCATTCACTACGGCATCCAAACTTGGTCTTATTGCTTTTTCCAGAAAATTTTCGTTGTAAGAGAAAACAAGCTTCAACTCGTGATTCAGCAGTAAGTCTCCCAAGCTGAATGAACTTAGATACTTGAAGAGCTTGAGTCTTGATTAGAACTTAGCTCTTAGATGCTGCTAGCCTTCATTTGAGGTAGTGAATGTCAAGGTCGGAACCTTTGGTGGCAAGCCTGGCAAGTGATCTCCATGCAAGTGGAATCAATCCGTCTCACTGCCTTGTCCTTCATCTTCTCCGCCTTCTCTCTCTCCTCCCGTGCTCGTTCCCACATGTGCCTAGCGCGAGAAAACTCCGACTCAGCCATTTCCATCTCTCGTCTCGTTAGCTCTCTCACCCTGTCTGCATAAGCCTTCTCAACAGCAGCAAGCCGTATCTGCTCGGATGCATGCTGCTTCAATGCTTCTATGGTTTTGGTCTCTTGGATGTCGTTGTTGCTGTTGGAACTGGAAGGCGTTGGGAACTGTTGGAAACTGATGGATAGTTGCAAGTCGAGGGAGAGTGGATCGGCGGGTTCAGAAATCACCTTGTTTGTACAAGAATCAGATGTAGTAGCAGTAATAGTAGTAGAGAGATTTGGAGTGGGGAGCAATTGGAGTTCTCTTTGTTTTTCCTCCATTTAAGAAGAAGGGGAGGTCGGGGATGGAGTGGAAGGAAGCGAGGAATATGTTGGGTGGCAGAGAATCAGTGCCCATATATACAGCTCCAGAGGACGCCTCACTACCAAAATGCCCATGATCATGAGGGAAATGACTTGAGCATCTTGACTTCCATGAATTGACAAAAATAACCTTTCAGATTGGCTCTGGGCTTCTGGCCTTCCTTATCTGCTCTTTTATTCTTCTTATGTAGGAGTTTCCACCTCTTTTCCCATCTTTCTTCACTTTTTAGTCTCTAGCAGTGACGGATGACGTTTGAACTGTGCATGGTCTTGTGCACGTACATGCTTACCTCTGCTTCTCTTCAACTTTTTGTTGTTTCCCTAAGCTGCTGTCAGTGGATTAGTAGCCGTTCCTGATATATGCTAATTTCCTTTTGAGGTGCACTTAATTTCTATGGGGACGTTTGCTAATGTGTAAAATTGTGGGATTGTGGGAAATTGTGGGAAACAAAAAAGAGAATATTTTGAGAAATGTATGATTAATAGGAAATGATAGATGTATAGTTGGAATAAATAGGTTTGTTGTATGTAGTTGGTAGGGAAAATGATTGGAAAGTAGGAGTAAAAGTGGAAAAAATAGTATGATTGATGGAGTAATGATTAGTCTTGAGAAATCAAATACCGTGGGAAAACCATGGTTCCCATACTCATATGTTACCGAACGTACCTTGAGACTTTTGACTTGGATGCATCTAGAGTAGTGTGAGTGGGAGGTTCAAAGTTCAAAATATCCGATAGATGTAGTAATCTTGTTACTTCACTCTTAGAGTACACACGGGTGCTTGGTCATTCAAGGCGGGCTACAAGACAAAAAAAATTTTTTGAAAAAAAAAATAAATCAAAGAGTCGCTCTTTGGTCCTTATATGTGGGTTAGGAAGGCTAGTGGATGTTCAACAGTAGAGAACATCAAATGCAAGACAGATTTGTCTCAGAAAAGCACTGATTTTCAAAAATAAAAAATAAATACCTAAAATACTCCAAAAATAGTAAAAATTTATACACATTATAAATACACATAGATTAACAATATTGTAAAAAAATTTCAAAAAAAATAAAAAATAGGTGTATGCGCTTGGGAGCATGCCGGGCACATACACCTTTTTTTATTTTTTTTGAATTTTTTTTTATAAAACCGTTAATATAAGTACATTTAACATCTTTATAATTTTTTACTATTTTTGGAGTATTTTAGATTTTTATTTTTTTATTTTTGAAAATCGGTGGCATTTTCAATTACCTAAAATGCCACTGATTTTCAAAAATAAAAAATAAATATTTAAAATACTTCAAAAATGGTAAAAATTTATACACATATTAAATACACATAGATTAACAATATTGAAAAAAAAATAAATTTTTTTTTTTAAAAATAGGTGTATGCACTCGGGAGCATGCAGCGCTGCTTGCTCCCAAGAACATTCGATCGAGGTCCACTGTATTGTGGGTATATCGTGGGCACAACACCGGCAGCGGAAACATTTTTTTAAATTTTTGTATTTTTTATATATATGTCATTTCTACCCAGATTTTCCTCGTAGCCGAATTTGGTATTTTTGAATTTATTTGGTGTTTTATTTTGATTTTTGAAAATCAAGAAAATAGAATAGATGTCCATGTCTATTTTTATTTTAAAATAAAAACAGAATATCAAACAAATTCAAAATGTATCAAATCTCAAGAGGAAGAAGATCCAGATAGGACCAGCACATCTATATAAAAAAAAATAGAAAAACAAGAAAGAATATGCATCTACATCTTTTACCGATAATGGCTAATGCATCCACAAATATACTTACGCTAATTTTACTTCAATTAACGAATTATGATGAAAATTTGATATCCTTTTTTAGCCGTTGACGTCACTGCAGATACCAATACAGTTGGATTTTTTTTTTTTTTTTTTTTGAAATTTCATAAATTTATAGAGATATCGATAATGTTTAAGAAGTGCATGCAATCAGTCATCAAAGCAAAATTTATCTGTAAATTCCCATGCAATATATCAGGTACCATTTCTGAAATGTGAATAAACTTTTTTGTTGAATACCCATGGATATATTAGTATAGGAATGCTGATTCACCACTCAGAGGAATCCGAGGTGACCTTGATAGATGGACTAGATGGAGCAGAGAAATGGGGGCATGGCCTACGAAGGAGTCCGTACAAACCCATCATACTAGTTCTCTTTCCAAAGTTCTATTTGATGTATAACTATTAATAAATCCGACTTATTACTATTATTCGGTCATCATGGCCATGTAGGCTTGCAGCGTTGGGCAGAAGGGCATTTTGGCCAAGAAGAAGGTGGGTAGCGTGCGTTTGAATTCCCGTTTAGGGGGAAGGGACGAGGAGAACGGATGGCGTTAGCAAATGCAAAAGAGAGAGCAGAGAAGGGAGGCGCTTGTTTTGTAATGTGAGGGAGGCGAGCAGTGGGTGAGTAATTATGAGCTTCGCACGTGCGCCGGGCAACAAGGGCAGAGCCTTTTTGGAGAGGGTCTCTTTTTGGTGGGCCTCCTTGTCGGGCCATTCTGGAAAAGTCGAGCGCTTTCGCTTTACTCCGGGCAGCCATAACACGGCGGCTAGCTTTGACACGTGCTAGGGATGGGGGATGGCCCATGCTCACCCCCGCGGCCTTCCCCCCTTTTCCTTTCATGCGCTCAATAGCCCATGCATGTGCATTTGGGTCCTTTGGGTGGTGGGCGTTTCAAGTGATTGGGTATGGCCCAGGAGTCATCATGTCCATGCATCGTATTCGTAGGTTTTAATCCCCCAACTCTGATTTTATTTATTAAAATCTCAGCCCTACTTTATTTTAAAAACCTTGCCCAACTCAGCTTAGTTGTATGGCAACTGTGTAAATATAATTGAAAAGTAGGATAGTCGTATAGAAAAATATGACAAAATGGTTAAAAAAATAATATAACTGTAAATAGAGAAAAATTTTAAATTAAAATTTTTTAGGGTGTATTTGATAATAAATAAAAAATATTAAGCTAAATTTTTCACTCTTTATAACCATCCTATTTTAATCATTTCTTCGTATCTTTTCGTACAACTACTTTACTTTTCAATCATTTTTACACAACTGCTCACGCAATTAATATATTTATTTTAAATTTATTTTCCTTACTTCTCATCATTGCCCATATTATATCACATCATTTTTATTCAATTCAAAAACTTTTATATAAAAAATTTTTCACTCAAAAGTTGTATCACTTCCTAAATACATACTTAATTTTAAAAAAATTATCATTAAACAAACACACTCGTAGTGAATAACATTTGGCTGATGTGAATCTAAAAGTGCAAGTCAAGTCGGGTTGATCTTGGTGGAGGGGGGAAGGAGGAGGAGGAGAAGGAATGTTTCAATGTATCATGGTGTATTGAAATTTCAATGCATCGGGTTGTAAAATTCTATTTTTTTAAAATTTTTTTAGAATTTTTTTTATAAAATTGTTAATCTAGGTGTATTTAATCAATATATTAAATTTTACGATTTTTGGAGATGCACATATATTTTTTTGATTTTTTTAAATAGCAGGGTTTTATTTACTTTTTTAATGACTAAAACACACCTGTTTTAAAAAATAAAAAATATATACATCTTCAAAAATTGTAAAACTTAACAAATAAGTTAAATACGCATAGGTTAATAACTGTATAAAAAATTTCAAAAAAATATTTTAAAAAAATGAGATTTTGCGCCCTATGCATTAAAACATTACACAATGCTGGGTGGGTTGAGTTCATACTGCTGATGAGTACTTGCGTTCGTGTTGGTAAACATATCCCGACTTCCGGCCACTTGACCTCCGTATCGAAATTTATTTTATTATTTTTATATAAAAAACATAAAATAAAATTTTAAAATTACTAAATTTCATTGAGGCCACATGTTTATAAAAAATAAAAAATATTTTTTTTGCTACCCTTATTGCTGGCAGCTGTATAAGATCGACGCTGTAATGATTTAATATATACGTTTGCACCAAGCAACAATATATATTGGTGTTTTCGGCACTTTTTATTTTTTAATATTTTTTCATTTTTTTTATGGACCCACGTATATTTTATATATATAATGTTCTAATTATTCGGATTTTTAAATATTTTTACAAAATTTCAAAAAAAATTTCAATTTTCCTTGGAAGGGATAGAGTGAGATGGGTGAAGATATTTTATTATAGAAATTGTATAAAAGTATACTCAAAGTCTAAAAATAATAATTTTGGTATATAAAAAGATTACATGGGCTTCCATGAAATTGAAAAAGGACTCAAAATACCTATATTAATACTCGGTAAATATCCAAATAAAAAATACTTAGTATATATATGTATATATTAAATCATTACATACCCAAATTTTTATATTTTTAGATGATACGAAGCACATATTTGATTTTTAATGAAACTCGATATTAAAAAAAATAAGCATGGTTTGCAAATACATTTACTTAGTTCGACCATATAGTTTTAGAAATTGCAAATTACCCTATATAGTTTGTTCGTAATTGCAAATTTATGATGCTCTTATTGCACCGTTCGGCGCGGGTATATTTGCAAATGTTTAAAAATTGTGTGGGCATATTTGCACTGTGATGGTGCTTTAACGGTATCATAACGCTGTAGGTATTTTTGCAATTATGGTCAAACTATGTGGTGTAATTTGTAATTTCTAAAATTATGTAGGCATATTTGTAATTATGGTCAAACTATATGGATATATTTGCAAGTTACCCAAAAGATAATTCTAAATGCAATTAATGGGTAGAATTGTATTTTTATCACCAGGCGATGGGCCCCATTTGCAGGGGTGCAGTCGGCCGCACCCTGTATATAGTAAATGATCACGAGACAAATTGGACCACAACCAGACAAATGCTAGTATACAAGAAACAATAAATCGGCCTCGTGATCTCATCTTTCTTGTATCTTAATGTGTGCCCAGTTTACAAGCCTACTTAAGTTTGGCCCAACATCATGTTTACAAATATGTTTAAACCAACCATCGATTACATTAATTTCATGCAACAGCTCCAGCCCAAAGCTTATATGATGTGCTTCATGCTCATCACATTCTGCCTATATATATATATATTTAAAATCACTTTTAATTTATTCTTAATTTGGAGAACAATGTAAGTTATGGATTGAGATGATTTTTGTATTTAGTTAAAATAAATAGTGTTAAATATAGTGGATAGATTAGATTTAACAAACTTATCAATATGAAGCCCGATTAGATGGGATTACTGAAAGAAATTGGTACATCCTGATGTACTGACGTTGTGCCCTCTTTGAACCTTTTTTTTTAAATTTTTTTTAAGGGCACTCTCTCCACCATTTTAGTTTTGAAGGCAAAGCTTTGAGGCCAGAAGATACATCTCATCGATACTCGTCTAACTTAGAATTCGTTAAATATAAATAGCAGATGTTAAATATAAATACTCTTCACATTGTCATTAAACCAAAGTTTCAGGCGCGCGCGCGCGCACATATATAAAGTTTCAGGCGTCGCAGATACTATAGAAAAGCCCTTTTCTCCCAATAACGCCCTAAGTTATTCAGATTTATTTTTCGCAGTTATTTTCAAAAACTACCTTACTGTAAACAATTGTTAACATTTTGAAAAGATTTGCTTCTATGTAATCTTTTCATTTTTAATATCATAATGATTAATGAAAAATTTACTTCATCAATTGTATTTAACATTATTTTTATTGTCACCGAGGCCATGCCCACACCTTGTTTTGAGCAGATGAGGTGTTCGAATCACGACAACAACGTCTGAGTTTTATTTTCTCCCCCAAATAATGAGAGTTTGATGTCGGTGGGGAGCTTGTTTCCTAATGTTAATAGGTGGAGCCAAGTATACTAAAACCACCATAAATTGAGATGGATGTAAATATACTAATAAAAAAAATAATATTATTTTTATTATCACAAAAGTCCTTTCATTTTTCTAATTTTACTATGCATGAGCTCTATCTATAAATGTATAAAATCAATATAATAAAATGGTCTAATGCTAACTATACGTAGTAATTTCAATGTTTAAACTATCTAAAAAATCAGTATTATATAGATAAATAATTCTATAAAGTATAATGTACTTAAGTCTATCTACGGAGAAGTAAAGACTTCCTCAGGAAAATTCAAGTCTTATAAGGTTAAAATTAAAAATTAACTTGAAAAAATATTAGATCTCTAATACTTATCAACTAACTTTAATGATCTTTATGAAAAAGTTAGAATAATCCACTAATAACGACCATTTATCTACCTCAACAGAATGGTACACGAAAAGGAAAAAAAAAAGATCTTTAATTAAAACCGTGAATTCAATGTTAATCAATACATAACAAAGTAAATATTAGTGAGTTAAAACTTTATCAATAGCTTATCGCATTTTAAGAGAATTTTCTCTTAAAAAATTAAAGTTACTCCTTATGTCTTAAATATGTAAGAGTTTAAAGTTGTTAAGCCTTAGTAAGATTGTTTAACTCTAAAAGATCTAAATTGAGCAAAAAGTAGAATACATATTCATAGATTATGTAAGAAATAGTAAAGTATATAAATTTATGGTATTGAAGTATGATAACCTAATTTAACAGAATATTATTACTAAATCTAGGATGTCGAATTTTATGAAAATTCTTACTAGTCAATTTCTAGATATCTTCGATGAAACTTCTTTTTCTAAACTTAGATAAATTCATATGTAGGGCTTGTTCAATCTATCAGATGATTTCGATAATTCAAAGCTATAACTACGGCACATTTTAATAAATTTTAAAATATTTTTCACTAAATAATGATTCAAGTTTATCTAACATTTTTAATTATTTATGAGATTTTCTTAGTTTGAATGAAGTTGTTTTAATTCTTGAAATAGCTGTTGAGAATTTTTTTAAAATTAATAAATAATATATATTTCAACTATATACCATCAAGTAGTTGTAGTTCAATTGATATCTTGAGTGCTTAAAATCGATGGGAGAATTTTGACCATTTTCTAAAATTAAAATGAATAATATAATATTTCAATTATATACTACCAAGTCGGTAGCCTGGCTATTATGTTCTTTTCACACGGCATAGGTTCAATTTAAACTGCATATCGAACCCATAACTTTGTGAATCTTTTTTCGCACGTTGAGGTTCGATTTTAACTATATATTGAACTTAAGACACATAAGAAGAGCACAACAACTAAGTCATCTACTGAGTTACACCTACTTATGATGTATATACTTGAAAAATTATATCATTTATTTAAATTTTAGAAAGTTTCCAACATAAAATCAACAAGTATCTCAGCTATGAATGGTATATAGTTGAAATATTATATTATTTATTTTAACGTTAGGAAACTTCCAACACAAAATCAGCAATTATGAAGTATAAATTGCAAAATCCAAAAAAACAGGGATCTTTAACTTGCAAATAGCCGTAATAAAGTGTAATTCTATATAATTGGACTTTTGAAATCTAATTTTCTTTTTAAAATTATGAAATTTCAATAATACCAATTGAAGTGGGTGTCGTATATTTGTAGCTTGATTAAGGCCAGAGAGTCCAGTGAAACCTCAGTCATCAAATGCCAAAACTCAGCGTCTGGATCATTAATTCTTAGAACTTTAGTAGGAAATTTTCATTTTAAAATTTCTAACTTTACGCATTAGCATTTTAAACCTTTGAAATATAGTTTTTTGTATTTTCAACCATTGGTCATAACGGCATTAAAAATCACTATTAAAATCCTGTAAAATATCTAAAACGCTTTTTGTATTTTAAACTAAATTTCACATTATTTAAAATGCTAATAAACAAATCAAGATTCTTACCGTATTTTTTAACGTCGTGAGTGTCGTGAAGGCAAAGAGTTCAAATCAAACTTCACATGATTTAAAACGCAAGCGGTATTTTAAATATTTTACAAGATTTTAACGATAATTTTTACCGTTGTTAGAGCCAAGGGTTTAAAATGCAAAGAATCAAACTTTACAGGATTTAAAATGCTAATACGTAAACCTCTGGATTTAAAATGCATATACGCAAAGTGGAGAATTTAAAACACAAATTACCCACTTTGGCTAGGCATTGGTTAATGCATGCAAAGGGGTTCAATTCCCGAACCTGTCGTTAACACTAACCCGCTGGCCTCGGCAATATTTGTTTAGTAGCATAACCTATCTCCACACATGCTACTCTCAAATAAACAAACAAAAGAAAGGCAATCGACCGTGCATGGAAATGCAAGCTTATAATGGTCAATACAGAGACAGACACGCACAGGCGGCGGCAGTGTGAGATGGACCACATGCATGCCTTGCATTGTTATCCATTTCCCCCCACCCGTGGGGATCGATTGGAAGCAGAGGGCTGCTGCAGCTGCATACTTTTCCAAGGGAAAAAGCTAGGCAGGAGAAGGGTGGGATGAATGAGGCATGTGAGGATGGTGGGTCCCCTGCATTCAGCTTTTGGTGCAGCCTAACAAGACCCATATGGGTGGTGATGGAGGTCACTTTTGGACAATGATTTATTTAATAATGCTATCGCACCAGCCTCCCAAATCATGTTCCCGAGCACAAAAGTTTTGGTTTGGCCATAGACAAGGATGCGCATTTCTCTCGTGATGCAGCAGCTGCATTAATTTCCACACCTCATTATTTCCCCAACTCATATATCACGCATTACAATACAATGTGCTCGTCCAATTTTGGGTGAATGCTAAAGATGGATTTTTAGTATTTTATGAATAGTATTGGTTGTGCTAGCTTCGGGTTCTTCTTCTTGGGGAGGGAAGATCTCTCTTTTCCTCGTAAGCTCCGTTCCAACCAACCTTTTTAAAAGATTGCAATTCAAGCTGTCATTTGGAAGGTTACCTTGGGCTTATCAAATTCAATCTGCAGTTAATCGCCGTTACAAACGGTTTGAACCTTGAGCTGTGACAGATCATAGATGCTACATGAATGACTATTGAGGAGTGGCAAATTAATGCAGGTTGAAACGACTAATAGTCTGACCTACTCTTGTAAGGCTTCAACTAGAGGTGTAAATTGGATCGGGTTAGCGTGTTTTCAACCTTTTGTCCTATTTGTAAAACTTTATCCTAATCCTACAACTAACCATATTTTTTAAACTCAAACCCATTTCTAAATTAAGCCTATAGAAATCAGTTTGGTTCAAGTTATAAATTGAGTATATAAATATATAATATTTGTATATTTAAAAATATTTTACTTTATATCAAAGAATAAAAATAATTAATTTTTATAGAAATACCTTTAGTTTATAAGTTATTTAGCAACACGTTTGCTATGTAATCTTATTTCAAAGCAACGATATGAAACTATATATTGTATAATTATATGTATTAATCTCAAAGTAATAGTTAATGTTGTTGATCATATATGATTACCTTTTAATAATTTATTATATTTTATACTAACATACAAAATCAAGTTGGGCCGGGTCAACAACCTTCTAATGCAAACCAACCCACTTTCAACATCATGGCAGATCAAATTGGGTTGTATGAGCTGTTTTTTTCCAAATGTATAATCCAACTACATTATAAACTGGGTTGGATTTGAATTAATATCAACCTTATTTACACCACTAGCTGCAACACACCTTCTGGCTCTGGATGTGCGAGTTTTCTTAGCATTTCGTCAGGCACAAGTTCAGCTTCATTACAACCCAACTCTTCCCCGTCATTCATCGTTTAGAATACATATGAGAACTATTCTCGTTTAATTACAGTTAGAACAGCTGCTGAATGCTTGGTTTGCTCCACGAGAAATATGACCAATCCAGATGATCATGTCCGCCAATCCAACTGTAGAATTGTCCTGAAATTTCTAGTTAGATTATGCTTGTCTAGTTAGGTGATGAATTGCAACTAGTAAGCTGGGGTACTGTCACTTACTTAGGGGAACGTAGTTTGGTGTAGATCAAAATATTTTATTAAACATGGGAATTTCAAGAATGCCACCAATTTCAGGGGTGAATAGCGACAGTGCTCTGGAAACTACAATAATTTCCCTAAAACATGTTTATCATCATCATCATAAGCCATTTCCCACCCAGGTGAGGTCGGCTGAATTGGATTCTGTTACGCCATTCTTGGCGATTTAAGACTAAATTCTCTATAATTTGTAATATTTTTAAATCTTGTTTAATTATTTTTATTCATATTTTTTTGAGTATTCCTCTCATTCTCCTACCACCTTCTACTTGAATAAACTCTGTTTTCCTAACCGATGTTACTTCAGGCCTCCTTTTAACATGACCAAACCATCTTAATCTATTTTCTCTCATTTTGTCACAAATTGGTCTTATTTTTAAGTTTTCTTGAATTATTTCATTCCTAATTTTATCTTTTCTTGTTTTACCACTCATTCATCTTAACATTCTCATTTCCGCTACACTCATTTTTTATATATATTGTTCTTTAACTGCCCAATATTCTGCCCCATAAAGCATAGCAGGTCTAATCGCAGTCTTATAAAATTTTCCTTTTAATTTGATTGGAACTCGTCGGTCACATAAAATTTCTGACGCACTTATCCATTTCTTCCAACCTGCTTGAATTCTATGTATTATATCTTTCTCGATTTCCCCGTTCTCTTGAACTATTGATCCTAAGTACCGAAAGTGAATAGTTCTGTTGATAAAACATGTTTATGCTGGATTAAATTACTCTGTTGATAAAACGTTCATATAAGTACATCGAAGACATGCTTCTCATGCCTAGTCAAGTTGCTAGGGCTAAATTACCCTCTACGCTTCTGGCGGAGCAATATCATGGTTGGCTGGGAAATGCTGAGGTAATTCTCCTCCTGACAATCTCCTGGATTTGCTCGCATGTCAAGAATCCAGCATTATTATCAAAACCAGCATTCTCCATGTGCTGGTGAAGCTGCAAACAAGAAAAAGAATGGAAATGAATGTTATTTTGATGCAAAGGTCAAATGCAGTATCCCACCAAGCAAACCACATGCAGGCTGGGCGGGCCATGTGTCGATGAAACAATGGGTAGATGAGCCCAGAAGATACAGGCATTACATCACAAGTATGGTTATCAACCTAGCAAGCAGAGTCACTAAGTTTTACAGGATGGGCTAGCCTAAGGTCCAAAACCGGATGCTAGGGTAGAAAAAAACACTGCAGAGTTCCAACTTCATCCAAGATCCACATAAATGAGCCAGGATTGCAGGGCGCCATTACATACCGAATCAAGGATCGCAGACTGGTCATCAGGGTGGAATTTCCGCATGTGCTTAAGCATCTCCAGTTGCTGCAAAATAAATAGTAGATCCCATTAGAAGGTATATGAAGCCTTGTGTTTGGCCATCCATGTTCTTCTTGGTTCCTTCATAGATAGATACTTTTTAAAAAAGTTATGTAGATAGATACTTAGAAGAAGTTATGTAGATAGATACTTAGAAGAAGAAAAAGCAAGCAAAATTAACATCTGTTGAAGGGTTCGAGAGATCTGCCAAAGGAACTGAAAAGGGCAGCACTTCCCGGTAGGCATGGTTTCTATTTAATCGAAATTCATACTTTTCTGGAAGATACCCTGGGAGTTGGCACCTCTTGTTCTGATGCTAAGGCAGAGGCTTTCTGAATGGCTTGTCTGAATTCACATACTTCAGATGTTGGCGTTGATTACACCCAGAAAGAAAGTGCCAGCGGAAAATGCTTTGAAAGCTGGGCCCCAAATACCATGACAACTAGAAAATCTTGAGTTTTAATCACCTGAATTTCCCACCTTGAATTTGCTTAAAACCTACCTATTTAAAAGCCATAACTAATAAGTTTTCATTTGGAAGGTTAGTATGGTCTCATCGAATTCAGTTTGAACTGGGCTGATGCTACATGCATGGAGTGGTGAACGCAGATGACAGCATCACACAACAGGAAGTCTCACCTGCCCCTGCAACACCTCCTGGGCACGCATTTTTTGTCTAAATTCTCCAGGCTCAAGTTCAGCTTCATCACAAGCCAACTCTTCCCTGCCATTCATTGTTTGGAAATGTCAAACTAGTTAAATCAGACATGTTCAAGATGCTGTTATTAGGATATGAATCATATCTGGTACAAAATAAAGCCAACTATCAAGATAAAGAAACAAGTCCGCATGTAAAGCATTCATCCAGCTTCTGCTAAGAACTTTTGACGTGGCAGATTCCACTATCATCTTGTTAATCTCTGCTGTAAAGTGAAATTCGTGCCATCTGTAAGTAGTTTTAAAGCCAGGGCAACCCAACATTGATGGACATAAATATTTATTTAAGTTCCATTGTTATTGAAAGACAAGAACGGAGGTAGAAAGGAGAAAAAAAAAAAAAAAAAAAAGGTAAATAACTTTTTTTAGAAGAATTCATGGATCCTTGCCTTTCACGCACTTACTTAAACATAAATCTTACATAATGAACTAAAAATTCACAAAGCCAACACAAAGGAACCCAGAATGTTTTAAAATGAAAACTGCAAACACCAACCGTGGCTTTGGCAAGTGGAGTTCAAGATTGAAGCTTTTACATATAGCGGTTGGGCTCCCTTCAAAAATATCCAAACCGAACATCATTCCCATGCCCAGTACTGCTCAGAAATTTAGGAGTCAAGGCATAAGCCTAAAATCAAATACAGCACAGCAGGCCCAACCCCGAACAAGAAAAGTTGGTTGCCCAACCTGATCATGGCCAACCTGAAAATTATTACACTCCCCATTTTCCTACATGAATCTTCACAAATCCATTCAAGAACCACAAATGGAAAACAATAGACATCCCAGAGGAAAAACACCAATTCCCTAAATTAAGATGGATTGGCTCTACTTGATTAAGGATGGAATGGCAACTCCAAGATATCACTAACAAAGAGGGAATGCCGCAATGGGTATTGCAGGATGCTTACTTTGCAAAAAAGCCATAAAATTGAATCATCAAGTCTCTGTCATTCTCATAAAAGACATTCACTTCTCCTAAGCAAGCAATTCCAAAACTGGGATCTGCATCATGAAAAAACAATAAATCCTGTCTCACCACCTGCAATATGTGGCATTGAATAATACATTTGAAACGGCAAATTACAGAAGGTAAATGCATCCTCTCTAACTTAATCACATATCAAGAAAGCCAGTCCCAGTTTGTTCAAAGAAGAAATGAAAAAGGTGATTACAAAACTATATGTTCATCGAAAAGGCAACTCTATGATTTTCCATTAGGAAGCATTTGGAGCATGGAGAATTGAGGAGCATACAGGATAAGAATTCCTTATCACTTTCAAAGAAGGATATCGCATATAATTTTTTGCCCTTCCCCTTTTTCGAATGGGAAGATGCAAAAGGTACAAATACATGCCAACCATTATCCCTTTCAAAGGCTTCTTTCTCACTCCCAAGTCGTGTCAAGGATAAAATTGTTTACACAGAAAAAAAAGAAAAAAAAAGACTACATTAACCTCATTGTATCAGAGGACAGACACAAGAAGCCTGCAAGGAAGATTGTTAGTGAGCAAATTATAGTTGATGAGCTTCCAAGAATCCAATTTGCCAATGAAGCAGAAGGTGGCTCAAGGCCAGGAAGCAATTTGGCATGCTACAACTAGATCAACTCTTAATTCCTGAACAAATCTGTTCTGTTCATGGTTGCTGTAAACAAATACTCTCTTTGGTCCCTCAATTCTATGGATTTTCCTTAGTTGATCTTAACCTAGATCTCAAGATAGCTCGGCTTATCAAACCATCACAAGCAGATGCTATAAAACCAATCTCTCTCAAATATGAAAGAAAGGAAGCAGGGAATGAAGAGAGGATCTTACTACAACTTATAGTACCTGATTAAAATCGAAAACAAGATTTCAAACATACCCATTCTAGGCACAATAATCTTGTGAAGAGAATCATCTTAGTTGATTTTTCTAAAAGATATTTGTTACAATATTTCTTTTTATCTTGGAATCAATAGAATCTTTAGAAAACATTAAAAGATCTCCTAGGATATTGAGAATCTGTTTGGAATAAATTGGTCTGTTTTAAATTTACTCCTCCAAGAAGCGCAATTTCCTTTTTTGAAAAGATTATTTCTTTAGTAAGTGTTGCTAGAATAGGGTGGCATTTTCACCTATATACACAACCTTTATAAAATCTAAGGAGCATTCCAATTTTACTATTAAAATTATCTCCAGTTTCTCTACTATTTTTTCTTCTGATATTCTCCTCTTTATTCTTCTATTCTCTCTCTTTTCTCTCTTCGCATTCCTTTAAGACGTTCTTTCCTATTTTTTTCTATCTTCTTTTTTACCTATCCTACATCAATTGGTATCAGAGCTAACATGGTATTGCTATCTATTATTATCTGCATCAACTAGTATCAAAGGATGAGTTTGATGGCTGTAGAAATCAGTTTGTGGAAGATGGAGGAAAAAAAAAAAAATTCCACCAGGTTTCGCTCTGATTCCAACTGATGTATGATAGGTAAAGAAGAGGATAAAAGAAAGAAAAAGGAACCTCTCAAGGGAATGAGAAGAGAAGAAAGAGATGGAAAGAACAGAACAATAAAGAGGAAAAATATAAGAAGAAAAAGTAGTAGAGAAAACAGAGGAATACTTTTCAATGCTTAAACTCTGATGCTCCTTAGAGCTTACAAAGGTTGTACATATAGGTAAAAAGGTCACCCTATTCTAGCAACACTTACTAAAGAAATAATTTTTTCAGAAAAAGAAATTGCATATTTTAAGTAAACTTCTAAGAGAAATAAACTTAAAATAGATACAAATTTATTCCAAACTGATTCTTAGATATCTTAGGAGATCTTTTAGTATTTTCTCAAGATTCTAACAATTCCAAGATAGAAAGAAATATTGCAACAAAAATCTTTTAGCAAGAATATCCTCAGATTATTGCCCCTTCACCATGAAGATATTTTTATAATCTTGGGTTTAAATTGTTTTAGGATGTTAGTTTTTATCTTGAATTTGCTAGAATCTTTAAAATATATTAGAAGATCTCCTAAAATATCTTAGAATTTGTTAAAAAGAAATTGCATATTTTAAGTAACGATGTAGGATGAATAATGAAGAAGATAGAAGAAAGAGAAAGGAAGATAGAAGAAATTTTCCGGAAGCTCCCAGTGATTTAATTCATTTATCCATTGATACTTGTTCATCTGCTACTGCTGATTTTTTTACTCTATATATTTGAGATATTTGTATTGATATTAGAAGAAAGATTAATCTAAGTAATGAAAATTATAAGCGTGCAGAAGATGTTCAAAGAAGAAAGTAAGAATTTATTGTAAGAGATTATGTTATGGTTCTTGTATGACCAGAAAGTTACTTTAAAATTCATTTAAAAAGTTGCATGCATGAGCCGTCAGTCCCTTTCCTCTTCCAAGGAAATTTGAATCCAATACATATGAACTTGATTTGCCATAGGATATAAGGATAGCTTTACTTTCAATATTGAAGATTTATTCCCTTACTAAGGTACTTTTGAGCCTAGAAGTTTGACCGCATGAATTTTAGCAAATAACAGTTCAACATCAATGTTGGTGCTTATACTTCCATGACTTCTATCTACTTTTTCGAACCAAATAGACAGTATCTTACAACATAAACTTTTCACTACTGGAATGGGCATTATACGTATCTTGTCATGTGGAGAAACAAGCTCAAGTTGTGTTTAGGAAGCGATAAAAATTTTGGACGAAAAGTTTTTTATGTAAAAGTTGTTAAATTGATAGAAAATAATGTAATACGATAGAGGTAATGATTAGAAGTAAAAAGAATAAAATTAAAATAGGTAGGTTAGCTGTATAGGTAACTGTATAGAAATAATTGAAAAGTAAGGTAGTTTGAATAAGCAGATGTAAAGAAATAATTAAAAAAATATGATAGTTATAAAGAGTAAAAAGTTTTACTTATTGCCAAACACCCCCTCAATTATAATGCTACATGGATTACTGAAGATGAACTCCGCCAGTTGGTTCCACATATTCTTAAGCATCACCAAAGTCAAAACTTTCCAATTGCGAGTTTTTCGAAGCTAGAAAAATTGATGAGAATCAAAAGCAAGACTTCAAATAAACCTATTCTAGGCGCAAGAAACTTGTGAAGAAGCAATAATCTTAGGAGATTTTTCTAAAAGATTTTTTTGTTGCAATATTTCTTTGGGTTGTGGTTTCATGTACCTAGGTGCACTTAGCTTCGATGTACCCAGGCGCAAATACCCTTTTTTATTTTTTAAAAGTTTTTTTACACAACCGTTATTTAAGTGTATTTAACATGTATATCAACTTTTACCATTTTTGGAGATTTTTAGATATTTTTTTCGGGTTTTTTTAAAATCAGTGGCATGTTTAGTAATTTAAAATTATTAAAAATGTCATTGATTTTAAAATTTTTTAAAAATGTCTACAAATTTCCAAAAATGATAAAAATTGATATAAATATTAAAAACACTTAGATTAACAGTTGCGTAAAAATTTTTAAAAAAAAAAGGCTAAATGCACCTAGGTGCATTTAGGTGTTACTGTATTTCTTTCTATCTTGGAATTGATAGAATCTTTAAAAAATACTAAAAGATCTCCTAGGATATCTGAGAATATATTTGGAATAAATTTGTATTTATTTTAAGTTTACTTCTCTTAGAAGTTTACTTCAAATACACAATTTCTTTTTCTGAAATGATCATTTCTTTAATAAGTATTGCTAGAATATGATAGCCTTTTCACTTATATATACAACCTTTATAAACTCTGAGGAGCATCCCAATTAGTATTAAAAAGTATTCCTTTGGTTTCTCTACTACTTTTTCTTCTTATTTTCTTCTCTTTATTCTTTTGTTCTATCTCTTTCTTCGCTTCCCATCCCTTCAAAAGTTTTTTTTTTTTTTTTTATATATATTTCTTTTATCTTCTTCTTTCCATCAATACTTGGACTAGGTGCATCCACCTAGGTCATTTGACGCGCGTGCGCGCACACAGATACACTCGACACTAATATAGATTGAAGCCAGTAATGGAGTAAGTAAATAAAGTGGCAATAAGTCAATAACAAAGTAATGAGGTAAATAAATAAATAAATGAGAATGACAATTTATGAGTACAGATCAGTCAGTCTAGAATAGCAAGTTCTATAAATATTTCCAAGTTTATGGGCAGAGACTTACCAATTCCCATTTCCAATAGTATTTCTTCTTGAATGGCAGTGGTAACAGCAACAGCTTCCTATGCATCAACAGCAACATCAATGGGCAAGTTAAATAGCACAACAGCTACCACGGCATCACCTTTCTTATATCATCGTAGAAATAACTTTCTCAACCAAATGATCCTCCAAATATTCCTTTTGCCATACAACTCCTTTCCTCTTTGCAATAATAAACAGCCCAGTACTCCAGAAGCCAATACATGCTTCACAAAACTCCATATGCAGCCTCCCCAAAGCCCAAAATCATTACAACTCATTTCAATGAATTTGGAAAAACATAATTTACTGGAGCTCATTCACTGAATGCACTCTAGTTCAGTAGGCAGTTTGTTTGATGATTTCGGAAGAGTACCCAATGATTTTCGATCCCCGATATAAAATCTTCCATTAATTACTAAACTTAAATAAGGAAGAACATCCGAATACACACTCCATCGAACCGCCACAAGAAACATTCCAAAATAAATCCATCAGAATGCAGCACGAGAATCGCACAAGGCAAAAACCACAATCTCCGTATCTTGCAACGCCAGACAAGCGTCAGGAATTATCACCTGTTTATCCTTGACGGCATCCGCAATTCGCTTCTTCACATCTGCGGTGGAGAAAGGAAAATAACATGAGAGAGAGTGAAAGATGAAGGGGCGAAATGGGGTGGGCGGTTCATACCGGGTAGGGAGGTGAGCTGAGAGAACCGGTTGAAGAGGTGGATAAGCTGCTCCCTGGAGAGCATCCCCGTCGTCTGCAGCAGCTCTCGGTGGTCGCCCTCGCCCAAGCCAACAGCAGAGGCCGACATGCTTCCTCAAAGAAGAGACCTGCGGCGGTTGCAGCAGCCAGAAACTCTCGATCTCGGCCTTTTATCACCTTCTCTTTATATTTCTCCGCAGCTCGCAAATGCCGCAAGCGAGCGAGAAAGCTAAAAGCCTTGTGGCCATACATCAGCCATGCACACATCATCGGTCGAAGTCCAGCTCCAGCGCCTCTCTGCTTCAGACATTAGAGACGATTATCATGTTAAGTTAATCTGGGCATTAATTTTACCGTTCTTCGTTTAATTTAATTTATAAATTAAAGAATATTCCAATCAAAGACTTGACCGGGATGGGCTACAAAATTGAATCAACTTGTTACATTAAACTCACTTTTTGCTTTTCTAAATATGTTTTTGACTAAATGGATGATTCTACGAATTTCGAAATATTTTTTAATGCTCGGAGAAATGGATCTTAAGAAAAATAATCATACAATATAATACTAAATTTTAATGATGGATAATGCGTGTCATTTATTTAAAAATAAAAGGAGAGACACGTCTCCTTTAACCGGCTCAAATAAAATAATACGAGGGTCCATGTGGGAAAATGAGAAAGTAGAAGCGGGAAGGAGAAGAAATTTTAAAAAGAATTGATTTTGTTATCCACGGTTAAGCAAATGTCCTGCTTAGCGACTTCAAAAAAACCTATTTACGATGATTATTTTTTACCTTTTTCTTTGTATATTTGTTTATTTAAATGTATTTAATCAAAAAATATATACACATATCTAAAAATGGTAAAACTTGATTTATATAATAAAAACACTTAGATAAACAAGTATACGAAGAAAAAATAAAAACTAATCATTATAAATGGATTTTTTGAGGTGGGCTAAGTGGAGATTTGCTTAGCCCGGGTAATAGAATCATTCTTCTTTTAAAAAAGTGGAAGGATATAGTATAATAGAAGTAATAATTAAGAGCTAATGGAATAAAGCTACAATAAATTATGCAATTGCATGGAAATAAATAAAAAAAATTAAAATATAAAGATAGTAATAAAAAAGAAGAATAATTAAGTATTTAAAAATTTAAATTATCAAAAGATGCGTAAAAAGGAATGGTGAATTTTTTTAACATGGTTTTACATGTTAGCAAACGTTGTAGGCCCCAATAAGTTGGCTAAATTGAAAATAAAAAATGAATTTGGTTATTAAAATGTCTTTGATCC
Organism: Annona cherimola; assembly: GCA_030490835.1. NCBI lineage: Eukaryota > Viridiplantae > Streptophyta > Magnoliopsida > Magnoliales > Annonaceae > Annona > Annona cherimola. Next base: position 72,868,325 of record CM059971.1, read on the forward strand.
TAATTGTTTAACTTGTGTTTTAGTCAATTCCATTAATGATACCATTGCAAAGATAAAAATAGCTTGTGATCTGCAAGAAGTAAGTGGAATAAAATCACAAAAGGAATCACATAAAAAATTCAATATTTATAATTATTTGGGTGACATCTCTATTTTACTTTTTCAAGCACATACTCTTTGTGTCTTTGGTTTTACAATTATATTAAAATACAATTTAAAACACACGCTCTTTTCTAGATTCTGTCTCTAGGAAGCATAAAATACAATAATCAAGTAATTGGTAAGCACCCCTCTAACCAATGCTCACTTCAACCTCTTCTTGAACTTGGTCTCTAATACTAATCTAAAGAAAGAAATAAAAATAAAGTTCTAAAAAAAATCAACACTTTACAAATTAGTGTAGACAATTGAATGCAACAAGCTCTTAAAGACTTATTGAAAGAGATGTGAGCTTTTAAGCTTTTTTCCTCACTAGAGCATAAGAGCTTTCAAACTTGATTGCAAAACTTTAATGATTGTAGAGTAGAAAGTGAGAGATGAATCAATACCTTAGCTAATCACTTTTAAGTCCTTAAATGTCCCTTTTATAATTTTGAAAGGAGTTATGACCATTGTTTAGTAGGTGACACTCGTTAAATGTTCTAATGTTCAAATTTATTGAACAATTGCAACTTAAAGTCGATATGACATCAAGTCATCTTGAGGTCAATGTTGAAATCAATTTGATGTCAAATCCTTTGAGATAGATGAAGTGTCCTTCCATACTGCAGCTTAAAGTTGGTCTGAAGTAGGGGTGTTAATGGTCATGGTCAACCCGTTATCCCGCTTGTCCAACCTGTTAATAAATGAGTTTGGGTTGAGATTTTTAAATAAATGGGTTATGATCCGCCAACTCGTTTAACCATTTAATTAAATAAACAGATTAGGGTTGAGACTTTGCAACTTGTCAACCCGTCCGACTCATTTATATAACCCGTCTAACCTGTATAACCCGTTTATAATATATTATATATAATTATATATATAAATTTAGTCGGTTCCTGGCTTCCCTCTCTCGGCACTTTGTCCCGCCCAACACCCGCACATAATGTTAACTTCTGCGGTCGCAGCCGAGACTAAGATTTGAAGTTTCCTTGGATTTGCCGCCACACGCACAACTATATTTCAAAGCTGGGACCCCTTCTACAAAGCATCAATTGCTTTTGACTCCCCTGCTCAACGACCCATGACAACTGTGCTACGCTGCGCTGTCAACAAAGCCACATACAAATAAATGAATCACATTTAATACTGCAGTTACATCAACTGGAGCATTCTTCAAGGGCATAGAGTGTCTCCCTCACCCACTCCTTTTCTCTCTTTTCTTTCCTATTCGCTTCGGTTCTCGCTCCTCGCTTGTCATCGATTTGTGGACTGCGCTGACTCTCTTCATTGCCTTTTCTCTCTTCTCTCACTCGCCACTGGAAAGGCTAACTCACCTCCTCCTCTCGTCATTGTGTACCTCTCCGGTCTGTTGAGTCGTCGAAGGGCTTGCATACAAACTGCAAAGGAACAGGCGTCATATTCGGCAGTCAGCAGACGTCAACAGTCGGCAACCGTTGCGACCTTCGATCTGCCGCTGCACGCACGAAGACTCTGCAGACGTCAGCACGCTGCGACCTTCAGATCTGCGGTGCCGCACCCACGAAGACTCTGCAGAAGTCAACACGCTGCGACCTTCAGATCTGCGGTGCCACACACACGAAGACTTAGCAAACGTCGGCACCCGCTACGACCTTCATATCTGCCGCCGCACGCACGAAGACTCGGCAGACGTCGGCACCCGCTGCGCCATTACCTTCAGATCTGCCGCACGCACGCACTGGAGCTGATGTTTTCAAGCCAAAATAGATTAAATTCAAGTATGTTAACTTCAAGTTATTTAATTTATTTAATTTTACAGACTTTATTGAAAGTTTTTAGCATTAAAATTAGTAACAAACACAACCCGTTAACAGCCCGTTAACCCGTTTATTAAATGGGTTGTAAATGAGTTAGGATTGAAGTTTTTAAATGAGTTAATAAACGGATTAGGGTTGAGATATATTAAATGGGTTAGGATTAGAATTAGGTTCCAACCCGTTCAACCCGATCCGTTAACACCCCTAGCCTAAAGTTAATATGAACTTCAACTTCAACTCTCAAATTGACGTGAAATCGATTTAGGTTAACTTCACCTTGAACTTGATGCTTAAGCTATTTGAAGCTTGCTTTGCTGGAGATGTTTAAATTGAAATTAATGTTAAACTAATTTGACATCGATTTCACTTTCAAGTTGTATTTCAAGTAGATTTCCCTTTTCTTCGCTTGCACTTGGCATGTTCTTTTTTTGATTGATATTATCTGTAGGAGTCAGGTCTAGTGCTCCCGAAACCATTAAGTCTAAATGCTCTTAGGTGCATATACATATTTTTTTAATTTTTTTGAACTTTTTTTTTGAAACAGTTATTTTAATTATATTTAACATGAATATCAATTTTTATTATTTTTCGGATTTTTAAACATCAGTAACGTTTTAGTGGATTTCTAAACATCAGTGACATCTTACTAAAATATAAAAAATGTTTAAAAATCCAAAAAAATATCTAAAAATTTCAAAAATGCTAAAAATTGATACACATATTAAATGCACTTAGATTAACATTTATGTAAAAAAAAATTCAAAAAAAATAAAAAATGTATATATGCACCTGGGGAGCATTGAATCGTGTTCCTTATATGTATGCATGAAATCAATTGCGAGGTTGATTTCACTTCGATTTTACCATTGAAATATGCTGCCCCTGCCTTGCCGTCCTATCTTCATGGTAGATGTGAAGTCATTCAAGATCGACTTTAAAACTTCAACTTCAAATCCATTTTATTTTGGACTTGATTCTCTTTTACTTGAAATAGTTTTAATGGTTACTTTTAAGTTGATATAAGATTGATATTAGTTTTGACTTGATTTTGAATCTTGAATTTAGATTAATTTGACTTTAAATGCTTTAGCAGGTTATTGACTGAGATTGATGTAAAATCGATTAGGATCGACTTTAAATTGAAACCGATTTCGACGTCAACTTCACTTTCTGCATGTTCTGGATTTTAAATATTGTATGCTAAATGCCTGAAGTCCATATGAAATCGATTTCATTCTCATTTTCACCTCCAAATGGATGTGAAGTCAATTTGGGTATGGACGTTACTTCTGAAATCTATTTGTTTTAGAAACAGTACTGTGAGATGTGTGCTAACTCAATTCAACCTCTCCACAATGCACAAAAATCATTACTTATCATTAATTTATTTACATTCGCTGGTTAATCATCAAAATATACTTCATTAACATATTCACATATCCACAAACGTACCTAGGGTAAATATGTGCTCTTTGGAATTTGTCCCCGTCCCCACCTTTAGTACCTACACACCCGTGATCAGATATTTTATCTTTGAAAAATTTTCGACCAGCATAGTGCGTGACATTATAAAATCTTTGAGCATTTAGACTATTAGTAAAGAGGCAACTAACTTGTCTATATGTAACCCAAATCCATGAGAATTCCATGGAGACAACTTCAAGTTCTCAACTTCCATGTCAATACAGGATAGTGATGACATGCAGGATAGTAACAAACTTCCTGTATATGATGGCATTAACTAGAATGGGAATACTGTGACACCTTTGGTCCAATACAGGATAGTAATGACAAGCAAGATAGTAACAAACTTCCTGTGTATGATGGCATTAACTAGAATGGGAATACTGTGATATCTTGTCCTATAAAGCTATCATTCTTTATATTGTTTTCTCTTCATTAAATTTTTCTATTGCACGAATGTCTCTGATAATTACCCTTTTCCCATCAAAAGTGTCAGCTTTTATGATTCTTTTCCCGAAAATATCAAAGAAATTCATTTATAAAATAAATTACAGTTTGCTAATTTATCTATAACTAATATAATTTACAAATAAATAAGAATCCTGCGCCTTCTAAAATCATAGGACAAGCCAGCTCCCCCAACTCATTGACTGTGGGTTGATGGCAGACAAACTCCAAAATGACATACACTTCTTCTTTTAGCTTCTCCATCATCCGGTTCTCTGCTCGTCTCCTCTTTCACTTGCCACGAGCAGCACAGAAGAATGGACAAAAATGAAGGGTTGAATTCATTTTCGAATTGGTAAAAAAGACAATCTTCGGTTCTGCAAATGAAATTTAATTGAGCTTGATTACGTCTGGAGCTCACGGCATGTGATTAAGTGCTGTTATTTCCCTCTTTACCAAAAATCATTGCAAGAACAGCATCCATCTTTGAAGTGGTGAAACCTCATGTGGTCTCTGACAATGATTTCTCGACTATAGACCTTAGAGATGAACTTTGTTACCTGGTGGCAGTCCCAACAGACGCGCAAGTTTTTTACTATGCGTATAGGTGTCCTGGGTGCTGTGTTTAGTAAGCCAAAAGCTATTGCCAGTCTCTCACTGTGCCTTGACAATGCAGTTTCTTTATCTTCCTCATCAAGATCAAGCAAGACCTCTTTGGTTTCAGGCACATAGCCAGCATTCTTTAATTTAATAGTCATCTCATCCAAAAACGAGTAGATTTGTTTTGTTTGAGGGTGAGTTCGATCTCCCACAAGAAACTGGTGGAACATCCCATTCAATTCAATAGAGCTACAGCCTGGGGTCTTCTTTGTACTGCCAATGTCTATCCTTTCTCTTATAACTTTTGCATCATCAAATCTTCCAGATTGAGAATACATATTTGCCAATAAAACACGATAACCCATATGATTAGGCTCCAAATCTCTAATGTATTTTCCAATTCTCTCTCCCCTCTTCACATCTCTGTGGATGCGACATGCTCCCAATAGAGCCCCCCAAATGACCATATCAGGAGGCATAGGCATAGAATGCACAATGTCTTCAGCCTCATCCAATAGTCCAGCACGACCAAGAAGATCCACCATACACCCATAATGCTCTAATCCTGGTACAATGCAATAAATGCTGCTCATAGATTTGAAATATAGCCTTCCTGCATCTACCAGTCTTCCATGGCTGCAAGCATTAAGCAAAGCTACAAACGTTATCTTGTCTGGAAGGACATTTGCAATCTTCATTTCTTCAAAAAGATTGATTGCGTCCTCGGATTGACCATGCATGGCAAACCCACTTATCATGGCATTCCATGGCCACACAGTCCGCCTCAGATTATTTTTGTCGCAGAAAACCTTGAATGCAAGAGCGATCTCTCCACATTTAGCATACATGTCAATGAGACCAGAAAGCAACTGCTCATTCATCTTGATCCTAACCTTTTCAATGTAAACATGGATCCATCTTCCTTGTTCCAATGCCACCAGATTAGCACAGGCTGCAAGAACACTCACAAGAGTAAACTCATTCGGCATTTCACGAACCCGCTGCATTTGGCAGAATGTCTCCATGGCCTCCATAAAGCAACCCACCTAACAATAACTAGAGAAATTTAAAGGAATCACATGAACGTTTCTGGAATAATCATACAAAACTAAGAGAAAGCCAATCAGGATGATGAGAATTGATTTCACACCACTGAGCAAATATATTAGAGACTGTAAAGAGAAAGATATACCTGCACATAACCTGCGATCATGGTGCTCCAGGAGACTACATCTCGCTCAGGCATTTCATCAAACAATTTTTTAGCTCGTTCTAAGTCGCCCACCCCCATGTGCCCGCCTACCATCGAGTTCCAAGAAAATGAGTCCCGCTCAAGGCTCAGATCAAAAACCCTTCTGGCTTCATCAATAAATCCATGATTCCCATACATTCGAATCAACACATTGGCTACAAAAACACTCGTCTCAAACCCACGTTTAACAGCATGGCAGCGCACCTGCTCTCCTTCCGAAACACCCAGCCCATGACAACAAGAGTGGAAGACAAAGACAAAGGTGTATCGATTGGGACACAAGCCCACACTTCGGAGCATAGAACGGAAGAGGAGAAAGGAGACATGGGACGAGTGGGACGTGGGCGCGTGGGCTCTGATGAGCGTGTTGTAGAGGAAGAGGTTGGGGGAGGGAATTTGATCAAACAATTGCTGGGCATAGGAAAGGGCAGAGGTGATTGGTAAAGCTAGAAGCCTCACTATCAGCTTGCTCGCAGGGAAGCAATGGAGAAAAAGGCCGGTTACGATTAGGTGAGCCTGGGCTTGCTTGATCTGAGACGTTGATTCGCATGAGTCGATCAAGCAGAGAACTGGGTGGTCCGAATCTAACGGTGATCTAGCCTTTCTTGTCGGAGAGAGCAGTGTTGAGAAACGCCTCATTACTTTCCGGTGTTAGCAAGCTCGAAAAAGCGCCGTCCTAGCCAAAAATTGTCCAAGAGCCAGCAGCGCGAGGATGCCAATTGCCAAGCCCGTTTCGAACGGCTTTCGCCAAGCGTCCGTACGCATTAAAATTCTGATCCCATTGCTGTCAACGAACTTCTTGCAAACCTACATGTCCTCGTGCAAGACTCTTTGAATTGAAATTTGTTCGTCTAACACTTTCAAACTCCGTTTCTACCTATTTTTTAATTACTTTTTCATTTTTTTTAATACAATTGCTTTATTTTTCATTCATTTTATATAACTCTCAATGCGAATTGAAACCCTCAACTGCCTTGACACAAGTTATGCCTGTGTTGGTGCATCTTTATTCATATCATAGAATATATCAATATTGTCACCTCAATTTGGCTCTTCCTTCATAATGTTATGAAGTGAACCAAAAATAGCCCGATAGTATAGGTACGTGCATACGACCTTGGTTTTGAGTTCGAAGGGAACAAATGGTTTCATTTAATGTAGTGTAACTAAAAAATGATGTTATAAATAAATCTTTACACGTAAAGTTATTTGAATTCATGTGTATTCGGAGGGAACAAATGGTTTCATGTAATGTAGTATAACTAAAAAATGATGTTATAAATAAATCTTTACACGTAAAGTTATTTGAATTCATGTGTATTCAAAAGAAAAATACTTGCATCTGTGCTAACTGATTTTTTATTTTTTATTTGTACCAATGATTTTTTAAATATTTTGCATTAATGTCAACTCTATTAGGTGGAACCCAACTGTTTTTTAAGGCTCCATTAAGGAGTCATCTCCATAATTAGATGTACTCTAGTGCCAACCCTCCCCGTGTCGAATTGACTCCACAAAGGAGAGTATTAAACAACCATCAATCCCACTCAAAAGAGTTCACATTGATGCAAAATATTTAAAACTTTGTAAAATAAAAACTAGTTAACACAAATACAATTATTTTACTTTTGAGTGGCCCCCTTTTGGGGAATCAATTCCATAACCGTTAATTCTACTTAATAGAGTTGGCAAGGATGCAAAATATTTAAAAATTGGTAAAATAAAAAACTAGTTAACATAAATATAATTATTTTATTTTTTGAGTTCACATGAATGTTTGTTTTGGTCTAGCCCATTTTCTGTGGGCCTTTTTTGTTGGACTTAAACGAAGCCTATCTGCTAGCCCAAAAGACAAGCCAAGCTTGCCACCCAAGGCCATAGAAACCAGGCTATGTTGCATATATTTCTAGCTTGAAAAAATTCCTAAAGCTCTCCTATTGGAGGGGATTATTTGAAAGTTTACAAAACACCAAAAACCCAAAATTCCACCAATCCATCTTCTTTTTTTCTTTTTGCAAGGAATTTCCGCTCCATTGTTGTTGCATTTAAATCCACAAATTTTGCCTATTGTCAATTTTATCAAAACAAATGGAACAAAGATCATCAAGAACAATCAGCTTGCGATGAAAATGCGAACGAGATTCTCAACACCATCTGAAAGTGTAAAATCCCAAAGAAAATTTAGATTTTTTGTTGGAGATTGGTATCTGACTCTCTCCCTTTAAGAGCTAGTCTGTGGAAAAGAGGCATTTATGGGAGCCAACACTGTACTATTTGCAACAAGGAAGAGATGGAAGACTGCGTGCATATTTTTTGGAACTGCAGCCAAATCAAAGAAAGCCGTAGCAATCATATGTTTGAAGAAGTGAATGGTAGACAAATTATCAATATGCTGCATATCCTTCATCCCTTGGCATGCAGCAGAGATAAGTATCTTTTTATAATTTTCTTAACCATGTGCTGGGAAGTATCACAGAAATGCTATTTTGGTTGAAGGTGAATGATTTTCAGCAGAAAACATTGTGGAATGGTGCATGAATTTCATTCATTTTATCAGTCGTCCCTCTCATCTCTTTATGGACAACTCGGCTAAGTGGACCGAACTAGAAGTGGGCTACGTCAAATTGAATGTGGACGCTGGAATATCAATAGGCTCCAATAGGATGAGATCTAGGTCTATTCTCATGAATGATGCTAGGGAGTTCATAGCTGCAAAATGTTGGTCTCTCCAAGGTTCTACTCCTACGGAATGGCCGGAAGCGAAAGCATTACTTCTAGGCATAAGGTGGCTATTAGATAAAGGTGTAAAGAAGGTTGAGTGTGGATCAGACTCATCGATGATTGTCAAATTACTATCAGGAGAGGAACAAATCAGATCAAATGTTGGGCTATTAATTGAGGAGATTAGAAGGCTTCGATCAAATTTTGAACTGATCCTCTTTATGCATGTCTTTAGAACTATGAACTCTTGTGCTCACCAATTTGCTCAATGGATTTTGATGCAGGGGAGCAACGAATGTAGTTGGTCTAATGAGCCTCCTAATTGTATAAAAGATGTATATGCTAAAGACATCTTGTTTTCTGAGGTCGAGTCTGGTTCTCCTCCCATAACCATGGGCTGTGTTTGGAGAAATGTGCGCTGAGAACCTCTCTCTTTTTCTGTAAGCTCTCTGTTTCATAAAAAAAAAATCCACAAATTTTATTATGTAAATCATTATTTTAGGCCTAATAAAAATCTTACAAAGCCTGACTGGTATAAACTTTTATTTCTATGAATCAGAAATTTATTTTTGAATGGGAACAAAAGAAAACCAACCATTTATTCCCACCATCCTATAATTGATACGGTATAATATTTCAGTGAGACAGTAATCCTAATAACCAACCCAACGAGCATACAATAAATTATTTATTCATGTTTTTTGTAATATGGTATAACTAGTATGGTATAGTATTTCATAAAATATAATATGGTATCATTAATATAATTGACTAGCATACAATATAATATGACATAACTGATATAATTGACGAGAATCCAATATAATATAGTATAATATGGACCGTGGTTCAATGCACCCGGGTGCATTGAGCCTCAATGCACCCGGGTGTACTTCACCCATTTTTTTTAATTTTTTTTGAAACTTTTTTTTATGAAAATGCTAATCTAAGTCTATTTAACATGTGTATAAATTTTTACCATTTTTAAATATTTTTAGATATTTTTTCGAATTTTTTTAAAATCAGTGGCATTATTAGTAATTTTAAATTACTAAAAATGCCACTGATTTTAAAAAATTCAAAAAAAATATCTAAAAATCTCCAAAAATTATAAAAATTTATACACATGTTAAATACACTTATATTAACAGTCTTGTAAAAAAAATTTCAAAAAAAAATAAGAAAAAAGGGGTGAAGTACACCCAGGTGCATTGAGGCTCAATGCACCCGGGTGCATTGAACCACGGTCCAGTATAATATTTCATAAAGTTATACTCTTTATTCATGTTTTGTTAGAGAAACGATGCTTTACTTTTACTAATTAATAACATATAGAAATCTATAATATTTAAATTTAGCATAAATATGTCTTTATACTTGATAGGTATATAAATTTTAAAATTACTTTACTTGACCAATATACTTTACCCGACCTGCTAGCCCGATATCTACCTGATATTCAGCCCGAGACCTATTGAAAAAGTAAAAGTCAAGCCAATCTCATCTTGACTTGGTATAAACACAAGAGTCAAATAAGATTTTTAAAAGATAGGGTCGTATTAGACACACCTTAGCACCCTACCTCATCCCAACTTACCCCAATTCCCACACCTAGGTGAAATCATGAAATCTTCAATAATAACTGCACCATAGAAGTATTTCCCATATCGTATTGTGTTGAATGGTTACAGAGCCAGCCCAAAGTACAAGTAGCTGCCAAAAATAAAACATTCTTATACTTTTATGTATAAAAGAAACTGATACACTTTCAGCAGTATAGCATTCAAAGAAGCAAGTCTGGTTTTTACAACAACGATACCCATACAGCAGTATAGCATTCAATGGTGCAAGCACGTTCTTCTTCAACATGAAACTCACATAGCTAAAAACTTGAATGCATGTATATTTTTCAAATTCTGAGCTCAATGGCCAAGAAAATGGTAGGCGGTGATGATAAGAGATCTTAGAGCTTATGTAAGATGAGCGGAGCACCATGTTGAGGACGAATAGTCATAACAATGTAAGGAGCGTGTGCATACGAGGGTGACAACTCGAAAGAGAAATGCTGCAGGATCAGGGCCAATGCTAACTTTGCTTCTGTCAACGCGAAGTTTTGCCCGATGCATGTGCGAGGTCCCCATCCAAATGGGAAGAATAAGACTTGATTGTTAGTCGCCTTGGATATTCCTTCAGCGAATCTCTCTGGCTTGAATTCATCTGCATCATCGCCCCAAAGCTGAGGATCATGATGGATAAGGATAATTGGCAATGCAAGCAGTATGTCTTTTGGCAGTGTTTTCCCTCCTAGCTGCATTTTCTTGTAAGTCCGTCGGTTAAGGAGAACTGCAGGTGGGTACAGGCGGAGAACCTCATAAAGAATCATGGTTACCTGCAACCAATATCAGCTGTTTTAGAGACCATGCACTTGCTGATGATTCAAACAGTATTTCCCATCCTTCATTGGTGAAAACATTGAAAGGGAAAATCCTGTTACTCACGAGTTTATGATGGAGAAATGAATGAACTGTTCATCAACAAAAGGCTCCGCAATGAGAGCTCTTAATAACACCATTATGGATGATTAGTATATATCAACAGATATAAACATTTGGGTTTTTGGACAATGACATACTCATGGCCAACTTTGTCAACTTTTCATTTACTTTTCAAATGTGATTTGGTTGCAATTGAAATACTCACAATCTTCAGATGGCTCAGACCATCAGAATGAGGTTTGTTCTTTCCAAATACTTGCAACACTTCCTCCCTTGCACGTTGTTGCCAAGTTGTATCCATGCTCAGTACTATCATTGTCCATGTTAGCAAGCTCGCTGTTGTCTCCTGTCCTGCAAAGTAGAATAGCTTGCATTCCTGAATCACCTCTTCCATTGTCATGGCAGCTCCCTTGGAGTTCCCTTGAGATTCATTGAAGTTGGACTCCAATAACAAGTTCAGCAAATCATCATTGCTTGATTCACTTGTTTTTATAGCCTTCTCCCTGTTCTCAATCATATGTCTCAGAATAGCTCGGATTTGTCTGTCAATTTCCTTCCTCCTCAGATTATCCTTTGTAGGCAGATGGCTTCAAGAATAATGTCCAGACAACGATTAAAACATTACTAATGATGAGGACTTACATGAAAAAAAAATCACCCGGATCCGCGCTTTCAGAATTTCTGGTCAATTATGACTTGAGACCCTGATTTCTATTTATCTTATCATTCTTTTCTAACCATAAGATGTTTGAATTTGAGAAACCCGGTTAGGATGATTGAAATGAATTGCAACATTTCAATATAAAGGAGTGGCGATACTGTATCATTTCTTAAAGGCGTCAAGAAAAGTTCAGTAATTGATAAAGTTGTCTTCAAAGCAACATCATTTACTTCAAAGACCACTCCCTTTCTATGAACATTAGTTATTGAGGCAATACCATTTTCCATCTCATAAAAGAGTGTAGGATGTGATTTGTTTTGTTGGCATGAAAAATTAAAAGATAATATCTAGAATCCAATTTCATGAACTAGTAAAATGGGAGTCCGCAAATCACAGTGACATTCTCAGCCAATGCAAATTGGATTTTGATTTTTAGAAATTCCTAAGCTGAAATCAAGCAGGAATATACTTGCAGTGGGCATAAAGCTAGAATATTCAGAATGTGGATCTCAGTATGAGGAAGTAGCTAGATTCCATTTGGCTTCACCATCATACTGAATTTCGATACCTTAGTTAACAAAAAGGAATTGACTAATTGTGAGTTATGCAACTCTTGAGCTCATGATCCTGTAACATTCATGACCATGCGTCCTTTAGTCTTTCACTTCTTGGTAAACAATGATTTCCATGGCTGCATATATCTGTTTCTACTTGAGTCTCTTTTAGCACATTCATTCAAAATACAGCTCTTTTCAATACTTCTCCATGGGTTATCTGTATCCTTATTTTTGTTCTTTCCATCCAAACAGTGAAAAGAGCATCACAGTATACATGAAACAGAAGAAAGCAGTCTAAAATAAAAGCGAAAACGCACATTAAACCAGGGATGTTTGGTCTTTGAAGTCCCCTGATAAGCAATTCTGCTTGTTCTGTTAAAAGCTGGAAAATTCGCTTCCCTTCTTCATAGCTACTACCAAATGCTGTCCGGGAGATCACATCTGCTGTCAATTTCTGGATTTCAGGCCACACGTCCAACTCGCAAGATTCATTAGAGCCCACAAGCTTCTCCCATCTGTTGATCAATTCATTACAGCTGGCAGAAAATGCTGGTAACATTCCCTATGATCAACAAGAGAGAGAAAGGTGTTTAGAGACTAACAATGCCATGAACCATAAATAGGAACTTGTTATTAGAGTTAGAAGAAAGGAGAGGCAATGCCATGGTTAGGTGCATGAGTTAGTTCGCTGGCATGGTGTAACCATTGAACACATGATGCCCATATATTGAATTGGAACCATCATACTTGTTTATGCTTGAAATCATCCAATTCTTTCATTTATGCAACCACAGCCAATTCTCTGACCACAACACCATCAAGGTGCGGCTCATGCAAGGAATTAACATTTTTTTCATTTTCTCAGAAGGAATCTTCAGTGACGCCTACCTTCAACTTCTCTACATGGAATGCAGGGTTGATGAGTCTCCTATGTTTGGCCCATTTCTCACCCTCATAGCTCACGAGTCCTCCCATTATCAGCTTCATGATTGGATTCTCCTTTTGCTTTGCATAGTGCCCAAACTTATTTGAAAGAATTTCTCTTATTAGTTCCGGATCTGTGATAAGCACTCTAGGAGTAGGTCCAATCCAAGTCATGCACATTTTACCTGTGCTTTGTTAAATTTCCATTGTTCAATGAGATCGACATTTACAAGCATTGATAGAAAAACAGACAGCTGAAAAAAAAAAAAAAAAGGATGATGCATAAAACTGCTGAAGCGTCATGCCTTTTCTTCCATCTTACTTCAATTCTACTTGTAATGTCCTTGTCGGTTTCCTGGCTTCCTGGAATTATTTATCCCAAATACCTGGAGTGATTGTTTGTTTAGTACCTCTCAATTTGCAAATTTAGCTTGTTCCTCGTTTGCATTTCTACTATTAATTTCGCATTTTGCGTTTTCCAGTTTTGTTCAACAAATTCCAGAACTGTGAAGATTCTAGAACATCTTTTCATTTATGTGGCTTCAGGTCTATACTTTCTCTTGTTTTGTCTATTAGAAATATATCATTTGTACATCTAAGGAGCCTCTTTCTGTAAATGTCTAGTAAAGTTTATCACGATTAGAGTGAAAACATAAGGGCATAGAACGGAGGATCGTGATTTCTTTCACCCGGGTGCACTGAGCTTCGGTGTACCGAGCTTCAGTGCACCCGGGTGCATTAAATCATTATTTTTTATTTTTTTTTGAAAACTTTTTTATAAAAGTGTTAATCTAAGTATATTTAACACGTGTATCAATTTTTAATATTTTTGAAATATTTTGGATATTTGATTTTTAAAAATAAAAAATAAATTTCTAAAATACTTCAAAAATGGTAAAAATTGGTACACATGTTAAATACACTTAGATTAACACTTTTATAAAAAAAAATTCAAAAAAAATAAAAAAAATGGGTTAAAATGAATTTAATGCACCCGGGTGCACTGAAATCACGATCCTAGAACAGAGCCTTAATCCAAGCCCACTGCAATTGAGACATTAGATTCAGGTACCCGAATCAGATGAGCCCTATTGTTTCTCAATCTTCTTCAATACATGGTATTAAACATTAAATAAGAGAACACACGGAGCTAAATCTCACATTTTGCAAAATACGGATAAAAGAACAAGATATAAAAACCAGATTTAAATATATATTTTTTGAACCTAAACGGAGAGATTCGAGACAGAAGAGCATCCGAATTGGGAATAGGGATCCAGCCGAGCACGCAAAAGCTAGAAAACAGACGCTTGGGCAAGTGATTCTTCGATGGATTCCCGATAGAAATTCCTCCAAGAACAATGACCATGACAGAAGGATGGAAAAGACAAAGTACCGTAATTCGCCATGGTTTGATGAATAAAGGGAAAAACGCGCGGGACGATCCGGTGCGAGAGTTCCATGGGCTTTGTCCGCGCTTGCGTCATGGCCCTGGCGTTGTCGATGAGATTTCCAGACAAGGATTTGTAAGATGGGCCATGAAAGCCTTGCTTCCGCAGCTCTCTCTCCAGCCTCTTGGGCGTGAGCCAAGCATAGTTGAACGCTTTCCAGAGCAGCGACAGGACGAAAACGCCACAGATTACAAGAAAATTCTCCACAACAGCCTCCATCTCTCCCTCTCTTCCTCTCCAATCTAGCCTTCTCCTTTTCTTATTGACCGGAGTGTTCCTGTTCCGCCAGCGGCTTAATTATTCGGCGGCATGATAACGTTCGTTGACTAGAGGGCTTCCGTGGCGATGCATGCCTATCTCTGTCAACGGTCGCCGGCCCCAATGTCCAAAGCTGTCTTCAGTTGTTCAACATCACGACAATGATCATTGTTCGGCCGCAGTCAACAACGCCCACCCAGCCAACATCTCCTGTATCAAACCCACAAATTACGCCACGAGCAGAAGGGCACGTTTGGATAGGTAAATTTGCGTGGATTTTGTGAATTGGTGGGGAGTGAAAAAATAAAAGATTAGTTAGAAGGAAAAATAATTAGCATAGAAGATAAAATTAGAAAAATAAGATTGTTGAGTTATTAAATCATTTTTTGGAAAAATTTGTTCTTCATGCGTCCCCTGGGATGCACAAATGGGAAAAAAATAATGCAGCAAGAGCATTAGCGACCTCCTGCGGTTGAAGACTTAGGATGATGTCCTGATTGTGAATGGTAAAAATTGTATGAGTTGTATGAGAGGGAGACAACAAGCTCCCGTCCATATGTTTAAAGGAAGACCAACTGCGCACGCCGTCGGCACACGTCCTTATCACCTCTATGCGACTAACCAAGCAAATTAAGACATATTTGTCAAATTAAAAAAAGTGTAATGTAATTTAGGATGTGTTTGGTAACCCTGGCATCCTGGAAAAGTAAGAAAAAGAATATTTTTCACAGAAAGGGAATATTTTTAAAAAAGTATGATATATAATAATGTGATATGATAAGACCCAAAATGAAAATAAATAGGATAGCTATATAAAAAATTATTGGAATATAAGAATAGAAATGGAAAAATAAGATAGTTAGGTAATTAAAATATCAAATTATATTTTAAAAAATGTGCGAAGGGAGAGGACTTGGTAATTAAAATATCAAATTATATTTAAAAAAATGTGCGAAGGGAGAGGACTTTGAGAATATGATATAATAGCCAGGAGATAATTATCAAGAGTAAAAGAATAAAGAAAAAATGGATAGAGTAATTATACGAAAAAAATGTAAACATAGTTGGATGTAGAATCAATAATAGAGAAACTAGAGTAATTAGGTAATTAAAATATTAAACCATATCAAAAGTTGTACAAGATGAAGTGAGAAAAATTTCTTTTATCAAGAGTAAAGGAATAAAGAAAAAATGGATAGAGTAATTATACGAAAAAAATGTAAACATAGTTGGATGTAGAATCAATATTAGAGAAACTAGAGTAATTAGGTAATTAAAATATTAAACCATATCAAAAGTTGTACAAGATGAAGTGAGAAAAATTTCTTTTAGAATGGAATCATTTTAAAAAGGAATGATCCTGTTAGCTCGGGCTAAGTAAATGCCCCACTTAGCTTATCTCAAAAATCCTATTTAAAATATTTTTTCTTCATACACTTATTTATCTAAGTGTATTTAATATATAAATCAAAATTTACCATTTTTGGATATGTGTATATATTTTTTTAGATTTTTAAAAATAAGAGTATTTCAAATACATATATACACATAAATGTTTAAAAATCTCAAAAAAAATAGATAAACATATTCAAAAATGGTAAAACTTGATCTATATATTAAATACACTAAGATAAACAAGTGCATGAAGAAAAAGTAAAAAAAAATTATTGTAAATAAGTCTTTTAAAGTAGGCTAAGTGGGCATTTACTTAACTCGGGCTAACAGGATCATTCCTCCATTTTAAATCGCTTATATTTTAATGCTTCCACAACTTTATTCATTTTTTATTTTTATAATTTTTTGAATGGATATATAAACTCAAGCAAGATCTTTTTGTTGCTCTAATTATATATTTTTTGAATAAAAATATATATTCCATATATAAAGGGACCTTTTATCAATCTACATATTCCTCAAAACTATAAGCAATTTTTAAAAATTTGTAAAACTTACATAAATATTGAGCTATGCTTGTAAGCATTTAATTATTGGTTCTGCTTCTATATAACTCCCTTCATATTTAAAATCATAATGATTGATGAAAAATCCATTCTATCTATTGTATTTAATATCATTTATAGTATTATGAAATTTTTTTTATTTGTTTAGTTTTACTGTATATGGGTCTCATATACAAATATGTAAAATCTATATAATAAAATAAGTTAGTACTAAAATATCAATTTTGAAGTAGTTTTTCAGCATCTAAATCATCTAAAATATTACTACTATATAGATAAATAATTTTATAAAGTATTATTACATTATAATACATGTGTAAATGGATTTAAGTATTTGTCATCATTTTTACACATGAATATATATTTTTAAACAAATGTAGCTCATAAACGTATTTGATTGGGATGAAATTAGGTCTTATAGATAAATATTAAATATACTGAATGAATTGAATTTTCCATGGATGATCAAAATTATAAAAATTAAGAAAGTTACGTGGCTTTGCGCACGAAAGTATGACCCTTTTCTATCTGCGGGTTGCTTTTAATATTTAAAAAGGTATTTTTTAATCTAAATCATTTATCATGTTCATCCTTATTTATATATTTATGATGTTAACAATTATATATATTTGAAATGTTTTATCTATTATATTTTTATTTCCACATTTTAGTAGTTTATATCACTCTTAAATAATATTAAATATTTGACCTCAAAAAAATAATGTTAAATATTTATACCGATAACTTCCAATGAAAGTTATTTTTGTTATCATGAATATACCCGTAACCATGAATATTATAGACGGTTTATGTTAAAAGAAAACCTATCTAAAATATTAAAAAACAACTTGTCTAACTAGTTGACGTTCTAATTAATGGATCTAAAATCCTTAAATGAATTGTTTATACTTATTTCTAAGACAGCTTTTTAAAAATTCAATATAACTTCGTATATTTTAAATACAACGTTTTTCATTCTCAAAACGGATTGTTACATTTTTTTTCTCTTTTTTTCCATCACACTCATGTTTCTTAAATCTTTCCGAACAGGTAGGCCCCTTCCTTATATCTAAGACAATTTTTTAAATTTTCAATATAACTTCGTATATTTTAAATATAATTTTTTTCATTCTTGAAGCACATTGTTACATTTTTATCTCATTTCTCCATCCCACTTAAGTTTCTTAAATCTTTCAGAACAGGCAGGCCCCTTCCTTATATCCATCTAATATATATTTTATTATTTTTTCTCTTATAATTTTTTTTTTTTTATTACATTTGAGGTGAGGAAGCCGGAAGGGAGTTTGCTACTAACGGGGTTGAACCCTGGCGTGTGGCTTGCGAGCCATTATGTGAACCTAGCGGGCATAGCCAGGGTTCGCTTTTTTCGCTTATAAATAAGAAGCCTGTTTGGTTTCCATGATTTGGATGCCCAATGAGAGGGCTGGGTATTAGAGCGGGCCGACCCGTGATCCGCAACAACCAGGCCCTATTTTATACCAGGATGGAGCTGATATATTTACCCGGCTGGGGTGGGTCAGCCATGTCCAACCCGGATATACCACATCTGGCCCGCTAACCCATTTATACTTCATCAGCTTGTTCTCGTAAAGTTGAATAAATATTTATGTTTTATTTAAGCAATAATGTTTTACTTTGACTAATTAATAATAAATTGAAGCATATAATATTTAAATTTAATATAAACTTGTTTTTATAGTTGATAGGTTCACATATTCTTAAAAATATTTTACTTGATGTGAGTTTTTTGTTTGACTTATTATTCCGATGTTGATTCAAAATTTATCTCACGACCTATTAAAAAAAGTAATGATGAAACTGACCTTATTTCAACTTGGTATAAAAGAATAATCAAATAAAAGTTTTAAAAGATAGAATAAGGGGTTAGGCACACTCCGAACTATCCCGAACTATCCTACTTCCCACCCCTACCTAATGCTCCATCTTGAATCCAAGTGGTAGACTGAGTGCTCACATGGATCGAATTAGTCCGGTGGCCTGGTTAAGGGGATGTGATCTCCTGCACCCGGGAGCAGGCAGCATTGCCTGCTCCCGGGTGCATACACCTATTTTTTTTTATTTTTTTTGAAAATTTTTTCATAAACTTGTTAGCCCAAGTGTATTGAACATGTATATAAATTTTTACCATTTTTGGAGATTTTTAGATATTTATTTTTGATTTTTGAAAATCAGTGGCATTTTAGTAATTTAAAATTACCTAAAATGCCACTGATTTTTAAAAATAAAAAATAAATATATAAAATACTCCAAAAATGGTAAAAATTTATACACATGTTAAATACACCTATATTAACACTTTAAGAGAAAAATTTTCAAAAAAAAATAAAAAAAAATAGGTGTGTGCACCCGGGAGCAGGAAACACTGCCTGCTCCCGGGAGCAGGAGATCACATCCCTTGGTTAAGGCCAGATTATAGGGTAATTTGGGTAGTTAGTGCCTTAGTGGTCATCCGTCAAATTAGGCAAATGAAGCTGGGATGAACTGACAAGGATGCTCGACCATTCTATACATGTCTATTCCATCACATGTTTAGGGCTAGATTTACTGCAGTGATTCCAAATGTTAAATGATGAATGGATTAATTTGTAGGACCCAAATCATTCATTATGTTTATCTTTCTAAGCTCACGAAATTGATGGAGATGACAGGATTAGGTAGATCTCAGGATGATGAATTTATCTAAGAAGATGTTAATTAATTGCCCTTCTAGAACTCTTCACATCAGTAGTCAAGGGGAGCTAATTGACGTGGAAAGTATTAGCACCTAGTAAACAAGCTAGGCACAATATTAGTGAGTTAATAAATCGTTTTTATGTTTGATTCAGTACGGACTAGATCAACTAGCGGTTTTAAATCCTATTAAAGCATAACAATATCATTAGGTCATAATAAAATGATTGGATGAGAAGTTTTTAGCATAAAAGCTTTTGAATTAGTAGAAAATAATGAAATATGATGAGGGTAATGATAAAGAGTAAATAAAATAAAATTAAAATTGATACGCTAGTTGTATTAGTAGAAAATGATGTAATATGATGAGGGTAAGGATAAAAAATAAATAAAATAAAGTTAAAATTGATACGCCAGTTGTATTAGTAGTTGCATATAAATAATTGAAAAGTAAGGTAGTAGTATATAAAGATGTAAAAAATAATTAAAAATGGATAATTATAAAGAGTGAAAAGTTATTGTTGGAAACAAATATGACCATGGTAAATTTTCTAAGTTGAAATTTATTTAAAAACAATTAATAATAGATAATTATTTTTTGATGAAAAATTATAGATAATTATTTTTTGATAAAAAATTATAGATAATTATTTTTTGATAAAAAATTATAGATAATTATTTTTTGATGAAAAAATTAATTATATAATTATTAATAGAATAAATATATAAATATGGGTGTAACATTTGCGAGAAGTTATCCTGTGCATTTATATATATCATAAGTTACAGTGCATTTGGTACAAAATAGGCCGTATTTGATTATAAAATGTAAATCTACTTCACTCATTATATTTAAAATTATTTTTTTATTAGCATACCAATTCATTTAAATTAGATATGTGTATGAGTTTCATACAAAAATAGTACAAAATCAATGTAATAAAATGGTTTGTTATAAATGATAATTTTAAACTTATTTTTTCAACATGTAAACTATCTAAGCTAGAATTTATATATGGATAAATGATTGTATAAAATTTTAATATATTTAAGTGCATATAATTCTTATTTTGTATTAAATGTATCGTAAGTTACAGTACATGTAAATGCACAATATACATTCTCAACATTTGTCAAATAGATGTGCTTTTGGGTGTGTTTGATGACCCATAAACTTTTCAACGCAAAATTTTTCAATAAAACAAGCGTTTCACCTTGCACAACTACCTTATTTTTTAATTATTATTTCACATCTTTTTATATAATTATCATAATTTTTAATTATTTCTACACAATTACTTATGTAACTAACTTATCTATTTTAACTTTATTCTTTTTATTATTTATGATTACTCCAATCATATTATATCATTTTCTTTATTTCAAAAACTTTTACACAAAAAACTTTTCATTAAAATTTTTATCACCAGCATATTAGAAATATAAAATATAAGGTCAAGGCACTGATAGTTTCTTGCCTCTGCCTACACCAAAATTTTTTTATCAAACATTTTTTCACTTTAACATATTAGAAATACAGGAATACTTCTATGAAACTGGGCTTCATAGAAGAGATTTCATGAAACCCTTTTTATTTTTTAAATGTTGATCCTTGATAGAAAATTCAATTTATTCATTGTATTTAACACCATTTGTTTAGCTAGGAAATTAAGTTTCGCCCCAATCCAATATGTGGATAGACCACATTTGCTAAAAAATATGTGTATTCACTCATGTATTAGAATGAAATAGTATTTTATAGAATCATTTATCTACATATTATTGATATGTGAGATGGTTTAGATGTTGTAAAAATTATTTAAAGTTTATATTTTAATATCGAATTATTTTATTATATTAGTTACACATTTATAGATGAGATCTATATACGGTGAAATAAAAAAATAAAAGAGTTTCTAGGATACTATAAATGATGCTAAATATAATGAATGAAGTGAATTTTTTATTAACCATCAACATTTTCAAAATGAAAAAAGTTTTATTGATGAGAGGCTTCACGCAAGCATCCCGTTGAAAATATACAATGTAAGGGCAAGTCACCGATAGTTTCCTGCCTCCGCCGAGCGGAACATTCATTGCGTCAGTTGACTTTTGAACGTGCACTGGAATTCGTTAGAACCGGACCGCAGTTTGCCCACTCTTTCGTCTGGAGGACCGGATCAGGCTCCTGCCGGTTCAACCTGGCGTCCGGTATATTAGTCAGGTTCTCTGTCTATTTAAAAAACTTTTTAAACAAAAATTTTTTAATTTAAAGTTTTTCATTCTTCATAATTATTTTATTTTAAATTATTTCTTTACTTCATCCTATATAATAACTTTACTTTCCAATTATTTCTACACGATTACATAAATATCTAACATATCTATTTTAATTTTACTTTCTTTACTACTCATCATTATCACTATTATATCATATCATTTTCTCAAATTTCAAAAATTTTTCAACAAAAGTTTTTGAACTTCCCAAACACACTTATATCATCATCATCATCGTAAGTCGTTTTACTTTTACATGGAGTCAGCTATATGGATTCTGCTGCATATATTCTATTGCATCATTCTTAATGTTTGAGAATAAATTTTTAGTGATCTTTAATATTTTCATATATTGTTTAATTACTTCCATTCTATCTTACCACTTCAACTTGGATAGATCTGTCATCTTAACTGGTGTAATTTCAGGCATCTGTTTAATATGATATATTCATCTAAATATGTTTTTCCTAATTTTATCATCTATTAGTTTCAATTTGAAATTTTTTAGGATTATTTCATTTATAATTTTATTTTTTCTTGTTTTATCGCTCATTTACTTTAACATTCTTATTTCTTCTATGTTCATTTTATGTATATGTTATTCTTTACCTTCCCAACATTCTGGCTTATAAAATATAGTTGGTCTAATTGCAATCTTATAAATTTTTCTTTTAATTTAATTGGGACTTTATGATCACATAAAATTCTTGACGTACTTTACCATTTCTTCCATCCTACTTAAATTCTATGTATTATTTTTTCTTAATTTTTCCGTTCTCTTGAACTATTGATTATAAATATTGAAAGTGATTAGTTCTTATTGCTATTTCATCTAAAATCTTAATTGGTTTCTAATCTAGGTACTCACCATTATTAAAATTGCATTTCATATATTTAGTTTTTGTGTGACTAATTTTTAAATGATTAGATTCTAAGGCATTTATCCACTTATTCAATTTTAAATTTAATCCTTTTTCAGTTTCACATATTAGAATAATGTTATTCGCAAGTAACATGCACTAAAGTACTTCTTTTTATAGATGTCTAGTAACTTCATCTATTACTAAATTAAAAAGGTAAGGACTCAAGGTTTAGCCTTAATGTAAACCTATTTTAACTAAAAAATATTAGAATATTCATTCATGATCCTCACATTTGTTACAACCTTCTCATACATATCTTTAATAACATCAATAATCTATTATTAATTCTTTTTTTTCCATCATTTGCTATATTAGTTTTATTGGTACTCAATCATATGCCTTTTCTAAATCAATAAAAATTATATGTAAGCCCCTTTTCTTTTCTCTATACTTCTCAAATGGTTATCTAAACAAGAAAATGACTTAAGTGGTTAATCTTCCTAGTATAAAATGAAATTGATTTTTAGAAGCATTGATTTTTTGTCTTAGTCTATGTTCAATTACTTTTTCTCATAACTGCATAGTATGACTCATTAGTTTTATTCCGCAATAATTTGCATAATTTTGAACATCTTCTTTATTTTTATAAATTGGGACTACAATATTTTTTATCTATTCACTTGACATTAATTTTATTTTTATAGTCTTATTAAAGAAACTCGTTAACCATGTTATACCTACATCTCCCATGCACTTTCATGCCTCAATTGGTATATTATTCAGGCCTAAAATTTTTATTATTTTCATTTTTTAAAAAGCTTCCTTTACTTCAAATGTTTAAATTTTTAGAAAATAATTGTTATTCATATCTTCTTTTATATCATTTAATATTAAACGTTTTGGTGGGGTATCATTAAGTAGACTATGTGGTCATCTTTTTCTAGCTAAATTTTATTTTGGCTTCCTTTGCTACAAAATGCAACTAATTATTATATTTTTTACAACTAAAGTTTCATGACTATCTGCTGCTAATTTTTAATAGCCACATTAAATATTGCTTTGAATTCAATTTGTCATAAAAAATAACTACGTTTTGAAGAAATATCACTAATTAAAAGTAACTAAGTGTTTGTAACTAAATAATCAATTATGACAAAAATACTTCAAGTGTCATTAAATATATGTTATATGCTACTAAAAATTAGTTAAAAATAAAATTTGACATTGCTTTTAATTTCATTTGAAAAATCGTTTATATTATTCATAAATTTAGATATTTCAAGGAGGTCGATTTTTATATATAGGGTGTGTTTGTTTATACTAAAAATTTTTTAAACTAAAACTTTTTACTCTCTATAACTATCTTATTTTATTTTTGACATCTTCCTATATAACTAACTTACTTTTCAATCTCTACATAACTATACATACCACTAACATATCTATTTTAAATTTATCATCTTTACTCCTCATTATTATGTCTGCTATATTATTTTCTCATATTTCAAAAATTTTACACTAAAAGATTTTTCTCAAAAAGTTTTATCACTTTTCAAACATACCCTAGATCAAATAAATAGTTTTTTGATATGGATCAGTCAACGTAATCATTGCTTTTGGATATACTTCTCCATTAAACTAGTTAAGTGAACATCTATTAGATACTTAATGCTAGGCCTGTGTGGAACTGATAAAAGAAAAGAAAAAATACAAAGAGAGATTCAAAAGAGAACAAGGTAAAACGTGCACACACCATAAAAATACTCTAGAAAAGATAACACAAATTATAATTGTTGGGCTAATACACCTACTCTACTCTCTAAGTTACCTATAGCTTGAATTGGGTTTCCACTAGCCAACTTAAAATCCTAAGTTACAATAATAATATCTTGACTGTCTTCTGAATTATACTCATGGCTTTAGGTGACATATGAAGCTTTCCATAGATCACAATCAATGAAATTTTTTTCTCTTGAATTGGACAACAGCCAATTCAAAGTGAAAAAATAAAGCTTATAATTAATTAAACAACACCAAAATATAGAAATGAAGCATTAGTAGAATAGTCATATTGATCTTCAATATACGACTTCTGGAAGATGGATAGAAGATCATAAAGAATGTCTTTGAAGAGATCTACATTTGAAAAATGATCTTCTCTAAGTCAAAAGTTCAATTGAAATTCATTTTCTTACCTATAGCTTTTGATTCATAACCTCTATAATTGCCAAAAGAATTTTTTACCAAATCCATAATCAACCTTATTTTTGTTAAATCTATAACAACTTAACAAATTAAGATAACTCATCATAACTAACTCAAGCGACATGCCAAAAATATTGAAGTTTTTACAGAAAACTTCAAGAATTTCAAAACACACAAATATAACTTTCATTGTTACTTTGAAACAACTAAACTATTTTACAATTCATCATGTCAATCAATAGAAATATAATCAAACACATTCAAGCATTATGATTTTAACTTCTTCATCATCACAATACCATAAGCCAACACTTTAGCACAATCATTCCTTGCAATTCTGGAACTTACCAACAAAGGATTTGAGTGAATGCCACAAGTTCTTCTAAACTAGTCGATCACTATAAGAATTTGATCTTTGGTAATCAAAAATTTGTTGCAAGAGGTTAAATGTTGATTGCTAATAGTTGTTGCTATGTCATATACCAACATCAATAAAAAATTTAGTTGCTAATAATTAATATTTTTATGCAGATGTAGGCAATTCAACTTTGTTAGTTAAAGAATTATTATCATAGATCGAGAAAATTTTTCTTGCTTACAAAGCATCATCACAGATAAGGAGAGAATTTCTTACTTGGATGATGCATAGTTATATCTATATAGTTTGGGCATAATTACAAATATACTCATATTATTTTTATAATAGCAAATTATCCTTCTATAGTTTACAACTATTTACTAGCGTAATACCTATGATATTGAATGTTGTGAAGAAATCATTAAGAATGTTCCCTCATTTTCTTCCCATATAACATTTCAATGAGATATTCAATGTTATTGATCTATTATTGATTATTTATGCTACTTGAATTTCAATTTCTTATCTTTAAAACAAAATATCCTTCATTGATGGTGAAAGATTTTTTACCCACTTGTTTAGCCAAAAGTTTCACTTTATTATTGATTATGAAGATAATCCTTCCGCCATATATTTTAATAAAAATTGAAGATAATATAATATATCTAACTAAAATTAGTGTTATCAAAATCAATCGACCAGACAGGTCAGTTTGACCAGTCCAATCAATAACCAACCACTAGGGGTGCAACTTGGGTAGGGTACTCGTAGGTCGATTCCCGTTGGGCATCTAAAATGGGTAGGGTAGATTCTTATTTTTCTACCCATAGGGTAGGATATGTTTCAAATAAAAAATACTTGGCTAAACTAGGGTAGGACAGGTTCCAATGTTCGAGTACCTAGAACCAACATGAAATAATATATGTTCAATATATTTTTTATACAACACAATATATACATATATATATATATATATTTAAAGATGGACATATATCCTTTATACAACACATTATATGTTTAAAGATAAACATATATCCTTTATACAACATATTATATATTTAAAGATACGAAATATATCTTTTATAAATATTAAAATTTATTTATCATTTAGTGCAATTAATCAATATATTTTAAAATGATATTATTAACATATTGATTATAGGTATTAAGTAAGATTTATAATAGAATAATAATGTTTATGTATAGTATAAAAGACAATTTTAAAGAACCAATTTAGAACTAAAATCGCAACGGACTTGAGACCAAAAATAAGATAGAGTAGGAGTTTTTCAAAATAAGATAAGGGTAGGGTCCATCCGAAATCGAACATACCTGACCTAAGTTGCACTCTTACCAGTCACCTCTCTGGTTTGATTAGAGTGATCTAGTCCAATGCTTAAAAATGCTAAAAAAGAGTGATTTGCAAATATACCCACTTAGTTTGACTATAATTACAAATATGCTTATGTAGTTTTAGAAATTATAAATTACCCCATACAGTTCACGCTATTATGATGGCATTTCTGCAACGTTTCATTGTAACTATATTTGTAAAGATATGCAAAGGACATTAATGTATTTGCGATTTCAAAAATTAAATAGATATATTTAGTTTTTGTAAATATATCTATGTTGCTTGCATATCTTTACAAATATATCCACACCATAACAGTATAGTAATGACGTTGGTATTTTTGTAATTATAATCAAATTGTGATCTTTGAAACTATATAAGTATATTTGCAGTTAAAACCAAATCACGTGAGTATATTTGTAAATTACCCAAAAAATCCTACTCTACTGACCTTGCGTGCTAGAAAATCTGTAATTTTCTCATCGAACTTCTTCTTTCAGTACTCTACTATGCATGAAAAATCTATATTCATGCAACCATTTTTTGTATGATTTGAACTATTAAAATATTTTATAACTTAACTTAAACCATTTTTGTAAGTTAATAGAGGTGTGTAAATTTTTTAAGCCTATTTGATTCTATTTTAGATGTATAATTTTATTTTATTTCAAAGTTAATGAAATTTCTATCAATAGTTACACATATAATATTATGAGTTCTAAATATTCTCATAAAAAAATGTTATGAGTTACAAATATAAATATTTATTAACATATAAATAATTAAAAATGATTAACTGTTTATAATATCATAAATATATAATTAGTTTAAGTAACTGATTTAAGCAATTTGAACTAGACTAGTCCTTTTAGTGGTTTGATTCTAACAATATTGGCTAAAATGTTTATGACTTGGAAATTCAAACCTCTTTTCAAGAATGAGTTTAAATTTGGAATTTTAGTTTTCTAAAAAATTCATGATAAAGGTTATCACCACAGAAACGCTTGCAAATAGCAGCAAATCATACAGGATAATTTGTTATTTTCGAAATTATTTAGATATATTTACGATTATAATCAAACTATATGAGTGCATTTGCAAATAATGTTTTTTTCTCACATGAACATATATTTTCCTTTTTAATAAGGGTTGTAAAAATGTATTTTCTTGTAGTTGATACGGTAGCCCCACGAACCTATGTTCAATTAAAATTATCTTTTATTGAAATTATACATTGAACTAATATAGCTCTACGAGGTATTAAATTCAATTGAACAATTGGTAGCTTTGAATCCCACAAAGGATTTTTATCATATATTGGCCCAATTTGCGACACCAATGTATAACCATGAAAATCTTAAATTCCATAATTATCCGCCACTTGCAGTATTCACATACACATACAAATGCACGCAATGCGTATCTTCATACCAAATAAGGAAAATTAATTTTCAGGGAATTTTTAGCATTTTGCCAACCAATCTACGTATCGGTTTGGTTTGGTCGACCTTCAAAGCCGTTGGTTGTAGCAGTGACCAATGGCGAATGTCCGCCTCCTGCCTGCTCCCTCAAGAGAGCAACCAAATCGCAAATCTTCAAGCAAAATAATACAATTTATATAGAGACCTTAGCAAGTACATTTAAATGTACTATAATTTACAATACAATTGATTCAAAATGAGTGCCACTGCACTCAAATATATTAATATTTTATGCCATAATTTATCTATGTATAAATCATATCTTAAATAGTTAATATGTTAAAAAATAACTTTAAAATTGTTATTTTCATTAAACTATCTTATTAAATTGATTTTGTACAATTTTCAAATGAGGCCTGTACACATATCTAATTTAGATGAAAGTTGTTATGTTAATAAATTAAATAATTTTATATACAACAATTGAAATAGATTATAATTTCATGATCATACAGGGCCGTTTTGAACCAAATATACCATAAGTTACGACACATGTAGATGGCCATGATCAAAACTCATTTATATAATCTAAAATGCTATATATTTATTTTAATTATACGATTCTAAAAATATCTATATATCCTTAAAATTATGTAATATTAATTTTTATGGGAAAAATGCGTAAATTTTATATTTTTATTATATAAAATCATTTCAATATATTTTGTATGATTTTCACTATGAATGTTTAGAATTATTATTTAAATTTATTGGAACGGTTTGATTTACTTTATATTTAGGAATGCTAAGTTCTCAAAATGCTACTAGCTTTTTTTTTGGCTTTATTTGTTGAGCTTAATAGCTGCATTGATGATAGACGTATTTGGTGAGATCTCCACGTATTATGTGAGATTTAGGATAAGATTTGTGTAAAGGCATTTTATAGGACGTTTGGGAATGTATTACAAAATGTTTGAGAATGTAAAAGTTGGCATAATTTGGGATGAAAATATTGTAAGAATTGTATAATTAATATGAAATGATATGAATAAAGTTAGAATAAAAAAGTAGTTGAAAAGAAAAATGATTAAAATATACGTGTAAAGTTGAAAAAATAGGATTGTTGGATTGTTGAATCATCTATGGAATAACGTATAAACCATGGTTTTCAATCGTACCCCACATTGCCTCGTTATCAAATGACCCCTTGATATTTTTACTTCACAGAGATAGACAATACCGTGTGTAAAATCCCAAGGTTTAAAAATTAATGATGTAAACTAACAGGGTTTAAAAAGAAAACAAGCTTGAATGCTTAAAATGCAAATATGGAAATTGAGAGGGTCTAAGCTGCAAAA
Organism: Annona cherimola; assembly: GCA_030490835.1. Taxonomy (NCBI): domain Eukaryota; kingdom Viridiplantae; phylum Streptophyta; class Magnoliopsida; order Magnoliales; family Annonaceae; genus Annona; species Annona cherimola. The sequence continues at coordinate 72,897,604 of CM059971.1, forward strand.
AACCCGTGTCCTTAAGATAATTTCGATTTCCGCGTGCAACGTAAATACGTAATCTGCAGATGCGGATGGATTGCGCAACAATACGCTGTTTGTATAGATATGTTTATACTTTATACATACAAACGAAGACGGCGTGAGAAAGAAAGAAAGGAAAGAAATCTCCTTGAGTCTTCGTGCTCAAGGTCGGTGGGAGAGAAGGAGAGTAACGATGATGAATCCGACGATGTTGATGTGGGACGTCCACGTCGATTCGATGGTGGTTGGAATGGAGAGCAGATCCGAGTACCGTACTCCTGTGCTGGATCTTCGGTTCCAGATCAGTAACAGAAGTGTCGAAAGCAGACCTGTGACATCTGTCCGGCAGCTGGAGGTGCCTGCGTACAATTATGCAGACGATGATTTACAAAAGGCATATCGGCACTCCTGCCATATGCTTTCCACCATCAATGCCGTCCCCCCAGATGCCATTCCTCTTGCAGCGCCAGCAATTGCTCGTCGGCTCTGCTCTGTGTCGCGCCCTGCCATCTTCAGGAATACCTTCAACTGCGCGTGCGTGGTAATCTGTCTGAGAATCAGGCTTTGCCACCTCTACGACATTCAAGAAGCTGATCCTCCTGCTGCTGCCGCTTTGGGTGGGCCGATGAGGGAGAGGATCGTCTCTCGTGGGTTATTTGCGTCATCGTCGCCTCATCAGGTGGAGGAGTTCCTTCGGCGCAGCCGTGCTCGAACGTGGGATTCCGACACCCGGTGCCCCATCTGCTTGGACTGTTTGGGTGGTGGGGACGATGGAGAAGAGAAAGGCAACGGCAGCAAAGGCACGGCGACGGAGTCAGAAAAGGAGATTATCATCTCTCTGGCCAGCTGTTCACATCTTTTTCATGGAGCCTGCATCGGCAAGTGGTTTGAAGTCAGTGACAGTTGCCCCCTCTGCAGAACAACTGTCGACGTCGGTTTCAGATCCGTTGGAAATTAATAGACTGGTATAGATCATGATTATTGAATTTGATTTCTTTTAAGTTGTAAATCATCAAATTTTTTAATGATCGACATTGAATAATAACTTGGCTTGCTCAGTTAATCCCGTCGTATGAATTTTGTTGATGATATGATCACTTGCCCACCAAGTCTTGACAGCCACGCGTGCTACGCATCTCAATTGGCTTGCACCCAACTTATTTCAGAAGTGCGATTATTACGCTCAAAGCTTCGATCCTCGATCCAACTGTTTCCTAACCTGGAATAACTTCCCAAGCAAGAAATTAAGCAAATATGGTAATCGGTAGAAACGGACGGTTTAAAATTAATTTTAATTTTCATCAGAAAAAGTTTTGATTCTCCAAACTATTAATTAATTCGGTTAAATTCGTGAGACTAACTCTTTGCATATCCCAAATAATATAAAATTTTTAGATCGAATCTTTATTAATATTTTCAAGATAAATTTTTTTGTTGAGATGGGCATTGAAAAGTAAAAGAGACTCAAATTTACGTGGGTCGGGTTGACCTACTCAACGATGGTAAACTTTATTCAATTATCTTTAGGGTAACCAAGTTCCACTATTAATAATTATTTACAAACTTTACATAAATTACACAATGCACCAACTTGCTCAATTTTGCAAGCAATACTTCTATTTTATTAACATGTTTTAATTTTCAAGACAGCTTTTTCAATTTTCAATATAGCATTACCTATTCCCAATACAATTCAATATATATTATTATATTTTCATTCTAAATACACATTCGATCCAAAAAATTTGTATGGCTTCAAACGGGTAATAGTTTTTTTTTGGTTTAAAAATTATAATAGAATCTTAATACTTTACTCACACAATTTCTATCAATTCATGAAACTGTTAAAATATTGGTAAGCTATGAAACCCGCAAAAAGCTCGAGCTTAATAAACTTTAAGAAAATGGAATGTGGCGTCGCAGATTGATATTGATTACTATAAGCATAAAATTTAAGAGATTTTTTTGTCATAAAAATTTAAGAGATTTAATACTGGGAACGATTAGCTACAAAGGTTTGCGTCGAGCGATCTATGCAAATGGTTGTTGTTTTTATTTCTCGTATAATTTTTTAATCAATATCTATATTCTTTATAGTATTCATCCAAGTATATTCAATTATAATACCCAAAATCAAATATTTACTTTTGTATATTAATTATTTAACCCAAAATCAAATATTTTTACTTTTGTATATTAATTATTTACTTTCAAATTATAACATTTTCATATTCACCCAAAATGTTCTATATGGCAACTAGCACTGCGACGAGCGGCGAAACTATTTTAATCTTTAAAATAAATGTGCAGCTGCACATAGATCTTTCCACCTTTGAATTTATTAGGTGTTATTTTAATTTTTGAAAATCAAAAAAATATACCGAGTACATATAATTTTTGAATATAAATAATACAAAAGCATAAACATATAAATAGTTTGAATTTTAAACATATTTTAAATTAAAAATCAAGAAAAACATGGAGCCTCCGTACTTATTGTGAGTATTGAATAATTACCTATCATTAACACCATTAAATTAAAATCGTTTTACAATATATCAATCATTTTGTCTCATCGATCATTTTATGCGTAGCGTTGAGGCTCAATTCACCAATGCGTAGCGATTTTTTGAGAACATTTATCCCGTGAAGTTTCCTTGTCATTATCATTCTGCTAGAAAAATCGACAATTACAACAACTCAGTAAAAATTTCATTGCGAAAAGTCAATTGTTCCTTCCAATATGATCAAAAGATATGTATCAACCCTATGCAGCAACCAAATTGAGTTTGGTTGCAATTGTTCTACTAATAGCAATGAAAATGACGTTGCAATATGCTTGTATTTGCAACAATTTTTTTCTTTGCAATCATTCTATTTAGAAGAAAAAGAAAACAGATCAATGTGTAGTAAAAACATAAATTTTGTGCTTCCGAGGCCTTGGGGAGAGTCAATACTAAAAATTAGGAAAATAACAAAGAAATACGCCACTAAGATTCAAGTGAATAGCATCTTGCTAGTTGCCACTAGATCTTATCATCAATGAATCTTTAGTGATCCTAAAACTAGTGCAAAAAGGTAAGGAAAGCAAAAGAAAAAATAAGCATAATAGAAAACAAATAAATAAATAAACTGTTATTGAATTGCATTATTTATTGAAACATGAATAGTTCCCCATGCATCTTCTGCATGTGGATATTATGATATAATGCAAAATTAGAACCAATAATGTTTACTAATTGAGAAGTAAAGTTTCTCATCTTGATAATAACACACTACAACAAAAATGTGTTATGAGCAACAAAGATATTTGGTTGCCGCTGAATCTTTTTTAGTTACTAATATATCAACAACCAAAAACAGTTGGTTGCATGATGGTTACAAAATCGCCGTTGCTAAAAGTAAATAGCAACCAAATTAGAAATTGATTGTAATTATTGTACAATTGCATTTGATTTTTTGGTTGCAAATTATAATTGAACCGAGTGAATTTTTCCTCCAGGTATGGGTTATGAAAGTCACTTGCAACCAATTTTTGGTTGCAAAAAATCAAATGGAACCAGTTATAAAGGAATGATTGCGTTGCTTATAATTTGCAAGTGCATCCAATGATTTCCTCTTGTGGTTGGAACTTTTTTTGGATGAAAAGAATGTGTATATTTTCACACATCCTGGAAGTGATCCCAAGTTAAAAAATTAATAATAGAGTTGGGCGGGCATCCCCACTACACTTGACAAGAAGCAGAAGAATGAGTAGCTAACTCAGCTATACAACAAGCACATTTGTTTCTTGCCCTTAACGCATGGGTGAAAACAATTGAATCAAAGACAGGAATAAGAGATTGAGTTTTAGCAATTTTGTTGCTCACATTGTGTAGAATGTAGCCATCATCAGAAAGGAAGCTTACCAAAATTCACGAATCAAATTACATTATTAGCTTCCTAATTTGCAGAGTCAAGCACCATTTGATGCCAAAAAGCACAGCTAAAACCCCCATGTTCAGCCTGTCCTCTATGCCATCAATCTTCCAGCATTTAGCACTGACAAATTCACGTATGTGGTGACACAGGACAATATTGAGTCCCATATAGTTTCCTTTTGCTAATCTTCTTCCATGCACATTTGCTTTGGGCACCTCCATGGGTGACCTAATCCACCTGGGAACTAGGCAACTTCCACGACCTTGGATTTCTCCTTCCATATTCCAATATTTGATATTGTCCCAAAAATTTAAACACCAGTCATAAAGCTGGTCAAAATTAGGTTGTACTCCCTCCTCTTTTAGTTGATTGCACATCCTCCACACCCGCTAATAAATCACTATGAACAAAGATAACTTTCCTTTATCAGACTTCCTCGAGAGATTGCTCAGGATACACTCTAAGAGTCCAGATTTGCCAATCAGCTATAAGCCTCCTCATATGAGATACTTTCTTCACAAAAAACAAAAAGATGGGAGTCATCTTCCCTTCTTGATTTATAGAAAGAACACACTGGGTCCACCTCCACCCATCTGTTCTTTAGATTTACTTTGGTTGAAAGTGCCTGCCGAACCAATCTCTGTCTAAAGATTTTGATCCTATTCGGGAGCTTGCTTCTCCATATTGCCTTTGTAATCTCTTTATCCTGAGAATTCCACACTCCAAGTCTCAAACTTGCAAAAAAAGAATTGTTAGAAGCCGCCAACTTGTACGTTGACCTAATGCTGAAAACTCCATCAGCTTCAAGGCCCCAAAACTAGCCATCTGTTGCCCCCTCCCTTGGGATGTGGATTACTCTGATTAGTTGCCAACCCATTTCTCCTATTGCACTTAAAATTAAGTCTTTTTTCCAAGCTCGCTTAGCTATATCAATAAATTATGCCCCCATAGCTAGCTTTCTAGGAAGAGGCCCCGCCTTTGTAAGTGATCCATCCAGCCATTTGTCTTTGAAGAACCTAATTTGTTTTCCATTCCCTAATCGCCACCTCCCTCCCTCCATCAAGATATGTCTTTCTTTACACTTCCAAATATTCTCCTTATACATGTAATTTGTTTATAGGACCCCTATAGTATAAAGACCTCAAGTTTAACACCAACCTCTAGAGTTGCTTGGCTAGCATGGAATAATTGAAAGCCTAGAGGCCCTTGAATCCCCCTCCCTCATATTTTGAGGTGCACATCTTCTCCATGCGACCTAACTCATTTTTCTCTTTCTATCCCTCTCGCCCCACTAGAACTGGCGAAGTAAACTATTAATCTCATTACAAAGGTCATTAAGGATAAGAAACATGCTCATAGTGTATATTGGATCACCCAGGCCACTGATATGCTCGAATTATTGGTTCCATAGTTGATAAGGGAGGATAATCCTTGAGCACAGATGAGGAATAGATTAGGGAAGAGGGGATCCCCCTATCTTAATCCACTGCCAGGGTGAAACAAATTTGTCATCTTGCCACTGATCTTAACTTTGAAGATCATTGATCGAACACAGCCCTTGATATAATCGATCTAGGTATCATTGAAGTTCATGTTCTGCATGACGATAAAAAGAAAATCCCATTCCACATGTCCATACACTTCCAAAATGTCGAGTTTCATAGCAACCTCCTTTCTTTTCCCCTCTTCTTTATCTAAGGTAATGGACTACTTCATGAGCTATGAGCATATTATCAGATATAAGCCTTTCTAGGATAAATGCGCTTTATTACTCCAATATGATAGTATGGCCTTCAACCGATTTGTAAAGATTTTTCATATGATCTTATAGACCACGTTGCATAAGCTGATAGGCCTGTACTCATTAATCTTGTTTGCACCCATTTTCTTTGGGATGAGAACGATGGTAGTGGTGTTGATCTTTCGCATTTGTGCTTCCCTTTGATGATTTTTCCTTATCTCTAGGAAGGATTGGCACTACTCGAGAATATCCATTTTAACAACCTCCCAGTGATTCTGAAAAAACTTAGCTTACATACCATCTAGACCCAAGGCTTTATTTGGAGTCATAACTTTCACCACTTTCTCCACCTCTTCAACGGTTATTGGCCTCACCAAGAGGTCTCTCTCTGCATCAGTAATTTGATTCCATGGATTGTCTGTGATCCTTTCCATTGCAATAGGGGAAATACTTGTGAATAAGTTCCTAAAGTGGCTGAGCACATGATGCTCCAGCTCCCTTTGATTCATGAGCTAAGATTCTTCCTCATCCACTAGTCCTTTAATGAGATTTCTGCATTTGCGGTTTGAAGCCACCTTGTGAAAAGACCCCATGTTCCTATCCCCCAAGTTGAGCCAATGGATCTTTGATCATTGTCTCCATATTAGTTCCTCATCCTCCAGGAGAGTATTGATTGCTCTCTTTTGCTTTCTTTATAGACTCTCAATGATCGTTGGTTGGATTCATGGATTCCAGTGCTTGCAGTTCATCCTATTTCTCAAGAATTTTTTGTTTCACATTCCCATTCCTTTCCTTGTTCCATTCCACCAACCTAGACACGCACCATTGATGTCTATCTCTCACCATTTCAAATTGAGGCTCCCACTCTTTCCTCTCTTGACCATGACTCTTAAATCACCTATTTTGACTCCTTGTTCCTATCCCAAACTAGCTCATAACAAAATTCCTTACCTTTACGCTTCATACTAGAACGGGCATCTGCAAGAAGCATAATAGAGTTGTGGTTTGAATAGGTTGAACTCAAATGGATTGCTTTTGCAAACAGGTAAAGGGATAGCCAATTCGAATTTACCAATCCCATATCCAATCTTGCCTCAACCTTGTCCAAACCAGATTTGTTGTTGCTCCAAGTCATTGTATGACATACACACCTTAGATCCAGTAGATTACATTGCTCAACAACTTCACTGCAGAGTTCCATTTGACATTCCGATCTCACTCTCTAGATTCTCATCCCCAAGACTACATTAGAATCCCCCATAATTACCCAAGCAGCTAATGGCTGCAACTAAAGCCACCTAATTATTCCCTAAGAATCACTTCTTCTTCCTACCTCAGGGTTCCTGTAAAAGCCTATGAGATGCTAACTATGACTTAACCTCAGGGTGGTGCTTTCTGTGTCAATATGATTTTTTGAAAAGCTCTTTACGTCCACAATCCATTCATTCTTCCATAGTAGTGTCAACTTGTAACTTCTTCCCTCACATGGGATCGAGAAAGTATTACTAAATTTCATCTTCCTTCTAATTACGTCCATCTCATGACTCGTCTTCTTTTTTTCATTGAGAAGGACAATGTTGGGAACTTTTATCTTAACCAAGTCAAGAAGATTTTGAATTGCTCATGGGTTCCCAAGCTCATGAAAAATCTAGGCTATGATACTCATGATTCTTGGTGGGGCTAAGTGGTTCTCTCTGCCTCCACCTCACATCTGTCCACAGGCTTTCAACCATCTGCATCACACTTTGATTTTTTCCTTTTGGGACCCCCATCTGATTGACTGTCATTACTAAACGATTTCTCTGCCTTTCTGTTCTTCTGGATTTCTTGGCCTGCTTCATCCCTAAGGGTAGGATTGGTTTATCGAATCTCTTTTGTTCCACTCTTCTTCATGTTCTAGATGATAGAGCTGCCAATGCAACGCGTGGGTTCTTCCTTCCATTTTGGACCTCATTTCCTTTCTCCATGCAGTCAAGATCATCCCTTGCTCTAGTTTTCCTTTGGTCCATTTTTCTTGGATTTTTGGTGTCCCTCACATTATTGTCTAATACAGACTCCTTCACTTGCTTCTAGCCCTTGTGCATGAACTCCCTTCCTTCTCATACCTTTGGATTTGAGAAGTCCTCCACTTTTAAGATTACCTATAAACTCCTCTATAGATCCCCTTCTACCCCCTTTGTCCTTCTATGTCTATCCCCTATTTTAACATCCCCTTACCTTGATATTGTTCTAATTTAGTTCTCCTTTCTTCTTTAGACTGAGCTATTCCCTTCCTGTCTTTTATTCTACATATCGTCCATCCCTTTGTTACCACCCTTTCCTCCTCACTTCCTTTTCCATATGTGTCCTGCCCCCCATTCTCACTCCCTTCCCTTGGCTAAATATTCTCTTTCCTCCTAGCTCTAACCTATCCTCAGTTTCCTTCTCTCATCCTCTTTCTCTTCTAGGAAAAGATCCTCCTCATCTGATCCATCCCCTTCTTAAGAGTTTTGATCATTAGAATCCCACAATACCCCTATCGTGCCCAATTCTCTTTCCGAGAGTTTCTCCATTGAGTTGCTTCTCTCCCGACTAGGGGTGGGAATTGGGGCGGGTCGACCCGTGACCTGGTATTGACCCGAACCGTTTTTGGCCGGGTAAAACTAATATATTTTTGACCCGGTATAGGGATGGGTCAGAAATTTTGACCCGAATTCAAAAATAGGGTTGGGGTGGGTCAACCATGTCCCGACCCGAAGAGTCCGACCCGCCCCGCATATATAAATTTATTAAAAATTATAAGACTATATTGAAATATTATTATTATTTTCTTTTAAATTTCTCACTTTTTTATAATCAACTCTATCAACAATAGAAGAATCGATTTATTCAAAATGCAATATAAGAATTAATAAAAAATTTGTACGATATAACCCTCATGTGTAATTGTATATTAACCTATTTTAATAAATGTATACTATATTTTCAAATGTTTTGTTTTCTTAATTATGTGTTTTTTAATAATTAGTGAAATATTGAAACATATAATATTTAAATTTAGTATAGATGTATACTTATGTTTGATAGATATATAAATTTTAAAAATTATCTTATTTGATCCGTATTTTTGACCCGACCCGCTATCCCGAAACCGGTCCGATACCGACCCGAATTTTGTCCCTAGACCTGGTAGAAAAAAGTAAGAGTCAAACCGACCTTGTCCCGACCCGGTATAAAATAAGGGTCAAACAAAATTTTTAAAAAGTAGGGTCAGGGTTGGGCAAACCCTGACCCGTCCCGACCCGCCCCGATTCCCACCCCTACTCCCGAACCTTTTCCACCCTCATCTCCATGTCTACGTTTATCATGAAGTCTGTGCCCTTTGGTTTGCGCTCCACCTCCCCAAAATACAATTTAAGAAAAACTCGATTATCTTCCCCATTCTCCCTCTTCAGCAACAACAATTTAAAATCAACTCTCAAGAAGTAGCCATATTGGAAATTTGATTCGATTTGATACTCCTCTCCTTTTTATTTAGTACAACCTTTATATGAGTGGCCCATCTCATTGCACATGAAACAAAACACTGGCAATCATCCAAATTGAAATGGGATCCATTTATGTGTAGACATACCAGATTTTACAAAAATCTCCTTTCGTAGGGGTTCCTTAACATCAATTTTACCCTAATCTTCACTCCAGTAATAGTAGGACTAATCTCATAGCACTTGGAGAATGAGTTACCTACCACTGTACCCAAAATGTTCTGGTTGATGAGAAAAGGATCTCCTTTTGATGACTAGCTGGATGAGAGTAGCAAACATCTTCACCCTCTCCTGTTCGATCGGTACTAATAGGTCCATCATCATGATCAACTTTCGATCATATAATCGTGACTGTCTGATGCGAACCAAGTACTTATCATTAAGAGCACTATGATCACCAATTTAATTAAAATTAACCAAAACACATTAAAGCTAACACTATGCAGAAGATAACATAGAATAATGGTGAGTCAAGTTGAATCCACAAGGAGGTGATAAGATTATGAATTATTTAAAATTTACTTACAATAAGAAGAGATGAAAGAGAGAAAGAAAGAGAGAGAGAGGAGAAGGGAAATTTTAGAGAGAGAGAGAGAGAGCGAGGAAGGCTAGAGAGAGAAGAAAAGAGGGTAGAGAGAGAATGAAAGTGAAACTAATTAATAACAGTATAAATTAAATCTAAACTAAGAAAGCAACTAAAAGATTGCAGAAGCAAAATTTAATCTACGAAAGTATGAATAAAAATTGTATTAAATTTAATTTAAAAATTACAAAGCATAAAGAAGTAATTCTAATATAAAAACTATAACTTTAAATTAACAATTACAAAGCATTAAAAACTACAATTAAAAAAAAATTTATTTACCCCAAATTTTGCTCGAAGACCACTCTTTGAGGAGCAATTCAAGCCTTTGGAGCATTACCCACTTGGCATGTGTGGGAGAGGTGTGTGTCCCACCCTTGGTGAGGGGTCCCTCTTTTTTAGATGGGCATTGAGGAGGTGGAGAGTTGTCCTAACCGATGTGGGATAGTCCATTTGGATATTACTGTAGCTGCTCCTACATTTGCTCATTCTTGCTGCCTTCTCGTCATCTGTCACTTGCCTCTCCACTGTTACCAATTGCGTGACTACTGCTAAAATTAATTTGGAGAGGTGGGTGTGGCATTTACGATTACTGCAGGAGATGGGATGACCACTGCATTCGGAGATGGTGGCAGTTTTCATGGGATTCAGGCTAGTCAAAAAAGAGAAGATGCAGGGGCGGGCGGCGTTTCATTACGCTACTCGGTTTTCTGCATCTGTCGGATAGAGAGACGGTGCTGTAATTTTGGGTGATGCCTAAGCTGGATTTGTAGTCGATGGAGAAGATTGCTGAAATGGACGAACTTAGGCACTGCAATATTTGCCGCCAGCAGATGGGTCGTGGGTTGCTCAAAGAGAATGGAGGGCTGCCGGTTCTACTGCTGCTTAGATTGGGGCTCCCGAATTTTGGATTGCCGGTTAGGAGGAAGACTGCTGCTTTGGTTGGTTGATTTTGTCGCTGCTGACCGAGATCTGAGGTCGTGATCGACGTTGAAGAAGAGGGCTCGTTTTCGGCAGTAATAGCTGAAACGCTCGCATGGATGCTCTGCTTGGACGATTCGCTCATGATTGCCTTTAGTGGCGGGTTTCGACTTTGGAGCTTTGGAATGGAGATGCGTCGACTGTTGCTCAGTTCTAGCTTTGGAAAATTATGTTTGAAAGGGGGCTGCTGCAATTTATGGATTGGCCGCCGTTTGGACGAAGAATCAGATTTGGGCGGCGATTTTGTGGTGGGTTTTATAGCTGCCGAAATCAAGTTTGGGTGCAGGGGAAGATGCCGGGCTGCTTGATTGATAAGGGCTACAAACCTAAGGCCGTCATTGCTTGTATTTGTGGAACAGGGCTAGAATTTTTGAATGGTAATTGCTGGTGTTGTGATTGGGCAGATTAAGGGAGATGGAATCATCAAGTCCATTGTTGCTGTAGTTGCCGGATGTTGGCGTACCGGTGGCCATTGTTGGCTTTGATTTGCGGATGATGGAGCACTGAAACTCTACTCTCCGGCGGTGCATGGTTGTTTGGTATTCCTGCAGTGCATTTAAATATGAATTTAAATATTAATTCTTGGATAAATAATTTTAATAACATCATATATCATCTTAGTTTAATTCACTTTATTCTTTAATTTATTTTATCTAAATATAATAATCTACTTTGTTCCCCGTATTTTAAAATATAATTATAGTCATATATGTATGATTTTTCCAATTAAATGATTTTATAAATTTTTCCAAATTATATTAATAAGCTAATACATATTTCAACATTAAAATTTTCTAGTTTATTGATTCATAATTTTATATTTTCAAAAAAATATTGCAAAATGACCCGTTTTAAAGAAAAATTAAAGATTTTATGAAAAATATAATTTTCATGAAATTTCACATAAAATTTGTATATAATTAACATTTTTATACTAAAAAAAGTTTGAATTTAATATGAAATTATACTAAAATTTTGAGATTTATTACAGTCCATTGAGAATGTGCTCTTTATTTTCCTCTCATTCATAAGCTGTTTTGAAGAGGTTCATGTCACACTTCCACAAACCAAAATGCAGCCTTCGTTTTCCAAATCCGCTTCATAGATGCAAAAAATAATTCTTAGTTGAAGCTGTACAAAGCCTGGGTTGATGATGGGAAGGCCCTTTGTGTCGTTGGTTGGGGTTTGGATTTCCCTAGCTTGTAGATCGCCATCCTGGAGAGCCATTAACTTCGATTTCTGCCCTTTTAGGATACAGACTAGTAATCCCTTCACCATGTCGAGATTTCTAGCAGGAATACTCTTCAGGATCTCACCCCTCTTCACCCACTACCACCAAGAAAAATCGCCTATGTGGTTGCACTTGGGAAGGCACTAACTTGTGGTTGCAACTCTTAGTATCACTTTTGCAACAATATTTTGGCTGCTACATGTAGCATGATATTAAATAATAGAAAAATAATTTACACATACCTATTAAAAGAACCAACAATTTTCTTCAAAAGGCATACATTTGTCACATAATAATACTCATAACCAAGTCATAAATACAATTCTCTTATTTACATGCTCAATATAAAGTGCATACAAATATGCCATCAATTAGAGACTTGTCTTATTACATAGTGAAGATAGTAGGTATATGTTTTTACACAAGTAGTGCCAAATGTATTTCCTTCCTTTCATTCCTTCAAAAAGTATTGCCAAATGCCTTTTCCATTCAACTGATTAGTAATATGTCTATCGTAGTTTTGATATGAATGAATCTCTCTACAAGTGTTTGGTACACCATAGCCTTGTCCAAAAATGACCACTACTTATAAACCCAAATTCAAATTGCAACATAAATTTATATTTGTACAACAGAATAGATATTATAAATAAAGTAAATTTATCATAATAATTCTAACCATTGTTGACATACATAACTGAATCATGAGTGATCAAGATATTTGAATGCTGACCAATGTAGAGAACACAAACCCACTTTGACCTATTGCCAATGTTAAACTATCCCCTCCACCTACATCCCCACCACATGGATTGCGGCAAAGAACAACATTGGATGGTACTACTAACATGTGCTATTCTTCACCAATTTTCTAGCTACATGTACTAAAAAGGACCTACTTATTTATCTGTCATTTTCAATTTTCTAGCAAAAAGGAGATGCCTATACCATGTCATCAACTAAATTAAACTTTCAAGAATAAAAATATACATCCATTTGTATAAATGAATTGTTTAAATTTAGATAAGAGATTGTTTAGAAATTGATGTTGTAATAGAGTTGGAGGAATTACTGTGAGAAGAAGACAAAGAGAGGTTTCAAGTAGCATACATGTTTTATTAAATAAAAAATCTCCATCTTACCTTCGTCAAATACCTTCTTCGCATATGCCTTTTTAAATGAAATAACTGTTCACCAATAGCTCTTGTTTATTGTTCTTGTACCTATACATGAAAAATAATTATTAATACAATTGAAGATGACAGTAGCAGAAAGTTAGAAACAAAAGCATGAATCAACAATGTATTCATTCAGATATAATCCTCACCATTTCTTTTATCATCCTTTTGAACTACTCACGTGCACTCTCAAAAGCCATAATATTGAAAATATAATATTAGTGATGCCTACTAAAGATACAAGATTGTGCTCAATATATGGGTATTTGACCTGACCAATATGCTTAAGTCTTATCTGTAGTCATGAACATATGCCTTATTTTTATATGGAAATAATATAAAAGGAAAAAATTCTATTCATCAATGAAGTTTAAATAAATGAAACTAAAAAAATAACATGACTATTCAAAACATTAAAGGGTTAAAGTATAACGTATGTGGCTATTAATTCATGATAGCTCAAATTATTGAACAATTAGCCAGTATGATAGAATAATCATATCTTTTAATGAACCATTCAACAAAATGACACATATATTGGAGCCTTAGTTCCAATCTCATTGGGTCATCAACAAAACGAATACAAAAAGCTTCATGCATCTCGAAGAAAAAAATTAGCTGCCTCCAATGAATTCATGACTTTAGGGGCTTGAGACCAAAAAAATATAGAAAGTGGCAATATCTTGTCTCCAGTCATTAGCCTAATTATTTTCACAAATAGTTAATATGGAATCTACTAGTTTGGATATTAAATGAAATAGATAAACAATATATGCACATGTTATGAATTACCTTCAAGTGGAAGGGTGAGAATTGGGATTAGAGAAATTCACCCCATTAAAACGCTGCTTTATAATTGTGGGAAATTGATGTAGTTTATCTTGCACATGCATAATCTTTTCATTTTGAACAACAATTATTATTGATTGGTCCTCTATGTTTATTTCATTTTAGGTATGTTTGGTAAAACTTTTGATGAAAACTTTTTGATATAGAAGTTTTTGAATTGGTAGAAAATGATGTGATATGATAGAGGTTAATGATAGAGTAAAAAGAATAATGTTAAAATATATATGTTATTTGTATAGAAATGATTAAAAAATAGGACAGTTGCATAGGAATGTGTAAAAAATAATTAAAAAATAGAATTGTTATAAAGATTAAAAAATTTTGGTCAAAAAAGTTCTTTTGTTTGCCAAACACCCCCTTCTTGAATATGTTAACATTGGAATGTAGAAATAGAATTACTATAACTTGTCATCTTGTCGAAGCCTTTTGATATAACCTTATTTCTTACCGATAATTTTCTTGAAAAGTAATCTTGTTAGCCTGGGATAAGCAATGACTTAATCTATCTTAAAAAACTCATTTAAACAAATTTTTTTTATCTTTTCTTCATATACTTATTTATCTAAGTATATTAATATATAAGCCAAGGTTTTACCATTTTTGGATCTGCACATATATTTTTAGGATTTTAAAATACAGGGGTATTTTAGCTATTTTCAATGGTGTGAAAATAGCTAAAATATCCTTATGTTTAAAAGTTTTAAAAATATATGCACATATCAAAAAATGGTAAAACTTAGTTTATATGTTAAATATATTTCAATATATCTATGTTAACAAGATTACAAGAGAAAAGTGAAAAAAAATTAAATGAATTTTTTGAGGTAACTTATGTAAGTCATTACTTAACTCAGACTAATAGAATTATTTCTCGTTTTCTTATTCACTTGGTTGCTTTTGAGTCCTTCAACATCTTTTGTCTTTTCCATCATTTCTTTCATTTGCGATGTCGAAATCGTTGCATACAAAAAGTGCACACAAAAATACACGACATCTGCCATAATTCTAAAAGAAAGAGTTTATATTTATTTATAATGTCAATTATACAGCATCCTGGAAGGAGCCTTCTTCATTCCAACGCCCTTGAGGGGATCATTGCATCTTGGTCAGCCGCCACTAGATATTCGTCGACTAGCCTCGCTTTGTTCGTCATCATGGCGAAGGTCAATCTCTGGACTGCCTAAACTTCACATATCTGTACTTCGCATACATGTTCATTGTCTCCGCCATGCATAGCTGCAGGAGAAAAGGCTGCCTCTATGGAGAATCATTTGTGTAAAGAGAATGACGAGCAGGCAAGATCCTGTCTTAGCGAACAATTGACAAGATTCTACTGGATTCAACCAACTGGGCACGCTTCTGCTAGATGGCATTGACAAAGAAATGAACGTAGATCTAGAAAGCAACGAAACCGGCTGCTTCCATCTCAATTCATTGTCCAGTTCAACCTACTTCAAAAGCTTTCTCTTCCTCCTCCTACTGCCTCTTTACCTTTCGAGGAGGCTGACAATTCCGGTGGTGTGCGAGGTGAAATGGTCAAAGCGGTTTGCAGTCATTTCCTTGACGCTAGTGCTGCTGTTACCAGCAACCCTTTTGAACACCAAGTGGGTGGACATGGGCACGAGCAGCTTCCACTTCAGACTCATCGAAACGATCCCACAATGTGCTTCACAATGCTGTGGAATGAAATATGTCCAGTTGATGGAAGGGTAATATCGTCATTTAAAAACATTCATTCATTGAAAAACTCCATTATCTGCATCTACGACAGATTATAACGATTTTGGGTATATTTGAAATTTATGATTTAGTGGGTATATATATGAAATATTTCATTCTTAGTGGGTATATTTTAAATTGAGAGTTTGTGGGTATATTTAAAATTAACTCTTAAAATTATTCCTTTTATTGGAATTGTTTCATTTACTTTATATTTAGGAATCCTAAGTTCTCAAAATGGTAATAGCTTTTTTTGGCTTTTATTATAAGATGGGCTCCAATAGTCGTATTGAGGATGGATGTATTTGGCGAGATCTCCGCATATTATGTGAGATCTAGGATAAGTTTTGTGTAAGGGCACTTTATGGGACATTTGAGAATGTAAAAGTTGGTGGAATTTTAGAATAAGAATATTCTAGGAATTGTACGATTGGTACAAAATAATAAAGATAAAGTTAAAATAAATATAGTTGTCGAAACAAAAAACGATTGAAATATAGAAATAAAGTTAAAAAAATAGAATTATTGGGTTGTAAAATTATTTATGAAATAATGTGTACACGATGGTTTTTCATCTCACCCCACATTGCTTCATTATCAAATGACCCCTTAGTATTTTTACTTCATAGAGACGAAAAATCCCAGGGCTTAAAAATTAATAAATGTAAACATACAGGGTCTCAAAAGCAAATATGAAACTTAGAAGTCTTAAATGAAAATATGGAAATTTAGAGGGCCTAGTTGCAAAAACCCCATATCCTGA
Source organism: Annona cherimola (assembly GCA_030490835.1). Lineage (NCBI taxonomy): Eukaryota > Viridiplantae > Streptophyta > Magnoliopsida > Magnoliales > Annonaceae > Annona > Annona cherimola. Next base: position 72,914,109 of record CM059971.1, read on the forward strand.
AGATAATTGCGATTTACGCGTGCGATGGGAATACGTAATCTGCAGATGCGGATGGATTGCGTAACAATACGCTGTCTGTATATATGTATATATATGTTTACACTTTATACGTACAAACGAAGAGGGCGTGAGAAAGAAAGAAAGGAAAGAATTCTTCTTTCGTCTTCGTGCTCAAGGTCAGTGAGAGAGAAGGAGAGTACGGATGATGAATCCGACGATGTTGATGTGGGACGTCCACGTCGATACGATGGTGGTTGGAATGGAAAGAAGGTCAGAGTACCATACTCCTGTGCTGGATCTTCGGTTCCAGATCAGTAACAGAAGTCTGCTGTTCTTTGACCCCGACACCACTTACGCAAACAGTCCTGTGACATCCGTCCGTGAACTGGCGGTGCCTGCGTACAATTATGTAGACGATGATCTACAAAAGGCATATCAGCACTGCTTCCATATGCTTTCCACCATCAATGCCGTCCCCCCAGATGCCATTCCTCTTGCAGCGCCAGCAATTGCTCGTCGGCTCTGCTCTGTGTCGCGCCCTGCCATCTTCAGAAATTTCGTCAACTTCGTGCGCGTGGTAATCTGTCTGAGAATCAGGCTTTGCCACCTCTACGACATTCAAGAAGCTGCTCCTGCTGCTTCCTTGGGTGAGTCGATCGTCTCTCGTGGGCTATTTGCGTCATCGTCGCCTGATCAGGTGGAGGAGTTCCTTCGGAGCAACCGTGCTCTTACGTGGGATTCCGACACCCGGTGCCCCATCTGCTTGGACTGTTTGGGTGGTGGGGACGATGGAGAAGGGAAAGGCAACGGCAGCAAAGGCACAAAGACGGAGGCGGAGGAGGAGGTTATCATCTCCCTAGCCAGCTGTTCACATCTTTTTCATGGAGCCTGCATCAGCAAGTGGTTTGAAGTCAGTGACAGTTGCCCCCTCTGCAGAACAACCGTCGATGTCGGTTTCAGATCCGTTGCAAATTAATAGACTGGTATAGATCATGATTATTGAATTTGATTTCTTTTAATTTGTAAGTCGTCAAATTTTTTAATGATCGACATTGAAGAAGAACTTGGCTTGCTCAATTAATCCCATCGTATGAATTTTGTTGGTGATATGATTACTTGCGCAGCAAGCCTTGACAGCTCGCGTGCTATGCATCTCAATTGGCTTGCACCCAAATTACTTCAGAATGTACGACTCTTACGCTCAAATCTTCGATCCTCGATCCAACTGTTTCCAAACTTGCAATAGCTTCTCAAGCAAGAAATTAAGAAAATATGGTAATCGGCAGAAATGGACGGTTTAGAAATTAGTTTTAATGTTCATCAAAATTTTTTTAATTCTCCAAACTATTAATTAATCAAATTCGGTTAAATTCTTGAGACTAATTTATTAAATTATAAAGATCTTTTTGATTTAAAAATTATAATAAAATCTTAATACACACGCAAACAATTTCTATAGCGGATTGATCACGTCGGCACTATATTCATAAAATTTAAGAGTTTTTTTTTTATCATAAAAATTTGAGAGACTTAATATTGGGAACGATTGGCTACAAAGGTATGGATCGAGTGATCTTCGCAAATGGTTTTTGTTTTTATTTCTCATATAATTTTTTAATCAATATCTAAATTCTTTGTAGTATTCAGCCGAGTATATTCAATTATAATACCCAAAATCAAAGTTTTTACTTTTGTATGTTAATTATTTACTTTCAAATTATAACATTTTCATACTCACCCAAAATGTCCTACATGGCAACTAGTACTGCGGCCAGCGGCCAAACTATTTTAATCTTTAAAATAAATGTGCAGCTGCACATAGATCTTTCCACCTTTGAATTTATTGGGTGTTACTTTAATTTTTGAAAATCAACAAAATATACCGAGTACATATAATATTTGAAATCATAAATAAATAAATGCAAAAGCATAAACATCATTAATAGTTTGAATTTTAAGAATATTTTAAATTAAAAATAAGAAAAAGCATGGAGCCTCCATACTTATTGTATTTTACAATGTATCAATCATTTTATCTTATCAATCATTCACCAATATCCGAAGTTTTGAGAACATTTATCTCGTGAAGTTCCCCGTCATTATCATTGTGCTAGAGAAATCGACAATTACAACAACCTTAGAAAAAATTTCATTGCGAAAAGTGAATTGTTCCTTTTAATATGGCCTAATAATATGTAGCAACCTATGCAACAACCAAATTGATTTTGTTTGCAATTGGTCAACTAATAGCAACAAAAATGATGTTGCAATATGCTTGAATTTGCAACAACTTTTCTCTTTGCAATCATTCCAATCAGAAGAAAAAGAAAATCAACCAATGTATAGGAGCGGGGAATGTTGATGCTAAAAATTAGGAAAATAACAAAGAAATGCATCACTAAGATTCAAGTGAATAGCACCTTGCTAATTGCCACCGGATCTCATCATCAATATATCTTTAGCGATTCCTAAAATTAGTGCAAATATTTATCAAAATATGAACAATTCTCCATGCATCAATTGCATGTCGATATCATGATTCAATGCAAAATTAGAACCATTAATGTTTGCTAATTAAGAAGTAGAGTAAAAGATTTATTTCCACTATCTTGCTATTTGACTGTATAGATAATTTTTTAGTAATGAAATATGTGGACTTTTCCATCCCCTCCCTTTTTGCGGATTCTTTTTCCCAGAGGGAGTGGGATAGAGTTTTGTCTCCACTTTCTCTTATCAAAAAAAAAAAAGAGTAAAAGTTTCTCACCATCTTGACAATAATACACTACAACAAAAATCTGTTATATTATATGAGCAATGAAGATATTTCGTTACTATTGAATCTTTTTTAGTTGTCAATGTATATTAAAAACCAAAAACAGTTGGTTGCACGATGGTTATAAATCGTTGTCGCACAAAGTAATTATCGACCAAATTAGAAATTGATTGTAATTACTGCATAATCGCATTTGATTTTTGATCGCAAATTATAATTGAAAAGAGTGATTTTCCCTCGGTTATGGGCCATGAAAGTCACTTGCAACCAATTTTTGGTTGCAAAAAATCAGTTGGAACCAATGGAAAAGGAATGATTGCGTGGCTTACAATTTGCAATTGCATCCAATGATTTCCTCCTATTATTGTCGTTGCAACTATTAGTACTACTTTTGCAACAATATTTTGGTTGCTACATGTAGCATGATATTAAATAATAGAAAAATAATTTACACATACTGGTTAAAAGAACTAACAATTTTCTTCAAAAGGCATACATCTAGCCGAATGATCTTTTACGACCGGTCGGAAATCCGGTGATTTCCGACCGGTCAAAAAATATATTTTTTAAATTTTTTTTTGAAAAATATTTTTATAAATATGTTAATCTAGTTATATTTAATCTATAAACTAAATTTTATCATTTTTAGATATGTATATATATTTATTTTGGATTTTTAAATACAGGGGTATTTAAGTCATTTTAAATATTCTTAAAATGACTTAAATACCCCTGTATTTAAAAATCCAAAATAAATATATATACACATCAAAAAATGGTAAAACTTGATTTATAGATTAAATATAATTAGATTAACATGTTTATAAAAATATTTTTCAAAAAAAAAACAAAAAATATATTGTTTGACCGGTCGGAAATACGTGATTTCCGACCGGTCGTAAAAGATCGGTATTCATACATCTATTATATTAACATTCATAACCAAAACATAAATACAATTCTCTTATTTACATGCTCAATGTGAATTGCATACAAATGTGTCATCGTTTAGAGATTTGTCTTATTACATAATGAAAATATTAGATATATATTTTTGGAAAAGTACTAGCAAATGTATTTCCTTTCTCTCATTTCTTCATAAGTACCCGTCCATTCAACTGATTAGTATTATGTTCATTGTAGCTTTGATATGACTCTCTCTCTACAAGTATTTAGTAATACTAATCAGGCTTTGGTGTACTAAACACTTGTACTAAAAAGGACCTACTTGTTTTATCTCTCATTTTCGATTTTCCATCAAAAAGGAGATGCCAAAACCAAATTTCTTTTTGCTAACATACAGACTTTTATTCCAACTAAATTAATCTTTCAAGAATAGAAGTATGAATCCATGTATGTTAATGAATTGTTTAAATTTAGATTAGGGATTAGAAATTGTTTGGAAATTGATGAAGAGATTGATGTTGCAACAAAGTTTGAGGAATTATTGTGAGGAGATGACAAAGAGAGACTTTTTTTAGCATACATGTTTTATTAAATAAAAAATCTCCATCCTACCTTCCCCAAATAGCTTCTTTGTATATGCCTTTTTAAATCAAATGATTGTTCACCAATAGCTTTTGTATGTTGTTCTCGTACCTATACATGGAAAATAATTATCAAGACAATAAAAAATGGCAGTCACAAAAATCTAGAAATAAAAGCATGAATCAAGCAATGTACATATCCAGATGTAATCCTCAGCATTTCTTTTAGCATCCTTTTGAATTGCTCACATGCACTCTCAAAATAGATCCAAGATTTTGCTCAATATATGGGCTGCTTGACCTGACCAATCTACATAAGTCTTGTTGATAATCGTGGCCATATGCCTTTTTTTAGATGGAAATATTATAAAAGGAAAAAGTTATATTCATCAAAGAAGTTTAAATAAATAAAATATTAATAAAATAACATGACTATTCAAAACGTTAAAGGATTAAAGTATAACACACATTGCTATTAATGCATGATAGCTGAAAGTGTTAAACAATCAACCAGTAAGATAAAATGATCATATCTTTTAATGAACCTTTGAACAAAATGAACATATATCGGACCCTCAGTTCTTGTTTTTTTGGATCATCAACAAAGTGGATACAAAAAGCTTCATGCATGTCCAAGCAAAAATATTAGCTGCCTCTAATGGATTCATGACTTTAGGTGCTTGAGACTGAAAAATAGGGCATATAAAAAATGGCAATATCTTGTACTTAGTCATTAGCTTGATTATTTTCACAAATAGACAATATGGAATCTGCTAGTTTAGATATTAAATGAAATAGATAAACAATCTATACACATGTTATGAATTACCTTCAAGTGGAGGAGTGAGATCAGAGAAATTCACCCCATTAAAAGCTACTTCATAATTGCATGAAATTGAACTAGTTCAGTTTCCATTTGCATAATCTTTTCATTTTGAACAATAATTGTTGTTGATTAGTCTTCTATAGTTTTTCATTTCTTGAATATGCTAACATTGGAATGTGGAAACAAAATTACTATAACTTGATGTCTTGTTTAAGCCTTTGATATAAACTTATTTCTTACCCATAGTTTTCTTGATAAATGATCTTATTAGCTTAGGCTAAATTGTGACTTATTTAGTCCACCTCGAAAAACTCATTTAAATTTTTTATTTTTTCATACACCTATTTATCTAAGTATATTAAAATACAAGCTAATTTTTACTATTTTGGGTATATGTATATATTTTTTAAGATTTTTAAACACCGAGATATTTTAGCCATTTTCAATAGTTAAAAATGGCTAAAATTGCCTCATGTTTAAAATTTTAAAAAATATATACACATATCCAAAAATGGTAAAACATGATTTATATATTAAATATATCTATATTAACAAAATAATGGGGAAAAAAGTAAAAAAATTTTGGATTCTTTGAGGTAGCTTAAGTAAATCATTACTTGCCTAGGCTAATAAAATCATTTCTTGATTTTCTTGTACACTTGGTTGCTCGTTAGTCTTTTCCTCTTTTGTCTTTTCCATCATTTCTTTCATTTGCATGTGTTGAAGTCTTTGCATATAAAAAGTGCACACAATAATATATAACGTTAGATATAATTCTAAAAGAAAGAGTTTATATTTATTAATATGGTCAATTATACAACCAAATGGCTTGGATAACACATATGTCTTTTTCTTTAGCTGATGAATGAATGAAAGTGCTATCTTTTTTGCTTTTTGTTTTAGCAAATAACCCAACTTTGTCAATGTTTTCTACATCCAAGACTTCTAACTGTTATGTAGTAAGTTATGGAACATGAGTAATATAAATGTAAGTGTCTTCTATATGTATCTCTAACAAAGAAGTGGAAGAAACGCCTTACCCCAGAGTTTTTGCCTTTTGAGCCAATATGCTAGCAAATGGTTTTGATCTCATCCAGTGTGTGAACTTTAACTTAGCATTATTTTGAGAGTTTTTAGAAGATTGTTTGTATACAGATGTAACAAACATTAAGAATTTTCTAAAGCATATGAATCAAGAGAGATTATAAAACTCCAACAGATGAATTATTTTTAAATGCCTTATAATCCTCAAATGAGAAGAGTTAATCACTTTCTTACATATGTTGATAAGGGTTTTGTTTCAGATCAATGCCCTTCTTCACCAAGTTCTAAAAGTGGTTATGATAAAGGGTGTATTTAGCTTTCAATAAAACCTTTATTTCAAAACTTTTCAAACAAAAACTTTTCACTATTTACAATTACCTAATTTTTTAATTATTTCTTCACAACTTTTAATATGAATTATCCTAATTTTCAATCATTTCTACACAATATTCATACAACTAATCTGTCTATTGTTACTTTACTCTTTTTATTCCCCATCATTACTCATGTCATGTCACATCATTTTTTTTCGTTTTTGACAACTTTTTCACAAAAAAGTTTTATTCAAAAATTTTATCACTTCCCAAACACATCCAAAATGATCTAAAGTGGTTATACCTCTTGGAAAAATATTTATCCACACACCTTTGAACATATGCTTTATCAAAATTCTCAGTCTCAAAAAAGGTATGCATTGTAAATCAAAATTACATAATACATAATTTCTCTATCGTCTGATGACAAAAGGTATATTATTTATTTTCCATTTATATTTACCTCAAGTTGCCTATAAAGGAGATTTTTCTTAGCATCTTTCCAACTTTTCTTGTCCTTTATCGGGCCAATAGTCTCGGGCCAACAGTCTTGGCTACCATAGAACATTGTTGTGCTTATTTCTTAGCATCATAAATGCTAGTGGGTCACAATAAAAACTCATTAATTTGACACTTAGTTTTTCCAAAATTTTGGTGGATGAAGTCTTTACCCCTCTATTGGGTCCTCAACTCTTCTCAAATCGTCTTACATCTATTCATATAAAGGGAAACATAATAGTCCAATTATATGTCACAATACGAAAGGTAAAAAAAATTAAAAAAATTGAGAAACTAAATAATGCATACCTAATCTTGAACATGTAGACACCCACAGTGATGGAGGAGAGTGTGGTTGTATTTTGTGTCTCATTAGCTATACCTGTGTCATTTATAGTTGCCTCTCTCATCAAGGCTATTGAGCTTTTAAATGTCTTCATAAGATGTCTTTTTGGAGGCACACTAAACTTGAATGATAGTATAATGATGAAAATGGGTTAGGTGCTTACTTTTATGAAGGGAAGGGTTTAAGCATCCTTTTCACCCTCAAAATAGATTCACATAGTTGTTTGTAGGGGTGCAACTCGGGTTCATGAAACTCGGGTTCACCTCAACCTTAACCCTAACCCTATTTGTAAAACTTCAACCCTAACTCTAACCCTATTTTTGAAATTCGAGCTCGGATTGAGTTTCGGGTTGACATTCTCTTATTAATATGTCTTTGTTACTCATTATATATATATTTTTATCAAAAATCTATTGTATAAAAAAGTTTAAAAAATAATTTATTGTACGAAATTAAAAAAAATTCAAATACCGCTTAAGAGTAGAAAGAAAGAAACCTGTTTTGAGCATTCTCTTTGTATCAAGTAGAATATGGATTATGTGTAAACATTGTCGATAAAAATGTATTATTAATCATTAATCGTATTTTTTTACTCCTCTATTGTTTTAAGCTTATTTTACAACTATAATTTTAAAGTTCTCATAAATTTTCCCGTTGGAAAAAAAGATCTCAAAAAATTTAATATTTAGTATCACAGGATTTCGTTGGTCAAAAGGCTTCAGTAGAAAAGGCGTGAAGAGTAAATTTTTTTTAAAAAAACTGTTGGACCTGTATCATAATGTAAATTGGGAATAAGCATTTTATTAAAATCACTTAAGACGTTAGATTGTCTCGGCGATGAGCCGTCCATGCCTGCGATGCCGTACTCCTGTCGTCCATCATCCATCCATAAGTAATATGTTATTATTATAATATAAATTATATATTTTATATAAATGCAAATTCGGGTTCAGGTTTACAGGGTTCGGGCTTGCTTGAACTCGAAACCGAGACCTATTTGAATTTGGTCCGGGTTTGGGTTGAAAATGTCAGAGTTTCAACATTGCATTTTTTCGGGTTCGGCGGGCTGGGTTCGGGCCGAACCCGGCCCAAGTTGCACCGCTAGTTGTTTGTTAATTTTCTTGTTACTTTGAAGGTTATCCAATTTATTTGGGTTGGTTAAAATAATTCAAGCATGTTTGTACACTGTTCAAGTTCGATTTACCTATTAAAATATCCAAATCATTCCCAAGAGAGTTTCATTTCAATAATGAATGCATGGTTTCAACAATCCTTTTTACAAAAACACAAAGAGGATGCCAACCTTACAGATTTTTCAAAGTTTCATTTTGCAAAATGAGAAAAATCTGTAATACAGAGTATTCTAACAATTTGTGAGCCAAACTAACTTCATTTATTCAAACATTGAATAGATTACCATCCCATCTATTCACTGATTCTTATGGAGATTACAACATCAATGTGTAGCAAGTAATAAGATTTACTAAGACTCTACGAATAACAGAAATCTTAAATTATTTACAAGACCACAATATGTCACAGGTTGCGTGAATATAAAGCATGGACGGACAGGTAGCGCTAAGTCAATGGCAAGGCTTGAAACACTGAAGTCTATCAACAAATATATGCAGAAGTGAAAAATCCTATTATATCATCTGATGCTGGAGAAACTTTATGCATAAAGGGAACTAAAATCAAGATGCAGCTATGATTGGATTTAAAATAGAGATATCATGAAGCTAGCAGCAACCAAACTAATCCAAATAACCAATCCACTAAGTACATATTGCCCGCTCTTATTCCATGCATGGATTCAAATCAATATAAAAAATGACCTCTTAGAAATGTTAGAATTAAACAAGACTAGCAAACACAAAGGTATGATCTATGCACTTTGAATAAAAAATACGATGGAAGAAACATCCATAGGTCTGTATGGGGCTAAAATAAAAAGTCAAAATACACAACATAGCCGTTGGAAACATCCAATTACGATCTCATTTTTTCCCCAATTTCTTGAGTGATTGCAATAATGCCCACTTGTGCCCCACAACATCTATGCATGCTAAACACCAATTAATCTAATGTTATCCATCGGTAGCTATGTATATGTATTCCATATCAACTTGAGCGATTGCACTATAAAATCAAATGTGGTGGGATAAACAACGGAAAGTGAAGATGTAAAAGAGTGCTTGCCGGAAAACCACGGCAAAAAAATGAAAAGTGTTAAGAAATATATCTAGCTTCCAAAGAAAAATTGCACAGTCGAAGATGGAAATCCCAACGAAAAACTTGGCACTCCCAAAGATATCTATTCAATTGATAACATCTGTAATTTGTTTTAAATCGATGAAAACAAGTTTTATTTCCTAGCACATTATTGATATATTGAAAACAAAAATAAAAGAGCTATGTAGTTTTGGAAAGGCTTGAAACAGAAAGAATATGATTAGGCATATTTACCTATTCAAAGTTGGAAAACCCAAAGAAGAACAAGCACTCCTACACGTTACCATATTAGAAAAATAAACTGATTCAAAACACAAGATAAAAAAGAGAGAAACATAGAAAAAGAGGGCAGTGGCATCACTAACAAAGGACTGAAGAAGAAAAAATTGGGGATGTGAGGTAAGAAGAAGAGGAACCTGCAAATCGAGCGAATTGGCCACCAATGTAAGAATAGCACAACACTTGTAACGCCCGCCGACCGACACATCCTACAACCAATGACCGCAACTTAAAACTTACCAGAACCAGTCAAGCTGAGGAAATATATAACTATCTATGATATTAACCTGTGGATATTGGGCTCACTCAATAATAACAATAGTATTGTTTCAAAAAATAATAACAATAGTAATATCACACTGCAACCAATGGTAGTGGCCAATTTATATCATAATGGAAGCTGAATTAAATTATGATAATCAATAAAAATAGGGGTGAGAATTGGGACGAGATATACCAGGTCAAGGTTTGCCCTATTTTTAAAAATTGAGTTTGACCCTCTTTTTATTCCGGGTCGGAACAAGGCCGGTTTGATCCTCACTTTTTTTTAATAGGTTACAGGACAAACTTCGAATTAGTATTGGATCGACTTCAGGATAGTGGGTTGGGTAAAACATGTAGGTCAAATAAGATAATTTTAAGAATTTATATACCTATCAAACATAAATATACATCTATACTAAATTTAAATATTATATGCTTCAATATTTCACTAATTGTTAAAAAACACATAATTAAGAAAACAAAATATTTGAAAATATAATATAAATTTATTAAAATAGGTTAATATACAATTACATATAAGGATTATATATGTACAAATTCTTTTTATTGATTCTTATATTTCTTTTTGAATAAATTGATTCTTTTATTATTGGTAGAGTTGATTATAAAAAAGTGAGAATTTTGAAAAAAATAATAATACTTAAACATAAGCTTATAATTTTTAATAAATTAATATATGCAGGGCGGGTCGGACTGTTCGAGTTGGGACATGGTTGACCCACCCCAACCCTATTCTTGAATTCGGGTTAAAATTTCTGACTCATTCCTATACCGGGTAAAAAATATATTGATTTTACCTAGCAAAAAATGGGTCAAGTCAAAGCTGGGTCACGGGTCGATCAACCCCAATTCTCACTCCTAAATAAAAATATTTACACAAAATATCTCAAACTTAGCTCCTCTCTCTCTAACTACTTTCGTTATATGTGTATATTAAACCTTTAATAAAAAACTTCTTATCTCATATCAATGCATACCCATTTTAAAATGTAGATAGATACAAAATTGCTCATATTAAATATTAATATAAATCATTGATTAAATACTCCAATCCAAATAAATATTTAACCAAACTTCCATTATCCTGCTGAAACTTACAATACACTGCATCCTTTAGTTTTCCTTTGAACTAAAAAAATAGAAAAATTGAAGCGAGTCTGGACAAACTCAATAAGTAAGAAAGCGAATGAAAACTACTAAATACTAAAAATTAACTAAAAACTAATCAATTGAAGTATTAAAACTTTTATAAACATTTAATATGTCAATTCTCATGCCCATACTTCTATGCAATTGCTCATGCTTGTGCACATAATCATTTAACTTTACTTCATTTTTAACTCAATGACCCACCGACCGAAATCAATTTCATTGCATCTATGTAAACCCTGAACCATAACTTTTACTTTAAACCATCTTTCTCATGTCGCGCTCATGCACTTAAACATTATGCTCATGACCTGCTAAATCATACTTTCTCAAACGCAAATCAGAGATATGAATTGAAACTACTTTGCAAATAATTCAAACATGGTAAATACTACATAAACCACATAAAATCTGCTAAAACTAAAATGCAGCAAATTTTCATCAAAATGCATAGGCATGGCCCACCACATACATAGGAAAGCTTAGAAAATCTTAAAACTTAATTTCAAAACTCCTAGTTATCTCGTTTCTGTAAACTAAATTTTCCTCTTGCATTTCAATATTATGCTCAACTCTTAAATCCTTCATCATCCAAATATACACAAAGTTCATTAATATAATTTTTATAATTTTTCCTCTCCCAACTTCACAATATAAATAATCTATAGACCTTTTTTCCAATTTCATATTAGCATGCATATGATTAAAAATTTATTTTCTCAAAATTTTCTAGCCAAATGTGAATAAATCCATTTTATCTCAAATAACTAACAAAATTCAATATTATTTATAAAGTTATAAATTTTCTATTATATACCAATCCACTTTTCAAATAAAATTCAACACTAAACTTTAATTTTATTATTTATATTATCCCACCATATTAGTAAGTGTATAACTAACATTCAATCATAACAACTTCTCTGAAAACTTTAATTATAATTAAGCTCTAATTCCCATTGCTTAATCCATAATAGAATTCCACCAAACTTCAACACATCAAATTAATTTAATGGATAAACAATCAAATTCTAACTTTAATAGATATCTACCACATTAATTAATGCCTATAAATCACAATTCCAAAGGAATCCTCATATTCATTATATTATTACTATTTTGTCATATTAATAGAACCACATTCTAAAAAAGCATTCGGAGTCTACAGGTATAAAATATTCCATCTATCCAGTTTTAAGATAATATAATATTATTTACATACCAATCCAAAACTTGAATGACCAAAACCCACATATTTCATATAATATATAATACTATTTCCAATCAAACAAATCCCAATAATATCACATATTAAAATTTGTACAAAACCAATCTTTCTTAACTCTTGATAAAGATAAAATTAATTTAATAATATAGCATATGTGTATTATAATTAAACTTAAAGCGTGAGACTCATTTCATAATGAAAAATGAAAATAACATACCTCAAAATCATTCATCCACTTTTTCCCTAAATTTTCCAAACTTCATATCATTCCAAAGAAGAATCTACTAGAGCTCCATCACATGTCTTATAAAAACTCTCCTAAAATCCTCCCTCCATTCCTCCCCTTGTCACTCCCCTTTCTTCTTCTGCATTTTTCTATTATTTTTTTAAAGGCACCAAACAGCTCGTGTTCTTGAGGGAGGTAGGTTAAACAAGATTTTAGAATTTTTCAAAATAGCCCCTTTCTTAATAATATTTGTAAATAAATACTTTGGAGTTTTATGGCATTGGAGACGGTAAGAAACCCATGAGGGTAGACAGTGTCACCTAGGGAGGCGATTAGCGAAGTAAGGTGCATTGTCTGGATGCTTGTGAATTTTCTGAGAAAGGGAAGAGGAAAAGTAGGAAAATAGGAAGGTAGATTAAACGAGATTTTAGAATTTTTCAAAATAGTCCCTTTCTTAATAATATTTGTAAATAAATACTTGGAGTTCTATAGCGCTGGAAACAGTAAGAGACCCATGAGGGCAGAGAGTGTCATCGATGTGAGGGAGACGATTAACGAAGTGAGGGGGCATTGTCTGGGTGCTTGTGAATTTTCTGAGAAAGGGAAGAGGAAAAATAGGAAAAGAGGAGGGATATTCAAAGGGGTTTGCACCAATCAATGGCTAAGTAAATCAAAACCAAATAAATAGTTTAGGTTAAACTTATGAGTGAAAATTGGGGCAGGCTAGGGTAGGTTAGGGTGTGCTTAACTCTGACCTTATTTTTAAGAAATTTTGTCCGATCCTATTTTTTATATTAGGTCAGGGCAAAGTTGATTCGACCTTCATTTTTTTAATAGATCTTAATATAAACTTCATGTTAGTTTCGAGCCAGTACTAGGATAATGGGTCAAGTTGAAAAAGCAAGTTGAAATGTGATAATTTTAAAATTTTATTTGTATATCAATATAAAGTCGCATCTATGATAAATTTAAAGGTTAAATGCTTCAATATTTTACTATTAGTGGAGTAAACACAACTGATATGAGTTAGTAAATTTTTATAATTTCTTTTGCAATTTGGACGTGATAAGTATGTATATCAATCTTCAATAAAAATAATATAGATGTAAATTTATGAACTGCAATTAAAATTACTAAATTGTAAAATAATAATATTCATTCTTGAAAGATGTAAACAACACTGATAGTATTTTTATTTTTTGTTGTGTTTGGGCAGTGATAAAATTTTTAAATAAATTTTTTTGAATTGGTAGAAAATGAAGTGATGTTGATATGGGTAAAGAAAATAAAGTTAAAATAAATATATCAATTGTATGAATAATCATATAAAAATGATTAAAAAGTATAATATCTTTATAGGAAGATATGGAGAAATGAATTAAAATAGGATAGTTGTAGAGAGTAAAAAGTTTTAAATTAAAAAATCTTGCTATTGCCAAATATGCTCTTCATTTATGAATCATGTGAAGGACATAACTTGAACCAAATATGTGCAATTAAGGTTGTATTTGGCAATGAGAAGAAAATGTCACATAAAACTTTTCACTCTCTATAACTACTCTATTTTAAAATTATTTCTTTACATCTTCCTATACAACTATCCTATTTTCTAATCATTTTTACACGACTACACATATAACCAACCTATCTATTTTAACCTTATTCTCTTTATAGCTCATCATTACTACTATCATATCACATCATTTTCTATCGATTTACCAACTTTTATATCTAAAAGTTTTATCATTTTCCAAACAAATCCTAAGAAATAGAAATTTATCTACGTAAATAAGTTATAAAGTTATACATACATTTACATAACCATATTTACATTAATATGTTATAAAATTAAACATATCTATCCAACAAAATTACATTTACATAAATAAGTTATATGGTTTATAAAAATAATTTTCACCTTGCGGGGTGAGTCAAGATACATATTGCCCCCATCGGATCAACATCTCTACCCCACCTATGTAAGTCGGGGGCAGGACAAGGCTGGTCATGGGATGACCCAATCCTATTTTCACCCCTAGTTAAATATGGATCAGCAACCATTATTTTGGTTGCAATTGTCTCTCAATTTTACAATAAAACAAATGGTTGCGAATTTAAAGTAATGGTTGCAACTATATTTCACGTTTGGCCCCAGTCTGTAACTTTCCCGCCATTGAAGAAATGCAACAACAAATTTACATCCAATAGTAAATTATTGTACTCCATTAAATTCTATGAGGTATTAAATTCAATTGGTAACATCTAATATTAGGCTCAATTAGTGACATTGATATATAACCATGAAATTCCTTAATTCGACAATTATCCGCCTAATATATTAAATAAAAAATTAACATCATTAACAATAATATAATATATAAATTTATAAATCACAATAATTAGATCACAAGAATGAAATAAATTTGATTATCAAATTTCCTAATATACATTAATGAAAATTCAAGTTGGATTATTACACGCCAACTCATGTCTGATAGAATCAAAGGGTTATTTATCTACAAGTTTTAATCTAGCATACTCGAGCGTACTTAGGGCAAATGCTCTCGGGTGTCATCCACCATCCAAGATTGCGGGGGGAATGCTGAGCTGTTCGATTAGAAGAGAAGCATATTTTTGCAAAAAAGCCAATATCACTGAAGATAAAATTTTACAAAACAGTCACTTGTTTCCAGCTTCAGATTCCCATTTTCAGACGAGGGAGCGAGAAGGTCCCAATCTCACGCCTAAACAGCCCATCTTCCTTTCACAGCATTTTCGAAAAACATAATCTCGTCTTCATCACCCTCACAGGTGGCAACCACCGTACCCGGTAATCAATCGATGGCCGGAATTGTTGTATTCTTCGATTTCTACAAGATCATCATCCACAGGTAATTCGGTGAGTAGTGCCACCCAAATCTGCGAGGAGCTCCTCCCTAGTTCTAAATGCTAATTTCCTTCTTGTTTTTTTCCCAGCATTGATGATTATTCTGTCCAACTTCATGTCATTGATTTTGGGCCAATTCATTTCTTTTTTTGTTTTCTAATATTTTTGTTGAAAAAATATTGGATATTTGGTTTCTCTTCCTGGTTTTTGTAGAGGATCAAAAGGAGTCCTCATAGAGGTATTGAGTTTGGAGTAGGATTGAAAGAGTTTGAAAGTAGAAAGGATACAGAATTTTGATAATAAGATGAGTTTTTTTGGATATTCTTAATTCAGATGATTATAAAGATATTTAGTTGTCCTTGTATAGGACATCCAGAGGCCGTTATGTTAATTATCTCTATTATAAGCAATTTTAAAGGAAAATGGCAGAATACTTTGTCTTTTTCGTGTATGTGGTGGCAAGAGAAGTTGGGCATGGTGAGAAAAATTAGGAGTTTGTTTAGGCGGCTGCTTTAGTTTTTATCTCTTCTCCATCTTTCTTGACGAATTTAAGTCTTCAGATGATCTATTTTTCCCTTTTTCTCACGCATGCTTATTTAATCTTTTGCAGGATTGGAGATCTGCTAGTAGAAAAAGTGAAAAACCATGGCAACAAAATCCTCACATCATGCTGAAAATGCAGATTGAAAAGTCTGGCATAATAATATTGTAAATTTCAAACAGACATCAGTGGATCAAAAAGGATTGGAACATTTTATCAACTTTATTGACATGGATATTTTTTGCAAAAATTTGATGCTTCTCTCTCTTTCAATTGAACAACTCAGCTTTGTCCGGCAAATTTGGACGGTGGATGACACCCGAGGCAATTTGCCTAAGTATCGAAACTCATTTATCTATTGACAAACAAACTAACAATTGCCTAATATCATATCAACTAACATTAAGGATGAATACAAGAGAGTATGAGATTTCATATTTTCCAAAAATACTTTTTCCATTTCCAAGAGATGACGACTTCCTTTTTTTCATTTTTAATATAGTTTGGTCAATTTCAATACACCTTTACTCATTCCTAGTACATTTTCATCTCATTCTCATTCCATTCTCACCCTATCCAGTTTTAAAACAATGCACCTACAATGCATGTGGGAGGATATTTGAAACCAACTTACATAAAAAATTTCCCATGCTATTAGTTTAAAGCCTTGGATGAGCTTGTTTTGATTACGTTTATGGGTACTGATCTCAACCTGATTTTTTAAAATGCATTTAATTCGTGGAAACACTAAGGCGACCATGATTTAGGGTTTGTTTAGCGTGGAACGAGAAAAAATTGTGAGATGTGGTGGAATAGAAAAAAAGAAATATTTTAGGAATTGTGTAATAAATAGAAAATGATAGGGATAAAGTTTGAATAAATAGGTATGATGGAGGATAGTTGGTAGGAAAAATGATTGAAATATACGGGTAAAAGTGGAAAAATATGATTATTATTTGAGTAATGATTGGTCTAGAAATTCGTGTTTCCATAAATTGCCTACCATTCTCACATTTTACTATTGTCAAACGTCACCTTAGTCAGTTCGTGTAATTTTTCCCTTAAAACTAAACCGAGTATAAATGAATCCAATGGGTCACGCATTCCTAATCAAACTGGTTAAATTGGCTGGTCTAATCTATTTTTACAAACGCCCATCACACTTAACCATATTTAATCAAATTTAACCATTCAAATTTAGTTTGTTTAAAAGAATTTTGATTTCTAATATTTGTGGCATGTGTTGTTTACTAACACTAAGAAAAATTTAATTGCCGCTAGTTCATCTTTATGTGCATTAGCAGGCAACTCAACTTTGATTTAGTTAAAGAATCATTATAATTAACTAAGAAAATTTATTCTTGCTTACGAAAGAAACATCATAAACAAGAAAAATTCTCCTCGTCTTTGTAGATATCATTAAAAGCAAAAGAATGTTTCACTTTTGGATGACATACAAATATACCAACATAGTTTCATCATAATTGCAAAGCTACTCCTATAATTTTAAAAATAGAAAATTATCCCTCCATATTTTGCAAATATTTATCAGCATATATACCCGTGATATTAAATTCTATGGAGAAATTATTAAAAATATTCCCTCATTTTATTCCCATATAACACTTCAATGAGATATTCCTTGTCATTTATTTATTAATCATCTTCAATGAGATATTCCTTGTTATTTATTTATCAATCATCTTCATTCAAGATTTTTAAATTTCAAATGCCATAAAATCAGATTATTTATGCTACACATATTTATCGTACGTCACTTTTCTAGTCTTTAAAACAAAATATCCTGCATTGATGGTGAAAATTGTTTACCCACTTTTTTTAGTGAAAAGTTTCAATTTGTTTCTCTTTTCTTGCGTGGACATTTATTTTCCCTTCTCATAAGGATTGTCAAAAATGAATTGCGCTGTAGTACATAATTGTATGGAAATAGTCCATTAAACTATTATACTTCATTTCATCAAAAAAAAAAAAAAAATCATAAAAAAAAAACTATTATACTTCATTAAATTCTATGAAGTATTTAGATTCAATCGAATGATTCGTAGCTCAGAAGCCCGCAAAAGATTTTGATAACATCTAATATTAGGCCCAATTAGTGAAAATAAAATGCGTAAGAAATTAAATTCGCATTTCCGCGTGCACAGGTAATCTGGGATGGTCTCCAAGATTTGCGCAAGGCCGTGTGCGTATGGAAGTATGGATTGCGTAAGAAACGGCCGCTAGAATTCTCTATATATATGTGTGTATAGATATGAAAGACTGCTTGAAAAAGAAAGGACTGAAATCCTCCTTTCGTCTTTGTGCCCAAGATCGGTGAGAGGGAGAAGGAGCGTAACGATGACGAATCCGACGGCGTTGATGTGGGACGTCCGTGTCGATACGTTTGTGGTTGGAATGGAGAGAAGATCAGACCACCGAATTCCTGTGCTGGATCTTCAGTTCCAGATCAGTAAAAGGAATCTGCTGTTCTTCGCCCCCGACACTACTTACGAAACCAGACCGGTCTCATCCGTCCGGCAACTGGCGGTACCTGCGTGCGACTATCTGGATCATGACCTCCGAAAGGCATATCAGCACTCCTTCCACATGCTTTCCTCGGCCAATGTGGTCCCCCCAGATGTCATTCCTCTTGCAGCGCCAGCAATTGCTCGTCGGCTCTGCTCTGTGTCGCGCCCTGCCATTTTCAGAAGTTTCGCCAACTTCGTGCGCGTGGTAATCCGTCTGAGAATCAGGCTTTGCCACCTCTACGACATTCAAGAAGCTGCTTCTCCTGCTGCTGCTGCTGCTTTGGGTGGGTCGACGAGGGAGTTGATCGTCTCTCGTGGGCTATTTGCATCCTCGTCGCCTTATCAGGTGGAGGAGTTCCTTCGGCGCAGCCGTGCTCGAACGTGGGATTCCGACACCCCGTGCCCCATCTGCTTGGAGTGTTTGGGTGGTGAGGATGATGCAGAAGACAAAAGCACGAAGACGGAGGCAGAGGAGGAGATAATCATCTCCCTGCCTAGCTGTTCACATCTTTTTCATGGAGCCTGCATCAGCAAGTGGTTCGAAGTCAGTGACAGTTGCCCCCTCTGCAGAACAACTGTCGATGTCGGTTTCAGATCCGTTGGAAATTTATAAACCGGAATTGTTGGTGTCGTTGATTTTTTTTATTAAGATCGATGTACGTCTTGATTATTGCATTTGATTTCTTTTAATTTGTAAAAATCATCAAATTTTTTAATCATCGAAAATAAATAAGAACTTTGCTTGTTCAATAAGCCTTGACAGCCACGTCTACTACGCATCTCAGTTAGCTTGCGCCCAAATTAATCAAGCATCTGCGGCTCTTACGCGCCAACTTTTCGATGCAACTGTCTACTGTTTCCAAAACTGAAATTACTTTCCACACAAGAAATTGAGAGAAAATGGTAATTGGTGAACACGAACGGTTTAAAAATTAATTTCAACTTTTCAAACTATTAATTAATGAAATTCGGTTAGATTCTTGATGCTAACTTGTTAAATTATGATGGATCTTCATTCATAATTTCTATCAAATAAAAAATAAAAAAAAAAATTCTATCAAATAAGGAAACTACTAAAAATCATGGTAAGCTAAAGCCTGCAAAAAGCTGGAGCTTAATAAAGTTAAAGAATATGTAATAATGTAATTAATTTGGCTTCCCAGTCTGAACTTGATGGCACTATAAGCATAAAATTTAGAGATTTAAGAATAATGAATGATTCTCTACATAGGTATGCGTAGAGTGATCTATGCAAATGGTTTATTTCCCATTTTTTATATATTTTTTAAATACCTAAATCTTTTATAGTACTCATCTAAGTATATTTAATTATCAGGAGTGATCCGGTTCATTTGATAACCCAGGCTATAAAATATTTGTTTATAACATTGTTATTCTAAGTCTATTTAATTAATATACAAAGATTTTCCTTTTACCAAAAAAAAAGATAAATATTCATAGGTTTTGAAATTCCAAAAATAATAAAATTTTATATATTAATTAAACACATTTAAGATGAAAATTTTATTTTCATGAAAAATATGAAAATATTATTAGAAAACAAAAAATATTTATAGTCCTGGCTAATAGGATGAGGACTCATTTACTTATAATGTTCAAAATAAAATTTTGGTAAAATTCCTTACATACTTACAAACTTTCAAAAATTCCTATAGTACCCATGAATTTTCAACATATTGTCGCATATACCATGTCGTTACCAATAGTTAGACAAGCGTTAAACTTTGATTTTTTTAATAATTAAAATATTTTCAAAATCCCCATATTACCCCAGTAGTGAGAAGGCAAACATGAGCTTGGTGGCAAGTAGGGGTAATCGAAGGATAGGGTGGGGACGAAGGCAATGGTGGGATCGGCGAGCTGCTGGTGGGATTCAAAGGAGAGCATTTGGATCTTGTTGAACCAGACCTCGAGGAAGAAGCCGACGACGAGGTTGTGGAGGCTGTTAAAGGAGAGGGCGTAGATGGGGAGCGGGGATTCGTAGGTGTAGGTGTTCGACAACAACTGCTGTTACGTGTCCCGGGTCGTCGATGCCTCCATTTCAATTCGAGGATCACAGTCACAGTTACAAAGATGGACAAAGGAGGGCTGGTATTGATGAGCTGAAGGAGCAAGCAGAAAACAGGGACAGAGGCAATGAGTTCCACTGCCATTACTTCAGTTAAGTGCATGCCTTTCCGGGGACTACCATCAAGCAACCAATGAAGTCTTTCCTTCCGCCATCAAGGAATCAAGCAACAAGTTCAGTTTGTTCAGGTGAATGGGCTAGTTCTGAGAAAGAGAGAAGCCCGCCCTTATACTTAATTGAATAGTAGAAAGAGGAATTAGAACAGAGGTTCACATTGGTACACTTCCAACACTGTTTCCATCAACTAAGCTTACCGCAAATCCGGTCTTTTCAAGTAGAAGATTTCCCTCGGGTTCCTAGCCACTCAACTATCAGACCCAATAGCGAAAGGAGCGAAATACTCATTAGATTAGTTAGAACAAGGAACCATCTTCTATCTATTGTTAGGCCCATGTCTTTGATATCCCACCCAGTTAAAGAAAGAACACCGTGTAAGAGAGGAGAAGAAGGAGACAAGTAAAATATCAGCACCGCCTTTTGTGGTATCTGGACTATCCAGATTTGCACACAGCCGGAAATGTTGAAAATTGAAGCCGTAGCCAGCTCATCTCATTTAATGCAAGGGCGGTGATTTGTTCCTAAATAAATGGGCATTTGGCTCTCATACAATGAAACGAGTAGTGTATGCATCAGTTGGGTTATGAGTTAAGAGTGAGATGGTAAGAGGTTAGAGAGAGTGTGAGTGTTTTGTTGTGGGCAACCCTTGAGTAAGATTGATATAAGTTGTGGGTTAAGTGAAGTGAGAAGGGGTATAGTGTGGGTAATATGAGTGTTGGAAAAGTGAGAGTTTACAAGTCTTAGGAGGGTGTTAAAATTATTTTGGGTGTATTTTTTTGTTATAATAATTTATAAATAAATTATTTTATAACATCCTTTACTCAACAAGTGGTATCAGAGACGAGGGTCAGAGATTGTGGTTCGTGAAGGCTACGCCAGCTAGACAAGTACAAGGAGATTCTGCACTTGCATAGTCTGGGACTATGAAGCCAATTGGTCTGGGACCAAGCTTACTTGGAGAAGTCCTATGCATACCAAGTCACAATGGCTGATATTTCTATCTTGGTAAACACTATTGAGAAACTAAATTATAACAACTATAATACTTGGTGTTTGCGTATATAGTATTATCTACTTGGTCAAGATCTGTGGGACATAGTTGGCGGTAATAGTACTGCGTCACCCACAGATGACGAAGAATTAAAAAAGGTGGAAGATAAAAGTTGACAAAGTTGTGTACGTGCTAACAGTAACTATTAAGGTTGAGTTGCTGCAAAAGATCAAGGATACTAAAACACCTAATGAGAGTGGGACACCCTCGCAGCACTATACGCGATGAAAAATGATGCAAAGCTCCAGCAGTTGAAAAATGAGTTGTTATTCATTTCGCAGCAGAAAATGACGGTAAGTGAATATTCCTCTAAAGTTAAATTTTTTTTTGTGGAGAAATTTCAAATTTAGAACCAGAAAATTTGATCAATGAGACTAGGATGAGGAGAATTATCATCAATGGCTTAAAGCCAGAGTACCACGGGATTATCATTGCTACCCGTGGATGGGCCAAAAAATCAACTTTAATCGTGTTGAAAAATATTTTGGTCAACCATGAAGCTTTAGACAATCAAATGTCTAAAGTTTCACTAAAGGAGGAGGAGAATTCTCTCTTTAGTAAAAAGAGAGAATTCCAAAGCATAGATCGAGCAGTTGCGAGGCCAAATGGAAGCAACACGAGAAAGCAAGTGGGAGGCTAGCAAAGGAGGTAGCAAGGACAAAGCTTGCAGCAAGGGGGAGCTCGTCAAGGAGGCGACAAAGAAGGAAAGAAATCCCGACGGCAGAAGGACCTGTATTACAACTGTGGCAAAGGAGGCCACTTCGCCAGAGATTGTTGGTTTAAGCAAGCAGAGGGTAATGTTGCGACTTTTATCCATAATGATGAAGAATGAGATCTTCAAGCATCCCTTGCAATAGAAGAGCCCCAAGAGATGGTAGCATCATGTATCATCAAGACAGAAGAGGAGTCGGCTCTCATATCAATAAGTGAAAAGTTAATCAACTATAATGATGATTGAATTGTCAATTCTGGATATTCTAATCACATGATAGGAGATTATGAGAAGTTGACCAATACGCCTGAGTACAAAGGGAGATGACTAGTCGTAATAGCTAACAACTCCAAGCTGTCCATCACCCACATCAACAAGACTATGATTATCCCTCGGTTTAGCTCACGAAAAATACAATTGAAAAATGTGTTCTATGTACCCGGTATAAAGAAAAACTTATTATCTGTCTCACAACTCACCGCCTCTAAGAATTATGTGGTGTTCGGCCCAAATGATGTAAGGGTATATCCCAAATTAAAAATAACAAATGAGCCAATCATGGAAGGGCATTGGCTTGAGTCCGTCTATGTGATGTTTGCACAAATAACATACGTAGACAGGACAAGGAGGAATGAAACTGCAGATTTATAGTACGCAAGGCTGGGACACATAAACTATCACAGACTGAAGCAGATGATGAAGAAGTCTATGCTCAGAGGCCTTCCCCAGCTAGAAGTTCAAGAGGATACCGTATATGTCGGATGCTAATTCGGAAAGGCACATCAACTACCGTATAAGAAGTCAAAATTTCAGACCAAGATGCCTCTCGAGGTGGTACACTTAGATGTATTTGGACGAGTGAAGCAGTCATTCATTAGCGGCTACCAGTACATGATAACCTTCATCGACGACTATTTAAGGTATGTCTAAGTTAATTTTATGAAAAAAAATCAAAGACATTTACTAAATTCAAAGAATTTAAGAAAAAAATGGAAAGCAAAGTAGGCCGAAAAATACGGTGTCTATGCACAGACAATGGGTGAGAGTATACGTTAGCTAAATTCTCAGAGTATCTACAAAGGTGTAAGATAAGCCGACAGCTGACTTACCCAAACACGCCATAGCAAAATGGAGTGGCAGAAAGAAAAAATCGACACTTGGCAGAGATATGTAGAAGTATGCTGCGTGCTAAGAATGTGCCACCCAAAATTTGGGTTGAATGCACGAAGATTGCTGCCCATGTCATAAAGAGGTTTCCTCAATCCAGACTTGGGATATTTCTCCTTTTGAGAAATCGCAGAGTATCAAACCAACGGTAAGTCATTTCTGTGTGTTTGGATGCATCTACTATGTATTTATTCCAGACTACCTTCGTAGTAAGTTCGATAAAAAGGTCATTCGCTGCATATTTGTTGTCTATGATAACCAAATAAAAGGTTGGAGATGTTGTGATCCAACCACAGGCCGATACTATGTCTCACGAAATATAATTTTCGATGAGGCATCATCTTGATGGTCATCACAGGTAGTCTTATTACCTAACTCCAATGAAATAGAGGAATAGTTAAAGGAAAGACTACAAAAACGACTCGAGCCAGGTCAAACTCAGTCAACAGAGAAGCCAATTGAGGAGGACGAACTCTCACCAGGTAGAGAGGAGTTCAAACCCAAGTCACCAGAAAAATCAGATAGCCCATGGCAAACAGGGGTGTATCATATGAGTATTAAAGAAGAAAGACCCAGCTAGATCGAAGAGTTCGATGAGCAAGAAGAAGTAAAGCTTGTTCCACGACAATCTAACAAACAACGAAAACCGAATCTAAAATATGCTAATGTAGCAATACTCGAAGCAACTGAAGAAGCCGAACCAGCCACGTACAAGGAAGCATCTCACAATCTAAAATGGAGGAAGGCTATGAAAGAAGAAATTCAAGCCTTGAAGCAAAACGAGACATGGGACTTGGTACCAAAATCGAGAGATGTGCAACCCGTATCATGCAAATGGGTGTACAATATGGCTCAACGGATCGATCAAAAGATATAAAGCTTGGCTGGTAGCACGAGGGTTTTCTCAGAAGTATAGGTTAGATTATGATGAGACATTTAGGCCAGTAGCAAAGATTACGACAGTTCGAGTATTACTAGCACTTACATCTAGTAAGTCATGAAAGCTCTGGCAAATGGACGTCAAAATTGCATTTCTCCATGGGGAACTAGATCAAGAAATATATATATCATGCAACCCAGAGGGTTCGAAAGCACAACCCATCCAGAGTACGTCTGCAAGCTGAAAAAGGCCTTATATGGACTAAAGCAGGCGCTGAGAGCGCGGTATGGTAACATTGCTGAATTCTTACTACAAAGTGGTTATTCTATTGCATCAACCGACTCAAGCCTATTCGTAAAAATAAAAATAGAAAGATAGCAATAGTGCTAGTACATGTGGATGATCTCATCATTACTTGTGATGACGAAAGGGAGATTAGTCAAATCAAGGTCAATCTCTCAATTCATTTTCTGATTAAAGACCTTGGAGAATTGAAACACTTTCTTGGGCTAGAAGTTGAGCGTACAAAAGGAGGGCTATTCCTATATCAGCAGAAATATGCTCAAGACTTACTAGAGAATTATGGATTGCTTGACCATAAGCCCATCTCTACACCTATAGAGCCAAATACCAAGCTATGCTCTCTAGAAGGTCAAGAGTTAGCAGATTCGACAATGTATCGATAGCTAGTGAGTAGTTTAATCTACCTAACTCTTACATGACAGGATTCGTTGTCATCATAGTAAGTCACTATATGGAGAAACCAAGGAAGCCGCATCTAGATGCAGTTCAAGAAATATTAAGGTACGTAAAAGGAACTATTAATTTTAGTCTCTTATATAAGAAGAATGCAATATGCGAGGTAGCAGGGTACTGTGTTGCTGATTATGCTGGAGACCATGACATAAGGAGAACAACCACTGGATATATTTTTGATCTCGGAACAGTGGCAGTCTCATGGTGTAGCAAGAGATGGCCGATCGTGTCTCTATCAACTACTGAAGCAGAGTATAGAACAACGGCTATGGCAGCACAAGTGGCTGATGCAGCTTATGAAAGACCTACACCAACCTACTGATTATTCAGTGCCCCTATACTGAGACAATGAGTCTGTTATACACCTAGTAGATAATCCAGTATTCCATGCCAGAATAAGCACGTTAAAATACATTATCACTTTATACGAGAGAATACACAAAGAAATCAAGATGTAGCACATCAACATAGAAGATCAAGTTGCAGACATATTTACTAAGGGGCTAACTAAAACAAAGTTTGAAAAGTTTATAAGTCAAATTAATGATGATTACAAGACTAAAGCTAAAGAATAAAGTCGGATTTGGGGAGAATTAAAATATCAACACCGCCTTTTGTGGTATCTGGACTATTCCAATTTGTACACAGCTAGAAATGTTGAAAATTGAAGTCGTAGCCAACTCATCTCATTTAATGCAAGGGCAGTGATTTGTGCCTATATAAATGGGCATTTGGCTCTCATGCAATGAAACGAGTAGTGTATGCATCAATTGGGTTGTGAGTTAAGAGTGAGGTGGTAAGAGCTTAGACAGAGTGTGAGTGTTTTGTTGTGAGTAACACTTGAGTAAGATTAATATGAGTTGTGGGTTAAGTGAAGTGAGAAGAGGTATAGTGTGGGTAATATTAGTGTTGTAAAAGTGAGATTTTACAAGTCTTAGAAGGGTGTTAAAATTATTTTGGGTGTATTTTTTTGTTATAATACTTTATAAATAAATTATTTTATAGCATCCTTTACTCGATAATAAGCCACAGTAGAGAGGCAAAGTGCGAACACACTGCCAAAAATGAAGCTGATGAGTAGTAGCGATAGCGATTAGCTGAGAGGCAAAGATAAGTGAGATGAGTAGCCTAATTATGGAGAGGTTGGCAGAGAGGCGACAAAACGAGATGACTTGCAATTTCGAATTAGGGCTTCTGCAATTTCGATTTGGGGCAAATAGAATAAGGCAATACTTTACTATGGGGTATATTGGTTATTTTACCCATGGTTAACGATTCACATAACGGGTTGGTAATGACGTGGGTATATGTGGTATTATGTTGAAAATTCATGAGTACGAGAAGAATTTTTGAAAGTTCGTCAATATAAGTAGAATTAGAAGTAAAATTCGTGAGTATATAAGGAATTTTTCGTAAATTTTTTTAATTTTATATATTATTTATTTATTTATTTATTTTCAAATTAACATTTTTATATTCATTCTAAAATGGAAACATTTTTAAAAATCTTAAATAAATGTTTAGGTTGCATATAGATCCTTATCCTTATGAAGTTCAACAACTTTTTTGAAATTTTTTAGTATTACACGTTAATTTTTTTAATATCAATAAAATAGACACGGTAAGTGTAACTTTTGAAATGATAAATAAATATACATGTGTGCACATGATAACTAGTTTAGATTTTTAAAAAGAACTTTAAAATTGAAAAATAAGTGTAAGCATGGAGCCTCCTTGCATGCTATAAGTATTGAATTATTACCCATCATTAATATACCTAAGAAAGATTTTTCATAAAAAAATTATTTAAAAGTACACCTTTTACTGGATTAATATCATAACCCTTACATATAATGGAATCAAAACAAAGGTTCACAAATGTTTTTTTATTATTCAATGCAAATTAAAGCATCTAATAGTAGAGCAATGAATTAGAAGAGTTTTCGCAAGATGAGTGGGGCGCCATGTTGAGGGCGAAGAATTATAACAGTGTAAAGAGCATGGACATAGGTGGGGGAGAGGTGGAATGAAAAACGCTGGAGGATGATGGCGAAAGCCAACTTGGATTCGATCATGGCGAAGTTCTGGCCAACGCAGATCCTCGGCCCCCATCCGAATGGGAAGAAGGCCACTTGATTGTTGGTGGCCTTGGAGATTCCCTCACCAAATCTCTCTGGCTTGAACTCGTCGACGTCGTCACCCCATAGCTCAGGATCGTGATGGATGTGCATGATTGAGAGCCCTAGCTCGATGTCGGCTGGGAACCTGACTCCTCCTAATTGCATCTCCTTGTAAGTGTGCCGAATCAGCAACGTCGCTGGAGGGTATAGTCGGAGAACTTCGTAAAAGATCATCGTGACCTGCATGTGTGTTTATATATATATAATGCATTTAGACATATGCCATTTTTATTTTAATGCAAGACCACAAATTAAAATTATGTTAAGATTTTAAGATATTATCTTCTCCTTTCCCAAGATGAATGGTCTATTGCAAGGAAATTAGGCTCGAGGGCCCAATTCAATGAACAAATTTTTTTGTTGCGTGTGTTTATGTTACAACTTATCTTAGAAATTACAATCAAGTCCTAGAGTCCCATCTATCAAATAATGGAGACAACAAACTCCTAATTTATACATAAGCACCTCCGCGCGTCATGGCAGCCATCATATTGGACCACTGGGCTACGGCCTCAGTGGTCATAAAATTATGTATCTTTTTAAGCTGCAATTTTTTTTTTAAAAAAAATAGAAATTGCTTCTTCGTAGATATGTGTATGTGTGTTTTGAGTATTACATAATATGCCCTATAACTTCTAAAATGTTATAAAATAAAAAACCTTGTTAACTAAGGGACAAAATCCAAAGCGATCGATGGTGAGAGCCTCAGAGGTTTCAACCTGAAAAACTAGAAAATAAAGAATTGAAAATGAAATGTTTTATGTTTTATATTTTTTCATTTTAACCCTCACCAGCACTGTTAATTGGCATCTGGTAGTGGAAGTTATTTTGTAATATTCTCAAACTTAGAGGGTCTAATTTGCAAATACCCATGCAAAACGTACTTGACATGACTTGTAAATACCCTTAATCAAGGTCCTGACTCATGAAGTCCGGTATGATGCATGAACACTTTTTTTTTCTAGCATTAGGCTGCGTCCAGTGAGATGCCAAAAAAGAAAAAAAATCACTCATCCTTGGACATCTTTTGAAACAATTTGACATATCACCTTTTAACTACCTTAATTTTTCTATTATTACCGGAAGCATTTGAAAATAGATAGATTAATTGTATGAAAAATATAAGAAAATGATTAAAGTATATGATTAAAAATGAAAAAAGTAGAATAATTAAATAATTAAGATGTTAAAACAAAGCAAAACATGAGTATGAAAAAATAAAAAAATGTGCATTCTATTTTATTCCTACTAATCCCCTAAAGCTGAATGCTTCTCTGGTTTTCAATTATTTTTCACATCTTTTTATATAATATTTGGAGTTTGATCTTGTTTTAGACCAGTCTAAAAAATACGTTTTTAAAATTTTTTCAAATAATTTTATAAAGTTACTAATTTACATATATTTAATCTGTAAGCCAAGTTTTACCATTTTGAAGATATATACATTATTTATTTCGGATTTTTAAATATATGAGTATTTTTGTTCTTTTGAATTGTTGAAAGATGACTAAAATAGCCCTATATTCAAAAAACTAAAATAAATTTATATGCTTCTCCAAAAATGATGACACTTAGTTTACAAATTAAATTAAAAATTTTATAAAATTTTTCGAAGAAAATTTTTAAAAATATGTTTTTTGTTTCGATTGAAATGATCATTTGCCATCTTATCTATGTTATCTTTATTTCGTTTACACAATTATGTCACTCTTCAACTCTTTTTTCACTTTTTTACATGAACAAGTAGACTATTGATTGAAATTAAGTACGAAAGTACTTCAAAAAAAAAAGTAGAAAAGTACTCACAATCTTGAGTTGGCTTAAGCCCTCGATATCTGGTTTGCTTTTCTCAAAGACTTGCAACACCTCCTCTCTTGCTCGCTCTTGCCAACCCGGATGCATGCTCAATACTATCATCGTCCATGCCAGCAGACTAGCAGTTGTCTCTTGCCCTGCAAAGTAGAACAGCCTGCATTCCTGTATCACATCTTCCACTGTCATGCCAACACCACTAGATTTCTCTTGAGCTTCCTTGGAATTGGATTCCATTAGCAACCCTAACAAATCATCACTACATGCTTCTTCCTTTTTCATGGTGTAAAATATTGAAAAAAAAAATTATTTTTGCATTTTTGCCTCTCCAGACATGTGGGCCTCACGGGATAAGATAGGATGAGATAAGAACTCTCCTAGATAGGGTGGTTAAAATAGAATTTAATTTTGAAACAAATCTTATCTCCACGGGATAAGATATGATGAGATAAAAATTATCATAGATAAGATTTGTTAAGATAAAATCTAATTTTAAAATAAATTTTATTTTATTCCTATCTTCCTATCCCTTAGAAGCTACGAGACTTCTATAAATTGGGATGGGGACTTGATAGATGGGGATGTTCGTAAGAAGGTTTGGGAGGTAAAGTGACGGAAGGAAGAAATTTATTTTCTTCAAAGGCAAGTAGGAATTTATTTGAAATTGATTTTAGTTCAATGCTATGATTGTTTTTATATAATTTTTATGTATAAAGCATGTATATTATATATATTATAATTTTTAGACTACGCTTTACATATTTAAATTTTATAATCCTAAATTATTATGATATAAAATTTTGCAGATAAATATGTTGAAATTTTATGCTTAAAAATTATATGTATTAAGATTTTTGATTTTTTTGATTTATGCATTTTATTGATATGCAATAAATATATGAATATTGAAATTATATGTGGGTTAATTATAATATATGTAATAATGCTCATGTATAATATGATGTGCGTAAAATCAAATTATATAAGCCAATTTCGATATTCACGGACGTCCAGTGGAGGAAAGAAAAGAATTTCGACGAGCGTCGAAATTCGGAACGGAAGAAATTCCGTATCTTCCTTTTTGCAACGAATTTATTTTTGTTGCTTTTGACAGTTTTTATATGTTTAATCATTTTAATGCTTCTGATGTTCAGGGAATATTGGAAAAATTGATATGTGGGTCATTACAGCAATAAGAGCTAAGTAAGATAAGCCCTGATGAGCCCCACCTGCAGTAAAGGCAATGACGATATGGCTTAATGTAGGTCGTTCATTCCATTTTATTGTGATTTATTCATTTGAACTCCAATTTGGGTAATCAAATAGTCTATTCCTATATTTTTGATGCTTCTGGACTCAACGGAAGGGTTTAATTTTGCATTTGAGGCCTAATTTTTAAGATATTAAATTAAATAATTATTTTATCATTTAATTAAGTCTTGATTGGGCCATTATCTATTTTCAAATAATTTTCTACTTGCTAGTCATGTTGAGACTAATCCATTATTTTTACAGGTGTACCAAATCAAGTGGGACACTAGCATTTCGGAATTTTCAAGAAGATTTTCAAGAATAATTATTTCTATTTATTTATTTTAAAGGCATGTATTGAGAATGATAGACTTGTAAAATTTCTTTTTCTTTATGCCTTGATGTAATAATAGGAACATGACTAGTGGAAGTTGAATTTTGAAATTTTTATGAAATTATAATAATTAATTTTGTCATAAATGTGTGATTGATCTTGGAAAATTGCATTAAATACACGACCCGGGATCACTTTTCTGGACCGGTATGTTACAGATGGTATCAGAGCAGTCACACATATAAAATATGGCTTATTAATTATTATAATAATTTTTTTTAAAAAAAAAGAATTTTGAAATGGATTTACAAATCTAACCCTATGTTTTCTTTTTGAGTCCAGAAAATGATCAGTTCGGGTGCATCGGTTTACCCTACACCTAAAAACCAAGGAAAGACTCTCCCTACTACCCATGAAAGGTTAAGTGCCCTAGAAAAACAAGTTCTAACCTGGAGAAAGGAATCCTATTTACAGTACCAAGCCCTAAATAAAAAGCTGGATAGGATTCTAGAGGCTGTGGATGCTGCCACCCCACTTATACCTGTTAAACCTCGGGTTAGAAATCTAAACAGGGAGAAGGGTAAGAAACCAGTAACCCAATTAATGACTGACCCAGAAATTGAGCTAGATAATGAAACCTTAGCTGATAAAAGTAAAAGGCTGCGTACCCAAAAACCCATAGAGGATGAGAAGACTAAGAAAAGAAAAGCTGAAACTCAGGCTGTACCTACATCTAAGAAGGCTGTACCCCTACCTCGGATGGCTGGAACCCTAAAATAAGATAGTCCTTCAACTTTAATGAAACCTTCAATACGGATTAAGGTTGCTGTTACAAAGCCTAAGATAACACCTATTAACAAACCCAATGCCATGGATGAGTTCAAAGCCGCTAATGTACCCAAAGCTAAGGATGTGCCTAAAGCTATGGATGAGTTTGAAGCTGCTAATATACCCAAGGCTGTGGATGAGCTCAAGGCAGTGGATGTACCCAAGGCTATGGATGTGCCCAAAGAGGTGGATGTACCTAAGGCTGTTGATATACCTAAGGCTATGGGTGAGCTCCTTGCTATACCCAAGCTAAATGTAACGGTTGAATCTAGTCCAAAGCTGCAGAAGGAAGTTTTCCCTGTTCAAGGACCCAGCCCAGATCCTGTCTATACTGAGGTAGAGATCCAGGAAGTACCTTCTCAGGCTACTCACAAGTTACCCTCTATGCGGCCACAGGGTCAAGACGTGCAGACTAGAGTCGAGTCTAAGGAAGCCTACGCCAGAAAGGAACTAAGGACTTTTTATAACCAACGACCCATTTTAACTGAGTTAATGTGTTATTTTTGTGGTACCAATGGACATGCAGCAAAGGCATGTCCATATGGTAACCGAGTTTGTTTCCTGTGTCATTCCTCTGACCACCTCAAGGAAAATTGTCCTTTTAGAAAATATGCAAATTAGGTTGTAACATTTTTTTTATAATAAAAGTTACGATTATTCCTGTTTGCTTAAGAATATTTATTGAGACCATATTTCTCTTCTATGCCAGAATGAAAAGTAATTCTGATGATCTAAATGCCCAAACTGGTCACCCAGAGCAATATCCTAGTAAAAAGCCGCGAAAGAAACAGGCTAAGGACCAACCAGAAGCTGAGCCTAGAAAAAGGCCCAGTAGAAGGAAGGATAAAGCTCTAGTTGAATCTCCGACCAGAACTAACATGCTTGAGCAACGTCTGAATGAACAAGAGAAAACCTTTGCAGTGTTTCAGACAGAGGCTTTTCGTCAGTGGGAACGGATGCAAGCACAGCTAGAACAGATTGTTCAACAGCAATCGTCAGCAGTGCTAAGAAACCAAAAGCATCGTCACCACGGGCATGATGAACATTAGTCGACTGCTAGTATGCATGAGAGTCAGAGAGAAGGGCCAGATCAAAACCCTGATGCTCGGGTTTTAGAAGAAAAATCAGAATTTGGTAGGCATGAAGAAGTGGAGGTCTCGAACCAGGCAAACAGAGGAGCTAGTGATAAAGCTCAAGGAACAGTTGTAGAAAGTCTGAGTATTGCAACCACGGGTTGTCCCGAACAGCGAGAAATGGATCGGCGAGATGCTGATGCATTCCATCGTAAAAAACCCCCATCCTTTGCCGGTGGTGATTGTTTAGCTGCCAAGCATTGGATCGAGGCGATGGAAAAGATTTTTGACTTTCTGGGTTGTGACGACCGACAGAAAGTTTTATTTGCTCCGTTCAAACTAAGTGGAGAGGCCTATCGATGGTGGAAGACACAACAACGTGTCTTCAACAGTAGAAAAGAAAATGTAACTTGGGATAAATTTAAGGAATCCTTTTTCGCCAAATTCTTTCCATCTTCTGTTAAAATTTCGAAGGCCCGAGAGTTTGCTGAATTGAAGCAAGACACTATGACGGTGGTCGAGTATGAAACAAAGTTCAACTCTCTGCTTCGGTTTGCTCCAAGCTCAGAATGGGAAGAATATAGTCGGATCCGCAAGTTTGAGGATGGTCTTGCTGAGGGTATACACGGTCGAGTAATACTTTGCCGCAATAAAACCTATGGTGATGCAGTTGATAATGCTCTCTTAGTCGAGAGTGATACCGCTGAACTTGATCGGCGTTACTTGAAAAGGGAACGATCACCAGTAAAAGATCATTCAGGAAAGAAGCAGATCAGACAGTCTTCTTCGGGGCAAACTAGAGTCGAGGGAAGTAGAAAGAATGGAGGATTTCAAAAGAAGAAAAAAGTCCCTACGTGCAACAGATGTGGAAAGTTTCATACCGGACTTTGCAAATGCTTCAAGTGCGGAAAGACTAGTCATCGACCATCAAATTGTGTCGTGGGCTTCGTGTGCTACAACTGCGGACAGTCTGGTCATATAATTAAGGATTATCCAATAGCCAGAAATGTTGGACAACCACAACAGCAGGGGCAAAATCGTCCAGTTGGTAAACCAGCAGGACAACAATACCAAGGTGGTGGTGGACGACAGCCAGTTTTACCAGCTCAAGCATAAGTCCGTGCCCTAATACCTGAGCAAACCCAAGCACCGGCGGAGACAGTGGCAGGTATTATTCGTCTCTGTGGTATTTTTGCTCGAGTATTATTTGACACAGGTGCGGATAGTTCTTTTATATCCGAAGAGTTCGTGCAAAAACATAAATTGAAAGTCACTGAGTTAACTTAGGATGTCCGAGTCACATCACCTGTTGGGGGTAGTTTATTGATTAGACATGCTTGTATGGCTTGTACCCTAGAAATTGAAAGTTTGACCATCCCAGTAGATCTTTTAATCATACCTATGAAAGATCTAGATATCATTTTAGGAATGAATTGGTTAGCTGAGTGGGTACATGGAATTTACCCTCGTGAGCGTCGTGTAAGCTTAAGAGGATCCGATAAACAAAGTATTGATTTCAAGGGAAGTCAATTGGTAGTACCCCACCTCATATCAGCTTTTCAAGTTAGGAAAATTATTAGAAAGGGTTGGCAAGGATGTCTTGTTTCAGTTCTAGCAATAGAAGATAAAGAAGTTAAGTTGGAAGACATTCCGGTTGTTCATGAATTTCCAGATGTGTTTCCAAAAGAGTTGTCGGGAGTACCTCCAGAAAGAGAAATTGATTTCATCATAGAATTGATGCCCGGTACTACTCCAATTTCAAAAGCTCCTTATCGAATGGCTCCTGCAGAGTTGAAAGAATTAAAAATACAGTTGCAAGAGCTTCTCGATTTAGGATTTATTCGACCTAGTAAGTAATCTTGGGGAGCACCTGTGCTTTTTGTAAAGAAAAAGATGGCAGTATGAGGCTGTGCATCGATTACAGAGAGCTGAATAAGGTAACAATCAAGAACAAATATCCACTTCCCCGAGTTGATGATCTCTTTGATAAACTGCAAGGTGCATCGGTCTTCTTCAAAATAGATCTACGGTCAGGATATCACCAGTTAAAAGTTCGAGACGAAGATGTACCTAAGACAGCTTTTAGAACCCAGTACGGTCATTACGAATTTTTGGTGATGCCATTCAGAGTAACTAATGCCCCAACCGCATTTATGGACCTTATGAATAGGGTATTTCGACAGTTCTTAGAAAAGTGTGTTGTGGTATTTATCGATGATATTTTAGTGTATTCCAAAGGAGAGGCAGAACATGTTGGTCATCTAAGAGAAGTACTACAGACCCTAAGAGAACACAAGTTGTATGCCAAACTAAAGAAATGTGAGTTTTGGATGGATAGTGTGATCTTCTTAGGTCATGTGGTTAGCAGTGATGGTGTATCAATAGACCCAAAGAAGATAGAAGCTATAACCAATTGGGGTAGACCGACTACTGTAACTGAGGTTAGAAGTTTTCTGGGTATGGCAGGGTATTATCGAAAATTCGTAGAAAATTTCTCAAGCATAGCAATACCACTTACCAGGTTAACCCACAAAAATACTAAATTTATTCGGTCAGATGCTTGTGAGAAAAGTTTCAAAGAATTGAAGAGTCGCTTAACTTCAGCGCCGATTTTAGCCTTGCCGATCACTGGTGAAAACTATGTGGTGTACAGTGATGCATCTAGAAAAGGTCTCGGTTGTGTACTTATGCTGCAAGGTAGGGTAATTGCCTATGCATCTACGCAGTTAAGACCCTATGAACAAAATTACCCTACCCATGACCTGGAATTAGCCGCAGTGGTGTTTGCTTTAAAAATATGGAGACACTACTTGTATGGTGAGAAAACCGAAATCTTTACAGACCATAAGAGCCTGAAATATATTTTCTCTTAAAAAGAGTTGAACCTCCGACAGAGAAGATGGTTGGAATTACTAAAAAACTATGATATTAGTATTCAATATCACCCCGGCAAAGCAAATGTGGTAGCTGATGCTCTAAGTTATAAATTTTGTACTGCAGTTTGGATTACTCAACAATTGCCTCTAATAAGAGAAATTCAATCCTTGCAGTTAGAAGTGGTAACTCCACGAGAAATTCGAAGAATAAGTGCTTTACAAATTCAGTCAACACTGATTGATCGATAAACTTATTCTTCGTGTTTTAGAGAAGTTAAAGAATGGAGATCCTTCGGATTTCGGTTGTAGTCCTGATGGCACATTACTTTTCCGGGGAAGGTTAGTTGTGCCCAGAGATGATAAGCTACGACGAGAAATTTTAGAGGAAGCCCATCAGTCTAAATTTTCTGTGCACCCTGGTAGTACCAAGATGTATAAAGATTTGAGACGAAATTTCTGGTGGAAAAGGCTGCGCGTCGAGTGTGCCAAATTTGTGTCTCAGTGCTTAGTATGTCAGCAGGTCAAAGCTGAACGAAAAAGACAAGCAGGATTGTTGCAACCTTTAGAAATACCAGAGTGGAAATGGGAGCATATTAC
Source organism: Annona cherimola (assembly GCA_030490835.1). NCBI lineage: Eukaryota > Viridiplantae > Streptophyta > Magnoliopsida > Magnoliales > Annonaceae > Annona > Annona cherimola. The sequence continues at coordinate 72,950,475 of CM059971.1, forward strand.
CATGGACTTTGTGACGGCTCTCCCTAGGACGCAAACTCGTTGTGATGCTGTATGGGTAGTCGTGGACAGACTTACTAAATCTGCTCACTTCTTGCCCTATCGCTGACCTTTAGAATGGATCAAATGGCAGATCTGTACCTGCGGGAGATTGTTCGTTTACATGGTGTCCCTGTTTCCATTGTGTCAGACAGAGATCGACGGTTTATTTCCGATTTCTGGCAAAACTTACAAAAATGTATGGGAATAGAGTTGCGGTTAAGCACCGCATATCACCCGCAGACGGATGGTAAGTCTGAAAGAACTATTCAAATTTTAGAAGATTTATTGAGAGCTTGCATTGGAAATTATAGGCGGTGTTGCCTATTGGCTAGCATTGCCTCCTTCGCTAGCAAATGTTCATAATGTCTTTCATATCTCACAGTTAAGAAAGTACGTAGCCGATTCGACGCATATTTTGTCAACCGAACAATATGAGATCGAGAAAGATTTAACTCATCCAGAACGTCCTGTTCGAATCTTAGATAGTCGTGAGAAGCAGTTAAAGAGGAGGACAATTCGGCATGTTCTAGTGCAATGGACCACGGTGAGCGGAAAGCAACGTGGGAGCTAGAGGACGATATTCGTAGAATCTGCCCCGAATTGTTCCAAAATCTATCATGACTATTGTAAGTTTCGAGGACGAAACTTTATAAGGTGGGGAGAATGTAAAATATTGAAGAAAAAAAATTAATTTTTGCATTTTTGCCTCTCCAGACATGTGGGCCCCACGAGATAAGATAGGATGAGATAAGAACTCTCCTAGATAGGGTGGTTAAGATAGAATTTAATTTTGAAACAAATCTTATCTCCACGGGATAAGATATGATGAGATAAGAATTATCATAGATAAGATTTGTTAAGATAAAATCTAATTTTAAAATAAATTTTATTTTATTCCTATCTTCCTATCCCTTAGAAGCTACGAGACTTCTATAAATTGGGGTGGAGACTTGATAGATGGGGATGTTCGTAAGAAGGTTTATGAGGTAAAGTGGCGGAAGGAGGAAATTTATTTTCTTCAAAGGCAAGTAGGAATTTATTTGAAATTGATTTTAGTTCAATGCTATGATTGTTTTTATATAATTGTTATGTATAAAGCATGTATATTATATATATTATAATTTTTAGACTATGCTTTACATATTTAAATTTTATAATCCTAAATTATTAGGATATAAAATTTTGCAGATAAATTTGTTGAAATTTTATGCTTAAAAATTATATGTATTGAGATTTTTGATTTTTTTTATTTATGTATTTTATTGATATGCAATAAATATATGAATATTGAAATTATATGTGGGTTAATTATAATATATGTAATAATGCTCATGTATAATATGATGTGCGTAAAATCAAATTATATAAGCCAATTTCGATATTCACGGACGTCTACTGGAGGAAAGAAAAGAATTTCGAGGAGCGTCGAAATTCGGAACGAGAACGGATTTCCCGGTTGATTGGGATCTTCCTTTTTGCAACGAATTTATTTTTGTTGCTTTTGATAGTTTTTATATGTTTAATCATTTTAATGCTTCTGATGTTTAGGGAATATTGGAAAAATTGATATGTGGGTCATTACAGCAATAAGGGCTAAGTAAGATAAGCCCTGATGAGCCCCACCTGCAGTAAAGGCAATGAAGATATGGCTTAATGTAGGCCGTTCATTCCATTTTATTGTGATTTATTCATTTGAACTCCAATTTGGGTAATCAAATAGTCTATTCCTATATTTGTGATGCTTCTGGACTCAACGGAAGGGTTTGATTTTGCATTTGAGGCATAATTTTTAAGATATTAAATTAAATGATTATTTTATCATTTAATTAAGTCTTGATTGGGCCATTATCTATTTTCAAATAATTTTCTACTTGCTAGTCATGTTGAGACTAACCCATTATTTTTACAGGTGTACCAAATCAAGTGGGACACTAGCGTTTTGGGATTTTCAAGAATAATTATTTCTATTTATTTATTTTAAAGGCATGTATTGAGAATGATAGACTTGTAAAATTTCTTTTTCTTTATGCCTTGATGTAATAATGGGAACATGACTAGTGGAAGTTGAATTTTGAAATTTTTATGAAATTATAATAATTAATTTTGCCATAAATGTGTGATTGATCTTGGGAAATTGCATTAAATACACGGCCCGGGATCACTTTTCTGGACCGGTATGTTACATATGGCCTTCTCCCTTTTCTCTATCATACGCATCAGGATGTCACGGATTTCTTGGTTAATTTTCAAACACCGTAGGTTGTCTTTTGTGGGGAAATACCTGCAAAAGATACCACCCAAGATCCTAAATTTAATCAACCCAACATTTTGAGTTGTTGCATTTTCCTTTGTCATTTTCTATTAATTTCAGTACTCCAGGGTCTGTTTGAAATTGTAACAATCAATCCATAGTTAGAAAAACCGAGTAATATTTCACTCTTTTCCAACGTGAAGAAGAAAATGAACTAAATTCCTTAATTCCATATTTCTCCTAGACAAAAAAAATTCATACATCAGTGTTAAGTGATTTTATTTAAATGGCAGACACCTTTTTAAAGTTTTATAATTTAACAATTTCCCCTTGATAATGTATCTTCTATAGGAATGAGACTTTAGTTTACAAAATACTAAGAAGACAGAAAGGAATCTAAAGAGTGAAATATATAACTGCGTTTGTGCGGCCAACAACATGATTTTATACAATGTAAAGTGATTGAAATTTCTACTTCACAGTGCTGTTTAAGGTACTTTTTATTCATTGTGGTTAAACTAGCTGAAATTCTATATAAAATTTGAAGCAGCCATTGTAAAACCTAAGACTAATGTGCCAAGTATCATCTATTTTTGGACTTACAAAATTCTATTAGCATGAATAGTATTTTTTTTTTACTTGAAAAGGATAAAATCTTGGTAGGGTTAATTGGTTAAGGAAGTATTTACATTGGGCTAAGATGGGCCAATATGCACCTGTCAATAGCAATGAGGTATTCTACTATCCCCTACCAAACCAAAAAATAGTATCCAAAAATGTAGTTCTCCACATATTCTCATTCAAAATATTAGTTACCCCAACACTTCCCAAAATCAATTGAAATAAGCTTCAAGAGAATGTAATGCAAAAAAAATTACGATATCCTTTTGGTAAGATGTAACAAAGTGGGAAAAAATATGTGGTGAAAATTTTGAAAAATGCTAGAGTTTGAATAAGGATGAAAAGACAAGTATAATTATATGGAAAGATATGAAAAATTATTAAACTATAGAGATAATAACAGAAAAAGTGAGATAGTTAAGTGGTTTTTTATTGAGATTTTTACAATGTGACAATTGATATTATAAATAACTACATTCACAACACTCGTAATAAGGAGGAAATTTTTTCTATAAACCCCCACATGGGTGGGGGGAGGGTGGAATAATATAAAACTCCTAGAACTTGGAGAGAAATTGTAAAACCCCTACAACTCAAGGGGACGATTATAAAATTCTGTTATAAAGTCACCTATGGGTGATTTGAACCCACAATATGCTAGACGTCGCCTGTGGGTTTTACCTTAAGTAGTTAAAATAGCAAATTATATCAAAAAATGCATAATAAAAAACATCTTTCAAAACAAAATGGAATAAAGGAGATAAAAGATGGTGAAAACACACATGTAACCAGGGACAAAGGCCTTGAAAGGAACATCCTTGGTAAGTAGAACTGCCTGTTCTGTTAGAAGCTCGAAAATACGTCTCCCTTCTTCTTAGCTGCTGCCAAATGCCGTTCGAGATATAACATCTGCTGTCAAAATCTGAATGTCAGGCCACACATCCACCTCGCAGAACTCACGGGAACCAATCTCCTCCTCCCACCTACTCACCATTTCAGTTCCGCATACAGAGAATGCAGGCAGCATCTCCTATATAGATACATGTGCATCATATATATAGTCAATGAGATAGACAAATTAGTTAACAGATTATCATGAGATTAGCACTAGCCAGTTTGTAATGTGTCGTTTGTCATCAAAAAACCAGTAAAAAGAGTGAGTCATAAGGTGGGTCTATTCATCACATAAACAGGTCGTGCCTCTAAATAAAATATATGAGGAATTTGCGTCATAAATTCTCTAACTTTGCTTATTAGCATTTTGGATCCGGAAGTTTGGTATTAACGTTTTAGACCCGGCAAAGTTTCAGCTTTTGTGTTTTAAACCTTGTCACCTCACAACGTCAAGAAAGCTTCGTAAAGCCATGTATAAACTTTTTTTTTTTTTTTGCAGTGCAGAGAGGAATACGAGAGTTCGAACGACATTGCATAGCAGCAAAGCGAGCACGAATCTTGAGAAAGTAGGATGCTTTGACGGAAATCTGCACTGGGTGTTTCGATTTTCCTTTTGAAGATCGGTTCTTTGGGTTTACGTCTTGAGATTGTATGTGAGCATGTCAAAAGTAGAATTTTTTATTGTAATCCGATTTCTTTTTTCAAATTTTTGTGAAGCTCTTGTTTTCTTCAACATTCCTCATGAAAACTTCGATGAAGCGCTTCTATTGAATTTGAATCGGAGATTCTACCACGGAAGCTGGAAGTGGGTTTTCTGCTTTGTTGCAGAAAGAAAAAGGATTCGCTCATGGTCCTTCTCAGTAATTTTTTATTTTTCTATTTATAGAGAAGCATGTTTTTACTGAAACTTATAGCGAACATGGAAATTTAGACTCCTCTGATCGAAAATCTAGAGTTGGCATCTGATTTCAATGGAGAAAATTGCTTTTCCTCTCCTTTTTCTTTTGCGGAAACTGAGTTCTTTTGGGAGATTGATCCATCTTTTTTCTTTTTTAAAAAAAATTACTAAAGGGAGAGGAGAAGGAGAAGGAGAAGGAGAAGGAGAAGGTAGAGATGCCGGAGAGTCAATTGTTGGATCTGGAGAGCGCATCGAAACGTCTTTCAAGCAAAGAAAGGAAAAAGACCTTGCTAGCGTAGTTAGATTTCTGCAATGTCGGTACTGACGGATGGTGTGGAGGTGAGTTGCTGGATGATTTTAGAATGGTTGATTGGGTGCTGCTCAACGAATCAGGTCTGTGGTTGTCAGTGAGACTATGAAGAGGAAAAGGAGTATTTTCGTCATTATACGTAGCTTACCAGAGCTTTTCTGATGCAAGGGAACAGGGTTTAAAAGTTGAGTCCGGTTTCACTGCAAACGTTTTCACGTTTGCTTAAAGTGCAAATGTCACATCTGCCGTTGATTATAAGATGGGCGGTTGAGATTCACTAGGGTAAAATTGGAAGACGAAAATTAAGACAAACATGTATACTTGCGTGTAAAAATGCGTTCGTAAGGGACTTGCGTCGACATGAGAGAGAGGGGACCTGCGTCGACAGTAGAGATCGGACGGAGAGATCGCAGAAGAGGATTTGCGTTGACAGGAGAGAAAGCTTCCCCAGTCCCCGCCCCCGCCCCCGCCCCCGTCCCCGCCGTTGCCGTCGCCGTCGCCATCACTTCCACCTTCGCCGGAGAGAAGGAGAGATCTCAGAGGGAGTTTGCAGAAGAGGATTTGACAAAAAGAAGAAGCGCCGATTGTGGTGCCGTCTCCGACGCTTCCGCCGTCCCCGTCACTCGTAGTTGCCATCGCACTGTCGTGGAGAAGAGGAGAACCTAGGAAGGGGCGCCGAATCTTGCTGTCGACGAAGATGAGGTCGAAAATGTTAGATTTTTTTTCCAATTTCCTTCATTTCGCATGTAAACAATTTCGATTGGAATGAATTTTTTTGCATTTTCCTTCCATCTGCGTGTTTAGACGGGAGAGAGAGTGACGGATAGGAGGATAGCAGAAAAAGGAGAGGGAGATTGAAGAGAAAAATCGGGAAGAGGAGATTTCTGAAAGCATCATTGCCTTAATGGGGTTCGTTTTTCCATTTTCGATTTTGAGTTCTGTACGTCATCATTGACATGTGGTCCGTTGGTTCTCTTCTTTTTTTATTATTTCTTAGGTTGTTGTTATTCTTGTTTTCTTACTGGGCATTTATACATATGTATATATGCATACATGAAAAGTTTTTTTTTGACTGGCACTGCTGTTCCGTTTCATATATTTAAGCGGAAGACGGAGGAGGAATCAGTTCTGGTGCCTGTGGATGACGACGACGATGACAAAGATCGCGAGATCTTGAAAATCTCTCCGAATGCGCACCATACCTTGCTTACGAGATTATGGCATAGGTTGATGTCTTGGAAGGTGAGATCAATCGACGGCCAAATGTGCCACAAATGTCCCAACTGAGCTTGCTAAGAATGGTACGCCCCAGCTGCCTCTCATTTTCTCCTTTTCATCTACATTTCGAGCTTGCCTTTGAGTGATTCGAGCATTTAATTGAGTTTGCAGCACCATAGGCATGCCGCGGTTAGATAGTTGTCTTTTTGGCTCTTAGAGAAGAATGGTTAAGAAAGGCAACCGAAAGTCTTTGACTGAATTGTCACCTGTGTTAAGCTTATTTCAATTTACTTGTTAGAGTATTTAAAAATTAGTTCATATTTCCCTTTTCGCTTATCTAGGTAGTGTGAGACGTTTGATTTGGAGGAATTTGGCAAATGCGTGTTTCTATAAGAGTATGAAAATAATTAAAACAAAAGTATGATTCTTCACTCTTACTGTGTTGTAGGGCTAGTCGGTGAACTGTTCAAAAATTCTCATCTAGAGCTGGTTGAAAGTCAGCCTCTGTACTGCAATGGATTGGTCATGTATGGTCCATTTTCTTGGAATTTCTATTGAAAACCTTTCTGTAACTCTTCCGTGGAATGTGCTTTAAAAGGAGAAAAAAAAGAGCTGGGTTCTTCTATCTTTTTCTCCAACTTTGAATTACCAAGGTCATCTTCAGCTCTATTCAATTCGTGTAGGTGATAATGTGAAGGAAGAAGAGTTTAATCCTTGAATTTAATTTAGTGCCCTAATTAAATCCAGTGCATTCTAAACAATCTATCATATCACTGAAGGCTTAACTTTAATGGCTTTTAGAAATTAAGTCTGCAGTGTAAAAATTGTCTAATGCTGAAGGATTGTGTTATTTGTGTCACAGGTAACCTTTTTCATAAATCTAGATGTATGTACAAAGCTGGAATTCTGCGGCCAATGTATCACTTAAACATAAATATCCTTTGAGTCTCACTGTGTTACAACGCTTTGGATAGTTAGACCGGGAGTCCTGTACCTCTCATGCTAGCATTATTTGGTGGCATAAAAATAAGCTTTTGATGCAAAGCTTGTGGGCTTAACTTAATTCAATGTTTAATCACTAGAATTTGCACTCCCTAGTCTAAATAAATCTTCGATTTCGATAGCAAGCAACTAAAGCAATTTACTTCCAATACTTGCTCATAAATTTACTTTTAATACGTGCTCATCTCACCTACTTTTGCAGGTTGGAATAGTCTGGAATCTGACAAGGGACCATAACAAGATCCAAAAAATGGAGGCAAGGTCTTCTTTGTTGTTGAGTAGCTGGATAAATAAATCAGTGTTGGTGAAAGCCTTTTTCCCTTTTCCCTATAGGTAATGCACATTCTGGAAGAGATACTTATTAAGGATAATCGTTTTACTTGGTGGACTCTTCTTCATGTAGAAGTGAGTGCTAAATTTTGTGTTCATGAAGAATTTTTCTATTTTGTATTTTCGATGGTAGAAGTTCATTTCAGAAGATATAGATAATTGAGAGTTGGAATTACTGATTTTGATCCTCCTTTGGGGATGCAGATGAAAGTAATTCATGGGATTTAATTAGTAATATAATCTGAAAGGAATATTAGGACCAAGATGGTTCTGTTTTTATTACACAATAAGATACGTAGGCCTAATATAGCTATTATCATTGAAAATAGCCTATCCTGTATAAGATCGGTGGCACTGCCAATATGTAGTTCTCTACGATTGATGTACTTTTTTTTAAATCTTGTATTTTAGAGTCTATTCTGTCATATTCTAGCTACCAACTTAGTTTCTCTTACGTACTATTAATTCCATCTTTTGTTCTTCAAATGACAAGATAGCCATTAACAGATGTTTGTCACTTGCAATTGAGATAAAAAAAAAATCTTGCATCAGAAAGAAGAGACAGAAAAGACTGATTTGTTTTCAGGAATCTGAATAGCCATTTAAAAAAATCCTCCAAGTGCATTACTTCTGATTTTACAACTGATAAAATTGTTCAAGTATTTTTCACTATTCTAGTAGAACTCTGTGTAGGAAAAATTGCCTTTGAATTTGATTTTCTGTGTTATGGTTCTTGCAATAGCCAAATGTTAGATCCCATATGGTGTTTTCATCATGGCTATATATATTTATATTATCACTATTTAATCAAACATCTTTTTTTAGGAGACTCAATTCCTTCATCTTTAGAAAATTGCTCCTCTCTTGGTGTGGTGCGTTCTTCATCATTGGGAATTGCATCACTTTTGATTCTACCAAATTTTATACTTTCAATAGTGAATTGTGAATGCTTTACGGAATGAGTCCGGTTTCGGTGAAAATGTTTGCACATTTGTTTACCGTGAAAATGGTCAATCTGTCGTCCATTTGATATATGCGGTTGAGATTTAGAAGGGCATAAGTGGAATAGAAATTTTTTTACCCGCGTGTAGACAAGTCCCTCTCCCTCCTTCCCTCTCCCTCTCTTTTCTCCCTCCTGTTTTCCCTCCCGTTTTTCCCTCTTCCCTCTCCCTTTCTTCTCTCCCTCCCGTTTTCCCTCTCGTTTTTCCCTCTGTCTCCTCTCCCTCCCGTTTTCCTCCGATTTTTCCTTCTTCCCTCTCGCTCTCCTCTCCCTCCCGTTTTTCCCTCTTCCCTCTCCCTCTGTTCTCTCCCTCCTGTCCTTCGAGCCTCATCCCTCCCTTTCCTCTCCTTCTCTCTTCTCTCTCTCTTGCATCTCATTGTCGGCGATCTTCGGTCCCTACTGCTGCCGCTTCCGCCCGCGTCCGCGATCGTCCACCGTGCCTGAGATCCAGCCGCAGTCCAGGTAGGAGTCATCTTCTTCTCCCCTTTACGTCTCTCTCTCTCTCTCTCTCTCTCTCTCTCCCCGTTGATCTCACACTATCTTTCTCGTCATCTCTCCCTAACTCCAGGCAGGAGACTAGCTGCCCGTTACATGTGCGCTGGGTCAGTGATCGAACATAGTATAAAAGAGTCCCTGTATCCTTAGATGTTGTTGAGAATTTTGTAACTGATTTGGCTATTGAATTTATACAGTAGTGGGATTGGCTTCTCCCTTCTTGAAGTCATTCATAGGGTTTCATGTTCCCGTTCTGAATCACCATACTGCTAGGCCATGGACTGCAGAAACACGTGATTCTTCTACCCAAAATGTGTCACGTGACTTGAGAGGAATGCCTTCTAGGGCTGGTCCGCATGACAATATGGCAAGCAGGCCACCTCACCAGTCTGTTAGGTGCATATGTTTCTAATTCTTGACTCTTTACTCATTTATTAGCCTTGTCAAAATGAATGACTAAAGATTTGGCGTAAAAAAGATTAAAGTATGTTGTGAGACATGCAGACATCATGGACTACAATGTTTTGAACTCATCATGATAGGTAACCTTCATGATGTTCAACAGGACTGCTGCTGGTGTTGATGGTGCAGCACCCTCTAGTTCACTGCCTGTTCGGGTTCCCACTTTTCATGCATGGTATGCTCTGATTTAGAGTTTTATATCTGCATATGTAAATTTTTATTTTTTTTGGTTGGCATTTGTTTTGTGCTAAAACTTCCATTCTTGGAACTAATAATAAATACTTCAATTTTATGACCTTCATTTCTTTTTGTTTGTTAAACTGTCTTGTGTCGTGTCTCATTCAGTGGACAAGGGCCTTGGCATGCTGTGATTGCTTATGATGCTTGTGTTCGACTTTGCCTTCACTCATGGGCCAAAGGTTGCGTGGAGGCTCCTTTTTTTTCTGAAGAATGAATGTGCTCTTCTGAGAGATGCATTTGGGTGGGTCATTTATCTTGTCCTCATTCTTTGATTGTGTAATCACTATTCTATTAAGTGTAGGAAGGAAATTATCAAAAAAAAAAAATCGTAGGAAGTAATATAGTGAGGGACAACCAAGAAAGTACATGCTACCTTTTCCTCGTGGACTTGTATCAGTCATTGGGTGGGTCTACTTAAACCACTGTTGCTGAACAAGAACAAGACTTTGGGGATGGTCCTGGAAAGAGTTTGTTAACTTGAAATATTATCATCTGAGAAGTAGGATATAAAAATAATGCTGTAAAAATAGCACATTAGTACAGATCTGGTGTGTTTCACAGTATTGGATTAAATGTTTCAGCATGCATGTAATCTTAGTGAATTTTCCCATAGGTTGCATGTCGTATGAATGCCTTGAAGCTCTGTCAACTTACTTTTGATACTTTTTTTAGACATGATATCTCTGATTCTCATCCCTGGTATTTTTTCCCTCCCCTTCCCATTCCATTTTTTGGCTCTATAGTCTGCAGCGGGTGTTGTTGCTGTCAGAGGAAGAGCTTCTAGCAAAAAGATCTTCAGAGCTCATTAGTGAAGCGGCTGCACCAAAACCCAAGAAGACAATTGGCAAAATGAAGGTGCAAGGTAGCACTCTGTTCCTTTTGACTATTTTGTGTCCATGTGTACCTCTTCTGGATCAGGCAATAGAGGAATAAAGTGTTTTTTGAATTTATCTGTTGACCATGATTATGAAGCAATCTTTAAGCTGATTTAACTATAAATTTTCCATCTTTGTTTCCATTCCAAAATATATTTGGCTATTGAAACATTTGAAAGATAACTAATGATACCTCAAAAAACTCATTTAAAAAAGTTTTTTGTTTTTTTATACACTTGTTTATCTTTAGCGTATTTAACATATAAATTAATTTTTACTATTTTTGGGTGTGTAAGTACTGTTTTGAAATTTTCAAATACATGGGTATTTTAACCATTTTCAATTGTTGAAAATAGCTAATATACCCTTATCTTTAAAAATCTAAAAAAAATATATACATATCCAAAAATGGTAAAACTTAGTTTATATGTTAAAACATCAATATTAATAAGTTTACAGGAAAAAAGAAAAAAAAAATTAATGAGAAATTTTATGTGAGCTATGTAAGTCATTACTTAGCCCGAGTTAATAGGATCATTTATATATATGTGTGTGTTCTTGTGCATTTGCCTCTACGGTGCACTTGGCCCAAAATGGGCATTACATATATTTAAATATATTGATACTTTGTACAATCATTTATCCATATATAAATTATATAGAAAATAGTTTACATGTTGAAAAAAAAACTTTAAAATTGTTATTTATATTAAATTATTTTATTATATAGAATCTGTACTATTTTAGGATAGGGTTCATACACATCCAATTGAGATGAAAATTGGTATTGTAATGGAATAAATAATTTTAAATATAATTTGTGGGGTATATTATAATTTTATGATCATATGGGGCTCATTTTGAGGCAATTGCGCTGTAACTTACGGTGCAGTTCCCTGCATAAGAATATTTCTCATATATATTTATATACATACATACATACATGAATGCACTTTATAATATTGTAGTCAAACACCTTCCAAGAGTTTGCTTCAATTACTTTTTATTAATGTTCTATTACAGTAACAGGCTGAAGTTTGACATCCAGGCCAAAAGAAGCTAGATCTAAGACTTTTGATTTTTTCAAATAAACCCCACCATACTAGAAAGAAATCCCATCCCACCATTAATTTGGTTTATGAAACTTAATTTGGTTAGTCATAACTCTAATTAAACCCTATATTTGTAAAACACTGTAGCTTATTTTCGTAAATTGGGTTTAAGTTGAAATTGAAGTTAATAAGTTTTTGAGTTAAAAGTAACTAAGTCTAAATTTTATATAAAAAAACAACAAATCAAGCAAGTGAAAACAATAATTCAAAAAGTTTAATCCTTTAGTATAAAATAAAGAAGAAAACAAATAAATATAAAGGTGAACAATATAAATATAAACATAGGTATAAGTGAAAATAATATAATCTATCTATAATATAATTTCAACATGGCGTGCGATCCTATGCGATTAGATGAAAAAATAGCAGCCGCATCCATCCAAAAAATATATTCTTTTATATACGTGGGCCCTATCTATATTTTCTTCCCGTAAAATTTGATAATTTTTAGAGTTTATGTGGTATTTTATTTGGATTTTTGAAAATAGACGCATGAGGAGTGGATATTAATCAAATTACAAAATTGCCAAATTTCAAAAACGTAACCCTCAAACATCCAATTCCAAAAAAGCTTAAATTTCTAAATAAATTTCAAAAAATTTCAAATTTTTTAAAAAAGAAAATACAGGTAGGTTCTTTATATATAAAAAAATTTAAAATAAAAATACTTTTTTTAGTTAGATGTAGTTGCTGCGTTGTTTGGTCGACAGTATATAATTTTTCGGCTTTCAACATGCCGAACAAGTGTTCGAATACAAGCATAAATAATATAAATTATATAAATATAAAAAATATTGTTTCCAGTCTTGCTTATAGCGGTTTTATATAATTCCTTTCATTTTTAATATTTGCATGATGAAAAAAAATTCACACCTCCTATTATATTTAGCATTATTTATTTAGTTAAAAGGACAAGTTTCATCGAATGCGAAGATGTGCATAGGCCACATCTATTTAAATATATGCATATACATATAATTATAAATTATATAACTATAGTTCTTTTTTTCATTCGTAAGTCAACATTGATAAGAAAATATCAATTGGCTAAGGGTATACTTGAGAATTAGTAAAATGATGTGCTGTGATAAGGGTAATGATGAAAAGTAAAGAGAATAAAGTTAACATAGATAAGTTAGTTATATAAATAGTTGTGTAAAAATAATTAAAAAATATGGTAGTTAAATAAGAAGATGCAAAGAAATAACTAAAAAAATAAGATAATTATAGAGAGCGAAAAGTTTTAAATTGAAAAATTTTGTTTAAAAGGTTTTTACATGTCTTCATACATGCCCTGAGTTTACAGAATTTTAAACATACATTTGGTCACTCAAATTAACACCTACCTACAGTTGAGTACAAAAACTGATTTTCACCTATCACGGACCTAACTATTTGATGCTAATTAGTTTTTGTTCAGTGAAATTTTTATAGTTTAATGTATTTTTCAATCTCTCTGTTTAGGTCCAAAACTTATTTTCTTTGAATTATCTAGTCTACACATTGATTGAAGCATGTTTTACGTGTAAAGCCAAGTAACTTTCATGTTTCATCATAATACTCTTAGTAGAACATAGGTGATACATAGCTTCAAATTGGGTGGAAACAAAACAATACTAACTTGCTGAATTTTGAAAACTGAGGTTGAGCACCGACCTTCACTGCACTGCGTATGTGTGAGATTCGGTTGGCAATGGGTCCTTTTAAAGGACTGACAGATGGTTCTCAAAGCAATCTTTTGTTTAAGGGCTCATAAGCACAAAAATGCATATACATTTTGGAAGCAAACAAGGTTCTCAAAGCAATCTTCTGTTGAAGGGTTTCCTCAAAGCATCAGCACTTACAAACTGGTCCTCTTGAATGCAAGATAATACATTTACATTTCAAAAGCAAACATGGTTCTAAAAGCAAATCTTATGTTCAAGGGTCTCATGAAAGCGCAATACAACTACATTTCTGAAAGCAAACAAGGTTCTCAAAGCAATATTTTCTGTCTAAGGGTCTCCTGGTCTCCGGAAAATTGAAATCCATCAGTAATTACAAACTGGTCCACTTGATTATTTTCCTCTTCTTCCTTTCAAAATAACAATAATAATTAACAGGAGCTTGCCATTTTGCATCCTCAAGTGCTACACCAACTTCGAATGTCATGATATGGGCAGACCTTCCTGTAATGAAAGAAGACTACTAGAATCTTGTAGAAGCTGAGAAAATACTCAACACTGATAGCTTTGTGAATTAAAAAACCACGTCAGGTGGAATCATGTAGACAGCGTATGGATTGCTTTACATGCACAATCCAGAAAACTAAAAATATCTTGCACAACTGCCCATCTTGGTGTGCTCTGAGTTGTGATACGTTCAAGGAAACAATCTTTAGGAGAGTGAAATGGCAGAAACTAATTGAAAAAATGAAGTCCTGTAACAATCCAGGGATCCAAACAAATGGCATTATCATGTTTTCTTTAATATAATAATTGTGTTTACTTATTAGTGATTACAACCTATCAGCATTCTTGAAATGTTGCTTGGTTTACCACTTTACCTTGCTTGATATTTAAATTCTTATCAGTTTTATAGGTTTTATTTTTAGAAGTTGAATAAATGCATGAATGAATTTGCACTCTAGATTTAGGATTTAGCTACATGGTTCTTAAAGATGTCATACTGCTGTTTATTGAGGATGGTGCATTATGTGTACTTTCGACTGTAGGGAAATAGTCTTAACTTTATGTGGTCTTTTGCAATTCAAACTTGCTGTCTTGATCCGTCACCTTACAATTGCATGGCAACAGTATTCAGACATCTGTTATGAACTTCACTGAGTTGGGTTATTTTTTGGGATAATTTTTGTGATTAGTCCTAATGCTTCTAGTGACAAGTAAGAAAAGCATCCTTTTCGGTTGCTATGAAGTTAACCTTTCTGAAGGTGTTTTGATGTGTAGATTGCAGTGCTTGAGGATACCAGAAACCATACACTCCATTGCATTTTACGGGTCCAGAGTTGTTTCAGGGGGCACAAGGCTCGATCTTATCTTACGGAGCTTGAGAAAGGAATTGCGGCATTGCAGTCATGTATTACCTCTGTCAAATCTTTGTTTCTTTGATAACAAATTCCTACATGTTTTTAAACAGTGCTTCTTTATTGTGTTCTTGCAATTGTTCGGGATGAAAAAACAAGGAGGGAATTTGAAGTTCTTGTATAGAGATATCGTGCTGTCGTGATTATACAAAAGCATATGAAGAGCAAGGTGACTAGAAAAGATTTTGTAAATGCTCGTGGGGCCTCCAATTCTATCAAGTCAGCAGTTGTTCTTTTAGACCAACTTCCATTAGAAGTTTCTTCACCATTTCTAATGAGAAGAATTGACATCTGCCTCTTTCCCCTCATGGCATTTAGTTGTCTCTTAATATCAACTACTTTACACTAGAAAGCTGGAAGAAATCCAATCTCTCTCTCTCTCTCTCTCTCTCTCTCTCTCTCGTATTGTGGTTATAATTAAACTTTCAAATATTTAACTTGATAGTACAGCCAACTAAGATCATTAAGAATAAGCCGGTATTCTAATTTTAAATAATGGGACGCAAACTGGAATTTTTCATGGTGCTTCTCTGTTTCATTTTTCTTTCATCAACTAGTTTTTGTGTTAATTTATTTTGCTATTCCAACCAGGGAAACCACGCTTCACTAAGAAGCAGGCCCTTTTCTTCCTTTCAGATTTTGCAGACGACTTCCCAGTGTCAATGCAGGTTTGTTAATGGTTGCTGCATTTCCAAATTGTGGCTCTGTCGAGCTGTTAATGACTTGTTTCTGTGACCTGCAGATATAACACAAGTATAGGCTGATATTTGTGATCACAAAGTTTGCGTTGTTATTTGTCTATGATCTTGAGACGGCTTCTGCAATTTACAGAAATCAAATTAGTCCATATCCCATATTTTTTACTGCAGAAGCATCATCTGTGAGCGGTTTCTATGCTATAAACAGAAGGGGACAGGTTTTGCTTGCCACTGTCAATGAAGCAACGATTGTGCCTTTTGTTCATGGTCGGGTATGGAGCATGTGTGATATTCTTATGTTGAACTTGATGATTGTATACAAAAACTCTTACATTCTGCTATTTTACAGTTAAACAATTTGGAACTGGCTGTTAGCCTTGCAAATAGAGGAAGTCTTCCAGGAGCTGAGAATTTGGTGAGATAAGGATGCATGCTGGGTTTTATGCTTCTTGCTTGTTGGATGGCATTTCGAATATTTGCTGCAGAAGTCTGATTTCTTGTTCAACACAAAAAATGGGTCTATCGCCTACTTCTAAAGTATAAATGTCCATTTATTTATTGAATACATGGAAGTTAATCTGGAATCATTGGTAATGCAGGTTGTTCAGTGATTCCAAGAATTGTTTGCTCAAATGAAGTACAAGTGATTCCAAGAATTGTTTCATGGTTCACAAGTGAAGATGTATAGGGTGAGGACTTTGATGAGGTAGAGGAAGACGATGATGACGATAACGATGATGAGGAAGAAGGGGATGAGGAGGATGAAGATGATAAGGACGTTGAAATTTTTATATAGTTGTTTAAGAGGCATGCACATATTGATCGTATGGTTTCAGCTATAAACTTTTAACTACCATTTCAATGAACAACTTATATACTTTTTAATTATCTTGTTGTAAGAGAATGATCTCATGTTAATAATGTTGTGGAAATATCCATTCAATTAATTCGTAATGTTTATCCTAAGGTCCGTTGTCATACGGAAAGCTGGAAACAAGTTTGAATTTAAGACTTAATGAGAATTACCTAGAAAGGACATGATTTACAGGGTTGCATGTATATGTGGTGTTCCAGCGGAAATGATGTTGTTGCTGTCGTAAATTTATAACGTAAAGGCTTATTTTGAAATTTGACGATGTTCCAGGTATGACAAATGAACAAGATTTGATATTAGCATAGAAATTGTGAGGTACCCTTACCATGTGCAATGCAACGTACTTAATGAATATAGATTTCTAATGATCAGATGTTGAAATGGTAGACACCCGTAGAATTAATTGATTCTTCCTAAGATAATGGTTAAATTGTATATCACTTGGGCGACAATAGTTTAGGAGATGGGGGATTTGCATATTACTACCCATTTCAGAAACATGAGGCAGTAATAGGGAAGTTCCCTGGAGTGGGAGACTTGAAACTCTCCAATATCTCATATGCATGTCTACGAGCACCATTTGAATTCTCACAACCAAGAAAAGCTAAAACGCACTTGCTTGCTGAAAAGGGATTGATTACACGAGAAAACCAATACGCTGAAGCCCAAGGCTTGCTCCTTTCAGCTGACAACCCTTTTTGCCACTTACAAGCCGTGTATAACAAGCAGCTTATGTACATTAAAGATCCTTACAAATATTTTCCCAATTTATCAATACTTTTAAGCATAATTGGTGTGTTGTAGTTTCTACAACTTCACTTGTGCACAAAAATTAATTGCCTAGAACTTGTATACTTATATATATTGAACAATGAATCCAAAAGAGTGAATTGGATTTCATACGTGTGCCTAGAAAATGAGCATTTCTGTTTCATTTTTATTGATTATCTTCAAACACAAATTAATGGCAGATGGCCACAACCGAGAGCTTCTTCATGACATTAGGGCACGGTTCTCCTCCAAAGTTTTCTGGAGTCACAGCCACAGAGCACCATTGCTGTTCGATGTAGTTCTGCAAGAAGACACTTTGTGTTAAATTCATTTCCATACAATCAAGTAGACTTTAGATAGTTTGTGGACAATGAAGCACAATTATAAAAGAAATTTAAAACTTAATATTTGAAATAAGTACATAAAAAAGTTCACACCATTCATTTGAAGATATGATTTTTAAAATCATTATATGGAGAACGCTTGTATAATATATTTAGAATTTAAATTTTAAAATTTTTAGATGAAAAATTATTCTACAAAATTTCTAAGTCTAAATATTAAATTAATTTGAAGAAGAACATTTTTATAGCAAAATTAAAACCGTAAATTTTACATTAAATACAATAAGAACATTTATATAATGTATTTAAATATATAAATCTCAAACTAATTATGTGGAGAATGATGCTATAAATTTTTTTTGAATTATTACAATAAATTTATCATCGCAAATTATAACTATTTTTGTGATAAATAATTTAAATTCAACATTACATAAAATTCTCACCTAACTTTTATACAAATTCTTTACTTTTTGAGGTAATGGTACGAGGTGACAAATAAAATTTATGCCGTTAATTTATTTTTTGATTTATTTCATTTATTTACTTTTATTCCGTTGTAAATTCGTGACGTTAATTTATTCTTTACTTTATGTTCATTTATTCACTTTTATGTCATTGTAAATTTTATATGATTTAAACAAAAAAGTAAACAAATCAAAGTAAATCATTTTCAATAAAAGTAAATCGTAAATGAATGAAAAAGTAAATAACGGGTGGTCTCAAAATTTACAATTTTTCTAGTCAACCAAAGTAAATTGTTTAAAATTTGTGCAATTTTATTCTAAGTTTAATAGTACGAGATGACAAATCATTGTAAATCATAGGAGACACAAAAAAGGTAACAACGTTCATTAATTTACTTTTTTAAGACCACCTATTACAAATTAAATTCCTCTTATGAGAAATAATAAAAATCAATGATACTTATAAATAATCACACAAGTATTATAGTATTTGTTCATTTTTAGTCACAATATGGTGTTAAAAAAATAGGTGCATAATGAGCATGGGGACGGGTTTTATGCTAACTATAATTAATATACGTGCCTATTATATTATAAAAATTTATAACATATACAAATTTCTACCTTTCCAGTAAATAAAAGTGTAAGTAATTATTATTGATTTATTAAATATATTAATTAGATAAAGGATTCAATTATTGGATTTATTTAAAATTTAATATTATTAGTATCTTTCGTATTACATTTACGGATAATATATTTCATATAAATTTTATGAACAATCTATAAAATTCATCAAATCCATTATATCAGTACATTACAAATTGATTACTCTATAAAATTCATAAATGTATATATTAATTTACGATTTTGCATAATTCTTGTAAAATCTGTATTGTCTATCTAATTGGTGAACATGAAATGTCATCAATCTTATTTTAGCTGTTAAAACTGTATAACTGGTTTATCTTATCAAACGAATATGTATCAAAATCATATAATCTATAAAACTCGTAAACTGTATAAAATTTATCAATTGCATATGCGTTGTATCCGTGATACTCGAATAACCTATAAAATTTATTTCATTCGAAAAATGAATATAAGATTACCAGTGGAACACATCATTTTCATGAATTTCATAAAAACTGTAAAATCCGTAAAATCTGTAACAACGGTCAAACAAGCTAAATTATATCAGTCGTTCAAATTTATTTCTTTAAATAAAACTATTCTTAATTTTATAATTTCAATCCTACATTACAGATTATAATTTGGAATGAATATAATTCAATTTAACGTTATGGATTACTCATCATTTATAGTAATTTATTAAAATCATATGAATAACCATAAAAATACATTCACCTTAAAGTACTGTAATTTATTTCACCTACCCATACTCACACTTTACCCACAATTCTACTCTCATGCTATGAAATTACCTTTTTACCCTCATTTGCATTTTATGCAAAAGTAAAAACGTTTGCACTTGAACCTTTCCCTTAAAAGTTAAAGCTTTGTAGGGTTTAAAATGTTAATATGTAAACTTTAACGTCTAAAATGCTAATACGCAAAATTAGAGGGTTTATGATGTAAATTTCCCAAAACAGGGCTATTTGCATTTTCACCTTTTGTCCGTTTCATGGTTTTGCAATTTTCATCTTTAACTATTGTAAATTGCAAACGTTGTTTCTTACTACCATTATTATTTCTGACAAACGTTGGACGACCAGCGAAATTACAAATTTTGCTTAAAATTGTTGATTAGCCTGTACATAATCAGATTAATTTAACAGAGGATTGTTTATCTCGTGGTTAATGGTACACAATGGGAATGAATTCATTGAAAATTTGAAACCATGATTGTTTTTAAACCACTAGCCTTACGATCAGGTGGACCACGATTTGCAGATACGATCATATGGTCTTGATTAATTCTAGGTGGGTCAGAAATCCCAACAAAAAAAAAAAAAATCTAGGAGGGTCGGATATTTTAACTGAAGCTGTCAATCTTTCTGGCTTAACATGATGCTTTTATTGGCAAATAAAATTTCTTACTTATGGTGTTGCTTTCATTGGTAAATAAAATTTTTCCTCCTTATAATATTATTTTTGCAACCAAATTAAAATTTAGTTGCGTGAAAATAAACATCATAAACAATTGGCAACCAAAGTTCTTCATTGTTATATGACATATGCTATGAATTATTTACAATCAAGTTTTCTTTAGCAACCAAAGTTTAATCTTTCGAAAAAAGTATTTCGTTGTAAAAAATCATAACTTTTGTTCACCGATGGCAAGAATATATATAATTTTACAAATAAGGGTGAATTTGCAAAATCCAGAAATATAAAGCAAAAAAATTATAAAATCTTAAAAAATGGGTAAAGAAAATGCAAAATGCATATAAAAAAAAAAGACTGAGGAGATAATACGAAGTGAAACTTGGCCCGGAGTAATCCCAAATCTGATTCACTAAACTCGACGAAAAAAAAGGTCCTTGAGCTTACTTTTGCAAATCCTACATTCTAGAAACCTAATTTGTAAACAGAATTAGAGTTCAAATTTCAAGCAAGCATTATCAATAGAAAAAGTTTCAAGCAAACAAGAATCAAATTTTCCTATTTATATTCAGTGTAAATAATATCTATTCATTTTATATATTTATATTATTTAAATTTATGTATGAATAAATGTTGTCATGTTGAATTTGTATTCTATGAAAATTATGTAAATTTCATTTATATTTATATTCCTTAGTTTTCTTCTTTCTTTCATTTTGGAAAACATAAATTTTCCTTTAAAAGTACATTATATTAGTACGCTCTTTTTAAATTTAATTAACATATGCATTACTATTTCCGTTTAGATAAATTATTAATTTAAATTCAAATGAAATTTTAAACCTGTAACTCTAAATTTAAACAAAAACTTTGACAGATTTCAACATGAACTTGATTTACATAAATGTTGTTGAAGTTGAAGTTTATAAATATCATCATTAGAGTTAGAATTTAAATTTTAAGTGTGTTTAAGAAATGATAAAATTATTAGATGAAAAGATCTTAGTGAATTTTTTTTTTGAAATAGATAAAAATGATGTGATATAATAAGGATAATGATGAGAAGTAAATGAAATAAAGTTAAAATAGATAAGTTAGTTATATAAGTAATTGCGTATAAATAATTAAAGAGTATAGTAGTCATGTAGTAAGATGTGAAAAATTATTAAAAATAGGATAGTTGTGAAGGATGAAAAGTTTTAAATTGAAAAAGTTTAGTTTAAAAAATTATATATATTATTAAACACACCCTTTATGAATAAAGTTAGAATTAAGATTGAGAAAAATCAAGTTTCATGAACCTGAGCCGGCAAAGGTGTTGATTGCTTACTTTCAACTTCTCAACGTGGAAGGCAGGGTTGATGATTCTCCTGTGCTTGGCCCATTTTTCGCCGTCATAAGTGACAAGGCCAGTTACTAAGAGCTTCGTTAGTGGATTCTCCTTTGCCTTTGCGAAGTGTACGAATTTATTAGAAAGTATATCCCTTATCAGTTCCGGATCCATGATGTTCACCCGAGGTGTTGGTCCAAACCAGAAGAAGAAGGTTTTCCCTGCATTTTCTCACCACTAAAATCAATTTACTTTATTGGAAATATGGTCAAATCAAATATGAATAAATACCAATGTATTTGCAGTAGTGTTGGAAGCTAGCAGCTAGCTGGAATTGGTTGTTAATTAATTACACATGCATGATCGTCGTTTTCAAATGCGAATATCCAATTCTATTTATTCATGTCACTCCTGAAAAATAAATGATTATATAGACTAAGCTAATATCTGATTTTTCAAAAAAAAAATATTAGTTGGGTACTTTTGAAAATAAAATATGTATTTCTTTGTAGTGACTTGATCATTTACGCTAGGCCATTTGTAACCGGGCCAAGAATATTTTTCTAATTTTTAAAATTTTTTATAAAAAAGTTAATATAGATAATTTGATCTATAGCCTAAGTTTTATTATTTTTGAAAATTTATTTATTTATTTTGTATTTTTAAATACAGAAGTATTAAAAATAACTAAAATACCTCTGTTTATTTAAAATGACTAAAATACTCTTATATTTAAAAATAAAAAATAAATATATACACATTTTTAAAAATAATAAAACTTGATTTATAGATGAAATATACTTATATTAATAGTTGCATTAAATTTTTTTTAAAAAAAGTATATGTTTTTGGCATGGTCACCAATGGCCTCCTTCGCGCCTTGACCCCCTTCTATGTATATAAATTTTGCTTTTTCAAAATAAATAAAGCGGAGTAGATACCAGCTTTTTTATTGATTTTCGAAATTGAAAATATCAAATGATTCAAAAAATTGAACTTCACAAAGCGGAAGATTTTTAAGCAGGATCGGCACAGATATAAAATTTTCTGAAAAAATAAAAAAATATTTTTTTATGGTCTATATACGATTGACATGCTTATGCTTGAAGGTGTCGTGTAAGAAATACTGTTCATGAGTCAAAGTTATCAGCCGAAGTCATTGATTAACTCCATTCAAATGTTGCTCAGTGTGAAGTTTTTCCCGTGGCTCCAATTCAAAAAAAAAAAAAAAGCGAAAAAGGGAAATTAAATACAAGAAATTTGATTTTTGGTGATTAAAACTTTCTGAAAAAAGGTTAAAATTTAGTTGCTAAAGAAAAACTTAGTCACCAATTATTAGTGGCATATTTCATATAACAACAATTAAAAAGAAATTTAATTGTTAATAATTTATATTTTTGTGTTTAGACAACCACATTTTGATGTCCCCAGGAAAAAAATTTCTTAACTATGAAAAGATCATTAATTCAGAAAAATTTTCCTTGCCCCATAAAAGCATTATCGTAAGTAAAAAAATTCATTACAAATGCATTTTCTTTGCTAATAAAGATTATTTGGTTACTAATAAGGGTATGTTTGGTGTTGTTTTTACTTCTTATATCTTGGGAAAAATGCAAATAAATCTTAAAGTTTCATAAGTGCGGGCAGCAATATCGCCATAAGAAAAGTGATACTACATTGTAACCTACTGAAGTAAAAATTAGTTTCTTATTATCTTATTTTCTATCAATATATGTTTTTTTATTTTCTTAGTATGCTTCACAAATGTTCCAAAAGTATTTCAATTAAATAGAAAATTCGTTTAAAATATAAATAACAAAGTTTAATTATGTACGGCGTTGGAAAGTAATATATACGCTTTTGAATGATAAGTAGCTAAAGAAAAATTATTAAAAATATATAAATAACGATGAGACAAAACAAGATTGTTAATATTGTTAAAAATAATTATTGTGCTAAATCAATTTAAAAATTAATACTAATTAAAAAACTCAAAAAGTAATGTAAATGGATCAGAATCTTTATAATTAAATCTCATTTAATTAAGGAAATACCTCAATGGTGCAATTACATATCATTGAAGATTTCATTGTAACTCGTCTACAAGAAAATCAATATCTCACAGCAAACTTTTACTCATGCTTATCACTTTTTGTCGTAAAAGATTTTATTCAGTGACCTGAATAATCATTTTCACTAAAAATTTTAAGAATAAATAATGAATATTGCAAAAAGTAACATTTTAGTGACATAATTTGTCCTCTAGCTACAACTTCAAGAAAATGGAACTGAAGCCTTTTCTGACTAATTTATAACGACTTAGCTGCGCTGACAGAGCAGTGTAAAATTGATATAAATAACAAATTTTGCTGTTTTTCACAGTGCACACTCATTTTAGGCCCACCTCGATGATTAACTAAAAAACTAAATTTCATCCAAGATGGGCATTATTCCACCGAAAAAAATGTATATGATCAACTTGACAAGATGGTTTGATTTATATATGAATTTCAAACCTAGATACTCAACATCTAACATAAGACGCTATTCCTACGTGGATAAATGATTCCATATATTCTATTATATTTGAATATATTTATTAAGGATCTAAGTGCTTAACCATACATATTTTAAAGCAGACAAGGCATACCTAAGAATTTGGTTGAAATGACTACTAGTACCATGTTAAAACAAAGAAAAATTTCCTTTTACACCTTCTAATACCAACAGCTAAACGCCTGCTAACCTGCTGCTGCCCAACCCATTGCTTGAGCCGAACAATTAGATGGCCATGTAATCAACCGGCCAAACACTGAAAAGCCCCAATATCACTGCAATGGCAAAACCCATTAGCACCTAAGCCTACCCAGCCCACCAGTGCTCATCTGTTCTCAACGAAACCAATCCTAGCCCATGACGATACAAAGCCCAGAGCCCAACATTTGTTTTGCCCATTAGCAATGTGCCAGTAGGGAACCCCCAATACCCCACTGATTCCAGTCCGGGCCGTATGGCACCCAAAACATAACAGCGAGATCTCTCTCAGCCGAGCCATCAGCCCATGAGTTCCCAGTCGCAGTTCCCAGCCGAGCCAAATGCCCAGATACCACAAGCATGCATGCGGCAGCCCACTAACCCATGCTCTTTATTCTACCAATATTCAGTCCATTGCTACTGAGCCCAGTATGTAGCCAGCTGGACTATCGAACTAGGCTCAGAACCCATTACAATGGAGGCAACCCGCCATCCCCTTGTCTTGTAGTCCCAACCGTTTAGTTTTTTTTTTTTTTTTCAAAATATGTATTCATGTATTACAATCATTCCAACTGGTATTATAATTAAATTCTGAAATATTTTTATAATTTTTCTAACAACAATCTATTTTTTCTAATACTATTTCAATTTTCCAACCTGGTGAACGCTCCTACATAATTAGGGGTATTAACGGATCGGGTTAAACGGGTTGGAGCATAATCCTAATCCTAACCCATTTAATATATCTCAACCCTAATCCGTTTATTAACCCATTTAAAAAACTTCAACCCTAACCCATTTACAACCCATTTAATAAACGGGTTAACGGGTTGTTAACGGGTTGTGTTTGTTACTAATTTTCAAAGGAAAATTACCAAAAATGAGAGAGGAGGGAGTATCAGCACTCACCACTTAGCTGAACCTTTTTCAAATTTTGGAGTGATAGAATTTGGCCTTCGGGGTCAACGGAACCTCGACTGGTTGGAGAGGAGCGAAAAACCGAGCCTTCCCCTTTACAGGAATGCGAGACGATTCACCATTCCTGATTTCCTATACTCTAATCCAGATTCCAGGCTGTCCAGCTTTGCTCTGCTACAACCTACAGGGGATTAGAAAAAAATATGAGCTGATCTGCTAGAGTGCCAGTCTGTTGCTCGTGGACTACCGAAAAAAATTAGCCGAAAGCTGCTTTGCCAGTCTGCTGCTCATGGACTACCGAAGCTGCTCTTCTCTGTGCCTCTGCCAGTCT
Organism: Annona cherimola; assembly: GCA_030490835.1. Classification (NCBI taxonomy): domain Eukaryota; kingdom Viridiplantae; phylum Streptophyta; class Magnoliopsida; order Magnoliales; family Annonaceae; genus Annona; species Annona cherimola. Next base: position 72,975,858 of record CM059971.1, read on the forward strand.
TCTGGTCCGATGGCAGTTCCGACACCGGTCCCTCCTACGGCAGCGTCGATAGTCTTCTGCCGTCGCCTCCGTCACCTAGCGCCAATGGCCCCACCCGATTCCGCCTCCGTCGCCCAGCACCAATGGCCCCACTACGAAGCTGCTCTTCTCTACGGTCTCTCAGTGAGTATGCAGCAGGGTACCCAAGCAGGAAGAAGAAAAACAGAGAAGAAACGGCAGAAGTAGGGATGGAATCTGTTCGAGCAAGATGGAACAAAAAGGAGAAGAACTCGCGGGCAGCAGCAGAGTTCGACTATTCGAGCAAGAAAGAAGAAGCGGCAGCAGTGGGGATGGGTTCGACTTCAGTCTGCTGCTCGCCGCCTGCTCGTGGAGTGCTTAGGCCCACACAAATTTGGCGAAAGAAGCAACAATGAGACAAGGATCTGCTGGCATGAAGGATTGACTCCCGGATCTACCGCAAATCCATCCAGATGAAGGATTGCCTGCTCGTGGAGTCGTCGTGCGCGGCCTCTCAGTCAGGCATCAACTGCTCGTGGACGATGTGTTGGTGGATTGCGGGATTTAGGTTTTCAGCGCGGGCAGGATAAGGGAGTGGGAAGGAAGGGCAGGGCCGAAATATATTTCATAATATATAATATATTATATATATTATATTAAATGAGTTATACGGGTTGAACAGGTTCGACGGGTTGAACGGGTTAAATAAACGGGTTGGACGGGTTGACAGGTTGCAAAGCCTCAACCCTAATCCGTTTATTTAATTAAATGGTTAAACGGGTTAACGGATCATAACTCATTTATTCAAAAATTCCAACCCAAACCCATTTATTAACGGGTTGGACGAGCGGGTTGGCGGGTTGACCATGACCATTAACACCCATGTACATAATAGGAGAGAACAGTGCCACCAACAAAACTCAATTGCCACTGACGTGATGCTTTGAAGTTTTTAAAATAAGACCGCCCAACTAATGCAACCATGTCTCGTACCACCGAGGAAGAGCCACGAGCCTATTTGTCTGTCAATGCCTAGTTTTTAGTTCGTGGCTACCAACTCAGACCATTAGCAATGAGGCAGAATCGAACTCACTATGGGTCTGATTTTTGACAGAAACGGTGCCGCCCATATCCAAGTTTGTCACCATGCAAGGCTTAACGGTAGAGGAGGAGTTGACCATTCACGTTCCCCCGGCCTTGAAGGTGAAAAAGTTGCGAAAGGAGTATCTTTTCATATTAAATATATTGGTTATGATTTAATGTAATTTTAAAGTTGTTTTTGAAATATAAACCATTTATAACATTTATCCATGTGCATTTGTTTACAATATAAAAATACATTAATTAAAACTATATTATATTTTATTTTTAAAATTTTAATAGTCGCATATTCACTTCCAGAAAGTGTTAAAATTTTGAAACATATAAGTTTCCAATCAAAATAATTTTTGACATTTTCAATAAATATCTGTTAGTAAAGATGATAAATGGTTTTGATTACTCTAATTTTAGGATAAATAGGTGACGAACAGACATATGCACCATATCATTACTCTAACAAAATTTTTGGTCAACGTCAATCTGTCCTAAGTTTTCTCATCCTAGACTATAATACAGATATTGAATATTATTAAGCATTCTCAAGGACAAAAGTACTGTAAGAGGTGATGATTTTCCTCACATTTATAGTTGGATACCTGCCCTCACACATAAGTGATGTAGGATAATAAAACAATAAATCCTTTACAAAATATGTTTAGTAAAAAAAAATTTAATGGGCACAAGTTACTTAATGGGTCCGGATATGGTAAACTTGGGTGCATGTAGCTTTAATTCACCTGGGTGCATAACTCTTTTTTGAAATTTTTTTTGATTTTTCGGAAATTCATATATGAGCTCAAGCATGAGTGTCTCATATATGAGATAAGTTTGAGGAATGATCTTGTTAGTTCGATCTAAGTAAATGTTCCACTTAACCTATCTTAAAAGACTCATTTAAAAATATTTGTTTCTTTTTTTCTTCATATACTTGTTTATGTAAGTGTATTTAAAATATAAATGAAGTTTATTATTTTTGGATATGTGTATATATTTTTTTAAGATTTTTAAATATATGAGTATTTTAAACATATATATACACGTATATATTTAAAAATCTTAAAAATATATATACACATATCCAAAAATGACAAAACTTAATTTATATGTTAAAAACATCTAGATAAACAAACGTATGGAGAAAAAAATATATTTTTTAAATGGGTCTTTTGAGGTGAGCTAAGTAAAACATTTACTTAGTTCGGGATAACAAAATCACTTCTCCGTGAGTTCTTACATTTTTTGATTGGTTTTAATATTTTATTTTGAATTTTGAAAAGTAAAAAATAAGTCATTTCTTACATGTTGGCACATGAAAAATAACTTATTTTTTATTTTTAAAATTTAAAATAAAATCTTCGAAATTATTAAAAATATAAAAATTATATATGGGAAATTCGTGCTTGGGCAGATATAAATATATAAAAATAAATTGTGCAGTGCCCTGGATGCGCTGGATGTCCGGATCTAGTTATGTTACTTAATTGCCTTTAGTAATGAAGCCAAAGTTAATTAGTTACTCAAAGTCTATTTTCAGCAACTAATTTAATTTCATTCCTAATATAAATTAAAGCCCCTACAATTGTAGCGTTTATTCCTGTGTTACAAAATTATAATCTCATCTTAGAAAATTCAAGGCAAGGCATTGAGCAGATACATAAATTGGACTGTTTTATGCTTACAATAGATGTCCACCTATTATTAATTGATGAAACTATTTTCTTGTCCCTAAAATGGTTGGTGTGGGTGCAATGTCATTCTTTTAGACTGTCTCCGATGAAATGGAACGACTTATCAAACCTATGGGACCTAACTAAAGCAACCTCACAAGAAAATATTCGGAAATATTTTAAAAATACAATGAGATCTTTTTCTACTTATATGTAGGTAGATTGGGAATGCTTCTACAAAACCCTATTTCTACGTAACTTTCTATATTTTAAATATTTTAATGGTTGATGAAAAATCCCTCTATCTATTGTATTTATCATCATTGATAAAATTTTATAAACTTATTCACTTGTGTAGTATTATTGTGTATGAGTTTCTCTACAAATGGGTAAAATCAATGTAATAAATAACTTAATGTTAAATATCAATATTAAAGTCATATTTTGAACATTTAAGCCATTTAAAAAATATCATTTCTATGCAAATAAATGATTCTATGAGGTACTATTCCTTTCTAATGCATATATGAATAGATCTAAGTATTTTTTCCAATTTACACATAAATATATCTATTTTTGAGAAAATGTAATTCATGAAGGTATCTGATTTTCGTGAAAACGAAAGGAAGAAAATACTAAACTTAGAAGCAAATAATATAAAGAGTCATGATTCCGTAAGGTTGGCTCCATGGAAACTCTTATGAGGCCGAACATTTACATGTTTTCTAATTTTATTTTCATATTTGATAAAATACTTATCCTAGGTTTAATTTATATATCAAGTTTTATTATTTTTGAATATGTATATATTTTTAAAATTTTTAAAATTAGGAATATTTTAATAATTTTAACCTCTTAAAATGACTAAAATATCCTTAATTTTAAAATTGAAAAACACATGTTTTTAAAAATAATAAAACTTCATATAAAGAGTTTGATAAAAATTTAAAAAGTATAAATGGACCAACTTCATGGAATCATTCTTCTGATATAAATATAAAGATAGATATAAATGAAAATCATATAATTTATTTATAATATAATTGCAACATAATAAATATGTATTCGAATATAAATATAAATGGTATAAAATATATAAATATGAATAAATATTAGTTAGATATTAGTATATAATATATTTTATATTAAATATAAAATGGAAAATCAAACTTGGGTTCAAGTTTGCTTAAACTCTAACCTCTACCAAATTTACAATTGGGTTCACATTTTACAAAGTCAAGTTCTAATATTGAAAATTTTGGAGTTCAAGGGGTCATGTTGGGACTTAACTCGACCTGAGTTGCACCCTTAGGTGTAATAAAGATTTGCTTACTCACACCTGACAAGAAATTAACTTTGAATATTGCAGATTTGATTAGCGTTCGGTAGGGTTATTGGTAATATGCTGTCTTAATTTATAAGCATCTCATAACCAAAAAATATTATAGTTTGAATTTTAGGGTTAATTTGGTAACACCCCCTACAATCCATGAAAGATTGAATTATCTAGAAAAGTAAGTTGTAACCTGGAAAGAGTCTTATTTGTAGTACCAATCTTTAAACCCGAAGTTAGATAAAATCTTATTAGTGATAGAGGTTGTATCCCTTCTTGTACTTATTTTGTAGACTATGAACCTAGGTAGGGATAAAGGTAAGAAATCAATAACTAAGGCACTGGCAGACCTGATATTGACCTTGATTATGAAATCTTAGCAGCCAAGTGAAAAAAGTAGTGTACCTAAAAAGCCATAGATTGTAAACTATCTAAGAAATGGAAGGCTAAAACTCAAAGTATCTAAGAAGGCCAGAAGCTTAGGATTGGAATTGAAAAAATTCCCAAGTCAAAAACAAAGATAGGATGATTGTCTAACCTTACTCGTACTCTTATTAGGATAAAAGTGCCTATCCCAAGGCTTAGATTATCTCTAGTAGATGATATTCAATATGAGGATGTATCAAAGGTTGTTGCAGGATCCGTCATGATATCCAAACAAAAGGAGGATATTGAACTTAGTTCAAAGCTACAAAAGGATGTGCCCCTTATCTAAAAATTTAGCATAGTCCTTTTATGCATATTGAGGAGAAGATTTGAAAAGTATTCTCTGAAGAACCTTGCAGATTACCATTTGTGTGATATCCCACATCGGTTAGGAAGAGGGAGGGAGCCTGAGCTATAAGTGGAGGCCGCTGGAGTTATACTGTTGAGGCGCCTTTTGGGGAAGGACGGGAGCGTGAACCCAGAAGGACAAAACCGTGCGGGCGAGGCCCAAAGCGGACAATACCTGCGACAGTAAGGGCCGGGGCGTTACATAATGGTATCAGAACCGACTCCCGATGTCCTGCTGGTGTGTCCAGCGAGGGCGCTGGAGCCCCGACGGGCAGTGAATGTGATATCCCACATCGGTTAGGAAGAGGGAGGGAGCCTGGGCTATAAGTGGAGGCCGCTGGAGTTACACTGTCGAGGCGCCTTTTGGGGAAGAACAGGATGCGCGTGAACCCAGAGGGGCAAAACCGTGCGGGCCAAGGCCCAAAGCGGACAATACCTTACTGTTAGGCCTAGGGCGTTACAAATTGGTATCAGAGCCGACTCTCAACCTCCGACCGATGGTGTCCAGCGGGGACGCTGGAGCCTCAAGAGGGGGTGAATGTGATATCCCACATCGGTTAGGATGAGGGGGGGATCCTGGGCTATAAGTGGAGGCCGCCAGGTACCTCAGTGAGGCGCCTTTTGGGGAAGGACGGGATGCGCGTGAACCCAGATGGGCAAAACCGTGCGGGCCGGGGCCCAAAGCGGACAATACCTTACCGTTAGGCCTGGGGCGTTACAGTTTGTGCTACCAGTAAGTCAAGATGTGCGGTTTAAAAAGAAATCCAAGGAAGTTCTTGCTATAAAGGAATTAAAGAGTTTTCATAGTTAAGGACCTAATTTGTCCAAAATTGTTTGTTATTTTTGTGGTCCAATTGACATATGATGAATTCGTATTCATATAATAACCAGGTATGTTTTTTGTGTCATTTTAAAACGCACTTCAAGAAGAATTGTTCTTTTTTGAAATGCGAATTTTTTAATTTTATTTGAATTATTTTTTGCTATTAATTAAAGTGCAAGTGCTCTTTTTTTCCTTCAAAATTGTTAGTATATTAAGTCCATATTTTTACTCTGCCAAGATAGAGCTCATTCTGAAATAACAACTTGCCCGTGCTAGTCAATCTCAAGAAATGGTCATACTTTAGCCTAGTAAAAAGGCTAGCAATAGCTAAATGTAAAAGCTCAAGAGCAAAGCTCAACAGCCTAGTAAAAAGACTAGTGGTAGTGATACTACCAACGTTGATAAGCTATATACGAAAAGGGAAAGGTCACCGGTATGAGAACAGCTTGAGAAAAAGAAATTAAACAGTCTTCATAGGGCGAACTAAGGTTGAAGAAACCACTAGGAATGGAAAAGTTCAGAAAAAAGAAATTTCAAGTGCAACGAGTATGAAAAGTTTTGTACTAAAATATAAGTGTTTTAAGTAGAAAAGAATGACATAGGCCATCAGATTATGATGATTTGTGTGACATTGTTCACTAGCTTCCAGATCAACGACAAGATCAACACTCCGCATGAGATTCCTACAAAATTCACCATAAACATCTTTATCTCCATCTCTCTGATCTCTCTCGATTTGAATGGAAGAAATAAAACCCACCTATATGTAGATTTTTGGTCAATGCAATTCATGCCTATCCCACATAAAATAAAATAAAAATGAAACGAAATGGTCATCTGTATCCAAATTTCTAACATGAAGGGCCCACTGTGTAGAAAGGAGGAGTACACGCAAGTTAACGAATTCCAAACATCAAGGTTAGATTGCCTAGGTGGTGGGGCGAATCTAAGGATGCACCTCCAGCTCATGAAAGATTGGTTCACCTTAATTATGACTCTTAACTTTATTTATAAAATATAAGTTTTATATGTACTCTTAACCCTATTTGTAAAATTTAAATTCTAGCAATATTTATGAAAATCAGATTCAGGATGAGTTTCAAGTTAGAATTGACTCTCACAATTTTTTTTTAATTTAAAAGTGATAAGTTTAAAATTTTATATGAATATACAACAATAATAAATGATGTAAGTAACAATATAATACATAGCCTAACTACTTTTTAAAATTAATATATATAATATATTTCTAGGAGAAAATTTAGCATTTTAAAGTAAAACAAAAGGAAAAAAATACTAAACTTAGAAGCAAATAATATAAAGAGTCATGATTCCGTAAGGTTGGCTCCATGGAAACTCTTATGAGGCCGCACATTTACATGCTTTCTAATTTTATTTTCATATTCGATAAAATACTTATCCTAGGTTTAATTTATATATCAAGTTTTATTATTTTTTAATGAGATATGATTCTTTACGGCCGGACGGAGTCTGCGTTACTCCGTCCGCTTCCCGCACGGAGCCTGCGCGTGGCCCGCGCACCGTTAGATTCGGCGAAGGTGACTACAGCCGTGCAATGGAGAAATTACTATCAGCTCCCTGCGACTTCCAGCAAAGGGGGAAAACTCCGTCCGAAAAATTCAAAAAACCCAACTCACAACGCTTCCACAGCAAGGGCCTCAGTTCAGTTCTTCCTGCGTGCCTCGACGGATTGCGGTTCTTCCACGACTTTGACTTCCCGCGAGCTAGTCCGCCTGCGATCCCCCTTCGCTAGCCCTCTCTCTCTCTCCCCCTTCCGTCGACGGAACCCCACGACATTGGAGTTCTCGGCGGCCCTTTCTCTCTCCCCCTTCCATTGACAGCTCCCAACGACATCCAGATCTCCACCGGTGGCCTCCCTCTCTCCCCCTTCCGTCAACAGCACGCCATTGTCGCCTCTCTCCTCTCCGGCCTCTCTGCGTCGGCGGAACTTCCTTCCAGATTCAGGTGAGACCCTTTCTCTCTCGAACTTCTGTGCTATATCTGTCATGTCACTAAAGTTCGAAAAAATGGGACCTGGAGTAAGGTCGTCTTTCGGTTAAATAATCTCGATTGTCATTTATTTTAACTCAATTCCTTCATCGGGACTTGTCTGTTCCCTTTCTTTTCCAGTTGATGGAATCTGTTCCCGGTTGTCGTTACGGCAGTTGTTCGTTAGGCTCTTTCTCCCTCTCTAGCTCTTTTCTATTAAGGAAAAGACCAGCCTTTATCGGACCTTAACACCCGACCAATTATCATGCGCTTAGCACGGATCAGTCATTAACTCAAGGGAAGTTGCGACATATGTATGAGATTCGCCATATGTGAATTCCTACTTACACAAGAAAAGTATTCTCAGCTGGCATGAGAACCACTCAACGAAGTGAGAGTATTAATGCTTTCTTTGATGGGCTTGTGTCGCGGAATTCAAATTTAATTGATTTTTCAAATGGCTATGACAGAGCACTTCAACGAAGGCGTGAGGTGGAGGCTGATGCTGAATTCAAGACTTTCTACGGCAATCCTGAGTTAAGAACTAAATGTAGCATGGAAGGCCATATGGCAAAGGTGTATACCCGAAATATCTTCCTGGAATTCCAACAAGAAGTTGTTGAATGTATGTATTATGCTGTAGAGAAGGCCGAAGGTGAAGGGACAGTTGAACAGTGGCAAGTGTTCTTGCTAGAGGGGGAAGATGAGATCAAGCGGAAGATCGTAACATGGAATGCAGAAGAAATGGTTGCCTCATGCCCATGCTTGAAATTTGAGTTGTCTGGTATTGTCTGTCGGCATCTAATCGCGTTGTTCCGTTTCTTAAAATTCAAAATCATCCCTCCATATCATATATTACCACGGTGGACACAACATGCTAAATCTCAATTCAAAAGACCATCCACAACTACGGACAAGAGAGGAACACAATCTCTTGCTGTTCGTAGTCACACCTTATCCAAGTGGTAGTCTTACATTAGAAATGAAGCATTGCATAACTCAAATGCATATGAAGTTATTAGAGAAACTATGGAGAAGATGATTGCGGCACTTTCTGCAATGCCTAAGCCACCATGTCCAGAGATGGTTAGCAGGGATGAAGCTTATGGGTCAGGGTGTCCCGTCGTGGTATCAAGTGATAACTTTAACCTTATGGCCTAGGGTCAAAGTGCAAATGTTGCTAATGATGCACGTGGCTATTATGGCACAATAGCTTAACAAAGTTCTCAAGCGTATGACATCTTGCCTGCACATGTTTCACTCACAAAAGGAAGGTCTTCTAAACGCATGAAAGGACATTTAGAAGTCTCACGTAGTGGAACAAAATTTTTTCGTGGATGTAAAAAATTTGTTATAGGTCATGACAAAAGGAATTGCCCCGCTTTCAAGGTCCCAAGTTCAACTAATGTGTCCACTTCGATTGGTAATGATTCCATCACCTCTATCGGCCGAGGCCATGGTATATTTTGGTTTTGCACCTTATATTATAGTTTCTCTCTTCGTCCGCATGATACCTCTAATTGATAAGTACAAATGTATATTGTATTGAATATTTTCTGTTTGAAAAATTATAGGTAGCCATATGTGAAATGACATCTTCAGGTACAAGAACTAGATCACGTGGAGGTAGGACTTGTATTTGTTCGTGTGGTTTACCAGCTATAGTGTTGACCTCCCATACCGCAAGAAATCCAGGTCGGCAATTTCTTCGATGCCCACAATATCGTGTAAGTCAAATATTTTCATTTTGTGTATATTTCACTCTCGCATATATTACCACTGATTTTGCTTATGTTTTATTCTGTTTTGTAGGATGCTTTCCATGCTTGTAAGTTTTTCAGATGGGTCGATGAGGATATCTCGCCAATAACTGAGATTGTTTCAAAGGATGATATTCCGCTTAATGTCCAATCCCAAGACCAAGTTTCCATGTTCAATCAAGAGCAGATAGTGTTAGATATGGGAGAGTTGATACGTTGTGTTGATGATATTAGAGTGTCATATGATGGAAATGCGTCAATTGAAACAGACCATAGAGACGAGAACCTTGGAGATGAGAGAAGCAAATGAAAAAAGGGGTAGGAGAGAGATGGAGCTGGTTAAGAGCATCAAGAGTCATGATGTCTTACTTATTACGTTATGTGGTCTTGTTCTTATGATTGTTGTTTATTTAGCAATGTGAGAAGGTCTTATATTTCAATGAGCCTTTTGTAATGGAATATTGCTTAACTTCTATTAGACTTGAACTTGTTTTAATGAAATGGAAATAGTGTCTACATGAATGTTGAATGCAATGGAATATATTGAGATCAATGGAAATGGAATCGGATTGTGAATGTGGCTGGTTACTTGAATTTAAATGTTAAAGGCTGCTTCACTTTCAGACTTGAATCAGATTGCATGAAATTACTTGTTGAATGACATAGGTTGCTTGGAATACAAATTTATGAGTCATGAACATGAAATTGCTTGTTGAATGACATAGGTTGCTTGGAATACAAATTTATGAGTCATGAACATGAAATTGCTTGTTGAATGACATAGGTTGCTTGGAATACAAATTTATGAGTCATGAACATGAAATTGCTTGTTGAATGACATAGGTTACTTGGAATACAAATTTATGAGTCATGAACAATACAAATTTATTCATCATCTCAGAATCATTGCTGTTGATGTAAACAATACAAATGTACTCAATAAATTTATTCAACAATACAAACACCATTCTTATACACTGGTTTTTACTCAGAATCTTATACATCTAAACATACAAACACCCTGTAGTGGTTTGCGTTGGTTTCATGCTGTCATATATTACTATAGTGGATTCTACAATCGCCAAGCAAAGCTCCTCACACACTGTCATCGGGTTTGACTGGCATCCTCATAATAAATTCATCTTTTCCATGGCCATGGGTTGCATATGCACCAATCATTACACTCCAATAGACAAAACTTCTCTCCGTGGCATTAGTTTCAAGCAGCAAAGAGAGATTGAGCGTTGTCAACGTTTCCACAATAACCATATAATGTAATCAAAGAACTCACCAATTTAACTGAATCCAACCCCAAATCAAAGAACTCGCCAATTTAACTAAATCCAGCCCCAAATTTAACTGACCAATTTAACTGAATCCAACCCCAAATCAGAGAAATAACCAATTTAACTGAATCGAACCCTAAATTTAACTGCATGAATTGACTGTCTCGAATTCAAAATCTCTAGTCCCTCATAGGCAGGAAGGACACTAACGAATGTCACAGAATTTGGTTGGGTGCCAACAGCCACACCCAATGCCTGCTTGAGAAAACCATTTTGCGCATACCCTGCTATCATAGAAGTCCATGAAACAACATTCCAAGCAAAATGGAAACAGACTCCGAACTCAAAATTTCACCGTTCTGAGCATACATGGAAACTAGGGAACTCTGCACATAAACATTTGAATCAAACCCATTCTTCAGAACATTTCTGCTCTGGGGCACTTTGCTTGCTTCGTGGTTGTCCCCCAAAATCATGAATGCTGTCCAAATCCTTGATTGCAATGAAAGTACCAACTTGCATACATTTCTGCTCTGGGGCACTTTGCTTGCTTCATGGTTGTCCCCCAAAATCACGAATGCTGTCCAAATCCTTGATTGCAATGAAAGTACCAATTTGCATTGTGCTAATTAGCTCCTTCTGTGCCTTCAATGCAACCTCATATCCGTTCCATAGAGAATCAATCCACTTACCCATTGAATCACAAGGAATAGAATCAGCAGCAGCCAACGCAGAAGTAATAGGAGGTGCAACCATTGTAGCAGCCACAACAGAGCAGATGAGCACGATGGCAAACGCCGCCACAAAGATGATGTTCGACATCGCCACGTCTTCACGGTCTTCAGCTTCTTGTCAATCTTGCGCTTCCTCTGCTGTAGCTTCTCCAGCATCACCATCTGCTGCCTATAAACAAATTGAAAGACTTGGAAGAATTCCTTTGTAAATGGGTTGCCGGTAGCCTTGAAATTCTTTTCAAGCACTTCTCCAGCGCAGTGCAGAAATCCAGAGTCTGGAGGTTGTTTTCTTCGACAACGTCGAAGAGCTCCTGATTCTTCCAAATGTCCTTCTTGCAATCCAGGATAACTTTGACAACCTCCTGATTCATTTCAAGGAGACAACCGGTGACTTCCTTGAGGGGCTCGAAGGAGAGGGAACGGACCTCGAAGCTGGCTGCGAGAGTGATGATGACGCGGCTGGTGCGAGCTTGCAGGGTGGTATTGAAGGATTGCACGTCGGGATTAAGGTGGCAGGCGGCCTCGTAGGAGCTCAGATCGGAGGTGTAAGGCAGGTTGTCGTTGATGTGGAGAACCGGCGGGCTTTGCCTGATTTCTTGCTGAATTTTGAAAAAAAAACAAGACTAATTGAGGAGTGGACGGAGACCCAAATCGCAGGAAGAAAAAAATGGTAACAAAATGAGGAATCTTTCCAATGAAAGATTCTTTTGCTCTTTGTTGGGGATCTGAGGAATTGGTTGTTCTCTAAAGAGAGAATTTGCCAAGGAGAGAGAGGAGCTAATGAGACAGAAAGCGGTAATTGCAGGAAAAAGGGCGGACGAAGTACGAGTGCTGGGGTCTTTTGAAGAGCTGAGAGGGAGAACGGTTGTAGTCCGTTGAGAGAGGGAGAATGGTTGTAGGCGGAGCGTCGATGCCGTGGAGAGAACTGGAAATCTTCGAGAGAGGGAGAATGGTAGCTCGCGGAGAATCCTTCGAGAGAGTTGGGTTTTTTGAATTTTTCGGACGCAGTTTTCCCCCTTTGCAAGAAGTCGCAGGGAGCTGACAGTAATTTCTCCATCGCACGGCTGTAGTCACCTTCGCCGAATCCAACGGCGCGCGGGCCACGCGCAGGCTCCGTGCGGGAAGCGGACGGAGTAACGCGGACTCCGTCCGGCTGTAAAGAATCATATCTCTTTTTTAATATGTATATATTTTAAAAATTTTAAAAATTAGGAATATTTTAATCATTTTTAACCTCTTAAAATGACTAAAATATCCTTAATTTTAAAATTAAAAAACACAAGTTTTTAAAAATAATAAAACTTCTTATAAAGAGTTTTATGAAAATTTAAAAAGTATAAATGGACCAACTTCATGGAATCTTTCTTCTGATATAAATATAAAGATAGATATAAATGAAAGTCATATAATTTATTTATAATATAATTGCAACATAATAAATATATACTCGAATATAAATATAAATGGTATTTTTCTATGCAAAAATTACACTCACGTATTATACAAGTCTTTTGGATGGCCGAATTTATGCAAGAGCATGAGTTAGAAGTTAATGAGTTGATTTCAAATATTTTGTTTACATCATTTGTTAGCAGTAGTTATTGATAAAACGTGCTTGTATAACATGTTCATTAGAAATTGAATGTCCAACCATCCATCAAGTATTTTAGTCATGCTTATAAAAAATGTAGATGTTTTTTGGGAATGAATTGATTAGTTAGATGAGTAAATGAAATTGAATAAGAGCTTAGCTAAATCAATTAATTCTTGTAAATGAGTTTTAAAGATGATAGGACGACTTACCCACTAAGGGTGCATTTGGCATGGGCTAACGAAAAAATTTGTGTAGAAGTTTTTGAAATAATAGAAGTGATTTAATATAATAGAAATAATGATGATGAGTAAAGAGAATAAAATAAAAATAAAAATGTAGTTATATAGGTAATTGTGAAAATGATTAAAAAGTATTATAATTATATGGAAAGATGTAAAAAATATTTGAAAATAAGATAGTTGTAGAGAGTAAAAAGTTTATTTAATAAAAATTTTAGATTGAAAATTTTCGGAGAGATAAATTTTATTGAATGTCAAACCCATCATAAGTGTATGCAACTCTTACTTGCAAATCTTGGATCCTTGATTCGAAGAGTGTTGTAAAATTATTGTTGCTAGAACCGAATTGGTTAACAAACCATTCATGAAATTAGTTCTGGTTCGGTCAGTTCAATCATTTTTGAAAACTGGATTGAGCTAGTATATTAATAATTTATTTAAAATATATCATAGATAGATAAAATAAAAGCATAAAAATTTATATATAACAAGCAATGCAATAATCGGAATTATGATAACAATTTTAGAGGTTAGAAAATGAAGTACTTACTTTCATGTTTTTGATTTTATCTTTGCCGACATTGCATTAGTGGCTGACTTTGATTTTTCTGAACCGCATTTGTACTAATAAAAATGCACCAATGGAGCACCAAATATGGTGCTCCATCTTTTACTCCATAAAAAATTCCAATCATGGGTGGATCAACCAACCTTGAAGAAGCAGCGTTTTTCTCCTCCCAATCCTAGTATAAGCTAGTTCCAATCAATGGCTAGAAAAAGATAAGAAAGTATCCCCAAATCCGGGCTAATTAACTGCAGCGATCGGCCTTCACAAGCCGTTGAATCATCACCAGTAGCCAAATCTGGTTCCAAGCAACTAACACTTGCTAATTCTAATTTCAAGCTGTACAAGCTCGCCCATCTGATTAACAACATCACAACCGTTCGAGCACCATTCGATTGGTGGTGATGGGTTTTTTTCCACCACAAAAATCGAGCTCTGGGTGATTCCATGCATTAATCAGACTCAAACCAGGTTAACCGGACGGCTAGAAAATTAAAAAATGGGACAATTAAACCGGTCTCCAGCAGTCTATTTCTCCCAACTATTAACCGGGAAGAATCTGACTAGCAAGGTCACCACATCCACGTGAACCGCTCGGTCCCATCCGGTTCTCACAACATTGGTCTGAACACGTGTGTTCCAACCGGGAATTGGTAGTCTCCCCGGTTTGAATGCACACAGTCTGATTTGAAAGCTGAAAATAATTGGAACCTATTGAATCGGTAAAACTGGTTTTTTTCATAGAACTGTTTTATTAAAAAAAATTTTAGGTGTCATGTAGATGTTTGACATTAAGTACCACGAGTACGAGACGGACTTTGCCGAGAACTCCCACAGTGGGAACTACCGTGGGAACTTTTCTAAAAATTATATTTTTTTAATTTTCAAAAATCTAATCATACATTGTGTTTAAAGTACTGTTTTAACCATTAATAATAAAATTCATACAAATCAAATGTTAATATAATATTAAATAAGTAAAAATTATAAAAGGATATAAATTTATCACATAAAAATAACATGACATAATTCTAGTAACATAGTTAGAAAGAATTTTTTATACTTATCTATTTAAAATACGTATATATGATGTTTTTTTTTTTTTTTTGATAGGAAGTATATATGATGTTTTGGATTGTATAAATTGCATCATGTGTATTATTTATATCAAAACTACATTCATGTTGATAATTTTTATTATCGACGGTCAAAATTATATTTTGAATTTATTATACAGTTTGTTTTTTTTTCACAAAAAAAAAATTACATTTTGTGAAGGAGTTGCCGCGGACGAGTTCCCAACTTCCCATTGGAGCCCGTCTCGAGTACGATGGCAGTAGATTGTCCTTGGCATCTGCTGCAAGCCTGCAACCGAACTTGGATAGGAGCAAGCGGCGATGCCGTTTTGTTGTCAGCTCCAGAGAAAGTGGATTGTTGGCGTCAGTGGCTGTGATGCTTAGCCGGAGAAGATAGAGAGGTGTCGTTTTGTCGCAGGTGGATTTGACGGTGAGCTTTGCTGGCGTCGGATCTCACCATCGTCGTAGACTTGCTGAAGTTGATGACGTTCGATTGGCGGATTTGGATGGCCATAGATGTCGTCTTTAATAGATTTTGCCGCTGGATCGAGCGTGAAAACGCCGCTGCTACAAATGGGCGTGGTTTGGACTTTGAACGTTGAACAAAGAACAGCGGATCGTACTATCGAACAAAAAAAAAAAAAAAAAAAACCAGAGGATCGATCGGACGCTTGGAATCCAAGATGGAGCCCTAAAACTGGTGCTCTGACGGTGCGACTTTATGCACGCATATGCGGCGATTTTAACGTATAGTTTCAAAATAAAATTTTTGTACTAAAACAATTAAATATTTATAATTTCATATATATATATATATATAATATTGGCACCACCTATTCAAATCAGTTTACTCAACTTATTCAACCGGCTCCAATCAAGCCAATCCCTTAACGTGTTATATCATGAGTTCGTTTAGGAAAACAAACTTTCACTAAAAAAAAAAAAAAAAAAAAGAAATTACTTCGCAAACAAGAAATTGATAGAGAAGGGTAATCAGTAGATACGAGGGGTTTGAAAGTTGGTTTTTACTTTTCAAACCATTAATTAATTTGGGGTGTGTTTGGTTGGAGGTAAAACTTTTGATAAAAAGTTTTTGGAGTAGAAGTTGTCAAATCAATAGAAAGTGATGTGATATAATATGAGTAATGATGAAGAGTAAAGAGAATAAAGTTAAAATAGATAAGTTAGTTGTATGGGTAGTTGTGTAGAAATGATTGAAAAGTAGGGTAGTTTGTATAGAAAAATGTGAAAAAATAATTAAAAAATAGAGTAATTATGGAGAGTGAAAAGTTTTAGATTGAAAAGTTTTAGTTGACACTTTTTTACCCTAAACAAACGCACCCTTGGTTAAATTCTTTGTACTCAATCATTAAATTGTGTTAGATATATAGAGAGAGTTGTTCCGGTGCGGCACCACTGCACCGGAACAGCGGTACATTTGCTCATTTGGACTTCACATATATTAAAATACAATGAAACTTTATATAAATATTTATTCATATATAAATTTTATAGCAAATAGTTTATATGTTGAAAAAACTACTTTAAAATTGTTATTTACAATAAACTATTTTATTACATTGAATTTGCCTCATTTTCAGATGGAGTCCATACACATACCAATTATGATAAAAATTGATATGGTAATAGAATACATTATTCTAAATATAATGGGCAGAGTAGATTTTACTTTGATCATCACGTGGGGCCCATTTCAGCGTCACTGCACCGTAATTTACAGTGCAATGACGCTGCACCTGAATACTTCTGATATATATGTATGTATATATATGGGTTCTATTTCTATATAATTGGGTTACGTAAAAGTGGACCCATGTAACCCCTTTAAAATATATAATTTTGATCTTTGATGAAAAATCTAATATATTCATTATATTTAACATCATTTGTTTATCTAAGGGATCAAATTTCATAGTAATCAATTATGTTTATGAACCACATTTGTTAGAAAATGTATATATTCATGTGTAAATAATGAAAAATGCTAAAATATCAATTTTAAAGTAGTATTTTTGATATCTAAACCGTCCAAAATATCATTTCTATGTGAATACATGATTCTATAAAGTATTATTACATTCAAATACATGTGTAAATAGATCTAAGCATTTTTCATAATTTACATATGAATATATATATATATTTTTTAAACCAATGTGGCCCTTAAACATATTTGATTGAGATGAAACTTAGTCTCCTAGACAAAAAATGATGTTAAATACAATGAATGGATTGGATGTTCCATTGAGGATTAAAATCTTAAATTTTAAAAGAATTACATGAGTCCGCTTCTATGTACGAGACCATGTGTGTGTATATATATATAGAGGGATGATTTTTTCAGGCCGGCCGCACGGCACTGCTCCGTGCGTCCGGCCTGAAAACCAATTTTTTTTTATTTTTTTTTTGATTTTTTTTCATGGGTAAGTAAATCTAGGTGTATTAAATCTATAAAACAAGTTTTACCATTTTTGGATGTTTTTAAGTATTTTTTTTTTATTTTTAAACACGGTGGCAGTTTCGTAATTTTGGGATTTCAGAAAATTACGAAAATGCCACTGTGTTTAAAAATCCAAAAAAAATACTTAAAAACATCCAAAAATGGTAAAACTTGTTTTATAGATTTAATACACCTAGATTTACTTACCCATGAAAAAAAATCAAAAAAAAAATAAAAAAAAATAGGTTTTTAGGCCGGACGCACGGAGCTGCTCCGTGCGGCCGGCCTAAAAGGATCATCATCCATATATATATATATATATGGGAAATGATCCAGTGCATGCGACTGCACCGTGCAGTCCATGCACTGTGGGCCCCACCTGATCATTTCCCATAAATCCACCCCACCCATTGTATTTAGAATTGTTCACTTTATTACCATACCAATTTTCATCCAAATCCAACATGTGTGTAGTCTCCATCTTAAAATGGTGCAAAATCAACGTAATAAAATAGTTTAATGTAAATATCAAGTTCAAAGTGGTTTTTTCAACATCTAAACCGTCTAAAGTATGATTTATATATGGATAAATGAGTATATCAAGTTTCATTACAATCTAATATGTGTGGGTCCATTTTACAGCGGGCTGCACCGTAATTACGGTGCAGTACGACTGCACAGTATTGGTTCCCATATATATATATATATATATTCTATCAAACTTTGGAAACCTGCTAAAATCTTGGCAAGCTATGAAGCCCGGAAAAAGCTGGTGCTTAATAAAGTTAAGAGTAAGTAACATTGCATCCCAATTTGATCTTGATGGCACTATAACCATAAAATGCAAAAGATATAAAAAATGAGCTCGGATTCAATGTTTTCGGAAATGCCGAAGCTGAGTGCAATGGCCTACATCTGACCGTTCGATTCTAATCTATGCAAATGTTTATTTTTCATTTTTCATATACTTTTTTTTACGTATAAACCCTTTATAATATTCATCCAATTATATTTATAAATATAATGCCCAAAATCAAAAATTTTGCAAACGTCTATATATTTTTTATTTTCAAATCTAACGACTTTGCTATTTACCCTAAAATAATGTTTACGTATTTATAAGGTGTAAAATTTCAATTAAAATGATGTTTGGTGAATTTACCTAGTCTAGATGTAAAAAATAGAATTTTTGAAAATATGTTTACAAGGTTTGACCAATGTTACATTTATGTCCCTAAGTTTGCTGAAATTATAAATATGCCTACAATAATCGCATAAAATTACAAACATGTTTCTTTCATTAGGACACCATTAAAATTTTATATAAAATGATGACAATGCCCTTTAAGTCAAGTGATATACTAGCAATTTTTGCAAATATTGTAACCATATTAACCAAAAATATAAAATAATAATATATGTAAAAATGTATAAAATCATAAAATAGTAAATATGTATATAATATTTAAAAATTTACAAGTATATCACTTAGCTTAAGGGGCATTATTTTCATTTTAAAGAAATTATAATAGTGCCTTAATAGAAGGGACACAATTGCAATTTCATGTAAATTTTATGGGCATATTTGTAATTTCAGCAAACTAAGGGACATAGATACAATATTAGTCAAACCTTTTATGTATATTTGCAAAAATCTATTAAAAAATTTAATTTTGAAAAACAACCATTTTCACGGACTTGGATCAGACAGAGCATTACATAATAGAATTAGAAAAATTTTAACTATGAATAATATATACGAATTTTTTAATTTTACTTAAAACAAAGACCAAGTGGCAGCGTAGCACAATTGACCCAAAGATCAATAAAAGGACAAGGAAATTTATAAGGACATGCTAGGATGCAAGTGCAACCACAACCATAGTGAAATCAAATTCAACGTATCATGCTATTTAAAATAATTTTTATTACGTTGTCGAAATTTATCTCGATTAAATTGGGGGGGTGCACAAATTTGCTTAAAATATTTAGGGTAAATTTCATATATACCCACAGTTTCATCGATATTGCAAATATACCCACGTAGTTTCACAAATTGCATATTACCCCTATATAGTTTCTCTGAAATTGCGTATTACCCTCACGCCGTTAATCGCCGTTAATATCTGCCGTTATATTTTCAAAAATGACGAAAATGCCCTCATCTTTATGGGGTGATATGCAATTTTGTGAAACTATGAATGATGGCATTTTCGTCATTTTTCAAAAATATAACTGCAGATATTAACAGCAGTTAACGGCGTGGGGTAATATGCAATTTTCGGTGAAACTATGTGGGGGTAATATGCAATTTGTGAAACTATGTGGGTATATCTGCAATATCGATGAAACTATGTGGGTATATATGAAATTTACCCAAATATTTATAATCGAGATCTGATCTTTTGCGACCGGTTGCAACAGACCACCGTCGTTGACTAGTCTCTATGTCGATTATCATGTTTGAGAATATGGGCGATTTATCAACCGCTTGATTAAATTCTGAAAAGCTGCTGAGGAGTTCTTGTGCACAGGTCCTTGTCAAACTTAAAAAATACAAACAAGCACTCTATCTCTCAGTAAGAGCCTCGCTGGACATGCCAGAAAAGAAAACAGAATAGAGCAGAGCATCAAAGTTGAGGGAAGAATGCCATAATGGCAATGACAGTATCAATCTCAATGAGGGCGGTACACTGTACATCCGATCTAGATGTTTTAAGGTTTTGAGTTGGAAATCAACATCATTGGTAATAAAGGCGAGGATGGCTTTTTGGCATGCTAGAACTTGATTCTCCAGGGAGAAAGAAGCCATCGTCCGATTTCTTTTGCTTGGGATCGAAGATTAAGACTTTCACCATTAGAGACAAAGAGGCGTTGGGGTCTCGGACAAGGAAGACAAAATTGAAAAAAAAAAAAAAAAAAAAAAAAAGCATTTTGGAAGAGAGGACGTTGTTGCAAGTTGGAACTAATGTATGAGGCATCTCCATATTTAATTTTTTAAATTGCAAATTGGTGGATGGAACTAAACACTTGTTCGTTTTTCGGTTACCGTTTGCGTGTACTCAACATGTAGGTTTTGGTCGATTGGTACGCCCAAGTGTTAGGATTTCTATTAATTCTTGATCGTGCTCAACGCATAATTTTTTATTTGTTGATAATAAATGTTAATTCTGGAAGAACAAAATATCATGATCTTAATGATAATCAAATCACCGTTCCATATTTAGAACATCAAAAATGTAATAAACTTTAGACAGAATTAACGAAGATGGCAATGAAAACATGGTTGCATCGAATAAGGCTTTTCTCTGCTTCTCTTCGTCTTCTTCTCTTGCCTCGAAGAAGAAGTAAAAGTAGGGTCGAAGCCCATTCCACTTCCACTCGAGGATTTGGCAATCCATCTTTGGTTGCATTAGCAACTGTGTTTTCCTCGGATTCTGCTCTCCCCCTTACCAATTTGTTGCTGAGCCTTGTCAGGAGTAGGAGAGAAAAAAGAGTAAATTGGGGATATTTGGAAAGACGAGAAGATTGAAGGGGAACTGAGACCAATCCAAGGTCCAACGACAGTGAGACATCTTTGTAATCCCATTTTCGTCGCTTGCATTGCATGCCTGCTTGCATTTTTTTTTGACCGCTAATGGTGCTCTGGCGTTTTTTCCACAGGACCGTCTTTCAGTCCAATTTTTTTTTATATTTACACATCGTTGGACCTCTATTCGGTTCAACGAGAGTAGTGCACTTGTCCCCCATGGCAGCATGCAAACTCATTCGTTCATCATTCGTTTTTTTTTTTTAAAACGAAAAAGATATATGCATGTAGTTAAATTTTGTTTATTTAAAAAAAATTTCTAAAGATATTCTTCATACTCTAACCATCTATATTTTAGAACGGCTTAAATTAGTCGTTCACCTTAAGTGTCGTATCAATATGATTAATTAGGTTAAGATATAAATATTCAAAACTAATTCATGAAATTCATTTAGTTTTCGTTGTTTAAAATTTTTCTAAACATAATTTTTATGATCTAATTCATTCATAATGTAGAGTATGTTAAAATACACATACCCATGAGATTCCATGTAAAACGGTCTTATATATATATTAAAATATAATTTAATAACTACTTAACTAGAAAAACTACAAAAATACCGAACGTAAATTGCATGCCTAACTGGACGTCCACACATGGCTTGGAAATTCCGACACGTTTTTTTAATGTAAACTAATTATATTTATTTAAGCATTTTATTCAATTATTTTTCATAATCTAATCCACCTAGATTAAATAGTATATTAATTATTACTACTTCATGAATTGTTATATCAATCAGAATTATACATTTTAAGATTTAGGGAAAATGAATTTAAGCCACTAATTAGAACCTCTAATTGGTATAAATTTTTCAATTCATTTTTTAAATTTTTTTCCAAAAGGTCCGTGAATTTAAATAGTTTCATTTGGTGCATTTCAGAATTTCCAAATTCATTCTCAAAAAATTTATAAAATTTCATTTCATACTTTGCCTTTCTAAAATTATATTTTACCTCTTTTTGTCAATAGTGTATCATATATTTGTGTGTGTATATATATATATATATATGTAATAAACTGTATAGTATTATAACAAAGATTAAAGATATATATTATTAATTTTATTTACTTATTTATTATTTTTGAAATTTTGCGAATCTATGCTCAATGATTACTGTTATTATTACTATTATTATATTATGTATTACTTAATTCATTTGTAATACCTTATTAAGATATTTATATTCATATTTTCACATATAAATATTTTTCCTAATCATGCATTTGAATTAAAATTTCTAATCGAGGATTAATTTACCTAGTTCTAAGCCACTATCACAAAAACAATAAGGCACTAAGGTCACGTTTTACTTATTTAGACAGTTTGTGAAGTTCTTTTCCTTTAAACCAGACTGAGTATAAATGAATCCAACTGGTCACCGGTTTCCAATAAAACTGGTTGAATTAGCTGTTCTAATCTATTTTTGACAAACTTCTAACAACTTTTAACCATATTTAACCAAATTTAACTCTTTGTTATGAGAAAAATTCCTATCATTTGATCCATAGATAAAAAGTCTTTACATAGTATAGAAGCCAAAAAATGAGGCGGGTCACCCCACCAAATTTTACAATAATTGAAGTCACTTGATGCAAATTCTGCTGATGAGTGGGCTTCTGTGTTGCTAGTCCTCTTAATGTAGTTGAAAGAAACGTTTGGTCTGCATGAGGTTAGCCTTTGATCTCATGAAAAATAGAGCTAACTAGAGAACAAATGTGGCGATATTTCTTCAAAAATTCAATCAAAAGTAGGGAGTCGCTCTTGATAATTACCTGTTTTACCTTCATTTTTATGCCCCATTTGACGCTAAACAGAACAACCATAGCTTCCACCTCTAAAGGGCTATTAGCCTCTGAGATTTTCCAAGTTTTTGTGGCCATAAACCTTCCTTCCAAATTTGGTCATCTGCATTTAGTTTTACATGTCCAGCCCTTGGTTTCATCCATCTGGATACAAGTTGGTGCTCAAAGGGGAAGTGATACTCTATTTGATTCGCCAGCTAGAGAGTTTCCTAGAAATTTCTGCTCCAATGCATGGTGTTGGTGAGGTCTGGATTGGCCCCTTCCTCACGCAATTTGTTTCTTAGGAACCAGAGGTGCCGGCAGCGAAGGATGAAGATTTCTAGCCTCAACCCTATTCCTCTTGGACGCCAACCTTTTGAAAATGCACTTGATAGCATCTCTTAGGGTCCAAATATCTTTATCTGCTATCAAAAGTCTTCTTTGGTTGGCCACATTCACACCGAAAATGAACAAGTGTCGAGCATCCTCCCTACCCGATTTGCAGAAAGTGCATTCTAAACTGAGAAGGATTCCTCTTCTTTGGAGGTTGTTTTTGTAGGAATGGCATTTTGGAAGAGTTTCTAGCCGAAAATTTTAACCTTTTGGGGTAGTTTGCATATCCAAATTGCTCTGCAAATGTTTCTGTCTCCCACAACCCTCCTTCGGGTAGTTTCTTCTCTTTCACCTGCAACACAAAAAGGGTTAGTGATGATGAATTGGTAGACCGACTTCACTCTTAAAACCCCGTCAGGTTCAGCCTCCCAGAACCATCGGTCTTTAGCCTATGGGGATTGACTTGTGATATTCTTTATTTGCTCCCAACCATCAAGACCAGCAACATTAACGATTTTTTCGCTGTTCTAGTCTCCAGTATCCGCCAGCAAGAAAGAGATAACTGTCTCCTCATCTGTGAGATTTTTGGGTAGTGGTCCAACTTTCCAAATCTTCTCTTTTGTCCATCTGTCTTTGAAGAAAGATACACTATTGCCATTTTCAATCTCCCATTTTCCCTTTCTCTAATGATATCTCCGGCCTCGAGGATATATTTCCAAGTGTATGAGTCCATATTCTTTACCTTACACCGCTAGATGCCACACCCCTGTAGATATTTGGTATTTAGGATCACACTGCATAAAGATTGAGGCCTTGAGATGATCCACCAGCCCTACTTTGCTAACATTGCAAAATCGAAAGCATGAATTTTCCTAAATCCCGTACTTGCACACGTTTTGGGTAGCTGATGCTAACCAAGTGCTTATCGTTAAGAGCACTAATTACAAATTTAATTAACATAATTGAAACACATTAAAGCTAATACTATATGGGAGATAACATAGAATAATAGTGAATCGGTCTAATCCACAAATAGGTAATAAGGTTTCGAATTGTTTGAGACCGATATGTTTTAAAAGAGATGAGAGAGAAGAGAGAAAAAAAAGCGAGAGAACAGAGAAGAAATTAGAAAGAGAGAGAGATGGAGGAAAGGAAGAGAGAAAATAGAAGAGTTAGAGAGAGAAGAGAAGAAAGTAGAGAGAAAGAGGGAGAAAAACAAGAAAAGAGAGGGAAGAGAGAGGAGGAAGAGAAGGAAAAAAGAGAATAAATTACAATTAGTTAACAACTAAATGAAATCTACTCTAAGAAAATAATTAAAAACTATAGAACTTAAATTATAAAATAAGAAAGAAAATACTTTAAATCTAATCTAAAATTACGAAACAGAAAATAAAGTATTAAATAAACTAGTAAATCTAATCTAAAAATTAAAGCTGCAAAATTAACATCTACACAACACTGAAAATAAACTACAAATCAAAAATAAAATTTTATATCACCCAGATATGAAGAGCAAATCTCTATCTCATGAGAATTTTATTACTTAACATCGCCCACTTGACTGCTAGGTCTCACAAGGAGTGGATCCCACCCAAGGGAGTGAGCTTTTTCGTGTCCAAGTGGTAGAGGGCCCATGCCTTTATGTTTGCGGGGCACCCCTTGGGATGACTATGGAATCGATGTGGGATTCTTGCTGCCTGCGTCTACAGTTCATCTGCTCATCTTGACATTGCCTCTCTTGCCACCATTGTCATTCCTGTTAGATCTTGTAAAGTTGCCTAATATAATATATAATCCTAGATTCTGCTTAAATTTGGTAGCTTAGCATATTTTGAAATATGAAAATTTCTTTAGTGGTTGATTCTCTTTCTATTTGAGCATGATGGGAAGGCTTTGTAAAAGTAGGGGAGTCTAGGTCCCTTCTACAGACAATTTGTTACACTCGTAGTTGCTCATCGACTGCCGGTATTAATGGAAGAAAATGTTGTAGGAGAAGACTTTGCACTCAGTAAGATTGTTCCTGTCATTTCACGTGGAATCTGTGGCATCGACGGATTCAGGTACACTTCCACATTACCCGATTCCAACATGTGGTATCAAAGCCCATGTTACGATTTTGGGTATAATAGCTTTCATTCATAATTTTGATGAAAATTTTGTAATAAATATTTGCCTGCAAAATTTATATTTTATTATATAGAATTGGTAATCTGTTCTGATAGTGATAACAAATTTTATGGGATGTTAATTTTTTTTTATTTTCATCATTACCATGGATTATAGCTGCATATATACATTTTAAAATCTATGCCGATGTTTTGAATTATATATGTAAATATATGCAAATTCTAACAAATATTACTATTTATGGAAGTATGGTTATGGTAATTGTTACATGCCTTTCTTAATTTTATTTTATTTTTTCGCTAGCATGGATATTAAGGACTATCTAGATTAGCGGAATATGCCATGAATTTTTTTATTTTATTAGCAAAGGATAGAAAATCAAGATGATTGCAGTGGTTTTAATCTTGAATTAATTCATGTCCAACCACACTTCTATAAAACCGAATTTTGATTTGCTTGGGAATGTGCATGACATGTTTTATTTATCAATTAGACTAATGATTGTTTGAATCTTGAATTCAACTATTTACGTAGTCATGCCTTCCAATAATTGTAATTATTCTACACAAATAGATTTTTATGAAACCATCTAAACCGAATGACATGCTTATATTAATTTCCATGTCCATAAATTATAACCATAAAAGAAAATTTCATACAAGTTCTAGAGTTACATTAAGATCTACCTTGCCACCTAAGGTCAGTGGTCAATTTTGGCATGTGTTTAGGTTTTATTCTATTTTATACTTATATGTCAATTTGTTGTCTATGTCCACATAATTATTTTGAACAAATTATTAAATTTTGTGGCATGAATAGATGTATATTACTGAATCTAGATTTCATGCTTTAACTGTGATTTCTTTATTTCCATTATATGCCATTACCATGATTAGAAATATGCTTGGTATGCATCATATAGGAAATTATATTTTCTATTAATATACCTTCATATTCATCCTAGTGTGACAGTGACTATTAATAGATTTAAAATAAAGGGAAAAAAACTTCATCAATGGCAAATAAAGCAGCATGCAATATATAAATAATTATATAAGTTATGATTATTAAATTTTATGGTAAGATTGTATTCTATGGTATAACTGGAGGTTGGTGTCTAGGCAAAAGGTATTGAATGAGATCATACGGTTATTTAATTAGGTCCCTGCTATGCAGGGGGAGCCTCCCACGCCCCACCTTACTTACCTGGCTGACCCAACGAAATACTATAGAATTTAATCTCATTTAATAAATTTAATAATCATTATTATTGAATTATTCATATGTATATTACACTCCATAATTTAGTAGGAGTTCACAAGTTGGTTAGTTATATATATTAGAAAACTAATAACTTAGTGTTTTCTATTAAAATAAAATTAACCTATTATTGTGTAAATTTCATCAGCATTCACAATTGAACATATGTTATTATTATTGTTTTCAATTCATGTGTAAAGAATGTTGATTTTGTAAAATTATTAGGTAATTTATATTTAATAATTTATGAATAATTTGGTATTACTAGTTAACTCCAAAGGGTCTAAAATGCTTCATTTTCAAAATTATTAAATAATAGAGAAAATATTTTGGTTTATTTTTTCTCATGATAGAAATTGCATTATAGTTAATTTAAGCAATTTATGTTTAATAAATATTGACTACCCATATATTTTTAGTTAAACCCAAAGAGTCTAAAATATTCAATTAATCAAATTTATTAAACAGTGGGAGAACATTATGATATATTTTCTCTCATATAAGAAATTGCATTAAAAAATATTGAAATATAGTTCTGCCCAAAGGTGACTATAATTCAATTTTGTCAATAACTAATTAGAATTACTTAAACAAGATAATTTCAAGCCCAAAGGTGGAAATATCTTTAACTTTATGTATTATTAATTAATTATTGAATATTATGGTTCTTCATGACAAAATTGTAAAATCATGCATTATGTTTTGTGTGACATTTATAAAATTTAGCTATGATGGTTTATTACTTGAATTATCATATGGAAGACTATCTGAATCACAAAAGTAACTTGAGCTTAATTATGTTTCTTACAGCTATAACTCCTGCGCACATTCAATCTCATATGTCTCACATACCGACACTAAATGGGTCAAACTACACTGATTGGCATGAGAAGCTCTTAATTACCTTAGATTGTTTTGACTTAGACTTAGCCCTTCACATTGAAAAGCTTGACAAACATACTTCTAAAAGTACTGAAAGTGAAAAGATGCAATTTGACAAATGGGAGCGTTCTACTAGATTGTCGCTTATGATTATAAAGGGCACAATTGAAAGAACTATCAGGGGTTCCATTACTAAAGATGACAGCGCTAAAGCCTATTTGGACTCAATTAAGGAGAAATTTAGTGGGTCAAATAAGGCACTAGCGGGAATGCTCACGAATAAGTTGTCATCAATGAAATATGACGACATTAGTGGAGTGCGAAAGCACATAATGGAAATGTCAAACAATCTGGAAAACTTAATGCAATGGGGATGAAAATCTCCGACACTTTCCTAATTATGTTTGTTTTGAACTCTCTTCCATCACAGTTTTCATAGTTCAAAATTTCTTATAACACACAAAAGGAAATATGGACATTAAATGAATTAATATCCATGTGTATGCAAGAGGAAGAGAGTTTGAAATATGATGGATCAATGGTCATTAATATTGCATCGACGTCTAAGCATCATAAGTCACAGAAAGGAAAGAGGAAGAAGAAATTCTCAGTAAAGAAAACAAAAGAAGATAGACAGAAAAAGTCTGATAAAAGGTGTCACTTCTGTAAAAAGAATGGGCGTTTTAAGAAAGACTGTCTTAAATACAAGAGTTGGTTTGAAAAGAAAGGTAACAATCATTTATATGTTTGATTTCAGACCAATTTCATGAATATTTCCTCTAATTCATGGTGTATTGACTCTGGTGCTGCTATTCATATTACAAATTCTATGCAGGCATTCCTTTCAACACGCAAACCAAAACCACATAAGTCCACAATTTTAATGGGCAATCTGTCAAAAATCAAAAGTCAAAGCAGTTGGAAATTGCAAGCTTCGCCTTGATACAAGGCATTTTCTCGAACTACATGATGTTTTTTACGTTTCGATAATATCTAGAAATTTAATTTTTTTGCCAAAGCTTGATGTAATGGGTTATTCTTTTAATTTTGCAGATTTAAAATTTTTTGTATTCAAAAATTCTATTTTAGTTGGTATCGGAACACTAGTTAATGGTTTATATCAAATAAATGCATATTGCTCATTTATTTATAATTTATCTACCTTAAATGTGTCTGTTGGTGTTAAACGTGGTATAATTAATGAAATTTTCTCTAAATTATGGCATAATAGATTGGGTCATATATCGAAGGAAAGAATATTAAGATTGGTAAAAGATGGAGTGTTACCTACTTTAGATTTGACTGATTTTAGCATGTGTATCGATTGTATTAAAGAAAAACTCGTTAAAATCCAGAAAAGGAATGTCATAAGAAGTGAGAGACTCTTAGAATTGATTCACACTGAAATTTGTGGTCCATTTTCATCATGTATAGGAGGTGAAAAATATTTTATCACATTCATTGATGATTTTTCACGTTATAGTTATATTTTTCTATTACATCGAAAATCCGACTCTTTGATTGCTTTTAAAACATACAAAGGATTAGTAGAAAATCAATTGGATAGAAAAATTAAAATCATGAGATCTGATAGAGGTGGTGAATATTATGGTAGACATGGTCAATTAGGTCGAATCCCTGGTCCTTTTGCTCAATTTCTAGAAAATAATGAGATTCAACCTTAATATACAATGCTAGGAACTCTCCAACAAAATAGAGTTGCTGAAAGGAGAAATCGTACTCTTATTGATATGGTGAGGAGTATGATTAGCTACTCATCCTTACCCTTAATTTTATGGAGTGAAGCATTGAAAACTGCTATGTATATCCTTAATAGGGTTCTCAGTAAAGTTGTTCCTAAAACTTCATTTGAGTTATGGATGGGTAAGAAACTCAGCTTGAGACATATGCATATTTGGGGTTGTCAAGCAGAAGTAAGGATATACAACCCACAAGAAAAAAAATTAGACTCAAGAACTATTAGTTGTTTCTTCATTGGTTATCCAGAATGGTCTAAAAGGTATAGGTTTTATTGTTCATCTCACACTACTAGAATCATTGAGACTGGAATGCTAGGTTCATTGAGAATGGTGAGAATAGTGGGAGCACAACTTCACGGAATGTGAAGTTTGAGGAGATTAGGGATCCTTTCCCAGCTACCTCACTCACAAACGCAAGAACTGGGATTGTTGATCATGACTTGATAGATCAACAATCAAATGTGCAACCTGCCGAAGAAATCAACAATGAACTGTTCGCAATCTTACCGCAAGTGCACGGGTCGTAGATTGTAGTATTTAAATTATCGATCCACAGGGAATTCAGGACTATAAATTTTTACTTTTAAATGCTTTCGTGTCGGATATAGAGTGAATATAGCAAATAAAACAGAAAAGTGGGGAGAAAATGCAGTAAATAAAAGGGAAAGAAAATAAATAAAATGGGAAGAAGTGCAAATTAAAAATGAGAAGAGAAAGCTAAAGTGCAAATACCTAGGGTCTAGGATTTCACATGCGTATTTTGCAACGGGTAGTGGTATAATTATTTAATTTGGATATTGTTTGTTAAAGGAGAACAAACCCTAATTTATCCTTGCACCTTCTCTCGAAACCTACAAGGTGTACCCTAATTTTCTTAACCACCTATTCTCATGGGATTAAGTTAATTAGAATCCATTAAGTTCTGTGGTTTGTTCATGTAATTCCTCAAGGTTATCATGCCTATTTTCATGGACTTAGATTTCCAGGTTTAATATCTTGATTTTCGTATATTAGATTTTTACCTTTCGGTTTCATCGCCTAATATATGGAATCATGCAAAAGTACGGGCCCGTGTACAAAGCAAACATAAAAATTACAATATATTAAATTAACAAAAATATCCATCATAAATAAATTAAAAATCCACACCACATTGCATTGTACGCATGCTACATCATAAACCCTAGATTTAGGATTTAGCCAAGCATGTTTAAGTTCAAAATAAAATTAAAATTACAACCCATCTTAAACAAGATAACAAAAATTTAAAAGGGAAAAGATAGAAAAGCTTATTGGTATGAAGCCCCGATGGTTTGTCGGCTACTCCACGCAACTCGCCGGTCTGCCTTTTTGCCCGTGCTCTCCACCTTGCTTTTGCTCTCTTTCTTTCTCGGAATATTATTTTTTTTTTTCTGCCGAATGCTGTGCGTGCAAAATCTCTGCTCCGGAACGCTGCTTTTATAGCCCACACCTCAATTTCTGTGGGCCCCATCTCCATCAATTTCTATGGATAACATGAATGCATTTCACGTGAATTCAGTGAATCCATTCGGCGGACAACATGCTGCTGATCTTGGTGGGGTCTTCATAATGAATGCATTCGGTGGATTTATGGAAGTGGGGTCCAATGCTGTTGACTTTTGAATCGGGTTACATGAATGCATTCGGTGGATGAAAACAAACGTTGATTGTTATTGCTTGGGGTCCACATTCAATGGGCGGCTTGGATTTTTGCATGATTTGATCTTGTGGGGCCCATTCGGTATAATTTGTTTTCCTGCAAAAAAAAATATATTTAAATTATTAATTGGTAAAAATCATTAAAATAATTTCAAACCCGTTTAATTTCATGGCAACAAATAAAATATAATTTCAAGCCAAAATATTGTGAAAATTTGTTTAAATTGCTTGAAATTAATATTTAATACCCAAATGTTGCAAAATCACATTTTAAACCAAATTTCATATTAATATTAATTAATTACCCACCAATTTGGTATAAAATATCCACAAAATATGTTACCAAATTCTAATTATCAAATACCCCCACACTTGAACTTTTGCTTGTCCTCAAGCAAATATAAAAGAATGGAAGAGCAGATTGAAAATTTTCAAAATCTTGAGCAAAAATTGCATGTTCGGCCTATCATCAGAATAAATGAGAGTCTTAAAGAATTTGAAACATGATACTCATTGAAAATCTTAATCAACAATCCCTTCTCACTTGACTAATACTGCACACCCTCGTTACCTAATTTGTTTTCAATCATTAAGAGTTAAAAACTCCCGCAATAAACTCTTAATTATCAGATATCTTCTCTATTTAATAAGTTATTCAATACACACAATTAATAATTCAAGTGGTAGTAGTGTTAAATTAAATTTTTTTTTTTTTTTTTTTTTTTTTTTGCATTTAAATTTTCTCAGCTAACTCAATTAACCAATTCTTAGGATCATAAGGACTTAGTAGGACAACGGTCAGATGTGGCACTTGAAATGAAATTTGAACCGTCTCTGTAATATTTGAGCCTCATTTTCAACAAAAAATAATGCTACCCCAATTTGGTGTTTTTATTCTTTCTCTAAGCCTGTTCTTATCCTTGGTGTTTTTTTTTTTTTTTTACCAAGTCCGGCAATAATTTCCCTCACCATATTTCAGGGTATCTGGGAAGTCATTATTTGCACCACCAGGAGATATTATTCCCTATTTCACTTTTCAGCTCAGAATTCAATTCCAAAGTTGGTTCAATGAAGTAGGAATTGTGGTTTAGGAAAAATTTAAGTTCAGGCTCAAAAGGAGTAAACGACCATTATACTTTTAAAGATAGGCTCATCGTAAAAAAATTGCCTTAATCATGTCCATAAATTGGTTTAATGAAGTTTTGGCTTTGGAAATTTTCTTCAACTAGAATAAAATTTTTCATGTATACCTTCTTAAATGACAATTGTGTGTATTAGAAAAAATTTATAAATTAGAGAGGATTATTCTGATTTTAAAAGAAAACAATATTAGCTCTTAGGTATATCAGTTTCATCAAGTGATTACGGACAAAAAATCTAAGTATTTTCAACAAGTACATGTTCAAAAATAATTTTTAACATCTCATTAAGCTTCAACTTTTCCTCACTCAAAGATGTTGAAATTTCACATATGGTTTGCTTTCAAGGCATTCAAGAGTTCAACGTGGGGTCTAATATAATCTTTTATGCAAGAATTTTCCATTTTTTTTTTTTTAAGCAAACATATAAATATTAGGGTAGTGAAAGAAATATTTAGAGAAAATTAATGCAACGCATTCACTCCCACACTTGAAGTTGACATTGTCCTCAATGTAAATCATGCCATAAAAGAGAATTGTAAAATGTTAACTTCCCTGTTTTTGGCGAGTTGAACCGAATTTGCAACCAATGGTGCTTTTTTTATGTAGAACCTGAAAATAACCAATAAAGCTTAAAATTAAAAAGTATCAAAATTCTAAAAAGGAACTAAAAGAAATAACTAAAACTTCCCTGATGGAAAGAAAAATTCGGGTTGCCTCCCGAAAAGCGCTTTGTTTAAAGTCATTAGCCTGACTTCAGATCTTCAATTGAGTGGCGTGGTATCGCAGAAGGAGTGGATGACTCCAATTGGAATGTGATCCCCTGAGAAATAGGGTTTGAGGCGCTGCCCATTGACTTTAAATGCTCCTGTCTTTTCACTCCAGATTTCAACAGCTCCATGAGGAAACACTTGTAATACTTTGAATGGTCCCGACCACCTCGACTTCAATTTTCCTGGAAACAATTTAAAACGAGAATTAAAAAGCAAAACCAAGTCATTGACTTTGATTACCTTCTGACGAATGTGTTTGTCATGCCAAAATTTTGTTTTCTCCTTGTACATCTTTGAATTTCATAGGCGTCTAGTCGAATCTCTTCAAGTTCATCGAGTTGTAGTAGGCGCCTTTCTCCTGCAGATTTCAGATCAAAATTTAAAAATTTGATTGCCCAGTATGCTTTGTGCTCCAGCTCTACAGGCAAATGACATGATTTTCCGTAGACTAGTCGGAAAGGTGTTGTTCCGATGGGAGTCTTGAATGCAGTACGGTATGCCCAAAGAGCATCATCGAGTTGCCTTGACCAATCTCGCCGTGATTGGGATACCGTCTTCTCAAGTATCTGTTTAATCTCGCGGTTTGAGATTTCAGCCTGACCACTTGTTTGTGGATGGTATGGGGTGGCGATTTTATGTGTGACCCCATATTTCTTGAGCAGTTGCTCCATTTGCTTGTTACAAAAATGACTTCCTCCGTCACTTATGATTGCTCGTGGTACACCAAATCTGGTAAAAATATTGCGTTTCAAGAATTTGGTGACCACCCGCGAATCATTTGTTGGAGAAGCGATCGCCTCCACCCATTTAGTTACGTAATCAACTGCCAGAAGTATGTACTGGTTGTTGAATGAGGATGGGAAAGGTCCCATGAAATCCATGCCCCAGACATCGAATGGTTCGACCTCGAGAATGCTTGTGAGTGGCATCTCGTTTCGCCTTGAAATGTTTCCTGTCCTTTGACACCTGTCACAGGTTAGTGTAAAAGATTGAGCATCTTTGAACAAAGTGGGCCAGAAAAAACCTGATTGTAAGACTTTTGCTGCTGTTTTGGTGGGACCCATGTGGCCACCATATGGTGAAGAATGACAGTGGTAAAGGATGCTTTGAATTTCTTCGTTTGGTACACATCGGCGAATCAGACCGTCGCCGCATCTCTTGTAAAGGTATGGGTCCTCCCATATGTAGTATTTCACATCCGCCATGAATCGCTTTTTCTGTTGATAGCTGAAATTGGATGGAATTTCTTTACAAACTAAGTAATTAACAATGTCTCCATACCATGGCATTGATATTTCTTTCAGTGCAAGAAGGGATTCATCAGGAAATTCCTCGTTAATTTGATCATTTTTATTTAGATCCATTTTCCCAGTTGATGGCAGTCTCGACAGATGATCAGCAACCACATTTTCTGTGCCCTTTTTGTCTCGAATTTCAAGATCAAATTCTTGTAATAGCAAAATCCAGCGAATCAATCTTGGTTTAGCATCTTTCTTGGCAATTAAATAGCGAATAGCTGCATGGTCTGTATAGACAATCACTTTTGACCCTACAAGATAAGAACGAAATTTATCAATAGCAAAAACAACAGCCAGTAATTCTTTTTCAGTGGTTGCATAGTTGACTTGAGCATCATCTAAAGTTTTGCTTGCATAATAAATCACTACTGGCTTGTTGTCCTTCCGTTGACCCAAAACAGCTCCAACAGCATGGTTGCTTGCATCGCACATGATTTCAAATGGTAGGTTCCAGTTAGGTGGTTGTATGATTGGAACAGTGGTCAAAGCCTTTTTCAACCTGCAAAATGAAGTTAAACAGTCATCAGAAAAATTAAATTTTACATCTTGATTTAGCAGGTTAGTCAGTGGCTTAGCAATTTTAGAAAAATCTTTAATGAAACGCCGATAGAAACCGGCATGTCCCAGAAAACTCCGAATTCCTTTGACCGAATTGGGTGGCGGTAATTTTTCAATGACTTCTATTTTTGCCCGGTCAACCTCAATACCTCTGCTTGAGACTAAATGTCCTAACACAATCCCTTCCTCTACCATGAAATGACATTTTTCCCAATTCAACACCAGATTGATTTCTTCGCATCTCTGTAAAACCTTAGATAGGTTAGATAAACATGATTCAAATGTAGTTCCATAAACAGAAAAATCATCCATAAACACTTCCATTATGTGTTCAATATAATCAGAAAATATGGCCATCATGCATCGTTGAAAGGTGGCAGGTGCATTACAAAGACCGAAAGGCATGCGTCTGTATGCAAATGTGCCGTATGGACAAGTGAAAGTGGTTTTCTCTTGATCCTGTGGGTGAATAGGAATCTGAAAGTAGCCAGAGTACCCATCCAAATAGCAGAAGTAAGAGTGATTGGCAAGTCTTTCAAGCATTTGATCAATGAAAGGCAAGGGAAAATGATCCTTTCGGGTGGCAATGTTTAATTTGCGATAATCAATGCACATTCGCCAACCTGTGACTGTCCTTGTGGGTATAAGTTCATTTTTATCATTTTTTACGACAGTCATACCGCCTTTCTTTGGTACAACATGTACAGGGCTTACCCAACTGCTATCAGAAATGGGGTAGATGATTCCAGCATCTAGAAGTTTTAAAATTTCCTTTTTCACTACTTCTTTCATGTTTGGATTCAGACGCCTCTGAGGTTCAATGCTTGTTTTACAATTTTCTTCCATTAAAATTCTGTGCATGCATAGAGAAGGACTGATACCAGGTAGATCATTGATGCAGTAACCAATTGCCTTTCTATGTCTTCTTAACACATTTAACAGTTCATCGGCTTGGGATTCGAAAAGATTTGCGTTGATTATGACTGGATAAGTATCGTTTGGGTCAAGAAATGCATACCTGAGATTTTTAGGAAGAGGTTTAAGTTCTACCTTTGGTGCTTCTTCCTTTTTTGTTGATGGAGAAAAATTGAAGTCTGCATCCAACTTTTCATGAGGTGAATTGGCAGCCGGTGAGATGAAAGGGGCTCCATCCAAGAGAGCTGCACAAGCAGATAGTTCAGGGTTATTATTTTCAACAGTTGCACCCTGAATGATACATACCTCTATCAAGTCATCCTTTTCTTCGATCGGCAAAGGGTTGATGACGTCGACCCGCAGGCAAGAGTTATCAGTTGACAGTTGCTTTGTTGCCTCAGAAAGATTAAATTCGATTTGTTCATCTCCAACTGTTAGTGAGAGTCGGCCATTCTTGACGTCTATGATTGCTCCAGCGGTGGCTAAGAAAGGTCGCCCGAGAATGATCGGGATTTGGCGATTCTCCTCCATGTCGAGGACCACAAAGTCGACTGGGATGAATAGTTTGCCAACTTTTAAAGGTACGTCTTCAAGGATGCCGACTGGAAATTTGATTGATCGGTCGGCCAGTTGGAGAGACATAGATGTTGGTTTTGGATCACCCATGTTCAGCTTTTTACATATTGAAAGTGGGATTAGACTTACACTTGCTCCGAGATCACATAGTGCTTTGCT
Organism: Annona cherimola; assembly: GCA_030490835.1. Lineage (NCBI taxonomy): Eukaryota > Viridiplantae > Streptophyta > Magnoliopsida > Magnoliales > Annonaceae > Annona > Annona cherimola. The sequence goes on from CM059971.1 coordinate 73,012,113, forward strand.
GATTTGGACATTCCCAAGATCACATGGAATGGAGAAGCTTCCAGGGTCCTTTAGCTTTTCAGGCAACTTGTTCTGCAAAATGGCACTGCACTCCTCAGTAAGCGAAATAGTTCCGTACTCCTCGAGTTTTCTTTTGTTGGATAACATATCCTTGAGAAATTTCGCATAAGTTGGCATTTGAGAAAGCATGTCGATGAAGGGTACGTTTATTGACAAGTTTTTAAGAGTTGAAACAAACTTCTCGAACTGCTTTTGAAGCTTAGCCTGTCGCTGCCTTTGTGGAAAGGGGAGAGGAGGCTGGTAAGGAGGTGGTGGTACATATGGCTTTTCCACCACCGGTTCTGGTTGTGGCTCCTCTTCTTGCTTCTTTTTCTGCTCGACATCTTTTTCTGAGACCATATGAGGTGGGTTGAGCTGTTTTCCACTTCGCAAAGTAATCGCCTGCACCTGCTCCCTAGGATTTATTTCAGGTTGGCTAGGGAGTTTACCCTGGTTTCTTTGGGATGAGGCTGTGGCATTTTGAGCAATTTGATTTTCAAGCAACTTGATATGGGTTTGCATTTGGTCCATTCTTTCATCATTTTTCTTGAGCATTATGATGATATTTTCGAGCATGGACTCAGTGGGTTGCGCTTGAGGTGGTGCAGGTAAGGCTTGTTGGGTCTGAAATGGAGGAGGGTTCAGTGGTTTTCTAAGGAAACCAGGTGGCTTATTATTTTGAGCAAAATTTTGGGTGTTTGACTGGTTTGCCCAAGAAAAATTGGGGTGGTTCCTCCATCCAGAGTTGTAAGTATTAGAATAGGGGTTACCATATGCGCGAGCATCATATTGGTTGTTGATTGCATTAGCTTGCTCGCCTGTGGTGTCTTTAATGGCAAAACTACACTCAGTTGTGTAGTGTGAGGCTCCACAGATTTCACATGAGATGTGTCCAGAAGAAGATGCATTCTGATCTTTGGATTCCTGCTTCTTTCGCTGCAAAATTTTATCAAGTTTATCATGTATAGCATGCATGGATTCAATATCATATATATTTCCTCGCCGAGAGGTTCCTCTGACATCGCCGTACTGAGAATCATAAAGAGCTAAGTCATCGAGGAGTTTGAGAGCCTCCTCGTCAGTGAGTCGCATGAATCGCCCTCCAGCGGCTGAGTTAACGGCACTTCGGCTAGGTCGATCGAGTCCATTGAAAAATTTTTCAATAATGTCTCATTGTGAGATACCATGATGAGGGCACTTGCGTTGCAGATCTTTCATTCTCTCCCATGCATGATATAAGGTTTCGCCATCTTTTTGGACGAACTGATTGATTTCGTCTCTGATTTTCCTTGTTTTATTTGGTGGAAAGAATTTTTCCAGGAATGCAGTAGAGAGTTCATCCCATGTATTGAATGTGTCGGGCGGCATGGAATAAAACCATTCGCTTGCCTTGTCTCGAAGAGAAAATGGGAAAAGCTGTAGACGAATTACCTCGCGTGGAATATTTTGCACCCTGATTGTGTTGCATAATTGTAGGAATTTTGTGATGTGTACAGTTGGATTTTCAGAGGGAAGTCCTACAAATTGGTCTTGTTGAACCATCCGGATGAGACCGGGATTTAGTTCAAAATTTCTTCCATCAATTTCTGGTTCAACAATGCATGATCGAAATCCACGAGGGTTTGGGCGGTTCCGATCACTTAGAGTCAACTTTCTGGGAGGAGCGTTGTTCTCGGCCTGGCCTTCCTCCTGCTCTTGATGTGGCGGGTTTGGATCATTGCGTTCCTCCATAGTGTCTTGAGAAGATTGCTGCTGCTTATAGTCACGAATTCTTCTCCTAAAAGAACGTTCAATCTCAGGGTTAGCAACAAAGAGTTTTTCAGCTAGTTGTTTTGCAAAGTTTCTGGTATGTGGGTGCATACAAAGATTAACCAGCTAATTTAGAACAATAATAATAATAATAAAAAGGACTAGAGATGGAAAAGAAAAAAAAAAAAAAATTAAAAAAAATAATAATAATAAAAATAAAAATAAAAATAAAAATAATAAAAAATAATAATAATAATAAAAAAAATAATAATAATAATAAAAATAATAATAATAATTAAAAATATATATAAAAATAGACGGAGACAAAAAATAGAAAGTAAAGATAGAAAAAAAAATAGAGAAGGAAAGAAAGAGAAAAAAAAATAAATAAATAAAGAAAGTATCTAAAAAAAAAAATTAAAGTAACGCCGAATTCCCCGGCAACGGCGCCAAAATACTTGTTCGCAATCTTACCGCAAGTGCACGGGTCGTAGATTGTAGTATTTAAATTATCGATCCACAGGGAATTCAGGACTATAAATTTTTACTTTTAAATGCTTTCGTGTCGGATATAGAGTGAATATAGCAAATAAAACAGAAAAGTGGGGAGAAAATGCAGTAAATAAAAGGGAAAGAAAATAAATAAAATGGGAAGAAGTGCAAATTAAAAATGAGAAGAGAAAGCTAAAGTGCAAATACCTAGGGTCTAGGATTTCACATGCGTATTTTGCAACGGGTAGTGGTATAATTATTTAATTTGGATATTGTTTGTTAAAGGAGAACAAACCCTAATTTATCCTTGCACCTTCTCTCGAAACCTACAAGGTGTACCCTAATTTTCTTAACCACCTATTCTCATGGGATTAAGTTAATTAGAATCCATTAAGTTCTGTGGTTTGTTCATGTAATTCCTCAAGGTTATCATGCCTATTTTCATGGACTTAGATTTCCAGGTTTAATATCTTGATTTTCGTATATTAGATTTTTACCTTTCGGTTTCATCGCCTAATATATGGAATCATGCAAAAGTACGGGCCCGTGTACAAAGCAAACATAAAAATTACAATATATTAAATTAACAAAAATATCCATCATAAATAAATTAAAAATCCACACCACATTGCATTGTACGCATGCTACATCATAAACCCTAGATTTAGGATTTAGCCAAGCATGTTTAAGTTCAAAATAAAATTAAAATTACAACCCATCTTAAACAAGATAACAAAAATTTAAAAGGGAAAAGATAGAAAAGCTTATTGGTATGAAGCCCCGATGGTTTGTCGGCTACTCCACGCAACTCGCCGGTCTGCCTTTTTGCCCGTGCTCTCCACCTTGCTTTTGCTCTCTTTCTTTCTCGGAATATTATTTTTTTTTTTCTGCCGAATGCTGTGCGTGCAAAATCTCTGCTCCGGAACGCTGCTTTTATAGCCCACACCTCAATTTCTGTGGGCCCCATCTCCATCAATTTCTATGGATAACATGAATGCATTTCACGTGAATTCAGTGAATCCATTCGGCGGACAACATGCTGCTGATCTTGGTGGGGTCTTCATAATGAATGCATTCGGTGGATTTATGGAAGTGGGGTCCAATGCTGTTGACTTTTGAATCGGGTTACATGAATGCATTCGGTGGATGAAAACAAACGTTGATTGTTATTGCTTGGGGTCCACATTCAATGGGCGGCTTGGATTTTTGCATGATTTGATCTTGTGGGGCCCATTCGGTATAATTTGTTTTCCTGCAAAAAAAAATATATTTAAATTATTAATTGGTAAAAATCATTAAAATAATTTCAAACCCGTTTAATTTCATGGCAACAAATAAAATATAATTTCAAGCCAAAATATTGTGAAAATTTGTTTAAATTGCTTGAAATTAATATTTAATACCCAAATGTTGCAAAATCACATTTTAAACCAAATTTCATATTAATATTAATTAATTACCCACCAATTTGGTATAAAATATCCACAAAATATGTTACCAAATTCTAATTATCATGAACCTACATTAAATCCATATAATATTTATTATGATGATAATGTAGATCATATTAATGAACCAAGAATGTCTCAAAGAGTTAAAAGACCTACTATTTCAGATAACTACGTTGTATATTTAGAAGAATGTATTGATGATCCTAGTAATGAAGATGATCCTTTTACTTTCAAAGAAGTCATTAACAACGAAAGATCTGAATCATGAGTCAATGCTATGAAAGATGAGATGGAATCCATGTATAAGAACGCAGTTTGGGATCTTGTTGGGTTACCTGAGGGGTGTAAACCGGTTGGTTGTAAATGGATTTTCAAAACCAAACGAGACCCTAAGGATAATGTAGAAAAGTACAAGGCCAGACTTGTTGCTAAAAGATTTACTAAAAAGGAAAACGTTGATTATAAAGAGACATTTTCACCGGTCTCTAGAAAAGATCCACTCAGGTTTATTATGGCCTTAGTGGCTTACTTTGACTTGGAATTACACCAAATGGATGTAAAGATAACCTTTTTGAATGTGGATCTTAAAGAAGAAGTATATATGATGCAATCAAAAGGTTTCGAAATGGAAGAAAAGGAGTCATTAGTATGCAAATTAAAAAAATCAATTTATGGACTTAAACAAGCTTCCCGATAGTGGTACTTAAAATTCATTAAGGTTATCACTTCCTTTATATTTACAAAAAATATTGGAGATCAATGTATATATCTGAAGTTGAGTGGGAGCAAGTTTATATTTCTGATTTTGTATGTTGATGATATTTTGCTTGCTACTAATGATTCCGGTCTCCTACATAATACTAAGAGTTTTCTTTCTGAACATTTTGATATGAAAGATACGGGTGAGACATCATGTGTCATTGGAATTGAGGTTCAACAAAATAGACCTAAAAGACTTTTAGGGTTGTCACAAAAGGCTTATATTGGGAAAGTCTTAGAAAGGTTCAGTACGTCGAACTGCTCATCATGTGAAGTGCTAATCTTTAAAGGTCACAAATATAATTTGCATCAATACCCACAAAATGAGATTGAAAAGCAGAAAATGAAGTCCATCCCATATGCCTCTGCCCTTGGGAGTATGATATATGCCCAAGTATACACATGTCTTGATATTAGATATGCAATTGGATTACTTGGAAGATATCAAAGCAATCCAGGAATGGAGCGCTTGAAGATAATGAAGAAAGTAATGTGATATCTCCAAGGAACTAAAAATTATAAGCTCACATATGGTGAAACTGATCAATTAGAGTTAATCGGTTACATAGATTCAGATTATACTGGTTGCTTAGACAGCAGAAGGTCCAAAGTCTTCCCAAGGGGTGCCCCACAAACATAAGGCATGGGCCCTCTACCACTTGGACACGAAAAGCTCACTCCCTTGGGTGGGATCCACTCCTCGTGAGACCTATCAGCCAAGTGGTTGATGCTAAGTAATAAAATTCTCATGAGATAGAAATTTTCTCTTCATATCTGGGTGATATAAAATTTTATTTTTGATTTGTAGTTTATTTTCAGTGTTTTGTAGTTGTTAATTTTGCAGTTTTAATTTTTAGATTAGATTTATTGCTTTATTTAATACTTGATTTTTTGTTTCGTAATTTTAGATTAGATTTAATGTATTTTCTTTCTCACTTTATAATTTAAGTTTTATAGTTTTTAATTATTTTCTTAGAGCATATTTAATTTAGTTGTTGTTAATTAATTGCAATTTCTTTTCTTTTTTCCCTCTCTTCCTCCTCTCTGTTCCCTCTCTTTTCTCGTTCCTCTCTCTCTTTCTCTCTACTTTCTTCTCTTCTCTCTCTAACTCTTCTATTCTCTCTCTTCCTTTCCTCCCCCCCTCTCTCTCTAATTTCTTCTCTGTTCTCTCACTTTCTTCTCTGTCTAATTTTTCTCTTTTCTCTCTCCATCTCTTCTCCCTCATCTTTTTTAAAACATATCGGTCTCAAACAACTACATGATTCTTCCCTAGATTCTCTCTTTCAGGTGCTTAGAGATCATCTTTTTTTTTTATCTCCCTAGCCATATAGGAAGGCCCAAGTATTTCTTGATTACCTAGCCCTTTGATCTCATTAGATCTTCCACTTCACATTTGCTGGCGTCTCTAATGTTCAAGTAGAAAAAAGTGTTATCTTTTCTAAGTTCACAATCTGCCCCGAATAAACACTGTACTCGTGTAGGATGTCCAGCAAGCAACTTACCTCCCTTTTGCATGCTTTGAGGAGGAGTGCGTCATCGGGGAAGAAAGGTGAGAGATTGTACGACCCCTTAGGCAAATCTTCAATCCTGATAGTTGGTGACTTCTAGTTTTCTCACTTATCAATTGGGACAGGCCCTCCACACAAATCAAAAAGAGATAAGGGGACATGGGGTCCCCCTGTCTTTATCCTCTATTGGAGTTGAAAAAATCAATGAGATAGCTGATAAGTCTAAAAATTTTCCTTTAATTTTATATTAAATTCACGTTGTTAAATATTAAAATGATAATTAAATGCATGTTTTAAGCGAAATTTTATGAAAATCATATTTTTGGTAGAATCTTTAATTTTAATATAAAACGGGTCATTTTTGCAATACTTTGGAAAATATGAAATTATAAAAATAATTAGACAAGCTAAAAGGGATTAAATAGGCTCACTTTGAAATATGGGTAAACTGTTATAAAATCTTAAGATAAAATAAAATAAACTCAAAAAGGGCTCAAAAGTAAATTAAAAAGTCTATGTGGGTTTATTAAAATCATTTTAACAGAAAACAAATATTTAAATTCACGATTTTATTTTCCGCATGTGCACGGCAGCAGAGCACCACTGGAGCACCAGAATATGGTGCTCCATCTTCCCCAAACAGACGAGCCCCTTCTCCATCAAATCGGCGGCCATGGCAGTCACAACAAACCAAGCAAAACCAAACAGCCCCAGATCCTCCAGCACGAACAGCAGCCCTTTCTCCCTTTCCAGTCACCCGAAGCCAGTCCAATCGCCGAAGCAACAACCGGAAGCTGCAAATGGAAAATCCACCGAACAGCCGGGTTTTCAATTTGTTTTCAAATCAGGTCCCAATTCCCGACCATCCTCTCCCTCTCAGACCGCACCGCGAAGCTAGCCCCTCGCCCCTAGCTCCTAGCTCCCGTCCCGCTGCGGCAGCAACCGCCCTTTGTTCGTCATCAGCCGAACCCACGATTCCAGCCACCGATTCAGCACCCATCAACGGCAGCAGCTCGTGCCCACCCATTCAAGCAAAAATCGGTAGCTGCACCCTTTAATTTCAGCAATCAGTAGCAGCCAAAGACACGATGGCAACTGGCGTACGACTTCTCCTTCATCAGCAATAGCGGCCAAAGACCAAATTGCAGGCACCGACAAACGAACCCATTTTCGGCAGCTCGGATTCTCTTCACCAAAAGCAGCAGCAGCTTAGGTCTTCTGTTTTCCACCACCTCTCTTCCGGCAACGAGAAGAGGGAAATAAAATACACGGAACTAAGTGTAGTGCAAAGCACCATACCAATTTCATCCCCTTCCCCAAATCAAGCCACGATTGAAGCTACAATTGCTGCCATGAGCAGCAACTTTCAACCCGTCCAAGCAGCTCGTCATCCAAAATTGCAGCCAACCCAAGCACCGGCGGCCGTTCCTTTCTGTCCAAGCAAGCCGTCAATTGTAGTAGCTATCTCCAGTCAAAGCCGCAACCAAATTCAAAGCCCCAATTTCAGCATCCCATCTGCTCGAAATTTCTCAATCAGCAACTTTTCAAAATAACGGGAAACCCATTTCAGCAACACCGAAATCAGAGCAATTCCCTGCCATCAACTTTCCAACCAGCGATCATGAAATTGTTGCTGTTTAGAGGAGCTGCCGACCAACTGAATAAAGGCCGGCTATTGGATTTTCATGTAGGCATAGAGACCGGCAGGGGCGGTGTTGCTGGATGTTATGGCTGTGCAGAAAATCGGTGGGACCGGAGCTGGTTTGATGTTTTGATTTTGCCGGGGCTAGTTGCCGTTGGCCTGGAAAAGGGTTGCTGTTACCCATTTGATTTGTAGCTGAAGCTGACGGAGGAGGTTGCCGGACTTATTTTCATGGCTGTTTGCTTGTGATGGGATTAATTAATGGAGGCGATGCTTCGACGGCTTGCTGCTGGAATTAATTTGGGGCAGTTGCCGGTTTAATTGCAAGGGAAATGGACTTGGAATGACTCGATTTGATCGTGGAATTAGCAACTGCCGATTTCTATTGGGTTTATGGCTTGCCTTGCCAGAGGGATTTGGAGTCTGTGGTGGAGAAAGAATTGGTCGTCTGGATTGCTTGGTGGCTAGACGACACGGCTGCCTTCGTGCAAGCAATCCCACATCGGACTCAACAAGGGAAGGAGGGCCCCTCCCTCAACTATAAAATGAGGTCTCTCATCCCAAGGCAACACACCCCATACCCCACACACCCCTTGGGTGGGACCCATTTGGTGGGACCCCGTAGCAAGTGGGTGGGACCCATTTTGTGGGACCCGTAGCAAGGAGGTGGGGCCAAGCAATAAAAGTTTCCATTACGTGGAGATTCGCTGTTTACGGGTGATGTAAATTTTATTTTCCGCTTTATAGTTAGTAGAAATTTGTAGTTGTTAAATTTTAATTTGTAGTTTTAATTTTTAAATTAGATTTACTGCTTTATTCTATGCTTTGTAATTTTTAGATTAAACTTAATGTAATTCGCTTTTCTGTTTTAGTAGTAGAATTTAATTACTTCTATTGCTTTCTTAGAATAGTTTTAATTAAGTTGTTAGTTAATTTCTTTTAGCTTCTTGTCTCCATTTCTTTTATGTTCAAATCTTTTCTCTCTCTTCTCTCTCTTAATTTCTTTCCTTTTCTTTCTCTTTTCACTTTCTCTCTCTTCTTTTCTCTCTCTTCTTTTCTCTCTCTTCTCTCTTTTCTCTTTCTCTCTCTTTTATACCTTCTTTTCTTTTTCTTAAAAACAATTCAAAACTACATCGTCTCTCTGTGGATTCGACCCGACTCACCATTATTCTACACTATCACTCGTATAGTGGTAGCTTTAATGTGTTTCGGTTAATTTAAATTAAACTGGTGATCACAGTGCTCTTAACGACAAGCACTTGGTACGCATCAAGTTTTTGGCGCCGTTGCCGGGGATCGAACCCGGGTCACCCGCGTGACAGGCGGGAATACTCGTGTAGGATGTCCAGCAAGCAACTTACCTCCCTTTTGCATGCTTTGAGGAGGAGTGCGTCATCGGGGAAGAAAGGTGAGAGATTGTACGACCCCTTAGGCAAATCTTCAATCCTGATAGTTGGTGACTTCTAGTTTTCTCACTTATCAATTGGGACAGGCCCTCCACACAAATCAAAAAGAGATAAGGGGACATGGGGTCCCCCTGTCTTTATCCTCTATTGGAGTTGAAAAAATCAATGAGATAGCCATTAACACACAACTTGTATATGATTGATTGCAAACATTTCCTCATTCATTAGATCTAAGTTTCCCCAAAAATCATTCTTTCTCATAAGTTCCATGGGGTATCCTCATTCCACTCTATCATAGGCTTTTGACATGTCTAATTTAACGGCCATATCCTCTCTCTTTCCCCTTTTCTTGTTTCTGAGATGGTGAAAATCTTTGTACGCTATCAACATGTTGTTAGAGATGAGCCTCCTCGGCACAAATGCGCTTTGTTGATCACTAGTGATTTCATCTAGGCATTGTCTTAGCCTATTTGCAAGGACCTTTACTATGATTTTGTATGTTACATTGTATAGACTGATCGGCCTGAAGTCAACCAACTTGCTAGTTCCTTTCTTCTTAGGGATTAACACAATAATTGTTGAGTTTAACTCCCTGAGAATCCCATATCAAACTAGGATCATCCTCCATAATGGACTTACACATCCTAAAAACATCTATTCCCATCGTGGCCTAATGCTTTTGGAAGAAACCAGCTGGTAAGCCATCTGGGCCTGAGGCTTTTGATGGGTGCATAGCTTTTAAAGCTGTCATTATCGCTTTTAAGCTAAGCTCTTTTGTTAGCTTAGTGCAGCTCTCATCTGATAACCTTTTTATTAGGTTCAATGGGAACAAAATTAGGTTGGTTGGATTTGAGGTGGAAAAGATATCTATGAAATAGTGCCGCACCAGGTTCTCGAAGTATTTCTATTCTTCACACCAATTTCCAAAGGTGTCTTGAATTCTGTTAATGAAATTACTTCTTCTTCTGTTTGATGCATACCTATGAAAATATACCATGTTTTTGTAACCTTGCTGAAGCCAAAAGACTCTAGATCTTTAGTGTCATATGATATCCTCATCTTAAAGAAGGTTGTTGATCTGATTTTCCTTTTCCACAATCTATCTATCCCTTGAAATGTACTATTTTGTTAATTTCAATTTCTCAGGTTCTTCTTATTCCTTTCTTATGGCTTCTCTAATGTTTCCACTATTTCTCTTTCCCCACTTCATAGGTTTCTCCCTACAATCCCTAGTCTTCTTACAAATGATTCGATAATTGAAGCACTCACTCTCTGATTCTTGTTCCAAATCTTATCAAACAGTTAGTGGACTCCTTCTTTTTGGTCCAGAACAGTTCATACCTAAAAATTCTCGAAGGTTTTTCTTGTTTTTCCTAGTGTCCAATGAGAGCATGATAGGGCAATGATTTAAGGATGTAGAACTCAATGGTGGAATTTGCAAAAGGGTAGTAGTTCATCCATTCAGTATTTGCACAGCTCCTATTGAGTCATGCTTCCACTTAGTCCCTTACCCTTTTATTGTTACACAAAGTGAAATCATGACCTATGTATCCCATATCCATAAGTTGGCAGCTATCCAGCACCTCTCTAAATTGGTCAATCTATTTCTCAGGACTTAAACATTTGTTGTTCACCTCTAACTGGCTCAAAACTTCATTCCAATCTCCCATTAAGAGACATGGTCCCTGCATTTGGCTGTGAAGCTGGTAGAGTGTGTTCCATGATTCCTCCCATCTATGGGTCTCAACGTTACAATAGAACCTAGTGAATCTCCATTCTTCCTTATCATTTGGACTCGTAACCATTACATCAATGTGATTCTTTGAGTTGCTATTAATTCTCACATTCCAATTTTCTTACTAAAACAAAACCAGTCCTCCTTTTCTATTTACACTTTCCATAGTTAAGCTACATTTGAACCTCAATTTTCTTGTTATACCATCCATTTGGCTATAGGTTCTCTTTGTTTAGCTAAGAAAGACTATTTTAGGATCTTTTCTCCTCACAAGATTAAGGAGGTTATGAATTGATTGTGGATTCCCAAGCCCATGACAGTTCCAGGCTATGATGGCTATTTATCTTTGGTGGGGTTGTGGGATGTCCACAATCGCCACTAATATGTTGTTTCCTAGGCTCTAGTCCTTCTCAGCTTCTAGCTTGAGCATCTTTGCTCCTCTCCCTCTCCTCACTCCATTTTGATAGTTCCAATACTCTTTTCCTCTCTTTTACTTGTGCAGTCTTTAGGCCAATAGATTTTGAGTCTCTTGTGTTGATTATCTCCTTTCTTTTCCATCTCTTTAAAGTACGCCTCCCATCGATCTTGTGTCTATCCACATTCTTTGTTATTTCTCGCAGTTCACCTCTAGTCGTTTTTGGATTATCTCTCATTTCCTTCAGTGTTAAGGGTCTTCCCAAATCCACATGTGTCTTTGTCCAACTGTATAAAATCTAAGGTATTCAAAACTATATGGATGTTTTCTTCCTTCCAACATTGAGTTATTTTCTTTCCTTTACTGGCCCTCCTAAAGATTTCAAGTTTGTTGTGTCCTCCATTTCCTCTTTCCCTCCTTCCTTGCCCCCCTCTCCACTTTCCTTGTGTCTTTCTTCTTTCTTTTCCTCGTCTTCCCCCTTCCCCTCATTCTTGCCTTTCCCTTCTATTTTTCCTTCTTTTTCAAAATCCCTTAGCCCACCATGTTTTACTGTTTTCCCTTCCCATCCCCTAACCTTTCAAATTCTTTACTCATCTCTATTTCTACTTGGTTTTTGTTTCTCCTGCTCCCTTCCCCCTCCAATTGGTCGGCATAGGCTCTGTCCCCCATCTCCTCTTCCTTAAACAGGCTCTCTCCATCTGAGTCCCCCAATTCCTTCTCTTTTTGTGCCATTTTTTCCTTCCACATCTCTCATTTTATCCTTATGGCTTCTTTTGCTTCTTTTTCTTTCAAACTCTTGATCTCCTCAATGGGGACTACCTTTCCCTCATCCACATCTACCATAAGATTTTCTTATCCTGTTCCTCACATGTCATGTCTAGGCAGTAGGTTTTTGGTGATATCTATTGCTTCTGTCTCCCCTTAGGGTTTCAATTTTGAAATCTACCCTTAGCTTGAAATTGTAATGACAGTTTGCTGCAGAGTGGTTAGAGTCTCCTTTTGTATTTGGTGCATTCATTGAAAGAGTGACCCATTCTTCCACATATATGGCAAAAAATAGGTAGGCGCTCATATTAGAAGGGGATCCTTCTTTTCCTTGTTCCTCCAAAATTTATGAACACCCCTCTTCGGATGGAGTCTCTGATGTAGACTTCTACCTTGATTCTTACCTTGGACAAGCTAGATAAGATTTTGTGGCACACCATAAAAGATTTTTCTATTGCATTTTCCAACACAATTCTATCGACCGAGAAAGAAATCTCCTTTATCACCAGCCAGATTGGGTTATTTAGGAGGCTTACATCTTCCCTACAAATCACCATTTCTAGGTCTTCAACTAAGAGGAGCTTTCTATCAAATAGCCATGGCTTGCCTTGAAGTATTTACTTCTTATAATTCATCTCACCAAAAGTGATTTGAAATAGATTTGTGTCCACTTCTGTGAAGCTTATCGACAATTTTGTCTTCCGGATTCTTTTCATGGACGTGATGAAGATTTCTCGATTATAACTTCGGCTGGACCATAGCAAGCATAAGATTGAGAAGTTTCCTTGTAGTTCAATACTAATGTCCGCCTTGATTGATAGCATTTGGACTTCCTTAATGAGTGGGTCTTCCTCGCATGACACCATCCCCCAGTTTCCCTCGACGTTCTGTTTTCTACCACTTGAACTCTAGGATTCCCTCCCTCAATTTGAGAAAAGGGATTTTCTGATGGTAAAGGTGTTGCTCGTCGAAGAAAAAACCCTCAATGGAAGCTTCCTTCCTCGATTCAATCTTCACACAACACTTTGCATAAATTTTTCGCCAAAGGGGTGTCACGCCGGAAGAGATGATTGTATTAACTTGTAGGTGATCTAGTCTAGTCTAGTAAAATTCAACCAAGTTTGACCCTTAAAATTTAGTTGTTCAAAAGAATTTTGATTGCTAATAGTCGTGGCATCTGTCATTCACCAACACTAAAAAAAAAAAGTTAATTGCTACAAGTTCATATTTTTGTGCATTAGTAGGCAACTCAACTATAATTAGTTATAAAATTATTATCATTAACCAAAATTTTTTTTTCTTACTTATGAAAGCATCATCATAAACAAGAAAAAATTTCCTTATCTATGAAATATCATTTTTACTGCAACTACAAAAATATCATTGAAAGCAAGAGAATTTTTTATTTGGATGGTCTACAAATGTATCTACATAGTATGATCATAATTACAAATATAATCCTCTAATTTTAAAATTACAAATTATTCCTCAATATTTTTCAACTATTTATTAGCATATATACTTGCGATATTAAATTCCATGGAGAAATTGTTAAAAATATTCGCTCATTTTCTTCCCATATAACACTTCAATGAGATTGTGAAAAAGAAAAGAAAACTTCAATGAGATATTCCATGTCATTTATTTATTAATCATCTTCATTCAAGATTTTTAAATTCCAAATGCCATAAAATCAGATTATTTATGCTACACATATTTATCATACTTCAATTTCTAGTCTTTAAAACAAAATATCCTGTATCGATGGTGAAAATTCTTTACCCGCTTATTTTAGTGACAAGTTTCAATTTGTTTCCTTCTTTTCTTGCATGGACATATATTTTCCCTTCTATTGAGGATTGTCAACAATGAATAGTACTGTAGTTCACCATTCTATGGAAATGTTCCATTAAACTATTATACTTCATTAAATTGTATGAGGTAATTAGATTCAATTGAATGATTAGTAGCTCAGAAGCCCGCAAAAGATTTTGATAACATCTAATATTAGGCCCAATTAGTGACACTAACATATTGGGTGTGTTTGTTTGCGGCCAAAATATGTCAACTAAAACTTTTCAACTCAAAACTTTTCACTCTCCATAACTACTCTATTTTTTAATTATTTTTTCAAATTTTTCTATACAAACTACCATACTTTTCAATCATTTCTACACAACTACTCATAGAACTAACCTATCTATTTTAACTTTATTCTCTTTACTCCTCATCATTATCCCTATTATATCACATCATTTTCTATCAATTTGACAACTTCTACCCTCAGAAAACTTTTCATCAAAAATTTTACCTCCAACCAAACACACCCGTAACCATGAAATTCCAAAATTCAAATGCCTATGTGTCTACCGCATGCGTAAGAAAGAAAGAAAAAAATTCGAGGGTAAAATGCGTAAGAAATTAAATTCGCATTTCCGCGAGCACACGTAATCTGGGATGGCCTCCAAGATTTGCGCAAGGCCGTGTGCGTATGGAATGCGTAAGAAACGGCCGTCTAGAACTCTATATATATGTATATAGATATGAAAGACTGCTTGAAAAAGAAAGGACGGAAATCCTCCTTTCGTCTTTGCGCCCAAGATCGGTGAGAGGGAGAAGGAGCGTAACGATGACGAATCCGCCGGCGTTGATGTGGGACGTCCACGTCGATACGGTTGTGGTTGGAATGGAGAGAAGATCAGACCACCGAATTCCTGTGCTGGATGTTCAGTTCCAGATCAGTAAAAGGAATCTGCTGTTCTTCGCCCCCGACACTACTTACGAAACCAGACCGGTCTCATCCGTCCGGCAACTGGCGGTACCTGCGTGCAACTATCTGGATCATGACCTCCGAAAGGCATATCAGCACTCCTTCCACATGCTTTCCTCGGCCAATGTAGTCCCCCCAGATGTCATTCCTCTTGCAGCGCCAGCAATTGCTCGTCGGCTCTGCTCTGTGTCGCGCCCTGCCATTTTCAGAAGTTTCGCCAACTTCGTGCGCGTGGTAGTCCGTCTGAGAATCAGGCTTTGCCACCTCTACGACATTCAAGAAGCTGCTTCACCGGCTGCTGCTGCTTTGGGTGGGTCGACGAGGGAGTCGATCGTCTCTTGTGGACTATTTGCGTCATCGTCGCCTCATCAGGTGGAGGAGTTCCTTCGGCGCAGCCGTGCTCGAACGTGGGATTCCGACACCCCGTGCCCCATCTGCTTGGAGTGTTTGGGTGGTGAGGATGATGGAGAAGAGAAAGGCACGAAGACGGAGGCGGAGGAGGAGGTTATCATCTCCCTGCCTAGCTGTTCACATCTTTTTCACGGAGCCTGCATCAGCAAGTGGTTTGAAGTCAGTGACAGTTGCCCCCTTTGCAGAACAACCGTCGATGTCCCTTCCGGATCCATTGAAAATCTATAAACCGGAATTGTTGGTGTCGTTGATTTTTTTATTAAGATCGATGTACGTCTTGATTATTGCATTTGATTTCTTTTAATTTGTAAAAATCATTAAATTTTTTAATCATCGAAAATAAATAAGAACTTTGCTTGTTCAATGAGCCTTGACAGCCACGTCTACTACGCATCTCAGTTAGCTTGCGCCCAAATTAATGACGCGTCTGCGGCTCTTACGCGCCAATGTTCGATGCAACTGTCGACTGTTTCCAAAACTGGAATTACTCCCCACACAAGAAATTGAAAGAAAATGGTAATGCGCGAATATGAACGGTTTAAAAATTAATTGCAACTTTTCAAACAATTAATTAATGAAATTCGGTTAAATTCTTGATGCTAGCTTATTAAATTATGATAGATGTTTATGTATAATTTCTATCGAATAAGGAAACTATTAAAAATCACGGTAAGCTGAAGCCCGCAAAAAGCTGGAGCTTAATAAAGTTAAAGAATATGTAATAACGTAATTAATTTGGCTTCCCAACTGAACTTGATGGCACTATAAGCATAAAATTTAGAGATTTAGGGTTTGTTTGGTAATAGTTAAAAATTGTCTTGTTACAATTTTTCAATTTAAAACTTTTCACTCTCCACAATTATCATATTGTTTTAATTATTTCTTCATATTTTTCTATACAACTACTTTAACTTTTAATCATTTATACACTACTACTCACGTAACTAACTTATCTATTTTAACTTTATTTTATTCACTCATTATCATTATCTCTATCATATCGTATCATTTGACAACTTTTAATCTCTACAACTTTTCATCAAAAGTTTTATCTATTCCCAAACATACCCTTAAGAATAGTGAATGACTCTCTACATAGGTACGCGTAGAGTGATCTATGCAAATGGTTTTTTTCCCATTTCTCATATATTTTGTAAATACATAAACCTTTTATATTACTCAACTAAGTATATTTAATTTTAAGGAGTGTTCCCGTTCATTTGATAACCCAGGCTATAAAATATATTTTTTTACATAATTATTATTCTAAGTCTACTTAATTAATATACAAAGATTTACCTTTTTTCAAAAATGTCTAAAATATTCATAGGTTTTGAAATTCCAAAAAAATATATGTATCTCTAAAAATAGTAAAATTTAATATATTAATTAAATACATTTAAGACAAAAAATTTATTTTGATAAAAAAGATGGCAATATTATTAGAAAACAAAAAATATTTATATTCCCTGGCTAATAGGATAAGCACTCATTTAATTATAATGCTCAAAATAAAAAAAATTAATTTTATGTATTATTTATTTATTTTCAAATTTTAATATTTTTATATTCATTCTAAAATGCCAAGATTTTTTAAAATCTTAAATAAATGTGTAGGTTGCATATAGATCCTTATCCTTGTGAATTTCAACAATTTTTAGAATTGTTTAGTATTATGCTTTTATTTTTTTAATATCAACAAAATAGACATGGTAAGTAACTTTTGGAATCATAAATAAATACACATGTATAAATATGATAAATAACTTAGATTTTTTAAAAAGAACTTTAAAATTGAAAAATAAGAGTAAGCATGGAGCGTCTATGCATATTATAAGTATTGAATTATTACCCACCATTAATATATCATTAAATTAAATGATATGCCCACATCCTTAAATAAAATGGGAAAGATTTTTCATAAAAAAAAATTATTTAAAAATACACCTTATAGTGGATTAATATCATAACCCTTACATATAATGGAATCAAAACAAAGGTTCGCAAATGTTTTTATTATTCAATCCAAATCAAAGCATCTAATAGTAGAGCATTGAATTAGAAGAGTTTTCGCAAGATGAGTGGGGCGCCATGTTGAGGGCGAAGAGTTATAACAGTGTAAGGAGCATGAACATAGGTGGGGGAGAGATGGAATGAAAAACGCTGGAGGATAATGGCGAGAGCCAACTTGGATTCGATCATGGTGAAGTTCTGGCCAACGCAGATCCTCGGCCCCCATCCGAATGGGAAGAAGGCCACTCGATTGTTGGTGGCCTTGGAGATTCCCTCACCAAATCTCTCTGGCTTGAACTCGTCGACGTTGTCACCCCACAGCTCAGGATCGTGATGGATGTGCATGATCGAGAGCCCTAGCTCGATGTCGGCTGGGAACCTGACTCCTCCTAATTGCATCTCCTTGTAAGTGCGCCGAATCAGCAACGTCGCTGGAGGGTATAGTCGGAGAACTTCATAAAAGATCATTGTAACCTGCATGTGTGTGTATATATATAATGCATTTAGACATATGCCATTTTTATTTTAATGCAAGACCACAAATTAACATTATGTTAAGATTTTGGTATATCATCTTGTACTTTTCCAAGATGAATGGACTTGGGGCCTCATTTCAGTTACCATAAAATTATGTATATTTTTAAGCTGTAATTTTTTTAAAAAAAAGAAATTCTTTTTCGCAGATATGTGTGTATTTTGAGTATTACATAATATGCTATTTAACTTTTAAAATGTTATAAGATAAAAAACCTTGCTAACTAACAGACAAAATCTAAAGAGACCGATGGTGAGAACCTGAGAGGTTTCAAACTGCAAAAATAGAAAATAAAAAGATGAAAATGAAATGTTGTATGGTTTCTTTTTTTGCATTTTAACCCTTATCAGCACTGTTAATTGGCATCCGTTAGTTGAATTTATTTTGTAATATTCCGAAATTTAGAGAGTCTAATTAGCAAATACCCATGCAAAACACACATGACACTCATAAATACCCTTAATCAAAGTCCTGATGATCATATTTCAGGCACGATTATCTCATGAAGTACGGTATGACACATGAACACTTTTTTCTAGCATTAGGCTGCGTGTTGTGAGATGTAAAAAAAAGTCTTCACTCATTTCTAGACATCTTTTGAAATAATTCGAAATATTACCTATTTAACTACCAATTTTATTCTATAGAGTATTTGAAAATAGATAGATTAATTGTATAGAAAAAAGAGAAAATTATCAAAATATATAAGTAAAAATGAAAAAAATAGAATAATTGTTAGATCAAAGTAAAAGGCGAGCACAAAAAAATTTGAAAAAACGTGCGTTCTATTTTATTCCTACTAGTCCCCTAATGCCAAACGTTCCCTCTATTTCAATCATTTATTTATATCTTTTTATATAATTATCTTATTTGGGCTTGATCTCATTTTAGACCTATTCAAAAAACATGTCTTTTAAAATTTTGAAATATTCTTATAAAATTATTAATTTAAATATATTTAATCTATAAACTCAATTTTACCATATTAGAGACATGTATATATTTATTTTGTATTTTTTTATTGGATATTTTGTATTTTTAAATATAGGATTATTTTAGTACTTTTAAATTGTTGAAACATGACTAAAATAGTCCTATATTTAAAAAACTAAAATAAATACATGTATATCTCCAAAAATAAATATATTTATAGATTAAATATATCCAGATTAAAAATTTTATAAAAAAAATTTGAAGAAAATTTTTAAAAATATATTTTTTGCTCTAGTTTGAAATGATCATTTGTCATCTTATTTATGTTATCTTTATTTTCTTTACATAACTATGTCACTCTTTAACTCTTTTTTCCACATTTTTTTACATCTAACCAAGCAAACCATTAATCGAAATTAAGTGAGAAAGTACTCACAATCTTGAGTTGGCTTAAGCCTTCCATGTCTGGTTTGTTTTTCCCAAAGACTTGTAACACCTCCTCCCTCGCTCTCTCTTGCCAACTTGGATGCATGCTAAGCACTATCATTGTCCATGTCAACAAACTAGCAGTGGTCTCCTGCCCTGCAAAGTAGAAGAGTCTACATTCCTGTATCACATCTTCCATTGTCATGCCAGCACCACTAGATTTCTCTTGAGATTCCTTGGAATTAGACTCCATTAGCAACCCCAACAAATCATCACTACATGCTTCTCCCATTTTCATGGCCTTCTCTCTTTTCTCTATCATACACATGAGGATTCTTTGGATTTCTCTGGCAATTTCCAAACACCTCAGGTTGTCTTTTGTGGGGAAATACCTACAATCAATAACACCCAAGATCCTAAATTTAATCAACCCAATATTTTGACCCATGGTATTTGAGATTTTTTGTTCAATTGTCGCATTTTCCTTTGTTATTTTCTATTAATTTCAGTACTTCAGGGTCTGCTTGAAATTGTAACCATTAGTCCATAGCTAGAAAAAACACATTGTAATACTTCGTTCTTTTCCAACCAGAAGAAGAATATGAACTCAACCTTAATTCCATATTTCTCCCAAAGAAAGAATTAATACTTCAATGCTAAGTGATTTTATTTAAATGGCAAACACCTTTTTGAAGTTTTATAAATTAACAATACCCCCTCGATAATTTATCTTCTATAGGAAGGAGACTTTAGGCTACAAAAAATCAAGAAGACGAAAAGGAAGCTGAAAAATAAAATATATAACTGCATTTGGGTGGCCAACAACATGATTTTGATACAGAGCAAGGTAATTGAAATTTCTATTTCACAATGCACATTAGTGTACTTGTTATTCATTGCGGATAAATTAGCTGAAATTCTATATAAAAATTGGAGCAGCCATTGTAAAACCCAAGTCTTAGACTAAGGTGACAAGTATCATCTACTTTGGACTTACCGAACATCGCGCCCGCTTTTATGTAACTGGGTTACATAGAAGTAGTTTTATAAAAAATTTTATGTAACTCCTTAAATTTTAAGATTTTGATATTTGATGGAAGATTTAATCCATTGGTTATATTTAATATTACTTGTTTAGTTATGAGATCAAGTTTCATCCAAATCCCATATGTGCATAGACTACATTTGTTCAAACATATATATATATTCATGTGTAAATTAGGGAAAATACTTAGTTCCATTCACATATACATTAGAATGTAGTAATATATTATAGAATTATTTATCCATGCAGTAATGATATTTTAGACGGTTTAGATGTTGAAAATACTATTTAAAAATTAATATTTAACATTAAATTATTTATTATATTTATTTTACATGTTTATATATAGGGTCCATAAACAATGATATTAGAAAAATAAAAAGATTTCCATAATAATATAAGTGATGTTAAACACAAAAGATCGATGTTGAAAATGGAGGAGGTTACATAGAAAGAGAATTTCATAAAAGTATTCATAATCAAATTTTATTAGCATGCATAGCCGTAAGATTCTATTTTTTTGGACTTGAAAAGGATAAGAACTTGGTAGGGTTAATTAGTTAGGAAGAATTAAAATTGGGTTAGGATGGGGCAATATGCACCTAGCAATAGCAATTAGTTGTTTTGCTATCCCCCACCGAACGAGAAAAATAAAATCCAAAATGTAATTCTCCACACCCAGAGGTTCTAAATATGCATTGCCCCAGCACTTTCCAAAATCAGTTGAAATAAACTTCAAGGGAGAAGGTAATGCAGAAAATATAAAGCTATCCTTTCGGTAAGATGTAACAAAAAGTGGAAAAAAATCTATGGTAAAAATTTAAAAAATGCTAGAGTTTGAATAACGATGAAAGACAAGTTTAACTATACGGAAAGATAAAAAAAAATTACTAAACTGTAAATAATAATAGAAAAACTAAGATAGTTAAGTAGTTAAAATAGGAAATTATATCAAAAAATTGTAATAAAAAACATCGTTCCAAATGGAGTGGAACAAGGGAGATAAAAGATGGTAAAAACGTACATGTAACCGGGGACAAAGACCCTGAAAGGAACATCCTTGGTAAGCAGAACTGCCTGTTCTGTTAGAAGTTGGAAGATACGTCTCCCTTCTTCATAGCTGCTGCCAAAAGCCGTTCGAGAGATAACATCTGCTGTCAAAATCTGGATGTGCGGCCACACATCCACCTCGCAAGACTCGCGGGAGCCCATCTCCTCCTCCCACCTATTCACCATTTCAACTCCGCATACAGAGAATGCAGACAGCATCCCCTGTATATACATCATATATATGGCCATTGAGATAGGATAATTAGTTAACAAGTTACCATGAGACTTGCCCATTACGCCTAAATGCACCTGAATGCACTTAAGCTCAGTGCATTCGGGCACATTTAACTCATTTTTTAAATTTTTTTTGAAAATTTTTCATACAACTGTTAATTTAAAATGTATTTAACATGTGTATCAAAACTTTTCTTTTTTTGGAGGTTTTTATATTTTTGAGTTTTTGAAAATGAATGGTACTAATTATTAAAAATGATACTGATTTTTAAAAATCCAAAAAAATATCTAAACAAGATAAAAATTAACACATATGTTTAATACACTCAAATCAACAATTGTCTAAAAAAAATTTTCAAAAAAATAAAAAAATTAAATAACCTTAGTACACTGAATGCATAAAATAGGCTCCAAGACTACTACCAGCTAGTTTGTAATACGTTGTTTATTGTCAGAAGCAAAAAAAAAAAAAAAAAAAGTGAGACACGAAGCGGGTATATTCATCACATAAAAGGCCGTGCTTCTAACTCAAATGGGGCTATTCTCATTTTCACCTTTTCTCCTGTTATGGTTTTGCAATTTTTTATCTTTAACTACGGAATCTGTAAATTGCAAACATTGTTGCTAACTACCATTATTATTTCTGACAAATGTTAAACCAGAAAAATTGCAAATTTTGATTAAAATTGTTTATTAGCATATACACGATCAGATTACTTTAATAGAGGATTATTTGTCTTGTGACTAATGGGTTAGGCAATGGACATGAGCTCATTGAAAATTTGAAAGAATGATTGTTTTTAAACCATTAGCCCTACGATCAGGTGGAGCACTATTTGTGGATACCATCATAGGGTCTTGATTAATTCTAGGTGGGCCGCAAATTTTAACTGAACCCATCAATTTTTCTTGCTTACGATGATGCTTTTATTGGGAAACAAACTTTTCTTGCTTAATTATGGTGATGGTTTCCATTCATAAATAAAATTTTTCCTGTTTATAATATTATTTTTGCTACCACATCAAAGTTTAGTTGATTAAAAACAAAAACCAGGAACAATTTAGAACCAAACTTCTTCTCAGTTGTTGATATATGACATATGCTATAAATTATTGACAACTAAGTTTTTCTTTAGCAACCAAAAGTTTAATCTCTTGCAAAAAAAGAAAAATTGTTGTCAAAAATCATAACTTTTGTTCACCGATGACAATAATATATAATTTTATAAATAATTGTGAATTTGTAAAATCTGGAAATATAAAGTAAAAAATTATAAAATTATAAAAAGGGGAAGAAATTGCAAAATGCATATAGAAAAAGACCGAGGAGATAGTACGAAGTGCACCTTGGCCTCGATTAATCCCAAACCTAACTACCAAACTCGAGAGAGAGAGAATACTGCTTGAGCTTACTTTTGCAAATCTCACATTCTACAAACCTAATTTGTAATAAAATTAGAATTCAAGTTTCAACCAAACAGGAATTCAATTTTCCTATTTATATACAATCTTAAGTAATATTTATTCATTTTTTATATTTTATATTATTTAACTTTATGTTTGAATAAATGTTATCATGTTGAAATTATATTTTATGAAAATTATGTAAATTTCATGTATATTTTTATTCTTTACTTAAGCATGTGTTAGTTTTCTTCCTTTATTCATTTTGGAAAAGATAAATTTTCTTTTGAAAGTACGTTATGTTACTACGTTCTTCTTTAATTTTTTTAGGCTATGCATTAGTATTTTCGTTTAGATAAACTATTAATTTAGGTTCACATGAAATTTTAAACTCATAACTCTTAATTTAAACAAAACTTGCCAGATTTCAACCTGAAATTTTTTTTTTTGGGATAAACAACCTCAACTTGATTTACATAAATATGATTGAAGTTTAAGTTTACCAATATGATTAGAGTTAGATTTTAAATTTATAAATAAAATTAGAATTAATATTGAGAAAAATCTAGTTTCACGAACCTGAGCTGGGAAGGGTGTTGTTGATTACTTACTTTCAACTTCTCAACATGGAAGGCGGGGTTGATGATTCTCCTGTGCTTGGCCCATTTTTCGCCGTCGTAAGTAACAAGGCCAGTTACTAAGAGCTTCGTGACTGGATTCTCCTTTGCTTTTGCGAAGTGTCCGAATTTATTAGAAAGTATATCCCTTATCAGTTCCGGATCCATGATGTTCACCTGAGGTGTTGGTCCAAACCAGAAGAAGAATGTTTTCCCTGCATTTTCTTACCACTAAAAATTAATTTTCTTTGCATGTGTTTGGCTACACTAAGAAATTTTTAAACCAAAAAATTTCAATTTAAAATTTTTCACTCATCATAATTACTCGATTTTTAATTATTTCTTTGCATTTTCTTATATAAAATACTCTACTTTTCAATTATTTTTATACAACCATTCTTACAATAAACTAACTATTTTAAACTCTAATTTCCTTACTACTCATTGATATTCACCTATCATATCACATTATTTTTTCTCATTTTAAAAATTTTTACACAATAAATTATTCATTAAAATTTTAATTACTTTCATTAACACACCCAAAAAATATGGTCAAATCAAATATGAATAAATGCCAATGTATTTGCAGTAATGTTGGAAGCTAGCAGCCAGCTGACATTGGTTGTTAATTAATTACATATGTGATCATCGTTATCAAATGCAAATATCCAATTCTGTTTATTCATTTCACTACGGAAAAATAAATGATTATAGAGACTTAAATAATATCTGATTTTTTTAAAAGAATATATGTTGCGCACTTTTGAAAATAAAATTTGCGCCTTTTTCTAGTGCCACGATCATTTGCACTAGGCCATTTGTTCCGGGCCAAAAATATTTTTTTATTTTTTATTTTTATACAAATGTTAATATAAGAATATTTAATCTATAGACTAAGTTTTATCGTTTTTGAAATTATTCATTTTGTATCTTTCAATAAAAAGTATTAAAATATAACTAAAATATCCCTATTTGTTTAAAATGACTAAAATGCCTGTATTTAAAAATATAAAATGAATATATTTTCAAAAAGGATAAAAATTTGATTTATAAATTAAATATATTAAAAAATTATATGTTTTTGGCCTGATAACAAAAGGCCTCATTTGCGACGTTCCCCTTCCCTGTATATAAAATAAAGAAATCATACATTTTTAAAAAATATAATAATATTAATTATAATAAAGAAATAATACCGGTAGATCTGCATTTTTTTTTAAAAATAATAATAATTATTATAATAAAGAAATAATACCGGTAGACGGGCTAAGCGATAACTTACTTAGCCCAGTACACAGCCCGTTAGACAATGGAGGCTGTGTCCACTATAGTAAAGGCAGGCTGCCAGTCCATGATCTTCCAAGGCCTAGTATTTTAGTCCATGCCCAAATATTGAGGCCATCAGCAGTGAGCCCAGTTTTCAGCCTGCTAGACTATCCAGATAAGCTCAGAGACCAGTACTCATCAAAAAATGCAGCCTACCAGCTCATGTGCCCGCCAAACTAACACTGCCTGGCCCTTTTTAGGCCCAACAATTTGATGGCCATATGATATACAGACCGAACACTACAAAGCCCAAATTCACTGCAACTATAAAAACCAATTAGCACATGAGTTTACCCAGCCCACCAGCGCTCTCCCATTATTATTATCTTTTTTTTATGGAAGTGCTCACCTATTATTACCGACACCAGTTTCAAGCGCATGGAAGATACAAATGGGGACAGACGTATAAAGCACAGAGCCCACCGCTAGTTTAGCCCATTAGAAATATGCCAGTGGGGAGCCCTAAGGAATTGGGCCATGTGGCACTTAGGGATGTTAATGGTCATGATTAACCTGTCAACCACTCGTTCAACCCATTTATACATAAGTTTGAGTTAGAATTTTTGAATGAGTCGGTTATGATTCGGCAACCTGATTAACTATTTGATTAAATAAACAGATTAAGGTTGAGATTTTATAACTCATCAACCCATTTAATAACTCATTTAACCCATATAATATGTTCAACCCGTTCAACCTCTTTCACTCATTTAACTCGTTAAAGTTATATATATATATATAGAAAGACCCGATCGTGTGCAGTCCGCTGTAAAATGGACCCCACACATGTTAGATTGTAATGAAACTTTATACACTCATTTATCCATATATAAATCATACTTTAGACGGTTTAGATGTTGAAAAAACCACTTTAAACTTGATATTTACATTAAACTATTTTATTACGTTGATTTTGCACCATTTTAAGATGGGGACTATATACATGTTGGATTTGGATGAAAATTGGTATGCTATTAAAGTGAACAATTCTAAATACAATGGGTGGGATAGATTTTCCATTTATGATCAGGTGGGGCCCACAGTGCATGGACTGCACGGTGCAGTCGCATGCACTGGATCATTTCCCATATATATATATATATGGGATCTATTCCAGTGCATGGACTGCACGGTGCAGTCGCATGCACTGAATCATTTCCCATATATATATATATGGGATTTATTCCAGTGCATGCGACTGCACCGTGCAGTCCATGCACTGGAATAGATCCCATATATATATATATGGGAAATGATCCAGTGCATGCGACTGCACCGTGCAGTCCATGCACTGGAATAGATCCCATATATATATATATGGGAAATGATCCAGTGCATGCGACTGCACCGTGCAGTCCATGCACTGTGGGCCCCACCTGATCATTTCCCATAAATCCACCTCACCCATTGTATTTAGAATTGTTCACTTTATTACCATACCAATTTTCATCCAAATCCAACATGTGTGTAGTCTCCATCTTAAAATGGTGCAAAATCAACGTAATAAAATAGTTTAATGTAAATATCAAGTTTAAAGTGGTTTTTTCAACATCTAAACCGTCTAAAGTATGATTTATATATGGATAAATGAGTGTATAAAGTTTCATTACAATCTAATATGTGTGGGGTCCATTTTACAGCGGACTGCACACGATCATATCCCTATATATATATATATAAACTCCTTGGTTATTTTCTTTCTCTTAGTCTTCATTCAGTTACATAATTTTCATTTTCCCGCTGTTGCTCCAATTTCATTTTTTTTGTTACTATTCTATTTTCATTTTTTTTGTTACTATTCTATTTTCATTTCCTTGCGCCGAAAACACTCTCTCATCTCACCCTGTGAGATTACCTTCTGTTAGAGTCTAAGCCTTCAAGTCATCTGCACTACAATGCATTAACAACCCGCCAACCCGTTTATTAAATGGGTTAGGGTCGATGTGTTTTAAATGAGTTAATAATAATATTAGGGTTAAGATATTTTAAACGGATTAGGATTAGGTTCCAACCTGTTCAACTTAATCCGTTAACACCCCTAATGACACCCAAAGCATATAAGCCTGTTCTCTCCTAGCCCTGCCCATCAGCTCATGAGTTTCTAGTCTCAAGAGGATGATCATGAGGCCAATATTTCTATGCCCAGAGCCCACAAGCATCATCCCAACCCATCATTCTTTAGCTCATCAGCATAGTGCCCAGTTTCGAGCCCGCACATTGTTGTAAGTCTAGAGCCGACAACAGAAGCCCCAGTTTTCAGTCGATGACAAAATATGTAGCCCATGGGCACTGACCCAGTTTCTAGCCCATTTGTTTGCCAAGGCCTAGTTTTAGCCATACCTAAAAACTCAGCCCATTAACAATATGCCCAGTATCCAACACACTGTGGGTCTGATTTTTAAAATAAATGGAGCCGCCCCTTATCCAAAGAAGAAAATATATTTTGCCGCCCAACTTTGGAAGCGTCGCGGTTGATTCTTATCTTCTTGGCTGCTATCGTTTGTCGCCATGCAAAAAGGCCGATCAGTAGAGAACAAGTTGACCTTCCACCGGCCTTCAAGTGCTTGGCAAAAAGACGAGTTAAAACTGGAGCGATCCATTTTTCACATTTATTGATTTTTCAAAGCTTCTTTTCCATATCTAGAACCTAAGAAAAAGCGCCATTCGATACCTAAAAGTAAGCAGTTTGCCACTCAAATTTTTTTTTTTTTTTTTTTTAAAATGCCTCTGCTATATTTTAAAAGTCTAAATCGCGCACCCGGTTGCTCTAACTCATTTTTTTTGAAATTTTTTTGTATAACTATTCGTCTAAATGTATTTAATATGTATATCAATTTTTACTCATTTTGGATTATTTTAGATATTTATTTTTAATTTTTAAAAATCAGTGGCAATTTAGGTAATTTAATGGTAAAAATTAATACGCGTACTAAATACACTTAGATTAACAATTGTATAAAAAAAATTAAAAAATAAGTTAAATGTACCCGGGTGCATTGAAACTAAGTGCACCCTCAACCCATCGACTTTTCCATGCAGAAGGCGAAAAAGTTACAAAAGGAGTATCTTTTTATATTAAATATATTTGTCATGATCTAATGTAATTACCCAAGTGACCGTGCACTCCTTTGTATTCTAGGTTTTTTTTTTAATATTTTAAATCCTTTAATTTTTCCCATTTACATTTTAAACTTCAAAGTTTGGCCATTTATATTTTAAACCTGTAAATTTTGGTTCATTTGCATTTTGAATCCTAACCCATAATGACGTTAAAAATTACTGTTGATTCATGTAAAATGACGTTAATATCCTCAAATATATATATTTTTTAAAACCCAAATTTGTATTAAAAATGAATATGCTATTGGAGTCTCCAAGAACAAAATAAAAAAAAGCTTAATAGTTAAGTTTAAAACGTAAAAAAATTCTTTTTTTTTTTTAAATGCTGAAGAGTATTTATGTCATTTTGTATGAATTAATATTAATTTTTAATATTGTTATGGGTTTCAGAGTTTAAAATGTAAAAAAACTTATAGGGTTTAAAAATGCAAATAGCCAAAATTTGAGATTTAAAATATAAATAGGTAAAGTTAGAGAATTTAAAATGCAAAAAATCTTATTTTTCTAAATTTTTTCTTGAAATATAAACCATTTGTACCATTCATCCATATGCTTGTGTTTACACTGTCAAGAATACATCAATTGAAAAGCATATTATATTATATTATATATTTTAAAAATTTTAACAGTCGTATATTTACTTTAAAACGTTGTTAAAAGTTTGAGACATAAATTTGTAATCAAATTAATTTCTGACATTATAAATAACCCCACTTAGGTGGGAAATGACTTATGATGATGATGATAGTGATAAACAAATATATATTAGTAAAGATAATAAATGGTTTAGATTATTAAAATTTTAAAAATAAAGGGGTGATGGACTAACATACACCATATTATTACCGTAACAAAATTTTTGATCAACATCAATCTCTCTCTTATATATCGGGTCCTAAGTTGGATTCTTATGGAATCTTTGGAGACGATTTTTCTCATACTGGACTCTGATGCCAAAGTTGAATATTATTAAGCCTTCTTAAGGACAAAAGCACCTCAAGAGGTGAAGAATTTCCTCACATTTATAGTTGGATGCCGACTCTCATACACAAGTGATCACGCAGGATAATAAACAATAAATCCTTTATAAAATATTTTTAGTTAACAAAAATTTACCAGTGGGCACAATTTAATCCTAATCTGGTACACTCTAGTGTACTCAGTCTCAATGCGTGTAACCCCCTTTTTCTAAAATTTTTGAGTTTTTTGAAATTGATATGTCAACCCAAGCATGAATTTCCCATGTATATTTTTTACATTTTTGATTAGTTTTAATATTTTATTTTGAACTCTAAAAATAAAAAGTCATTTCTCATATGCTAGCACATGAAAAATGACATTTAACTTTTAAATTTTAAAATAAAATATTTAAAAAATATAAAAAACTATATATGTGACATTCATGTCTGGGCCCACATAAATATATAAAATTTAAAATTAAATAAAAAAAATTGTGTTGTGCAACGAGTGCATTGAAGCTATGTGCATCTAGGTACACTAGATCCGTTACTTAATTATATTTAGCAATGAAGTAAAATTCATTAGTTACTCAAAGTCTACTTTTAGCAAATAATTTGATTTCATTTCTAATACAAATTAAAGTCCCTACAATTGTAGCATTTATTCCTTTGGTACAAAATTATAATCTTACCTTATAAAATTCAAGACCCTCTTTTTTCTCATTGTTTTTTAAAAATGGGGCTTTTTCTCATTTAGTGCAACCACAAATGGGAGTCATTTCCATCCTAAAATCATTGAGCAGATACATAAATTGGACTGTTTTATGCTTACAATAGATGTCCAGTTATCACTAATTGATGAAACTATTTTCTGGTCCCTAAAATGGTTGGTGGGTGCAATGTGATACTTTTAGACTGTCTCCGTGAAATGGAACGACTCATCAAACTTATCGGACCTAACTAAAGCAACCTCAGAAGAAAATATCTGGAAATATTTTTAAAATACATTGAGGTGTTTATATATATATATAAATTATATATCTAACTATTTTATTATGTCAATCCCATATATGTTTGATTTAGATGATAATTAGTTTGCTTTTAAAGTACATAATTCTAAATATAATAAGTGAGTTATGTTTTAAGTTCATGATCAAATAGGCCTCATTTATTGTGAAAAGTGCTGCATTCAAATGCAAAATAATATTTTCCACACACATACATTGGCATAAGATAACCTTATAAATTAACAAATATATATTATATAGGGTATGTTTGGTTGGAGGTAAAACTTTTGATAAAAAAATTTTTAGGTAGAAGTTGTCAAATAGATAGAAAATGATGTGATATAATATGGATAACAATGAAGAGTAAAAATAATAAAGTTAACATAGGTAAGTTAGTTGTATGGATAGTTTGTATAGAAAAATATGACAAAATAATTGAAAATAGATTAGTTACGGAAAGTGAAAAGTTTTTATTGATATTTTTTTTACTCCAAACAAATACACTCATAGTGGATATAAATAGCTTTTTCTCTTAGAAATAGAGTTCACGACGAAAAGTTTAAATTTCTATTATTAAAGATTGATTAGGATAAAGAAACATAAAATTTTATAATTAAGTAAGGTCAACTTAATTTGACACATAATATAGGGCCAATAGCAATTTTTTTTTCTCTTGAACCCCTGAGTGGAAAAATGTGGATTTCTGAAGATAATTTATGTGGAGAACTTATTCAAAGAAAAGGAAATATTCGAAAATTTTTGCTTTTGAGAAAATTTTAGTTTCATAAATTTCTTTTCATTTCCCTAGCAAAGGATGAATAAAAACAAAGAGAAGCGTTTTGTAATAATATAAGAGACTAGAATCTAGAATCCATATCATACACTCTACATCATAGTGTTGAAAATCTGTACTTCAATTAAAGCTAATCTTTTTATAATTAGCGTAAAAATATAAGATCTCAGTGATAATGAATGATTGAACTAGGTTGCGATAACACATATTCATGTAGAATAAATAAATAAAAGAAAATGGAAAGGATGATGATGAATACGAACCGTATTTCTTGATTGTGTGATGAAGGTAGGGAGAGACTCTCGGGGCGATCCCGTGAGATAGTTCCATGGGTTTGGCCCGTGCTTCCTTTAGTGCAGTGACGAAATCCTTGAGATTCCCAAAGGGCATCTTGTAACTTGCCCCTTGGATCCCTTGCTTCCTCAAGGCCCTCTCCAGTCTCTTGGGCGTCACCCACATGTAGTTCACCGTCTTCCAGATCAACGACAAGATCAGCACTCCACATGAGATTCCCACCAAATTCAGCACAAACCTCTGCATTTCCATCTCTCTCATCTCTCTCGATTTTGAATGGAAGAAATAAAACCCACCTATATGTAGATTTTTGGTCGATGCAATTCATGTCTATCCCACATAAAATAAAATAAATATGAAACGAAATGGCCATCTGTATCCAAATTTCTGACATGATGGGCCCACTGTATAGATGAAAGAGTATACGCGAAGTTAACGAATTCCAAACATGGAGGTTAGTTTGCCTCGGCGGTGGGGCGTAGCTAAGGATGCATCTCCAGCTCCTGAATCATAGGTTCGCCTCAATTATAACTGTTAACTTTATTTATAAAACTTGAACATTGTACACAATCTTATCTTATCTTTATTTGTAAAACTTCCACTTTAACAGTATTTATGAAAATCAAATTCAAGCTGAGTTTCAAGTTAGAATTGAACTCTCACAATTTTTTTATTTAAGAATGATATGTTTAAAATTTTATATGAATATATAATAATAATATCTTATCTTCATTTGTAAAACTTCGACTTTAACAATATTTATGAAAATCAAATTCAAGCTGAGTTTCAAGTTAGAATTGAACTCCCACAATTTTTTATTTAAGAATGATATGTTTAAAATTTTATATGAATATATAATAATAACAAATCATCTGCAACAATAATAATACATAACTTAACTACTTTTTTAAAAAATAATAACATATAATATATTTCTAGAAGAAAAATTAAGATTTCAAAGTAAAACAAAAGGATGAAAATATTAATTTTAAAAGAAAATAATACAAGCAGTCATGATTCAGTGAGGCTGGTTTCATGGAAACTTATATGAGGCCAACCCGTTACATATTTTCTTAATTTTATTTTTATTTTTTATAAAACACTTATCTTAAGTGTATTTGATTTATACACTAAGTTTTATTATTTTTGGATAAATGAACAAGTCTCATGAGATTATGCCACTATGTTTAAAAATAAAAAAATATTTAAAAATATCAGGTAAAACTTGATTTATAGATTAAATATACCTAACTTAACATGTGTATAAAAAACTAAAAAAAATTTTAAAAAAATATTTTTTAGGCCAGCCTACGAGAATCACAGCTCGTCTTCCATAGAGCAAACTAAGGTAGAAGAAAACACTAGGAAAGGAAATTTTCAATAAAAAAAAAAAAAAAAAAAAAATTTCAGGCGCAACAAGCATGAGAGTTTCATACTAAAATATGGAAGCGTTTTAAGTACAAAAGAATGGCATAGGCCAATAGATTATGATGCTTTGTATGATATTGTTGCGGAAAACCAATGCATGTAATCAAAGATTGCGTAATTGCTAAAAACACAGCTTAAACACATGCAGTTGCAGGGATAGAATTGACGTGTAGGAAGATGGTCGATATAATGCTGTTAATGTGATGCATGGTAGCTAGTTGCGCATCCATGAGCACATATTTAGTCACTTTACCTTGCGCAGGCTCAAGTACTGGGGGAAGAAAGTAGCAGGTCTTATTTGTCTATGCGAAATTACATTCACGTGTTATAGAAGTCTTTCGGATGGCGGAATTCGTGCAAGAGCATGGATTAGAAGTCAATGAGTTGACTTCAAATGTTTTGTTTACATGATTTGTTAGTGGTAGCTATTGATAAGACACGCTTGTATAACGTGTTCATTAGAAATTAAATGCCCAACCATCCTTTAAATACTTTAGTCAAGCTTATGAAAGATGTAGATATTTTTAGGAGATGAATTGATTAGTCCAATGGGATAATAAAATTGAATAAGAACTTGGCTTAATTAATTCTAGTGTACCAATCCAGGCTAGCTCGGTTGTTCCTGATGTCTGTCTTTGGCGTCGTGCATCGAGGGGTCTAAAGCTAGCAGCCGCAGCAACTTCGTTCTTCCTCGTTTTGTTGGGGCTAGTGTTCCCTTGTGGAAGCAATTTGGGCTTTTCATAAAAAATAGTCAGAAATATGTTAAGAATAATTTAAAGATTGATTTGTAAGATATTTGGAAAAAATTGAAAGAATTTTATCAAAGCTCTATTGTAATATAAGTTGAGACGTGATGTAAATATACACCAATAAAAATTAATTCATTAAAACTTTTACACCTACCTACACAAAAAATTTTGTGGTATGTTTGGTAATGCTTAAAAAATGTCGGGTTAAAATTTTTCAATTTAAAATTTTTCATTCTCCATAACTATCATATTTTTTAATTATTCATTCACATTTTCCTATACAACTATCCTACTTTTCAATTATTTCTACACAACTACCCATACAACTAACCTATCTATTTTAACTTTATTCACTTTACTCCTTATTATTACTCATATCACATCACATCATTTTACAACTTTTACTCCATAAAACTTTTCATCGAAAGTTTTATCCATTCACAAACACACTCCAAAAGTTTTATTACTTCTCAAATATATTATTGATCAAAAAAATTTCAGACTATTTCATAAAAAAAATTTCAGATTGAGAACTTTCATATAAATAAATTTTATCGAATGGCAAAACCAACATAAGTATATGGAACTCTTACTAGCAAATCTTCGATCCTTGATTCGACCAGTGTTGCCAGAACACGTGGGGTCTGACCGGGAATTTGTTGTCTTCCTCTCCCGGCTTGCATACACTCCGTCCGATTTGAAAGCTGAAAACCATTTGAACCTATTGAAACGGTAAAACTGGTTTTTTGTTTTCACAGAACTGTCGTGTAGACATTTGACATTGAGTACGAGGGTTTATACCTAGAAAATTTACCTCTAATCCTACTTATATTTATAAATTTTTAAAAATTTCACACATACCAATATATTTTGCCAAAAATTCCACTTATATCGACACCATTAGGAATCTATTAATTAGATCATTAGCCGCCGTGTAAAATAACAAATACACCCAAACCCTAATATAAATTGAGATTAATTTGTTCAAAATAAAAATTTACATTCAAATAATATGCAATTCTATAGCTGTAAGAGTGTTAAAAATTCATTTGAATATAAATTTTTAACAATAAAATCATAATTAGTGATAGACGTTTTTATCATTTTACAAGAATGCCAACAGATCCTTAACCGTGTGGATATAAGTGAAATTTTAGGCAAAATACATAAGTATATGTGAATTTTTTGAAAATTTATAGGTATAAGTGGAATTAAGAGTAAAATTCGTAAGTATATATGAAATTTGTCCTTATTTATTATAATTTTATTTATATTATTTTCTATTGATCACACAAATTCTAAAATATTTTTTTCTCATTTCCCACTCTTTTACAAAATCCTACCAAAATCAGCATTTCCCATTCTTTTAAAAAATTTCCACCAAAATCAACATTACCGTACCCGTGGACATGAGCAAGCGGCGATGCTGTTTTGTTGTCAGCTCGAGAGAAAGTGGGTTGCTGGCGATGAGCCGCATGTTGCCGGAGTCGGATCTCACCATCGTCGTAGACTTGCTGAAGTTGATGACTTTCGATTGGCAGATTTGAATGGTCATAGATGTCGTCCTTAATAGACAGGGAAAGGCTGCTCCTACAAATGGGCATTGTTCGAAGAACAGCGGATGCTTGGACTCGAACGTGGAGCACTAGAACTGGTACTCTGGTGGTGCAACTTTTGCATGCACATGAGGCCATTTTAACGTGTAGTTTCAATATAAAATGAGAAATGATTTTATTAGTCCAGGCTAAGCAAATGTTTTACTTAGCCCGTATTAAAAAACTCATTTATAACAACTCTTTTGTTTTACTTTTTTCTTCATATACTTGTTTATCTAAGTGTATTTAATATATAAACTAAGTTTTATCATTTTTATATATGTTTATATATTTTTTGAAAATTTTAAACAACTATGTGTATATATATATATTAAAATACTCTTATCCTTAAAAATCTAAAATAAATATACACACGTATCCAAAAATAGCAAAATTTAGTTTATATGTTAAATACACTTAGATAAACAAGTATATGAAGAAAAAAATAAAAAAATTATTGTATATAAATTTTTTCAGATGAGCTAAGCGGAATATTTGCTTAGCCCGGACTAACAGAATCATTCCTCATATAAAATTTTTGTTATTATATAAATAATTAAATATTTATAATTTAATATATATGTAATATTGAATCACCTATTCAAATCAGTTTACTCAACTTATTAAACCGGTTGTAATCAAACCAATCCCTTAACGTGTTCTATCATGAGTTCGGTTATGAATTATTTATTTTATTTTTTTGATTGGTGAAAACATCGGGTCCAAAAAAGAAATTGATAGAGACTGGTTATCAGTGGATACGAATAGTTTGAAAATTAGTTTTTACTTTTCAAACCATTAATTAAATTCGGTTAAATTCTTCATACTAACTTATTAAAGTATGCTAGATATTAATATATAATTCCAATCAAACTTTCGGAAACTACTGGAATCTTGGCAAGCCAAGAAGCCCGCAAAAAGCTGGAGTTACGTAACGTGGGTTCCCAATTTGATCTTGATGGCACTGTAACCATAAATGTAAGTTACATGATCGAATGAACCCGTATGCAAAGAAATCTACTTTTTAATATCCTTTTTAAAATTTTTTTATAAAATTATTAACCTAAGTGTTTTTAATCTATAAATCGTTTTTTACATTTTTGGAAACTGGTAGATATTTTGTATTTTTGAAAAATTAGACTGTTTTAATCATTTAAAAATGACTAAAATATCCTTATTTTTTAAAATAAAAAAATATCAACAAGTCTTTAAAAATGGTAAAACTTAATACATATGTTAAATATACTTAGATTAATAGTTTTATAAAAAAATTTCAAAAAAATATTAAAAAATAAGCTTTCGCACCCAAGTATACCGAAGCCAAATGTACCGGGTGTATAAGATTTGAGCTCAAAATGTAAAAGTATAGAAATGAGCCCCGATTCAATGTTTTAGGAAATGCCTAAGCTGAGTGCAAATGTGCTGTTGCCCACGTCCAACCGATTCGATCCTAATCTATGCAAACATTTTTTCTATTTTTCATACATTTTTTTATGTATAAACCATTCATAATATTCATCATATCATATTTGATTATAATGACCAAAATTGAAAATTTTGAAAACGTTTATATATATTAGTTTTTATTTTCAAATTCTAACGATTTTCATATTTACCCTAAATTAATGTCATTTATTTATAAGGTATAAATTTTCAATTAAATTTATTTTTAGCATATATTATATACGTAGTAATAAATTTTACTTAGTTTAGACGTAAATAACTTTAATTTTGAAAAACAACCATTTGTACGGACTTAGAACGGCATTACAACAATTTGGCCAACGGTTCAACGGCAAATAATTGTTGTCATTGCTATTGGCAACAAATTAATTTTTTTGTTATAACATTTGTTGCTGACGTCTTGTAGTATTTAGGCAATAACAACATATTAAACGAAAAAATTTGTTACCAATCAAGATTAACATAGTTGTGGCAAAAGGAGGATGAAATAATAAAGCAACAAATTTTTTTTTTCTTATCAATTTTGTCATCAAAGACTGAATTTATTGTAGTGCGGACGGACCATTACTTAATAAAATAAAAAAACTTTAAATATGAATAATACATAAGAATTTTTTTAAATTTTATTTAAGACAAAGGCCAAGTGGCAGCGTCCCACAATTGACCGTAAGATCAATAAAGGATAAGGAAATTAATAAAGACATACTAGGACGCAAGTGCAACCACGTCCACATTGAAATCTAATTCGACTTATCATGTTATTTAAAATCGTTTGGTTTATTATGTTATAAAAAATTATCTTGATTAAAATTATGGGAGGGCCAATTTTGCTTAAAATATTTATAATCATGTATAAATTATGAAAAATAGTTAGATTTATTTCTAGATGCATTAGAATGTATCTAACTTTTTAATTACAGGGCGGCACTTATCCCTTGCGTGCAATACGAGCCGCTGTAAAAATTATTTTTTATATTTATTTATTTTTATATATATGCAAGCCCCACTTGGATTTTTTTAACTTTAAATGAAATTTGATAATTTTTGAATTTAAATGGTTGACTATTTTATTTTTATTTTTGAAAATGAATATAAAGGCATGAGCACATACAAAGATGGATAAACAGGGTGAATAAGTGATGTTACTTGTACATTTGTATCCTATGTTTCTTTTATAAAGTAAATTGATAAAGTTTCTTCTCATCTTTAGCATAATCCATATTTCGGTAGATAATAGACTCAGATCAAAAGTGGCCGTGCTATTACGATATTTTTTAAAAAAATTTCAATATCACTCATATTTTGTAACAATTCAACTAATTCACCTTACAATTTTTACCTTAGATATTTTCTCTACTGATAAGTGGATCAACATCGGATCACGTAGGCATAACCTAGGACTTTTACCAATAGGGTCATTACTGAATTAGAAGAGTTTCCCCAAGATGAGTGGGGCACCATGCTGAGGGCGAAGAGTTATAACGGTGTGAGGAGCATGCACATAAGTGGGGGAGAGGTGGAATGAGAAATGCTGGAGGATGCTGGCGAGAGCCAGTTTGGATTCGATCATGGCGAAGTTTTGGCCAACACAGATCCTCGGTCCCCATCCGAATGGGAAGAAGGCCACTTGATTGTTGGTGGCCTTAGAGATTCCCTCACCAAATCTCTCCGGCTTGAACTCGTCGGCGTTGTCACCCCATAGTTCAGGATCATGATGGATGTGAATGATCGGGAGCCCCAGCTCGATGTTGGCTGGGAACCTCACTCCCCCTAGTTGCATCTCCTTGTAAGTGCGTCGAATCAGCAACGTTGCCGGCGGATATAGTCGGAGAACCTCGTAAAAGATCATTGTCACCTGCATGCATATGTAATGCAGTTTTTTTTATGAAGTCATATATATAATGCATTTGTGCATACATACATATGCCATGTTTATTTTTAAGGCGAGACCACAAATTAAATTTATTTTAGGATTTTAGGGTACACTGTCTTGTATTTTCCAAGATTAATGGTCTATTACGCTGAGAGTTTCCGAACTGCAAAAATAGTAAACTTCGAGAGTTTATTTTGTAAAAAGATGAAAATTAAATGTTGCGTGTTTTCTATTTTTGCATTTTTAACCCTCATCAGCTATGTTCATTGGCGTCAGGCCGTCAGTGACTCTGAGGAGTTCGTTGCAATCTTCTGATGTTCAGAGGATCTAATTTACAAATACCCCGAACACACCTGATTATTATATAACCATTATACAAATCACCCGGTCTATCTTATAAATACCCCTAATCAAGGTCCAGATGATCACGTTTCAGGCATGATTATGTCATGAAGTCCGGTCTTGATGCATAATTATTTATATAACAATTATACAAGTCACGTGGTCTATCGTATAAATACCCCTAATAAAGGTCCAGATGATCACGTTTCATGCAGGATCATATCATGAAGTCCGGTTTTGATACAATCCTTTTCTATTATTACTTGAAAGCGTCCGGGAATTGATAAAAGAATGACAAGATACGGGTGAAGTGTTTATGAATTATGAATAGATAGAATAATTGTATTTAAAGATCTAATAAAACAATTGAAATATAAGGATAAAAATAAAGAAAGGAAGATAAGTAGTTAAGATGTCAAATTAGAGCAAAAGGCGAGTATGAAAAAGTATTAAAAGCTAAGCGGATATATTTGTAATTATAATTAAATTATGCACATATATTTTCAAATTGCCCCTTTTCACATCTTTTTATATCCTATCTTATCCGAGACCTGATCTTCTACGACCGGTCGGAAATCCGGTGATTTCCGACCGGTCAAAAAATATTTTTTTTTGTTTTTTTTTTTGAAAAATAATTTTATAAACATGTTAATCTAGTTATATTTAATCTATAAACTAAATTTTATCATTTTTAGATATGTATATATATTTATTTTGGATTTTTAAATACAGGGGTATTTAAGTCATTTTAAGAATATTTAAAATGACTTAAATACCCCTGTATTTAAAAATTCAAAATAAATATATATACATATCCAAAAATGGTAAAATTTAGTTTATAGATTAAATATAACTAGATTAACATGTTTATAAAATTATTTTTCAAAAAAAATTAAAAAAAATATATTTTTTGACCGGTCGGAAATCACCGGATTTCCGACCGGTCGTAAATGATCAGTCGGCATCTTATCCCTTTTATCTTTTATTTTATTTACTCTTAGTTAATACTTCTGGTATATCATATCACTTCCTTTTTTTTTTTTTTTCACAGTTTTTTCATCTAACTAGGTCTAGGCAGACCATTAATTAAAAATTAAGTAAGAAAGTACTCACAATCTTGAGTTGGCTTAAACCTTCAATATCTGGTTTACTTTTCCCAAAGACCTGCAACACCTCCTCCCTTGCTCGCTCTTGCCAACTTGGATGTATGCTCAGCACTATCATCGTCCATGTTAGCAGACTAGCAGTGGTCTCCTGCCCTGCAAAATAGAAGAGCCTACATTCCTGTATTATATCTTCCACTGTCATACCAGCACCACTAGATTTCTCTTGAGATTCTTTGCAATTGGATTCCATTAACAACCCCAACAAATCATCACTACATGCTTCTCCCATTTTCATGGCCTCCTCCCTCTTCTCTATCATACGCATCAGGGTTCCTTGAATTTCTCTAGCAATTCTCCAACACCTCAGGTTGTCTTTTGTAGGGAAATACCTGCAACCGATAACACCCGAGATCCTAAATCAATCCAACATTTTGACCTTTGGTATTTGAGAGTTTTTGTTTAGTTGCATTTTCCTTTCTCATTTTCTGTTAATTTTAGTATTCCAGGGTCTGTTTAAAATTGTAACAATCAGTCTGTAGCAAGAGAAAAGACATTGTATTGGATAATTAGGATCCATTACGCCGTGCAACCAACGTAATTGAATTTCTACTTCACAGTGCTGATTAGTTTACTTTTTTATTCGTTGTGGTTAGACTAGCTGAAATTCTAAATAAAAGCTAGGAGCAGCAATCGTGAAACCGAAACCATAGACTAATGCACCAAGTATTGGCACTTTTCTATTAGCATGCATAATCATAAGATTTTGTCCCTTTCGACTTGAAAAGGATAAGAGCATTGTAGGGTAAATTAGCTAGGGAAAAAATTTATGTGTGTGTTTGTATTTGATAAAGATTTTGAAAGAAAATTTTTGGTATAAAACTTTTAAAATATAAGAAGAAGTGATGTGATATGATAGGGATAATGATGAAAAATAAATAAAATAAAATCAAAATAAATATGATAGTTGTAAAAATAGCTGTAAAGAGAATAAAGTTACATCTTCTATTAGCATGATCATCATAAGATTTTATCCTTTTGGACTTGAAAATGATAAAAACATGGTAGGGTAAATTAGTCGGGGAATAATTTACATATGTCTGTTTGGCATTTGATAAAATTGAAAGAAAAATTTTGGTTTAAGACTTTTAAAATATGAGAAGTGATGTGACATAATATAGATAATGATGAAAAAATAAAGATAATAAAAGTAAAATAGATAAGGTAGTTGTAAGAGTAATTGCGGAAAAGTAATTAAAAAGTAAGGCAGTTGTACAAAAAGATATAAAGATATGATTAAAAAAATATGATAACTGTGGAAAGTGAAAAGTTTTTTTTAACATATTTTAATGATTTCCAAACAAACCTGTAAAATATTGAAAAAAAATATAATTATAAATATATTTTAAGTTGACTAGTTAGTTCACGTAGGATACCCTATGTAGTAAGAGTTAGTCATTTAACCAATTGAGCCAAATGTTAATAATGAGCATTGACCAATTATTATAAGCGGCAAGTTATATTTTTATTTTTACTTTTGGATATTATTTTAATAACCCGTGTAGCTTGGTTGGCATACAGGTCGTCAGGTGATCTTAAAGGTCTAAGGTTCGAGTAGGGGATTTTGCAGCAAAATAATTATTTTTTACATTTTTGCCTTCCCAGGCATGTTGGCCCTACAGTATAAGATAAGATAAATATCTTACCAAATAAGATGATATTAGAAATTGAATTTAAGTTAAAGTGATAGGAATTTATCATTTATTCTTTCCCTAGAATTTTAGGAGACCTGCAGTAACCTTTTTATAAAAAAGATTAGAGAGTTGATAGATTTAAGTATAGAGCATAGAGGGTGAACTTTTGAGAAAACATAGTTGTGGAAGGAAATGACTGTTTTTAAGGTAAGTGAGATTTTATTTGGAAATTGATTTTGGTTCAATAATTATGTAATTTGTGTTGTAATTATTTTTATACAATTATTATGTACAAATAATGTATATTATATATTATAATTTTTAGGCTATATTTGACATAGTTAAATTTTATAATCCTAAGTTTTTAGGATGTAAATTATGCAAATAAATATGTCTAAATTTATGCCTAAAATTATATGTATTGAGATTGTGGCATTTCATTATGCATTTTATTTTTATAAATACATTAATGTAAATTATTATGCAATAAATATATATGGATATTGAAATTATATATTAATGATGCAGGTTAATTTCTGCATATATAGTCCTATCTATGTATAATTCCAGTTGCAGAAAAATCCGTACAATAATATATATAAAGATCAAAGCATAATCCAAGTTTGTTGGACGTCAGAGATAATTAGTCCAGGAAAACAATTCCAGCATGAATGGAATTCTTGTTATTGCAACGAAAATTTCGTTGCTTTTGTACTCTTTAATACCTTTAATAATTTTAATGCCTTTGATGTCTAGGTATTTTTTTTGAAAATTGATGTGTAGCCCATTACAGCAATGATGACTAAGTAAGAGAAGCCCTAGTGGGGCTCATCTGCAGTAGAGGCTATGATGATGTGGCTTAATATAGATCGCTCATCCCATTTTATTATGATTTATTCATTTTAACTTCGATTTAAATGATCAAATAGTCCATTTCTATATTTTTTTGTGCTTTCGAATTCAATGGAAGGGTTTGATTTTACATTTGAGGCCAAATTTTAAGAAATAAAATTAAATGATTATTTTTATCATTTAATTAAGTTTTTAATTGGGCCATTATCCATTTTCAAATAATTTTCTACTTGCTAGTCATGTTGTGATTAACTCATTATTTTTATAAGTGCACCAAATCAAGTGGGACACTAGAGCTTAGATTTCCTGAAGATTTTCAAGAAAATTTATTTCTATTTATTTATTTCAAAGGCAAGTATTAAGAACAGTAGACTTGTAATATTTTTCCTTTGTGCCTTAATGTAATAATGAGAATATGACTGGTGAAAATGAAAATTTGAATTTTTCATAAATTAATATAATAATTAATTTCGCCATAAATGTGTGATTGATCTTGGGGATATGCATTAAATATACGGTCAGGATCACTTTTCTGGACTAGTATGTTACAAAGCCCGAAGTAATAGCAATTAGGTTTTTCGCTATACCCCACAAACTAGAAAATAGAACCAAAAATGTAATTCTTCACACACCTATTCCAAGTACGAATTGCCGATCGCCTTCCAAAATCTATTGTAATTAAACTCCAATAGAGAGGATAATGCAAAAACAAGTAAGAGAGATGCAAAAAATAAATATAAGAGAAAGAAGGTAATGCAGAAAATATAAAATTATCCATTTGGTAAGATGTAAAAGCAAAGTGGAAACATATATGTGGTAAAAGTTTTGAAAAATGAGAGTTTCAATGTGTGAGAGGAATAATATATGATACTAATAACAAGAAAATAGATTGGATAATTATATCAAAAGATGTGAAATATAGAATAGTTATAAGAAAAAATGTAAAATATTTAAATATAGAGGTAATATTATAAAAAATAAAATTGTTAAGTAATTATATGTAAAATTATATTAGAAAGGGCGCCGAAATGGAGTGAAATAAGGGATATAAAAGATGCTGCAAACTCACATGTAACCGGGGACGAAGGCCCTCATAGGAACATCCTTGATAAGTAGAAATGCTTGTTCTGTTAGAAGTTGAAAAATACGTCTTCCTTCTCCATAGCTGCTGCCAAATGCCGTTCGAGAGATAACATCTGCTGTCAAAATTTGAATGTCAGGCCACACATCCACCTCGCAAGACTTGTTGGAACCGATCTTCTCCTCCCACCTACTCACCATTTCAGTGCTGCAAACGGAGAATGCAGGCAGCATCCCCTAGATACATATCATAAGGCTAGCTAGTTTGTAATATATTGTTTGTCATCAGAAAGCCAAAAAAAAGTGATTCATGAGATGGGTCTATTCATTAGATGAACAAACTATGCTTCTGTGTTCCTCATTTAAGTAATTAGGTTACATAGAATGCTTTCATGTGATTATATGCTTTATCACTTTGTTAATTAATGAGAAATTTACTTCATTCATTATATTTAATATTTTTCACTTAGCTAAGAATCAAGTTATACTCAAATCAAATACATGCATGGGTCATATTCATTTGAAAAGATATGTTTATTTGTAAATCATGAAAAATATTTAAATTTATTGGCATATACATTAGAATGTAACCACATTTCATTTATCAAGGCATTGATGATATTTTTAGATAGTTTTAATGTTGAAACTATAACTTTAAAATTGATATTTAATATCAAATTATTTTACTACAATGATTTTATACATTTGTAAACAAGAGATTTTCATAACAATATAAACGTACGAAATAAAATGAATACAGATGATTTTTCACCAATCAACAAAGTGAGGAGGTTACATACAAGATCCAATATCGTTTGTGGTTGGAAGCGTGAGGGCATTTTTTTTTAATAAAGTTAAGTGCATTTAATATATAAACTAAGTTTTACCCTTTCTAGATTGTT
Source organism: Annona cherimola (assembly GCA_030490835.1). Classification (NCBI taxonomy): domain Eukaryota; kingdom Viridiplantae; phylum Streptophyta; class Magnoliopsida; order Magnoliales; family Annonaceae; genus Annona; species Annona cherimola. Next base: position 73,056,096 of record CM059971.1, read on the forward strand.
TATATTTTCATTTTTAAACACAGGAGCATCATCGTAATTTTTTGTCAGTAAAAATTATGACAATGCTCTTGTGTTTAAAAATAAAAAATATATAAATATATCAAAAAAATGGTAAAACTTGGTTTATAGATTAAATACATATAAATAAATTATGACAATGCTCTTGTGTTTAAAAATAAAAAATATATAAATATATCAAAAAAATGGTAAAACTTGCTTTATAGATTAAATACATATAAATTTTACATGTTTACAAAAAATTTAAAAAATCGGTTTTCGTAGCTGGCCTTAGTAGGCCCCACTTAGGCTGACTTAAGAGAATCATGCCTTAGATAGAAACGGAATTTCATTGAAGTAAAACTTTTAATTTTCATCTTTTAATGATTTTGTAATTTTCATCTTTAACTATGAAATTTGTAAACTGTATCTCTTATGAAATTTGTTTCCAAAAGTACTCTTGTCATCAATTACTATCATTATACTGTCAAAAAAAAATTACTACCATTATTATTCCTGAAAAAAGTTAGACCAGCAAATGGCAAAATTTTGACTAAAATTGTTGATCGGCCTATACAGAGCGAGGGTACTTTCTTCTTTTTTTTTTTTTTCCCCTGAGACAGAGGTACAGTCAGATCATAGTCGGGGTACTTTAATGGTGGGTTATTTATCTTGTGGCTGATGGACTAGAGAATAGACATGAACAAATTAAAAATTTTAAAACACGAGTACTTTTTATTAATTCTAAAAAAATCTATGATGCTCATGACTATTGAACCACTATCTAGCCTTACGATTAGGTGGAGCATGACATGTGGATGCCATCATATGGCCTTAATTAATTCTAAGTGGCCCACAAATTTTGGCCAAAGTCGATCCGTCAACATACACCTTGACTTCAATTATTACTAATTAAATAGGTCACTGATGGAAAGAGTACATATTTTTTATTTACAAATAAAAGAGGTTTTGTAAAATCAATAAATAAAAAAACAAAAACTGGGGAGGTAAAATGCAAGATGCCCATCGAGATAAGACTTGGAGATGGCTGGAGGTGAAGCTGGATAGATTATCGTTTTGGCTTACTTTTGTGAAGTAAATGAGGAATTCAGTAGAGTTAAGATTTAAGTTTTAAGTAAACTCAAATCCGATTTTTCTATGTATATTTAATAAAATATATTGTATACATAAATCTAAATAATCTTTATTTATATTTATATATTTTACATTATTTAAATGTATGTTTGAATAATATTGTCATGTGGAAATTATATTATATGTACATTATATCCTCTTCACTTATATTTATGTTTATGTTTATATTATTTAGTTTTCCATTTGTTTGTTTTTCTTTTGTTTCTTTGGAAAATATAATTTTTTTATAAATACAATATATTATTATGTTTTTTATATTTAGTTAGACGTTTAGATGACTTGTTAGTTTATATTCACAAAAAAAATTGAACTTATATTTATTATCAAAAAGAATTGAACTTATATTTAAACAAAAACTTAATAACTCAATTCCTTTCATTAAAAAATAACTCCAATTTCACCCCGAACTCAATTTATACAAGTATGCTTTAGGTTTATGTTGGATTTTATAAATAGCATTAAGGCCAGAATTTAGATTTTATAAATTGAGTCAGGATTAGGATAGAGAAAAAATCCTAGACGTTTATAAACTTAAGAGTTGCGCAACGGGAGCAACCACTACTACTAGCAGTGTTGTTGCTTGCTTACTTTCAACTTCTCAACGTGGAAGGCAGGGTTGATAATTCTCCGGTGCTTTGCCCATTTTTCACCGTCATAAGTGATAACGCCAGTTATCAAGAGCTTCGTGACTGGATTCTCCTTTGCCTTTGCGAAGTGTCCGAATTTATTAGAAAGTACATCCCTTATCAGTTCGGGATCCATGATGTTCACCTGAGGTGTTGGTCCAAACCAGAAGAAGAATGTTTTCCCTGAATTTTTTCAGAGCTAAAATTAATTTACTTTATTAAAAATATGGCCAAATACTCAAATCAAAGATGAATAAATGACTTCCACAAAAAAAAAAAAAAAAAAGAATAAATGGCAATACATTTGCACTACTCTTGGAAGCCAGCAGCTAACTAGCATTGGTTGTGACCATTGGTATCAAATGCAAATATCCAATATTTCTATTTATTCATTTCACTTAATTATAGAGACTTAGCTAATATCTGGTATCTTTTTTCAAAAAAAATTTGTTGCGTAGATATTATTATTGCTTTTTTGTGAAAATTATTATTACATTTTTATACATCTATAAATCCACGGTTTTTTTAATAATCGCGTGATCCTTTACGGCCACCTTAAAATCAACAGTGGCGCAAAAATTTATATTTTTATTTTTTTTTAGTCTTTTTATAAAACCATTTTTAAATTTTACTATTTTTGAAGATGGAGAACAGTCAACTGAGAAACTTCCGAAGTTGGACTGGAAAATATATTTTCCTCTTTTGATATATGTGGCATCGTTTATGTCAAAAATCAATGAGATATAAAAATGTTTTTCAAGTTCCGAGTATCTCTATCTGGTCGATATCAAGTGTTGGTCTGGTTCTTGATCTAAGCTCACTATATTAATGAAAGAGATATACTTCACTGGTACCAACATATCCTATTGAAGATTTCAGTTGATCACCTTATTTTGATACATTTACATCATATTTCAACTCATATTACAATTTGCGAGGATTCTTCTATCCCTACCCCCTCTAATGCTTTGAGGATGTAGGGATAGCGGGATCTTCTTTTATCAAAAAAAAAACTCATATTATAATTAGTCTCTTAGACAATTCTCACAATTAAGCTCTTAGATAATTCTTACAATTTTTAAGAGAAGATAACAAATTCCCAAACTACAATGGGGGAGACAACACACTCACAAGCAATAATAGGAGAGACCAAACATGCTCCTAGACAACAATGAAAAGAGACCACAACTCCTAAACAACAACTGAATAAAATGCCTTCAATGAGAATCAAACCTCACACGGCAGAAACCCAATGCTTATATGGGCTATTGTGGCCAACTGAGCACCTACTCAGTTGGTAATTGATCACCTTATATTGGGTTTGATGATCAATCAAAATATTACCCCATTTTATTGTCATGTCAAGATAATTGATGTTAAATAAAATGGGGTAATATTTTGATTGATCATTAAACCCAAAATAAGGTGATCAACCGAACTCTTCACTAGAATATATTGGTACCATTAAAGTAGTTGATTGATGATTCTAGATCGGTCCAAAAATTTATTTTTTATTTTTAAATTTTTTTTATAAAATGTTAATATAGTTATATTTAATCTATAAATTAAAATTTACCATTTTTAACCTCAAAATTTTTTTATTATTCTTTGATATGTGTATATATTTATTTTGTATTTTTAAATACAGAGTATTTAAGTCATTTTATTTTAAATAATTTAAAATTACTCAAATACCCCTATATTTAAAAATTCAAAATAAATATATACACATATTCGAAAATAATAAAACTTAATTTATAAATTAAATATAACTAGATTAATACGTTTATAAAAAATTTAAAAAAACAAAAAATATTTTTTTACTCATCTGAAATCACCGGTCTGAAAAGATCGGTCTTAGTATATCCCTTTCATTAATACAGTGAGCTTAGATCAAGATCCGGACCAACGTTCGATATCAACCAGACAGAGATATTCTGAACTTTAGAAACGTTTGCATATATCCAAAGAAGAAAATATATTTTGCAGGCCAACTTCGGAAGTTTCGCAGTCGTTTCTTATGTGCTATCTTTTGTCGCCATGCAAAGGCTAGCAGTACAGAACAAGTTGACCCTTTTACGTTCCCCTTAGCCTTTTTTTTTTTTTGATGAAACCCTTAGCCTTGAAGTGAATGGCAAAGAGCTTCGTTAAAACTCGAGCAATCCATTTTTCACATTTATAGATAATTTTAATCTTTTAAGCTTCTTTTACATATCTAGAACCTAAAAAATACTATTTCAAAAAAATCCATTTGGTACCTAAAAATAAAGCTGTTTGAGAGTCAAAATTTTAATAGTTGTATATTTACTAAGAAAAGGTGTTAAAATCTTGAAATATAAAAGTTTCTAAACAGTGTAATTTTTCAACGTTACAACAATGTCTATTAATAAATATAATAAATGCTTTGAATTTTTAAAGTTCGAAAAAGTGCATGAACATATACATGCACCAGATTACTATCCTAAAAATATTTTCAGTTAGACCCTCATCAGGTCTTAGGTTGGCAAGAGTGGATTTTGGACTTTTGCCCAGCACGGGCAATTTAACATTAAGAGATTATATTATTATTTGAAAGATGAAAAATATATTAAAATAAACAATATTTTGAAATATATTTCAAAATTTCATATAAACTTGAATAGTTTTTAAAATTTCAGTTGGGACATTTGCCTCCATTGAGCTCTACTTGGATCCGCATACATAGGTTGGGACCAGTTTTGGGTACTATTAGGCCTTGTCAAGGTCGAAAGTGAGACTTTTCTTCGCATTTACAACTAAATACCAATTCTTTATGCAATCAATTATGGATAATCCAGCCATTCAAAAAAAAAAGGGATAATCCAACAATAAATTCTTTACAAAATGTGTTTAGTAAAGTAAAAATAAACTTAGTTGTAGGCACGAGTCATTTAATTACCATTACTAATGCAGTGAAAGTTAATTAGTTGCTAAAAGCCTACTTTTATCAACTAATTTAGATTCATTGCTAATACAAATTCAAGTTTCGATAGTTGTAGCATTTATTCCCTCAGTATAATCTCAACTTATAAAATTCGAAGGCCACTTTTTTCTTATTCGACCATGAATGGGAGTTAATTTCATTGCTAAAATCATTAAGTTGATACTTAAATTGGACTAATTTATGCTTAGAATCCACTTATTACTTCATTGATGAAGTTATTTTCCAGTTACTAAAATGGTTCGATAGGTTCCTGAAATGGAACGTGGACTCATCAAACCTACCGGACCCAACTAGAGTCACCTCAGGAACAAGTACCTGGATACATTTATATTGTTCTACTTCTATACAACTGAATTATATAGAAGCAATTCAATATAGTCTTTTCAATTTTTAAGATGTTGATGATTGATGTAAAATTCAATCTATTGATTAGATTTAACATTATTTGTTTAGCTGAAAGACCAAGTTTTATCTAAATCAAATATGTGTATAAGCCAAATTAGCATTAAAATAGAGATATTTGTGTGTAAATTAAGAAAAATAATTATATGTTAAAATGTAACAATAATTTATAAAATTATTTATCCATATAGTAGTGATATAGATGGTTTAGATGTTAAAAATATTATTTAAAAATTAATATTTAGAATTAAATCATTTTATTAAGTTAATTTTATACATTTATAGATCGGTTCCTATATAGTTATACAAAACAAATGAAAGTGTTCCATAATAATATAAATGATACTAAATAAAATAGATTAATTGAATTTTACCTCAACTATTAAAATATTAAAAATGAAAGATATTACATAAAAAGGTAATTTCATAGAAGCGTAGCCTATATATATATTTGAAAGGTATATACAAGAACAACGATATATATCCGCATGAGATATCCTGATGAATTGGCAAATATATAGTGTATATGAATACCCTTTTCTCTTTGAAATAGAGTTCATGAGAAAATTTTCAATTTCTAGTATTGAAAAAATAAGACGATTATGTAAAAGAAACACAAACTTGCTATTCAACTTAATGTAACCCACGTGATACACAACAGCAGCTTTTTACTCTTGAACCATGAGATTGGAAATAAGTGGATTTTTCTAAAATAAATTAATTTATTGAAAGAAAAGGAAGTATTGGAAATTTTCATTTTTGGGAAAGTTTAGTTTTCACTTTCATAAATTCAATTTTCATTTCCCTGGCTAAGAATGAGTAAAAAGAAAGAGAAGTGTTCAGGCACAATTAATTATATAAGAGACTAGAAACTTATGCCTCGAATGGGAGTGCTAGTTTTAACTCTCTACATATCACGATGTGGAAAATCTGTACTTAAGTTATAGTTGATCTGTTTAGCTTAAAAATATAAGATTTCACCGATGATGAATGATCATTGAATGCAAAATAAATAAATGAAATAAAGGAAACGGAGACGATGATGATGAATACGAACCGTATTTGTTGATGGTGCGATGGAGGTGGGGAGAGACTCTTTGAGCAATCCGGTGAGATAATTCCATGGGTTTGGCCTGTGCTTCCTCGAGTGCAGTGACGAAATCCTTGAGATTCCCAAAGGGCATCTTGTAACGTGGCCCTTCAATCCCTTGCTTTCTCAAAGCCCTCTCCATTCTCTTGGGCGTCACCCACATGTAGTTCACCACCTTCCAGATCAACGACAAGATCAACACCCCACATGAGATCCCCACCAAGTTCACCATCATCCACCTCATTTCCATCTCCTTCCAGATCAACGACAAGATCAACACCCCACATGAGATCCCCACCAAGTTCACCATCATCCACCTCATTTCCATCTCTCTTATCTCTTTCTCTCTAACGATTGAGAATTCAAGAAATAAATCCCACCTATATATAATTTTTTACCATGTACATTTACATGTACCATAACTTATGAGATAATTGCCTCAAAATGGGCCCCATATAATCATAAGATTATAATTTACTCCCTTTATTATATTTAGTTTATTTTATTACTATACTAATTTTCATATCAATTGGATAAATATATAAGCAACATTTAAAAATGGTATAAAATCACTGCAATAAATAGTTTGATGTAAATAATGATTGTAAAGTTATTTTTTAATAAATAAACTATCTAAAATATACTTTATATATGGGTAAATAATTGTATAAATATTAATACATTTAAGTTTATGTGGGTTCCGTTTTAAGCTAAATGTATATTAAATTATGGTACATATAAATATTCACGATAAGGTATATATTTTTTATCATGAACATTTACACATAACATAAATTACAGTATATTTGGCTCAAATATATATATGCATTTTGGGTCGTTGCAATTCACGTGCATCCCAAATAAAATAAAAATGAAAAGAAGGACATTTGTATCCAAATTCCTAGCATGCAGGGCCCAATGCTATCTACAAAGAAATAGAATACGCCAGCTACCAATTCCAAACATGCAGGCTCGATTACCTAGGTTGTGAGGCACAACAAAGGGAAGCCTACCCACATCCGGCAATTAACAATTATTTAATTTGGAATAGTGCAGGTGCCTACCAGTGTTCGCTGGACTTATTAGCAATACAATGTCTTAAGTTATAAACATCTCATATTCAAGAGATATAGAGTATAGTTCACTTGAAACCCAAGTGCCCTATTCGGTGTCTTTTTCAAGTTAGCAGTCCAAAGCAAGGTTACTTGAATTTTTTAAAATATTTTGATGCTTAACGGAAAATTTATTCTGTCTATTGTATTTATCATTATTTATATTATCATGAAAATTACTTCATTTGTTTAGTATTAATATGCATGACATTATTTATTAATATATAAAATCAACATAATAAAATAATAATAGAATAATTTAATACTAAATATTAATTTTTAAATAGTATTTTCAACATTTAAAATATCATTACTATGTAGATAAATTATTTTATAAAATATTATTACATTTCAATACACATTTAAATGGATCGAGCATTTTTCAACAAAATGTAGCCTCAGTACTCATTTGATTTGGATGCAACTTAGTTTATTAGCTAAGCAAATGATATTAAATATAATAAATAGAATGAATTTCTCATCAAGTATTAAGATACTAAAAATAAAAAAAATTACCTAGAAGCCTTTCGAAATTAAGAATTTTTAGGTTTTTTTGGGCAAATGTCACACATACTCACAAACTTTATCTCTAATTTTATTTATACTCATGAATTTTCAAAAATCCTAATATGCTCACATATTTTGTCTAAAATTTCTCTTATACCCATGTATTTAGAAATTCATTAAAGGAAATGTCAGCACCCCTGTAAAATGACGAATATGCTCGTCTTAATATAATTTGAGGTTAGTTTGCTTCAAAATAAAAATTTATATTTAAATAATACATGATTTTATAGTTGCAAAAGTGCTAAAAATTCATTTGAATGTAGGTTTTTAGCTATAAAATTATTAAAGATTGTCATTTTACAAGAGTAATAACAACCCATTTAACGGATTCCTAATGACCTTGATATAAGTGAAATTTTAGGTAAAATATGTGGATATATTAGGAATTTTTGAAAATTCATGATTATAAATAAATTTAAAGGTAAATTCATGGGCATACCTGGAATTTGCCCCTGTTTTTTTTTATAAAAAAGAAAAACTCGTTCTAGAAGGCATAAGTAGCCTACTCCGGTATTTTTTTCAGCTTAAAAACCTTTTAAAGGCATTCTACAAAATGGGAATATCTGACATATCTGATAAAGCTTGGGCAAAACATTTTCAAAATAAGTGGGCACATCTTTGTCAAATGTAATGGGCACGTTTGTAGTAAACCCCATTTTCAAGATATAGCATATTTTTTCAAATTAAGCTCTCCCAGTTTTAACCATCTTAATTCCCTATATAATTCTATTAATCACTTGGTAATGGAGCCCAAAAGTAAGAAAGTTGTATCTCATCATCTCATCATCATATTAACTGTTTGGGAATTCTAGCATAGATCTGACTTTTTCACATTTGTACAAAGCACAGATGCTAAAAATGATAAGATGATCCTATAATTTACGTAAGACGAGCTGAGCACCATGCTGAGGACGAAGAGTTGCAAGAGTGAAAGGAGCATGTGCATAGGATGGGGAAAGCTCAAACGTGAAATGTCGGAGGATCATGGCCATAGCCATCTTGCTTCTGTCATGGCGAAGTTCTGCCCAATGCATATCCGAGGGCCCCATCTGAATGGGGTGAATGATACGCGATTTTTCGTAGCCTTGGAAACTCCTTCGACGAACCTGTCTAGCCTGAATTCCTCAACATCCTTTCCCCAGAGATCTGGATCATGATGAGTGAGCAGAAATGGCAAGGCAAGATGTGCCTCAGCTGGGAGGATTGTTTCTGGCCTCATCTATGATTTCTCGCGAGTGCATCGAAGAAGGCCTGGCACAGGTGGGTACTGTCTAAGGACCTCATAGAGAATCATGGTTACCTGCAATTGATTTCAACCATCCTCTGAGAGATTCAATTGCAAAATGGTTATATTCATGTAAAATAACACAACTAAATTTGCGAGAGCCTGTGTTAGGACACTGGCATTCCATCAAAGATTTAAACACTTACGGTCTTGAGTTGGTTTAAACAATCAAACTCTGTTTTGCTCTCTGAAACACTTGCAGCATTTCTTCTCTCGCTCGCTCTTGCCAACTTGGATGCATGGCCAGCACAACCATTGTCCATGTCAGCAAGCTTGATGTTGTCTCCTGCCCAGCAAAGTAAAACAGCTTGCACTCTTCTATTACTTCTTCAATAGCCAATCCAACACCTTCTTCTTGAGATTCTATGTAATTGGATTCCATTAGCAAGCCCAATAAGTCATTTTTGCTTTCACCTCCTGCTTGCATAACCTTTTCCCTCTCCTCAATCATATGCTTTAAGATTGTCCACACTTCTTTGTTGAGTTCCCTTCTTCTAAGGTTCTCTTTTGTGGGCAAATACCTGAATCCAAGAGGAGAACAAAATGTAAACCAAGATGATGGTCAAATGATTATGTGAACTCGATTTCTACTTATTAATGACTAATGATTGTTGAATCTCTGCTTTAGTTCAATTGATACCATTTTCATGGATTATTTCTGGGAACGGTTCAAAGCTTTGTTCGAATTTGAAATCAAATTGAATAGCAAATATTAGATCGATGACAAGGCAGGCAAATGTTAAGTAATAACAAGAACCTTGATCAACTTTTTTCAGAATTTATACTCTACGGAACTATTTAAAGGGACACATATAGGACTATAGGATATAGATTTATCATGAGCCAAATGCGAAATCAATATTTATTAGGTCAGAAAATGGCAGTTTTCTAGTCTAATGGGTCAGACTATTATCCTAGGAGGAAGAGAGCAACAATGTTTACCTACAAAACGTATCATTGTTACTGAAACGTGTGGGTTGAGCTTTGAGGGAATGTTCTGGTAGAGAGTAAATAATCTGAGATGGACCAGGGGAGAGGGCAAGTATACCCAACATACAGTCTGTTCCAACCGGACTTCCAATCCAAATTACCCAACAAGACTTGAAAGTCCAAACTTTAATCCTCCATGCTCGATCTTACTAAACTGACCAGACCTTGCAAATCCCATTAATTCCACATGCAAGTCAGAGTTATCCAATCTTGAGTTGATGCTACCCTGACAGTTGACTCGATGCAAGCCAAACTTCATGTTTGGAAATTTGTTTGCGGTCAACCTTATCTTCATCTTCGACGTACTACTGATTAAATTGCAATGATAGCAAATTGCATTGAAACGCCTTCATTTAGATGGCCTTCTTCAGTATGCATTCTAGATTGCTAGATCAAAGTTACATTCATATAAAATTCTAGCCAGAGAAGATACAATTAAATACCAGAGGGTTGTTTCTTGTCTCCAGGAGAAAGTGCTATAGTAATTTCTTTTTCTCACTTGAATAAGAAGAATGACCATTGCTCAGCCTTTGATTTTTGTACCTCTTGATGATCAGGATGCCTATAGTTCATCTCAGTTGAATACTGAAAACACCTTTATTATGAAAATACGATGGTTTCAATTCTAGAAAGCAAAGGATGGGAAATGTAACCATATGCTCTACAAGGAAGGTGAAAATTCTCTCCTAGATACACTTGTAACAAAAAGCTTCATGAAATAAAACGCTCATAGTGGAAATGGAGTTACACTACGACTACATTCTCTTTTTTTATTTGCGAGGAGACCTGCAGAGTTTCGATTTTCCTTACCACTGTGACAGTAAAGAATAAGTGAACAACAACAGTGACGACAACGACAACAACAACAACATCAACAAGAAAAAAGTGGGGAAAAAAAGCATGAAGAAGGAAAGAATTACCTGTAGCCTGGAATGTACAATTTTTGAAAAATTTGCATATTAAGATCTTCCAGAGCGGTCAGAAGTTGGAAAATCCGCCTCCCTTCTTCATAGCTGCTACCAAAAGCTGTCCTCGAGATAACATCTCCTGTTAAAGACTGCATTTCAGGCCAGACATCTAGTTCATAAAACTCATTGGAACTGATCTGCTGCTCCCATCAATCAACCAATTCACCACAAGTTGCTGAGAATGCAGGTAACATACCCTGTGGCCAGCAAGATGGACAAATAAGGTCTCAAGCAGGGGTGTTGCTTAGCATGAATAGAATCAAATAGTACATTTTAGAGTGAAAAGATTATGCATGAGATTTGAACTTTCCATTAGGTCTCTCTAGTCATCAGATGGCCCCTGATATTGCACCAAATGAGGGAAGCATTCACTTGTTTCTTGCATGTCACTCGACTCATGATTCAAAAACTAGGCAAAGAAAACCACCAAAGTCTAATTGAAAACAGCTCAGATCCTGGATTTGTCTGCAACCTTCAATCCCTCTGAAGCAATGATAAAAATGGTACTCACTCTCAGCTTCTCCACATGGAAGGCAGGCTTAATGATTCTCCTATGCTTTGCCCATTTTTCACCTTCGAGGACCACCAGACCCCCCGAAATGAGGCTTATTAAAGAAAGCTTTCGCTTTCCGTAGTGGCCAGACTTATTTGACAGAATTTGATTTATCATCTCTGGATCCATGACATTCACCACAGGAATCGGTCCAAACTAGAAGAAGAATGTTTTACCTGAGATGTTAGAGTTTTCAATGATCGTTCAGTGCTTCAAAAGTTGATCTAGAAAGAAATAAATGCTTCCTAGCAGTATAATGAAAACATTACACAGGAAAAAGTGAGGTCCATCTAGTTAGGATAGTACCAAGAATAAACTCCTGTTTTTTTATTCATTTCCATTTTCCATGATGCCTCATATGCCATTATTTTCTATATGGACTATCAGTATAGCAGGAAAATTTCTACCAATAGTCCCAGTCTTAGTAAGAATATTTATGTTTACTGGAAATCATAGAGAAATGGTTATGGATATTTCAAAATTTCAGGGAAAATTATTTGTATGCATTTACAAAACTTGGTCAGTAGAAGATGGCAAATTACAACTGCCGTGTTTCTTGAGCATCTGATCAAAGAAGCACAAGACTCGCGGCACAATGCGGTGAGAACTCCATGGACTTGGACTCTGATTCCTTCTTCTCCATGAAGAAGTCCTTGGCGTTACCCGAAAAGGGTGCGTATGGCAGGCCATGGATGCCTTGCTCCCCCAGAAACCTCTCCATCCTCCTGGGTCTCAACCAGCAAATTTTGAACACCAGCCAAACACATGATAGGATGAAGGCACCAAAGATTGCTAAAAGAATACTCAGCGGAGAAACAGCAGCCATCTCTCCCTCTCTCTAACTCCCTGCTGCTGAGCCTGAGAATGGAGTTGCCCATCCTCTTAGCTTATATGAATAAATCCTTAAGAAGTTGGCGAGAGGGGGAGCTCCGGGTTGGGCATCACCGATTCACCATTGGGCCCTAGGCCATCGGTGGAGAGAAGAATGCAACGTAGGGCCCTGCGGCACTGAGTATGTTTGTAAGTTCTGTGGAATATATGTGGGTTTTTTGCATTTTAAATCTTCTAATTTTTTCTATTTTCATTTTAAATCTCCAAGTTTGGCTCTTTGAATTTTAAACCCTGAAAACTTTAATTCCTTTGTATTTTAAATCCTGATTCATAATAATGTTAAAAACTACCATTAATCCATACAAAATAACATAAATACCCTCTAATATTTAAAAAAGAATTTTTTTTTACATTTTAAACTTGACTATTAGGCTTTCTTTATTTTATTATTAAAGGATCTAACAACATCTTCACCTTTAATACAGATTTGAGTATTTTTAAAAAAAAACTTTGGAAGAGTATCCACATCATTTTGCATAAATTAATGGTAGTTTTTAACGGCATCACGGGTCAAGGTTTAAAATCCAAAAGAACCAATGTTTTCGGGTTTAAAATGCAAACGGCCAAACATTGGGGTTAAAATGCCAATAGGCAAAGTTAGAGGGTTTAAAATGCAAAATACCCAATATATGTCAAGGGGTGATTGAGTGTAGCTGGATGCATGGCTACCCCCATGCATCTGGCCAAAAAACCCATTTTAAATTTTTTATAAAAATATAAAGCTAATTGTATTTAACCTATAAACCAATTTTTACTTTAAGTATTTTTTTTAACTTTTAACTAAGGTGACATTTTTCGTAATTTCTGAACTAGAAAATTATAAAAATGTCACTGTGTTTAAAAATAAAAAATACTTAAAAGCATCCAAAAATGGTAAAAATTAGTTTATGGGTTAAATACACCTAGTTTTACATGTTTATAAAAAAATCAAAAAAATTTTAAAAAATAGGTTTTTTGGCTAGACGCATGGGTCCCTCGATCCAGCCGGTCATGTAGAATCATGACTCATATATGTCGAATGCTAAGAAAAATCTAATATATTTCGTTGAATTGATAAATGATTCAATGAGAAGTAATCGTGCTTACTTTACCTTAAAAAATCCATTTACAATACTTTTTTTCATACACTTATGTTATCTAAGTGTATTTAACATATAAACCAAGTTTTATTATTTTTAGATATGTATATATATTTTTTGAAATTTTAAAACATCTATGCATATATCTCTAATCGAAACATTTATTTAATCCTGACTAATAGGATCATTACTCTGATTCAATAAAGGTCACGGTGGTAAATTCTTTTGCAAATTAATTTTTCAAAAAATATTTATAGAAAAATATTAATTTAATATATGATTTTAATACAAATTTTCTAGTTTAAAATTTTATGTTTTCAACATTTATCATATTAATTGAAGTATATATAAACAAAGTATTCTCACATATAACAACCTTTACTTAAATTTTCTAATTTACTAAAATTTTAAAATTTTAATGTTTGGAATAACTAAGTAATGAGACACGAATATTTTTCAGACTCCGATTGTATACTCCCGGGAGCATGCGGCGCTGCATGCTCCCGGGCGCATACTCCTATTTTTTTTTAAATTTTTGTATAAAATTGTTAATCTATGTGTATTTAATATGTGTATAAATTTTTACCAATTTTGGAGTATTTTAGATATTTATTTTTTATTTTTGAAAATCAGTGGCATTTTAGGTAATTTAAAATTACTAAAATGCCACTGATTTTTAAAAATAAAAAATAAATATAATGATAAAAATTTATACGTAGGTTAAATACACCTAGATTAACAATCTTATAAAAAAATTTGAAAAAAAATTAAAAAAATAGGTATATGTGCGCGGGAGCATTGAGGCTCAATGCTCCCGAGAGCACAGGATCAAGCTCCATATTTTTCTCCAAGGTGGCCTCCGTTTGCCTTATGCGCCAAGGGTGTGTGTGTGGGAGTTTATAAAATTTTTGTACAAAATATTTTTTATATAAAATTATTAAATTAATTTAAAAAGTGATGATAAGAAATAAAGAGAATAAAGTTAAAATAGATATATTAATTGTGTGAGTAGTTATGTAAAAATAATTAAAAAGTAGGATAGTTGCATAGGAAAATACGAAAAAATAATTAAAAATTAGAATAATTATAAAAAATAAAGATTTAAAATCAAAAAATTAACTTTTTTTTACTATTTGCAAAACACACCGCAAGCTGTCTCTCTTTACGATGAAATGAAAGCTAGGGAGTTCATTGATTGGCATTATAAAGAGTAGATCCCTCACCAATAGCTGGTGGGGAGAATAGCGTTGTTGGGCTGTGGAACATAATGGTCAGTTCCGGATAAGTCCTCGTATAAAAGCCGGAGGATAAATAGTGATGATGAAACTAATAGTATGTTTGTCAATACAAAAAATTTTCAAATCAAAATTTTTTAATTTAAAATTTTTCTTACTCTATAATTATCATATTTTAAATTTTTTTACATCTTTATATATATTTATCTTACCTTTCAATTATTTCTAAATAGTTATATGTACAATTAACTTATTTATTTTACTTTTAGTGTTTTTACTCTTCATCACCCAATCATTTCAGATCAATTTAATCCATAAACTAATTTTTACTAATTTTGAAGATGTATATATATATTTTGAATTTTTGAACATAAGGGTATTTTAGTCTTTTTAAATTGTTGAAACATGACTAAAATATTCTTATATTTAAAAATTCAAAATAAATATATATACATCTCTAAAATCGGTAAAAATTGATTTATGAATTAAACATAACTAATTAACTGTTTTGCAGAAAAATTCTGAAAAAACTAAAAAAAAATGTTTTGGAAGTGTATATCAATGAGCAGCATTGGAATCGAACTTGCTGGGATATCCTTTGGGCACAGACTACTCAGATATGTGGGATATTTTCAGAAATTTAATCAAGATGAAACAATAGTACCTTATCCTCTTGATTTTGTAAACGTGTTGAAAATTTTGGCACAGTGGAAGTAGGTATTACATGGAAGGTATGAATCCTTCGTTTCAGGAGGTTTTGAGATGGGCGGTTGGGCATACAAAACAACTCAACGAGTATGCTGGTGAAGGGGGACTACACTATCGAGTAAAGTCCCGCAAGATGGAAGCCATCGAAGGATGTAGCTGTGATATTGAACGTCACGTGGGATTTAACTTGAAATGAAGAAGAAGGGATATTATTAAATGCACCTAGTGTATTTAACCTTTTTTTATTTTTTCGAAATTTTTTTTTATAAAACTATTAATCTAAGTGTATTAATATGTGTATTAATTTTTACCATTTTTGGAGATTTTTAAATTTTTTTTGAATTTTAAAAAATAGTAGCTTTTTTGTAATTTAAAAATACTAAAATGGTTACTATTAAAAAAGTTACTAAAATATTACTGATTTTTAAAAATCTTAAAAAATCTAAAAATTGGTATACATATACATGGGCATGGAATGCTATCATGAAACCTTTGGTAATGGAGACGCAAGGGATGGTGGTGGGAATACGTTATATCTCAAATTTGGAATATCAAGTGATTGCAATTGAATAAGATTCTCTCATTTTAATTAATTTTCTAAATGGAAACTGAGAGATCCTATCAAATCTAGAAATGGGTTGAATGGAGGATAAAATGTTTTATTTCAATTTTTTTTATAAGTATTCATATATTATATTATCTTAATTGTTATTACAATAAAGTTCTGAGACATTATTACAATATCCAAACATACATTATTTTACAATAATCTTATCAATATTCTAATTTTTTCCTACACTATGTCTAATGTCCCAACTAATGGACACTCCTACATAAATATTATCCAAACATACATTATTTTACAATAATCTTATCAATATTCTAATTTTTTCCTACACTATGTCTAATGTCCCAACTAATGGACACTCCTACATAAATATTTATTTTTTCCTACACTATGTCTAATGTCCCAACTAATGGACACTCCTACATAAATATTTAGCAAGACCGGTGCCACTACCAAACATTTTAACACTTTTCGCCGTTATAGAGATTTGAACTGCCATCGCCAGATGATAGGGAAAGGTGGTTACCACGGAGGCCTCCGTGGCAGTTCTGCTACAAATTTTGAAAGTTGCACTTTCACTCAAGTTTTGCAAAGTGATAACACCATTGCCCACATGCTAGCTAAAAGTGCAATAAATGAAGGGCTTTTTTAATGTACCTGATGGAGTGATCTACCAACGTGTATTCTTGATAACCTTTTTAAACTTAATGACATAACGTGAGTTTGAGAAGTGGTATAATTTTTTGTTGAAAAGTTTTTTATGTAAAAATTTTTAAAATAGAAGAAAATGATATGATATAATATATGTAATGATAGTAGTCAAGAAATAAGGCTGAATTAGATAAATTAATTATATGAATAGTTGTATAGAAATGATTAAAAAATAAGATAGTTGTAAAGAAAAATGCAAGCAAAGATTAAAACTAAAGTAATTATGAAGAGTAAAAAATTTTAATTACAACCAAACATGCTCTCAATAAAAATGTTGGTGTTCCTTTTCAGCCCATCTTCTAACTACTTAGTCAAGGGTTTTGATCTAACTTTTTTTTTTATTTTGACATAATTATTATCATTTAACCCTTATAATATGCTTTTTTTGTTCTTTAATAGGTCATTTGTATTAAAAATATGTAATTTGGATGAAAGTTTGAGGATTTAATTAAATCTAATCAAGTCTAATCAAATTTAACTCTTTATTTTAAAAAATTTCATAATAAATTTTTTGAAAATTAATTTTCTAATATTTATAATAGAAATGCCTTAAAATATAAAATAATTTTTAAAAAAATATATTTTTCTTAAATAGATTATCTTTATAATTTTAAAATTTTCAATTATTTTGACAATTCTCATTATAAATAATTAGGCATTTGTCTAGATCTAAATAAACCTAAAAAATATTTTTCATTAATTTTTCGAAAATATTGATGAGGATACTAGATGTTGGAGGGAAGTTGCAATCAAAATGGAAGTAGACGAAGAGGGTTGGGAAACGATAAAAGACATTTATTTGCCAAGGAGGGAGGAAGAATATAGGATTTTTGGGAAAAAGGAATAAATGAACTCTTTAATGTCAAAGCAACATATAGACTAGCTGGAGAAATGAGGGTGCATGGTAATGAAGGTTAATTGATTGCACATGATCCTGATTATAGAGAAACACAGAAGGCAATTTGGAAGGCAGTGGTTCCAAAGAAATTTGTTTGGTTAGAGAATGCTCATAAACTCCCTCCTAACAAAGGTAAATATATTGAGGAGGGGTGTTCAAGTTGCTCCACTCGGTTCTCTTTGTGATAGGCATGACGAGAGAGAGGATAACCTTCATCTTTTTTGGGCATGAAGTAGGGTTTTGTTCGCAATCTTACCGCAAGTGCACGGGTCGTAGATTGTAGTATATAAATTATCGATCCTTAGAGAATTCGAAACTATAAACTTTACTTTTAAACGCTTTTGTGTTGAATATAAAATGGAATAGAAAAGTGAGAAGAGAATATCGTAAATAAAATGGAAAATAAATAGAAAGATGGGAAGAGAAAATTGCAAATTAGAACGAGTAGAGAAAAAGAGAGTGCGAGTACCTAATGTCTAAGATTTCACATGCGTCTTTTACAATGGGTAGTGGTATAATGATTTAATCTGGATATTATTTGTTAAAGGAGAACAAACCCTAATTTATCCTTGCACCTTCTCTCGAAACCTACAAGGCGTACCCTAATTTTCTTAACCACTTATTCTTATAGGATTAAATTAATTAGAATCCATTAAGTTCTGTGGTTTATTCATAGAATTCCTCAAGATCATCATGCCTATTCTCATGATTTTAGATTTTTTTGTTTAATATCTTGATTATCGTATATTAGGTTTTCACCTCTCAGTTCCATCACCTAATATATGGAGTTATGTTAAAGTACGGGCCAATGTACAAAGCAAGCATTAAAATTACAAGATATTAAATTAATAACAATATCCACCATAAGTAAATTAAAAATCCACACCATGTTACATTGTACGCATGCTACATCCTAAACCCCAAGCATGTTTAAGTCCAAAATAAAATTCAAATTCAAATCCATCTTAAATAAGACAATTAAAATTAAAAGAGAAAATATAGAAAACCTTATTGGTTTGAAGCCCCCATGGTGTGTCGGCTGCTCTACTCAACTCGTCAGTCCGCCTTTTGCCGGTGCCCTCCACCTCTCTCTCTCATTTTTCTCTCTCAAAATTCTCGCTGGTCTCCTTTCAATTTTTGTCCGGAATTTCCTATGAAATTCCTGCTGCTTGTTCTGGATTTTCTGCCCGGAATTATCCGATGCCCCTTTCCAGATTCTCCCTCTCCTCTATTTATATTGGTGTAAATTTGCGCATATCATGGGTGGGACCCATCTCTATTTACGCAATCCAAATTGTGTTGCTTTAATTTTGCGTTAATCATACGCATTGCCTAAGTCTCCTGTCGCAAATTGGATTTCATTATTAAGTGGGCCCCATCTGTGTCTGATTGTGTTGCATCTGCTTACGCAACTTTGATTTGCCGGTGTATTAATCTGCTAAAAAAATTAGATCGCTAGGATGGAAAATCTGGCCGGTCAATCTTGGAAATTGATTTTCTTGGGCAATGGCTGAAAATATTGAATGGACGGCTAAAAATATTCGGTGCATGCAGCTGAATTTCTGGCTGTTGGATGGGATTAGATTAATTACTGGAATAATCTGTACGGTTAGACATCAACGGTATTAATCTGGACGGCCAGAATTTCTGGTTTATTGGATCGGTGGACAGCAACATTAATTGGACGGCTTGGATCAGCTTGGATACAGCTTGGGCGGTATTTGAATTTTGGACGATGGAATTTTTCAATGGTTGCTGAATAATTGGACGACTCTGATCTTTGACGCTGGATGCGCGGTGGATTTTGGATGGCTTGGATCATCTGAACTTTCTGGATGGTGAATAGATTAATGGCTGCATTATTTCTTGAGTGGCTGAATTGGCACTGCTGAAAAAATGAAATCCAGACGGCCAGATTTTCTGGCCGTTTGATTAGATATGAAGGACGGTCCAGATCTATTGAATGGACAGCTGAATAATGCTTGAATTTTTCAGCCGTTTAATGCTGCTGATTATGTGATCAACCTGCTGGATGCTTGGTGGGCCCCACTGCTTGGATTTACAAATCTGCCTAAAAAATATTTAAATGATTAATTCATCAAAAATCATCAGTGGGTTATCACTATAAAAATTATTGCAAGCTCACTTAATTTCATGGCAACAATTAAAATGTAATTTCAAGCCAAAAGATTACAAAAGTTATTTAAATAACTTGAAATTAATATTTAATGCCCAAATGTTACAAAACCACATTTTAGAGTAAATTTCGCATGAAACTCAATTAATTACCCACCAAATTGGTATAAAATGCCCCCAAAATATATTACTAATTTCCAATTATCAAATACCCTTACACTTGAACTTTTACTTGTCCTCAAGTAAATATAAAGGAATTCAAGAACAGATTGCAAAATTTCAAAACTTTGAGCACAAAGTGGACATAAATGTTTAGCCAATCATCAAAACTAATGAGAGTATTAAACTAAAAATTTTGAAACATGACACTCCTTGAAAATCTCGGTCAATAATCCCTTCTCACATGACTAATATTGTACATCCTGTCACCTAATTTGTTTTCTATCATTAAAAGTTCAAAAACTCTCGCAATAAACTCCTAATTATTAGATATCTTCCCCACTTATTTAGTTATTCTATACATACATTCAACAATTTAAGTAATAGTAGTAATGCAGAAAATATTAATTAAATTACCTCATATACGTCTCATAAAATTTTTGCATTTAAATTTCCTCTACCAACTCAATTAGCTAATTCATAGGATCATAAGGACTTAGTAGGACAACAGTTAGATTTGGCACAAGAAATAAAATTTCAAAAATTGAACTGTCTCCACATGACTTGAGCCTCATTTTACAACAAGAAATAAAATTACCCCCACACTTAGTGCTTTCATTCTTTTTCAAGTCTGTTCTTACCATTGGTTTAACAGTTTTTTTTATAAAGTCCGGCAATAATTTTCCTCACCATATTTCAGGGTATTTAGGAAGTCATTTTCATTACTTGCACATTCAGGAGATCAAGGGTGTGTTTGGCATTGCCAAAAACACAAGTGACAGATTTTCACTCCCTAAAACATGTCGCATCATACTACGGCACCCATCGCCGCTGCCCGCAAATGTGTCGGAACAAATGCAGTAACCCTTTACTCGTACATGCTGGCGGCGGCGAAAAATGAAATGCAGTTTTGTCGCGTAGTGGAGAGGCTTGACGCAGCAGCCGTAGCTAATTACTGGAAAATAATCAAAAAACCACCGGAATCAGGTACGCCGATTAACACAGATACACTCATCTCACCATTAGAATATTTATGCATAACAGGTGACAGGTTTTATAATATTTTTAATTTTTAATAATTATAATATTTATTATCAAATTTTAATTGTTTCATAAATTTCATAAGTTAAAGGAGATGATAATAAATATTGAAAATATATAAATTTGGCCCATTGCAAAAAATGAACATCGTGGAAGTCATTTCTTGTAATTTCTTTTTTGTTTTTCTAATGTAACTATTGAAAACATAATTATTTATACTCATGCTGCTAACCGGTTTTTTGTAACATAATTGTCATAAATATTAACATCATAACTTAGTGAATTTAGAACGTTGGAAATTTAAAAATCAATAATTTATATTCATGAAAAAGGTTATGAGAAATTATAAAAACTATGACTTAATCGCATTTTCATCTCTCACACGATGGTTATTTATTAATTTTTTGATTTTTTTTTCATAATTCATGTGTATCATATATCCATTGTATCATTTTTAAATATTTTCACAAATTTAATTATTATTTCCAAAATCATTAATTTCAGGAGTATTTAGTCTTCTTCACTATTCACGGATTACATTTTGTGAAACAGTAATATAATATATGAAAAAAAATTTGAGAAATATATATAAAAAGAGGGGTGGGATCCCGAGGTTGAACCGGATGTGAAAATAATAATATATATTTTGAAAGAGGGCCAGGATCGCAGGGTTGATCCAGGCGTTCCATGTTTACAACAAAAGGACAAGAACTTTTTTTATTAAAAAAAATAATATAAATATGTAACGGTGTGGTTCAATCCCGGGATCCCGTTGTCCCGGCGGGCGGGCCATTTATATAATAAAAGGCAAAGTTCTTAAATTTTTTATTATAAAATAATAATTGATAAATTTAGAGCGTGCTGGGATCCCAGGGTTGATCTGGGCGTGCCATGTTTATAATAAAAGAACAAGTACTTTTTTAAAAAAGTAATAATATATCAAAAAATATAAACAAATGAGTAATCCAAGTGTCCGGTGGCCTTATCAACTGCTGGAAACTCTGATTCAGACCATTAACCACAATGAGCAACTTATTACCGACCCTACGAACGCGGAGAAAGTTGACATTTTTGAATTTCAGACCATGTCTTGATCCATGTAACTTTAATACATGGATGAATATGCCTTTAAATTTTGTGATAATAATTTATAATTATGCTTATTTTCTTACTATTGAAATCGGCTTTGGTTGATTAATTATAATTACTAAAATGATCGATTATGAATTTCGATTCTATTCTTTTAACAATTATAACGAGGTAATTTGCAGTTGTGTTCCATCTTATCCTGTTGGAAATTTAAAATTTTAGCCCATAGTTATTACTTATTAATTTTGCAAAAATGCATCAACAAATGCACTATTAAAGCCATTTAACAAAAAGTGATTTTTCAACATATTAAACAAAAAGTGATCGAAATTATTTTGGGTTCGGCCAGGAATCTAACAAAATCTATTCCGTAACGTTATAAGAGTTTCCATTTCTTATACGATTGCAAGCTACACATGATTATTTCTTTTTATAAATGTTCGAGTCTCACACCTAGTGCCGGATTTCGAGATCTCGCACAGGTCCTTCTGTACCCGACGAGTCAGTCGTAGGACGCTGGGGATGACAGTGCTCGGCAGACGACGACGAAGTTCGCTGAAGTGACGGGTTTTTCCGACGACTCCCTGGTCAATGAAAACTTTTACACGATTTTACAAGTTTTTTATAAAGTCCGGCAATAATTTTCCTCACCATATTTCAGGGTATTTAGGAAGTCATTTTCATTACTTGCACATTCAGGAGATCAAACCTTATTCTCGTTTCACTTTTTAGTTCAGAATTCAATTTCAAAGTTGGTTTAGAAAAAATTTAAGTTCAGGCTCAATAAGAATAAACAACTGTTATACTTTCAAAAATAGTCTCATCATGAAAAAAATGCCTTAATCATGTCCATGAATTCGTTAAATGGAGTTTTAGCTTTGAAAATTTCTTCAACCAGAATAAAAATTTTCATATATATGGGAAAAACTACCTTCTCAAATGACAATTGTGTGTATTAGAAAAACCTTTGATAAATTAGAGAGGATTACTCTGATTTTGAAAGAAAACAGAATTGGTTCTTAGGTATATCAGTTTCATCAAGTGATTCAGGACAAAATTTAAGTATTTTCAAGAAGTACATGTTCAAAAATAAATTTAACATCTCATTAAGGTTTAACTTTTCCTAACTCAAAGATTTTGAAATTACAAGTACGGTTTGCTTACAAAATATACAAGAGTTCAAAGTGGGGTATAATATCACGTTTTATGCAAGAATTACCTAAAATTTTTTAAAAAAACTTTCAAAATGTGACAAAAATTATAATCATGACAAAAATATAATCATCGGGGTAGTGAAAGAAATATTCAGAGAAAATTAATGCAACGCATTCACCCCCACACTTGAAATTGACATTGTCCTCAGTGAAAACCATGTCATCAAAATAAATGGAGTAATTGTAAAAATGTGAGATGTGAGATGTTAACTTCCCTGTTTTGGTGAGTTAAACTGAAATTTCATCCTATGGTGCTTCCTTCCAAGTAGGCTATGAAAATAACCAATGAAGCTCAAAATTAAAAAGTATCAAAATTTTAAAAAGAAACTAAAATAAAAAATAAAACTAAAACTTCCCTTAAAGAAAAAGGAAAAGTTCGGGTTGTCTCCCGAGAAGCGCTTGATTTAAAGTTCTCAGCCTGACTACAATTTGATCATCTGATGTTAACCAACTCCAACTTTTGCATTTCCGTGATTCTTTTTCTTGCCTCCAGATTTTCTCACATTTATCGTTCTTTGAATTGGTCTCCATATTTGCTTGAGAATTTTTCCTGCAAATGAACCACTGCAATTGGTTTTAAAAGAACAACAAGAAAGAGAATAAATAGTTACCAGTTTGTCAGCTTTTCTCTTTTGTTCATCAGATTTTTGTTGTTTTGATCTCCCGCTTTTAGATATTGCTACAGATTTAGCAACTTGTTGATTCAAGTCTTCCACAGCTTCTCCTTTACTTATGGACATCTGAGTTAGATTGCTTGAAGTTCCTTTGTCCGTTGACTCATTGACCACATCAACCCGTAAATAAGAGTTATCGAGAGAGGAGTTTTTCATGGCTGAGAAGATGTTGAATTCTATTTTCTCATCTTCAACTGTCAGAGAAATTTGACTATTCTTGACATCGATGATGGCTCCAGCAGTGGCTAAGAAAGGTCGTCCAAGAATGATTGGAATTTAGCGGTCCTCCTCCATGCCGAGGACTACAAAGTCGAATGGGATGAATAGCTTGCTGACTTTTAAGGGAACGTCTTCAAGAATGCCAACTGAAAATTTGATTGATCGATCGGCCAGTTGGAGGGACATAGAAGTTGGTTTTGGATCGCCAATGTTCAGCTTTTTACAGATAGAGAGAAGGATCATACTTACACTGGCTCCGAGATCACTTAGCGTCTTGCTAATTTGAAAATTTCCAAGAGCACAAGGAATAGAAAAGCTCCCAGGATCCTTTAGCTTTTTCAGGTACTTGTTCTGCAAGATGACGCTACACTTAGTGAGTGCAATGGTTCCATGCTCCTCGAGCTTTCTTTTGTTAGACAACATCTCCTTCAGGAATTTTGCATAAGTTGGCATCTGAGAGATCATGTCGAGAAATGACACACTGATTGATAGGTTCTTAAGTGTTGAAATAAATTTCTCAAACTGCTTTGGAAGTTTTTCCTGTCTTTGCCTTTGTGGGAAGGGAAGAGGAGGCTTGTAAGGTGGTGGTGGGACGTATGGCTTCTCCACCACTTGTTGGGGTTGTGGCTCTTCTTCTTGCTTTTGTTCCTGCTCGACCTCTTTTTCAATGTCAGTTTGAGGTGGGTGAGGTGGGTCGAGCTGCTTTCTACTCCGCAAGGTAACTGGCTGCACTTGTTCCCTAGAGTTTATTTCAGGTTGGCTATGGAGTTTGCCTTGGTCTCTATGGGATGTTGTAGTGGCATGTTGGGCAATTTAGTTTTCAAGCAGTTTAATATAGGTTTTCATTTGGCTCATTTCTTCAAGTAGTTTGTCAATCAAAGGATCAGAGGATGGTGCTTGAGGTGGTGCAGGTAGCATGGTCTGAGTTTGGTATGAGGGAGGGTTCAGTGGTCTTCTTAGGAAACCAGATGGTTTATTGTTTTGAGTATAGTTTTTGGTATTCGACTTGTTTGCCCAAGAGAAATTAGGGTGGTTCCTCCATCCAGGGTTGTAAGTATCTGAGTAAGGGTTACCATAAGTGCGAGTATCGTACTGGTTATTGAATGCATTGACCTGCTCGCTTCTAGTGTCTTGGCTGGAAAAACTATAATTAGACATATAGTGTGAAGCTCCGCAGATCTCACATGAAATTTGTCGAGAAGAAGATGTATTCCGATCTGTGGGTTCCTGCTTCTTTTGCTACAAAAGTTGATCAAGTTTAGCATGAAGTGAATTTATAGATTCGATATCATATACATTACCTCGCCGAGAGGGTCCTTGGGTGTCGCTATATTGAGAATCATAAAGACCTAAGTCATCGAGGAGTTCGAGAGCCTCCTCGTCAGTGAGTCGCATGAATCGGCCACCAGCGGTTGAATTGACGGCACTTCGACTAGGTCGATTGAGTCCATTGAAGAAATTTTCAATAATATCACCCTGTGAGATGCCATGATGTGGACATTTGCGCTGCAGATCTTTCATTCTCTCCCACGCATCGTATAGAGTTTCGCCATCTTTTTGGACGAACTGATTGATTTCGTCTCGAATTTTCTTAGTTTTAGTGGGTGGAAAGAATTTCTCCAGGAAAGCAATAGAGAGCTCATCCCATGTGTTGAAAGTGTCGGGTGGCATAGAATAGAACCATTTGCTTGCCCTGTCACGAAGAGAAAATGGAAAAGCTGAAAACGGATTACCTCACGTGGGACATTTTTTACCCTGATTGTGTTACGCAGCTGCAGGAACTTAGTGATGTGTACGGCCGGGTTTTCAGAGGGTAATCCTGCAAATTGGTCCTATTGAACCATTCAAATAAGCCTATGATTGAGTTCAAAGCTTCTTGTATCAATATTTGGTTCCACTATGCATGATCGAAATCCTCGAGGGTTCAGGCGGTTCCGATCACTAAGAGTTATCCTTCTTGGAGGAGCGTTGTTCTCAGTCTGGCCTTCCTCCTGCTCTTGATGTGGCGGGTTTGTATTATTGCATTCCGCCATGGTCTCTTGAGAAAATTGTTGCTTCTTGTACTCACGAATTCTTCTCCTAAAAAAATGTTCAATCTCGGGGTTAGCAACAAAGAATTTTTCAGCTAGTTGTTTTGCAAAGTTTCAGGTATGTGGGTGCATACAAAGATTAACTAGTTAATTCAGAAAAATAAAAAACAAATAAGAACGAGAGATGGAAAGGAAAAAATAAAAATAAAAATAAAAATAGATAGAGACAAAAGACAGAAAGTAAAAAAATAACAAAAAATAGAGAAAGTAAAAAAACTAAGAAAAGAAAGTATCTAAAAATAAATTTAAAGTAACGCTAGGCGCCAAAATACTTGTTCGTAATCTCACCGCAAGTGCATGAGTTGTAAATTGTAGTATATAAATTATTGATCCTCAGCGAATTTGGGACTATAAACTTTTCTTTTAAATGCTTTCGTATCGAATATAAAATGAAATAGAAAAGTGAGAAGAGAATATCGTAAATAAAATAAAAAATAAATAGAAAGATGGGAAGAGAAAATTACAAATTAGAATGAGTAAAGAAAACGAGAGTACGAGTACCTAAGGTCTAGGATGTCACATGCATCTTTTGCAACAGGTAGTGGTATAATGATTTAATCTGAATATTGTTTGTTAAATAAGAACAAATCCTAATTTATTATTGCATCTTTTCTCGAAACCTACAAGGCGTACCCTAATTTCCTTAACCACCTATTCTCATGAGATTAAGTTAATTAGAATTCGTTAAGTTCTGTGGTTTATTCATGAAATTCCTCAAAGTCATCATGTCTATTCTCATGGTCTTAGATTTCCAGATTTAATATCTTGATTATCGTATATTAGGTTTCCACCTTTCGGTTCCATCACCTAATATATGGAATTATGTTAAAGTACAGGCCAATATACAAAGCAAGTATTAAAATCACAAGATATTAAATTAACAACAATATCCACCATAAATAAATTAAAAACCCACACCACGTTACATTGTACACATGCTACATCCCAAACCCTAGATTTAGAGTTTAGCCAAGAATGTTTAAGTCCAAAATAAAATCCAAATTCAAATCCATCTTAAATAAGACAATTAAAATTAAAAAGAAAAAAGATAGAAAAGCTTATTGGTTTGAAGTCCCGATGGTGTGTCGGCTGCTCCACGCAACTCGCCAGTCCGCCTTTTGCCTATGCTCTCCCCCTGTCTCTCTCTCTCAAAATTCTCGCTGGTCTCCTTTCAATTTCTGTCCGGAATTCCTGCTGCTTGTTCTGGATTTTCTGCCCGGAATTATCCGATGCCCCTTTCCAGATTCTCCCTCTCCTCTATTTATATTGGTGTAAATTTGCGCATATCATGGGTGGGACCCATCTCTATTTACGCAATCCAAATTGCGTTGCTTTAATTTTGCGTTAATCATACGCATTGCCTAAGTCTCCTGTCGCAAATTGGATTTCATTATTAAGTGGGCCCCATCTGTGTCTGATTGCGTTGCATTTGCTTACGCAACTTTGATTTAGTGGTGTATTAATCTGCTGAAAAAATTGGACCGCTAGGATGGAAAATCTGGCCGGTCAATCTTGGAAATTGATTTTCTTGGGCAATGGCTGAAAATATTGAATGGACGACTAAAAATATTCGGTGCATGCAGCTGAATTTCTGGCTGTTGGATGGGATTAGATTAATTGCTGGAATAATCTGTACGGTTAGACATCAGCAGTATTAATCTGGCGGCCAGAATTTCTGGTTTATTGGATCGGTGGACAACAGCATTAATTGGACGGCTTGGATCAGCTTGGATGCAGCTTGGGCGGTATTTGAATTTTGGACGGTGGAATTTTTCAATGGTTGCTGAATAATTGGACGGCTCTGATCTTGACGCTGGATGAGCGGTGGATTTTGGATGGCTTGGATCATCTGAACTTTCTGGATGGTGAATAGATTAACGGCTGCATTATTTCTGGAGTGGTTGAATTGGTGCTGCTGAAAAAATGAAATCCAGACGGCTAGATTTTCTGGCCGTTTGATTAGATATGAAGGACGGTCCAGATCTATTGAATGGACGGCTGAATAATGCTTGAATTTTTCAGCCGTTTAATGCTGCTGATTACGTGATCAACCTGTTGGATGCTTGGTGGGCCCCACTGCTTGGATTTTGCAAATCTGCATAAAAAATATTTAAATGATTAATTCATCAAAAATCATTAGTGGGTTATCACTATAAAAATTATTTCAAGCCTATTTAATTTCATGGTAACAATTAAAATATAATTTCAAGCCAAAAAATTACAAAAGTTATTTAAAGAACTTGAAATTAATATTTAATGCACAAATGTTACAAAACCACATTTTAGAGTAAATTTCACATGAAACTTAATTAATTACCCACCAAATTGGTATAAAATGCCCTCAAAATATATTACTAATTTCCAATTTTCAGGTTTCTACTCTGTTCACTGGAGTCTAGTTTGTGAAGCATAGAGCTATGACCTTCATTGATGTTAGAGGATCATTCATTAGTTCTTAAAGGGTAGGGACATTGTTGTTTTATATTGTATATCATCATCTGCTGGAGAATTTAGTTTATTGATAACGAGGACGTGGCTAAAGAAAGTCTAGCAATTCTTGATGTCATGAAAAATTGATGTATTGATTATCCATACTAGTTTAGATCTTCTACTTTGATTCAAAATGGGAGACTAAATCTAGAGGAAAGCTCAGCAAAATGGTTGCGCCCAACTATGGGAGCAATAGAAATCAATGTTGATGCTGGAAGGAGGGAGAATGCAAATGTTCGAGGCTATGAAGTGGTAATTAGGAATTGGAATAGGGCCTTTCCCAGCTAGTTGTTAGTCAGGTCAAGGAGTTTTAAACCCCTTATGAATGGATTTAAAGTGGACAAGGGATCGTGGCTATAAAAGATAGAATGGTGGTTTCTCACTTAAGGTTTATGATTAAGGAGACAAAAGGTCTTTTCTTAGGGTGTGTTTGAAAATAGATAAAACTTTTACTGAAAAATTTTAAAGAGTAAAAGTTGTCAAATGATGTGATATGATAGGGGTAATGATGAGAAATAAAGAGGATAAAGTTAAAATAGATAGGTTAGTTGTGTAGGTATTTGTGTAGAAATAATTTAAAAGTAAGATAGTTGTATAGGAAAATGTGAAAAAATAATTAAAAAATGTGATAGTTGTGGAGAATGAAAAGTTTTAGATTAAAAAGTTTTAACATGACACTTTTTAACTATTGCCAAATACACCATTAATTTGTTTGAATGGGTTTCCTTTCTTCGTGTCTTGAGAAATGTAAAGCAAATATTTTTTTTTTAACAAATGATCTTTTCAGACTGGACTGGTCTAAAAACTTTTTTTTTGTTTTTTTGAAATTTTTTTTATAAACATATTAATCTAATCGTATTTAATCTAAACCAAGTTATACCATAATTTAAAATGACTTAAATATTCCTGTTTTTAAAAATCCAAAATAAATATATATAGATATTCAAAAATTGTAAATTTTGGTTTATAAATTAAATACAACTAGATTAACATATTTATAAAAAAAAATTT
This sequence comes from Annona cherimola, assembly GCA_030490835.1. Classification (NCBI taxonomy): domain Eukaryota; kingdom Viridiplantae; phylum Streptophyta; class Magnoliopsida; order Magnoliales; family Annonaceae; genus Annona; species Annona cherimola. The sequence goes on from CM059971.1 coordinate 73,086,016, forward strand.
AAAAATAGGATTTTGTAACCATCTGAAATCGCGGGTGTGGGAAGATCGGCGTTCTTTTCTTGGACGCTAGCAATAGGTAACAGGAGAGGAAAAGCTACGCGAGGTAATCACCCTAGTTGCATATTTGCAATGTAAATTTTTTAAAAATAGACTATTCTATTTGTTGGGCTGATTGATATATGGGCTTCTCTCTCTAGCACAAACTGGGAATGAGGGTTTCATAATAATAATAATAATAATGAATAAATTTAAACTAAAAAATTGTAAAAATAATTATAAAAATATATGATAATGCTCATATAATTTCAAATAATTATATAGTAATTCGAAAAGATTTTATGTGCTTTTTGTTAAACATTAAATTCTAAGTGAAAATAAAGCGTCCAGATTTTTCTTAAAGATGAAAAGTTTGGATCCTATGCACCCGAGTGCGTGGAACTTTCGTACACTCACGTGCAAAAACTTAATTTTTTATTTTTTGAAATTTTTTTTACTACAAACATTAATAAAACTTTCTGTATTAATAGTTTAATACAGGGCTTAGCAACGTTCCATATCAAATATAATTAATTTAAATTTTGGCTGCAAAGAAATTTCTAAATCTAATAAATTTTATTGTAGTGCAGGGTTAGGGCTAACCCACAACTTAGTCAAACCAAACTAGTTTGTGATGGATTAGGACTGACATTTTTCAACCCGCACCTATTTACGTTCAACCAAGCTCCAGCCATGAATAGAGCTTCTTCAACCAGTAAGCTTGATAGTTCAATCCGTTAAATTCATCGATTTCCATAACTAACATTAAAATAAAAGAGATAATACTTTCTTGTAATTTATTTTACAATTTATGCATATTATGAACAGCGAACTCAAATTTCTAATTAAGAATATACATGAAACTTGATGTTTCAAATTCAAGTATATTATTAACATTATCAGCCTTTGTCGATAATATATTTCATTTTTATTTTCGATTATTCAACTCGTTTACCTTTTAACAAACCACAACTCAATCCTTATGTAAATGAGTTATAAATAAATTAATGTGTAAATGAGTTATAAATAAATTAATGAGGAAAGGTTTTTATTTTTAATTGATATTAACCTGAATAAGAGTGCAATTCCGTCAGGGTATTCGCAAGTCAACCACTGGTTACCTTAAATTGGATAGATTTGGTTCTAATGAACCTACCTGTAAGGTTGATTCGGTTCAGTATGTAAAATACCTCCAAAAAAATGATACACAACATGTTAAATGGCTTTATAAAAATTTTATAGAAACAACTGGGTAAAGATTCGAACCAAACATTTTCACATTTGGGAAAGTAAGAAACGTTTCGATTGTTTACGTTTTCATCAAGGATGGATTTAAATATTTATTGTCGTTTCAAAATTGAATTATGTTAAAGTTTTGAATTGCCTTTATATAATTATTTTACATAATGCACGATAAAATGAAATATAATTTCAATGTTATTTGGATAATCAATATTACCCATGTTTACAAAAATATTATCTATAATATCCTATGGTAAAATTGACTTTTCTAGGTGCTGTAAAATATCATTTTTATACTTATCATTGTTTCACTGGCTTTACACAATGATTTTATCGGTGATTTCTGGACAAAGAGAATATTGGTGTAAATAAATTTCAAAGTAATAGTGGATTAACAAATATTACATATTACTTTTTAAATTAATTTGGAAAACTGGAACCAACCCGAAATAGGATAATGCAAGTTAAGAACCCACCGGATCAAAAATAGAATGAGATAAAAGAGGTTTTTAAAAATAGAGTATCCGGAGTACCGGACCAAATTGCAACGTTGAACCCAATCTAGTTACAGCTCTACGGACTGAACAGATGCGCAACGCTGTGGACCGCCCACAACCTGTTGGACACGCTCTAACTTCTGGTCCGGCAATCTGGGCTGGTCAGGTTCGCTGGCCGATTCTCCTCCAAAGCTGGCCTGGCCATTTCAGAGGTAATGGTAGATATCTGAGGCCGAAATAGCCTATATGCTGTCTTCTTCAATTTAACCATCCAAAGCAAGGTCACGTCCAAAAATATGCACACACAATTTAAATTTATTATCTAATGGGATATTTGAAAGTTAAGGTTTTTTTTTTTTTTTTAATTTCTTTTTTAGAAGACTCGGTGTTACAGTAGTAGTTCTAAAGTAACTATTTAAAGGTAGAAGTAGCCTACTGTGTCACTTTTTTTACGCTAAAAAACTGTTTGAAAGGTATGTAATAATATGGAAATATCAGAAAATGTGTTAAAGCTTGTGGATGTATTTTAAATTTTCAAAAATAAGTGGTATATCTGAGTTTTTTCTGAAAAGTGTGGTGAGTATATTTGTAACAAACCCCATTTCCAAGATATTCCATTGTCTTCAAATGAAGCTCCCCGAGTTCTAACCATCTTAATTCCTTATATATTCTACTAATCATTTGGTAAATGGGGCGTAAAAGTAAGAAAGTTGTGTCCTATCATCATATTCACTGCTTGAGAATGCTTACAGAGATCTGACTTTTTCACATTCGTACATGGAACAGATGCTAAAAATGACAAGATGATCCTATAATTTACGTAATATGAGCTGAGCACCATGCTGAGGACGAACAGTTGCGAGAGTGGAAGGAGCATGTGCATAGGAGGGGGAAAGCTCAAATGTGAAATGTTGGAGAATCATGGCTAGAGCTATCTTTGCTTCTGCCATGGCGAAGTTCTGCCCAATGCATATCTGAGGGCCCCATCCGAATGGGATGAATGATACTCGATTTTTTGTAGCCTTGGCGACTCCTTCAATGAACCTTTCTGGCTTGAATTCCTCAACATCCTCCCCCCAGAGGTCTGGATCATGATGAGTGAGCAGCAATGGCATGACAAGATGTGCCTCAGCTGGAAGGGTTGTTCCTGGCCTTATCTGCGTTTTCTCGCGAGTGCATCGAAGAAGACCTGGCACAGGTGGATATAGTCTGAGGACCTCATATAGAATCATGGTTACCTGTAATTGATTTCAACCAGTTTAGACAACATGCTCCTGTGAAAGATTCAATTGCAGAATTATGATATTGATGCTGAACAAGTGCAAATAAAAAAAGCTAAATTTGCAAGAGCCCGTGATTAAGACACTGTCATTCCATGAAAGATTCAAACCCTCACAGTTTTGAGCAGGTTTAAACCATCAAACTCTGGTCTGTTCTTCTGAAACACTTGCAACACTTCCTCTCTCGCTCGCTCTTGCCAACTTGGATGCATGGCCAGCACAACCATTGTCCATGTCAGCAAGCTCGATGTTGTCTCCTGCCCAGCAAAGTAGAACAGCTTGCACTCTTCTATTACTTCTTCAATAGTCAATCCAACACCTTCTTCTTGAGATTCTTTGTAATTGGATTCCATTAGCAAGCCCAATAGGTCATTTTTGCTTTCGCCTCCTGCTCTCATAACCTTTTCCCTCTCCTCAATCGTATGCTCCAAGATGGTGTGCACTTCTCTGTTGAGTTCCCTTCTTCTAAGGTTCTCTTTTGTGGGCAAATACCTGAATCCAAGAGGGGAACAAGATATGACCCAAGACGTGATGATTGTTGAATCTCTCATTCCAAGTTCAATTAATACCTTATTTTTGGACTATTATTGGGAATGGATTAAGGCTGTGTTTGAATATGAAACTAAATTGAATAGTAAACATTAGATCAATGACAAGGCAGGCGAATGCTAAATAATAGGTAGATTAGGAAGAATCTTGATCAACTTTTTAATGATTACTACTCTATGGAACTATTATCATAAAAATGGCAGTTTTCTAGCCTAATCGGTCGGACTGCTACCCTAGAGGAATGAAAGGAATGAGAGCAATGATTGTTAGCTACCAAACTTATCATTGCTACTGATCCATGGGGATTGAGCTTTGAGGAAATGTTCCAACTGAGATGGACCAGAGGCCTGGCCCAACCTAGCTCCCAATCCAAAATACCCAATAAGACCCGAATGTCCAAACTCTAATCCTCCATGCTCAATCCTGATAAACTGATCAGACCTTGCAAAATCCAAATCAGATTCTCCGATCTTGAGTTAGTGTTACCCTGACAGTTGACTGAATGCTAGCTAAGCTAAACTTCATGTTTGGAAATTTGTTTTTGGTCAACCTTATATTCATCCTGGATGTACTACTCAGACGACCTTCTTCAGTACGCGTTTTAGATTGCTAGCTCAAAGTTCCAGTCGTATGAAGGTCAAGCCAGACAAGAAATTATTAAACACCAGAGGGTTGTTTCTTGTCTGCAAGAGATAGTGGTATGATAATTTTATTTTTCTTGAATGACCAGAATGACTGTTACTCGACATTTGATTTTTATGTCTCTTTTGATGAGCAGGATGCCTGTAATTCATCTCAGTTGGACACTCAAAACATTGGTACTCAGCAAGGGCCCACACGCAAAACAGAAAAACTCCGCCACTGAAACTGAAGGGATTGTTTTGATCCTAGAAAGCATAAAGATGGGGAAATCTGTGACTATATGCTCTCCAAGGAAGGCAAAAACTATCCTAGATCAAACAGGCACCAATACCTGCACTCATGAGAAAAAGTGGAGTGTTAAGCTTCATGAAATAAAACCCGATAATGGAAATGGAATGACGTTACAGCTGCATTCTGCATTTTGTTATTTGTGAAGAATGCATTTTGTTATTTGTGAGGAGACCTGGAGAGTCTCGATTTTCCTTATTTTACTTTTCCTCCTGTTTAACAGTAAAGGATAAGTGAACGACAACAAAAAGAAAATGAAAAGAGCATGAAGAAGGAAAGAATTACTTGTAGCCTGGAATATACAGTTTCTTAAAAATTTGCATATTAAGATCTCCCAGCTCAGATAGAAGTTGGAAAATCCTCCTCCCTTCTTCATAGCTGCTACCAAATGCTGTCCTCGAGATAACATCTCCAGTTAAAGCCTGCATTTCAGGCCAGACATCTAATTCATAGAACTCATTGGGACTGATCTGCTGCTCCCATCTGTTGACCAATTCACCACAACTTGCTGAGAATGCAGGTAACATCCCCTATGGCCAGCAAGAACAACAAATAAGATCTCAAGAAGGGGCATTGCTTAGCATGAACAGAATCTAATAGTACATTGTAGGAATGAAAAGATTATGCATGTGATTTGAACTTTCTATTAGTTGGGAAATGGCTTATGATGATGAAGATGATTAGGTCTTTCAGATGGCCCCTGATTTTGCGCCAAATAAGGGAAGCATACACTTGTTCCTCACATGTCACTTGCCTCATGATTTAAAAACTAGGCAAAGCAAACCAAAGTCTTCTTTGAAAACAGTTCAGATCCTGCATTTGTCTGCTACCTTCAATCCCTCTGAAGCAATGATAAAGAATGGTACTTACTCTCAGCTTCTCCACATGGAAGGCAGGGTTAATGATTCTCCTATGCTTTGCCCATTTCTCGCCATCGAGGGACACCAGCCCCCTTGAAATGAGGTTTGTTAAAGAAAGCTTTGGCTTTCCATAGTGGCCAGACTTGTTTGACAGAACTTCATTTATCATCTCTGGATCCACGAGGTTCACCACAGGAATTGGCCCAAACCAGTAGAAGGATGTTTTACCTGTGATGTTAGAACTTCTGATGATCGTTCAATGCTTCAAAAGGTTGGTACAGAAAGAAATACATAAATGCCTCCTAGCAATATAATGAAAACATTACACAGAAAAAGTGAGGCTCAATTAACTAGTATCGTACCAAGAATATCACTTTGTTAAGCCAGCAAATACCTTTTTTTTTTTTACTCATTTCTATTTCCATGATGCCCCAGATGCCATTGTTTTTCTATACCAACTAACAGTATAGCAGTTGTAAATTATCCGAGGAAACAACTGCAGCCTTGCAGTAGTAAGTTTAATTGCTACTTAAAGAATCCAATTCCAATGTCAAAAAGATGAAACCTCGAAGATCCATCTTCATAAAAGATTTCATTCCCACTTCAACCACATGGTAGGGTACCTGCCTGACTGATTGAAACTAGTAGGAAAACCTAACAAAACTGTTGCAACCAAATCAAGAAACACAGATCGAATCCAGCTAAAACTAGAGTAAATTTGCATCCTTGAATGCTAATTTTCAAATTTCCTAAGGATACGTGTATGAATTTCACAAATGAAATGAATGGCCTGTGAAAATGGGCTTCTATTTTATATAGCTAATACGGTTATTAAAGCTCGGTTTTATTGATTGGATAAAGCTCAATGAAAAGTAGAAAGACAACGTTGGTGAAGCAACAACAATGCCATTTGACCAGATGGATTTTCTTGTGTCACATCATGGCTATTCCTTTTCTACCTGTATTTTAGAAGTCATGAGTCAACGTAAATTCAAGATGAACGATGTGGATTTCAATCCAAAAAAAAAAAAAGATGAACGATGTGGATACTTGGGAATCACCTAGAAAACGTACATTTGCCTTGCAAGTAATCCAAACTAGAGATTTTGTTACGATCCAAGATAATTGCCGGATCAAGTAACATAACATTCTCCCTCTTTAGAACTCTCAAAGAGAAGGAAAATATCCGCCAATTGCATTGAATTGAAAGAAGCAAAATGATCATTTCATACAGGTCTAAAACACATTTTTTCAATTTTTTTTACAAAATTATTATTTTAGTTATGTTTAATTTATAAACTAATTTTTACCAATTTTTGGAGATGTAGATATATTTATTTTGGTTTTTAAATATAAGAATATTTTAGTCAATTTTGTACAATTTAAAATGACTAAAATACTCCTATATTTAAAAATCCAAAATAAATACATACATATCTCCAAAATTGGTAAAAATTAATTTATAAATTAAATATAACTAGAATAATAATTTTGAAAAAAAATATATGTATTTTAGACCGGTTTGAAATGATCAAACCTCAAGAAAGAATACGCATCAGACAAGCTACCTGGGCTTCTGGCCATTGGGCCCTTTTATTGGCATTGTATCCCACAACACAATACCCAGAACACCTCCTCCCTTGGCCCACTACGCCTACACGTGCAACTACCCACCCACTTGCATAGTATATAAGCATGATAAAAAAAAATTTGGAAGAGATAAAAGCATGATAATTTAGAGCTTATAAGCACACCGAAATTAAATTAGTTAGCATTCCTCTGACGCTTAGTCACAACCATGGACAAATCAAATATTAATATTGCGCCAGAAATAGAATTTTCGCTTGTTAGCAGCACTATGTCCATACAAATTTAGGCTCTGTAGAAACAAAATTTCTGTGCATTTGGAGGAGAGGAAAGGAGAAACTTGATCCTTTAAGAATATGGAAACGTTTTGGAATCAGTGACATATACATTTTGTAAATATGAAGAAATCCGTCTAGATTAGTGAAACACATCAGATCAAGATTCAAGCAGGGAAATTTCTATAAATAGTCCCGGTTTTAGCAGGAAGATTTATACGTTTACTGGTAATTTTGGAGAAAAATGGGTATGGATATTTCAAACTTTCAGATACATTAATAGGCTAATTTTAATTTTTTTTTTTTTTTTTAAAAAAAAAAACAGAAAGGTTGCATGCATTTACAAAACCTGGTCGGTAGAAGATGGGAACTACCATGTTTCTTGAGCATCTGATCAAAGAAGCGCAAGACTCGTGGCACAATGCGGTGAGACAACTCCATGGGCTTGGACTCTGATTCCTTCATCGCCCTGAAGAAGTCCTTGGCATCGCCCGAAAAGGGCGCGTATGGCTGGCCATGGATGCGTTGCTCCCTCAGAAACCTCTCCAGCTTCTTGGGTCTCAACCAGAAAAACTTGAACATCAGCCACAGACATGATAGGATGAAGACCCCAGAGATTGCTAAAAGAATACTCAGCAGAGAAACAGCAGCCATCTCTCCCTCTCTCAAATCCCTGAGCCCCTGAGCCTGAGCCTGAGCCTGGACATCCTCTCGGCTTCCACGCACGCTTTATGAAGCTGGCGAAGGTCACCACCCAACGTCGGCGGGAGGCCAGAGCTCCGAAATGAAAGGTCAACGCAAATATTTTTTGGATTAGTCTGCATTCACATTACATCATAACTTATATTATAATTATCGATCAAAAAAATTATATTATAATTAAGCTACGCGACAATTCTTATGATTTCTTTAAAGAGACCATCAACTTCTAAATATCAATAGAAAATGTTATTGGAAGCTCTCAAGCCACCCAAACTCAGATCTGAAACTGGAACAACGAGAAACAAAAGCACTACCTCTTACCACATGTGCAAGCCGCAGGTGGCTCAACACAATTTATGAGTCTTTTTGCATCAATAACCAGCTGCTTCTGACAAACATAGGCACCCCTCACCTCCATTTAATTTGATTTTGTTTTTTTCTCTTAATAGTCAAAAAAGAAAATATAAAATTAGAAATAAAATCATTCGTGTAATTTAAAGCTAAAGTCAGTGTATAATAAAATGAGCTAAAGCAGAGTAACGCGGTTTAAACATGTTAAATAGATGTTGAAATGACACTAGATAAGAAAGCGAGTTTATCTAAAAAGAATGCAGCAAATTACATAAGGAGAGGAAGAATAAAAAAATATAAATAAATTAATTAAATAAGAGACAAAAATATTAAAATTATTAAAAATTTAATTTATTATTGTCAACAATTACCCAACAGAATCCACACCTCACATAGATGGGAAGCAGCCTAGTTGTTGTAAATCAGAACGGAAGAAATTGTTTTCAAAAAACGTCATAATGTATTAGAATTGATAAAAATATTACATTTCTTCCCTGTCCCATTCTCATACTCTCCTCGTATTTCACGTACTGAACAAGCAAAATTCCCCGCTCTAGTTTAGGCCAGTATGAGACACAGTACGACTACGAGCATGCACTGTAAAGATTAAAATTTTAATTATAGCTAGATTCTCGACCATTACTTCATTGTAGCCAGGGCTTCGAGTGCATGAAGGAGACTGAGTCAATGATGACGCGACTTCATACGTTTTTCTCATCTTGATCATCGATTTGAAAAATTAATTTTATTCGTTATATTTAACATAATTTATATAATTATGAAAATCCTATCATTTTTCAAGTATTATTGTATATGAGCTCTACGTACAAATGTGTAAAATCAATATAAAAAAACGAATTGCTATTGAATATCAAATTTAAAGTTGTGTTTTGAACATTTAAACTGTCTAGAATATAGAATATGATTGCTATATGGATAAATAATTCTATAAGGTATTATTATATTTTAATGAATATGTGAATAGATCTACACATTTTTCGTAATCTCCATATGGAAATATTTTTAAGCAAATATGACCCATGCACATGTTTAATTTAATAAAACTTGGTTTTCTAAGTAAGCAAATGATGTTAAATATAATAAATAGAGTGAATTTCGTATCAATTATAAAGATAGGAAAATTGATAGATTACATGAAACAACTTCTAGCCTACTTCAAATTACATAAAAGTTATCTCATGCAACCTTTTTATTTTAATATTTTGATACTTATAGGAAATTCACTTCATTTATTGTAAATAACATATATAATCATGTGTAAGTTATGAAAAATTCTCATATCCATTTATATATATTATAAAGTAAGAATATTTTATAGAATCATTTATTTATATATTAGTAATATTTTAGATGATTTAAATGTTGAAAATATAAGTTTAAAATTGATATTTAACGTTGAGTCATTTTAGTAAGTTGATTTTATATTTGTAAATGAGATCATGCACAATAACATGAGACAAATTAAAGATTTTCATGATAATATAAATTATGTAAGTGCGGTAGATGACGGTGATTTTACGTTAACCATATGAATGTTAAAAATGAAAAAAAAAAAAAAAGAACAACGATTTTATAGAAACAAAGCCCATTTTATTATAACTTTCCTTCTATTAGTATTCTTACTAAAAATAAAAGATGTTCTGGTTTTAAAGTCAAACAAGCATCAGAAAAATACGAAGCTGACAAGTCATGTAGAATGAGCACGTTCATGACAGTCCCATATTCAATATTTTAAAAGGAATTTTTAAATAAAACCTCTTTCACAATGCAGCCTTTCGTTTTTTTTCATAATTAAAAACCTTTTAATCAAATTCAAGTCAAACTTTGACGGGGAATGATTAAAAACAGCTGGTTGAACAGCAGAGGTTAATTGCTATAAGAGGTTTCCTAAATGTAGTAATTGTTTTAGCTACATATAGCATGGATTTAGTTACATATCCTTCATTTGGATGCAAATATGTACGTACACGCATATCCTTCATTTGCATGCAAATATGTACATGCAGGCAATGCGTTCTGATTTGTAAGTCAAACACACATTAGAAATATCCGAAGCTGACAAATCATTTAGAATAAGCACATGCATGAAATTCCCACATTCAATGTTTAAAAGGGATTTTTTTAATAATAGAGCCTATTTCACAATGCAGCCTCTCTCCTTTTTTTTCCCAATAATCAACAATCCTTTAATGGAATTCAAATCAAACATTGACAGGAAATTATTCAAAACAGCCGGTTGCACGAGGGTCAACTGCTGCAAGAAATTTATTAGAGGTAGTTAATTTTTTAGTTTCATGTAACGTTAAATTTAGGATTCGTTTGGAAACACGTAAAGGTAAAAAAAATTTCTTACTTCTGCGTACACAATTTTTATATAATTTAATGTTTTAACTATTTAATTACCTTTTTCTTTATTATTAATTCTATGTTTCAACTATTTCTCATATAACTGTTTTATCGATTTTGACTTTATTTCATTTAGTCTTAATGGTTATCCCAGTTATATTACACTATTTTCTCACCTTTTAAAAATTTTCCATTCTCGTTTTTCGCTTTAATTTTACATCTTTCCAAATAGACCCTTAATTTCATGAGGTATGAGACCCATTTTTTAATCTTTTTATAATAAACATGTAGAGCTAGGTGTATTTAACTTATAAATCAAGTTTTACCATTTTGGATGCTTTTAAGTATTTTTTATTTTTAAACATAGTGACATTTTCGTTATTTTTCAAGTTAGAAAATACGAAAATGTCACCGTGTTTAAAAATAAAAAAAATTAAAAGCATCCAAAATGGTAAAATTTGATTTATAAGTAAAATACACCTAGTTCTACACATTTATGAAAAAATCAAAAAAAAATTATGGTGGGACCCACAGCCGAACGCATGGAGGGTCCTACGCGACCGCATGAGATCACCCCTCTAATTTTGTATACTTGATTTGGATGCAACTTTGTGTATATAGCCAACATAATGAATGCCCACCATCAATTTCTCTTCATCAAAGAAAAAATGACTGTCCACTATCAGTTGGTCGTGGCCTATGAAGAAGTGTATCCATTTCTTAAACTTTGTTGCTTATACTATAAATGTGTGTTTTATTAAAAATAAAGTAGAAAAGTGAGAATAGGAAAAAAAATTTAAGAATAAGAGAGTGATATGATATGATAGAAGCAATAATTAGGAATAAAGAGAACAAGATTGGAATAGACAAGACATTTGTATTCAAAATTTTGAAAAATAACTTAAATATAAAGATAACAATAAAAAGAGTGATTTGCAAATACACCCAATTAGTTTAACCATAATCGCAAATATACCCACATAGTTTTCAAAATTGCAAATAACGTTATATAGTTTGGCCATAATTGCCAATATACTTATGTCGTTAAGGCGTTGTTATTATACTATTACGGGGTGGGTATATTTACAAAATATATGCAAACAACATGGGTATATTTAAATTTTCAAAAATTAAGTAGGCATATTTAGTTTTACGAATATACTTATGTATTTTGCATATATTTACAAATATACTAACGCTGTAATGATACTAGACACCATAACAGCATTATAATGAAGTGGGTATATTGCAATTATGATCAAATTATATATGGTTTATTTTTTATTTTTAAAATTACATGGGTATATTTGCAAATATAGTCAAACTAAATAAGTATATTTGCAGATAACCCTTATCAAGAAGTAAGATAGTCTTATAGTTAAGATATCAAAACTTTTTAAAAATTAGGGAGATGTAAAAAAAAAAATTCTCCGTTAACATGTTCCAATGTAACCAAACTTTTGGAAACATATAAAATATTATGTGCAGCAGTTTCATCTAGCTGCGAATAAGGTAGACATATTTGCTCTTTTTTTTTTATCAAAATCATTTGCTCATTATATGCAGCAAAATTCAAAAACGTGATTGCATATAAGATCTTTCTTATAATGATTAGCTAATCCGTTGTTAATTATGGGGGTGTTTGTTAAAACACAAAACTTTTCACTCTAAAACTATTCTATTTTTTAATAACTTATTTACTTCTTCGTATACAACTACTCATACATTTAACTTGTCTATTTTAACTTTATTCTTTTTATTTCTCATTATTACTTTTATCATATCGCATCATTTTCTCACATTTCAAAAACTTTTACATCAAAAACTTTTCATCAAAAGTGTTATTACTTCCCAAACACAATATTAAAGACTTTTATAGAATTCATATACCATTTACAATGTTTATCCATATGTATTTAGTGATAATCCAAAAATTTATATATTTTCAAAACTTCTGTATCCTACATTGTTTAATTTTAAAGTTCGAAAATTTTAAGAGTTTCATATTTACTCACAAATAATGTTCAATATTTGTATGCTATCCAAAAAAGTTCAATATTTTCCATCAAAAATAAAGTTCAATATTTGTACCTGTAAGTTTTAAATTAAGAGCATGTTTGGTAGCTTCTAAAACTTTTCAAACAAAAATTTTTCAATTTAAAACTTTTTACTCCCCATAATTATTTTATTTTTTAATTATTTCTTCACATCTTCTTATATAACTATCTTACTTTTTAATTATTTCTACACAACTAACCTATCTATTTTAACTTTATTCTTTTTACTTCTCATCTACCCCTATCATATCATATTATTTTCCCTCATTTCAAAAATTTTTACATTAAAAACTTTTTATTCAAAATTTTTATCATTTTCCAAATACATCCTAAAGTTATTTTAGGCATGGGGTTGGCCTATTGATTGTGTCTTATCCTACTTATTTGACTCAATCAAACTATTATTTCATATCCGAAGATAGATATGGATTGAAATTTTTAACTCAAATTTGTCTGATTTCTCATGCAAATTTTTCTTAATTATATCATACAAGTTTATCCAATTCAAGTCATGAACAAGCTCAATGAATCATACACCAATCTTTCTACGCTTAGCAAAAAAATAGTTTATGTATTTTGTCATCTCCTGAGGATGGTTCATTCGGAATTTTTGTAATTAGAGCATTAAAACATAATCCAACCTCTATGATTTGGTTAGTGGAACCTCTATCTTAATTTTATTTATTGTTATTTACTTTCAACATCATTACATCGTTTTTGTATGATATAATTAATTGTCCATACGTCATGCTATTCATTGACTCTCACTTTGCATTATGCTGACTTAAGAAGCCATGCATTAACTTGCACTCGTACCATGTATATCTTTTGCCATTTCATTTCATGTGTATGTATTTTTATGTTTATTTTTAAGCATTGCACGACATACATCATTGCATCATTAATATTTAGTCTTAACAATTTGCTCGTCACAGTACTCTTGACAACAGTGCTACAAGCTGATAAGATAATTGGATTGACCCTTAAAAAACCAATATTAATTACGAGCTGAAACTCTATCAGAGGTGACCTACGTTGACCTATCTTGATACCCATAATGCGATTCCCTAGGCTATGCATTTTTTATTTTTTTTTTGATAAAAGTATACACTCTATCCCTACTCTCTTTCAATTTGAAAAAGTATAGGGATGGAGAAATTCAAGCAATTCATTGCCAAAAAATTGTCTGTACAAATTTTCTCAATAACAGCTTGGGGTAGGTTACCCCACCAAGACAATTGGTCCGAAGGAGATACCGAGACCAATTCGGCTAAGGAGTGCGCAACGGCATTTCCCTGCCTTAAAACATGATGTACTGAAAAGAAATCATTCATAGTGAGAATCAACCTGATTTCATCAATAATTAGACCTACCGGGGAGGAGATAGGTCTTGCGTTGGACAGATAGTTGCAAAGCATTAGAGAGTCGGTCTCGAATAAAGCATATCTGATTTTAAGGGAGGACCTAGGCTATGCATTTTCAGTCACCTATATGTGTTCTTCCATTTTAGAAATCCTTTTTCCCCTAAATCGATTCCCGGTGCTGCTTTGCTAATCCTGACTGGATGGCTGTTTTTATCATGAAATTTTCTCTGCAAATCTTGTTTCAACCTATAGGATGCAAGAGAACATTTGGCTGAACAGTTGAAATTTCCAATATCAACAACAAATTGAACATGAGAGAATCACCCAACATAATTGAACTATAAAAAAATAAAAATAAAAGCTTAAGCTTGTTGATTGGGCTGTCGAGCTGCCCATAATGGCCGAATTTATTGGTAAGAACTTCTTTGATCAGCTCTGGATCCATGATGCTCACTCTCGGAGTCGGCCCAAACCAACTGACAGAGGTTTTTCCTGCAATTCGATCACAGATCCAGTCTTCTTCAGTGATTTCGATGTCTGCATTGATGGAGAATGCTCCAACACGACATGCACCACATTTCTTCACTTGAGAGATCACTCAACATTCGTGCACAAACCAAAATGAATCCTTACGCGCTCCAACCTACATCTGGGCATTAACCTTACACTTGATCATACATCAACTAGGGTGTAAATCGGTCAGGTTGACTTGGGCTGGGATAAATATAACTTTAACTCATCTTATAAAATTTCAACTCAACCATACTTTCAACTTTATTTTTTACGCTTTAACCCAACCCTATTTTAACCCTATAGAAATCAGTTCGGTTCGGATTAGAAATTGGAACCTTATTTTAACCTTATAAAAATCGGTTCATTTTGAGTTAGAGATCAAGTTAATAAATATATAATATTTAAAAATATTTTTCTTAATTGAATCTATTTTAAAGTATCAATTTATATAAAAATAAAAATTAACCCTTTTTATAGTAATGCCTTCCAATTTATGACTTAGATAGTGATATAGGGTGTGTTTATTTGGGGCAAAAAAGTGTCTACCAAAACCTTTTAATCCAAAACTTTTCTCTATCTATAGCTAATTTATTTTTTAATTATTTTTTCATATTTTTCTATATAAACTATCCTACTTTTTAATCTTTTCTACACAACTACCTATACAACTACCCTATCTATTTTAACTTTATTTCTTTATTTCCCATCATTACCCTTATTATATCACATCATTTTCTATCAATTTGACAATTTCTACCAAAAAAATTTTTTATCAAAAGTTTTACCCCAAACCAAACACACCCATAATTGTAAAATAATATTATTTCAAAAGCAATATTGTCTAGCTAATTCTTATGTATTATGTACTAATGTATGACTATTTTTTAATAATCTATTATATTTTATACTAATATATCAAATCGCGTTGGGTCGGGTTGAAAAGTATTCAACACGAACCGACCCACTTTTAAAATTGGATTATATAATTTACTTTTTTCAAAATATGTAACTTAATCCTGTTATAAATCAGGTTAGGTTAGTCGAGTTTGGATTAAGACCAACTATATTTACACCCCAAGCATCAACTATAAATAACATGAACTGCATTCTGCTTTCCAATATCATTGCATTTACAGGACTCCCTAGACTCTCCATATTCCAATACTAATGCATTCTCATAATCTCACAGCCACGGTCCAATGTGAAACTCAGGAAAACTCAATCCATCTGCACATACTCTTCATGCATCCCCAACATTAGTACAATTATAAACTACCAGAAATAATGCAAAACATCTATAGCTCCATTAAGTTCATTGCTCCACTTCGATCCAAATCATCTCAATACAATATCAACCATATGATCAAACACTAGATTTGCTAACAAATTATTGATTCAAATCAAATCGAACTTGATTCCTCCCGATCAACCTTGATCTACATGATTCAACTTATCCATGTCTAACAATGTAGCATCCTCTTGATCTACACCGCTCACAAATACAATACCTCAACTCATTTAGATCTCCATATCAGAATCTCTCTGATCATCACATGTTTATTGATTTGCACACCTCATTAGATTCCCACAATCAAAGCAAAATTTATCCAAAATAACCTCATTGTTGCATTTAGAACACCCAAAAACATGAAAATGGATACCCGAATCATGAAAATCTCACTTCGAGATTATACAAAATGGGCTACATGTGCACAGCTTCCATGCTCCACCTATGCACCATAAGTGCAATCATGATTCCATATATGTACAGAAGTCGTGCATCTCAATGCACCAAACATGCTTCCTTCAGAAAGCACAAATAATTCCATATGCTTCTTTCTTCTTCCCAAAATGGAAAAACTCACTAGAAAACCCAGCCGCCTCAACCTCTATGTTGTACGCGGACTCCATATGTAGAGTCTCTCATGCTACTACTACAACTAGATCCACTGCACAAGTTGCCATCTCTAGTCACTGCCATAGTGGCACCTTTGCTCTTATTCTCTACTCCGATTTCCATTAGCCACACCACATCACAATATAAAAGCGCAACCACAACTTTGCTTCATCACAAACGTTGGACCGTCTGCATGTAGCCAACCACTACTGCTCATGTTCACCACCACAAAATCCAGCCATCTACTACCCAAATCATCCAAGTCGACACTCCAAAAATTTGGTCATCCAACCACTATAAGAAATCTTGTGATTTCACAATCAATGACCACTATCTAGCTCACCAAAAAAATTATTATCCAAAAATCTGCCCCATGAATCACAGATGAAACCATAGCCTTAATACAACTTGCTAAAAAACATGATTTGGGTTAATACAAATTACAACGGAAGCACATACAATAAAAGATAATCAAATAAATAATAACAAGAACATATATACAAGAGACACTAAGATTTATGTAGAAAATCTTTCAAACTAAGAATGGAAAAACCAGATGATAGAGATACTAATCTACCATGATAAAAATATGTTATAGAGATATGCGTAGAATATCTTAAACATATTCTCTAGGTATCTCACGCACACCCCAAACATGAATAGTTTGATAATTCCTCTCTCATGCCTCAACGAAACACTTTTCAAGGTTTTACTAAATCCTTAACTGATACGCCTATAAATAAAATAATACTCATATGGGCTCTTACGCAAAATTAATAACGTAATTTCAAATTCACACAACTAAAATAAGCAAAATAAAAAACACACCTAATATATTATTTTTAGGTTAGTTAATCATCTAGAGTATGGATTTATGAGATCAGCATAACAAAATTATTTGATTTAAATATCAATTTCAATGTTTTTATTTCATATTTGCATCATCTAAAACATTCACGGCAAAGAGATTAATTTCAACCATCAATTTGTTGTAGCATACTATCACTATTAGCAGCAAAAATGTAATTTTTGGTTTGCATGTGATGATTATAAATAATAAACTTCATTTTTTGATCAAATAGTTATCCAAAAGGGATTTTTTTACTAAAGCGCATGAGCCACAAAGTACTTGTAGCTGAATAAATAATTTTCTTGTCAGTGCGTATATACTATAAAGTATTTACAACAATAACAGTTATAGTAATAATTTTAAATTTTATAATATAAAAATTAACTGTTGCAAAAAAATTAAACTTCTTATTGTGATTCTCCCTATGTAGATTAATGATTTTGTAAATTATTATAATAATTTTGCAAATGCATTCAACTTATTTTTTAATATTATCTTATATTCAATATTTTTCACACTTTTCGATAGAACTATGCACTATATATTTTTTCCTTACTTCTATAAGATCTAGTTCTCAATTTAAAGCACATTTGAGATTGTGAAAGGGGAAAAATTTGTGGTACAGGATGGTAGTAAAAAAAGAATATTTTAAGAATTGTGTAATTGATAGAAAATGATAGGGATAAAATTAGAATAAATAAGTTTGATAAAAGGTAATGTTGTGAACTCTATTAGCAAATTAAGTACAATCTATGTTTTGATGATTAAGAATCCAAATTTGAGAATTTAAGCTATGAACATGTATGTTGCAGTGTTGTAAGTTAGAATTTGTCATAGGTAGATATGACAAAACAAGTCATAGAGTCAAGTCAACTCAGACATCAACTTGGGTCAAGTCAATACCAAAGTCGACTCCAGAATTGACTTCAATAGGCATTTTTCTATTATAGTTGAAATTGTGGACTCGCGAGCAGGTAAAGTCACAACCAAAGTCGATTTCTCATGCGACTTAGTTAAGTTTCAACCCAAATTGACTCAGCATGCAACTTGGAAGACTTTAGGTCATAAATGAAGAATCTAAAAAAGTCAAGTCACACCCCAATTTGACTTTGACATACGACTTGGATGAAGTTCCAGATCAAGTAAACTCAACTACGTGCTTAGGCAACACAAGTGTGAGAATAAAGAAATTTTGAAGTTCCAAGCATGCAACGGATACTAAAGTTGCAAAAAGAAGTCGACTCCACCTGCAACTTGGGTCAAGTTGCAAGCGAAGTCAACCCCAGTGCATGACTTGGACACCAAAGGATTCAAAACTTAAAGAACTAAGCTCAAAGTTCAACAAATAGAATTCAAACAATACACATCTTGAATAATTAAAGATAAATACTACCAATTGAAGCTTGAGCTGAAAGAATTGAAGTCTAAAGCTTAAGACTCGGATTAAAAAAGGATATATCTCAAGATCACATGAAAAGTGAAATGAATTGAGTCCAAGAGAATTAAAACATGAAGACATTAGAGTACAAGGGTCAAAGCACTTAATTTGTGAAGATTTAAAATTTCAAAAAATATATTGTAGAGTGAAGTCGCAACCCAAGTCAACTTCACTTATGACTTGAGTCAAGTCCCAAACCAAGTTGACCTAAAGTTGAAACTTGGAGCTAAAGACAAAGAGAAAATCTCTTACAAAGAAAATAAAAAAACTGAAGTCGCAACCCAAGTCGACTCCAACCTTCGATTTGAGTGAAGTTGCATATAAAGTCAACTCCAAATGTAACTTGGCTCATAATAGTTGAAAATTTGAATATTGGCACATTTAATGTGCACCACCTACCCTACAATATTCAAAATTACTACACATCTATATAAGGGACGTCGAGAGGAGTTATGAGCGTTAGTTAGAACATTCATTGAGCTTTATACCTTCTATTCTACAAGCATTCAAGTATGCATTAAGTACTCTACGAAGAAGAACTCTCATATTTATTGTAAGAGCTATAACATTTAAGCAATCTCAAGCTTCTCAAAGTTCTCTTCTGCGCTGAACATGCTCCACACTTTATGTAATGTGTAGATTTTATTTTATAATTTACTTTGTTGTATTACTACTTGACTTGATGTTAGAGACTAAGGTCAAGTAAATAAAAATAGTGTACGGTTGGAGTGAGACTCACTATTTACTTGTGTTGTGATTATAAAGGTCACTTAGAACTATAATCTAAAAGAGAACAAGGGCTCTAGTTGTACTATTGTTGGAATATTGGAACCCATGACACAAGAGTGTGCTCTTGAAAGAGTGTAGGGAGGATTGTCCCAAACTACTATAATTTCTTATATCTTCTGTGTGTAATTACTATTACTCTATTTACTCTTTACGTTTTCATTCAAAGGGACTAAAATTACAAGGATGTTAAGTTTTATTCACCAAAAAGAATTTCAAACAATCCAATTTATCCCTCCTCTCTTGAGTTTTGGCATAAACTCAAGACCAACAAATAGTAGTTGATAAAAAAAATGATTAGAATATGTGGGTAAAAGTGAAAAATATAGTTATTATTCGATGGACTATCCTCAAAATTTGGACCCCCACATTATGCCATCTCATCTTTCACTTATTGATTGCCAAACATGGCCTTAATGTATCATATTGCGTGTGGATGTGTACAAAGAACTCTCACTAATTTTTTTATGTTAGATTTTACAATGTTTATAAAGAGATGTGGCTCTCAACCCATGCAACCTCTAAAAAAATAACAAAGCAAGATGAGAGGAGAGCCACAACCTCGAGCAATTCAACTTGAATCAATACAAAAAGAATCTCTAATGCAATCAAGGAGATCACCCCGTGATGAATACTCTCTGCTTTCACTATTCAACACCATTTGGCAAGGCTGTGTGCACATTGGTTGATAGATCTAAGCAGATGAGAAAAGCTAATTTGTTCAAACCAGTTCTAAATCCTCCTAATTTCATCCACTAGCACACCAACGTTGGATTGAACAGGTTCTCCACTTGTTAGCCAGTTGATAAGAATCATAGAATCACTTTTGCATATCGCCTTTTTGAAACCTAGAGATTTGAGCAATCCAACCCTAACAGCATAGCTTTAGTTTCCGTCCAAAGTGGATTAGCAAACTACTACCTAACTAGCATTTGGCGGCAATGAACACCCCACAACTATCTCTGATGATAGCCCCGAAGCCTAAGACATTGAGATTTGAAGACATGCTAGCATCAACGTTTAGCTTGACAAATCCTTGTCCTAGTTTGATCCATTTAGCAGGGCTCACAGATAAGTTCAAAACACCATTTTGAATAGTGTTAAAAGCATGATAAAAATGCAAAAAGTTCACTACCTAGCTCACCAGTCCTCCCACATCCATGGGTGTGCCTTCATCCACAATCCTATTTCTAATATCATAGATTTCAATAAACTACCAGGTACACCATTAAAGAATACTTATTTGAATCATTTATTAAACTGGTAAGGACATCCATCATTTGATCGATTGATCTATTTTTTAGCTTTTCAAATAGTGGGTTGTTCCATAGAGCTCGAACTTTTCTGCAATTCCAAAAGACATGGACATTATCTAATTCTTCATTTTCGTCATCGCAAATGAGGAAATGGGTTCTTCCTTGAATTCTCCTTTTTGCAAGTTAGTCCTTACAGGTAATGAGTTTAAGATTGACCTCGAGTTGAATATTTGAATCTTCTTGGGTAGCTTCACCTCCCAATGTTCTTCAGAATTGCTCTTCGATTCTCTGTTATAAACTGATTTACTACATCACCCATCTTGTATTTCAATTTATACGCAGACTTCACCGAGAATTTTTCATTCTCTTCCATAGTCCAAAAGACCTGATCCATCCTTCTCTTCTGAGCTGGGATTTGGGATATTTCAAATTTAATTCCAACCTTGTTCTCCAACTGCCAATTTAACTTCTATCTCTTTCCATCTTTTGCCTTCAAAGTCAATGAATTCTGCCACCAGTATTATCTTTTATCTCTTCTAGCAATGGACCAACCTTGACAAATTTGTCTAGGCTCCATTTGTCATTAAAGAATTGAACATCTCTCCCATTGCTGATCTGCGAGCAATAACCTTGTTTCAAAAATTGTAATGACTGATATATACTTCTCCATATTAGTGACCATCCTTTTTCTCATTTACAGCCTCATATATTTCTATTGGGGAAGTATTTAGCCCTGAATAGCTTGCACCATAGACTTTCAATCCCCATTAGCAATCGCCAAGCTTGTTTGAACACCAATGAATAATTGAAAGCAGATAGTTCCTTGAATCCCGATCCTCCTTCCTTCTTTGATAGACATAATTTATTCCATGAGACCTAGCTCATTCTTCGTTTTCCATATCTTTCGCCCCACTATACCATAGAGTTAAGGTCAGAGCACACCTTACTATGTAGAAGAAAGAGGTTCATTGTGTACATAGGGATAGCTTGAGCTACTGCTTTGATAAAGATCTTTTTCCCTCCACTAGATAATAGCTTATTATGCCAGCCTTGGATCTTTTTCCATAGCTTCTTTTTCAGATTTTGAAAAGTTTGTGATTTGTTCTTGCCAACCCAAGCAAGTAATCCCAAATAAATCGATATTTGGTTGCCTGCAAATTTCATCTTCATTTCCACATTTCCTCTGATTTCCTAATGTGTGTTCTTACTAAAAAATGTGGTGGTTTTCTCCATATTAATCTTTTGCCTTGAAGATGCTTCATATGTTTTTAGAAAGTGCATCAGTAGTGTTATCTCACCTTCATTTGAATTCGAAAAACAGAAATGTATCATCTATAAAAATAAAAATAAAAAAAAGGATGGATTAGCCTTGGACTATTTCTGCAAATTTTGATTCCCTTTATCTTCCCTTCCTCTTGAGCAGATTTTAGAAGTGAAGAAAGTATTTTTGCGCAATACAGGATAATAGGTCTCCTTGTCTAAGCCCTCTACTTGGCTTGCTAGTATTTATTAAGATCCCATTAACAGTCACCTTATAAAAGACCGATTTCATACGACTTTCTATCCGCCTTCTCCATCTTTGATTGAACCTCATATTTTCCATAATTGCTAGAACAAAATCTCATTCTTCCCTATCATGTGCTTTGGCCATATCTAATTTCACTGTCGTTGCTCTATTTTTTCCTCCCTTTCTGTTTTTCAATGTATGGATGACTTCAAAAGTGACGAGCATATTATTCGTGATCAGACTTCCTGGAATGAATGTACTCTATTCAGCTGGAATAAGTCATTGTAGACAAGGTTTCAACCGTTTGCGAGGATTTCTTATATCGGTTTCTAGAGAACATTACATGGATTGATTGGTCTAAACTTCGTTACTTTTAAGGAACCCTTTTTCTCTGGGATTAAGACCACAGTGGTCTAATTAATCAGCTCGAGTTTGTTTATTTGGTTTTCAACTGAATCAAACTCACAGATATCAATGCACGCTTGTTTATTCGGTACTAGTGCTTTTAGAGGGCTCATTTCATTAAGGGCTTGTGAGGTCTCCTCTTTGGTCACTTATTGGGTTAAGTACTAGTTTTCCTCCTGTGTCACCCTGCTATTTATTTTGTCCATCACTTCTTGAGTATTACTTGAACATTCTGAAGTAAAAAACTTGCTGAAATAGTCTCTAATTATCTTCTCTTTGTCATTCTGTTCCTCAGCTCTTCTGCCTATTTCATCTTCGAGGACACTAATAAAGTTCTTGTGCCTTCTCTCTAATGTTATTTTATAAAAGAAATTTGTGTTTTTATCACCACTTTGGAGCTAGACCACCTTAGCACATTATTTCCACAAAATTTCCTCATCTTCCAACAATAAATTAATGATATTTTACTGCTCTTTGATCTCTTTCATCATATGCACGTTCTTCTCTTAACTTCTGAAGAGTATCTTACTACTGTTGGATTCTTTTCCCTAGGATGCTCATGCATTTCTTATTCCATTCCTTCAGCTTCATTTTATATTTGGACAATTTCCTCATCACTAGTGCAAAGCAACAATGTATGTTATTGCTCTCCTCCTGCCATACCTTTTAGATAATTTCATTCGCCTCTTTATAGTTGGCCCAGAATAGTTCAAATATGAAGGGTTTATTGTAGCTTCTGTTTGTTGATCTTGCATCCAGTTTAAGGAGTAAAGGGCTGTGCTCCGAGACTAAAAAGCTATAGTGATATAATTGGGCAAAAGGAAACATAGCTATCCATTTAATCTAGCTTTAATTCTTTCATTGCTCATGCTATTATTTCTCCACATCATTGTGTTTCCAATGAATCATATATCCTCTAACTCGCATTGGTCAATAACCTTTTGGAATTTTTCCCTTTGTGTTTTAGCCCTCCTTTTGCTGTTCATCTCTAAAATGCAAACAATTTCATTAAAATCACCGATAACAACCCATGGTAAATCTTCATTAAATTTTCATTATTTTATGCATTCTTGAAGCCCAAATTAAAATTAAAAATTGTGGGTTCAACAAGGTGGATAAAATTTGACCAGCACATTTAGTGGTTGCCCAAAATATAATTTTTAATTTTATTTACATGTCAGTATGTACACATAATTATTTGATAAAATCATATTTCAAATGCATCATAAATTGTGAAGACTATTAAATCATTACTATTTATCAATTTAAATAATTTTAAAATTTTAAACAGTGTCATTTAACTATAATTATTTAATTTGAACTCTATTAATATACTTTTTCGTTAATTTATTAAATATTAACATTTTAATTAATCTCTATTATTTATTACTAAATTTTTATTCCCCTTTTTTATTTTAGGCGATAAATAACTTTTTATTTTTTATTATTTAAAATTTTTTTATTATTTGAAAAATCTCTGCATGAGAGTTAATGGCGCCTGACTTTCCTACTTATATACATATAATTTTTTATTTTTGCATTCACTTTTTATTAATAATTGATATGTATAGAATGGTTTTGAGTATTGAAGTTTTATTACGTATAACTTTTACCTTTTTATTGTTTTATATTACAATTAAAGCTAATTTAAGTATATATTTTTTATTTCTTCCTCAAGGGTAATTCCAACTATATAACCAACAAATATATTTATAGGAGATGAAAGGCAAATTCTCCATAACGAGGATTTTGGTATTATACCCATACACCCTTCTGCACAGAGGCAAGGCTGTTGTTAACTGCACTAGCCACATACTAGTATTATCTTTGATTTTTTTGATATATTCCTACTTTTAATTTTTTTATATCAAAAACTAGTAGTACTCTCCCATGTCTTTTAGCTTGCACCAAAGTCAAACAATTTCTTAGTTTTCAAATAGAAAGGTTATATTGAACCGAAATGACTATCGATTTTTTGTTAAATCGGCTAGTCCGGTTATGGGTACTGACAAAACATCATGACAATAAATACATAATTTGAACATTATACAATTATGAAATAAAATAACAATTAATATGATAATTTATTATTTATTTAGATAAATAGTAATAAATAAAATTAATTAGTAATAAGTATAGCAATGATATATAATATTCTTAAATTTTTTTTGACAATATACAAAATAATAAGATCTCGAATATTAACTTTTATAAAAAAATAGTTAAAATATTAAATTTAAAATTAAAATCTCAAAAAGGAACGAACTTAATTAACACAACAGGAACCAACTCTCGTCTCATTGCAATTGTACCCATCAATTGCAACGAAAACAATGTTCGTTGCAAGTTTTGGTATATTATTGTCTCCAATTTTTCAACGAGACTAATTTCATGGCAATGGTGGATAACAATTGCACGAAAAGACTTTTGTTGTAAATTTTCATTGCAATTGTTTACATTAGCAACTAGTTTTTGCAATGAAAAATGTTTCATTATAATTTATAGTCGATGTCCGTCTAATGGCTTGAATCTCTATTTCGTTGCACCTGTGCACACCAATTGCAATGAAAAAAATCGTTCATTGCAATTGCTAGGTTTTGTTGTAGTACCATTACCTTCCTTCGATTTTCTACATTTTCAAATGATATAATGTACTAGTTCTTGTATTTTTCTAGCTGATTTCCATATTCTTCATATCTTTGCCAAAAATACCTTTATATTATACACTTTGGCTCCTCATCCAGAACAAAGGATAGTCGGTTTGCCCTCAAGATCTAATTTTTTGGTTATATTCTCATTGAGGGCAAGAACTTGTAGTTCCTCTATTAGATAATCCTCCCCAGACTGATTCATCCTTGAAGTAGTAACCAACTTCCCTGACTTAGGATTTTGAATGAGATTCTTATCCTGAGTTCTTGTTTTTGGGTTTTAGCAATCAGAGCCACAACTTCAAAAAAAAAGTTAGAGTGAGAGTGAAAGATGATGGCTCATCCTTGACTTCCGCTAATCTTTTGTAATAGCCATCGTCCATCCGTTTCCAAGAAACGGATGGAAACGGTGGGATTAATGGGTCATGCACGTTCGTTTCAAATTGATGGCAATTAACCCCAGCCGTTTAACACATGGATTAGTATAAAATGCGCAAACGAGAGATGAGTTTTCGCCATTTGAAGAAGAAGAGAAATCACGCAGGAGACAGACGAAGGAAGAAGAAAGAATTTTGAAGGTAAGCTGCGTCGAACCATTTTCTCTGTTAATCTCATTCATTCTATGTTATACGCAAGTTATTTCATAGATCTAAACCATTCACGACAATTCTAGCATGACTAATTAGTCACAGGAGTATTATTGAAATGTTTAATGTTGAAATTTTACTTATTTAAATGAGAAGTACCAAATAAAGGGTATGAAATGATATATGATGAAATAAACACACTTATGAGCATAATTAGATAATTGTGACCGTACAATAATAAGATAATTATATGATTAGCTTGCCTGCAAAATTTTATATTGATCAGACTTATAGATTTTTTAGATATAGCAAATTTAGACATAATATAGAGTGGTAAATATGTATTTTAAGAGAAAAATACAAAAAAATAATTACAGGAAAATATAGATGCAAAACGAATAATCTGAACCATTACAAACATTATTTGAGATATTTTACAGTATATGTGATGAATTAATTCTGTAAAAATTTAGTTTATATGGCTATTTGAAGTGATATTTAATATTAACCTTTTATTAAACCCTTTATATTAAATCTGATGATAGAGATGTTATTTTGAAAAATGGACCGTCCAGATTATAAAACATAATTTTATAAGCTTACCCTTAAAATTTCAGTACAAACAGATATGTATATTGAGAGATATAAGCCATTTTATTTGGAAAATATGGACCGTTGAAAATAAACAAATAAATGAATAAGCTTCTGGACTAGTGGGCTAAGCCCATCTTAACAGGCCCAGTGAGTCAGAAGCCCATAAACCAAGCTTAAGTCCACAGAAACGAAAGCCCAAGAGCTTAGCCCACTTAAACAGAACCAGCCCACTATCCAGTCTGGCCCAACTTCCAACAAAGGATCCAGCCCACTAGCCTAGCCCACTGTTCCGGCGACCGGCCGGCCGGCGGCGAGAAAAAAAAAACTGAAAAAAATTACAGAAAATTATGAAAAATACCAAGAAAATTAAATTCAATATTTAGAAGCTTGAATGAGTTTAAAATTATAAATTTATGAAAAAAATGAAAGTTTATGAAGGCATGATAAATGGAAAATAGATAAATAAATATATATAAATTATAAAAATATGAGAAAAATTAAAGAAAAATATCTAAAGAAGTATAAGTCCAAATTTATTTTACATATAAAAATAAAGTTGTTTAAACTGAATTAATATAAGAATAAATAGAAGAAAATAGGATTTTGACCGATTAAAATTATGAGAAATTTTGAGAAAGTTATAAATGGAATTTTAAATAATATTTGTGAAAATCAAAGTGAAATAATAAACATATTGTGATGAAAATTAGAAAAAGAGACTTGAGGCTACTACAAAAAAATTAGAAAAAGAGGAGTTTTAAAGTCTACTCAGAGGTAAGTAAACTTTTACCAAAGCATGTCTTTGAAAATATTATGTGAATATTATGATTTGCTATGAAATGTGAATTTATTTTCTTTCAAAATTGTTTATTAAAAAAAATGAGCATTATTATTTCAAATTCATGTTTAGTAGTGAATTTATGTGGTGCATCAATTAAAATTCATGAGCATGATGCATAATTGCATATTGGGTTTGCCGCCAAGGAGTAAAGTAGTATGGTAGTACCTGGGTAGCGACCTCAGGACTACCAAAGGAGATGATTTAGCTCACGAATGTGTAGCACGGCTGCACGCGAGCACAAGTAGATGGCAATACCCATAGTATGAATGCATGATTTAAAATTGACATATGTGTGCACGTCTATCAAGATGTTTTTTTTATTACAGTTTGTTGTGCATAAAAGACAGTATAGATATTGTATTTGTTTTTAAAAAAATATATGATTGAAAATGAATTTTAAAAAAAAATACATTTTTACTTACTGAGCTTTCAGCTCACATAATTTTTGTTTTCAGTTGAAAAACAGGGATACAATGCTATACTAGAGCCTTTATCAACATGGGAAAAAGGCGAACCTAGCAGAGGAAAAGACAAAGAAGTTTAGAATTTTATTGAAATTTTCTTAATGCTTGGTTATTTTGATTTTAGACACTGAAAAATTGTATAATAACTCCTTAAAGAGCAAACTTGATATGTAATAGTTAAAAGTTTTATGGTTTTGCACTTTGGTATCTATTTCCATCTTGGGAGATTTTATTTTCAGCTTTGACATAGTAGACCCCATTCACAACACCCTAAGGGTGGGTGTTACATCTTCCATCCATCCCAAAGCTCCCGACGATCGCTCACTTGAGAAAAATCTAGTGGACATCTAACTTGGAGGTGTTCAATCTTGCTATTATTATCAAGCAAAGCATGGAAGGATAATTCGTGAACTAGATTTAAGTGATCTGGGGGAGAAATTGAAGTGGAAGCTAAGTAATTTTTTATTTTCCTTTATTATTCTTCTTTCCCAATGTTACGTGATATTTTGCATGTGGTTTGAAGTGATTTAAGTGTGGTCTAAGGAAATAGTTTTGAAACCCTATGTGTAAGGAAAAAGGGAAAAAGATGAATAATAAATTTCAGTAGTTTAGGGCACAACTACATATTATGCCCATTTGGAGGTGAAATAGGTAGTGAGAGGTGTTTGAAATTGATTATGGATTAGGGTTAATCAGGGTTTGGAAGTCTTGGTGCATTGGGAGTAGGGGTGAGAATCGAGGTGGGTCGTACCGAGTTAGGGATTGGGCAGGTCAGGATTTGCCCAACCCTGATCCTACTTTTTCAAAATTGTGTTTGACCCTATTTTTATACTGGATTAAGACAAGATCAGTTTGACTCTCATTTTTTTGAATAGGTCTTGAGATAAACATCGAGTCGATGTCGAACCGGTTTCGAAACAGCGGATCGGGTAAAAAATGTGAGTCAAATAAAATGATTTTAAGAATTTATATATCTATCGAACATAAAAATACATCTATACTAAATTTAAATGTTATATGCTTCAATATTTCACTAATTATTAAAAAACACATCATTAATAAAAGAAAACTTGAGAAAATATAATATAAATTTATTAAAATAAGTTAATATACAACTATACATAAGATTTATATATGTACAAATTCTTTTTATTGATTCTTACATTCTTTTCTGCATAATTTGATTCTTTTACTGTTAAGAGTAAATAATAATAAAATTTAAACATAGGTTTATAATTTTTAATAAATTAATATATGTGAGGTAGGTCAGACTCTTCAGGTTGGGATATGGTCAACCTATCCCGACCCTATTTTTAAATTTGGGTCAAAATTTCTAACCTCCTTATATTAGGTAAAAAAGACATTGGTTTTACCCGGTTTAAAACGGTCGGGTCAAGATCGGGTCGCAGGTCAACTTGCCCAATTCTGAGATTCTCTTATAACCTTCTTGTGAATTTTGGTATTTAGATGTGGTTAAATGATTATACACACTCAAGTGGAGGTTTATGTAATTTAGGAATTTTAGAGAAATCTCAATGAATTTTGTAGGAGACGTCGATAGAGATGTCTTATTGACATTGTGATGGATTGATAAGATTGTGGAGGATACATAGTTTATATGTTGAATTAGTAGCTTCGAAATTAATATATATGACATATTTGAGAAACGATAAAACTTTTAAATTAAAATTTTTGATATAATAAGGGATAATAATGAGGAATAAAGAGAAAAAAGCTAAAATAGATGTATTAGTTTTATGGGTAACTATGAATAAATAATTGAAAAATAAGATAGTTGTATGGGAAGATATGAAAAAATGATTACAAAATGAGACAGTTGAAAAGAATAAAAAGTTTTGGTTGAAAAGCATTAATTGTAAGCAAACACACCCATAAATCAAAAAAAAATTATCACTTTAATTGGGCACATTTATTGGATAGGTTCCATTTTCATCTTTTCAGTGGGATGAATTTCACTTCTTAATTAAACAAATAATTATAAATATAATGAGTGAAATAAATTTCATATAACGATCAAAGCAGGCCTAGATGAAGAGGTTTCATGAATTTGAATTCACGGAGCTGGTTCCATAGGATTGAAAGCATTTTTAAGTAATTCTGATTTCAAATGTATTAAATATTATTTCAAACAAGATGCATGTTCAAAATTTATGTAGTCACCTCCTTCCAAAAAATTTATGAAGTCACCTTAGTGGGCCAAAACCAACATTTCCGACTTTGGTGAAGCATGGAAACCAAGGAAAAACTGCCCATTTTTTAATATTGTATACATTTTAACGGACCTTTGATTTATGATTTAAATCGCATTATTAATGTGTGGTGATAAGAGAGGATTGACAAATCCGACCGTTGACGGTCCTGACGGGCTTTGATGGGCTCACATGAACTGATAAACATGGGTCATCAGTAGAAATTAATCCTACATAATTCGGTTCATTTCCAAAACCCCCCTATACAATAATGTTATTCTTTCCGTTCAATTTCAGGCGGAAAGCCTACGTAGTAGTAGCATAACTTGGTATTTAGCAAAAGTTTAACAAATCTTTGGCAGACTACATGGCTATAATGCTCAGGATATCTTCCAAGCATCTTTAATCCATAGACAAACCATCTCCACAAACATCTTATCAAGTTTTAAATCAAAACAGACTACCTGGATCATGTCCAACATTAGTCCAAAACGGTTCAAGTTTATAAATGACAATTAAAAAGCAGATACATTATACTTAAACATTTAAAACAGTTACTTATACATATTAGTAAAGGCAGTGCTACGAAAGTATTTTTGAACAGAGCAGGAGCGTGCTGCTGTGTGTTTATGTGTGGCCATCATCCTCTCATATATTCTAGAGTCGACGCATGATGAGTGGAGCACCATGCTGAGGACGAAGAGTTATAACAGTGTAAGGAGCATGTGCATACGAGGGCGAAAGCTCAAATGAGAAACGTTGGAGGATCATGGCCAAAGCTAGCTTTGCTTCAATAATGGCAAAGTTCTGCCCAATGCAGATCCTGGGTCCCCACCCAAATGGGAAGAAGGAGACTTGATTGTTTGTGGCCTTGGAGATCCCTTCAGCAAATCTATCAGGTCTGAACTCCTCTGCATCCTCACCCCAGAGGTCGCGATCATGATGAATAAAGATAACCGGCAAAACAAGCTGCACCCCAGCAGGAATAGTCATTCCTCCCAGCTGCATCTCCTTGTAAGCGTGCCGAACAAGGAATATTGCAGGTGGGTACAGCCTGAGAACCTCATACAAAATCATGGTCACCTGCCATTGGTTTCAGCATTACAATTCAAGCTCAGTTGTCCCAGGTTAAGATGAAACATAAGAGGGAAATTAGGGTAAACATGAAAGAGGTCAAATTGAGCGTAAGCCTGGGCGCAATTGTTGCCTTTGCGACAAGGAAACTTCTTCTCCAGTAAAGCCAGGGTAAGGCCACTTACCTGAACACCCGCCTAATGGATGGCCTTTGTTGGACAAATGCGGAGAAGAAGATCAGGGCAGTTCATCAATTGTGCCACTAACATGTGGAGTAAGGACTTCTTGGCCCAGTGTCAGAGAATGATCGGTAAACTCTCCTAATCCACTTTCACTAAAAATGCCCACATTCATCCACATTTAATGCAGTGTTTGGTTCAACAGAAATGATATTACTGTGGACTTTAATCAACGAACTGCCTGCTATGAACACCACATTTCTTCTCTAAAATGGAACACTCACAGTTTTGAGATGGCTTAAGCCATC
Organism: Annona cherimola; assembly: GCA_030490835.1. NCBI lineage: Eukaryota > Viridiplantae > Streptophyta > Magnoliopsida > Magnoliales > Annonaceae > Annona > Annona cherimola. The sequence goes on from CM059971.1 coordinate 73,117,670, forward strand.
AAAGTCTGGTTTATTCTTCCCAAAGACTTGCAAAACTTCTTTCCTTGCGCGCTCTTGCCAACTTGGATGCATTGACAGTGCGATCATTGTCCACGTCAGCAAGCTCGAGGTGGTCTCCTGACCTGCAAAGTAGAATAGCTTGCACTCCTCAATCACATCTTCAATTGACATCCCAGAACTCTTGGAGTTGCCTTTCTGCTGGGATTCAATGAAATTGGACTCCAATAGCAAGCCCAGCAAATCATCATTCCCTGCTTCCCCTGCTTTCATAGCCTTCTCCCTTTTGTCAATCATATGCCTCAAAATACTTTTCACTTCTCCATCAGTTTCTTTCCTTCTAAGGTTTTCTTTCGTTGGCCAATATCTGCAAATGACATCATTAAACTTCCTTTAATATGTTTGGAATGGATTAAGGGTCTATAGTTTTTTTCATTTGTTTAAGGGTTGATTTGGATGTGTAAAAATCAATCAAGAAGAAGAGGAAGAGGAAGAACTAACACATTAGCCGACAAAAAGAAACACGAAAGAAGAGACTGAAGGCGTACCTTATACCAGGGATGTACACCTTTCGAAACATCTGGACAAGAAGCTCTGATAATTCTGTTAACAGTTGGAAAATCCGCCTTCCTTCTTCATAGCTACTACCAAATGCAGTCCTCGAGATAACATCAGCAGTTAAAGATTGGATTTCAGGCCAAACATCTATTTCACTGGACTCTTTTGAACCAACGTGCTGCTCCCATCTGCTGACCAGTTCACAACAGCTTGCCATGAATAATGGCAACATCCCCTGTCAAGGACCCAAGGCAATGAAAAAGGCTCAAACAAAAAATAATATTATTATTAAATAAAATTATAAAAAAAAAAAAAAAAAATCAGACATTGGCTGGCAAGTTCACCGTTCAAGAGTCATAACCAGGATTGAAATTTTTGGAACAAAAAATGGAAATGGGTTGCTGCTTACCTTCAATTTCTCGATATGGAATGCAGGGTTAATGATCCTCCTATGCTTCGCCCATTTTTCGCCTTCATGATCCACAAGCCCTCCTACCAATAACCCCGACAGGGGATCCTTGGGCTTGTCATAGTGGCCGAACTTATTGGAGAGAACTTCTTTTATCAGCTCTGGATCCATGATGTGAACCCTTGGATTGGGTCCGTACCATGTTACCGATGCTTTACCTGCATGTTTCAGCATTTTCAGTCTCCCACTGTTTTCAAATGCTCTATGATGATTGACAGAGAAGCAGATGTGCATATACTTCATAAACAGTAAAAATAGCATGGAGAAAGGCTGACAATTGCAGACACCGCAAAAGCAGAACAACCGGAATTTTTGGAAATTTAATGCAAGAAATTCAACCCCATGAAGCAAATTTCTTAAATAAATCTTTCCGGGTTATTTTCTCCACCACACTGATTTAATTTTGACAGAATCAAAGATGAAAATGGTGATGAGAAATCCCGTACCGTAAGTGCTGATGGTGTGAAGAAGGAAGGGGGAAACACGGGGGAGAATCCGGTGGGAAAGCTCCATGGGCTTGGCCCGTGCTTCCTTCAAAGCCATGACGTTGTCCTTGACAGATCCAGAGAAGGGCTTGTACAGCGGGCCGCGAATGCCATGCTTCCTCAGCGCCTTCTCTAGTCGCTTGGGTCTCAGCCAAAATGTGTTGAAGGCCTTCCAAATACATGAGAGGAGCAAAAGACCAGTGATTGCTAAAAGGAAATTCAGAACAGAGACTCCCATATTCTCTCTGGATTGAACTGGGTTATTCCAGAGATGAAGCCTTCCTATTAAGCTGGTGATGGCATGATCGGGATCTTATCCACCTCAATAGATTGCCCAAAGATATGGCAGAAAAATCTTCGGATTTTTTCACACCGGTCTTAAATACGGGGATTTCAAACCAGTTTAAAAATATGTATATTTTAAATTTTTGTGAAAATTACTTTACAAGCATTATAATTTAATTGTATTTAATTTATAAATCAGATTTTATTATTTACATATATATATTGAATTTTTAAAAACTGAAAATATCCTCTTTAAAATCTAAAATAAATATAAACAAACGTCTAAAAATAATAAAATTTGATTTATAAATTAAATATAATTAAATTAATATATTTATTAAAATTTTTAAAAAATATATACTTTTGAACCAGTCGAAAAAGTCATTTACCAAAATTAAGATCATTTGGCAAAATTCTTCTGCCTGCAATTGGCACCTAACCCTTATATTTCCAGCTACGATCAAAAAATTAAAAAACTCTTATTTCCAGCAAGAAAATGACGACATGGACAGCGACCCGTTTAGCACCACGATTACTTAAATAGAGAGTAATAGAATGGCTGAAAAGCCGAGGCGGCTGGCAGCCTGGCATGCAATTTCAGACTAGTATTTATTTTTCATGATGGATCACGTGTTGTTGTCAGCAAAACACCCGCGAGTAGATTTGATGGCGACGCATTCTTTCTCAGTTATTTTGATGTGAATCTCGTGCATGTTTTGAAATGCGTAAAAGTACGAGATTGCCATAAATGAATGGAAATAGAAAAGAAAATATTTTAAAAAATATATAATTAATAGGAAATGATATGATGTATAGTTGTAATAAATAGATTTGTTGTATGTGATTGGTAGGAAGAATGATTAGAATGTAGGGGTAAAAATGAAAAAAATAGTATGATTAATAAAGTAATGATTGGTATTGGAAACTAAATAGAAGGGAAAAATCATAATTTCTACAGTAACATGTTAACAAACGTCCCCTTGATTTCGGTGTGCCTGAGGACTCGTAAATTTTTTTTTATAACAAATTTTCAAAATAAGAGATAATATGATAATATTATAAGAATAATAATAATAACAAATAAAGAAAGTAAAATTAAGAATACTTATTTTAACATGGCTTCATAGAATGGGATGAGGATATGTGGAGTACGGTTTGTGATAAATAATTAATCAATTAATAACCATATTTTTCTACTTTTATCACTTTGTTCTAATCATTTTTCTCATTAACTACTCAATTTATTCCAATTTTATTTTTATCATTTTATATCATATATATAATTTTTAAAATATTTCATTTTCTACTCGCCAACTCATCTCACACTCCCCACAAAATTCAACTTACTAAATGTCATCTAAAATAAATAATTTTTTTAAGAAATAAAATAAATAAGTAGATATATAGATAATTAAATAGAAACGATCAAAAGTTATGATAATTATATATGAAGACGTGAATAAATAATTAAAATAAATAATAATAAACAATGAAAATTTTTGACTAAAAATTTTTAGTATAACAAACACATCCTATATTAAAAAATACAACAAAACAAAAACAAACTCCTATAGTGCATTTCCTACTCCCGTGACAATCGAGGCACGATAGAGTCTGCCTATGGCTAAAAAAGGAACATTTTCAAATTTTCAATTTAAAATTTTTTACACTTTATAATTGCTTTATTTTTAATTTTTTCATTTATTTATACAACTGTTCTATTTTTTAATTACTTCTACACAATTACCTATACAACCAACTATATGTTTTAATTAGTATTCTATTTACTCGTTATCATTACATCTGTCATATCACATCAATTTCTCACATTTTATAAACGTTTATGTTAAAAAAAAATTATCCAAAAATTTTACCACTTACCTAACACACCCGTAATTTGATATTTAACCTTTTAAAGTTTATTGCATTTACCTTCATTTTCGAAATTGAACTTGAAATTTGCATTGGTTCTTGAATTAGTGTATGAATCTAGTATTTCTGTACATATTCAACACTTCCATTATAGCTTTAGCACATGAAAAATTCTTAATTTTTCAATTTTTAAAATTCAAAAAATCAAAATTAGAACTAAAAATTTGAAAAATGCGACATTTGGACTATGAAAATCCTAAGAAAAAATGAAGGTTTATTTTTGCATAGGCATGGAATCGAAAAACGGCAATGGTTCAATGATATTTGTTTTTTTAGATGAACAAGGCTTTAATGATGTTGATTCAAAGATTGTTACTTTTTTTTGGCTCTCTTTGATAGTTAAATTTGAATTCAATTCATTCATTGTATTCATGACCCTTATCTAACAAAGAATAAAATTATTTTTTTTTATTTTTAATGTTGGGTTCTACATTTGGGGAAAAATGAGAAAAAAAGTTTGAAAAAAAAAATAAAAGAGTAATGTATGTGATATGATAAGAGTAACCGATGAAAAGAAAAGAGAATAAAGTTAAAATATATAAGGAAATTATATGCAAGATACAAAGAGATTATTTGAAATTACGATAGATAAATAGATAGTTAAGATTTTACATCATATAAAAATTTGTGAAAAAAGTAGGAGAAAAGTTTATTCAATTGCCAAATACAACCTAAAGTTGGTAATTTAACATTAAAAATATTATTCCTTATAAATAAATGATTATGCAATGTATTATAACATTTTAGTGCATATATTAATGGATCTAAATGTTTTTATAAGCTACGTGTGATTATGTATATTTAAGAAGCAGTATGACCCATTAAAGACTTTTTTATTGGTAATTTACAGTCTCACATTTGATAATACAAGTAAAGCTCATTCATATGGAGACATATTAAGCTCTCATAAATCCTTTATGGAGACTTAAGCCTTACCTAATATCAAAGGGAGATAAACTCTCAAAAACTGGACCACCACAAATAGGAAGGAAAACCATACTCTCACAAAGGGGAAACGACGAGAGACATCTAAACCGCACCTACACTATAAATGTTGTGAGCACATACTTGTTCGCTAATCTACTCGCAAGGGCACGGGTCGTAAATTGTAGTATATAAATATTATTTCTACGGAAAATTTAAAACTATAAACTTTATTTTTAAACACTTTGCATCGAATATAGATAAAGTGAATAGAAAAAAATAGAGAAGTGGAAAGATAATAAAGAAGTAGAATCAAATATTAGAAAGCAACGATGCAAGTATGGATTTAGGGTTCCACATTCAACTTTTGCAACGGAAATACAGTATGATTATTTAATCCAGACCACTCGTCACCCATTAAAGACTAATTATATAAAATAACTTTTAATATCATGAGATTGAAAAAATTCGAAGTATGAGTGGATTGGTTGTTAGTTTGACCATTAATGTGAACCAAAAGAAGGAAGACAAGAGCGATGAACCCCTGCCCAAATAAGTAGATAAAATGTTAATACCATTAAATTTAGAATATGCAGTCACGCTACTAAAACAACTACTACTACTACTATATTTTCCCACTATACCTTTTGAAAAAAATTTCTCCACTTTGAAGTTGAGATAGGATATTGGCTTGCGGTCGATGCTGGAAGTTTCTCAGCAGTGGCGAACAAGACTCGAAATGTGGAATATTGATTTTCTAAAAGAAAGCTAGCAATAACAGCTGCTGCCACAGGACCACAGCCATTCATTCCAGCCCCGACGTAATAGACATTGGTATTTGGGGAGGGAGTGTAGGTCAAGAACATTCTGGTCTGGACCGTGTAGTGCGATTGGCAGGAAGATGGTAAACGTATCAGTTTTCCGGTTTCCATGCCAAATATTCCTTATCTTCATTAGCATATTAATTAGTATAGGCTACTACCCAATACCACACACTGTCACACGTCCACTGTATCAACATTAATAAAATCCTGATTTCGAATGTATAAACCATTATTTCAAAGAAGACGAACGGTTTAAAATTTACAAAGTCATCTTAGTGGACCCAAACCAACATTTCCTACTCTGGGCAAACATGGAAACCAAGGAAAAACTGCCCGTTTTTTAATCTTGTATACATTTTAACGGACTTTTGATTTATGATTTAATTCACTTCATTAATGAATGATGATAAAAGAGGTTTGACAAATCCGACCATTGAGGGTCTGACGGGCTTTGATGGGCTTACATAAGCTGATAAACGTGGGTCATTAACGGAAGTTAATCATACATAATTTCTGTTCATTTCCAAAACTCCCCTATACATGTAAATTTGTTCTTTCCATTCAATTTCAGGTGGACTATTTGGAAAGCCTATGTAGTAGTAATAGCACTCGGTATTAATCAAAAGTTTAACAAATCTTTGGCAGACGAGATAGCTATAATTAGCAAGAGATCTCCCAAGCATCTTTAATCCATAGACAAACCATCTCCACAAACATCTTATCAAGTTTTAAATCAAAACAGACTACCTGGATCATGTCCAACATTAGTCCAAAACGGTTCAAGTTTATAAATGACAATTAAAAAGCAGATACATTATACTTAAACATTTAAAACAGTTACTTATATATATTCGTACAAGGCAGTGCTACGAAAGTATTTTTGAACAGAGGAGGAGCGTGCTGTTGTGTGTTTATGTGTGGCCATCATCCCCAAGGGCTCTTGGAAAAGACACAGTGGCAGTTATTCTCACATATTCTAGAGTCTACGCATGATGAGTGGAGCACCATGCTGAGGACGAAGAGTTACAACAGTGTAAGGAGCATGTGCGTACGAGGGCGAAAGCTCAAATGAGAAACGTTGGAGGATCATGGCCAAAGCTAGCTTTGCTTCAATAATGGCAAAGTTCTGCCCAATGCAGATCCTGGGTCCCCACCCAAATGGGAAGAAGGAGACTTGATTGTTTGTTGCCTTGGAGACCCCTTCAGCAAATCTATCAGGTCTGAACTCCTCTGCATCCTCGCCCCAGAGGTCGCGATCATGATGAATAAAGATAACCGGCAAAACAAGCTGCACCCCAGCAGGAATAGTCATTCCTCCCAGCTGCATCTCCTTGTAAGCGCGCCGAACAAGGAATATTGCAGGTGGGTACAGCCTGAGAACCTCATACAAAATCATGGTCACCTGCCATTGGTTTCAGCATCACAATTCAATTCAAGCTCAGTTGTCCCAGGTTAAAAGGAAAATTGGGGTAAGCATGAAAGTGGTCAAATTGAGGGTGAGTCTGGGCACAAATTGTTGCCTCTGCAACAAGTAAACAATTTCCTCTAATAAAGCAAAGGTAAGGCCGCTTACATGAACACCCACAAAAACCCATAAGGTGAGAGAGTTTCATTATAAAAGCGAGTAGAAAAGTTGATCAATTGAGTAGAAAAACCAAGCCACGAATGGCCTCTATTGGACAAATGTGAATGACTAAAATTAGAAGAAGATTAGGGCAGTTCATCAATTGTGCCACTAACATGTGGCCAAGGCCTGAAATTTAAGGGGAGGACTTCTTGGCCCAGTGTCAGAGAATGATTGGTAAACTCTCCTAATCCACTTTCACAAAAAATGTCCACATTAATCCACGTTTAATGCAGTCTGGTTCAACAGAAAAAAATATTACTGCAGACTTTAATCAACGAACTGCTTGCTATGAACACCTCATTTCTTCTCTAAAATGGAATACTCACAGTTTTGAGATGGCTTAAGCCATCAAAGTCCGGTTTATTCTTCCCATAGACTTGCAAAACTTCTTTCCTTGCGCGCTCTTGCCAACTTGGATGCATTGACAGTGCGATCATTGTCCATGTCAGCAAGCTCGAGGTGGTCTCCTGGCCTGCAATGTAAAATAGCTTGCACTCCTCAATCACATCTTCAATTGACATCCCAGCACTCTTGGAGTTGCCTTTCTGCTGAGATTCAATGAAGTTGGACTCCAATAGCAAGCCCAGCAAATCATCATTCCCTGCTTCCCCTGCTTTCATAGCCCTCTCCCTTTTGTCGATCATATGCCTCAAAATACTTTTCACTTCTCCATCAATTTCTTTCCTTCTAAGGTTTTCTTTCGTTGGCCAATATCTGCAGATGATATCATTAAATTTCCTTTAATATGTTTGGAATGGATTAAGGGTCTATGGTTTTCTTTCATTGGCTAAAACCAGCAAGTGAAATCATTAATTTCATTGAATATGTTTGGAATGGATCAAGGGTTGATTCGGATGTGGAAAAATCAATCAAGAAGAAGAGGAAAAGGAAGAACTAACACATTAGCCAACAAAAAGAAACACGAAAGAAGAGACTGAAAGCATACCTTATACCAGGGATGTACACCTTTCGAAACATCTGGATAAGACGCTCTGATAATTCTGTTAATAGTTGGAAAATCCGTCTTCCTTCTTCATAGCTACTACCAAATGCAGTCCTCGAAATAACATCACCAGTTAAAGATTGGATTTCAGGCCAAACATCTATTTCACTGGGCTCGTTTGAACCAACGTGCCGCTCCCATCTGCTGACAAGTTCACAGCAGCTTGCGATGAATAATGGCAGCATCCCCTGTCAATGGCCCGAGGCAATGAAAAAGTTTTAAACCAAAAAAAAAAAAAACAGAAATTGGCTGGCAAGATCAGCCTTCATGAGTCATGACCAAGATTGAAAATTTTGGAACAAAATATGAAAATGGGTTGCTGCTGCTTGCCTTCAATTTCTCGATATGGAAAGCAGGGTTGATGATCCTCCTATGCTTTACCCATTTTTCGCCTTCATGAACCACAAGCCCCCCAACCAATAGCCCCGAGAGCGGATGCTTGGGCTTGTCATAGTGGCCGAATTTATTGGAGAGAATTTCTTTTATCAGCTCTGGATCCATGATGTGAACCCTTGGATTAGGTCCGAACCATGTTACAGATGTTTTACCTGTATTTGTCAGTATTTTCAGTCTCCTTCTGTTTTTAAATACTCCATGATGATTGACAGAGAAGCAAATGTGCATGTACTTCATAAACAGTAAAACTAGCATGGAGAAAGAGGCTGACAAATCCATTAACCTCAAAAGCAGAACAACTGGAATTTTTGGAAATTTAATGCAAGAAATTCAACCCCATGAAGCAAATTTCTTAAATAAATCTTTCTGGGTTGTTTTTCCCCAACAGACTTATTTCCTTTTGACAGAACCAAAAATGAAAACGGTGATGATAAATCCCATACCGTAAGTGCTGATGGTATGAAGAAGGAAAGGAGAAACGCGGGGTAGAATCCGGTGGGAGAGTTCCATGGGTTTGGCCCGTGCTTCCTTCAAAGCCACGAAATCGTCCTCGAGATTTCCAGAGAAGGGCTTGTACAGCGGGCCGCGGATGCCCTGTTTCCTCAGTGCCTTCTCCAGCTGCTTGGGTCTCAGCCAGAATGCTTTGAAGGCCTTCCAAATCCATGACAGGAAGAAAACAACAGTGATTGCTAAAAGAAAATTCAGAACAGAGACTCCCATATTCTCTCTGAATTGAACTGGGTTATTTCAGAGATGAAGTCTATTTATCAAGCTGGTGATGGAATGATCGGAATCTTATCCCATCTCAGTCGATTGCCCAAAAACCGGCACAGAAAATCTGCTTGGAATTGGTACATTAGACACTATCTCAACATAATGGAAAAAGACAGGATTTGAAAAAAGCCTTCTTGCATGGACTGTCTAGCTTCTAGACTTGTAGTAGCTTTGCCCCACCGAAGAGATAACAATGGCTGAAAGTTCAAGGAAGGTGGCATTACAATTGCTCGGTCGGACACGCCGCCAGATAAGGACGTGAAACAGCGCCGTGGATTGAATCCTATGTTTGGGATTTTGACATTTTGACATGAGCAGCGATTGGCTAGCAATCAGGCAACTTGGGGTGGAATGAAAATCATGCATACACGTCATCTCACACATGATTTAATAATTTTATTCTTGTATTACGAATCATTTTTTATTTCAATTACTTTATTTATTCCAACTTTACTCTTATCATTTAATATCAATCATATATTTTTTAAAATATTTTTTTTTTGACTTTCATTCCATTTCAAAAATTTTACTAACTTTTACCTTCCTAAATTTCTTCTTAGTAAATAGATAACATCATGTGGTATCCTTTCAAATATGTGGGAGCTTATAGTCTTCTAAATGAAGAGGCTTGATATATAATTGGTGCTAATAGTCTCCCTAATAAATGAACTCAGTTCTCACTTATCACAATGCACACTATCGGTCAGAAAAAAAAAAAAAAAAAATCTGGCATTCTATTTCAGATCCACTCATTTTTCACACGTGGTTGTCAACGAAACACCCACCGGAAAATTTTGTGGCTATAGATTACTACTGGAGTCAATTATAAATAAAACAGGATAACTAATATAAAGATCATATGATCCCTTTCATGTGTTAGAAGTTTGTTACTTATTCGTCTATTTGAATAATATGTTTAATGATTTGGATGGCATACAAATTAATGAAAATCAACGTTTGGCAATCTGAAAAAAGAAAAATCGTACTTGTTCACGCAGTATAGTGCGTAGTGTTGTTCCCTTCATTGGCGATCATTAAGCTATCTATTTCTAAAAATTCACCAAAATTTTCCCTTTTGTATATTTATCTTTCTAATTAATTAATAAAGTTGATTGGGGTGGAGTTATTAAAAGAGAGTGAATAAATCAAAAAGCAGGTGAACTTATAACGTGAAAATTATTGTAGTAAAATCAACGTGAGGCAACGATCTTAGCAAATTTTTTTTTTGGGTATTCATATATTATATATCACAACTGATATTATAGTATTCAACAAATATCTTATCAATATTTCTATTTTTTTTCCTAACAATCAGGCTCCTAAGTTACTTTTACAATATTTTACAAATATCTTACCAATATTTTTATTTTTCCTAATAGTATTTTTTAAATATCATAACTGGTGGATGCTCCCACACAAACCGAGAGAATAACATCACCACTAATCCTTCTATGCTGTCGCCGAGAGTTGAAACAAGGATGCCAAGCTCAATGGGGCCAGCCTCGTACCATTGAGGCAACGATCTTAGTAAATGATTAAAAATATAAAACAGAGATACAGTACATAAAATTTTTCAAAATATTTGAATTTCACCCTCATAAAACATAAACATGGATGCATATTTTCATATCTCCCTAGTGCTACAAATGACTTTACCAAACTTCAAGCCCAGTAGTTCTCACCCTTAACTCACTCGTGTCAATCACTTGTCATCCAAACGATAACCACAGATGAACGAATATTGAAATGGTTTAGACTTTTAAAAAATAAAATTTTAAATATAAAAAATCAGTTTGTTGTTGCATGATACATTCCATTTCCCTCGTTATGAGAAGGGGAGCACCAGTACACTTGTTAAAGCTGGTAGCAACGTAGAAATAACTTCTGCTTTGCAAAGTATGATTGCCGAGATAGTTTTACTGTTGACACCCCACCCTTGGGGCCCAAAGACGGATAATTGGACGCAAGATTCAAGCCCAACCAAATTCGACGCAAAAGGAAATTCAAGACAACCAAGCGGGCCCTCCCGCACTCAGCCCACGGGAGCGAAGCTCCACCAAGCCTCGAAGTAGGCTTTTTCAACAATTAGATCCGGCCCACAAAGAGCGAAGCTCCCACAGGCCACCTCAACGGGCTCCACAAAGCAGCCCACCAGACGAAACAAACGGGCTTAGCCAAGCTCTAGCCCACTAAGCCTTAGAAGCAGGCTTATCTACTACTTGGGCTTCTACAACGGCCCATCCAAAAGCCATGGGCTAAGCCAAGCTCTAGCCCACCAAGCCAAGCTTATGGACCAAGTCCAAAACCCTTCAAGCGGCCCAAGGCCCACGATCTCAACCCAAGCTCAAGTAGGTGGATTAAGTCCAAGCCAAAAGCCCATGATCCCAACTCAAGTCAAGGCCCATGGACCAAGTCCATGACCTCAAGGGAGCCCAAAGCCCACTCCAACATCTATAAAAGGAGGAGCTCCCCTCTCATTTGGGGACACTTGAAGAGAGGCATCCCAAGGGGAGGATGGGAGTCTGCAGCAACGCCCCCGGCATCCCGGCCTTCACGCTCGTCAAGCTCCACGCTTTTCTTCCCATTTTTCCCTTTCCATCTCTCCCGTGCTCTCAAATCTTTTTATTTCCCCCCTTTCACGCCGTGTAAACCGCCTCGGGTTGGCAGATTTTTCTATATTTGCTTCAATCTGTAGGCCGGAACCCGATCTCTGCATTATTAGTGCCTTATTTCTTCAAATAGGGACCGATCTCCCTTTAAAGATCAGTGACGACTCCGTTTTCTTTATTTTTGTGTGTGTTTTAGTTGACGCCCCGGCAAGGTGGATGCACGCGGGTCCGCAGATTTCAGCATAATACGCTGCCGTTATGCTGCTGAATTTGTGACTCGACCCGTGTAAGGAAAGCCCCATCTTAGTCGTTACGCTGCCGAAATCACGAGAAAATACCCACACGCCAACTTTCCTAAAAGATATGAAGCCTAATATGTTTTACCCCATGTGAATGCAGGAAATCTAAGCCCACGTTGCTTTCCAACACGATCCACATTTTCAAGGCCCGGGAAACCATTCCGAACCCACCGTAGCGCTCCCGGCGGGTGCTACAGCTTGGCGACTCCACTGGGGACGGCGTTGCAAGTCTACATCGGCGCAAGGGGGTCAGAATCTGGAGATCGGAGCTCTTCCCACGCTGAACAGCAAGTTGCAAAAAAATCCCGTCTCCCGGCAGCGAGTTTCTAAAGTTTCTGCCCAAATCGCGCAGAAACCTAAAAAGTTTTTAGGTCCAGAGGCGTCCAGCTCAAAAACTGGACAGAACTCGTGAGGAACTGTTGGATACCGCCTTGTGACTTTCAAGGCACCTAAAACGAGCCAAAAGGAACAACTTCCAGCGAGAATGAAACTGATTAATGTTAAATCCGGTATAAAAATCACTTCTTTTTCATAACCTGAGTGTTTTCTGGTCGCATTTTCAGAAACGCTTCAAGCGAACTGGTCTTCTCTCCGGACACTCTTCAAGCGAACTGGTCATTCTTCCAGACACGCTTCAAGAGAACTGGTCCCTTCTCCAGACACGCTTCAAGCGAACTGGTCACTTCTCCAGAGACGCCTCAGGCAAACCCGAACCTGTGGACCTTGAACATTTTCACGCGTGGAACTTAAAACACATAAAATTGGCAAAGAACACAAAAGGACTTGAACCTCCCAGCTTCCATCCAAAGGTTGATCTCCTTATTATTTGTTTACAAGTACTAATCTCTTTTTTATTGATCGACTCAGGATTTTCACCATAGCTCGAGGGCAAAACCAATCAATCGTGGATCGAAGCCCCGTGGTTACCAGATCAAGAGCGGCTAGAATAGAGTCCGAGCAATCCTCACATCATGAAGATCGGGATCACCAGTTCAAGCAGTCCATCGAAGCCTACATGGTGGCAATGGACAAAAGGATGCAAAAGCTAGAGGAAGTCCTGTCAAACATGGGACAACCTCTAATAGGCGGTCAGAAACTACCATTTTGTTCACAAAATCCGAATCCGGAGCAAGACGGTGGACCTCAACCATCTTCCTACAAATCCCGGATTCCAGAGCAAGACGGTGGACCTCAACCATCCTCCCACAAATCCCGAAATGATCACTACAAAGAAGAGGAGTTGGTCTTAGAACAAGGCCGTAATGAAATCCAAGACCTCAAGAACCAACTCCAAAACCAATTAAAAGAAATGGAGGATCGAATCTGACAACATCAAGGGGAGGGCCTACCCTCGGCCAAAATCGAAGACTTATGTCCGTTCCCCGACACCAAGTTGCCAAAGAAGTTCGAGATACCGGCTCTACCCGCGTATGAAGGAAACTCATGCTCGAGGGCTCATCTCAAGGCCTTTTGCGATATCCTATACCCTTTGGTGAAAAGCGAAGAAGTCTTGATAAGGTTATTCCAACATAGCCTAAAGAAGGACGCCTTGGAATGGTACATATCGTTGGATTGCCGGTTGATCAAAACATGGGAACAACTCTCTTTGGCTTTCATGGACCGCTTCTCCTACAAGCTAAACATGGCTCCCAAAAGGGCGACCTTGAAGCACTAAAGCAAAAAGGGGACGAAACTTTCTCCGAGTACATTGCTAGATGGCGGGTATTAGCGGCAAAAATGAAGAGCTCGTTGCCTTTGGATGAGCAAATCTCCATCATCATCAACTCCGCACACCCGAGCATCTCGGGTTACCTCATTTCTCACCCCTACGTCAACTTCACTCAACTTCTCCAAGCCGGGGACCAAGTGGAGGCGGGAATTAGACATGGCACCATCTCTCCATGGCCTTACCAAGGGAACGCAACTCGAAGGAAGCAAGAACCAAAAAATGGTAATTCCTCGAAGACCCCGGACGTAAACGCCATAAACACCACCCCCAAGCCTTTTCAAAGAAAAGCATACAGAGATTTTACACCTCTCGCCCAGTCATACACCGACGTCCTCAACATGCTCATCCAAAAGAATATGCTTGCACCTCTAGCTCCAAAACCTCCACCTAATCCTCTTCCTAAGAATTACCGTGAAAATGAGTTTTGTGCCTATCACCAAGGGAGAGGCCACACCACCGAGAGATGTTTTACCCTCAAACATGACATTCAAGACTTAATAGATGAGGGGAAAATCAAAATTTCATCAAACTCTCATGAGGATGTGATCCAAAACCCCTTACCTATGCATGAACCGAGGAATCCTAATGCAACGAACATAAACTTCATAGAAGTTGCAAGGGAACCCGCAAAGCCGAGTCATGAAGCCTATATGATCACTCTACAACTGGCTAAGCAAGAAACCATCACACTACAAGGAGCCGCTCCTCGGAATGTCCGTAAACCTCAAGAAGGGCATGGCCAAGATTACCTCGTGTTGCCGGCTGTGAACAACTTGAAGATTGCTCCTACTTATCAAGAGTCCGTGGTACTAGCGGCCAAGCCAAAGCCAACATACGACTCGCACAAGGTCCCATGGGAATATCCTCAATGCTCGGAGATAGGCAACATCTATCCCAATGGCCGAGTCTACCGACGGGAACCGGCTCACAACATGATCACCAACCCAGAGAAGGAACCGTCATATGACGTGGCTTCACAACTCAAGTCCTTGCCGGCTCAAATATCCATATGGGAGCTATTATGCACATCAACAAAGCATAGGGAGGCTTTTACTAAAGTACTAAATGAGGCTCACATAACCACGGAGGTGACTCCCGATGCGGTGACTCACATGATCGAGCAAATAATGGCCCCTAACGCCATCACCTTCACTGACGAAGAGCTTCCTGCGGAAGGACGCAACCATGGACACTCCCTAAGCATCACGGTTGGATACAAAGGCTTGAAGATCCCCTTGGTAACCATTGACAACGGCGCAAGTTTTAATATTTGCCCACTGCGAACCATCAAAAGGCTTGGAATCCCGACGGATCAAATGAGACCGAGCAACTACCATGTAAGAGCCTTTGACAATTCTCAAAAGACGGTATTAGGTGAGCTAGACATAGAAATCCAAGTGGGACCCGACACCATGGTCATTCCTTTTCAAGTCTTGGACATCCCCGTGTCTTTCAACATGTTATTGGGAAGACCTTGGTTACACCAAACCGGAGCCATCCCGTCCTCTCTCCACCAAAAGCTTAAGTACATATCGGCGGGAAAGCTAGTGGTCATAGAAGCCGATCCCGAGATCATCATCCCGGTGGAATTTGAAAACTGTCATGAAGTTCCACTAATTGAAGTGTATGAATCTTTGGATCCTCTCCCTTTTAAGATGGATGACATGCATGAAGTCCATCACATCCTTTCAAAACAAAGACTCCCACTCCACTATGTCATACCCCCCGCCGAAAAGCAAACAACAAGGTTCAACATCAAATACCGAGGAAAGACAGTGTTACTCAATCCTCAACAAAAGAACAACAAATGAGGTCTTGGATATAGACCCGAAGAGGACAAGTTCAAGAAATCAAACAAAGCAACTCGGTTCATAAGTGCGGGGCACATACTACCCGAAGCATTGGAGACCCAAGAAGTTTTAATGATAGCTCATGATGACCGGCATGAAAAAAAATGCCGTTGAGCCAAGACAAGCCAAAAACTGGTATGCTATGCCAACTTGCTCAAGACCCGGTTCTAGCAATCACATCACGCATCCGGTACCCATTCAAAAGAAAAAGAAGCAAACGGAGCCGGATATGTGGGCCAGCATTCGCTGGTCCCACGAGTTGCTAGAAATCTCAGAAGAAAGAGGAGTTGATGAGGAGCTGCATGGCAACATAGAAAGATATGAAAATAAAGACGCGGCTTCGGACTACGAGATCGTCAATTTGGGAACCCCGGAACTACCCAAATGTCTTCGTATTGGAAAGAACTTATCCGCCGAA
Source organism: Annona cherimola (assembly GCA_030490835.1). NCBI lineage: Eukaryota > Viridiplantae > Streptophyta > Magnoliopsida > Magnoliales > Annonaceae > Annona > Annona cherimola. The sequence continues at coordinate 73,133,849 of CM059971.1, forward strand.
GAAAGAAACCAAATGCTCGCTTTTCTCAAACCTCGGCTAGTCAACTTCACCTTTTCCTATGAAGACATGCCCGAACTTGACGAAAATCTCATTACTCATCAACTCCCAATAAAGGCCGGTGTCAAGCCGGTAAAGCAAAAACTTAGAAGGCTCAAACCGGAATGGACACCCAAGATAAGGGATGAAGTCATCAAGCAATATAACGCCGGATTCTTGGTAGTATCGCACTATCCACAATGGCTAGCCAATATTGTTCCCGTGCCCAAGAAGGATGGAAAGGTCCGAATGTGCATTGATTATAGAGATCTCAACAAAGCTAGCCCGAAGGACGACTTCCCACTGCCTCATATCGATGCTCTACATGATTTTCCTTCATGGACGGATTCTCTGGGTATAACCAAATCAAAATCGCCGAAGAAGATAGAGAAAAGACATCTTTCATTACTCCTTGGGGGACATTTTGCTACAAAGTGATGCCGTTTGGTTTGAAGAATGTCGGAGCTACATATCAACGTACCATGACGGCCATCTTCCATGACATGATGGGCAAAGAAATGGAGGTCTACGTGGACGACATGATAGTCCGGTCCTGCACCTTTGAAGAGCATCTAAGAGACTTGGAAAAATTGTTCAATAGGATGGAGAAATTTCAACTACGGCTCAACCCGCAAAAATGCATCTTTGGAGCTCAAAAGGGGCGCTTGCTTGGATTCATCGTGAGTGAAAAAGGAATTGAGGTGGACCCAGCGAAAGTCAAGGCAATACTAAACATGCCGCCTCCCGCAACCGAAAAAGAGATAAGAGGATTCTTGGGTAAACTGCAATATATTAGTCGGTTCATAGCCCGACTAACATCTACCTGCTAGCCGATCTTCAAATTACTAAGGAAGGACTCTCCCAAAGAATGGAACGAGGACTGTCAAATTGCCTTTGACAAAATCAAGGCCTACTTGGTTAACCCTCCCATCTTGGTGCCACCTAGAGCGGAAGGTCCCTTGTTGCTATATCTCTCAGTCACTCCAATGGCATTGGGGGCGGTGCTAGGACAACCGGATGAATCGGGACGGAAGGAACAAGCCATATATTACTTGAGCAGAAAATATACCCCTACGGAAGTCAGATATCCGGAGATTGAAAAGGCATGCTTGTCTCTTGTATGGGCCGTGAAAAAGTTAAGACAATATATCATGTCCCGCACCATATTGCTTATCTCTAAGATGGACCCGTTGAAATATCTTTATCAAAAGACCGTATTGACGGGAAAGCTAGCACGGTAGCAATTGCTCCTCACAGAGTTTGACATAGTATATGTCACAAGAAAAGCTGTCAAGGGACAAGTGGTAGCGGATTACTTAGCCGCACAGGCGCTCCCGGACTACCAACCGCTACAAGAAGACTTTCCGGAGGAGAAAATACTACTTGTGGAGCAAGATGAAGAAAATGATGCTTGAACCTTGTACTTTGATGGCGCATGGAACGCTTCGGGTAATGGAATAGGTGTGGTCATTTGCTCCCCCAACCAAGCCCCAATCATGATATCAAAAAGATTGGTTTTCCTGTGCACAAACAATATCGCCGAATATGAAGCTTGCATAGCCGGAGTACGGGAAGCTTACAAGTTTGGAGCAAAGAAACTTCAAATCTATGGAGATTCGCAGTTGGTAATCAACCAAGCTAATGGAGAATGGGAAACCCGAGATGAGAAGCTAAATCCTTACCATACGGCATTATCTCACTTGGTCTACTCGTTCGAAAAAGTCACTTTCACCTATGCACCACGAGCTCAAAACCAATGGGTGGATGCACTAGCAACCTTGGCATCTATGGTTGAAATACCGTATGAGAAGGAAACTCAAGAAATCACGGTGCAAACATCTCAACAACCTGCATATTGCTTGCAAGTGACGGCCAAAGCCGAAGAAACTCAAGAGGAAGAAAAGTCGTGGTATCATGACATAAAGCAGTTCTTGGAGTACCAAGCATTCGATGATCATATCACGCTTGCGGAAAGAAGAACCATCAAGAGATTAGCCTCTAGCTACATAATACAGGGGGCAACATTGTATAAGAGGTCTCACAACCAAATGCTACTGCGGTGTGTTGACCGGAAAGAAGCAAAAGAGGTCATGACCCAAATTCATGAGGGAGACTGCGGAGCTCATATGAACGGGATCATGATGGCAAAAAAGATAATCTGCCAAGGATACTATTGGATCTCAATGGAAAAAGATTGCTCGGAATATGTGCGGAGATGCTTCAAATGTCAAGAGCATGGGAACTTGATATACTCACCCGCCACAGACTTACATTACCTATCTATCCCATGGCCCTTCTCAACTTGGGGAATAGATATAATCGGGAAGATAACTCCTAAATTCATTAGGGGGCATGAATACATATTGGTGGCAATAGAGTATTTCACTAAATGGGTTGAAGCAACATCCTTCCCAACTATCAATGCGGCACAAGTCATACGCTTCATCAAAGGGAACATCCTATCAAGGTTCGAACTCCCACAAGCAATCATTAGTGACAACGGAACGGTCTTCATCAGTAAGAAGGTCCAAGACTTCCTAGCCCAATACAAAATACAACATCATAAGTCAAGTCCCTATCGTCCTCAAGCCAACGGAGCCGTAGAAGCCGCAAACAAGACCTTAATCAAGATCCTTGGCAAAATGGTGGAGAATTACCGAGATTGGGCGGAAAAGTTGTCATACGCTTTGTGGGCATACCGAACCTCTATCCGGAGAGCCACGGGGTTCTCACCCTATGCTCTAACCTATGACATGGAAGCAGTCTTACCCATTGAAATAGAGATTCCAACTTGGAGGATATTGAAGGAAAGCGAGCTAGAAATGGAGGAATGGATGCAAACACGTCAATTCCAACTGGATTTGCTTGATGAAAAGAGAATTCAAGCTCTTCACCACACCCAAGCATATCAACGGCGAATGGCACGGGCCTATAACTGATCGGTAAGAGCTAAGAACTTCCAAGAGGGTGACCTCGTCATGAAATGGATCCTACTTGTTCATCCTTCAGATAAAATAGGCAAGTTTAGGCCTAATTGGGAAGGTCCGTGGGTTATAGCCAAAGTTTTATCAAATGGAGCATTAGCCATTTCAAAACCCGAAGACAATGGGAAGGCCGAAATCATAAGTTCGGACCATGTCAAAAGGTTCTATCCATGAAAGGGCTCACCATCGAAATACTAATGCGACTGCGAGGCAAGAGGAACATCTAGAAATCGTTCTTATGCATCTCTCGAGAAATCAAATGCAAATCACAAGTGCAGAACTGCTGCTGCTGGAAACAGGCTTCTAGACCTAAAAACTTTTTAGGTCTGAAAGCGTTGCTCGCAAAGCAGACCTTCAGCAGCCCGTCAGACGCCCGAAACGCGACCAAAAGGGTCGGGAACTCAGAAGCAGGGGGCAGACAGACAAGAGACGAGTTGCAGCTCACCCCAAACCAATTCTTAATCCATTCAAATCAAAAATGCAAGTTTTAGTGAAAGATTTGTGAAACTCACAAAGAGGAATGCAACTCAACGGATCAACATCCAAGATCCGGATTCGCCGGGAAGTGCAGCGGTGCTGTTCACAGAAGACGATAGATTTCTTGAAGCTCATAAAGCTCAAATTCAAAACAAAGAGAAGAAGCATCAAGATATGGCCAAAGAAAAGCGTTCCATTCCATTCAAAGGCATTCAAAGATACATCATAAAGCTAAGAGAGAAAGGTCTCTTAAGTACATGGTTGTCCGAAAAGAATCCCAAAGAAAGGAGCAATACACATGAAGACCAAAATGGCTATACAATCCACTAGCCCCGCTCCTCCAACCTCCACAAAAAGAACAAAAAAAGTGGGGGCTTCACATAGCAAGGGCACTAGCGCCTATCATTTAGAAGTTGGTGGAGATGCTCCAAGATAGCTTCTTGATGTTCTAGCGTTCCTCCCATAGCCGCTAAGGCATCGGACTGGTGCAAGCAAAAAGAAGCCAAAACTTTCACTTGAGAATGAAGGGCTTGCATATCCCGGTAGACCCGCCGTGGACACAGCACCACTTGCAACGAGACCCCGAGGACGCACGCCCGCAACAAGTTGACTCATCTAAACACAATAATCGCTAGTCGCCTCGGGCATCACGGTGGGCATGGCTCCCAACTCCAAGGTCGTGCGGCTTGAAGCCCACTCTTGCTTAAGAATGTCAACCGAAGGAAGAAGATGAAGATCATGGCTAGAGTACCCAAGTGGAGAACCATAAACATAAGGGAGATCTTGCAACAAATGACTACGAATATCTGTGGGCAAGGGAGTCAAGGTGGGCGCAAGCAATGTTTTCACAAGACTAGGACCTTCTACCAAGGCCCGAGGCACGCCCAAGAAAGCTCCCAAGTCTCCAAAAGCCATACCTATAAAAAGAAAGAACATCAAGGGGGTCATCCATGAACGGAGCAAGGCGCATACATGACACTAGATAATGGGAGCCCCGTCAATGCATCAACTTCCTCCAAAGAAGGGGAAAACTCTACACGCCCAAACCGAAAAACACATAGGTCGGGTATCCAATGCTCTATGGCCATGGTCAAAAGATCAAAGTTCAATGAGACTCTAGCCAAATCCAACACATCCAGAAAGTTTAGCTCCATCAGCCCTAATCTCTCCTCCTCACAAAGATCGGCTATCCACTCCAATGAAGTCTCTCCCGCACAGGGGCCTTGAAGAAAGGAAACAGGAGAAGAAACAGAGTTCTCGGGAGGCAGGAGGTCTTCCATTAACAAACTCTCGTTTGACAGCATCACACCTCCATTAACAGGTGATAAATCACCCCCATTATCAACAAGATCAGCCTGCAGTAAGGGGATTAAAGGCAGAAATGGAAGCACCACAGAAAATGAAAAATAAGAGGCGAATGCGGAACAAGCAACACAGCAAAAGCATATCAGAAAATGCAGCCATGAAACACCATTAGAAGAAGCCTAAATAAGAGGAGAAACACCCACCTATCTGCTGAAACAGAAATAGAAAGTGATGATCACAGGCCTCTTCGCGGAATGATCTGCAATGGAAATGGGAAGAAAATGAAAAGGAAATCAGATGTGAGGCAAGGAGAAAGGTAGAAGCTATTAATGGAAAATCCATGCCTTTGCAGCAACATAACTCGGATCTAAAGGATGCTTCCATGCCAACGAACACTTAGCCGGTCCAACGGGAGATAAGAAATTCCGGGAAGAAGACAAACAAGCAACAGGACAAATCACGGGTAATGCGCTGACAGCAACCCATTCAAAGGAGTAAAGGTGCGAAGATTTTGGGCAGCTGCAAATCCGGGTCAAAGGATCGCATCTGTACCCAAGCCATCTGAAATTTCAGGGTACCATGAAAGAGAAGACGAGTCGGAAGAAGTCAACGAGTGAAAAGGGAAAAATCCCTGAAAACGCGCTACAACAACTCATTGGAAGTAAAGGACGAGTGTAGAAGAGGCATGGAAGGAAGTTTCGACTCGCACGGAAGAGAAAATCACGCGAAAACAGGAGAAATACGGATGAGTCCACGAAATGGGTATTTCTGTTCGCGCAGTCGCGAAAATGAAGAAGAACGTCTATTGACCTAAAAAGTTTTTAGGTCCATATATATAAAACTTTCACAACGCCCCTATGCAGAATTTTTAATGGCCAAACGGCCTACAAGTGATCAAAGCATTACAAGGGACGTCAAGAAAAAAAATTTTACAAGATCTGTGCCCTGCAAAAGCAACAAATCATACAGACACATTCTCTAAAAAATAAGTCGGTATTCACACGGCTTCACAACCAAAAAATGAGCATACAAGCATTCAGATTTACAAAAATGCAATTCGGCCAAAAGAGAAAGGATGAAGAAAGGTCTTCGAAACATTCCGCCGGCAGTCCTAGCCCGAGCAAGAGCGTCACCACCCGAAGCCTTGTGGCGACCGGCCAAGGAGGTTCCCGCGGCTGAAACTCTAGCCGTTGAAGATGAAGTCTTCTTGCCTTCTCATGCTACATCATCCGGGATTTCGATAGGCATGTTCGCCAATCCACCCGGCTCATTGGGTTTGAGCCATACTGCTTTATCTCGAGAGCGCAAGCCATACTCCTTTCTAGATGACATCCCGACAACTGCAACATAAAAGGCGATGTGTCAACACAAGGCGACAAGCAGGCATCATGCCCGAGTAAAATCATATCAGATTAGTCTACACCATCATTTTAAGCTTGTAAAAATCAAAAAAAAGAGAAAAAAAGAGAAAAACAAAACAAAAAAAAAGTGAAAACAAAACAAAACAAAAAAAGAGAGGAAAGAAAAACAAAAACAAAAAAAGGGGGGGGGAAAGAACCTTGCTGCAACCGAAAATGGAAAAATCAAAGAACAGGGGTGGCTTCACCGGCGGTGGCGGGAGCTAGAAAGGCAGAAGCAACGGCCGAAATCAGAGAAGGAAGACGGCGACCGGGCCGCAGCAACACCGGCACCAATCGTCGCCGATGAAGGATGTCGCCGGAGATAGCAGCAACCCCAGCAACGGCGACGATGAAAGCCGGATACGGGGAAGATAGCAATGACCCAATTGTCGCCTGAGACGAAGGATGAGAAGAGCTCCACCTGAGCGGCAGCGCCGACAGGCGATGGCAGCAGCAGCGGCGGTGATTGCGACAGATGAAGAGACAGCGGCGGCAACGGCGAAGACCGGGCGGCCGCAGCACCTCGCCAACGGAACCAGAGAAGCCGACTGAGCTATGGCTCTGGCGGCAGCAACAGCACGAGCCCCGACGGCGATGACCCTCACGGCAGCAACCCGGAGGAAGCTGCAAAGCAGCAACCGGACCCGGATGGATTTCGCCGACTGACCAACGAAGAGAAGATCGACAAGAGAGATGATGGCAAGAAAACGACCGGCAAAGGAAGAGACGCCGAACTGAAGCCTAATCCCTCACTAATGATGGCTGCAGCCGGAGATGATGAAGGAGAAGAGAACCCGTCGGCGGCGGCGGCGAAAAGATGAGGAGGGAACTGGTAGGAAGAGGGGCTCACAACCAACCTTAGGAACTGGAAAATTTGCAAACGGCCCCCGACCATTTTGCAAAACCGCAGATAACCACCGAATTTGAGAAAGAATACACAATGGCCCAACCAATTCTCAAAATTGGCAAAACTGCCTCCCTCCCAAGGAAAATACGAAGCAAACCAGCCGGCTTCCAGGCTTTACAAAAAGTCTAGCAACAATTTTGCGAAAGATCATTCCAGAACCACAGAAAGGCAGCCACAAGTTCTTGAAAATTGCAAAAGAGACCCAATGACCTGAGAAACCACCTGGGTCAGCAGGGTGTTCGTCACTTTGCCATTCACCGTCCAAGACGCCTCTGGCAAAGGGGGGCAGCTGTTGACACCCCACCCTTGGGGCCCAAAGACGGATAATTGGACGCAACATTCAAGCCCAACCAAATTCGACGCAAAAGGAAATTCAAGACAACCAAGCGGGCCCTCCCGCACTCAGCCCACGGGAGCGAAGCTCCACCAAGCCTCGAAGTAGGCTTTTTCAACAATTAGATCCGGCCCACAAAGAGCGAAGCTCCCACAGGCCACCTCAACGGGCTCCACAAAGCAGCCCACCAGACGAAACAAACGGGCTTAGCCAAACTCTAGCCCACTAAGCCTTAGAAGCAGACTTCTCTACTACTTGGGCCTCTACAACGGCCCACCCAAAAGCCATGGGCTAAGCCAAGCTCTAGCCCACCAAGCCAATCTTATGGACCAAGTCCAAAACCCTTCAAGCGGCCCAAGGCCCACGATCTCAACCCAAGCTCAAGTAGGTGGATTAAGTCCAAGCCAAAAGCCCATGATCTCAACTCAAGTCAAGGCCCATGGACCAAGTCCATGACCTCAAGGGAGCCCAAAGCCCACTCCAACATCTATAAAAGGAGGAGCTCCCCTCTCATTTGGGGACACTTGAAGAGAGGCATCTCAAGGGGAGGACGGGAGTCTGCAGCAACGCCCCCGGCATCCCGGCCTTCACGCTCGTCAAGCTCCACGCTTCTCTTCCCATTTTCCCCTTTCCATCTCTCCCGTGCTCTCAAATCTTTTTATTTCCCCCCCTTTCACGCTGTGTAAACCGCCTCAGGTTGACAGATTTCTCTATATTTGCTTCAATCTGTAGGCCGGAACCCGATCTCTGCATTATTAGTGCCTTATTTCTTCAAATAGGGACTGATCTCCCTTTAAAGATCAGTGGCGACTCCGTTTTCTTTATTTTTGTGTGTGTTTTAGTTGACGCCCCGGCAAGGTGGGTGCACGCGGGTCAGCAGATTTCAGCATAATACGCTGCCGTTATGCTGCTGAATTTGTGACTCGACCCGTGTACGGAAAGCCCCATCTTAGCCGTTACGCTGCCGAAATCACGAGAAAATACCCACACGCCAACTTTCCTAAAAGATATGAAGCCTAATATGTTTTACCCCATGTGAATGCAGGAAATCTAAGCCCACGTTGCTTTCCAACACGATCCACATTTTCAAGGCCCGGGAAACCATTCCGAGCCCACCGTAGCGCTCCTGGCGGGTGCTACACTTACCCTTCAGTCCCTCCCCTTACCTGCTCCCTGCGCCGAGCTGCCCTTTCTTTCAGTTCCATGCTTCCATTTCCCTCATCATCGCGACCACCCAAACACGATTTTTAGTCGATATTCACTGGACCCATATCAATATATCATACATTTTTTTATGTTAATAACAAATCTGCTGTCATAGATAAGTTCAATTATTGGAAATATAAACAAGCGATAGACAGACAAACTATAAGACCAAAAAAAAAAAAAAACTTTTTATAATGAAAAGTCTTAGTCGGTCGTAAATGCAAATAAATATTGGGCACAACAGGCATGACATGAGTCGTGTTAACACCAAGTTAAGCTTCAACAGGTGGCAGTAAATGGATCCTCCCATTCCTAGTTGCAAATACAAAACTCAGATCGTTGTAAACGGTACAAAATACAGGAAAATCGAAATAAAGATATCACGTACATTCACATATGCTAGCAAAAGTTGATATCGGGTATCAATTATTGTCCACAGGTTGTAGCATATCTCGAATGGGTTCCCTTTTGCAGGTCCAAAGTCGAACTTCTCAACCATCTTTTTGTCTCTTTGAACAACCCCTGCATTGCCTTGTTAAGAAATTATACTGTTTGTACTTTATAAATGGAAGGGGCTAAACCGGTGAACTCAGGTGCTTTTAATTTATTTTTTTTAAATTTTTTATACAATGGTTAATTTAATTGTATTTAATATGCGTATTTTTTAATTTTCAAAAATTAAAAAATATCTAAAATTTAAATATCCAAGTCGTGCGCGTGTTGGGTTTTAATGAGACCGAAAATCCAAAAGGGAAAGGAGCAGGGACTTAGGGCGCGTTGCCGAAAACGAAAGAAAGGGAAAAAGAGGGAAACCAAAAATGAAAAACGAGGAACGAAAATCTGCTGCTACCGGTTCGAGATTTGGGTCTGCCGATTAGAAGCTTGGGAGATTTGGAGCTGCCGGTGAAAATCTGCTACTTTCAGTTGGAGATTTGGAGATGCCGGTGAAAATCTGTTGGGTATTCTCCTCCTCCTCCTCCCAATCCTCCATCTTGTTGAACATCTCGAACCATGATGCTGTTTATTCTTCCCTATTTTTTTCTTCCTACTTAAGTACCCCGTCACGGCTTCCACCCCCCACTCCAGTCGACCAATCCACGGTCTCCGACCTATGTTGCTGCATGAGCTCGACCGTGTAGTTGCTGCTCAACCTGTGATACTGATTTTTCAATTTAATTTTTATGCTTCTACTGCCGGTTATGCTACTGTGTTTATGCCGCCATTTGCTGCTGTTTTTATTTGACATTATCATGCATTTATGATGTTTTTTAATTTAATTCCTTGCTGCTGTGCCGCTATGTGCCATTGTGCCTATCGGAAATGAAATTGCTGTTTCAATTTTAAACTTCCGTAGATGTTGTTGCTGCTGCTATATGCCTATCGAATGTTGAAATGAGATTTATTATTGTTGTAGGGTGGGTTTGAATTATTTTTTGTTCCTGTCTTCTTGATAATTGTGGGTATGCATTTGTTTGACTCTTAGAATGTTAATATTATATTTTTTTTTACTTACTAGTTTTAGGCATTACCATTTTTTAGATAAGTTTTATATAAGATGCGCCTTGCTTCAGTCAGGCCCGCACCTTGAATGTGTGCCTAGGCCCTAGGACCCCTTTGCGCCTTAGTGCGCCTTGTGCTTTTGACAACTATGACCCAAATCAACCCGCTTTTGAAATTGGGTCGGTTCAAATTGGGTTATACAATTGATTTAAAAAAAATGCCTAACTCATCCCCATTATAAATCGAGTTGGGTTAGTCTGGTTCTGGTTGAAACCACCCCTATTTACACCCCTAATTCTATCAATAATGGCACATTAATTTCTTTTCATTATCATTAACTTATCAATCTCTCTTTCTTATAATTTTGGGCCATATAAAATTAAATTTTCCTATTTTTAAATAGCCCGAAAATTTTCATTTATACATGCTACATAATAAGCTTACAATCTAAACATTGAGGGTTCCACACTAGGTAGCTTCGCCCTCCGAGCTCACGCACATTTCTCTCCTTCTCAAATTGTCAAAATAGGGGAAAATAGGAAACAAAATAAGGATTTGGCCGTACGAATGTTGCCGAAGACAAGGAAGACGAAATGTTTAAAACGGGCATTGGAATATGGAGCTGCCACCTGCAGGAGACGACAAAAAAGAAAGGTGTGAAAAAAAAGTGGGTGGCGAGTGTGGGTCTGTACCTGATATCAGGAACAATGGGTTGACAGTGGCGTTTGCAAGGATTCCAACGTCTGTGTTTGACGGCGGCATCGAAGAGAAGCGGCGACCTCTTAGGGGCGGGAGATTTTTCTTGCTTCGATGTTTGAAAACACCGCGGGAGGAAAGTTCTTCTTACGGGTTGGGCCACTAGCTTTCATTCTGCCCTCTTTATGCAGCCCGTGTAGAATGATAGAATGGGTTCATTTGTGGCCCACGAGCCAAATCTTTATATAACCATTGCATTTTATATACTAAGGGTGCTTTTGAAAATAATAAAAGATGTCAACCTAAAACTTTTCACTTTCCATAATTATTCTATTTTTTAATCATTTCTTCACATCTTCTAATCAGTGTTGTTAAAACCGGACCGGACCGGCCGGTCGAACCGGTCCGACCGGGAACCGGGCATGCATCCGGTTCGATCTCATACGGTTCGGTCTGATAGTATTAAACCGCCTGAACCGTTGAACCGCCGGTTCAACCGGAAACCGCGATTGAACCGGTTAGACCGGTTCGCGAATAAAGGAAACACGCTCCAGCCGTGACGAGCAGCGGCGGCGGCAGCACCGGCAATGGGACTTTCAGATTTGTGGCACCGGCGATCTGGTTTCCAGCGGCGGCAACGCCAAACCCATCTGGTTTTAGGCGCCGGGTTTCCACCGGACTGGATGCCAGCAACGACGTCGTGAGGCTGCCGGCGGTTTCAGCGGACGGCTGGACTGCTCCCGGAAACGGACAGCTGCTTCCGGCGACTGGGCAGCATCGTCTGGCGGGGGGAAACGGGAAAAGGAAGGTGATGGAGCACCAAGTTTGGTGCTCCACTAGCATACTTTTATTTGTGCACATGCGTTCCCCAAAAAATAAAATATGGCCATTAAATCTCTTAAAAACTTACAAAATCTCACCAAATCTCACAAGTATGTTTTTGGAACAATTTTCATATGAAATCTATTATAAATAAAATTTTAAATATTTTAAAATATGAAAGTATTAGATAAAATGAAAATTATCAATAGGCTAAGAGCTCACATAATTAGTTAATAGTTTTAATTATAACTTTATATATTTATTTAGTTTCAAAATTATTTAAAGGTTTGCATAGTTTTGAAATATAATTAATATTTAGATTTAGGAGTTATATATATATATAATTTTACCAATATGTTAATTAAAAATAATTAAATATTTATAACATCATAAATATGTCATGCTGACGTCACCGGTTCAAACCGGTTTGCTTAACCGGTCAAACCGGTTTGAACCAGACCAGTTCCTTTACCGGTTCGATCACCGGTTCGGTTCTGATAACATTGCTTCTAATATAATTACTTTACTTTTCAGTTATTTTTACACAACTTATCTATCTATTTTAACTTTATTTTTTTTACTTCTTATCATTATCTCTACTTTATCACATTATTTTTTTCAATTTAATAACTTTTCTATTAAAAATTTTTCATCTAACAATTTTATAACTTCCCAAACACACCCTAAACCTTTTAGAAGGCTTAAATATTGAAATAAAAGTATTTGAATCATTTTCTTAATGAAACAATATTTAACCATTTAGCATAATAACATTCTCTCTTACATGATATTACCAACGTTGTCAGAACTGAACCGGTGATTAAATCGATAAAAGAATTGGTCTGGTTCGAATTGGTTTAACTGGTTAAGTGAACCGATGATGTCAGCAAGACATCATTATGATGCCTTAAATGTTTAATAATTTCTAATTAATTATATATTGATAAAATTCTAAAATTATATATTCATAAATCCTAAATCTATACATTAAATTTTAAGCATCGCAAAAAAACGTGTAGGAAGACATTAATAGAAAATTTTTAAAAATCAAAGTATCAATATTAAAAAAATTAACTCTAGTAATTGGCCTGAAATGTGTAACACACTTGACTCCCGAATTCTCCCTATTTATCGCAGTGCCTTCATGAATTGCACTTCTATAAACATATCTAGCATAATAAGAAATAAAGTGGATCAATAATTGTTGAGGGATTTCCATCAAACAATAATTGTTAAGGGATTAAACAATTAAATAATTTATAATAATAAAAGAATTAAAAACAGCTCATGTGTTCAACAAAAATAAAATTTTAAAATTCTACAAACACATCATTCTTATCAAATATAAAATTTTAAAAGTTTAAATCACATCAGTCTCATCAAAAATAAAATTCTAAAAGTCTACAAACACCATTTTCATCAAACAACATTTTCTCAAATAGACAATTAAATATCAAATATTGCAATGACTAACTATCTACTATAGTAGTATAATAAAAAACCACGTACAAGTTGCAACAGATGAATTTTGCATAACATCATAAAAATAAGACTAATGAATACCTCAAAACCCAAAGACCTATAATTAGTGCATTATTTGTTTTTTATTGTAAACATTGGATAAGTAAAAAGAAGTTAATATGCAAACAACCTGTTGAACTAATTAAACTATGTTCAACATACAAACAATCTATTAAGCAAATAATCAATCCGTAAAACCAAACAATTAATATCAAGTTCATAGAAAGTTTATAAAAAGCTTATATCAACAATCAATCATTGTAAAACAGCTATTCAATCTGGCTATAAACCAATTTCAGCTACTTGTATAAAAAATCTCAACAAATAATTAAAAATCAAATAAATTTTTTTAATTGCCTGTAAAACACTCAATTTATAGATGCCTTAAAAATGCCAGTTGATGTTGTACCCAATTTAAGAAATTAAATAAATTTTTTTAACCACGCGTAAAACACCAAATTTACAGATGCCTGAAAAGTTTATAGTTGCTGTTTTTTTTTTTTTGGACATGCATGTTACCTCTCTTATTTGCTCCACCCAAATATCATTTCCAAACAAGAAAGAAAATACGAATATAATATAATGAAATCAATGAATAAGCCCAGAAACCACATATCTACAAGATTGAAAAGGACAAAAATTGAGACAAAAAAAGAAGAATAGCATCGAAGAAAAGCAGGAAATGGAAGCACCGAACAGAACATGGATAGGCAGCGATATGATGTGTTGTTGTTGGGCGATTGGCCGGGCTGTTGCCGTTGCTGCTGTCATCACTGGGATGACTCACATTTGGGGGGTGAAGAAAGAAGCTACTCACCGAGAGAGCTAGAGGCAGCGAGATGCTGTGTTGTTGTGGGCTGCTACGTTGCCACCATGAGGAGGTCGTTCGTTGCCGACAATCAGAAATGGGGAAGAAATAGACGATGTCGCCGGCAGGGGATGATAGCTTGAGCGGCTAGACTGCTGTAATGCTGCTGCTAATGCTAGGGTTTGGCAGGTGGGAGACTGGGTGGGAGACGGGAAGAGCAGATCGATTTTGGGGGAAAAGTAAAAGAGGCAAATCGAGCTGTTTTGACGTTTTTTCTAATAGCTAATGAACCGTCTTCCGAAGATGGTTCAACCGATGTCACCGGTTCGGCGGTTCAAACGGTTTAAATACATTAAACCGAACCGATAGATATTGAATCGGATACAGACCGGATCCCTGCCAGTTTGGTCCGTTCTTACATTGGCGGGGAAGAGAAATTCACAGATGGGGGATTTTTTGCAATTTAGCTCCTCTCATTAATTGCACTGATAGGGCTTATTTCTGATTGAATTCAAAATTGAATCCGATGGTTGAACTATCACCTACAGGATCGAATGACGACGAGGAGATGGTCGGAACGAAGCCCGTCTTCGGCCGGCCGTGAAAGATCGCATCTTAAACAAACTATTGTGGATGACTATTTTGCCAAAAACAAAAGCCGACATGAACCTATTAGCAAAAGTTCCTCCTCGACGACTTCCCTGCTGAATCTTACGGCCGCTATTAAGCCTGCCTCTTCCAGGAGCTTAAACAACATCGCTCATCGTCTTTTTCGGTTCCTTACTTCCTCTTCCTCTCCCTCCTCAGATGGAAAGATCAAAATTTTTGTGGTACATTGCTCTGAGATCTCTATTGTCTTCCTGTTTCCTCAAAAATTCCAAAAAAAAAAACCGAAAGATCCGAACTTTTCTGGTCCATGGCTCCCAAACACGAACCTCTGTTTCTTCCACAGCCTCAGTGGATTAGATAGCACAGATGCCAACAAAGAAAAACACGATATGGAAGAAGGTATAGAAATCGGCCTCAACCAAGTGAGTCTCCTCTAGCAAGAAAACATTGCAGGCAAGTCTCTCTTTCCTTTACCCCCCTTTTTTTGGAGTTTTCGGCTTAAGACTCTGCCGAAGATCCAAAAGATTCTCTCTCTGTTCAATTAGATTTAAACTTTAGAACCCTTCCAGCATGAAAACATCGATTTTCTCTTTTAGATCCGTGCAAAGGTGAGGCATTGACTAAGTTTTAGTGTTGAATATTGTAACTAACATGGCAATGATTTAATAACCGTTTAAAGATGATAGGCGACAATCGGAAGATGTTTTTCATATTATATTTATTTCATCCGCCATTCAAAGGTTAAGATCTGAGAATAAAGATTGAAGCTTGGATCCCTCCCACCATGAAATCAATCCTTTTTTTCCCTCTTTTTTTTTTCTTGAGGTCTGATTTTCACAGACGAATCTAAGACCGGTCTAAAAATGCATCTTTTAATAGTTTATAGATAATATACATTTGGATTAACCATCGTATTGGAAAATTTTCAAAGAAAAAAGGGCATTCTGCCGGTCGCAAATGATCTTCAAAGATAAGAATTTTTAGCGAGTTTTGTTGTTGAATACTGTGACTAACGCAGGTGATAATTTAATAACCATTTGAAGATGATCACCGAGACTTGTCAGATGTTCTTCATACTTAGATCTAGACTCCAGACCAAGATAGAGCCTGTCTAACCGTCATCTCTTGATTTTTTAAAATATTAATGCATTTTTAAGAATGATAATTTTAGTCATTGTACATTATTACGAAAAAGATGTTATTGTAAGAAAACCCATGACGACATATTTTTATTTTATTTTAAAATTTCTTTCGCCTGTGTAATAAAAAATCTCCTTTCCCTGCTATTTTGAGATTTTGTTGTTGTTTTTTTTTTTGATTCAGGGGATTTTGTTATTAATTTGTTTAATCTTCTCGTTAATCTTCTCTTTTGACAACATGAAATTTTCAAGGCAAGGGTTTTGATTTTTCGACTGCAATCTATCTACAATATTTCAAAGCTGTTTTATTAATAATATCAATAATTTAGTTCAAAAAATAATATCGATAATTAATTTTATACCAATATTTCTCTTGTGATTTCATGAATTGGATATATGTATTTTGCATTGAGCGTTTCTTTTTAATCTTACTTTTCTTGTTTTTGAAAATGTTTATATATTCATTCATAATAAGAAATCATAAAAGAGAAAAGGGAAAAAAAGAAATAAGGTGATAGTATAGTATGGTTAATAAATATAATAAATAAAATATAATAGGAATAACATTTATTATATGAGAGTAGGAATTCTATTTTCCATGGAGCATTTTTAGAATTTTTTTGCATTGCTACACAATAGTTTTTTTTCTTAAGGGTGTATTTCGAAAGTGATAAAATCTTTGGATGAAAAGTTTTTGATCTATAAATTTTTGAATTAGGAGAAAACGATGTGATATGATATGCGTAATGATGATTATTAAAGAGAATAAAGTTAAAATTGATAGAATAACTGTATAGATAGCTGTGTAGAAATGATTAAGAAATAGGGAAGTTATATAAGAAAATAT
The DNA here is from genome assembly GCA_030490835.1 of Annona cherimola. NCBI lineage: Eukaryota > Viridiplantae > Streptophyta > Magnoliopsida > Magnoliales > Annonaceae > Annona > Annona cherimola. Next base: position 73,150,440 of record CM059971.1, read on the forward strand.
GATTAAATGATTAAAAAATAAAGTAGTTGTGGAGATCGAAATGCTTTAGATTAAAAAGTTTTGATTCAAAAAGTTTTTATTGTAGCCAAACATGCCCTCAGACTAAAAAAAATTCTCTTTATATCAATGTTGAAATTTTATTAATGTTAATCTTTATATAAAATTGGGCATCTTGAAGATATTGTATTTTTGCAAGAAAATTTAATGGTAAACCTTATCATAAGATTGTAGAAGCAACGCTTTTGGAGCACCCTTAGATCGACAGCAAACAACAAAACGCAACCAAAAACCAAAATAACCTTGTACATAGAGAGGGCTGGTGGATCAAAAGCGGACACTAGGTCCAACCTCTCCAAAGAGTTTCTTTTTTCTAAGTCCGATGTTTCAGCAACAGTAAACAAAGAAAAAAGTAAAAAAAAGAAAAAAGAAAAAAGAGTAAAACAGGGAAGAAAAACACCTCTTAAGACTGATGAATCCAGATTTTGGCCGGCCCACTGCGTCCAATAATGTAAACCTCGTTCTCCTGCTGCTGCTTCCGCTTCCCCTTTCTGAAGATGGAGGCGCCCCAGAAACATCAGAGAAGCAGAGGAGCTGGACTGGTCTGGGAATAGGACAGGAGAGATAAGCGGGCCCCGGCCCGCTTGGGTTGTATGGGAGGGAGGGTGTAACACCCCACCCTTGAGGTGTTGAGAATGGGGTCTACTATGTCAAAGCTAAAATAAGATCTCCCAAGATGGAAATAGATACCAAGGTGCAAAATCATAAACATTTTAACTATTACATCTCAAGTTTGCTCCTTAAGGAGTTAATATACAATTTTCAATGTCTAAAATCAAAATAACCATGCATTATAAGGAAATTTCAATAAAATTCTAAACTTGTTTGTCTTTTCCTCTACTAGGTTCGCCTTTTTCCCATGTTGATAAAGGCTCTAGTATAGCATTGTATCCCTGTTTTTCCACTGAAAACAAAACTATGTGAGCTGAAAGCTCAGTAAGTAAACATGTATTTTTTTAAAAAATTCATTTTCAATCATATATATATTTTTTTACAAATACAATATCTATACTGTCTTTTATGCACAATAAACTGTAATAAAAAAACATCTTGATAAATGTGCACAGATATGTCAATTTTAAATCATGCATTCATACTGGGGGTATTGCCATCTACTTGTGCTCGCGTGCAGCCGTGCTACACATTCATGAGCTAAATCATCTCCTTTGGTAGTCTTGAGGTCGCTACCCAGGTACTACCATACTACTTTACTCCTTAGCAAACCCAAATATGCAATTATGCATCATACTCATGAATTTTAATTGATGCATCACTTAAATTCACTACTAAACATGAGTTTGAAATAATAATGCTCATTTTTGAATAAACAAATTTGAAAGAAATAAATAATCACATTTCATAGCAAATCATAATATTCACATAATATTTTCAAAGACATGCTTTGGTAAAAGTTTACTTACCTCTGAGTAGACTTTAAAAATCCTCTTTTTCCAATTTTTTGTAGTAGCCTCAAGTCACTTTTCCTAATTTTCATCACAATATGTTTATTATTTCACTTTGATTTTCACAAATATTATTTAAAATTCCATTTATAACTTTCTCAAAATTTCTCATAATTTTAATCGGTCAAAATCCTATTTTCTTCTATTTATTCTTATATTAATTTACTTTTAAACAACTTTATTTTTATATGTAAACATAATTTTGGACTTATACTTCTTTAGATATTTTCCTTTAATTTTTCTCATATTTTTATAATTTATATATATTTATTTATCTATTTTCTATTTATCATACCTTCATAAACTTTCATTTTTTTCATAAATTTATAATTTTAAACTCATTTAAGCTTCTAAATATTGAATTTAATTTTCTTGGTATTTTTCATAATTTTTTGTATTTTTCTTTTTTTCTTTTTTTTTTTTTTGCCGCCGGCCGGCCGGTCGCCGGTGGGCTGCTGCTGCTGTCGAGCCGGAACAGTGGGCCAGGTTAGCGGGCTGGGTCCTTTGTTGGAAGTTGGGCCAGACTGGATAGTGGGCTGGCTCTGTTTAAGTGGGCTAAGCTATTGGGCTTTCGTTTCTGTGGGCTTAAGCTTGATTTATGGGCTTCTGACTCACTGGGCCTGTTCAGATGGGCTTAGCCCACTGGTCGAGAAGTTTATTTATTTATTTATTTATTTTCAACGGTCCATATTTTCTGAATAAAATGGCTTATATCTCTCAATATACATATCTGTTTGTTCTGAAATTTTAAGGGTAAGCTTATAAAATTATGTTTTATAATCTGGACGGTCCATTTTTGTAAAATAACATCTCTATCATCAGATTTAATATAAAGGGTTTAATAAAAGGTTAATATTAAATATCACTTCAAATAGCCATATAAACTAATTTTTAACAAAATTAATTCATCACATATACTGTAAAATATCTCAAATAATGTTTGTAATGGTTCAGATTATTCGTTTTGCATCTATATTTTCCTGTAATTTTTTTTTGTGTTTTTCTCTTAAAATACATATTTACCACTCTATATCATGTATAAAATCGCTATATCTAAAAATCTATAAGTCTGATCAATCTAAAATTTTGCGGGCAAGCTAATGATATAATTATCTTGTTATTGTATGGTCACAATTATCTAATTATGCTCAGAAGTGCGTTTATTTCATCATATATCATTTCATACCCTTTATTTGGTACTTCTCATTTAAATAAGTAAAATTTCAACATTAAACATTTTGATAATACTCCTGTGACTAATTAGTCATGCTAGAATTGTCGTGAATGGTTTAGATCTATGAAATAACTTGCGTATAACATAGAATGAATGAGATTAACAGAGAAAATGGTTCGACGCAGCTTACCTTCAAAATTTTTTTCTTCTTCCTTCGTCTCTCTGTCTCTGCGATCTCTCTGTCTCTGCGATTTTTCTTCTTCGCGAAAACTCATTCTCGTCTGCGCCTTTTATACTAATCCATGGCTGGGGTAAATTGAACGCGCATGACCCATTAATCCCACCGTTTCCATAACGGTGCCTAATAAAACAGTTTCCATAACGGCGCCTAATAAAACAAAAAAAATAAAATAAACAAAATAAACGGCGCTGAATACTGCGCCGAATGACGATGGCTATTACATTCTCCCCCCCCTTATAAAAGTTTCGTCCTCGAAACTTAATCAAACAAAAATGGATACTTTTGTTTGATATCTTCTTCAAGCTCCCACGTAGCTTCCGATTCTCCATGATTGCTCAATTGCACTTTGACATACTTTATCAATCTTTTCTGCAACTGTTGCTCTTTAGAATCTATTATCTTGATTGGATTTTCTTCATATATTAACTTATCTGAGATTGACAATCGATCTGCTGTGAGCACATGGGAAGGATCTGACACATATTTTCTCAACATAGAAATGTGAAACACATTATGCACTGCAGCCAATGAGGGTGGTAGTGCTATTCGATATGCCACTGTTCCGACTTTCTCTAAAACTTCATATGGTCCAATATAACGAGGACTGAGCTTTTCCTTTTTGCCAAATCTCATAACTCCTTTCATAGGTGATATTTTTACAAACACCTTATCACCTATGGAAAATTCTAATTCTCTCCGCCTGAGATCTGCATAACTTTTTTGTCTACTTTGGGCAGTAAGCAATCTTTCTCTGATTAACTTCACTTTATCTGCAGTTTCTTGCACAATATCTGGCCCGATCAATCTTCTTTCTCCAACCTCATCCCAATTTAAGGGTGTTCTGCAAGGTTTCCCATATAAAGCTTCATAAGGAGACATTTTAATGCTAGCATGATAACTGTTATTATATGCAAATTCCACTAAAGCCATATATTTATCCCAACCATTTCCGAAATCTATTATACACATTCTCAACATATCCTCGACTACTTGATTTAGTCTTTCAGTCTGCCCATCTGTTTGTGGATGAAATGTTGTACTAAATTTCAATTTTGTCCCCATTGTCTGATTTAAACTGCGCCAAAACTTTGAAGTAAATATAGTATCTCGGTCGGAAATAATTGCCTTGGGAATTCCATGCAACCGAACTATTTCTTTACAATACAGGTTGGCTAACTTTTCTGCAGAATAACTGATTTTGATTGGCAAGAAATGTGCGACCTTTGTTAATCTATCCACAATTACCCAAATAGAATTATTTCCTGTAGCAGTCCTTGGTAACCCCTCAATAAAATCCATAGTGATTTCATCCCACTTCCATTCTGGTATTTCCATTTGTTGTAATAATCCTGCTGGCTTTTGATGTTCGGCTTTAACTTGTTGGCATGTTAGGCATTGTGCTACAAATTCTGCTATCATTTTCTTCATACCCATCCACCAAAAATTTCTTTTAAGATCTTCATACATCTTTGTACTCCCTGGGTGTATGGTGTATAGTGAGTAATGAGCTTCTTCTAAAATTTGTCTTTTTAGTTCTACCGCCTCAGGTACACACAACCTTCCTTTATATCTGACGGTGCCCTCATCCTCAACTGTGAATCCTTCCATAGTCCCTTCTGCCATTTTCTCCTTTATCCTTATAATTTGTTCATCTGTTCTTTGTCTTTCTTTGATCTGTTCAAATAGAGAAGGCTTCACTTGTAATTGATATAACTGATACACTAACTCTTTGGGGCAAACTTCTAATGATAACTTTCGCATGTCATTAATTAACTCCTCCTGATCTGTAATTAAAGTAGCTAAATTGCTATTTGACTTTCTGCTTAAAGCATCAGCTACTATATTTGCTTTCCCTGGGTGATATTGGATATTCAAATCATAATCTTTCAGTAATTCTAACCATCTTCTTTGCCTCATATTCAACTCTTTTTGAGTGAAAATATATTTCAAGCTCTTGTGATCTGTATAAATATCACATTGTTCCCCATAAAGATAATGCCTCCAAATTTTCAAAGCAAATACTACTGCAGCTAGTTCCAAATCATGAGTGGGATAATTCTGTTCATAAGGTTTCAACTGTCGTGAAGCATATGCAATCGCCTTCCCATTCTGCATTAATACACAACCAAGACCCTTTTTAGAAGCATCGCTATAAATAACAAATCCTCCACCGCTAGTAGGGGTAGTTAAAACTGGTGCCTTCACTAATCTCTGCTTGAGTTCTTGAAAACTATTTTCACAATCATCAGTCCATTGAAATTTTACCCCCTTTCTTATTAGCTTTGTGAGAGGAGTACATATCCGAGAGAAATCTTCTACGAATCTGCGATAATACCCCGCAAGACCAAGAAAGCTACGTATCTCTGTGACATTTGTCGGCCTTGGCCAATTCACCACTGCCTCGACCTTAGTAGGATCAACCATAATACCTTCTGCTGTAACAATATGCCCCAAAAATGGAACACTATGCATCCAAAACTCGCATTTCTTCAATTTTGCATATAATTTGTTCTCCCTCAAAGTTTGCAATACCATTCTAAGGTGTTCAACATGATCATCCTTTGTTTTTGAATAAATGAGAATGTCATCTATGAATATGACCACAAATTTATCCAAATAGGGTCTGAACACTCTTTGCATTAAATCCATAAAGGCAGCTGGTGCATTTGTTAACCCGAATGGCATTACCAAAAATTCATAATGTCCATACCGAGTTCGAAAAGCAGTTTTCTGTATATCTTCTTTTTTAATCCTCAATTGATGATATCCCGACTGTAAATCAATTTTAGAGAATATAGTCGCCCCTTGTAGTTGATCAAATAAATCATCTATTCGAGGTAAAGGGTATTTATTTTTGATAGTCACCTTATTCAGTTCTCTATAATCAATGCACAATCTCAAACTACCATCTTTCTTTTTCACAAACAGAACCGGCGCTCCCCAAGGTGACACACTTAGTCGTATAAAACCCTTATCTAATAATTCTTCCAGCTGTGTTTTTAATTCTGCCATTTCTGTCGGGGCCATTCTATAAGGTTGTTTAGAAATTGGAAGTACCCCAGGCACTATATCTATTGTAAATTCTATTTCTCTCTGAGGGGGCAATTCTGACAACTCAATAGGAAAAATATCAGGAAATTCTTTTACTATTGTTATCTCTTCAAGAGGTAAAGTTTCTCTGTTTATATCAACTACCGAAGCCAAAAATGCCTGACATCCTTTGTTTATCGACTTAACAGCTTTCATGGCAGAAATGATTTTCACCTGCTGAGATTTATCTGCAACCACCTCTATCGACTTGGACATTTTAAAAATAATTTTTCGATCACCACAATCTATTATCGCTCTCCACTTAGATAACCAGTCCATTCCCAATATCACATCAAAATCATGCATAGGCAACAATATCAAGTCTGCTTCTAAATTCATTTCTCCTATTTTGATTGGGCAGGCTTTGCAAATTCTATCTGTACTTGCTAATCGATGTACCGGGGATTCAACATTCACAATCATATCCATGCTTTCATGCGCAATTGCATATTTTGTAGTAAAAGCACAAGAAATAAAGGAATGCGTAGCACCAGAATCAAATAATACTTTGGCAGGACAAGAGTGAATAAGCAATGTACCAATGAGAACATCGTCATGTGCAGTTTGAGCTTCTGCATTGGTCATAGCGTGCACCTTAGCATTTGTCCTCTGCCTCTGTTGTTCTGGGCCACGAACTGGTGGTACTGGTGACCTCATTTGTACTGCTTGACGCTCCCCAGTTTGTTTGTTGTCGACTTTTTGAGTGCAGTCTCTTGCTAGATGTCCAGGCTGTCTACATTTATAACAAGTGATCTCACCTGTGCATTCCTGAATTGAATGACCAGTTTTCCCACACTTCCAGCATTTTCCCGTTGCTTTCCAACATTCTCCTCGATGATTTTTACCGCAAGTAGGATATGGGGTAATTGACTGCCTTACTCCTACCTTTCTTTCATCATACTGTATCTTGCCCATCTTATATGATTTTGCCCCACTATCTGATGCAGAGTCTCCACGCCTTTTTCCTTGGCGGAAAGCTTGAATTGCATTATCTTCCATTTCCACCATTCTTGCCCGATCCACAATATCAGAATATTGTTGGAAATGGTGACTGGCTAGCTGTTGTCGTATAAAAGGGCGTAACCCCATTCTGAATTTGCGGATTTTAAGTGCAGGATTTGTCAACACCCATGGAGCAAATCTGGATAAGGCAATGAATTTTGCTGCATACTCTGCCACAGATGATTTTCCTTGATATAGTTGCTCAAACTCTAGCAACTTTTGTTGTCTAACTGACTCGGGATAGTATGCCTCATTAAAGTGTAAGAGAAAGTTCTCCCAGTTCATTTGTTGCCAAGTAGGGATACTTAACTTCACCGCATTCCACCACTTAGCTGCATTGCCTTTCAACATATGGGTGGCAAACTGGACCTTTTGCTGCTTGCTGCATTGGAGCAAATTGAAAATCTTCTCTAATTCTTCTATCCATTCTTCAGCATTGTTAGGGTCCGGATCTCCTCGATAGAGTGGAGGTCGCATGTTCAGAAAATCATTCATGACTCTCCTATGAGCATCAGCTTCCGTAACATTCCTTGGTACATTCCTTCCAACTGGAGAGTTTTCTGAAAATTGTTGGGCTGTCATCCGTTCCATAGTTTGCAATGCTCTCAACACTGCGTCCATAACTTGAGCATTGACGTCCACAATGCCTTGTGATTGTCCTGCATTTGATGCTCCAGCAACATCATTTCTAGGATTGTTCTCTCCTGAAGCTTCATTATATGGGTCATTTGTGTGAGCTGAAGAAGAATCCTCACTGACCAATACACTTCCCACCAACCTACGAGTCCTTTTTCTTACTAATCGCGACAGTGGTTCCTCCATCACCACTTGTTTTCCTTTATCCTTCTTAGGAGGCATCTTTTTCCTACATCATACCATTAATCTTAAATATATTTGCATAAATTATCATAAATTAAAAGAGAAGACTATCTAAAGCATTAAATTTATCATATTATTCATAGAAAATAAAAACTTTAAGCTAATCAGCTAAGTTTACATCTTCACTAGAAGAATCATAAAACTTAGGACCACTAAGTTTCATTTCTACTGGTTGATACTCCATTTCTAGGAGTTCAACTTCATTATCATCATCATTATCACTAATTTGAATTTCAACATTATAATTTTTATTATTTTCTTGATTTTCTTGTGAGTCATCTCCTGAGTTTCCTTCACAATCTGTTGTAAATTCTTCTTCATATTCTTTATCAGAATATTCTATTGGTTCCTCCTCTACACTCTTCTTTTGATTCATCTGAAATGCCCACATTCTTCGATAAGCATTTCTTCTTGCTTTTGCTTCAGTACTAGTTGCACGTCCGGCTTCATACTTACGTTTGGGTGCCATTATAACTCCTATATCATTAAACAGTTAAATTTCATAATTATTTAGAATTACTTAAGTTTTGCACTTTCTAAGTCTACTATCATGATTTTGCCCTTGGGATGTATTTCAACCTTTGCTCTGATACCACTTGTAACACCCCACCCTTGAGGTGTTGGGAATGGGGTCTACTATGTCAAAGCTAAAATAAGATCTCCCAAGATGGAAATAGATACCAAGGTGCAAAATCATAAACATTTTAACTATTACATCTCAAGTTTGCTCCTTAAGGAGTTAATATACAATTTTCAATGTCTAAAATCAAAATAACCATGCATTATAAGGAAATTTCAATAAAATTCTAAACTTGTTTGTCTTTTCCTCTACTAGGTTCGCCTTTTTCCCATGTTGATAAAGGCTCTAGTATAGCATTGTATCCCTGTTTTTCCACTGAAAACAAAACTATGTGAGCTGAAAGCTCAGTAAGTAAACATGTATTTTTTTAAAAAATTCATTTTCAATCATATATATATATATTTACAAATACAATATCTATACTGTCTTTTATGCACAATAAACTGTAATAAAAAAAAACATCTTGATAAATGTGCACAGATATGTCAATTTTAAATCATGCATTCGTACTGGGGGTATTGCCATCTACTTGTGCTCGCGTGCAGCCGTGCTACACATTCGTGAGCTAAATCATCTCCTTTGGTAGTCCTGAGGTCGCTACCCAGGTACTACCATACTACTTTACTCCTTAGCAAACCCAAATATGCAATTATGCATCATACTCATGAATTTTAATTGATGCACCACTTAAATTCACTACTAAACATGAGTTTGAAATAATAATGCTCATTTTTGAATAAACAAATTTGAAAGAAATAAATAATCACATTTCATAGCAAATCATAATATTCACATAATATTTTCAAAGACATGCTTTGGTAAAAGTTTACTTACCTCTGAGTAGACTTTAAAAATCCTCTTTTTCCAATTTTTTGTAGTAGCCTCAAGTCTCTTTTCCTAATTTTCATCACAATATGTTTATTATTTCACTTTGATTTTCACAAATATTATTTAAAATTCCATTTATAACTTTCTCAAAATTTCTCATAATTTTAATCGGTAAAAATCCTATTTTCTTCTATTTATTCTTATATTAATTTACTTTTAAACAACTTTATTTTTATATGTAAAAATAATTTTGGACTTATACTTCTTTAGATATTTTCCTTTAATTTTTCTCATATTTTTATAATTTATATATATTTATTTATCTATTTTCTATTTATCATACCTTCATAAACTTTCATTTTTTTCATAAATTTATAATTTTAAACTCATTTAAGCTTCTAAATATTGAATTTAATTTTCTTGGTATTTTTCATAATTTTTTGTATTTTTCTTTTTTTTTTTTTTTTTTGCCGCCGGCCGGCCGGTCGCCGGTGGGCTGCTGCTGCTGTCGAGCCGGAACAGTGGGCCAGGTTAGCGGGCTGGGTCCTTTGTTGGAAGTTGGGCTAGACTGGATAGTGGGCTGGCTCTGTTTAAGTGGGCTAAGCTATTGGGCTTTCGTTTCTGTGGGCTTAAGCTTGATTTATGGGCTTCTGACTCACTGAGCCTGTTCAGATGGGCTTAGCCCACTGGTCGAGAAGTTTATTTATTTATTTATTTATTTTCAACGGTCCATATTTTCTGAATAAAATGGCTTATATCTCTCAATATACATATCTGTTTGTTCTGAAATTTTAAGGGTAAGCTTATAAAATTATGTTTTATAATCTGGACGGTCCATTTTTGTAAAATAACATCTCTATCATCAGATTTAATATAAAGGGTTTAATAAAAGGTTAATATTAAATATCACTTCAAATAGCCATATAAACTAATTTTTAACAAAATTAATTCATCACATATACTGTAAAATATCTCAAATAATGTTTGTAATGGTTCAGATTATTCGTTTTGCATCTATATTTTCCTGTAATTTTTTTTTTGTGTTTTTCTCTTAAAATACATATTTACCACTCTATATCATGTATAAAATCGCTATATCTAAAAATCTATAAGTCCGATCAATCTAAAATTTTGCGGGCAAGCTAATGATATAATTATCTTGTTATTGTATGGTCACAATTATCTAATTATGCTCAGAAGTGCGTTTATTTCATCATATATCATTTCATACCCTTTATTTGGTACTTCTCATTTAAATAAGTAAAATTTCAACATTAAACATTTTGATAATACTCCTGTGACTAATTAGTCATGCTAGAATTGTCGTGAATGGTTTAGATCTATGAAATAACTTGCGTATAACATAGAATGAATGAGATTAACAGAGAAAATGGTTCGACGCAGCTTACCTTCAAATTTTTTTTCTTCTTCCTTCGTCTCTCTGTCTCTGCGATCTCTCTGTCTCTGCGATTTTTCTTCTTCGCGAAAACTCATTCTCGTCTGCGCCTTTTATACTAATCCATGGCTGGGGTTAATTGAACGCGCATGACCCATTAATCCCACCGTTTCCATAACGGTGCCTAATAAAACAGTTTCCATAACGGCGCCTAATAAAACAAAAAAAATAAAATAAACAAAATAAACGGCGCTGAATACTGCGCCGAATGACGATGGCTATTACAGAGGGTTTAACTTTCCTTGGTATTATAATAAGGAATAATGATCTAATGCTTACGTAAGCATAGTTGCTTCCATATTTATTTTTTGAAATATCTTTTTTAAAATTTAAACTGTTGATCATATTTAATACATTTTATTTCATCATATTATCAAAAAAAAATTTCATCAAAAACTTCTAGAAAACGTAATTCGGTAAAATATGCAAAATAAATTGTTCGCTCAAACCAATAGAAAGTAAAAAAATTCTACTATAACAACCCGAATTATTAGTCTAAAGCCAACGTGAAGTCGGCCTTAAGCTTTAAAAATAGGGGTTGGAGTTAAGGTTGCATTGTGATTTTTATAGAGACCTGATCTGACTTGCTTTAGTGTTCTTTAATTATTATGTTAACAAACCATGGGTGGGAAATGCGGAGATAGGGAGGCCTCCCACTTTTTGTATCATTTTTGATGACGCAAGCCAAATAGAGTATGAAATGCACATATAGGGGAAAGGGATGGTCGCTGTTTTTTGGGTTTAGCTGCTCGCCCTAGGTACCGAATGTTTTTTGGGTCTGGTAAGTCACAGTTGTCCATGTACCTCTAGAAGATTTGCCAGGAGTTCCCACTTCTGACATCATGCTTTTGAAAAAGAATCCATCAAAGAGCATCGGACTAGCCTCTGAACAGATGGAACTAGCTGGTCAACTCCCTCTACATTTTAAGAGAAGTAAAAGGTTCTGGTGGAACCACAAACATATTCAAGACAAGAAATGTCCATAACATCATTTAAGACTCCTGGAAATGGCTTCTTGGCATTGTAAAACCATACTAAGCATGGCCATCTTCAAAATCTATGTAATTTTGCACATGTATGCAGTAATATGTCCACAAAGTGCATACCTTTGGGGCTATGATCTATCCATCTTGCTTGTAAACCTAATAAATGGGATTTGGCAGGAAAATTATATGCCCTTAAAATATTTGAGTGAAACCACATGCTTTATATGCCACCATTGTTTTCTCATATCTGTTTGCCATGTCTTACTGTCAGTTCATGCATTTTAAGAGCCTCTGTCACAAAGGGAAGAAGCAAAGGACTTAATGGATGTCAAAAAACCACGAATCGTCTTAGCTGCTAGTGGGAGTGTAGCTGCAATAAAATTTGGAAGCCTTTGCCTTAGCTTTTCTGAATGGGCAGAAGTCAAGGCAGTAGCAACAAAGTCGTCTCTCCATTTTATTGACAAAGCATCACTTCCAAAGGATGTGATTCTTTACACAGATGATGATGAATGGTCCAGTTGGAAGAAAATTGGTGACACTGTTCTTCACATTGAGCTTCGCAAGTGGGCTGATCTAATGGTAATTGCACCACTATCAGCAAATACACTTGCTAAGGTGAGCTCTTCATGACTTTCCATCTATGAATATTTTGCTGAATTCAGTGGGCTGTCATGGCTGCTCGGGATGCTGTAGTCATGGATCTTTGTATTTTTTCAGGTTTAGGCACTTAATATCACAATGTCCATGCTTATATGAATTTCTATTAATAGTATTGTTATTGTCATGACAATGACAATCATTCCTTTTATCTCTGCTACTTCTGTGTTGCTGCTGCTACAACTTTCTTTTTTCCCATTTACTAACTTTAAATAGCAAATGTTATTATAGTTCTCATTGTTGTTTTTTTTTGTAACATTCTCATTCTTATCCTTACTATGGTTAATGCATGATTTCATTTTTTCTGTTGTACCTTGTGTTCTGTCAAGTGTAACATGTGGCTCAGACAAACTATGGGTTGTCAAAACTTCTCTTACAACCTTGCTTAAATCCTTGTGGACACCTTTTTCTAAATCTTTTTATTTAATTTTTCAGTTTTGAGCTCCCTCTTTACCCATAACCTCTTTTGTTTTCAGCTGTAGCATAACTTGGCAGGAACATCTTGTGTCTGTTTCTTGTTCTATTATCTGTTGGGGATACTCCTAGTTTCCTTCCGATTGTTTCATTTCCAGTCTTTACTCATCTTGGGGACATGTCCATTTTAACAGTGTGCTTCAGTTACATCCCTTGATGAGCGTGGTTTTCCTTGATTCATGTTCTCTTCACACAATGGGTTTTTTTTACAGGTGGCCTATGTGCTTCTATCATTTGTCCCTCATAAAGGCTGCCGTTTAATAAGTTGCAATAGTAATTTCTTGGGAGTGTGTTTGTTTAAGTATAAAACTTTTCAATTCAAAACTTTTCACTCTCCATAACTACTTTATTATTTAATTATTTATTCACATCTTCGTGTATAAATATCCTACTTTTCAATCATTTTTACACATTTACCTATAAAGCTAACCTATCTATTTTAACTTGGTTCTCTTTACTCCTCATCATTACCCTTAATATATTACATCATTTTCTCTCATGTGAAAAACTTTTACACCAAAATTTTTTATCTAAATATTTATCACTTTCCAAACACACCCTTGAATATTGATTCTGCCAAAAGATTGCCCAAAGATCAAAGAATACCTCCAACTAGGTTGCAATTGGGTGTGTCGACTTCAATTCGCTCCCACTTCTAAAATTTTTATATCTATAGTTTCCCGAGTATTACCACAACTGTTGTTGTCATGTAGACAATTGCATATTTCTGTCTTCCAGTTATCTATCTTGGTTAAGCATTTTTGTTGCCTTGAGTAGAAAATGTGCTTTCTTTGCGTGTATGCCAATCTAGGCCTTTCTAAATTGTGAAAAGATGTGCTGATGGTGCAACCATGCAAAGTTGAATAACTACATAATTGAGATAACAACAACATCGGGGGTGGTTATCAGAGGAAGACATTGAACTTAGGCCGGCTTAAACAACATAATTTTTGGTACTTTTTTCAGCTTTTTCTTTACAAACATGTTAAGCCAAGTGTGTTGAATCTTTAGATCAAGTTTTACTATTTTTGGATATTTTAAAGAAAATTTTAAACACAGTGGCATTGTTGTAATTTTTTGTCCACAGAATATTATGAGAGTGAAAATTACGACAATGCCACTGTGTTTAAATTTTTTTTAAAATATTTTAAAATATCTAAAAATTTTAAAACTTGATTTATAGATTTAATATACCTAGCTTAAAATGTTCGTAAAGAAAAAACTGGAAAAAAACCGAAAAATATTTTTTTATGCCGGCCTAAGAGGATCAGCCCTTGTTGTCAATTGGTTGGCCAGTTTGGAAATTTCTCTATCAGAATATTAGATTTGCATGAATCAAGTCCTCCCCATACACAATTGGACCATAGTTTGGGATTACTGGGCTGTTGTAGATATCACGTACATTAGTAATGATGAACATGCATTGTAGCCGATGTTTATGTTTTCTGCCAGTCTTTAATCAGACTCTTTTTCCTCCTTGTTATTGTCATAGATTGCTGGCGGCTTGTGTGACAATCTACTAACATGCATTGTCCGAGCATGGGACTTCAACAAGCCTATCTTTGCTGCTCCTGCCATGAACACATTCATGTGGGATAGCCCTTTCACTGAGCGTCATCTAGAATCAATAATCGGACTCGGGTTCCAATTGATCCCTCCTATTTCGAAGCGGCTGGCTTGTGGGGATCAAGGGAATGGGGCAATGGCTGAGCCCTCTGATATCAACAACACTGTGAGATTAAAGATTTGAGACTTAAGCACATGGATGATCGACAACCATTCGAGGAAGGTGAAATCAAAAAGAAAAAAAAGATTTGAGTCTTGAGCACTATGTGCCAAGGGCTGATCAGAACATGTTGTAGAATTTCAATAGAGATATGGTTTTTTTCCCCCTCTTTTGGGAAGGGAATCACTTGCAATATTTTCCATAAAAGCTTGAATTTCCTTTGAAATTACATCACTTCTAGTTTTTCCATGAGGCAGATTGATTTCATTTTTCGGTTTTCCTTGAGACATTGGATTTTTATTTTGCTGTTGGGAACTGCAATATCAGTCACTTCCTAGGGAGTGTGCATAGCAAACAAACATCATTTAGGTTGAATGGAACATGAGCGTTTTGAAATTTGCAGCAGCAGCACAGATAGTAATCCAGTTTTGCCCTTCGTGGGCTCGCCATAGAGTTGTGACTACATTAAGACTAAAAATAATATTTGTTTATTTTTACACAGCTCCTTATAACTTTAAAAATACTATTATACCTAAAACTGTAAATAAATTTTCACCCAAGTTCATTGGTATGCATGGGATACTCTATCCAAATCTAGCAAATCAATATGTAAAACCAAATGATTTATAGCTTCTAGGATGTGCTTGTTTATTATTAAAACTTTTCTATTTAAAACTTCTCCCTCCAAAGTTATTATATTTTCTAATCGTTTCTTCACATCTTCTTATACTATTACACTACTTATAAGTATTTCTCCTCTAACTTTTCATACAATTATATTTATTTTGCTCCAAATCATTACACCTATTATATCAAAAGTTTTCAAAATATTTTTAGAACTTTTCCACAAAAAATCAATGTCTCACATTACACCTATTTCACGTCTCCCATTTTAGAAACTTGTCCACAAAAAGCTTTTATTTAAAAGTTTTATCGAATGCGAAACACACCCTCAAACTCAGTATTATGCCATCTTATAAAATGCCACCAAAATGATAGAAAATAGGTGCAGGTCGCAAGTCGCAACCTGGCTTGTCAATCAGTTCTTTCCTGTGGTGCTTGCCTATTCTGATCTAATAATGATAAGAGCCATCGCTCAAAGACTTGAGCAACAGAACATTATTTTGTCAAAAATGAGGCCGATCTTCTACCATCGGTCTAAAACAATCTCATTTTCGATCAAGTAAAAATGATATCTTTTGTTTTTAAAATTCTTTAGGAATTTATTAATCTTAGTGTATTTAATTTATAAATCAAGTTTTATCATTTTTTGATATATGTATAGTGTTATGGTCATTTTGACAAACTGAAATAACCAAAATACCCATGTTCAAAATTCAAATATATATACATATTTCTAAAATTGATAAACTTTAGTGAATGAATTATATAGACCTAGATTAACAATTTCATTAAAAAATCTTTACAAACAAAAAACAACTATTTTAAACCGATTGAAAATGAGGCTATTCCTGATGAGGAATGATTCTGTTAGTCTAAGCTAAGCAAATGCCCTGCTTAACTTGCCTCAAAAAACTCATTTACAACAACTTTGTTTTTTTTTTTTTTTTTTTTTGTCTCCATACACTTGTTTATTCAAGTATATTTAACACATAAACCAAGTTTTACCATTTTTGGGTATGTGTATATATTTTTGAAAATTTTAAAACTAAGGGTATTTTAAATACATATATACAAGTAAATGTTTAAAAATATCAAAAAAATATATAAACATATTCAAAAATGATAAATTTTGGTTTGTATGTTAAATACACTTAGATAAACAAGTGTATGAGGGAAAAAGAAAAAAAATGTTGCAAATGAATTTTTTGAGGTGGACTAAGCGGAACATTTACTTAGTCCGAGCTAACAAGATCACTCATCATTTCTGATTGGCCGTAAAAAATGCCCTCTATGAACTTGTCTACACATATTTTTGCCATAATATGAAATTTTAACCATCTACTTGTCCTATTTTTATTTCTTCACATAACTTAAATTGCATCAGCTATTCTTCCAATACTATCAAAATAAAGCTTCATTTTATTTTATTTATTTATTTATTATTATCATTATTATTTTACTTTACCTTTGATCTTTCATGAAATTCAAATGTCATTTATTGCATCATTCCCTACCTTTACTTCCACTTTTATCTCATCTTCACCCTCTATTTGTCAAATACAAATTTGCCCCACTATTTAAAGGTGATAATAAAGTAATAAATAGTCAATATACTATCATAATTTTCTTTATAAAGAATTTTCATAACTTAATATACTATCGTAATTTTTTTATAAAAATTTTTCATAACTTAGTAGATAATTAATATATATGATTTAACAAATAATAAAACATAAGGAAAATTAGACATATACCTGTAGATTTCATCTCTACTTTCATTTATATCCACAAATTTTTAAAATTTTTAAATATGACTAAGTATGTTTCCTAAAATTTTATTTGCGCTTATAACGTTAGGGATCAGTTAAGGGAGCTTTTATCACCTTGCAAAGTAACAAATATACCAAAGCCCTAATTATGATTATATAACTAAAAATTCATCTTTTAATAAATTTTTAGTTGTTTAACAACTATAAAATCATGTATCATTTGACTGGGAATTTATTGAACAAACCAATTCGAGATTATGTTAAGACTTGGGCAATTTCATCCATGCAAAGGGGGCTAACGACCCTTTTAATATATTCTTAATTGCTTTGGTGTGAATGGAATTTGAAGCAAAATAATTTTTGAAAATTTTGAAAGTTTGTAGGTATAAATAAATTATAGATAAAATTCTTATACCTATATGTAATCTGTCCACGAAAGACTATAATAAGCTTGGCTTACTGGGACTTAAATTCTGAATGTAGTGTCGATTTATTCGCAGGTGCCTAGTAGCTAACCCATGAGAATTTACCAACATTAAATTAGAACAACATAATTGTCTTCACTTTCTTGAAAGAGATTCTTTTATCAAAGTTTTAAATTGATCATGCATCTATGAAAAATATTCCACTGCTCCATTGGTAAGTTTCAATACGATGTTTACCATTAAATTTTCTCCCAAAAATATAATATCTTCAAGATGCACAACGTTATATAAAATTAAATATATAAAGATTAACATTAATAAAATTTCAACATCGATATAAAGAAATTTTTTTAGCTTAAGGGCATGTTTGGCTACAATAAAAACTTTTCGAATCAAAATATTTTAATCTAAAGCATATCAATCTCCCCAACTGCTTTATTTTTTAATCATTTAATCACATTTTCCTATTGAGTAAGTCTGGTTTGAGATTGATCCGACCCTTATTCTATTTTTAAAAACTTCTTTCTTACTTTATTTCAGGTTACATTAGTTTTAGACATACTCTATCCCATTTTTTAAGGTTAATTTGGTTCTGATACTGGTTCTAAATGAGTTCTTTACATTAATCTTCATATTATATTTGAAAATCATAATCTTAATATAAAATTTACTTAAAAATTTATAATCAATATAATGATGATATAATTTTAAAATGCATTTACTAAATATACTAAATAATAGATAAATTAAACAAGTGTCTATATTTTAAAATATATATTATATATCTTCAAAAAGATAATATATTTCATAAAAGAGATTTGAATATATATATTAGTAATTTGGGTTGGTTCCAAGTATTTAGACCTTGAAACCTAATTACAATGGGTTTTTTTATCCGGAACCTACTTTACCCATTTTAGGGTACTTGATGGGTTGACCAAATGTATACTCTACTTGAGTTACACTTTTATCATGTAGTAAAATATACATGCAACCATTTTTATTAAATTTGTCGCATATATGACCACATTTATAGCCAAAATTTTGTTGTGCACATATTATTCAATGAGAAGTTGGATTAGGAACTGGGCAAATGCCCCTAGTGTGGCCTCCACCTGCTAGGCATCTCCTCACACTCCCTAACCCTCCTGGCTAGGGGTGTTAACAGATCAGGTTGAAGCCTAATCATAATCCTAATTCATTTAAAATATCTTAACCTTAATCCGTTTATTAATCTATTTAAAAAACTTGACTTTAACCCATTTACAATTCATTTAAAAAACGGATTAATAGGTTATTAACGAATTGTGTACATGCAAGCATACCAAGTGTTTATGTGCTAATAACTTTCATTATTTAATTGAAAACATTATTAACTCAGAAGTTAATGTTGAGTAAATTATTTTGGCTTTAAACAAATCAGCTCCAATATATATATATATTTTTTTTGATGAAAGGTATCCCTTCCTCTCCCGACGCCCTGTCAGCAGTGATAGGGGGGAGGGATAGGAGGGCCCGCAATTTGCATTGTCAAAAAATTGTCTGTACAGATGTTTGCTACAATGACCTGGGGTGGAGTCCCCCACCAATCATAACAGTCCAAAAAATTAGCTGAAACAAAATCGGCTAGGGCATGTGCTACCCTATTTCCTTGCCTTAAAACATGACACACAGATAGATGGGGAGAAACATTTAATATAGCTTTGGTCTCCATCAATGGAAAGCCCGCTGGCGATAAGATGGTGGAGTCAGTAGTGAGGTAGTTGAAGAGAAGGAGAGAGTCCGTTTCGATCTGCATCCGGCCTAGGCCACTCTGGAGGGCCCATTTAACTCCCCAAAGAAACGCCGTGGCCTCCATAAGTAACGGCTCCATCTCCCCTCTCCGCCTCCATCCTTTCGCCGCAATGAAGTGGCCACGGGAGTCCCTAATAACAGCTGC
Source organism: Annona cherimola (assembly GCA_030490835.1). Lineage (NCBI taxonomy): Eukaryota > Viridiplantae > Streptophyta > Magnoliopsida > Magnoliales > Annonaceae > Annona > Annona cherimola. The sequence goes on from CM059971.1 coordinate 73,169,810, forward strand.
AAAGCCCATAAAACTCCTTCCATTGTGTTTCCTTGCATCCACATTCATTTTGACCGAACCCGTCGGAGGCATAGTCCACCGAGGCACAAGAGGTTGGTCGATTGCCCCATCGAGGAAAAGGGGTTTAGCCCTTCTGTGTTGCTCCAAAAAATCCAAGCACCAATCAAAAATCCCTGCCAGCTCCGGTATATGTCCCTCCACTCTGAACTTATTTCGCATGAACTATATACGCCAACAACGGAGGATAAAAAGAGCCATATCCATGGATCTGCAATTTTGGGAAAAGGATTTCAGGACCTCCTGGATGGATTCCCGCATCGAGATTCTCCATGAATTCCCTAACCACACACACCTCGTTCGAGCACAGTGTAAAAACAATATTAGAGTACACATCTCTTTAACATTATCTAGAATGCAATATCATATTTTATTTCTACTAGAATATTTAGTATTCACTATTATGCTAGCAATTTATCGCAACTGGTTGTTAAAGAGGAGACCAAAAATAGGGAAAATAAAGGAGAAGTCTACGCCTGTCAATGATGAGAGGATTGGATAGCATTACTGCAGGCAACAGCAAGAGGGACCCAATGCAGTGAAGAGTGAAGATGTAGCAGCAACGACTCATAGTTCTGTGAAGGGAGGGGAGGGTTAACACAGTAACAGGGAGAAATTGAGACAAATCAGAGATAGAGGATCTAAGAAGTCAACCTGAGAGAGAGAGAGGGTGCGAGAAGAGAGCAACGATTGAGGATTGGGAGTTGGGACGACTCGCCGCATGAACACTGAGAGAGGAAGGGTTTTTTAGTGCCGTCGATTGCAGCCGGAGTTGAGGAAGGACGGAGAGAAGGCGAATAGATCTTACAATGAGATTAGGGCATCGGGACCGAAGGGACAGAGACGTGATGCTAAGAAAGGGCAACGAGACGGGCTTCAAGAAGGGGCGGATGCACGAAGCCGTCAACTGCACTCGCCGAAGTGGAGGAAGGGAAGAGAGAAGGTGCACAACATGGTAAGATTAGGGCACTGGGGAGGGAGAGGAACGTGGCACTAAGAAAGGGCTGCGGTAAGGGTAAGAAGAGGCAGATGCACGAAATAAGGCGCTCGAGCTGGAGATCTCAATCGATGAGCGGGAATTGAAAAAGTAAGGGTTGAAAATTAGACGTATATATCTCGTATTATGTATATATACTTGACTTAAATGGGTTATAGGGGTTGAACGGATTAAATAAATTATATAAATGGGTTGGTAGATTGTAAAATCTCAATCATAATCTGTTTATTTAATTAAATAGTTGAACGGATTGACTGATCATAAATTATTTATTTAAAAATTTAAACCCAACCCATTTATAAATAGGTTGGATAGGCTGGTTAGCAAGTTGACTATTACGATTAACACCCCTACTCCTATCTCTTGGGCTCATCCAGCCCTCCGTACGTACATAACCAGAGAAGAGATGCTCACCGGGCATACTATTCTAACCACTCCCATTCGGTGAAAATATCTACATTTAGTTGCAAATGATATTGGTGTGTTTGGTAATGAATAAACTTTTGATGAAAAGTTTTGGAGAGTAAAAGTTGTCGAATGATGTGATATGATAGGGGTAATGATGAGTAGTAAAGAGGATAAAGTTAAAATAGATAGACTAGTTGTGTGGATAGTTATGTGGAAATGATTGAAAAGTAGGGTAGTTGTATAGGAAAATATGAAAAAATGATTAAAAAATATGATAGTAATGGAGAGTGAAAAGTTTTAGGTTGAAAAGTTTTAACTTGACATTTTTTGTGGATTGCCAAACACACCCTAAATACGGCTGCAAGTAATATTATTGGATTTTACAAAATTTAATATTAGATTTGACTGAAAAGAGTGGTGGCTTATAGTGAATTAATTCATATTCCGTTTTACTTGGGCTGATCCCTTTCTAATTCAATCCATCTATTATATTTATAATCTCATAAGTTTGTATTTACCATGGCCTGCCAGTGTTTCCGATCACAGTGGTATTTTGTATACTAATAAATAAATGTTAATAATAATAGAACGTGGGAGTCGGACTTTTTTTCCGAAGAAAATATAGTAACTAAAATGTTCCACACTTCCAACCCGTTCAATTCCGCCGAAGTTATATAAATGTAGTATCTTAGATATATTGTGGTTCATGATCCCATCCACCTGGTTGCTTTTTTATTTTTGATATTTTTTTTTATTATTTTTTTTAAAATGAAAGTGGAACAACTTGCCTTAGCTTACATAGAGCTTTTGCAAGATAGACGGTCTAAGTATGCGTAATTTTATTTTTAGCACTACATTTTGGTATTTTATTTTAATTTTTTTTTTCAAATGTAAACCATGTGAGATGTTTAATTTATGTATGATTCCAAAAATCACATGTATAGAAAATTTTTATGTACTATATATATTATAGATTTTGAAAACATTTTCATAATTATGCATTTACTTTCAAAAGATATTACATCTTTACAAAATATAAATCAATAAAGAATTATTCTAATATTTCCAATCAAAGCGATTAAAAAATTTAAAACATTACACTGAAAATAAAATCACTTATAGTAGGCTGACGTCATATGTGAAAACGTACAGAAGTACTGTATAAAATAAGAAATTAAATTAAGAACCATTGACCACATTGATGTTTAAGAGTAATGGGTATGGCTCGTGGGCTTTTTCCTATAAAAAATAATAAATTAAGAACCATTAATCACATTGATGTGTCATGCATTGCAATGTGAATCGTAAATAGATGGTATAAAAACAACAATCAAATTCCAATTGTCATCCTATTCCTGAACGGCCCAAACAACCGGTCAAGGGTTACCTGATTCTTAAGCAGCCCTAACCCTAAGAGTTTGTCAGTCGGACTGGAAGCATGCTCTTGTCACACGTGCGTCGATAATCTCTAATTTAGATGCAGTTAATCAGAAAAGTTAGGCGGTCCAATTTTCCAAATGCGTAAGACGCACGCATGCATGATCAGGACGGGTGATGGCAATGGCATGGATCCAACATTTTCCGCATCTGAACGCTTCCTCAGTCCGCATCACGCCAGCCTGTCGTTACTCCTTCCGCTGAAATTTGATGATACTCAGCCTCAGCCTCCGCCTCCCCACCCAAGCCTAAAAATAAATAAATGTACGTCATGCATGCGGAGGAGAAACATGTGGATAGGCTAAACTAATTAGTCGTAGCATCTGACGGCATGACACGCCGTCTAATTAATTGAAAAAGTATAGTCATAGACTCATGCTACCTCCTGTTTTACAAAGAATATGATGGATGATATCCCTACATATTTTTCTTTTCTCGTTTCTTCTAGGATCCTGTGACCTCTGCTTGGATATAAATTTAATTTATATTGAAGTTGGAAACTAGCCGTGATAATCACTTTGCCTAGCTTAAGAGGCTAGATTTACTACTTGCTTTGGCCGCGCCCGTGTATTGTCGCAATTTGAATGCTGAGTGTCATAGTTTATTTATTTATTTATTTTGTGGGCTTATTGTACATTCGTACATTGCAATTCCATCGTACCCGGAGGATCACTTCATCAAATGGATCACACATCACAAAATTATCAGAAAAATTCCAAAAAACCCTTAGAGTTCTATCACCCCCCGCTGCCCCCCAGCCTTTAGCCCATGTCCTGCCGCTCTGAGTCCCAATACAGACTTCTCCCTAGTTTGGTATTGCATCTTAAGCTTTACTCTTTATTTTTATTTTTGAGAATTTGGTTTAGCGCTTATGCGGGAAGCAAGATTTTTGGGCTTCTTGATTGAGCGCTTTTGGGAAATTAAATTTAGCTCTAGAAAACAATCAAAAATGCAAATGACTAAACTGTCATGCCAAACACATAGTTCAATGATCGCCTTTTAGTTTCACATAATCGAATAAGCAGTGTGAAAAGCCTGCCACACTGAGTCATTAGTGCATGTTTGGCCAAGCGTTTGAACATAAGCAAACTCTTAAGTGTAGTTTTTTTTAAGGAAATAAGGATTCTAGCTTTTGTAAAAATTAGAAATTCAATCCTTAGGAGAAAAATAGCTTAACTTAGCTTTTATGTTGGATCTCCAACTACTTTTTATGGGAGCACATGAACATTTTCAAAGTTGTAAAGCACTTCGCTTACCAAATAAACGAGGCTAAATATGCCTTTAGACTTTTCTGGCTTTTCTTTCTTTGAGTTTTCAAAATAAGAGAACTCATAATCTCTCTTTGGTAGTATCCTTATCGTAGTCATAAACTTGGTTAAATCAAAAAGATATGCTTAGCGTATTTCCTCTTGAAGCTCATGTTCATATTATCATCGTCCCTAAAATCTTAGCTATACCTTTACTCTGTTGAAGTTGATCTAACCTATTCCACTATACTGTTACTTTGTTGGCTTCAACTTAACCTATCTCTTTCATGTTCTCTCTCTCTCTCTCTCATACTGCCACTCCATAGAAGTTTGTCCAATTCTGGTTTCTCATACAATCATTTTGCCAGAGTCTGATGGAACATATATTAAGACGTGTGGGGCCCACATCAATTACATAGATTAAAAAAGGGGGTGCAAAAACCCATTCTATGAGGAGAAAACAGGACGCGGAAATAGGGCATGCCCTTTAGTCCCAAAGGAAGATGGGTTTGATAACAAAAGTCTTGAAGGTGAGAAGTGTTCGTTCATGAACAAAGCCAGCCATTGAAGGAGATGAGCGGTGCAGCAGGAAATAAAATGAGATTTTTGCCATGCAGCATTCAAAGCTACCCACTAGGGACCACATGAAGCGAGCGAGCAACAAATAATGGATGCACAGAGCTGCATTTGCAGCCTCGAGGGCACTCTTCTGTCCACTGCACGAGCTTCGTTGTCCCGCTCGTCTCTGTTGCCCGCACAATTACGTCCTCCCCTCCCTACCTCGTTCCCCTTGGAACCGCCCTTCTTTCGACAGCCCTAAATTGGTAAGGGATGCTTGGAGGCACTTAATCGCTCCTACCACTGCACAGCGTGGTGGTAGCGTCTCGCCTGACGTCGCACCTCTAAGTCGATTCGCACGCTTCCTGCGTGCTGCCTCAGGAAGGGAATGGCAAAGATGGGTGATGCAAGGAAGAAGGGAATGCGCCTGATCTTCTTAAACCCCAAAAAAGCAAGAGATGGCGAAGTCGACGTTCGGGATGACGACAGGGACGCAACTGTCGGACTGCATGAAGAAGTTTAGCTTGCCATTCGAGTTCTTTCAGTGGTCGAGAAAGTGGGCAACTTGGACCCCGAGCAGCTGAACATCAGCAAGTGGGAGTAAATAGCTTGCTGCTCAAGCAAAGGCAGAAAATTAATTTGCCCAAGCCAGATACAGACCCGGAACTGTAGGACCCAGTTCTGCGTAGACAATTCCTTGGAGCCCAAGTCCCGCGGTAAATCTAGTTCCACGCGAATATTTTCGGGCCACCAAAACTCATTAAATATCACTCATTTACACAATTCCCAACACAGATCCTAAGGAGGACCAAAACTTCCTAAGAGATTTCTTTTCTCTCTTGAGCTCCCTTAAAAAATCATTTTTACCTTCTCAACTCTAGGTTAAAAGGTAGAAATTTTCATTTATTTCATTTATAATTTCTCCTTCATTTCTTATTTTCAGAAATTAGTTTCTAAAAATTACTTTTTCCCACTTAAATACTCCCGGTTGGCGTGTTGAATGGATACACAGGGTTAAGTATTTCCCTCCTATTTCTAAAAATTATTTTTCAAAAATTACTTTTCTCCACATAGATACTCCCCGATTGGCAGGTTGAACGGATACACGGGATTAAGTATTTTCCTCCTATTTTCAAAAATTATTTTCCAAAAGTACTTTTTCGCACGTAGATACTCCCTAGATATACACGGTTAAGTATCTTCCTCCTATTTCCAAAAATTATTTTTCTAAATTTAGTTTTTCCCATGTAGATACTACCCGGTTGGCAGGTTGAATGGATATACGAGGTTAAGTATTTTTCGTCTATTTTCAAAAATCATTTTCTAAAATTACTTTTCCCCACGTAGATACTCTCCGATTTGCGGATTGAATGGATACACGGGGTTAAGTATTTTCCTCTTATTTTTGTAAAAAAATCCTTTTTTTTACCTAACTCTTGGTGTCTGAATAAAAGCCATTATGCCAACTTACAGCGCTGCCGGAACGGAATCGTCAAACCTCACCTGGTTTTCATGATTTGAGCAATCGGATCATAATGGATCTATTTAGATCTCATTCTTGTCATAGAAAATTTTTGTTACAGTAGACCCATTGCTAGCACTTTGCCCTCACTTGGGGAATAAGCATGATCTGTGGGACTCGCTAAGTGGTACCGACCTATGGACATGCAAATTCAAATAGAGGGGGAAGGCGCTTTGCATAAAAAATTATGAAAACTCTTTTCTTAAGCCAAGATTGGAAACTTATAGATCCATCGTGATTTGTACACTTGTAAAATCTACATAGCTCATATATGAAAACCTAGCGGGTAATTTCTATCCAAAATCCTTCAGCAGGCCTAGTTGGGCCCAGAACCTTCAAAGCCTTCACAATAAAGCCCATGTGGACTAGAGCCCTTCAATAAACCCACTTGAATCCAAAAACTCATCAACAAGCCCAGCTAAACCCAAAAACCTTTCAACATGTTAATTTGGGCCCAAAACCCATAATAGGTCCAGTTGGGCCTAAAAATTTTCAAATGAACCCATTTGAGTCCAAAACTCTCATAATACTCCACATTTGGGCCCATAATTTCCAGCTAGCCCACTCAGACCCAGAACACTTTACTTGATCCTGTTTAGCCCCCTTGAACCCATTCCAAGCCAAAACTTTCCAACAGACCCACTTGAGTCAAGCTTAGTTAGGCCCAAACTCCTTTTAATGAGGTCAGACCTTCCATTTGGTCCAAATTAACCCAAATATATTCGATTAAGCCCGGTTTTTGGAAAAACCACCCAATTTTCAATCCAGAGACTGTATGCAGAACACACTGGCTTGCTGTGTAAATCCAGAGACTAAATGTGGGAGATGCTAGTTTCTTGTACAAATGCAAAAGCTGAAAGCAGGACACGCTGGTCTACTGTGTAAATTCAGAAGCTAATAGCACGCTTAGTTTGCTGTGTAGGGTCGCTAGTGTAGCCGGCGAGCACCTCACTAGTCCCAAATCGAGCCGTCGCTGGTCAACGGACTAAGCGTAAACTCACATATGAGTCATAATGCATGACGTCATGTACTCTTTTTTTTGAGTCAATGCGCATGGCATGGTGTACTCACCCTTTTTAGGTCACGACGCGTGGCGAAGTGATCTATATTTATTTTGACAGTCATGTCGCGTGGTCGATACACAATCTACTTTGGGTCATGGCGCGTGGTGTCATGTACTACCTACTTTTAAGTCATGGCGCGGGACGAGGTGTACTCACTTATCTTTGTATTTTCAGACATAATTTTTCATGCATTTTTAAGGTCGTAGAAAGACCTTCTACGCATTTGATCACCATCTCAATGAAATCGTCATATTTTTACGGACTATTGTATTCAGTTCTTTTAATCAAGAGTTTTCTCGTTATAGATGTAAAATTAGAGTGTGGAACACAATGCAAATATTTCGGTGATATATTTTTTGGACTCGGTTAAAGGAATTAAATGCTTTAAAATTTTGTTGGGGAATTAATCAAGTATTTATTTTCTAAAACAACCAAAACAACCAAAACAACCAACGAGGAAAATGTGAGGCCAAAACAAATGGTGAACCTGACGTGAAACACTGTCCCTTCATCTTCAAGAGCTGAAAATCATATATTTTATATATGTTTATTTTTATTTGATCCTTTGCTATTGACACTCTTAAGTGTTCTTTTGCAGATCTCATGGCGCACTCATTGACTTTCAGATTCTTGCCCAATGGTGGTTTCATTGTTGCTAAATCGGAGAACATGGATGCGGCCGTCCCCCATCAATTCATTTGCGTGCCGGAAAAGCTTGAGTATCGTGTCTACCGACACGTTGATTACTCTCCAGCAGCAATCGCATGAAAGAAGGATCGATCTGCACCACCAAAGGAGCCCCGTGGTGTCCGAGGCCCTCGTACTACAGTAGTAGGCAATAATGCAATCAAGTCCGTTGTAATTTCCTTGGCTACTCTTGCCTAGCTAGCACAATCTTCACTTGTGCCAACCCGAATGGACTCACCTGCCCTGTGGTCAGACTTTACCAAGAAGTCTGCTCACCGACTTGTTGCACCAGTTCCGCCAACAACATCACTACCCACGGGTCGACCCGCTTTGCAACCTTATTCCACAAGAAGGTCTGCAAGTCGAGTTGCTGCACCTTGATCGGCAACAGTCCACCAGCCAAAGGGCGCCTTGCTAGTCACCACTCGCCAAATTGGGAGCAAAGCTGCCTAGGCGCCAATCCACATGCCTCTTGACTTGGTTCTGATTTGCATCCGATTCGCCCACATGCCTGTAATTTCCTCGTCCTTCCTGCAAAAAATTAAATGAACTAAAAATGCCTAATTTATACTAAAAATGCATAAAAACTATATAATGCTCCTAAAATGCAAAGTGAGTGAAAATTAAGCTAAATAGATGCAAATTAAGTCTAATCTCTTGGACTAACACGCAAAAATAGTCTGAAATGGGTCATGATAACTCGCATTTTCACGAGTTATCACCACTTGCAAGGGGCAACCATATGAAAGAATCTTTCCTCAAAGTAGCCAGTTTGGATTAGGAGCTCAGTCATCTCCTCAAAATTATAACTGACCAAATTCAGCCTTGCAAATTTCTTCAAAATAAGGCCTTGATCTGGAAATCGAGTGACTTTCTCGACTCCGTAAATCTTTGGGAAATAGAACTCAAGTCATCCAAGAAGAAAATGAGCTGAAAAATATCAAATTGCACGCCATAGGCCTTTCTCGTTATATATGACCCGATTCAGGCCTTTATAAATATCACAAAGCACGCGAAGTGCCAAGGCGAAGCACCTGCCTTGAGCCATCTCACGGGCAATATAAAGGCAAGACCATTTCACAAGACCGTAAGCCGATGAGGAAGGACAGATAACTATGGAAACCCAAAGCCGTAGAAAAAGAGCAAGCTCGAGCTTTGATTGTACCCGTTGTAGACGCTCAAGGGGAAGCCATAGACCGCCTTGCACCCTAGCCTAAAACTCATCAATATTGGAGGGTCGGCAGCCCCGATGTCCGGGAATGGGAACCGACCCAATTCGGTTTCGACCATTTTTTTTCCATGCAATGGCTTCAGCAGCAAAAACCCAGGTAAGCAGACCGAGAGAGAGGAGACGGTGAAAAACTCGAGACGAGCCCTCTCACATCAAAAAAATTCGGAGAACGTAAGTTCTCAACCCCTTTTTAATTTTAATTCTTTTCAAGTATTTATATATATATATTCAAGGGCTTCAAAAAATATATATTTTTCTATAAAATAAATATATATATATATTAAAGAACTTTCAAAAAATATATATATTATTTTACATACTCCCCGGGTGGTGGGTTGAGTCGATACACGGAGCTAAGTATTTTTTATGATAAAATAATAATAATAATAATAATAATAATATATATTTAGAGAGGCCCGGGATCCCGAGATAAGTCTCCCCATCCCGAAAAAAGAAAAACCTGTAAGTTTTCCACCCTTTTTAGTTTTTCTTGAGTTTTTAAATAAATCTATATATATTAAAAAAAGCCTTCAAATATATATATTATTTTCTAATATATATATATATATTAAAGGCCTCCAAAACTATATATATTATTTTCTAAAATACATATATATATTAAAGGGCTCTCAAAAAAAATATTATTTTACATACTCCCCAAGTAAATACTCCCCAGGTGGTGGGTTGAGTCGATACACAGGGTTAAATACTTTTTTTATGATAAAAAAATAATATATATGTTTAGAGAGGCCCAGGATCCTGAGATAAGTCTCCTCATCCCGAAAAAAGAAAAACCCGTAAGTTTTCCACCATTTTTAGTTTTTCTCGAGTTTTTAAATAAATCTATATATATTTTTAAAAAAGCCTTCAAATATATATATATATTATTTTCTAAAATACATATATATTAAAAGGCCTCCAAAAATATATATTATTTATATATATATATATTAAAGGCTTCCAAAAATATATAAAAATTATTTTCTAAAATACATATATATCTTAAAGGCCTTCAAATATATATATATATTATTTTCTAAAAAAAATATACATGTATATACATACATATACTTCTCCCCAAGTAAATACTTCCCAGGTGGTGGGTTGAGTTAATACAGAGGGTTAAGTACTTTTTTTATTATAAAAAAACCTTTTTACTCAAACCCGAGCCTTGATGTCCGAGTAAGGCCACTATGTGAACCTGCTGCGCTGCCGGAACAGAATCGTCAAACCCCCTAGTTTTCATTATTTGAGCAATCAAATCGTGATGGATCTAAATATATCCTACTATTGCTATAGCGAGAGAGTCTTCGTAATACATCTACTGCGGGCGCTTTACCCTTACTTGAGGAATACGTGTGATCCATGAGACCCTCTCAGTGGTACCGACATATGGATAAGGAAATTCAAATAGAGGGGGAAGATGCTTTGCATTGAAAAGTTATGAAAACTCTTTTCTTAAGCCATGGTTGGAAATTTATAGATCCATTGCGATATGTATACGTGTAAATTCTACATTGTTCACGCTTGAAAGCTACGCGACCAATTTCCACCCGTGCCTCTCATTTAGGCTCAAGTGGGCCCAAAACTCTTCAACAGGTTCGAGTGGGCTCAAAAGCCTTCCAAAAGGCTCAATTGGGCCCAAAATCGTCTAGCAGGCCCAACAGGCTCAATTGGCCCAAAATTCTCTAGCAGGCCGAGGTGGGCCCAGAACCCTTCGGCATGCCCAATTGGGCCCAAAATCCTTCAATTACCTTATTTGAGTCTAAAACTTTCCAGGGTAGCTTAAAACATCCTAGTTTGACCTAAAATTGTACCAACAAGCCCAATTGAGCCCAAAACTTGCTAGTAAACTCATATGAACCCAAAACTTCCCAATGAGCTTACTGGGCTTAATATTCCATATTTGGGCGCATAACCTCGGTTGGCCCGTCTTGACCCAAAAATAACTTCATTTGGGCCCACCTGGCCCACTTGAACCCATTTAAATAAAAAACCACTTGGGCCCAAGTTGTTGAGCCAAGCCCAGATAGGCCCAATCTCTTTTCAATAAGCCTAGTTGGGCCCAAACCTCTTTAGTTAGTCCAAGTTGACCCAAACATATTTTTAAAATTTAGTTAAATCCATTTCTTGGTAAAACCACCCAATTTTTCAATCCAGAGAATGAATACAAGACACGCTGGCTTATTAAGCTGAAAGCGGGAGACGTTAGTCTGCTGTGAAAATCCAGAAGCTGAGAGCGTACTTAGTTTGCTGGTAGGGTCACTAGTGTAGCAGACGGGCTTCTCACTATTCCCAGACCGAGTCATTGCTGGTCGATAGGCTAAGCATAAACTCACATTTAAGTCATGCGCGCGTGGTGTCATGTACCACACATTCGAGTCATGGCGTGGGGCGAAGTGTACTCATTTATCTTTATATTTTTGTGAGATACAATTTTTCGTGCACTTGTAAAGTCGTAGAAAAATCTTCTACGCATTTCATCATCATTTTAATAAAATAATTATTTTTTAGATTATTTGATAACTCCTAAAAATGCGAGTTATCATGGCCCGTTTCAAACTAGTTTTGCATGTTAGTCCAAGAGAATATGGTTAGTTTATACTCATTTAGCTTAGTTTTCACTCACTTTGCATTTTAGGAGTATAATGTAGTTTTGATGCATTTTTAGTATAAAATAGGCACTTATAGTTCATTTATTTAGTTTTAGTTGATTTCGCAGGAAGGACGGACAACTTTCTATGCGCGAGTGAGTCGGGATGAAGAACCAAGCAAAGGAAGAAGTAAGTAGGCTGGCGCCTAGGCACCAACCTACAGGCTTAGAAGAATACTTCAGCATCCCCATGATGAAAAGCTTCCAGGGACTTGGCGCCTAGGCGCCACTTCACTACCATGCAGAAATATGTCGGAAGCTTTTAAGTTAATTAGCCTCCAGAGAGTTGGCGCCTAGGTGCCACGGCGACCCTGCGCATGTGTCCCTGCATGTGTTTCAAACAGACTCATGGAGACTTAAATACCTGCTTAGGGTTATAGACAGAGAGTGACAGAGAGAGTGGTGGTGGTTGCTGTGGAGAAAAGGAGGAAACCAAAGCTTCAAGAAAGGAGAGAAAAGCAAGTGAAGATCAAAGCTATCATTGCAAATCCATTGAGTTTCATCTCCTCTTCTCATCTATCTCTTCCTATTTGTTATTCTCCTTGCTTGGGATGATTGTAACTTGATTTTAATGGGAATTGAAGTCATGTTTATGGGCTGAACCTTTCTATGGTGGGAGATATGTAGGATTTGAACTCATAGCTTATGTTATTTGATTTTCTTATGCTTGAAATGATAACACAGTTGTGTTGTGACTTATGTTACTTGAGATTACCCTTATATATCATGTTTAATGAGTTTACAAGTTTTGCAACCTTGTTAATGGATTGAATATTCAGATTCATGCTTGGAAAAGTAGAATTTGAATAAGATCCATATATAAGGCACAGGTATTCTAGCTCTTGTTTGTGTTGGATGTTAATATGGATAGAAATATACCTATTAACTCTGTGTAATATTGATTAGGTTATGTGGTTATCAATCTTGTTTTACTTGTGTGCACGAGAACATAACACATAACTAAAACTTGGTTAGGTTTGTATGTGTTGGAAGACATATATGAATATGAATGAACCTAAATTAGTAATCTCTGCACAACTAACTTAATCGGAACCAAATAACATAACTATGATTCAATGAATTCATATTCCCACCTATCTTAATCATCTCAAGGCAATCTCAGCTATATCCACTCCACTTTGGTCATTTACTGCTTTGCTTAGTTTAGTTTAATTCAATTATTTGAAACTAAATCTCATTCCCTTTACCAATTCACTTAGACAATTGAGATTTAAGGTGCTGATTTGTTTAACACAATCCTTGTGGGAACGATACTCTACTCACTCTTTATTCCTTGATCAGCATGTATACTTGCATTAAAACGAGCATTTTAATTAGACATATACATAGCTCGTCACTATTGTATTCAGCCCTTTTAAACAAGGGTTTTCTCGTTGGAGATGTAAAATCAGAATGTGGAAAACAATGCAAAATATTTTTGTGATATACTTTTCGAACTTGGTTAAAGAATTAAATACTTTAAAATTTTACTAGGGAATTAATTAAACATTTATTTTCAAACCAAAAAAATTTTAGAGGCTGAAACATCAGAGATTCTTGAAAATAATGCCACCCACTCTCTGATGGTGAATTTTTCCTTCTTGGTGGTCTAATAAAGCTCATCAAGAAGATCCACGACCTTTAGAGTTATCTGGTTCTTGTTAATAATGGAGTTTGGAGGGGTACACTTGTCAAAAGGCGCTCCACATACAGGAAGACCGCATATCCCCTTAAGGTCCCACAGGGTAATGCTCATTTCTCCAAATGAAAATATGAAAGAATTAGTTGCTGACGACCAGAAGATGGCAAAGGCATTAATAATGTTGTTGTTCTTCCAAAAGCCCTCACCAATGGCTAAGATCGCATCTTTCACGTTAGCGGCCGTGAGTACCTCCTCATGATGGGAAACCAGATATTGTCCCCATTGGTCGAAGCCTGGGATGTTGCGTAAGCAGCCGCAATAGACATTTGTGCCCTCCTTACATTTAAAGGAATAGTCTTCTAGTTCATTTTGCAACTAGCGAGGCATCTCCACAATGAAATTATGGGGGTTACCCAGTACTCTCATCAAAAGCAAAAAACAACCTAAGGTAGGGGTCGATTGCAGCAACACCCTTCCCAAAGATATAACCCTCTTGACAGTTTAGGCGCTCGACAAAAATCCTCTCTGGGATCACGTAGACCCGAGTGGAATGGACCGTGATGGTTTCCATGAGGTAATAGCACATAGGGCTAAAGTGAGAAAGCCCCTGTGAACATTGGAAATGCTCACGGCTTGTCAAGGCAGGATACCACCCAAAATAAGAAGCGCAAGCTCCACAAGGGAAACCGAAGAAGAGATCATATTTCTTGTTGCTTTGAAGATTTTTCTTCGGAATGCGCTACCTCTTCTTAGATGTCATTCTGTCCTTGAGAAAGTTCTTTTTAGCAGATTCCTTCTTCTTTGATGAAGATTTTTGCCTTTTAGACCCCTCACGGGCATGTTGATTAGAAATCTTGCGTTTCTTCACAAGGGAAGGCAACACTGGGGGCACCATAGTTGAGGTTGCCTCAAAAAAGAGAACTAGGTTGTCTTTGGACTTCTTAAGGGAATAACGTCGCTTCCTTATCGCTGATCTCTCTCTAAGAGAAAGAGCAGGAAATTCAGGGGAAGAAAAATTAAACTTGGTTTCTTCTAACTTTGAAGCCATCATCTGCACAACAAAAAGTGGAGAACATCAGGTTTTCAAAAAAAAAAGTTCACAGTAAAATACCACATCTGAAACCTGCTAACCATGATTCATAAGTTTCAAGATATTTTTGCCAAATTTAGTCAAAATGCTATAAATCTATGGTCCTTTGTAACTAAACAGTAAGCTTAGAAACTCCAAAATCATGGTCGACGACATGACTAAAAAGCCAAGCCATGAAGGCCCCGGGTGGGTTTTGATGAATTCATATTGAGCATAGTACACTCACGCAAATGTGATGGGCAATTGCAAAATGGGAAATAGTCACTCAATAAGGAGGAAGGCAAGCCAAACACTTTCTCTTGAGAGTGGCTAAAAAGAAAAGACAACAGCTAAAGAAGCGAAGGTGGGAGCTAAAAGAAACCAAAACTGAACGATTGGCAACAATAAGGTGAAAGGAGCAGCAAGGTGCAAGGAAAAAGTAGGTAGCCTCGGGCTATGGAAAACAAGGAAACGAGAGTGACAAAAGAAAGAAACGTGAGTCCCAGTAAGGGAAAATACCAGGATAAGATGAGAAAATAAAATGAAACACCAGGAAAAATTGATGAGTGACCGGAGGAAAACTAAGAACGAGCAGTTGAAGAAAATGAAGGAAAGCAAAGCAAACCAATGGGTCAGATGAAAAGACTTGAGAAAACATGAAGCAAAAAGGAGCATATTTATAAGTCAGGCATGAATTCTAGTTGTTGCCTCATAAACGTGGAACTCCTAATCGTTTGTGAGACCTATCACGCGGAACTATGAGAAGATGGGCAAAAGGGAGAACATTTAATGCAAAAGCTATCCCTACAGTGCTCTTTAAAGCATTTATTATGATTGTCCACGTGCAACTGTACTCCTCCAAAAAATATGAGTATAAGGGCCATATTCTCCCCTACGTCAGATCACACGCATGAATGCAATGGGAATAAGCTTGTTAAGTTCAAAATTCTGCTTTTTATATGGATTAGAACACAAATTTTGAAGGGGGCATTTGATGGAACACATATTAAGATGTGTGGGGCCCACATCAATTACATAGATTGAAAAAAGGGGAGGCAAAAACCCATTCTATGATGGAGCAAATAGGACACGAAAACAAGGCATGCCTTTTAGTTCCAAAGGAAGATGGGTTGATAACAAAAGTCTTGAAGGCAAGAAGTGTTCGTTCATGAACAAAGCCAACCATTGAAGGAGATGAGTGGTGCAACAGGAAATAAAATGAGATTTTTGCCATGCAGCACCCGAAGCTACCCAGCTAGGGAACACGTGAATCAAGCGAGCAATAAATAATGGATGCATAGAGCTGCATTTGCAGCCTCGAGGGCAATGGCAGCAAGAATGGCTTCGCTTTCAAGAACTCTTCTGTCCACTGCACGAGCTTCGTTGTCCTGCTCATCTCTGTCGCTCACTCACCTCCGTCTTCCCCTCTCCCTACTGTTGTTCTCCTCGGAACCGCCCTTCTTTCGCTAGCCCCAAATTAGCAGGGGATACTTGGAGGCACTCAATTGCTCCTACCACTGCATAGCGTGCTGGTAGCATCTCGCCTAACGTTGCACCTCTAAGTCGATTCGCGCACTTCCTGGGAGCTGCCTCAGGGAGGGAATGGCAAAGATGGGCGATGCAAAGAAGAAGGGAACGTGTCTGATCTTCTTAAACCCAAAAAGAGAAAAGGATGGCGAAGTAGGCGTTCGGTATGACGACAGGGATGCAGCTGTCAGACTACGTGAAGACGTTCAGCTTGTCGTTCGAGTTCTTTTAATGGCCGAGAAAGTGGGCAACTTAGACCCTGAGTGGCTGAACATTAGCAAGTGGGAAGCTGTTGCCATGGACTGGCTTCACCACTCCTTCCACAATGTCATAGGGCCCGATGCAAACACCTTGTGGCTCTTGCAGAAGTTGTCACCGAGTATGGTGACCATGGTGGAGCAGGACTTGAGCCATGCAGGGTAGTTCCCGACAAGGAGTGGGGAGGTGAAGATCGAAGAGATATGGAAAGGCTGGAGCGGCAGTTGCTGATATCCATGTGGGTGGTGGTCCGATCTGGATGGTCGTAGATGAGCAAATCCGACTCACGACGGTGAGATTGAAGATGATGAATGGTGCCGTCGTTACTTGCGCCTTCTGCAACCAAGTCTTCTCAGATAAAAAGAAAGGCTGGATCCTGCAGGTTACCATTGAGCAATGGAGGAAAAATTGGGAAATCGAAATGGAAAGAAAATAGAAAAACAGCCGGTCTTAGCTAGGATGGTAGCAATAGCTGCTTTGCAGGTGAGACGTTGTGAGTGAAGATAAATGAGACAGCAGGTCCTGCTGTCTTAAAAAATGTTTTGCGGGAGTAAATAGCTTGACGCTCAAGAAAAGGCACAAAATTGATTTGCCTAAGCCAGATATAGATCTGGAACTATGGGACCCAGTTCCGCGTAGACAATTCCTTGGAGCCTAAGTCCCACGGTAAATCTAGTTTTGCGCGAATATTTTCGGGCCACCAAAACTCTATAAATAGCGCTCATTTACACAACTCCCTACACAGATCCCAAGGAGAACCGAAAGTTTCCAAGAGCTTTCTTTTCTCCCTTGAGCTCCCTTAAAAAATCATTTTACCTTCCCAACTCGAGGTTAAAAGGTAAAAAGTTTCATTTTATTTCATTTATAATTTCTCCTTCATTTCCTATTTTCAAAAATTATTTTCTAAAAATTACTTTTTGCCACGTAAATACTCCCTGGTTGGCGGGTTGAATGGATACATGGAGTTAAGTATTTCCTCCTATTTCTAAAAATTATTTTTCTGAAATTACTTCTCCCCACGTAGATACTCCCTGGTTGCCGGGTTGAATGGATACAAGGGGGTTAAGTATTTTCCTCCTATTTTCAAAAATTATTTTCTAAAATAACTTTTCTCCACCTAGATACTCCCCAGTTGGTGGGTTGAATGAATATACGGAGTTAAGTATTTTCCTCCTATTTCCAAAAATTATTTTTCTAAAATTAGTTTTCCCCATGTAGATACTGATAACTCGTATTTTTACGAGTTATCATGGCCTATTTCAGACTTAATTTGTGTGTTAGTTTAAGAGATTAGGCTTAGTTTGCACTCTTTTAGCTTAATTTTCATCCGTTTTGCATTTTAGGAGCATTAATTAGTTTTTAGGCAATTTTAGCATTATTTAGGCATTTTTAGTTTATTTGTTTAGTTTTTCTATCTTTTGCAGGAAGGACGGGACGTACGTCGGCAGAGTGGATGAGTTGAATGCCAGCTGAGGCATTCAGAACCAGAGAGTTGGCGCCTAGGCGCCACCCTACACTCCTTGACCATTTGCAGCACACACAGCTGACAAGAAGGAGCAGTCCAGATCTAGGCGCCACTTCCCTACATGAAATCCAAGTCAGAAGCCACAAATCAGGTGGTGCAGTCCAGGGAGTTGGCGCCTAGGCGCCAGTGCAAAAATTCTTAGGATTCCAGAATGTGTCTAAACTGCTCAGCATACAGAGAGTTGGCGCCTAGGCGACAATACGCATCCATATGCAAATATTCCAGTGCGTAAGCTGCGTAAAAAGAGACTTTATATATAGACCCTAGGGGTTCGCGTGCGAAAAAGAGGAGAGGAGAGCCGGAGAACGAACTACAGTGCAAGAGAAAGCGGGAATCAACATTAAAGAAGGGATTAAAGAAGGAATTCAAGTTCCGTTGGTGGAAACCGCCGGAAAACAGTTTTTCTTATTCTTTCCAATTTTCTTTCTCTGCCTTATGGATACATTTTATATGGATGTAGTGGTTGTTAAGATCATGTCTTTGAACTAAACCTCCATTAGATGGATAGTTAGGATAAATTAAATTCTAAACTGTATTGTTTCTTAGTTCTTAGAATATTCAGGAATGAATATTTAAGCTTATATACATGGTTGTGTATGATTTACCTTTGCATGTGTGAGTATAATACTTTTACAAGATTAGCTACCTTGTAAGATGATTTAATTGCTTGATTTACCCTTGGAAAAGGGAGATCTTTGCCAGATCTATGTGCAAAGCACATGTTTCGACCTTTGTGTAAGGAGAGTTGTTTAACGGATAAGAATATACCGTTAAATCCTGTGTAGTCATTATACAAGTTATGAACTTATCAATTTTACTTTATTTAATGGCATGAGAACATAGCACTTAAATAGGGTGTAATTAGCTTTATATACTGTTGGAAGACATATATGGAGATACATGAACTTGGGCTAGTAAATTCATATGCAATCCACTTAACAAGAACCAGAGCAATATAGTTTAGATTCAAGGATTCCGATCTATCCATCTGTCATCCCTAATCAGTAAACCCGTTTTAATATCCAGTAGTCTCATATCTCTACTCTAATTTTTCCTTGCAATTATTAGTTTAATAGGAACACAAACTCAAAATTTCACAACCCTCGAAAGCAGTTAAGCTAAATAATAATTCCGGTCTACAAATTCTCGTGGGAACGATACTCTACTCACTCTTTATTACTTGACACGGCACGTATACTTGCGTAAATAGCGAGCATTTTAATTGACATATACGCAGCTCGTCAGATACTCCCATGTTGGTGGGTTGAATGGATACACTAGGTTAAGTATTTTCCTCCTATTTTCAAAAATCATTTTCTAAAATTACTTTTCCCCACGTAAATACTCCCCGGTTGGCGGGTTCAATGGATACACAGGGTTAAGTATTTTCCTCCTATTTTTATAAAAAAGTCCTTTTTTTCCCAACTCTTGGTATTCGAATAAAAGCCACTATGCCAACTTGCAACGTTGTCAGAATGAAATTGCCAAACCTCACCTGGTTTTCATGATCTGAGAAATCAGATCATGATGGATCTATTTAAATCCCTTTCTTGTCATAGCAAGAAATTTTTACAGTAGACTCTTTGCTAGCACTTTGCCCTCACTTGGGGAATAAGCGTGATCCACGGGACCCGATAAGTGGTATCGACCTATGGACATGCAAATTCAAATAAGGGGAAGATGCTTTGCATTGAAAAACTATGAAAATACTTTTCTTAAGCCAAGATTGGGAACTTATAGATCCATTGTGATTTGTACACTTGTAAAATCTACACAGCTCATGTATGAAAACTGTAACGGCCTGAACTAAAAATCAAGGTTTTTGGCCTAAATTTTCGATCCAAGTCGTTTTAAATCTCCAGGATCTTTCCACGCGACGATTAAACCATCTCATTTAGGTAAGAAATAAACTTGCATTATTACATCCAAGTCCATAGAGTTATTACAAACATGCCCACTTCAATAAATTCTTTACATCCAAGTCAAGTCACTCATTACATAGAAAGAAATAAATAAAAAGATTTATTCATTAGCACGCCACCACCATCTCATTGGCCACCATCCATGAGATCATCTGAGAGTCAAAGGAAAAAGGGATAAGTTCACAAGAACTTAGTAAGTAGGATTAAGCCCTGCAATTAAGATCATAAGAACACATCATCTTCACTCAATTGCTCAACTTTTAGAGCCTTTAAAACATCTTATATGTCATCATCTCTTCCTAGAAGTACTCAACTTAAAATTTGAGGACTACCCTAAGGATTTAAGACCTTAAATCCTTTAAGATACTCCTCTGTCCCCAAAACTCAAATTTCTAGGCATCTTTTGGCTAATCTAGCCCTTCCATTGAACTCAGAATGTCCAAATCCATAGGAAATGACCCCTGGATCACTCAAATCGAACCTCTAGAGCTCAATTTACATCAATTTGAAGATGAACGCACCAAACGGTGCCACGTGTCTCTCGCCGCCGGCGACTTGGGCTCGCCGCCGGTGGTCTTGCCCGACAGGGCTTCCTGGTGGGCTGCGCTCTGGGCTTTACTGCCTGGGCTCTTGCCTGGGTATCATCTCTGGGCTCTAAGCTATGGGTTGGCTCACTGGATCCTCCTTCTGAGGCCCATCGCAACAGTTGGGCTCATCTGCAGCTGGGCTCAGCCTAGATCCAGCCCACTCCCTGAAGCCCGTACCATCTTCTGGAAATTTACAGATTCTCCTGCTATCTTCTGATTTTACAGAAACTCCTTGACAGCTTATGATTTTCAGAAAAACCATTAGGCAGAATTGTAAAATATCCAAAAACTCGAAAATAGGCAGTAACATCCATTTTTTCCATCCGTCCATTTATACAAGATATATATAATAATATTTTAATGTTATTTTCGTATATATATCTCCTTTAAACGTCTTAAATGCATTAAAATGCATTAAAAATTCATCTCATCAATAATTTGGCTAACATAATTAATTTTAGGCCATCCAAGCATAATATAACGTACATAATTTTACTCCTTAATTTATTTTACTTAAAATAAATTATAATTATGCCATTATGCTTTCCATCTTGCCCAAAATTACATTTATGTTATACATTCTCAAAATTATTGATAAATCCTCACATAATTAATTTAATTTAAATAATACATTTCTCAAATAATTATGTGGCATCCATTCTGTGTCCAATTAAGCATATAATATCTCATATCATCCCAGCATGATTAATGGCCATAAAATCACATATTAGTAAAACCACTAAATAATTATGTGATAAATCCTCATTAAATCATGCCATAATTAAAGGCTAAAAAGGCAAAATCTCCCTTACCTTAAAGAAGAAAATGAAATGGATTGCTTGAACGGGTTGGATCGGCCTTTTCCTTTCTCCTGCGGCAGCGTTCCTCCTCTTTCCTCTGGTATATCCATCGAGTACCCCAACTCATTTATTTATAACTCACTGGAGGATTCACCGGAGGATTTTCCGCTCGAAATCCGATTTTTCAATTTCGAATTTCAGTTTTACCGATCGCAATCCGATCTCAAATCCACTTCAGATTCTAATTTCAAGATCCCTGATCGCAATCCAATCTTAAATCAAAATTTAAATTTGAATTTCAAACTGGTGAGGCTCACAGAGCCCAAAAAGGCAAAATACATCATTTATACACTCATGGGATTCGAACTCGAGACCTCCTCTACCAAAGACCAACACCTTAACCACTTAAGCACATTGGGCTGTTGAGTTAAATACTCGCGATATTTTATATAACTCAACCCATCATTCTAAGTGGGCTTATTTGGCTCTCGCCCAATAACCTTCCACTTATTCTTGGCCCATTGCTTGGTCAAATGGTCAATGGTCAGGATGTCACCTCAGTGGACACATCATCAGTTGAATAGTCAACTCATCAATTTTTTTCCTAATTATTACAGTCTCCCCTCCTTACAAAAGTTTCGTCCTCGAAAGGAGCCATACCAATGCTTGCTTGATAACTATTGTTATAAGAAAACTCTGCCATTGCCAAATGCTCAACCCATGAGCCTTGTAAATCTAACGCACAAGCCCGCAGTAAGTCCTCTAATATCTGGATGGTTCTCTCAGATTGGCCATCTGTCTGTGGATGATATGCAGTACTCAGGCGTAACTCTGTGCCCATAGCTGTCTGCAATTTTTGCCAAAATTCAGACACAAATCTTCTATCTCTATCAGAGACTATGGATACAGGAACGCCATGAAGCCTAACAATCTCCCTCACATACAATTCCGCCATCTGCTCCATCCGATAAGTCATTCGGTAAGGTAGAAAATGCGCCGACTTCGTAAGTCGATCTACCACTACCCATACCGCATTCATTCGGCTTTGCATTTTTGGCAATGCAGTCCCGAAATCCATCGTGATGTGTTCCCATTTCCACTCTGGTATCTCCAAAGGTCGCAATAATCCTCCCGGTCTCTGCTTTTCTGGTTTTACTCGTTGGCAGACCAGACACTGGGACACAAATCTCGCAATCTCTACTCGCATTCTCTTCCACCAGTATCTCTGACTCAAATCCTTGTACATCTTGGTACTACCTGGATGAACAGAGAATCTCGACTGGTGTGCTTCTTCAAGGAGTTCTCTTCGGAGTTCTTCATTCCTTGGAACCACAATTCTCTCTTGGAACATCAAAACACCATCAATCCCTTGCCGAAAATGAGTGGATTGGCCTTGATTCATTCTGTCTAAAATTTTTAAGACAAATGAATCTTGCTTCTGTGCTTCCTTGATTTTCTCTACCAACAAGGATTGCAACTGCAAAACGCTCAACCGAGCAGTATCTCGAGAGGATATTACCTCTATCTCTAAGGCTTCAAATTGCCTTAGCAACTCCTCTTGTTGGGTAATCAAGGTTGCAACCACTGTATTCATCTTTCGGCTAAGAGCGTCTGCTACAACATTGGCCTTCCCTGGATGATACTGAATTGAAACATCATAATCTTTCAGTAACTCCAGCCATCTTCGTTGCCGAAGATTTAATTCCTTCTGGGAGAATATGTACTTTAAACTCGTATGGTCTGTAAATATCTCTGTTCTTTCACCATATAAGTAGTGACGTCAAATCTTTAAGGCGAACACTACTGCAACCAACTCTAAATCATGGGTAGGGTAATTCTGCTCACTTGGCTTCAACTGCCTTGAAGCATAGGCTATTACCCTCCCTTTCTGCATAAGTACACATCCCAGACCATTCCTGGAGGCATCACTATACACCACAAACTCTTTCCCACTTACCGGTAGGGTCAAAACCGGTGCCGTGGTTAAACGGTTCTTCAACTCTTGAAAACTTTCCTCACTGTCTTCTGTCCAAATAAATTTGGCATTTTTGCGGGTTAATCGCGTTAACGGCACCGCAATTGAGGAAAAGTTCTCCACAAACCGTCGGTAATAGCTTGCCGATCCCAGGAAACTTCTTATCTCAGTAACTGTGGTCGGCCTCTCCCGAGACACCACAGCCTTAATCTTTTCTGGATCAACAGAAACTCCTTTGCCACTGATCACATGTCCAAGAAAAGCAACACTATCTAGCCAAAACTCACACTTTTTGAGTTTGACATAAAGTTTCTTTTCCCTAAGGACTTGCAATACTTCTCTCAGCTGCTGCTCATGCTCTTCACGTCCCTTGGAATATACCAAGATATCATCGATGAATACCACCACAGACCGATCTAAGAACTGTTGAAACACTCTGTTCATTAGATCCATAAATGCAGCAGGGGCATTGGTCAACCCGAATGGCATCACCAAGAACTCAAAGTGACCATACCGAGTGCGAAAAGCTGTCTTTGGTATGTCCTCTTCTCTAACTCTCAATTGGTGGTACCCTGACCTCAAGTCTATCTTTGAGAAGACAGATGCCCATTGTAGTTGGTCAAACAAATCATCGATGCGTGGAAGAAGATATTTATTCTTAATCGTCACCTTGTTTATTTCTCGGTAGTCAATGCATAGTCGCATACTACCGTCCTTCTTTTTAACAAAGAGCACAGGTGCTCCCCAAGGTGATGAACTTGGACGAATAAATTCCAAATCCACTAACTCTTGCAGCTGCTCTTTCAACTCTTTAAGTTCTGCTGGCGCCATGCGATATGGGACTCTTGAGATTGGACCGGTTCCCGAAATTAGATTGATCTCAAAATCAATCTCTCGTGCAGGTGGTAACCCTGGTAATTCCTCTGGAAAAATATCAAGAAATTCTTTGACTACCGGGACATCCTCCGGTTTTAATTCGACCTCATTCGTCGTCATGGCCGCCACAAAGAACCCATAACATCCTTGCCTGAGTTTCCTCAAGGCTTGCATCGCTGTGATCAAATGTGGCACTTTTCGTCGGTTTCCTTCAAATAGAACCATCTGATTGGGTATGCCCACTGTAATCTTCCGTGTCTGCGACTAATATGTGCTACCCACTTGGTCATCCAATCCCATCCCAGAATTACATCCAGGTCTCTCATGGGCATCACTACCAAGTCAGCTGGTATCACTAGTCCCTTGATTTCCATAGGACATGCATAACATGCACTTCTCACGGGAAGACTACCTCCCATTGGTGATGTGATAATTAACTCTTCCGCCAATGGCCTCGTTGGTATGTTATTCTCTTTGACAAACTCAGATGCAATAAATGACAAATCAGCACCAGTATCAAATAAAGTTCTGGCATAGATATTGTAAACCTTTACAATACCTGTAATTCTGTCTGCTGGTATCTGAGCTTGTCCCGGGTGCAGTGCAAAAACATTCGCCGGCTGTCTTGCCCCATGGTTTTGCACATTCTGTTGTCGCCCCACTGGTCTCCCCGCTTGCCTATTCTGATTTTGAGGTTGTTGGGGATTTGGTGCTCCAGTGGCAGTACAGAATTTTGCCACATGCCCCGGCATTTTACACCGAAAACATACCACTCTTACTGGGAAACTCTCTGGTGAATGTCCAGTCTCTCCGCACTTGTGACAAGTGCCAGGCGGAAGGCGACACTGTCCCTGGTGGAACCGGTTATATCTCTTGCACTTCTTTTTCTGCCAATTCGTCTTATAGGATCCTTTGCTCTTAGACCCTTGACTCGCTGAGGCCCCAGATGTCTGCATTGACTTTTTATTTAAAGTTCCTCCTTCAATATATTCCCCCGATCTCTTCTTTACAAACATCTTACTGAGCTGAGCTATTGTTTTCTCAGCTCACATTGCTCGATCCACTGCCTTGCCATATGTGTCGCATGGCTCGGCCATCACCATGTCTCGAATGCTTTCATTGAGACCATTTTGGAACCTTCGTATTCGAGCATCATCATCTTCCACTAGATTAGGGGCAAATCGTATCAAGGATGAAAACTTTGTTTCATAATCAGCCAAAGACATCTCTTCTTGTTTTAACTCTGCAAACTCTCGAGCTTTGGTGATCCGAACAGTTGGTGGAAAAAACTTCTCATAGAAGGCATCCGAGAATCTTTGCCAGGTAATTTCTTCCTTCTTTCTCTCAAAGATTCTCTTTTGTGTTTGCCACCAACGGTAAGCATCTCCATCCAACTTGAATGCAGCAAATAGCACCTTCTGTCGATCCGAACATTCAAGGAACTCCAATATTTTGTTGATAGCCAGTAACCAATTCTCAGCTGCCGTGCTATCACCTCCTGAAAAAGAAGGAGGATGCTGCTGATGGAAAGCACTAGCATCCTTCCTATCTCTTTCCTCTCTAGCACGTAGTCTCTGGAGGGCACTGTGGTGGGTTGGGATTCAACGGTTTGCTCTTCCACCCTTGGTCGAAAACCACTAATGTGATCTTGACCTTCTTCGCCAGCTCTTTCCTCTTGCCCCGTCATATTTGGTTGTTTTCTCTGGCTTACAACTCGTCCTCTCTGTTGGTTTGCGGTCGCAGCTTGATCACAACCAACTAAAGTAGTTCCTTGTTGATGAGGATTTTCATCGATTTTATCTAATCGGGCTAAAATACTCTCAACGAAACTTTCGAATCGAGCCTCATGCTGCGTCATACGCTCATGAATTGTTGGTCTCCTTCCAGGATTCTGGTTGGTACCAACTGTCCCTTCAGACCTCTGAGGGGACCTCGAACCTTCATCAAATGGTATAAAAACTCCTTGGTTTGCCCTCTGAGATGGTTCTCCTTGGGGTGGGTGCACTCCGTGGCTTAACCTTGGAATAACTCCTGCTTGGGATGTACCCGCTTCGGATATAACAACAGTTGATGGATTAACTCCCTGACCCTGCCTTTGCATTGGGTTAGGTCGTGGAGGATTCCCATGAGAGGCCATGTCTGAAAAGAAATGTAACATTTAAACTCAAGAAAACATCTTAAGTTCACACATATCCAAACAAATTATATCCATCCACATAAAAGAACAATCAATCATAATTAAATTTTATTATTCACTGCAAGTTTATTACATCTCAAAAACTTCAAAAGAAAATAACTAAATTTAATCATCTCTTTTCCTCTGTCCCTTCATTGGACACTCTTTAGCCCGATGCCCAGGGGCCCTGCAAATATTGCAAGCAATCTCATGAGGGCAGTCCATTGCCTGATGTCCAGGCTGCATACATCTGAAACAAGTGTTCGGCGGAAGCACACACTTTCCTCCATGCCTAAACTTGCACTTAGCGCATGGTAATAGCTTCCCCAAACTAGGCGAAACTTTCTCAGATGTAGGCTCTCTTGAGGGTATGGCATGTGTCGGTGAAGGAGATGGTTGGAGGGGCACATTTGGAACAAGCATCTGTTGAGTTGGAGGACTTGGCTTTGGGATAGACGAGCTAGACCCACAATAGGTCTCATATGGTTCCTTCGGCCCCCTCTTTGTCAGTTGACTTGAAATTATCATCGGACTCATCATAGGCCTTTGGCATCTTGCTCGCCATTTGCTTATACTGCTTCCTAGGAACAGGTTGCGGGATAGTTGCCTCCTTCCTCACTTGCTCCATCATCTCAGGGGAAACATCAGCAGGCCTCTTAGGAGGGGATGTTTGAGTCTCTGCAGGTTGTTTTTGAAATGCTGCCAACTTTGCCCTTAGCGTGGCCAACTCTGCGTCCTGTGACATCTGTTTCTCTTGCATCTTTAACATCATGGACGCCAAGTTGGATACCACTCCTTGTAAGGTTTCAAAGTTTTGACGCATCTCTTGTCGGACAGCCTCTTGAGCTCAAAGTAGCTTAAATTTAATTACGTCCTGCGCCAACCTCGACTCTTTTAGATCATCCCTCATTAGGTCCAACTTCTCAGCGTTGGTTGGTGCCTTCTTAGCACGTGTCCGTGCTGCTCCAGGTTCACCATTAGTTGGCACTTTTCCCTTCTCTGAATCTCTCTCAGGGAAACTCGTTCCAAATGCCATCTCTCTGCTCATGAAAATAGTGAACGTCAGTTTAATCACTATTTTCGACATCATAGGAAAAGAGAAATTAAAATTACTCTTAACATGTTTCCATGTTCTCTGGTTTATTCGTCTCTATGCATGGAAATTTGCTCTGATACCATCTGTAACGGCCTGAACTAAAAATCAAGGTTTTTGGCCTAAATTTTCGGTCCAAGTCGTTTTAAATCTCCAGGATCTTTCCACGCGACGATTAAACCATCTCATTTAGGTAAGAAATAAACTTGCATTATTACATCCAAGTCCATAGAGTTATTACAAACATGCCCACTTCAATAAATTCTTTACATCCAAGTCAAGTCACTCATTACATAGAAAGAAATAAATAAAAAGATTTATTCATTAGCACGCCACCACCATCTCATTGGCCACCATCCATGGGATCATCTGAGAGTCAAAGGAAAAAGGGGTAAGTTCACAAGAACTTAGTAAGTAGGATTATGCCCTGCAATTAAGATCATAAGAACACATCGTCTTCACTCAATTGCTCAACTTTTAGAGCCTTTAAAACATCTTATATGTCATCATCTCTTCCTAGAAGTACTCTACTTAAAATTTGGGGACTACCCTAAGGATTTAAGACCTTAAATCCTTTAAGATACTCCTCTGTCCCCAAAACTCAAACTTGTAGGCATCTTTTGGCTAATCTAGCCCTTCCATTGAACTCCGAATGTCCAAATCCATAGGAAATGACCCCTGGATCACTCAAATCGGATCTCTAGAGCTCAATTTACATCAATTTGAAGATGAACGCACCAAACGGTGCCACGTGTCTCTCGCCGCCAGTGGTCTTGCCCGACTGGGTTTCCTGGTGGGCTGCGCTCTGGGCTTTACTGCCTGGGCTCTTGCCTGGGTATCATCTCTGGGCTCTAAGCTATAGGTTGGCTTACTGGATCCTCCTTCTGAGGCCCATCGCAACAGTTGGGCTCATCTGCAGCTGGGCTCAGCCTGGATCCAGCCCACTCCCTGAAGCCCGTACCATCTTCTGGAAATTTACAGATTCTCCTGCTGTCTTCTGATTTTACAGAAACTCCTTGACAGCTTATGATTTTCAGAAAAACCATTAGGCAGAATTGTAAAATATCCAAAAATTCGAAAATAGGCAGTAACATCCATTTTTTCCATCCGTCCATTTATACAAGATATATATAATAATATTTTAATATTATTTTCGTATATATATCTCCTTTAAACGTCTTAAATGCATTAAAATGCATTAAAAATTCATCTCATCAATAATTTGGCTAACATAATTAATTTTAGGCCATCCAAGCATAATATAACGTACATAATTTTACTCGTTAATTTATTTTACTTAAAATAAATTATAATTATGCCATTATGCTTTCCATCTTGCCCAAAATTACATTTATGTTATACATTCTCAAAATTATTGATAAATCCTCACATAATTAATTTAATTTAAATAATACATTTCTCAAATAATTATGTGGCATCCATTCTGTGTCCAATTAAGCATATAATATCTCATATCATCCCAGCATGATTAATGGCCATAAAATCACATATTAGTAAAACCACTAAATAATTATGTGATAAATCCTCATTAAATCATGCCATAATTAAAGGCTAAAAAGGCAAAATCCCCCTTACCTTAAAGAAGAAAATGAAATGGATTGCTTGAACGGGTTGGATCGGCCTTTTCCTTTCTCCTGCGGCAGCGTTCCTCCTCTTTCCTCTGGTATATCCATCGAGTACCCCAACTCAATTATTTATAACTCACTGGAGGATTCACCGGAGGATTTTCCACTCGAAATCCGATTTTTCAATTTCGAATTTCAGTTTTACCGATCGCAATCTGATCTCAAATCCACTTCAAATTCTAATTTCAAGATCCCTGATCGCAATCCAATCTTAAATCAAATTTTAAATTCGAATTTCAAACTGGTGAGGCTCACAGAGCCCAAAAAGGCAAAATACATCATTTATACACTCATGGGATTCGAACTCGAGACCTCCTCTACCAAAGACCAACACCTTAACCACTTAAGCACATTGGGCTGTTGAGTTAAATACTCGCGATATTTTATATAACTCAACCCAGCATTCTAAGTGGGCACATCATCAGTTGAATAGTCAACTCATCAATTTTTTCCTAATTATTACAAAAACCTAGTGGGTAATTTCTACCCAAAATCCTTTAACGAGCCCAGTTGGGCTCAGAACCTTCAAAACCTTCACAATAAGGCCCATTTGGACCAGAGCCCTCCAATAAACACACTTGAATCCAAAAACTTATCAACAAGCCCAGCTGAACCCAAAAACCTTTCCATAGGTTAATTTGGGCCCAAAACCTTTCAAACGAACCCATTTAAGTCCAAAACTCTCCTAACACTCCACATTTGGGCCCATAATTTTCAGCTAGCCCACTCGGACCCAGAACACTTTACTTGGTCTCAGTCTAGCCTGCTTGAACTCATTCCATGCGAAAACTTTCCAACAGACCCACTTGAGTCAAACCCAGTTAGGCCCAAACTCATTTCAATGAGCTCAAATCTTTTATTTGGTCCAAATTGACCCAAATATATTCGGTTAAATCCAGTTTTGGTAAAACTACCCAATTTTCAATCCAAAGGCTATATGCAGAACACGCTGGCCTGCTGTGTAAATCCAGAGACTGAATGCAAAAGACGCTGGTTTCTTGTACAAATACAGAAGCTGAAAGCGAGACACGCTGGTCTGTTGTATAAATTCAGAAGCTAAGAGCGTACTTAGTTTGTTGTGTAGGGTCGCTAGTGTAGCCAATGGGCCCCTCACTAGTCCCAAACCGAGTCGTCGCTGGTCGACGGGCTTAGCGTAAACTCACATATGAGTCATGGCACATAGCGTCATGTACTCCTTTTTTTGAGTCGTTGCGTGTGGCGTTGTATACTCACCCTTTTTAGGTCATGACGCTTGGCGAAGTGATCTATATTTATTTTTGACAGTCATGTCGCGTGGTTGGTATGCAACCCACTTTGAGTCATAGCATGTGGCGCCATGTACTACCCACTTTTGAATCACGGCGCGGGGCGAGGTGTACTCACTTATCTTTGTATTTTCAGGATTTTTTGTGCATTTGTAAAGTCATAAAAAGACCTTCTACGCAATTTATCATCATCTCAATGAAACCATCATATTTTTATGGACTATTATATTCAGCTCTTTTAATCAAGGGTTTTCTCGTTACAGATGTAAAATCAGAGTGTGGAACACAACGCAAATATTTCTTTGATATATTTTTCAGACTCAGTTAAAGGAATTAAATGCTTTAAAATTTTACTAGAGAATTAATTAAGCATTTATTTTCTAAAACAACCAAAACAACCAACGAGGAAAATTTGAGGCCGAAACAGAGTCAATCAACCTAACTCAATCATACCACTTTGCCAAAGTCAACTCAGCTTGCCTTTTTTATATTATGTTTGAGTTCGTTGAACTCATCTCTTTTATACCATCGCCTTGACGAAGTTAGTCCCTCTCTCTCTCTGCAAAAATCTATTGAAATTCCCTCAATTCAACTAAGTTATACAAACATTTTGTCCAATTCATCCCAATCCACTTGTGTTACACTATTACATTACCAAAATCATGCTACCACTCTACTGAAAATTATCAAGAAATACCTAGTTTATATGATCTAGCAATCAAATCATGATGAATCTTCAATTATTAAATCCAACTTTAGTTAGAGAATAACTATAACAATCAATTTAATGCTCATACGTGGCTTTTCGATTATGTGTCTAACAGATATTGCTAACAGTGAAACAACATTTATGACAATTCTCTGATTAAACTAAGTTATGATACACCATGTCAACATTTTGCCTTGAAATTCATGATGCTCATTCTCTGTGGAACCTGTGCATTAAAGTTGCAATGATGCATAATAAAAATTAAGGTGAAAATTAAGCACATTGCTCCATCCTAGTCCATATTGTGCTTAGCTGCTATTCTTACTATTAATCATTTCCATCAAGGCAGGGCTAATACTTGCCTGCAACATTAGTAATCGAGATCGTTATCTCCATGATCACAATGTCACCTAACAATGTCACCATCTCACTCCATACATCACAATGCCGCCAGGACCTAGTATCTTCTATATTCATATCATTCAAAAATGGTAGCCTTGCCACATGGGCATTGGCTTGGTGGTAAGCCACTAGTAATAGCATTGTGGGGGATGAGTGTTTTAATTTTGTCTTCGCAAGTGAGAGCATTTAGTCACCCTCTTGATAATAGGGAGCATAGAGGCCTCTCGTATAAATAGGTGTGACCTTGTTGTTGTCTCTTGTATAAGATTTAAGCTTGATTGTAATATCAAATGAGATGTAATATTATACGAACAATAAAAAAGGAAGCCTTATGATCACACTATTAGCCTTCTCATGTAGTTGCCATTAAATTCGACTTTGATACACCAAACTTAATTCAATCTCGTTTCATCTTATGTCATACTCTGCTATCATTTCTTATGTTTTGTCCCACCACCTCAAAATAAGGGTGTTAATGGATTAGGTTGTATGAGTTAATGCCCAATCCCAATATTTACCTATTTTACAATTTCAACCCTAACCAATTTATTAATTTATTTTAAAAATCTTAACCTAATCCATTTATAACTCATTTATTTAAATGGGTTAATATGTTATAATTGAAAAATATATTAAAAATTTAGAAGTATACCTCATTGCTTGAAAATAAATGCTCTAGTATAAACATTTATTTAATAATTCTAGCTAATCTAGTAGTGTCAGTTTGTTCATATTCGAATATGCAAATAATATATTCCACTTTTAACGGATTGTTAATAGGTGGGACAGTTCAATTGATCATTATGTTATAAAAATTTAATCCATGACCATTTATTTAATTAAATGAGTGGGTATCCATTTATTCAAAAAATCCAATCGTATCCATTTATAATGGGCAAACGACCGAGTTCATGGGTTGACCTAATCCCTTAACACCCGTATCTCAAACATCCCTAATGATCCTTTAAGGAGAGTCATTTCCTAATAGTGAAGCCTTTGAGTGCATACCCAGTGCCTCACCATCTCGTATTCCTTAAGGAGAGTATCAAAATAACATAGTTTTTGGGTGCAAATTGCTTTCTTATACTCACATATCATTTCTTAATGACCCTTCAACGAAGGTTGTTTTTAGTTAGTGACGCTTCAAGGCGGGCAACCATCTCCCATCAATACGCATTATGTTCCTGCGTTCCACATACATCACATCCCAATGGCATCTCAGTGAGAGTTGTTTCATAGTTCCAATGGTGAAACACCACTGTCAGCCTTTTAGAATCACAAATCCTAGTTAGGCATATAACATCACTTACGAGGCCCTAATTGTCCCTCTTATCTCTAAACTCTTTTTTAATGCAGATTGATGGGTTACATTAGCTCAGGGCCTAGTTACCTTTTCATCTATAATCACCCGAACTCTAAATTCCTATTATACCCATGTCGTTAAAACTACCATTATCTACACATTGAAAAGATAGTTTTTTCCTTTTAAAATTTTTCTAATTAAAATAATATAAAATTAATATGACTTTTAAATTATTTATTATCTTAAATTAATGATTTACGATGATCAATTGAATCATGTTAAGGTTAAATAATCTCAATTAGAAAATTTCAAATGAGCAAAATCGTCTTTTCAATAAGGTAAATAACGATTGTATTGACAGTATGGGCATGAGAGGAATTTAGGGTGAAATGTTATATGTATAAAAAAATTATAAAACGTTGTGGGTATATTAGGAATTATATATAATTGTTATGAGTATGAGAAGAATTATCCCATAATCACCTGAGGTAAGTATCCCCTACTCAAAAACATCTGAGGTAAGTATACCCTACTCAAAAACATCTGGTTATGTACTCTTTATATTAACAATCACTCAGAGTTGGTATTTTAAGCTTTAAAAAACTGGTCTTGGTATCCTTTGCAATCATGCTACCCAATTCTAGTTGTTTTATCACTCGACATAAGCCGTAGTTTCTTGGCTGAACATTGCTCTAAGTAGTAGTCTCTTGACTAGGCATCTCATCTCATTTTTCATATTATACACCAAGTTATGGATTCTAAGCTATGCATTGCATTATGTTTCTCATTTTATTTTTGCACAATGTTTTTTTATTTTTATCAATCCACTTCATGTTTTGAAGTGAGATAATTAACGTATTCGGATCTCGTAATTAAGGGTGTTCTCTTCGGAGATGTAAAATGTGAATTAAGAACAAAAGTAATTTTCATATATTTTTAAATATTATAGCAAAAAATATTATTCTATGTTAAATCATCTTTGTTATATTTGGGTTTTTTTTTTTTTTTTTTTTTTTGCAATTGCGCATGTATCAAAAGAAAAAAAAGTGCACATGAAATTCATGCTTGAACTCATACATTCACAAAAGGGATGAAAGAATTTATGGCCGAGCCGCTAGGTTTCTAGGGGCAGAGAAAAATAATTAGAACGATCGCCAGTGCACGGCCGATGGCTAAGTGGATTATTTATTTATGGTGAATGGTGATGCATGCAGAGGAAGGTGGTTGAGGACGGAGCCACGAGTGATGGGGCATGCAAATGCAACCCATGCAACGCATATCGGTGATTGATTCTTTCTTTATTTATTATCGGTGCTCGTACCGACGGTTGGCTTATTTTTATCAAACAAGTTCAAACACACTAGCGTACCTTTGCTTTTCCCTCAACCACAACGACCCGAAGGGAACCCCCACGGATTTTCATCATGCTTGGTAAAATCAAAGCCCTCCTGTTCATTATCTTTAAAAATATTTATTTATTTATTTAATATGATTATTATATTGATAAATTTTTAAGGGATTATCAAAAGTAAATACTTTTAAGGGGTTAACTGTTTTATTTTTTGGTGATTTAATTTTTGGCTCCTAAAACCTTTCTCAATCTGATGAGTACATTATTAACTTACGGTGTATTTGGGAGGCAATAAAATTTGGTTGAGAAGTTTTTTTTTTTTGTAGAAAAGTTTTTGAGTAATGATGAGAAGTAAAGAAAATAAAGTTAAAATAAATAAATTAGTTGTATAATTAGTTGTGTAGAAATAATTGGAAAATATGATAATTATACAAGAAGATATGAAGTAATAATTAAAAAAATAAGATAGTTATGGATAGTGAAAAGTTTTAAATAGAAAATTTTTTAGTTAAACAAACATACGCTTAAAAAACGTTTATAAAGATCACCTTGGATTAAATCATCCAAAATGGTAAAAATCTAAAAGATTCCTTGGACTCACATTGCAGACATATGTAGTACAGTATTAGCTTGCAAGATTTTCATTTTTTTCAAAATATCTTTAAAGATATTGCATAATTTTGATTTTTGAATTTATCAAAAAAGACAGGAGAATGTTTGGTAGCGTCTTTGATCTGTTGCCTGTGTGCCATCTATGGCACATCCACTTGCATCCACAGTTGCATTGCAAGATTGGAGGATATATGCAGCTATGTTTTCATTGTGGGAGCCTATCAATAATTTTTTGTTGGCCCACGTATAGGCAAAAAGTTCAGATCATGATTAGCTGCCAATCTGACAGGACACTTGTGTGTCTATCCGGCTGCCTGTTGATGAATCCAAGCCACTGCTGATTAGGAATATTCAATCTTATGGAAGAAGCATCTGAATTGCATGCTGGCATTACCTGTTTATTGATTATTGTTTTTGAGTGATTGTAACAGCTTGATGTCTTTTCCAACCTTCTGAGTGGAAGGCTTGTCCAGGAGCTGGTTGGTCCAGCAGTGATGAGTGCAGTGCAGACACAGGTAAACATACTTGAGATGATATTTTCTTTCTTTCTTTTTGATTTTTGATACTCCCCGGAGAAAATAGCATTATTAAAATGCATTTTGGTTGCTGCATCAGTTGACATCTTTGGAACAGACGGGGCTAAAGGGTTGTCTGGTGATTCCGTTGAGAAACTACCGAAGGTTGAAATTACCACAAAGAACAATGCGGATGCCTCTGGGGATAGATTCAGTTGTTCAGTCTGCCTACAGGTTAGCCTTTTTCTGTTTGATTGCTT
The DNA here is from genome assembly GCA_030490835.1 of Annona cherimola. Lineage (NCBI taxonomy): Eukaryota > Viridiplantae > Streptophyta > Magnoliopsida > Magnoliales > Annonaceae > Annona > Annona cherimola. Next base: position 73,205,184 of record CM059971.1, read on the forward strand.
AAATTTATGACCCATAGAATTCTGATCAAGAGAAAGCTGCATTGGACATGAATCTTAAAAACAGGAAAATTGCTACTGCATCATTTGACAGTCAATTAGGAAAGACAACAAAAATTCTACTGGATGGAAAGTATAAATGTCAAAGTGATAGCATTTTCCAATTTGTCATCTTCAATGCATAGTTCAATGATCAGCTACATTTCCTGTATCATTGAATCATTGGCACCGTGTCTGCTTTCTTGGATGCTTATGGTAATAGAATTGCCTGTTTTTGGTTATAATACCATTGACATGGTTCCTGTTCTTTGTTTTCAGCACTTAGATTATAATACCATTGACCTGGTTCCTGTTCTTTGTTTTCAGGACCTCCAACTCGGGGAGGTGGTTCGATGCTTGCCTCAGTGCCAACACACGTTCCATCTACCCTGCATTGATAACTGGCTCGTCAGACATGGCTCTTGCCCCCTGTGTAGGTGAAATCTCTAAATTTTTGCTGCGACTGCTGATCTCTGCCGTCTCTGCGTCTGTAGATAACGACATGCTGAGATGTATATGCTATTGTTGAGGCTGTAGATTCTTTCTATTTGTTAGTGCTACTAGTCCAATTTTCCCCCTTGTACGTATCCACGTATGCTCGCTACTATTTGCCGCACATCTGGCAAACAAGTTTCCGTTTGTCTGAACATTAGATAGAAATATAACATCCTTTTCGGTTTTTGTTCATCAAATTTTAACTACTGTGGAGGAATGGAAGATGTTGTCAACTAGCATTTCATGCTTTCATGCGGTCTCTGCGAGAGAGCTGTCCAACCATAAAGCCATGTTACTATGGACTCTTGTAGGGAAGGGATAAAAAGGTGGAGAGTACCCGGGAAATTTAATATGTGAAGTAAAATGTTTATCGTTTATTACTTTTCATTATGCTGAGGGCTATCATCACATGATTCCACAAATTCGTCTGGTCGAAGCAATTTCTTGAGGATGGCATGGAGCTGCAGCTGATTCCCATCTTCCACCTACCTTAAAAAGTGCATCAGTTCTAGAAGAGATTGTACTTTAATTTGTTAGAACGCCACTTGATAGAAGCTGTGTCTTTCATTTGCTCCTGGGTTGGTGGAAATATTGGAACAAGTCCATCATATGATTTCATTGTTTCACGTCCTTTTTGCTCTCGGAAGATCACAAGGGTAACGTGTGTATTGGTTTCCCTCCTGCCGAAAGCATCGTTATGATCTGATGACTCCCGTGAAACCCCACATTTCAATCTTTCAAGAGAAAATGACGCGAAGTTTCTGACCCAATCCCGTTTTAAAGTAAGTTATAGGGATAGGTAAACATTCTTTATTTACGTGTATTCACTAACTTTTTAAAATCCAAGTATGCAGTATTTTGGTCCAGTGATGGATGGGTGGATGCCATGACAGTAACATCCCGAGTGTAGATGTATTGATTAGTTACCCTGTCACTAAGATCAAGATCCACAGTCCACTCTGGACTGGAAGATTTAACCCACACAATTGCAATCTACTTGTGGTGCTATTTGGGCCTTTTGACTTCCGTATACACCCAGCCTAATACACTAGTGTAATGCAAATGACATAGTAAAATGGTGGGGAATTTCCAAATATACGTGCAAATTTTCACCTTAATTTCTCGTATACCCATGGATTTTGAAAAATTCCTTACATATCCATGAAGTTTTCTTAAAATTCCTTTTTTACCTATGCAGATGGGGTAAGTAGTAACTAATGTTAGCTTATGTCTTAAATGACTAATATACCCCTTTTAACTTACAACTCCTAACTGGTTCGCAAGTTTACCAACAGAGGTGGGCTGCTGGAGCACCGAATTCAGTGCTCTATTTTTGTCTTTGTCCTCCCAAAATGGAGCAACAGCCACCTTTAGCACCCATCGACGACTGCTGCATCAATCAAACGACAGCCCTCTCCCTTTCTTGATGCCGGAACCACAGCCTTCATCTTCTGTGACATCCAATGGACAAAATTCGACATTCTCCCTGTATCTCCTAGCATTTGAGAAATCAGCAGCCTTTCTCCCTTTATCCTAAAAATCTAGCACACATTTTCTGATTGAGGCCTTAGTTCACCCGGGTGCATTTTACCCTATTTTTTAGTTTTCTTTGAAAAGTTGTGTATACAACCGTTAATCTAAGTGTATTTAACATATGTATCAATTTTTATCATTTTTTGATTATTTTAGATATTTATTTTTTATTTTTGAAAATCGGTGATATTTTAGGTAATTTTCTGAGACTAAGTGCACCCGGGTGCACTGTATCAGCATCCCACATTTTCAATCCACATCCTGTATCCCCAATAGACCGAAGCTAATCATCTAGTTTCATCTTTTTTATTAAAATTCAATAGCAATAATTCCTTTTTTAGTTGAAAAGAATCCATAATTTGGATATGTTCAACCACATTTTTGGTAGAAATTTTAGCACTAAAAAACTGTTTTAACCATATCTTTCGTTACAGGTAGGGGTGCAACATAATCTAGGTACCCGTGGGTCGACTCGCTAGTTACCCTATTTAGGGTCGGTTTGGTTCCCCTTATTAGATACCCATTAGAATTCGAGTAGGGTTGTTTCCAAAAGCCAGTACCTGAAATTAACCTAGTTTTCGTATAATCTATGACATTTTATAGCACTTATCAGTTATATCCCATCTGGCTTATCTGATAAGCTATCATCATCTTCCCCCTTATCACATTACCAAAATCCCAAATCATCAGAACCCTAGAGTCGTCTCCCGCTTTTCCCTCTTCCTCTCGATTTTTCTGGGCTCTCCTAAACCCTAGCAACGCTGCATCTTTCTCTCCCTTTCCAGCATCAACGCTTCCCAGCCCCTCTCCCTTCCGGCTTTGCCTTCTCTCTCTCTCTCTCTCTCCCCCTCTCCCTCTCATTCTGTCTCAATCTCTCTCTCGATCTTTGTCTCTCTCAATCGATCTCTCTCTCTGTCTCTCTTTCTCTCTCTCTCGATCAATCTCTCTGTCTCAGCCTCTCTCTCAATCTCGATCTCTCTCTGTTTCTCTTTCTCTCTCTCTCTCTGTCTATCTCTTTTAATTGATTTTTTGAGCCTATCTCTCTCTCTCAATCTCTTTGTTTCCCTCTCTCTCTCTCAGTCCTTTGTTGCAACATTGAAGATTCAAAGTTTCATCTTCCCCATATGCAGGATGCTTGTATATGAATATTTTGACAATGGGAACTTAGAGTAGCAGCGTCATGGAGATGTTGGGCCATGGAGCCTCTCACATGGGTGATTCAAATGCATATCATTCTGAGAACAACAAAAGAGTATGTTTTCTTTCTTCTATACATTTATTTAAACTAATTCCCATGTCAATTTCCAATAGATTACATGGAACAGGTAGCAACAAATTGTTGCATTGCATGTAACAAATTGTAAAGTGTGGTTGGGCGGCTATGCCAATTAACTGTTAACTCACTCAACTGGTTATATATTTTGTTTGTACATATTTATATTAGTAGATGAAGTCGATTACATATTATTTTTGGAACTGATTTAAAACTGGAACCGGAACCAGCCATGAAAAATAGGGTAGGGTAACCTAAAAACCGACCCGGTTTAAAATAGGGTAGGGTAACCTAAAAACCGACCCGGTTTAAAATAGGGTAGGGTGGAGGTTTTTAAAAATAGAGTAAGGGTAGGATAGACCCCTACCCAAACCTATCCGGACCAAGTTGCACCCCTTGTTCCAGGGCAAAAATTTAGTAATTCATCACCAATTTTAAACCCATCGCTAGACGCCATGGGAGATAGGAGAGCATTCGCTAGTTTTAAAGGGTGACATCTGGACTATCCCACCAACCATAAAGCCATTACCAACAATCCATCTATTCTTGGTCAGAAATTGAAATTGGTACATGCAACTCCTACTCTTGATATCCTAACGCTTCTTTTCTTCTTTGAAGGAGCTATGAAAACTACCCTTCTACATGTGGTCACCAATAAAAAGAAATTTTAACGAGTATGTTCTAACTCGTACACTACTAAAACTTATTGCATGCGACTTTCAGTCCATGATATGGATGGGCTTCTTTTCACCTGCGTGTTTAGGTATGATAATAATTATTTCTATGGGATCGACCCCATTTAAGATTTTAATGGTGTCATCCCATTTTGGCCTCACCTTATAATTAAATCAAAATTCACCTATCAATTGTCACAGGATTGTACACTTTCTAGGCTTAATACATTTTACTGTATAACAACGACAGTCACAAGACTTTAAAATTTTCTCTTTTTTTGGTTCATGGTGTTGCACACTTTCGATGATTAGACAACTAATAAAGGACTATTCCAGTAGATGGATAATGTGACGAATATCTCTACCCAATTTCGAACTCTAGACATCTCACTATATTAATTTTTAACTCACTTTTGTCAACTACTTGGTTATCAAATAGTGATTTTAAATTTTTCTTTAAGTCTAAAAATTATTTTCCCATCTTTCACATATAACCATGTCAATGTAAAATGCGAGAGATAATCTAGCTCCTAAATAAGCATCATTTTTCTCACCATTAATTACTGGTGCACATATATGTCAATTTCTAAAGTCACCAATATTCGACATCGTTCAAAAACTACCACCAGCTAGTATTCATCTCATTCACTTGGAATCTAGATCAGAAAAATGTCAGAAGAACTACCAATCATAACTAACAACTACCTCTAGATGTCAACCCTCATCTTTGATCTTTGGACTTCAATCGTATAGTCCGAAGGTCAATATACTATTGGAATGGTAAAAGTTAATTAAAATCAAGGAGGTTTTGAAAATGTACTTCCACAGTTTGACCAATATTGTTGTGATTATGTCTATTACTTTATCACCCACATGTTTTCTCTCCCGCCCTCCCTCCTTCCCCTCTAATGTCTAAGTTTTAAAATTTTCTCTCAACATCTATCTTAAATCAACCATAATTTGAAAATTTAGGATTTTTCTTTAACATAATGAGATGAAATCATAACGCCACAAGTGTATTTGTAATTTTCATTAAAATATGTGGGTGTATTTGCAATTTTTATTAACTAATACCTGTGGTTGCAATATTAGTCGAACTATGTGTACATATTTTTCGAACCCCCTGAAATCATTGTAAAACTATAGTATGGGGAGTCCCCACTTATTTTATTTTATTTTTTTAAAAAAAGTTTTCAAATCAGTAAAAGTACCGCTAGAAAATATTATCACCAAAATAATATCCGCAAAACCACTGTCTCTATGTTAGCTATAATTTTTCAGAAATAGGTAGAAATCATCGTGTCTACCTATGGAATGAAATACAATAAAATAAAACCGTTCATCCACTCCATGAAATGGGCCATCAAGTTCTAAGGAAGAATATATATGAGATCCGATCCTGTGCAGTCCGCTGTAAAATGGACCCCACACATATTAGATTGTAATGAAACTTTATACAATCATTTATCCATATATAAATCATACTTTAGACGGTTTAGATGTTGAAAAAAACCACTTTAAACTTGATATTTACATTAAACTATTTTATTACGTTGATTTTGCACCATTTTAAGATGGGGACTACACACATGTTGGATTTGGATGAAAATTAGTATGCTAATAAAGTGAACAATTCTAAATACAATGGGTGGGGTAGATTTTCTATTTATGATCAAGTGGGGCCCACAGTGCATGGACTGCACGGTGCAGTCGCATGCACTGGATTATTTCCCTATATACATATATATGAGAGTTGTTCCGGTGCAGTGATGCTACACCGAAACAGCGGTACAGTGGCCCCAAAATAGGGCCCACATGATCATGAAATCATGATCTACTCCATCCATTGTATTTAGAATAATGTATTCTACTATCATACCAATTTTCATCCCAATCAGATATGTATATGGGCCCCATCTGAAAATGGTACAAATCCAACGTAATAAAATAGTTTGATGTAAATAACAACTTTAAAGTATCTGATTGGGATGAAAATTGGTATGGTAGTAGAATACATTGTTCTAAATACAATTGGTGGAGTAGATCATGATTTCATGATCATGTGGGCCCCATTTTGGAGCCACTGCACCGCTGTTCCGGTGCAGTGATGCTGCACCGGAACAGCATCCTATATATATATCAAGACGCTGCGTCCACTCCATGAGATGGGCCATCAAACCGGGTAACGGTTGCTCACATGTAAGGTTACCTACCCACGTTCGTGTCTCCTTCCTTTGTAGAATTTAGATTCGTATAATTAATTGGTTGGCGGGTGTACCAAACACCTTAATTAGTGCATCAAAACCACAAATAAATTGAAATTTGAATAATGTTTATGAAAAAATATATTAATGAGCCATCCATCCGATTGTGTGGGGCGCTTTAATTTCTCTATAGACATTCTCTACGCCTACAACTAGTCAAGCTAAGTAATACATATGCATGTGGTCCAAGAAGAAGAATGGACTTAGCAGATGGATTTTATTTATGTATTTCAATTAATATTCCATGAGTAATTTGTGGCCCTAATGACAGTAGTTAGCAGCACGCTAAGGGTGCGTTTTGATACCATCGAAAATTTTCAAATCAAAATTTTTTTCATTTAAAATTTATCATTGTTTAAAAATTTCATATTTTTAACTTTTTTTTAATCCTTCCTATACAATTGTTCTATTTTTAAATTAATTTTACGTAACTAATTCTATTTTTAAATTACTTTTACGTAATTACTTATACAACTAATCATTTATTTTAATTTTATTATCTTTACTCTTTATTATTACCTCTATCATATCATACTACTTCTTTCAATTCAAAAATTTTTATACTAAAAACTTTTCATTCTTTCAGTTCAAAAATGTTTATACTAAAAATTTTTCATTTAAAAGTTTTATTGCTTTCCAAACACACCCTAAATATAATACACCGAATGTATACATGAAGTACGTCCCATAAATTTATGGCACATATATCATTTGGCTCGCATGTCATGTCGCTAATAATCATGTAATTAATAGAACCAACTCAGGGCATTTTGCTGAAACTTCCAAAACTACTTACATGAGACGAGAGAGATTTGTGTATGGTCCTCTCAAGTTCATATGAAATTTACGCTTTTTGAACCTTAAGTTTCATATTTACAGTAGATAACTAGAAGTTCTGGAAATATATAATTTAGATTCCTTTTAATAATCTAAAATCCTAAAATTGCTACCTTTTAACGTGAAATCATCAAAATTATCTTGCTTAAATTTTAATAAATATTTTTACTTAAATTCAAAATATTTTTCTAGCTAAAAAATACATTAAAAGCGGCACCAAAAAATCTCAACCAAAATAGAGCAGTCCATTTAAAGTTCGAATAAAATTAAATCATTTTGATGATTTCAAGTTAAAAATTAACACTATTACATGTTAGTGGGGAGATCAAAACTATATAAACTTAAGGGTTAAAAGTGCAGATTTTAGAAACTTGAGGGATCTATCTGTAAACCCCCCTAAGGTGCGTCTTTTAATTTTAAAATTTATTTTTGGTGATTCCTCATTAGTTTTTATAAATGTTTTTATGAAATGTTAATGTAAGTCTATATTAAATTTTACTATTTTAAATATGGAAAGTGATTTTTTCCGGCCGGGCTAAATGGCTATTTCGTGCGTCCGCCCATCTGTAGCCGTTCGATGTGGCGGGATGCGTCCCGACTGTCCGATTCGAATAACGGAGGTTTTGCAATTTGGTCCCCGCGAAAGTCTCTTCGACGAACAGCCTTTCAACGAAATAGTCATTCTCCTCTCAGCACGCGAAAAGGATCGGGGGAGCCTGCCGCCATCGTCATTCCTCTCTCAGCCCTCTCCTCCACCGCATCTCCTCTCCTCCTCCTCTCTCCTCCTCTCCGCCACTGCTCCTCCTCTCCTCTCTCCTCCTCTCCTCCACCGCTCCATTCCAGATCTAGAAGCTCCTCCATTCCAGCACCTGCCGCTGTCGAACGCACGCCAGATTCCTCTCTCCTCCTCTCCTCCGCCACAGCTCCATTCCAGATCTAGAAGCACGCTTACAAGGAAATCCTCCTCTCCTCCACCGGTCCATTCCAGATCTGGAAGCTCCTCCATTCTAGCACGTACCGCCGTCGAACCACTCCATTCCTGTCCGGCCTTCCTCTCTCCTCCTCTCCTCCGCCACCCCATTCCAGATCTTGTCCAAATCCATTCCCGCTCCATTCCATTCATGCACCAGTATCCTTTATTCATTCTGTATCTTTTCAAAAATTCATAATTTGAAAAGGATAATGCTTTGAATGTTCATTTTTCTGTTGTTTCTTCGTCTTTTTATCTCCAATTTTATTTTCTCATGTTCATTGTCAGTATAATCTTCTTTGTTTCTGTTTCAGGCTGATCATGCTTCTGTCCAGGCAATGCGTAGACCTTCTTCTCTGATCTCGCTCGAATGGTTGCTGTTTTAGCGGATATCTTCGAGGAAGATGTTGTTGTCTTGGATTTCACCTTTATTTCCAAGAATTTTAGTACAAACGATAAATCAACTCTCAACCAAGAAGAATGATTGATTTATTGATCAAAATGATAAGCAGAATTAAATACCAAGCTGCAGAAGCTAAGGATTCCCTCCTAAAGGTTGAAAAGGGAGAAACAGAGAAGATAGAGGCCACTGTAAATTTGAAAGATGTAAATCTACATTGTAGTATTTTCTGTAAATTTCTGTAAACAGAAGTGGTTTTGTATTGTAAATCTGAAAGTTTAGAGTGTTAATGATATGAAATTGGGATTGTCTACATTGTAGTATTTTCTGTAAATTTCTGTAAATTCACAAATGATGAATGAAAAAGCACTTTTGGTCACGAGTTGTATAGTTCGAGAATTGTAGACAGGTCTGGAGTTTTATCATATCAGGACTTGTCTAATGTACATATAGCTGTTGCTGGTAGTTAGCACCCGTGCTTAGCTGATTCAAGTTTCTTTTGTGGTATTACTTTGTTTCTTTGTATGTTGAATCATTGAAACTTTTCAGCCTTTATCAAGTTCACCATGGTTCTCAAGTATGTGACTTCCACATTTCTTGCCAGTACATATATTTTGTAGATGAGAACTTGTAGGTTGCAGATGCTTACATTTACATCTGCAAAAAGAACACAATACGTTTTGCATTAATCTGCTCCAGTGTATATGTTTTGTAATGAGATGCAATGATGTAATTCCAGTAGTTTGCAATTACTAGACACTCAAAGCAAAAACTCCAGCAGAAACTATTCATTTCTTCTTCAGTGCAACAAATGCTCAGCTCTTTTGTCTATGGGTATCTGTTGCTTATATTACCTGCCAGGGGATATGCATCACAGGCATATATGCAGAAAAAATGTAGATATCTTGACCATTGAATGATCCTATTACATTTTTTTAAAATATCCTTTTAAAGTTATTGATATTGATGATTTTCTGGCCAATGTCCAATATCGAATTAAAAAGTTGATTAAGCAGGTCATGTCTAAGGAAAATTGAATCATTTTATTATTTTCTCCATTATTTATTCAAGTTGAACCAAATTGAATGATTTTAAAGTTATTGACGGAGGATGCTTGCCAAAGAAGATTTATACTCTGTGTGATACTATTTTGATTCCTTTATTCTATTTTTGCTTTGAGTGCCAGGTTTTATTTGGATATGAATGTGTGTGTGATACAAAGATTGACTTTTTCGGTTCCTTCATTCTATCTTTTCTTTGTAGTGTTAGTTTTTATTTTGATATGAATGTAGTTTCTTTTTATACCCTCAGGACAGAACTATGTCGTTTCAGTGCTGCAATTGTATCCATGTGCATCATCCAACCATTAAATATAAATAACATTCAACATTTCATTCCTACATGATTCAAGCTAAATAAGTCCAAATCCAAGCTATATGTGTCAGCATACTCCATACATAAGATCTCCCATTCTATTTCTGTTTTACAATGCTAGTTACAATGCTAGGTAAATAACAATGACAAGAACAAGACCACATAGAGTAATCAATAGGGTTTCATTTCTCTTCACGTTGTTAGCCAGCTCCATCTCTCTCTTGTCTCTCCTTTCATTTGCCTCCTTCATGACGAGGTCTTTCGTCTCTATTATTTGCTTCAATTGACGTATGTCTGTCATATGCCGCTCCCTCAAATCGTCAACACAGTGGATTAATTCTCCCATATCCACCACTATTTGGTCTTGATTGATGGTTGTGACTTGGGATTGGGATCGGCTATCAGCTTCAATATCAGCGTTTGAAAGTACCTCGCTTTTGATGAATGACAATCATCAACCCATCTAAAAAACTTACATGCAAGTGATGCATCCTGCAAAAGGGATAAAGCTATTTAAAAAAATAACTGTTGCAGTATGCAATATAATTCTGAAATGCGAGGTTCAAACCACAAAGAACTCACACAAAATTGTGGGCATCGAAGGAACCGCCGACCCGGATTTAGTGTCGTATGAGAGGTTAGGAGTACAGCTGGTAGACCACACGAACAGACAAAACTCTTACTACCTTGAAATCTAGTTCTTGCACTTGAAGTTGACATTTCACTTGTGCCCACCTGTTGAACAAGATCAGGAAACAATGGTAAGCGTAAAATTCAAAGAAAATATAATTCAACTTAAATTGTGGAGCAAGACAAAATCTACTATGTAAAATAAAGATAGAGATATTGAAGATACAACGACCTTCGCCTCGACCTCGACCCATAGAAGTGCAATGATCATCATCTATCGAAGTGGATACATCATTCGAGCTTGGGACCTTGAAAGCGGGGCAATTCCGTTTGTCATGACCGACAACAAATTTTTTACAACCACGATAAAATCTTGCTCCGCCCCGTGGTTGTTCTAAAGGTCCTTTCATGCGTTTTGAAGACCTTCCTTTTGTTACTGAAACATGAGCAGGGAAGATAGCACAAGCTTGAGAACTTTGATCAGCTATCGTTTTACAAGAACCACCTGGATCATTGCCCAAATCCGCATTCAGTCCTATGCTCATAAGATTGAAGTTATCGCTTGACACCCCAGTAGGATTTTGATTTGTAGCAGTTTTATTACTATCGGTTGTCTTTGTACAATGAGGCTTAGGCAATGTCGACAATGCAGCAGTCAACTTTTCCATATGATCTTTAACAATTTCATAGGCATCCGGGTTGTGTAAGGCCTCGCTTCTTATATGATACCACCATTTTGATAAAGTATGACTACGAATAGCCATAGATTGTGTGGCTCCCTTGTTACTCGTCGTGGCTGAAAATTTAAACTGAGATTTAGCATCTCGTGTCCATCTACGTAGAACATGAAATGGATGAATGGTTTTCATTTTTAGCCATCGTAACAATGTGATAATATGCTTGCAAACAATATCAGATGACTCAAATTTCAAACAAGGGCATTTTGCCACCATCTGCTCTGTATTCCATGTTATGATTTTGAGCTTGTTCTCATCTTCTCCGTCTAATAAGAAGACTTTCCACTGGTGCATTGGTCCCTCATTAGCAATTTTCTCTGCCACATAGTACATACATTCAACCACTTCCGTTTGAGCCTCTAAGAAGATATTTCGAGTATAAGCCTTCGCCATATGACCTTCAATACTGCATTTAGTTTTCAACTTAGGAATAGCATAGAAGGTCTTGAAATCAGCATCTGCTTCAGCCTCACGTCTTCGTGAAAGTGCTTTGTCATAGCCATTTGAAAAATCAATTAAATTTGAATTTCTCGAAACAAAGCCATCAAAAAAAGCATTTATACTCTCACTACGCTGGGTAGTTCTCATCCCGGCCGAAAATATTTTCTTTGTATAAGCAGGAATCCACATATGGCGAATATCATACATGTGTTGCAACCATGTATTATCTTGCAGATTAAACTCTTCTATCGTAGCACTCCAACTGCTTTCGAAGTCATCGTCGTTATTGGTGCCAAACAAACAATAGTTCCACTTTGCCTTGAATGTAGGATGCTGGTGAATGACATGAGATAATTTCTCTGGTAATTTTTTATGTATATGTCACAAGCATAAGAGATGATTGGTGTTTGGAAATACTGCTGCAATTGCTGCAGCAATAGCTGGATCTTGATCCGTGATGATAGTTGTAGGATGGGCTCCACCCATTGCATCTACCCAGCTTTGGAATAACCATTTAAAGTCTTCCGTTGTCTCTCCAAAAAGCAATCTTGCACCGAATAAGCATGTCTACTTATGGTGATTAACACCAACAAAAGGACCGAATGGCATATCATACTCATTTGTCTTATATGTGGTGTCGAAACACACTACATCACCAAATACTATATAATCTTCCTTTGATTTTCCATCTACCCAAAAACATGAGGTCAATCTCATGTCCTCATCAACTTGGATTTCATACGAAAAATGACTATAAGTCCCATAGGTTTGATCCTGTAGAATTTGACCCATTTTCTCATCGAGCGAAGGATACAAAATCCAAATAAATCAGATTGATTTTTTGATCCAAAGTACTATGCGAAATCTTTGGTTTTTTTCCTCTTCCTCTATCCCTATCCCACAGGTATAGCGTTTGAATCAATAGAGAACCTTTTCTTCTGTATGAATCGATATTATTACATTCTAATCCCTTCCCGATACCTCCCAAGGAAAATCCCGAATTGGATCCCAAATTGACGGGTTGGTGTGAGCTTATCCATGCGGTTATGCACTCTTCGAATAGGAATCCATTTTCTGAAAGATCCTGGCTTTCTTTCGTGCTTTGGTGGGTTTGGGTTGTCTGAGATCCTTTCGATGACCTATGTTGTGTTGAAGGGATATCTATATGATCCGGTCGATTGCGTAAGGCCCGCGATAGCAACGGAACCGGGGAAAGTATACAGAAAAGACAGTTCTTTTCTATTATACTTAGTATCTATTATACTATTATACTTAGTATCTATTATACTATTATACTTAGTATTAGTTAGTGATCCCGGTTCGGTGAGTCCTTTCTTCCGTGATGAACTGTTGGCACCAATCCTACATTTTCTCTCTGTGGACCGAGGAGAAAAGGTGGGCTCAGCGGGAAGAGGATTGTACCATGAGAGAAGCGGGGAGGTCAACCTGTTTCAAATATACAACACGGATTCCGGCAATGCAATGGAGTTGGACCCTCACGTCGATCTGTTTATTTGAAACATATGTAAAAGGGTATTTGCATCATTCCCATACATGATTTGCCTCTTTCTTCATATAGCATTCCTAGCATCCCTTGCTGAATATTGCAGATGAGAACAACCACCTACTTCATTCATCATAAAGTCAATGGATTTAGCCACACCAACTCCGGATGCTTTTAAAGATGCAATTAAATCCAGATCAACCTTTGTCAACTTCTTGTGTGACCGCAATTTACGGGTCTTTGTAGGAGTGCAAAGTGCATGATTATGAGACTCTATGAATTGTGATACGTAATATATATTCTTCTCCACATTCAAATTGATATATAGCTTAGCATGGCATGAGCAACGACTTATTAAAGCAGTCTTTTGTTTACTTGAATCTTGATTTCTTTTTTTCTGTTTACAATACCAGCTTTAGAGCACCTCAAAACACGCCTTGAAATGGCACCGGACTTCAACTTACGAGTACTATCCTTTCTAACACTAAATCCACAATGACAAGCATAAGTGTTGTAAAATTTGAAAGCCTCTTCTAGTGATACAAACTCCATTCCAATTTTTGGCTTTAGTTCAAATGCAACATCAGCTATAAACAACCCATCTATATTACTTTGGGTACCACTTGGTTTGTCTTCTTCTTCACTAGATGCTCCCTTCTCATCTGACACATCCACCAAACCACCACTACAATCAACATCACCTTCATGTGCATGATCTACTAATGTGACATCAAAAGAAGCTTTGACTTCCACAGTCATAGGGTTGCATCCATTTTCCCCCTTGTGCTCCTCCATACTAAACTTTTTTTCGGACACCAACTACCAATTTCAAAGAAATATTTAATGATGGATAGGCAAGAAACAATGATGGATAAGACAGAATGATGCAAAAAATAAAAACAAATTCTCTCTCATTTAAAACACTTTTTGATTTCCTGATCTCATTCAGTCACATATCCAAATGATTTCAAAACAAAAACAAAAAATCACACATACCATTTTGATTTCTTGATCTCATTCAGTCACATATCCAAATGATTTCAAAACAAAAGCAAAATATCACACATATCACACAAATATTAGCCAATATGTTGCACTACGGCCGGATAAAAATGAAATGCTTCTGAATAAAATTCAAAAACCGCATTAGGATAAAAAATGTAAACTGCATTAGGATAAAAAATGTCAAATTTTTACCTTACTCCAATATGTCCAGTGAACAGAGGGAGCTGCCGGATGACCTGTTGGATGAGCTGCTAGAGGAGACACGGCCGGAGGAGACGCGGAATGGATCTAGGCGTTAATAGTTAGCGTGCTTTCATATCCGAAGCATGAATGGAATGGAGCTGAATGGCGATGGCGACAGCTGCTGGAATGGAGACGACGGGCTCTGGCGTGCTTTGGAATGGAGCGGGAATGGATCTGGACGAGATCTGGAATGGAGCTGTGGAGGAGAGGAGGAGAGAGGAGAGGAGGAGAAGCGGTGGCGGAGAGGAGGAGAGAGGAGGAGGAGTGGAGACGCGGTGGAGGAGAGGGCTGAGAGAGGAATGACGATGGCGGCAGGCTCCCCCGATCCTTTCCGCGTGCTGAGAGGAGAATGACTATTTCGTCGAAAGGCTGTTCGTCGAAGAGACTTTCGCGGGGACCAAATTGCAAAATCTTCGTTATTCAAATCGGACGGTCGGGACGCATCCCGCCACATCGAACGGCTACAGATGGGCGGACGCATGAAATAGCCATTTAGCCCGGCCGGAAAAAATCACTTTCCTTTAAATGTAGATATATATCTTTTATCCTTGAAGACAAGGAGTTGCATGATGGGAGTGCCGTTGTGGTAAACTCGTGGGAAGCAAAAAATGCGAGGTGTGGGTTCGAATCACCTAGATCTCCCGTGAACTGTCCCCTTGAGTTAGACTTAGAGGGGTTTTTCATACAAATTTTCCCTATAATAGGGAGTTTGCAGAAAAATTCTTTCCTTGTTGTGAGGGTTGAGTGTGAATGTGTTTAATTGTAATATCAGTGGTATACAACGGTATACGTTTTATAAATTCGTATAAATTCTAACAAAATATTAAAGGCAAGGGGTTTTAGCCATTTTAAATGACTAAAATACCAGTATGTAAGAAAATAAAAAATATGTATATGTCTTTAAAAATAGTAAAATTTAGTTTATCAATTAAATACACTTAAATTAACAGTTTTATGAAAAAATTTCAAAAAAATTTATAAAAAGTAAATATTGGACATGGGTGTATTAAAATTTCAATGCACCTAGGTGCATTGGATCAGTTCTCTACTTATTTTCTAGTCCACTTATACTTTTTAAATTAATATTAATATGTTCTTGATTAAATATAATGGATAGGATAGATTCTTTAAATTATTGCAAAGGGAGACCACTTGGACCGCACTAGCCCAACATTTTTAAACATGAACCGATTATATAAGTGTGTTCGGTAAGTAATAAAACTTGTGGATGAAAATTTTTTATATAAAGATTTTTGAATTTGGAGAAAATGATGTTATATGATAAAGAAAATGGTAAAAAGTTAAGAGGATAAAATTAAAATAAATGAGTTAGTTGTATTATTAGTTATGTCAAAATGATTAAAAGTTAAAATAATTATATAGAAAAATGTGAAAAAATTAAAAATTAAGGTAAGGCAGTTGTATGTGAAATGTTTTAAATTGAAAAATTTTAATTTAAAAATTTTTTGGTTTAAGTGAACGCTACCCTATAAAAATAACTAGAAAATGAGAAATTTTATATAAGTCAACAAAGTGGGATGCATGTCATTTTATGGGGAATATTTTGGAAAGAAAATGCATAGGTAATATTTTATTTGAAAAAATAAAAAAGTTGTTAAGGAGGCATTAGCAAAAGCACTAATAAAAGATGCCCTGGCTACACATTTGGACGGTGCTCTATTTGTTTGGACATTGGGCTTCGGAAGACCAACCTGTTACCCTCGAAGGGCACGGGCCCATCGAGCATACGCTGCAGGGATCGAGTTTTTTACTGGGTGCATTTGGTAATAAGGAGAAAACCTAGGGAATGATTTTGAAAAAATAAAAAAGTACTATAATATTATAAGACTAATAATTAAAAGTAAAGAGAGTGAATATAAAATTCTGATTACTCTCTATTAAACTTCTGCGATGTGCTTTTTTCCGGGGTATATGATTAAATGCACTTGGGTGCAATTAACTTCGGTGCACCTAGATGCAAAAAATTTATTTTTAAATTTTTTCGAATTTTTTTTATAAAACTGTTAATGTAAGTGTATTTAATCTATAAACTAATTTTTACCAGTTTTGGAGACTTGTGGATGTTTTTTAATTTTTCAAAAATAAAGCTGTTTTAGTCTCCAAAAATGATAAAACTTCAAACATAGGTCAAATATACTTAGATTAGAGGTTTTTAAAAATTTGCAAATAGTTAAAAGATAAGTTTTTGTACCCTGATGCACTGAAGATAAGTTCACTCAGGTGTATACAATCCGGACCCTTGTTTCTGCTGCACTTTCTTTTTAAGTCCACTATCGTAATTGTTCCATGGATTCCAATTCTGAGTTCAACTCCAGGAAAATCAGGAACACGAGGATGGTATATTTTGGAAGCAGGAGGCAAATGGTCTGTTCTCAGTTAGGTCGGCTCATAGATGGTTAATGGCAAGAAACGATAACAGGACTTCCTCTGAATGTTTCAAGGCTATTTGGAGGACTAGGCTTCCGAGCAAGATTCTGATCTTTGCATGGCGCCTATTCAGGGACTCTCTTCCTACCAGGTGTAACCTCGCGAGGCGAGGCATGGATGTGAATCCTCAGTGCCCATTTTGCTCGGTGTATTCAGAGGACGCCCATCACTTATTCCTCCGATGTGCCAGCATCGCACATATCGCAAGATGTCTGTCTCCGTCGAGCCAGAGGTGGTTTTTGGTGCAAGAATTCATGTGTAGCCTTGCTTCGAAAAACAGGCGTGATGAGTTGGCTCTGTTCATTGATTTTGTTGGCGAGTTTGGTTTTTGAGAAACAGGCTACTTGCTGAGGGGATCAGTCCCATGTTTGGTGACGTTCTTCAGTGGTGTAAGGACTACATTGAACATTTGCGGAGGGTTCAGCTCCTCGATCGGGAATCCACCTTGGATTTCCCTCTTGTGCCTAGATGGACTATGCCACCTGAGGGTGCTTTCAAGATTAATGTTGATTCCAGATGTCCCGCGGATAGGGATATTTCCTGTGTTGCTGCTGTTATCAGGGATTTCCGAGGTCACTTCGTTGCGGCCAAGGGGCGGAGGTGGGCAGGAGGGGGGGGACAATTCCCTACTGTTGGAGGCAAATGCTTTTTTGTTTGGAATTCGGTGGGCTCTTCACCTAAATCTTTGAAATGTCCAGATTGAGTCTGATTCGCTCCTCCTTTGTTCTTTCTTGTCCAAGGATTGTGTTATCCTCTCACCTGTTGGCCACATCATCGACGACATCAGATCGGTTCTTAAAGCCAATGATCACATTTCGGTTCATCATGTTCTCAGACAAGGAAATTCAGTGGCTCATGTTTTAGCTGATTTGATTGCTGTTTCTTCTTTGAATTCTATGTCATGGTGGGGAAACCCTCCACAGGATATTGTGGAGAAACTATCTGTAGACAATTTCTTAGCAATGAATTCTGTGGATTACTCTATCCCGAACCCTTTTCTATATGCGGGGGGGGTCGGGGTAGAGTTATTCCTTTTCATCAAAAAAAAAAAAAAAAAAAAGGAACACGAGCAACCAACAGTTTACAAAATTGCTGATGACGGTCTTGTAGAAAGTAGATGGATATTCATGGGACTTAGCTTGTTATAGAATATTGGAATAATACCGGAAAGCATTCCACAATGTATTCCATAATGCACAAACATATACAGCATAGCAAACAAATGCATGTGATAAGACCTTCAATAAAACCAAATCTCTGTGATAGCGGGGCAAGATTGCGACTGTAAGGGTATAAATATTGTTGATCTCAATCCAAACCCAACTAACTCAATTCGATTTATAATAGGGTTGTGATAGGCATTTTTTAAAAAATAAGTTATATAACCCGATTTGAACTAACCCGATTTCAAAAGTAAGTTGATTTGAATTAAATGATTGTCAACACTACCCGATTTCATATATTAGTGTAAAATATAATAAATTATTAAAAATAGTCATACATTAGCATATAATACACAGCAATTATCTAGACATTATTACTTTGAAAGAAGATTATTTAAGGATTATATTATTGCATAAATCATAAATTGAAAAAAAATCCTATAAAAAGTATTAATTTTTAATTCTTTAAAATGAATTATATTTTTAAAATAGATTTAATTAAGCAAATTTTTTAAAAATATAATATATTTATTAACCCAATTTCTAGAGGGTTAAAATATGATTGGATTAAGGTGTGAAAAATAAAATTGAATGTAAGGTTGTATTGAGATTTTGCAAGGTGTGTTAAGATTGTATTTACCCCAACCCGAGTCAACTCGATCGAATTGACACCCTTAGTCATGTGCCTAGTTTGTCAATAGAAGAGGAAACAGTGAACAAATCTCTATAAGTGGGGAATGGCAATATATTGCCCAATGCTCAAACATATACTACATTTAGCAAATATTGTCAGTGATTCCCTTCCCAAAAGAGAAAATACATATGTTAAATATATCTAGATTAACAATTTCATGAAAAATTTTGAAAAAAATAAAAAAAAATGAGTTTTCTCGGGGGCGCATTGAATATGTTCCCCTATTTATAAAGATATATAGACGTATTATCTTATATATAATAATTTATATTTATATTTGAGAAATGATCCTGTTAGCCCGGGCTAAGTAAATATCCTACTTAGCCCACCTCAAAAAACTTATTTACAATAATTTTTTTTGTTTTTTTCTTTATATACTTATTTATCTAATTGTATTTAATATATAAACTAAATTTTATTATTTTCGGATATGTGTATATATATTATTTTTTAGATTTTTAAAGATGGAGGTATTTTAAATACATATATACACAAATTTTTAAAAATCTCAAAGAACATATACACATGTAAAAAAATAGTAAAACTTGGTTTATATGTTAAATATATTTAGATAAAAAAGTGTATAAAAAAAAGTAAAAAGAATTATTGTAAATGGATTTTTCGAGGTGGGTTAAGTAGGGCATTTGCTTAGCCCGCGTTAACAAAATCATTCTTCTTTATATTTTATAAAAATATAATTATAATATGTTTATATTATATATTTTATTCTTATATTATATTATATTATATAAAAATTATAATCATAGTAAAATACATCAATGCTTAAGTAACTAAATAAATATTTTTGATATTATAAAATAAGTTTGTTTAAGGCTTATGTTATATTTTTATATCTTTTTTTGTAATTTTACTTATTGAAAGTACTTTCAAAGTGTTTGTGCCAAACACCTAATTAATTAGCATTGAAAGTACTTCTTAAATAATAAAACCAAACGCAGGAGATTTGAAGATCTGTAGTACTTTTTGAAAAATTCTACTTATGAATGTGCAAAAGTACGGTAGTAGTCTGAGGGGTTATTTGTAAAGATACCTGCATGGTTTGACCGAAATTGCAAATATACCCACACATTTTGAGGAAATTAATATAACCCTCATATAGTTTCACCAAAATTGCATATTATCCTCACGTCATTACCTGTCATTAATATCTGACGTGATATTTTAAAAAATAATGAAAATGCCCTCATCAATTGTTTCACGAATTGCATATTACTCCCACATAATTTTACCAAAATTGCATATTACCTCCATGAAACTATGTATACTAATAAGGGCATTTTCGTCATTTTTCAAAATATCACATCAGATATTAATAGGCATGTAATGGCGTGGAGGTAATACGTAATTTTAGTGAAACTATATAGAGGTTATATTAATTTCCTCAAAATGTGTGGGTATATTTGCAATTTTGATCAAAATATATATACAAATTACCTTAGTGTGAGAGCATGACCAAAGTCCAAACAAGCAGCGAGGCTTTCTTAGCTAACGACGAACCGTAGTTACTATTTTAATGATGTTTTTGGGCGATCCATAATTTGATCGTGGCAGCTAAAATTCAACTTTCCGCGTAGGGGCAATATGTTTATCACATTCAGTGGGAAGGACGAAAGGCAAAACGAAGATAGAACTGGTTTACACAAGCACTTTTGGATCTCAATATTGCCCACACAAAAGCCGTAAGCCATGTCTGTCCAAGCATTTAAACCCTTCAAACGGATTTTTTTTCCTTTTTCACACAAAAGCAGTTTCATTGGATTTTATGGGTGTTTGGCTGAATATTAAAATAACTTACTGGAGTCAGTAATTGAAAGAAATTGCAATTCCAAGGAAGCTCCAATTTTATGCTTATTGGAATAGCATAAGCCCATCAAACATTTCTACGAGTAAAAGATAAAAATGTTTCTATTTTGGCCAGTGATGTATGCCCATGGCCAACTGCAAGGACACAAAAATATGTGACAGACGCAGGCTTCGCAATATTAATTTTTTTTCATCAAGATTATATATTCATTCTTTTTATCTTTGGATGTCGTTAATCACAGCTGTACACTTAAAATATGGACTTTGAAACTTTATTTATTGATTTATTTTTGTTGTTTCTAAAATTATATTATTTTACATAATATGTAAATATAGAAATGATCTCGTATTATTTTTAATGCTAATATCATTAAAAGGTTTTAATACTAATACATAATATTTAAGTCTATTCATTCAACAAATTTAACTTAATTTATTGCCCAATAATTCAATTCAGCCGAATCAAGTTTCGTGGCTTTATTTTGAATATATTTGAATAGAAATGGATGTATATTAATGTAAATTTCAAATCAATAAGTTAATTTTAAACATATCTTGTTAGGAAATTGGACAAATATTGCCTCTTTTTTGCATTTTAAAGTTATAAAATATATTTTTAAAATAAAATTTAACAATGTCTAATTAATAATGCATGATAAAAATATTTCTATTAAATAGCACAATTTTAAGTTGCTTTCTTGTCTCTTTCCGTAAAGTTCCATTTGAACTCAGGCTTTTTTTTTTTTTAATCATTTGTACCCAGTGCTACTACCAATCGGCCTGGTTGGTTTTGATACATTCTCTTTATTCTAATAAAGAGTCTACTTAGTTTTTTTTTTTTATGTGTATTCATATACTACATCATCTCAACTTTGTATTACACTAAGGAAATGGGGAATGCTGGTTTACCACTCAGTAGCGTCTGCTTAGTTTTATATCATTCTTTTAGTTCAATTATTTATTACATTTTCTGTCAATTACATATTCTTC
Source organism: Annona cherimola (assembly GCA_030490835.1). NCBI lineage: Eukaryota > Viridiplantae > Streptophyta > Magnoliopsida > Magnoliales > Annonaceae > Annona > Annona cherimola. The sequence goes on from CM059971.1 coordinate 73,226,719, forward strand.
CACTCGACTACCGCCTCCAATATTCCACCTTGTAGATTTGAATGTCACATATTCTAGGGATTTTTCATACACTCTCTAACATACTCATTCATGTATAAAAAGGAGTGTGTTTGGCATGTAATAAAAAATGTTAAGGGGCTGTTTGGCATCGACCAAAACTCACACTTTTGCGTATAACTTTTCACGCCGGGGGGGCTTTGTGCAAAAACCCGTCAAATCAATAATCTCGTCGGCAGCAAGCTGCACCTCCCGTACGTTTGCAGAAGCTGGACGAACCATGTTATTCGCAGCGCGTGCAAATGCTCAGCCCGTCCACCACGTTATTCACAGTGCACCCTGATGATCTGCCAGTCCACGACGTTATTCCCTCCTGCAAACTAGTTGCTGTTTGCAGCGCAGCAGCTTAGTTTCGGCGGTTTCAACGATGTCAAAATTTTGACCAACCGTACTCAACCAGATTTAATGCACGCACAGCAGGATGGACGCAACCGATGGTTGACGTGTTTTAAGGCAGTAAACACGTCAAAAAGTTTTAACCCATGCCAAACAGCCCCTAAGTTAAAACTTTTCAATTTAAAACTTTTCACCCTCCACAACCATCATATTTTTTAATTATTTTTTCACATTTTCCTATACAACTACCCTACTTTTCAATCATTTCTACACAACTATCTACAAAACTAACCTATATATTTTAACTTTATCCTCTTTACTACTCATCATTACCCCTATCATATCACATCATTTGACAACTTTTACTTTCCAAAACTTTTCATCAAAAGTTTTATTCATTACCAAACACACATTTAATTTAACTTAATGTACCCTCCACCCAAGTGGTAAAGTATGTTGACTCAAGTCTATGTGCCTTGGGTTCAAATCACGTCTAGACCTTTTTTTAATATGTAATTTTAGTATAAAAAATTAAAATTAATTTTATTCTAATACTTATAAATACGAAATTATAATAATAAAAATTATATAGCTAAGATTTTTTTAAAATGAAAAATTCTAAATAAAGACTTTGCTCTTGACTAAGAATATCATATGATAATAATAATATTAAGTAATAAACTTAATGCCTTATTTTAATTATAGGAAGAAGAAAAGGAAAGAAAAGGAAAGAATATTGAATAAGTATTGTGAAAGGTAAGTAAGCTATGCTTTCCATTTTGAAATAATATTTTAGAATTGTTTTTCAATGATTTATGAAATCTTGCAAGATTTTCCAGTGTTGGATATGTATTTAAATCATGCACCTTGAAAAGAAAATTTTTAATTTATTTTACGATGACACGCATATTTCCTCGCAATGATCATGATCTATGGTGTGTATGAAATGCATTAAGTAATCATGCAGGATGAGCCAGGAGGTGATGTTTTTGAGAAAACTGAACCCAGTCACCTGACCTCGGGTCTTAAAAGTAGCACCAGAGGTGTTTCAAGTACCCTCTAGGTTAAGCAAAATGTATATAATCATGCAATGCATTGTTAAGCACGTAAAGTTTGTAAGTTGCAAGCACGTAAAATTATTTGGAATTTTAAATGCATACTTACTAAGTAACATACTTACACCTTTCAAAAATTTAAAATATAGCCACACAGGCCCTAGGCAACGAAGTAGGTCCAAGTGCCCTAGAGGAGAAACTTATCTCCGCTATTTAGCTTCTTAAATTTAGAATGCATTTAGGCAAGAGTTGTAATAATTTTGGATAATTTTTATAGAGTCCGGTTTCAGTGAAAACGTTTGCAATTAAAATGAACGTGAAAATGCCTAATCCACCGTCCATGTAAAACTTGCGGCTGAGATTTGCAGTGGCAAAAATGGAATGGACAAACATCTACACGCGTGTAGATGTTGGCTTCAATTCCCGTTTCTCCCTTTCCTCTCCGTCTCTCTTCTCTCCCTCCTTCCTGCCTCATCCCTCCCGCCCTCTGCTGCCGCTGCTCCCTCCCTTTCCTCTCCGTCTCTCTTCTCTCCCTCCTCCCTGCCTCGTCCCTTCTGTTCCCTGCTGCTGCTCCCTCCCGCGTCTCGTTGCCTGCAATCGTCTGCCATGCCTCAGATCCGGCCGCACGCGAGGTAGCAGCCATCTCCTTCTCCCCTGTTGCTACTGCTCCCTCCCGCGTCCCATTGCCCGCGAGCTCTTCACCCTGCTGTTGCTACTCCCTCCCACATTCCATTGCCCGTGAGCTCTTCACCCTGCTGCTGCTGCTGCTCCCTCTCGCGTCCCATTGCCCGTGAACTTAGGTCCCTGCTGCTACTGCTGCTCCCTCCCGCGTTTAATCGCACGCGATCATCCACCGTGCCTGAGATCCGGCCGCAGTCCAGGTAGGAGTCATCTCCTTCTCCCCTTTATATTTCTGAAGGAATAAAAAATTTAGTAGATCTACTATTAATCTTCATTTATCATCTTCCTAGTCTAGACGTGAGCTTTTTTACTTCCTAGTATAGAAATATCAGTTTCTTCTAGTTTGTTATTTTGAGAATTATTATGTTCAATTGTGATTTCAGTAATAGAATCTGGTTAAAATTTAGTCTGAATCTACAGTTCTTCTGCAGCAAATGGTATAATAGGATTTTTTCATTTCAACGTGTATATTTTAGTTTGATTGGTATGAAGAAGGCGGATCTAATGGCGACATCCCTACTCTGATTGTGTAGAGCTGGATTTGATTGGTATTCGGAATTTTGCAAGAGCAGCCAGGTTGTGTTCGATTAGGAATGACATCTATTTGCTATTTTAGTTGCTGAAGCAATGTCAACAAGTATTCAATAGAACTGTTTTTCGTTAGGTTTGTATGTTTATTTTCTACTTGTGCATGAGATTATGTAAATTGCTCAAGATTACATACTTAGTATTTCCTTGTTGTTTATTTATGTTTGTAAAAAAAAAATAGCTCAATAAAAATTTATGTTTGTAAATGGTGCTTGTTGTTTACCGTCTATTTACACGACCACCGTGGGGTGCTTTTAAGTCTCAAAGGTTACCAAGCCCTTCCATCTAAATTTTCTATTTATAAAATATCAATATGAGTACGAATTGATCATCAAGTATTTCAAATTTCAGAGTACTTACTTTTCTCTTCCCAGATCACCACTCGTGTAATGAAATTCGCTAAAAGCATAAATGTACTTTGATAGGGTCTACTCTGAGAAATGGATTTGCAATGGGACCTCTAATATATTGGCAATTTTTCCTCTGTTTTGCATTTTGTTAGACTATTCTTTGTTTTGATGTAGTTACTGCTTTTTGCCTCTGCACCTCTGGGTTAACATCTGAATATGAACATGGCAATTCATATGGCCCTGTCGTTTCCTGCCCATACCATCAGACATGAGCTTTCTACTTTTAGTCCAGAAATATCAATTTCTGTAGTCTTTACGTCCTGGTCGTTGTTTTAGACCATCAATCTTCTCAGGAAGAGAATAATTTTAGAGTAGTTGATACGGTTCACTGCAGTAGAACCAATTCAACACATGGATGAGAATAATTTTACATTGCTAATTTTTCTTGGTGTATTTTTTTTGTCTATCTCTAATTCTTAGTTAAATTTTCTTTTCTCAGGTCACTTTTAGACGTTCCTAATGATCTTTCTGTCGAAGTATGAGAAGTAAGCTTCTCACTTCACAAGGTATGATTGCCATTTCACGTGAGATCATCACTTCATAGGATTGTAAATCTTATTTCAGGAGGATTTTTTCAGTTGGGTAAAGATCATGAAAAGTATAAAAATTAATTTCAGAATAGATTGTCAATGCTTCTAATTTTTCCATGTCTAATTTTTGCCATTCTTGAATGACTTGATTTAATCCCCTTTATATCATATTTTGATTTTCATTAGCCAAATCTAGGTTTTTTTTATTTCATTTATACAAACGCTTGCATGGAATAAAAACGGCTGACTATATCTGATTAATGTAATAGCTATTTTGATCGGTTTTTCCATTTTACTGGCTTTTTTATTTCCATTTTGGGTCCCTGTTTCAATTCCATTTTATTGGCCTTATTTTACATGGTCCCTGTTTCAACACTTGTAAGTCATGCAGTTCTTAGCTTTACCATTTCATTCTTGTCGTTTCTATTTTTCTAATAGAAGTGCGCAAACCATATTTCTGTCTTTGTTAGTCTTGTCCAATTGTTAGATTCCAATGAAGTTGTTTTTTATTGATTTGAATTTATAGATAGACTAAAATTCGGTTACATCTGCTTAATTGGTTATGATTGTCTGGATCAGTTTAGTTGTTATTAGCCCTTTTTATCCTCTATTTTGAGTGCATCCATTTGGCTTCATTTTTTAGATTCATTTAGCATAATAGAACTTGCGATGCAGAATTTCAAATTTGTCTAGTTTCTGGTTTGTTGTCTAGCAATCCAATTTTTGAGCTTGTTTTTGGATAAAGCTCTGCAGGGAAAATTCTTTTTGATGGAGATATGATTTTTGCATGTGTAAATGCTTGATGATGCAGAACATGTGATTTAAATGATGGTTTTTAGAACTTGTGAAGGATGTTTTTGTTTGAATGGCATGTGAACTTGGTAATTTTTAAACTTTGAATAACTATCTTGGATCAAGTTGTGAAGATAATGAGTCCGAACCTGTTTGAAAATGTGTTGTTTTAAAGGAAAACAGAACTTGTCAGCCTTGTTTCTGCATGCTTGTAGTGATACTCTTTCGTTGCATGTATTTTCAAACATGCAAGTTGCATTTCAGATTTACTTAAGCTGAATATGTTGACATCATGAGATTTACTGAAGTGTTTGAACATGCCTCAACCTGTTGGCAATGAAAATGAGCATGGAATTTGATGGAGCTAATTGATGTATCTTTGAATCGTGTTGTTTATTAATCTTTTGATGCGAAATTTGATGGATACATGGCTTGTTTGAGGAATTTTGAAATATTGGTCAGAGGCTTGTGGCCCAGCAGTTAAATGTGAGTGGAACATGTACATTGCATGGAATTGGAGGATTGATTGGTCATGCCTATGCTGATGTGAAATGCTTGGAGTATGTTATGAAATTTGTTTAAGGACAGATTGGTTTCAATTTTCATAGTGCGATCGTAAGGATAATCCTAAATCTAACACTACTGTTTGAGGAGCTTGAGGTTTAAGCTGCTAGATAGGGACTTGAATGTGATGTTTAAAAAATCTGGTTGAAAAACGTTTGGGCCAAATGCGATTTGTTGTTTGGTTTTGTGTTACTGAATTATGAGCACCCCATTCTATTCACAAATGCAACATCTGAAATTTCTCAAATATTTCGGCTTGGTTGTTAAAATGTTGGAAACTGCTGAAATGTCTCAAATGTTTCTGCTAAATTGTAGCTAGTTCTGCACATTATACATGTGGATTTGTGGAATTTTGTTGATTTGATTTTGAGCATTTATTTACGGAGTCCGGTTTCAGTGAAAACGTTTGCAATTAAAATGAACGTGAAAATGCCTAATACTCTTCATTTGTCTTCAAGAGATGGAGGTTCTGCGAAAATGCTGTAAGTTGAAAGTTATTTAGTTTAATACTATTGTTTGAAAAGTACTACTATGTATTATTTCTACATTTTTCTTAAAAGCTCTAAAGCAAATTTTTTGGTTTGTGAAATTATCTATAAGGATATGAGGTACCTAATTTTAAAAAAAAATTATTCCCTACTTCTAAGCTTTGGCAACTAGGGCAATATGCACAAGAAGAACGATACGGTAGAAATTAAGTTAACATGAAAGTAAGATGATAATACAAGATAAAACATAATGAAACAAATATTTGGGCAACACAAACTTTTTTATTAAAATAATGGTCATGTGCATATATTGATATTGCTTGAGTTTTAATATAAATATTAGCAGCCTTAACCATAAGAAAATGGCCAGGTGACACTTTCTTGTGCATAACAATGATGCAATGACTACTTTCTCGAATAGAGGAACAACACGTCCATAGTTTTATGTATATAATTTGGAACATTATTTGGTTTATATATTTCCTATGTTGTTCTTGTTGTTGTTATTCCTTCATTTGTTAGTCTCCATCAAATAGTAACAAATACTGATAATTTAGGGGTACTTCATTTTTTAAGTGAAGACAAAAGGCAATGTGTTAATTTCAGTTGAATTCGAATTCATAATAATGACAAAACATTACACATCATCAAGGCTATGGTGACCAGATATCCATCTATTTCTTCAAGGAAGCTTTCAAAGGCATTGACATTACTCACCAGCAACAAATCTATGGTTGCCATGAGTGATTATGGTGAATTCCACAAGATGGTGAAACGATATATTCTCGCCAGTGTTTTGGCTGCCAATGCTCAGGTGTGGTTATTCAAAATTCTTCTTTTTTACTTTATCAAAAGAAAGTTTCTTTGAAACATTGAGCGTACACTAGCATAATTTTTTTAAACTTTTGTTAAGTGTTTACTTTTTTTGGCCTTCAGTTAATCATTGTATGTTTCTTGATGTTCTTGAATCCAGAAGCGAAATCGTGGCCTTAGAGACGTCATGATAGAGAATATGTCAAATTCCTTGCATGCTAAAGTCGACGAAAATCCTTTTCATGCAGTGAATTTTAGAGAAGTATTCCAGACTGAACCTGAAATCACCACCTTGATCAATGATTTAGCATTCACTGATAGTCATTTAGTGCAATCGACTGTTATTTTAACTTACAAGTTTGATGCTATAATCAGGGCAAGCAGAGGCAAGCTTGAATCCTGATCAAGAATTGAGGAGATTGAAGCAATTGTTTGAGGCATGGAATAAGGATTACAATCTGCGCTTACGAGAGACAAAAGTGATTCGACAGAAACTTGGAAGTGAGGATGGGAGCGCTGAGAAAGCACGGAAAAAGTGGTGGGGACGGAGAAACAACAAGAGGATGTAATTATTGTTTGGTTATATGTATAACATCGATCTCTGTTTTAGGCATATGTTGATAGAATGATTTGATCGAAAAGAAAATTCTGTTTTTGCTAGTGAAGAGCTATATTTCCCTTTTTTCAATTGGATGCCTTCCCCCTTACTCTGTAAATTTTTATGAGAAAACAGAAATTAACCTACTTAATCATTTATCTTTATTATTGTTTTGGATATAGCGGCTGTTTTGTATCAGCATTGAGATTCAGTCAGCAATTTGTGTTCACTTCCTCTGGGTGACAATAAATGTTTCTGTTCTACACGTACAATTGCAGTAAGCAGGGGAGGGAGGGGGCATATAGCTGCCATGTGTTACTAGCAAAGTAAGCCTAGGATGTAAATTTACTAATCTTTATTTATAAATGATTTTGTCTTTCTGCAACTTTAGCAACTAAACAACATGAACAAATTTAATAAATACAACAAAGTAAATATTTTACAACTTGATAAAAACATGATTATAAAAACAGAAATTTGCTGGGCGATAGTAAATTGCAACAAATAAATTCAGATGATTGAGATAAACGCTCGATAGATTTTGAATATTACATAGAGTCTTTTCTTCTAAATGAAAACTCAGATATATCTTCTTTTTCTCCAGTTTTGTTGCCGTGCTTTTAGTGCTTTTAGTGCTTTTAAATCAAAGTCCTTTCTAGTAGAACTGCTTGGGTTGTCTTATTTGCTGCAGACATTTATAAACATTAGAGCTATACAGTCAAACAACATATTCCGTATCTGAATTTTGTTGCAAAGACAGTCATCATTTAGAAATGCAAGAGCAGCAGTAAAGAGAATAAACAGGAAGATATATCTTCTTGTCAAGCATGGCCTAAATTACAAACTTGATAGCGAAAATGTAGAGAATAAACTTGTGGACAATGAAGCACAACTATAAAAGAAATTTAAAAACTTAATATTTGAAATAAGTACATAGAAAAGTTCACACTATTCATTTGAAGATATGATTTTTAAAATCATTATATGGAGAACGCTTGTATAATATATTTAGAATTTAAATTTTAAAATTTTTAGATGAAAAATTATTCTACAAAATTTCTAAGTCTAAATATTAAATTAATTTGAAGAAGAACATTTCTATAGCAAAATTAAAACCGTAAATTTTACATTAAATACAATAAGAACATTTATATAATGTATTTAAATATATAAATCTCAAACTAATTATGTGGAGAATGATGCTATAAAAATTTTCTGAATTATTACAATAAATTTATCATCGCAAATTATAACTATTTCTGTGATAAATAATTTAAATTCAACATTACATAAAATTCTCACCTAAGTTTTATACAAATTCTTTACTTTTTGAGGTAATGGTACGAGGTGACAAATAAAATTTATGCCGTTAATTTATTTTTTGATTTATTTCATTTATTTACTTTTATTCCGTTGTAAATTCGTGACGTTAATTTATTCTTTACTTTATGTTCATTTATTCACTTTTATGTCGTTAGAAATTTTATATGATTTAAACAAAAAAAGTAAATAAATCAAAGTAAATCATTTTCAATAAAAGTAAATTGTAAATGAATGAAAAAGTAAATAACGGGTGGTCTCAAAATTTACAATTTTTCTAGTCAACCAAAGTAAATTGTTTAAAATTTGTGAAATTTTATTCTAAGTTTAATAGTACGAGATGACAAATTATTGTAAATCATAGGAGACACAAAAAAGGTAACAATGTTCATTAATTTACTTTTTAAGACCACCTATTACAAATTAAATTCCTCTTATGAGAAATAATAAAAATCAATGATACTTATAAATAATCACACAAGTATTATAGTATTTGTTCATTTTTAGTCACAATATGGTGTTAAAAAAATAGGTGCATAATGAGCATGGGGACGGGTTTTATGCTAACTATAATTAATATACGTGCCTATTATAAAAATTTATAACATATACAAATTTATACCTTTCCAGTAAATAAAAGTGTAAATAATTATTATTGATTTATTAAATATATTAATTAGATAAAGGATTCAATTATTGGATTTATTTAAAATTTAATAAGAATCTATATTTTATTATTTAATATTATTAGTATCTTTCGTATTACATTTATGGATAATATATTTCATATAAATTTTATGAACAATCTATAAAATTCATCAAATCCATTATATCAGTACATTACAAATTGATTACTCTATAAAATTCATAAATCATGTATATATTAATTTACGATTTTGCATAATTATTGTAAAATATGTATTGTCTATCTAATTGGTGAACATGAAATGTCATCAATCTTATTTTAGCTGTTAAAATTGTATAATTGGTTTATCTTATCAAACGAATATGTATCAAAATCATATAATCTATAAAACTCGTAAAATGTATAAAATTTATCAATTGCATATGCGCTGTATCCGTGATACTCGAATAACCTATCAAATTTATTTCATTGGAAAAATGAATATAAGATTACCAGTGGAACACATCATTTCCATAAATTTCATAAAAACTGTAAAATCTGTAAAATCTGTAACAACGGTCAAACAAGCTAAATTATATCAGTCGTTCAAATTTATTTCTTTAAATAAAACTATTCTTAATTTTATAATTTCAATCCCACATTACAGATTATAATTTGGAATGAATATAATTCAATTTAACGTTATGGATTACTCATCATTTATAGTAATTTATTAAAATCATATGAATAACCATAAAAATACATGCGCCTTAAAGTACTGTAATTTATTTCACCTACCCATACTCACACTTTACCCACAATTCTACTCTCATGCTATGAAATTATCTTTTTACCCTCATTTGCATTTTATGCAAAAGTAAAAACGTTTGCACTTGAACCTTTCCCATTTTTATAATACTATAACCTACTTGTATGAATTTATAATATATATACATATATATAATTTTTATGGTGAAATTTTGCAATTTATCATAAATCGATTCGTGGAGTAAGGTAATTCTTGTAATAGCCTCTGTTCGGGCTGCTACAACTAATCTATGTCGCACCGCAACTAACTGGACATGAGAAGGATGGCAGCAAAAGCCAGCGACACAAACCACTAGCAGCTGCCCTCTTTTTGATGATTTAGTGAGCCACAGCTATCACCAAGTGATAACTCCTAGATGCATCTTCCTCCTTGATGATCGACCACCGGATCCAAGCATCCATCGTCCCCAAATTCAACAGCTAGCATGTTCTGTTAAAACCAAAATCAACGACCATAGCAGCATTTAAAATCAACAACCATCAAAACCGAAATTTGTCTTATAAATCCAGTTCTGTTTTGCTGTCAACAGTCCCAATAGATCACTGTCACTCCTGTCATCAATTTGACAATAAACGTTGTTGATGCCACAACAAATTCAACAGTCGTTCCCCATTAAACCCGATATTTCTTCATTGCTGGAAAAACGCTGATAGATTTGCAGTAGCTTCCTTTCCTAATTCAACTACCTGCATCATATCCAATAAAAAAACCAATAGCAACAACAAATCCAAGCAACTAACGACAGCTCTTTAATTTCTAAATCGGCGGTTTCCAATAATCCCACAATGTGGTTGCACCTCTATCACAGGCCATGAAATTAATGCCAAATACAAGTCATGAAAGAATCAGAGATATACTCTAAGGAAGAAGAAATTTTAAATAATTTTAGGGGAAGAGAGAAGGTGAACGAATTCGGATATATACAGAGGGAGGAAAGCTGAAAGAATTGAAATTGCTTTCGTTGCTTATCTTTATCAAATCTAGCAAAATTTCACCAACATACCCAAGGAAAATCCATCTGCTTTCCATCATCCTTAACATATGAAATCATCCCCATCAATTGACGTCGCTTTTGTTGCCATGTGAAGACTGAAGGATCCGCTCAAGTCCATCGATTGATGCCTTTGTTGCTTCCATAAAAGGAAATACCCTTTCCATCAAATGGATGGAAGCCAGGGTATATTTGTCATTCCACATGTGTTATACCGGTCGTAGCTACCACCGTTAACGACGTAGCTACGTAAGGAATTTAGAAAAAAATTCTTGGGTAAATAAGGAATTATTGAAAATTTGTGAGTATAAGAAGAATCCTGGTCAAAATTTGTGAGTATATTTGAAAATTTTCCTAAATTTGATGGTGTTAACATTTTATCTACTTTTATAATACATTGCGTAATCATTTATTTATAATGAATAATATTTTGAATGTTAAATTACCAACTTTAGGGTGTATTTGGTGATTGAATAAACTTTTCCCCTACTTTTTCCCATAATTTTTATATGATGTAAAAGCTTAACTATCTATTTATCTATCTTATTTTCAAATCATCTCCTCATATCTTTCCATATAATTGGCTTGTATATTTTAACTTTATTCTCTTTTCTTGTTGGTGGTTACTCTTATCATATCACATATGTTACTCTTTTATTTTTTTCAAACTTTTTTCTCATGTTTCCCCAAATGTAGTACCCAAAATTAAAACAATAAAAATTAATTTTATTATTTGTTAGATAAGGGTCATGAATAAAACGAATGAATTGAATTCCAATTTAATCATCAAAGTGCACCAAAAGAAGGTAACAATCCTTGAATCAACGCCATTGAAGCATTGTTCATCTAAATAAACAAACATCATTAAACCATTGTTGTTTTTCGATTCAATGTTGGATTTAGATAATGCGGAAGCGTATGTGAATCCGTTGATGTCATAAATTTCACATAGAATAACAGGAACAATATTACTGAGTGCAGAGTCTTCTTCCATAGCACTTTCTCCCTATAATACTAGCAACCAATGGGTAACTACAAGTGTAAATTGTGTATAGGAGGGATTCAGACTCTCCTACTTATATAAAGTTTTCTCATCAAGCTCAAATAGAAAGAGAAGTAACCACTTAAGAAATTATCATATTCCAAAATATACTGAGCTACCACTTTTATGCAGAATCTTAGGATTATATTATATTATGTTACTTTACAGGATCTTAGAATATCAAATAGATCTTACAAGATCTAACATTCCATGTCTATGCGAAAATGAACCTTTATTTTTTCTCAAGTTTTTCATCATTCAAATTTTGTATTTTTCAAATTTTCAGATCTAATTTTAATTTTTTGAATTTTGAAAATTGAAAAATTAAGAAATTTTCATGTGCTGAAGCCATAATGGAGGTGTTGAATAAGTATCCAAATACCATATTCATGCACTAATTGAAGAACCAACGAAAATTTCAAGTTCAAGATTGAAATGAAGGTAAATTTTTAAATGATCAATAAACTTTAAAAGGTGATATTTCAGTAAATTACTAGTATGTTTGGTAAGTGATAAGACTTTTGAATCAAAAAAATTTTAACGTAAAATGATATAAAATGTGAGAAAATGATGTGATATGATAGAGATAATGATAATGAGTAAATAAAATAATAATTAAAATATACAATTTTTTTAAGGGAATTAAAAAACATAGTTGTATGAGTATACAACCCCGGACAGCGATCCTATGCTCCCGGGCGCATACACCTATTTTTTTATTTTTTTTCAAAATATTTTCATGAACTTGTTAACCTAAGTGTATTTCATGTATGTATCAATTTTTACCATTTTTGGAGATTTTTAGATATTTATTTCAGATTTTTAAAAATCAATGGCATTTTAGTAATTTAAAATTACCTAAAATGTCATTGATTTTCAAAAATAAAAAATAAAAATATAAAATACTCAAAAATAGTAAAAAATTATACACATATTAAATACATATATATTAACACTATTGTAAAAAAAAAATAAAAATAAAAAATAAAAAAAACAGGTGTATGCACCCGAAAGCATGCAGCATTGTATGCTCCCGTGAACATAGGATCGCAGTCCAACAACCCCTGTCTGGCAAAAATTGTTGGTAAGAGAAGATGAAATTTAATCGCGGCACCGACAATTGGCCGTGATTTCTTGTTTCTTCTAGTAAAATTAATGGGCTCGTTGATTGCTTTCTAAAGGTTGGGTTCTGGAGCCCAATCCTATGCACCCGAAAATGCCACTGAGTTTAAAAAATCTAAAACAAATATCTAAAAGTCTCCAAAAATAGTAAAAATTGATACATATGTTAAATAAACCTAGATTAACCATTTTATGAAAAAAATTTTAAAAAAAAAAAAAAAATAAGTGCAGTGCACCCGGGTGCATTGAGGCTGAATGCACCCGGGTGCATAGGATTGGGCTCCGTTCTGTACATGCGACATTGGTTGCTTTCTATAAAGCGAAAGGCATCAATATCAGACCCGGTTGCAGCAGTCTGTGATAGGGGAGAAACAAACACGAGCACTGAAACACAGAAAGGGTCACAACGATTCATCAGAGGACGGATCCAAGTGAGAGATTGCAACCCGTGTGGGGTTTAAATGGCATATGTACATATATGGTAGGGGATAAAAGATACTTTTGCAGATACCAATTAAGGGGACCTTTTCAGTTTAGATAATGATAAAACTTTTGAATAAAAAACTTTTATCGTTAAAAATTTTTAAAATAAAAAAATAAGGTGATATAATAAGGGTATTGACAATGACTTTTAGTGTTAAAAATTTCTAAAGTAAAAGAAAATAATGTAATATAATAAGGGTATTGACAATGACTTTTCGCATTAAAAATTTTTAAAATAAAATAAAATAATGTAATATAATAAGGGTAATGACAATGACTTTTAGTGTTAAAAAAATTTTAAATAAAAGAAAATAATGTGATATAATAAGGGTAATGACAATGAGTAAAAAAATAAAGTTAAAATAATTATATTAGTTCTTCTAATAGTTAGGTAGAGATGATTGAAAATTAAAATATAAGCTTGTGAACCAATTATTAAAAAGTAAAATAATTATATAGAGTAAAAATTTTAAATTAAAAAATTTTGTAAGTACCTAAACACAGCCCCTTTAGCTGCAAAACAGTCAGACACTCCCCTTTAGCTAAACGTATGCAAGTAAAAACACAAACGATTTTGTAGTTCTTTTGAATTCTTTTGTCTTTTAAAAAATTATCTTCAGAATTTTCAATCTTTTACAATTAAATAAGTGGGCAATTTTCAAATTATCCCCTCTCAATACTCAATTCCATGTAATCCATCTTCCTATATGTATATGTATTAATGGGTTCCATTTTTGTAGTTTTTTTAAAATCACCTTAATAATTTTCAATATTTGATTGAAATTTAATAATGTGGAGTAATTTATAAATATGCATGTTTTAGCGAGTGTATTTTGATATTTTGCAAATAAACTTTACATTACTAAAAACGAACTTTCGGTGATGTTAAAATTTTTCACTGTAGACATTAATTTATAATATAGCATTGTTGTGCTTTCAGGCTACATATAACGTGCAAAGAAAAAAATTCCCACTTTCTATATTTTTTTATATGATGTGACATTAAGCACCCTACTTCCTAACTAATCATTTTCTTTGTATATTTCCATCATTTCTACGTCTTTTCGTACAACGATCTTATTTATTTTTATTTTATTTCATTTACTTCTACTTATTTTCCTCGTCACTTTCTAATTTTTTAAAATTTTAATCTATATTTTTTTAATCTCATTTTCTACGCAATACCAAACCCAGCCTTGCAGTCCGTTCAGAACACCCAAAAAAATTACAACTTCATTTTACTCACCTTTTGATATTATTCAACATTTTACGTGTCCTAACTTTTCTCTTATTTCATTTATATTCTAATTATTTTTACACTTTATTTTACCTCTTTCCAAAACACACTAAGTCTTGTTTCAGTGTATATAGATGCATTCAAATTTCAAAGTACTTTTGATGAGAGGACGTACTTGGCTGTCAAACCAAATTTCAAATTATTTTTATAAAATTGCTAATCTAGGTGTATGTAGCATATATTAAGTTTTATCATTTTAGAAATGTGTATATATTTTTTATTTTTTAAAAATAAGGGTATTTTAGTTATTTAAAAAGACTGAAACCTCCTTATTTTAAAAATAAAAATATGCACATTTTTAAAAATAGTAAAACTTGATTTATAAATTAAATATACCAAAACTAATAGTTTTATTAAAAATTTCAAAAATTAAAAAATAATTTTGCACTCTTGGGCATTGCGAACTTTCAACGCATGGGGTTGCTGATAACTCGTGAAAATGCGAGTTATCATGATCCATTTTAGACTATTTTTGCGTGTTTGTCTAAGAGATTAGGCTTAGTTTGCATCCATTTAGCTGAATTTTCACTCGCTTTGTATTTTAGGAACATTATATAGTTTTTATCCATTTTTAGGGTGTGTTTGGCAACAACCAAAAGTTTTCACCTAAAAAGTTTTCACCTAAAACATTTCAATCTAAAACTTTTCATTTTCTATAACTTTTCTATAACTTTTCTATTTTTTTACATCTCCCTATATAAACTACCATACTTTTCAATCATTTCTACACAATTACCTATACAACTAACCTATTTATTTTAACTTTATCCTCTTTACTCCTCATCATTACCCCTATCATATCACATCATTTGACAACTTTTATTCTTCAAAACTTTTTACCAAAAGTTTTATCCATTCCCAAACACATTCTTAGTATAAATTAGACATTTTTAGTTCATTTATTTAGTTCATTCATTTTTTGCAGGAAGGACGGACAATTACAGGCATGCGAGCGAACCGAATGCAAAACAGAGCAAGTAAAGAAGCAAATAGGCTGGCGCCCAGGTGCCACCTTACATGCCTTAGCCAGAATACCCAACACCTCAAACGGCAGAAAACTTCCAGCGAGTTGGAGCTTAGGCGCCACTTCATTAGCATACCGACGAATTCCAGAAGAGTTTCCAAGTCACAAAACTTCCGAGTTGGCGCTCAGGCGCCAACTTGGGGCGCCTAGGCGCCAAGGCATGAGCTTTCAGGGCATTCAGAAAGGTTTCTAAATTACACAACAAACAGAGAGTTGGCACCAAGGCGCCACTACGCATCCGTATGCGCGGGTTTCTACACGTGTGCTGCGCAGGCTAACCAGTTTAAATAGAAACCTAGGGAGTCATGCGCAAAAAAGGAGATTGCCGATGGAATAGACGTCCAGAGAACGAAAAGAACCCATTTGAAGCACGGATCGAAGAGGAGATTCAACCACGTTGGTGGAAACTTTCGAGATTCAGTTTCCTCTTCCTCTTTTATTTTTCTTTCTCTGTTTTCCTGTATACTTACAATATGGATGTAAAGGATTTTTATGCCATGTCTTTGAGCTAAACTTCCATTAGATGGATAGTTAGGATGAATTGATATCTAATTATATTGTATTGGTTCTTTAAGATTCAGGAATGAATGTTTGATTTCAATATAATTATGTGATATGGATTTACCCTTGCATGTGTTGTTTAATGCTTTTTACAAGATTAGCTATCTTGTAAGATGATTCAATTGTAGAATTAATCCTTGGAAAGGGAAGATCTCTGCTAGATATGTGCAGGGCATGGGTTTCCTCTTGGTTAAGGGGAGTTGTTTAATAGATAGGAATATACCGCTAAACCCTATATAGTCATGAACAAGTTATGAATCTATCAATTCCACTTTATTTAATGGCATGGGAACATAGCAATTGAAAAAGGTGTAATTAGTTTTTTATGTATTGGAAGATATATATAAGGACTATTGAACTTGGACTAGTAAATCCCTGCACAATCTAATGAAAAGGAACCAATGTGATATAGTTTAGATTCAAGAATTCCAAACTATCCATCTGTCATCCCTAATCGATAACATCGTTCTAGTATTCCAGTTGTTCTGTGAACTCTTTTCTATTTCCTTATTGCATTTGATAATTTTAGTTTTAAGATTGAAATCACAATTTTCTACTCACCGAAAGCAACTAAACTGATTAATAATCCTAGTCAGATCACTTTCTCGTGGAAACGATACTCTACTCACTCTTTATTACTTGATCGGCACGTATACTTGTGTTAAAACGAGCATTTTAATTAGACATATACGCAGTTTGTCAGTTGCATTGTTAGGTCAAGCACACGTCAAGTTTGATGTTTATAATCTGGTTTAGATGCCAAATTTGTCATTAGCTTTTAGAATGGGTTTGTTTGGAAAGTGATAAAACTTTTAAATAAAAATTTTTTTCTAAAAGTTTTTGAAAAAAATAATGTGATGTGATAAAGGGTAATGATGATGAGTAAAGAGAATAAAGTTAAAATATATAGGCTAGTTATATATGGAGTTGACTAAAAATGATTAAAAAGTAAGGTAATTGTATAAGAAGATGTATAAAAATAATTAAAATAGAGTAGTTATAGAAAATGAAAAATTTTAAATTGAAAAGTTTTAGTGTTAAACAAATGCCCCCTATTTAAAAAAATTATTTCAAAAATCTAAACTACTTGTGTATATTTTTTCTCTAGTTAGCAAGGAGCTGAGGTTCGCATAAATTAAAGTGAGAACTTTTTACAGTGTTTTGATCTTACACATCAGGATGTATCTAGCCCAAAAATAAATTTTTAAAATTTTGAGTTTTAGTTTTTCATAAGACTATTATTGGAAATATATTTAATCTGTATAATAAGTTTTTAGATTTTCGGATATGTGAATATCTATTTCTTTGAATTTCAAATATAGGGGTATTTTAGTTATTTAAAAGTAAAGCCACGAAACTTGATTTGGCTGAATTGAATTATTGGGCAATAAATTAAGTTAAATTTGTTGAATGAATAGACTTAAATATTATGTATTAGTATCAAAACCTTTTAATGATATTAGCATTAAAAATAATACGAGATCATTTCTATATTTACAGATTTTGTAAAATAAAATAATTTTAGAAACAACAAAAATAAATCAATATATAAAGTTTCAAAGGCCATATTTTAAGTGTACAGTTGTGATTAATGACATCCAAAGATAAAAAGAATAATATATAATCTTGATGAAAAAAATTGAATATTGCGAAGCCTACGTCTGTCCCATATTTTTGTGTCCTTGAAGTTGTCCATGGGCATACATCACTTGCAAAAATAGAAACATTTTTATCTTTTACTCATGGAAATGTTAGATGGGCTTATGCTATTCCAATAAGCATAAAATTGGAGCTTCCTTGGAATTGCAATTTCCTTCAATTACTAACTCCAATAATTTATTTTAATTGAAGCATGATTCTTTATCAAGAAAGGGGCAAGGCTTTCTTGTAAATGTAGTCTTAGTTCTTGTTGAAATCTCTGAGCTTTATTTTCGGACACATTAGCAAGCCAAGGTACGTATCTTACCAAAGCATTAAACTTAGTTGCATATTCAGTAACTGTCATTCTACCTTGATAGAGTCATTCAAACTCAATAACTTTTCAACTTTGAAGACTTGTTGAAAGATATTCTTTATTAAATTCTTCCACAAAAGTTTGTCAATTCATTCTTTCACGTTTCAACATAGTGGCTAATAAAGTTTCTTACCATTCATTTGCATCTTCAACTAACAAATGAGTGGCACATAGAAATTTTTTATTGTCATTACTAGGTGAAATCCTAAATAATTTTTTTATTTTTGTTATCCATTGCTCGACTTGAGTGGGATCTGGCTCACCTAAAAATTTTGGAGGATGTTGTGCTACAAAACATTAATCGCCTTCCGGTCTGCTTCTAATATATCTTTCTCAACTTTTATTAGCCTTGGTTGTGGGTTGGGGATTGCTGCTTGAGCAAACCTTCCTCTTTCATTCCTTTCTAGTCGATTTTGCTAAGTTCTTTTCCAAAGGTTTTGAATTATTTCTGCCGTTTGGGCTGTCCATTCCTAAATAGCTTGCTGTATTGCCTCCTTTACAGCCACAACTACCTGTTCTTCTATTGGCCTAGCTTGTCTAGTATCATCAGTAGCAATTTCATTTTCAATGACTATATCAGCGTTTTCATTGTATTGACGTTGACAGGTTCTCTTATTAAGTTGTTCTCCTTCCACTGGTTGATTGGGTCTATCACTAGGCTCTCCTGTTTCATGTTAACTTACAGGTTCTTCATTTACAACTATTTTTCCTTTATTTAGCCTAGTTCTTACTCGTGTGTTAGGCATAATGTTATCTAAACATATAAAAACTCTATTAGTACAATCTCTTGTCACATTAAAGATAATCATAACACACACACACACAATTATTCATAACAATCACAAGTGTCTTTAGCAAACATTTCTTTTTCATATATATTCAATGTACAAGTGTGAACAAATTTAAATGTACAACAAGAGAGCACATTAGTATCAAAATATGATACATACACTCATCTTACTTTCACACATATCATCCAAAAATCAAAAAGAAACTTCCGCTAGATTCATCTATTCTAATCGCACTAGATGGCGTCTACATCAGGTCTGTACAATGGTAGGTTCCTCGGTGATGGTACTGGTACCTGACCAGGCTAGTTCATTCTCATTTTTAATAGACCCTTCACTAGAGTCTTCATCATCATTCACACTCATATTTCCTACAGATCTTTCGCCATCACTATCCACAATCACTAGTAATTCCTCGTCTGGCCGTCGTAAAGGGGGTTTCTCCACTACTCGCTCTCCTTGGGCTCGAGTTTCCTCTTTTTCCTTAACAAATTATCTTTCTTCTCGATCTATTATATCCCAACTTACCCCATAACGAAAATAGATATAACCTTCCGCAAAACAATAACAGAGCCCGGGATTAGATGGAATGGGGGTAGGCATTTGGCCCCAAAATATTTGTAATTCCCTATTATTAATTCTATCCGTGACAACAGGAGAGAGTGACTGTGGACTTACTTGAGGGGGTGGTGCAACCTCACGTGGAGGGACTCTACTAGTGAAGCCTCTATGACTCGGTCCTATTTGGGAAATTTGATGGTGATGATCACCATACTTTCTATTTTAACAGGTAGGGTAGAGCTAGGGTTGAGGCATTCCTCAAATATAGGTCTAAATGAAACATCTCTTTGTGAAGCCCACCATTTATTTAAATTTTCTTCTGTCCATTGTCTTTTCTCCACCTCCTTTCCATTTCTAGGTCCATAATTGTCTTTCTTTTGTTTGTTATCTACATTCCAAAACATAACAAATTAACTATGACTTACAAAACAGCAATAGCAATGCACCACAATTTTACACAATATAAAGAACAATACATGATATATAAGTAATACAAAATTCATCACATTTCATTTTGACTAATGATTTTATTAGGCCGGGCCCAAAAAAATATTTTTTTTTATTTTTTTTATTTTTTGTAAATGTGTAGAGCTAGGTGTCATTAACCTATAAACCAAGTTTTACCATTTTTTGATGTTTTTAAGTATTTTATTTTGATTTTTAAACACAGTGGCATTTTCGTAAATTTTTTATAGGTAAAACTTGGTTTATAGGTCAATCACACCTAGCTCTACACATTTATGAAAAAATTAAAAAATAAAAAAAGGGTCCCATGGCCGGACGCATGGGCCCCCCGTGCAGCCAGCCGTGGACAATCACGCCTCTTCATTTTTTTATGCCTATTTACTAACCTTTGCTCTCTAGGCGCCCCAAGCCTGAGTTGTCCTACCTTACTCCAAAATCATTTAATTGATAAATTGTGAGTAAGATTGTGGCCCTGTTCACGCGGCGGGATTTTTCATTTAATCTCATTTCAATTCACAAGCAATCACACACTTGTAATTAAAATCACATAATATTTATAAAATATCAAAATAAATATTTGCATCATAAGTCTTTATAACCTAGCAATATTGTACCCTCACAATATATTTATTCATACCAAGTATACAAGAATATACAACCTTAAGAGTCTCTAAATTGGGACTTTTTTTCCTTGAACTTTAATGTACCTATCTAGGGTTAGGAAAAACAAAATGTGTGTACTAAACTCAATAAACAAGCATTTTCATTCAAGTAAACATTTTCAATTCAAAATTTGGCATTTCATAATAAATGCATATGCAAATATATATTCTACATTCATGCTTTATACTTTCATTGAATGGTATGCTAGCTACCATCAATTCGTCTACTTCCTATTTTAGAAAGTGCGCCGTCGGCTTTTGGGCATATATTAGCGATTTTGTCACATTATAGGGGGATTTTGGTCCGCTTACACCTCTAAAATAGACTTATACTTCTGTGCGTTATGCATTATATACACGCTAGAATCACTTTTAAGAAATAACCACATTTACTATTCCACTACCTTTTCAAGTCAAGAGAATTTTTTACAGTTATTTTAAAAATTAATAAACACATTTTCTAAATCATATTATGGGGATGACCATCCTTAAATAAATCTCAAAACATCACAATGAAAGGAATTGCAAATCATTTATTCATTTTTAAATAAAAAAAAATTCAATGCATTACTTGCTTACCTTAGAATATCAACCTACCTCCTCAATCTTCTCTTTTTCTTTTCCTAAACAAGTGAAACAGACTATTTTATACATTATACCTTATAGGCTTTACATATACATATATAATTTATTTATTTATTTTACCTCACTTCAGGTGTCTAAAAAAAATTCAAGGTTTTTAACTTGTTTTTTACGATCACGCACCTAGGTATTATTCTAGGTTAATTATGAGTAATTATCAGAGGATTCTTGAAAGAAAACAACTATATATAAGTATTATGAGAAGATTGGATATAACATGTAGCAAAACAACCAATTAACCGTTCTAACATGTACTTTGATGTTCACAATTCCTAACAGCCTTTAAATTAATATACGTATATATGTGTATATATATTTTTCTACTTATATTAAATCTGTTGGGACGTTAGCGGTAATCCTGTTAATTAAAATTTTCGGCAACTTGTGAATCACGCACATCATAAGCAAAAATTTTATGGGTTGTAAAATTCCTGATTATTCAGATATTATAACCATTTTGCTTATATAATTAAAAAAAATTTGAAATCTTAATAATAATAATAATAATAATAATAATAATAATAATAAATAGGAGAGCTGATTTAGACGCTACAAGAGGCTGTGCGAAAGTATGAAAAAAAATTTCCAAAGTCTACTCTACTTAATGTCAGGTAAGCATAGAGAAGGAAGGAAGGAAGAAAGAAAGAAAATTATTCTTTGAAGCTGTTTGGACGTCCACACGTCATTATTTCTTTTTAGTATTTTTTTTTCCATGCAGCTACTATTTATATCTCAGTTAAACGGTGATTTAAAGTATGAATTTTAACTAGGCTTGGCGTCCATTATTCTAAAGCTGCCAGCTCAATCCTTACCGTCCAGACCGCCAGACATCTCATTGCAATTATTTGAAGCCAGGTACCCTTAGTACATGCGTGGCAAAATCTGCCTTATGTTGCATGTTTCTCAAAACCTCACACGTGTCTAAGCCATCGTTTAACAACGCCCCTTTTTAATGCCGACTATATGATTTGCAAGAAAAACACATATTAACGCATGTAATTTAAAGTGGTTCAGTTAAAAAATTTCTAAAATGTTTTTTTATAATATATTTCGTCTGTATCGTAAAACACATCAAATTAGTCATTCATCTCAAGTTTCATATCAAAATGATTAGAATTGTTTAAGATATAAGCATTTGAAATCAATAAATGCAATTCATTCAAATTTTAATTTTTCTGTAATTATATTTTGTATAATCTAAGCTATTCACCATGTAAATATATTAATTTAAGCTTACCCATGAAATTTGATATAAAACAGAATTATGTACATAATAATAATAATTAAATTAAATGGGAGATGCACGAAACTGACGTGCATTCAAATGTGACTTCCCACTTGGACGTCCCATGTAGGGGTGGTGCCTTGCACGTAGTTCAATGCAAAAATTAGATTTCTATAAATATTTTATTAAATCATTTTTCATAATTCAATCCATTTATATTATAGAACACCGTACATTTTAAGTTTCATATCAAAATGATTAGTATAGATTAAGATATTAGCATTCAAAATTAATTCATGAAATCTTATTTAATTTTGGTTGTTTAAAAATCTCCTAAATATAATTTTTATGATCTAATCCATCCACTATGTAGGGTATATTAAAATAGGCTTGACCATAAAATTTCACGTAAAACTGCCTTATATATACTAAGATATTGATTTAATAAATAATTAATTAAATATAAAAAAGTGAGCGGGAAGTTCCTTTTTTTTTTATAAAAGAAGAATTACTCTAACCCTCTTCCCTTTCAATCGGGAAAGGATTAGGGGAAGAGTAATCCGCGCAATTCATTGCCAAAAAATTGTCTTTACAAATATTTCCAAGAATAGCTTTGGGGGGATTACCCCACCAAAACTGGAGATCCACCTGAGATCTCAGAACCAACTCAGCAAGGGAATGAGCCACCATATTTCCCTGCCTCAACACATGATGGACAGAAAAAAATTGTTTCCCCCTAAGGATATTCCTAATTTCAGACAGAATGAAACCCACTGGAGAGGAGATAGAGTCAGTTTTGGACAAAAAGTTGCATAAAATAAGCGAGTCCGATTCTAAGAAGGCGTTGGTAATGTTGAGCTGAAGTGCCCATTTGAGTCCCAACATAAACGCAGTAGCCTCCATGAATAGCGGTTCCGTCGCACCATTGAGTCTCCAGCCCCTAGCAGCAACGAAGGATCCCACAGAGTCCCTGATAACTGCCGCCCATAGCAAAATCTGACGTGTCCCCTTGCCTACGCGCGTCCATATTGAGCTTAACATATCCCGCCGGCGGTTTGCACCATCTCGTCACCAAAGATCTATCTAGAACACCCGACATAGATAGAGTACTCGCTGATCGATGCTGATAAAGGAAGTCCACACACCATGCCAAAATACCCGTGAACCTCGGTTGTACATTCTCTTCCTTGAATTTGTTCCGAAGAAACCATACCCGCCAGCAGCACAAAATGAAAAGAGTGAGGTCCTCGGGTCTGTTCGTTGTTATAAGCAATGTAAGAATCTCCTGAACAGATCCCACCCGATTTAACAGCCTAGCCGCCTGCCAGCAGATCCCCTCCGTCTTAGCACATCTTAAAAATAGGTGGTTCATGTCTTCCACAGCATTTCTACACAGAATACACAGCGGGTCAACCATGATACCCCTATTGAGGAGGTTTTGTAGAGTTGGGAGGGCATTATGGATAAGCCTCCATCCGAAAATGATGACTTTACTTGGGAGCTTGAGTCTCCAGATGGTCTTATAACATTCCGCAAATGGAGTGGAGTCGTGGCCGGAACTCAGGAGTCTATAAGCAGATTTGACGGTATAGCGTCCATGTGGTTCATGCTTCCAGAACATACAGTCCTCCTCGTTCCCCTGGGAGAGGGGAATCATATTAACCTCCTGCCATCTAGCTTCCCCAGCCGCAGCCAACACCCGGTCCTTGTTCCAAGCTCGAGATCCACCCTCAATAAAATGACAAACTGCTGCATCCTCCGGGAAGTTCCTAGACGTGCATAGCTTGTTTGGGTTTGACTTTCATGCACGTTTTCTGGTGCAATTTAAACTAATTAATTTAAGTACTTTATTTAATTATTTTTCATAATCTAATCCATTTAGATTAAAGAGCATAAAATTTAATACTTTCCATTGAATTCTCATGTCAATCCGATTTATATATCTTAACATCACTGGGTATTAATCAAAAGTTTAACAAATCTTTGGCAAACGGCATAGCTATAATTCTCAAGAGATCTCCCAGGCATCTTTAATCCATAGACAAATCATCTCCACAAACATCTTATAAAGTTTTAAATAAACAGACTACCTGGATCATGTTGAACATAAGTCCAAAACGGGTCCAGTTTATAAACGACAATTAAAAAGCAGATACATTATACTTCAACATTGAAAACAGTTATACATTCCTAAAAGCCAGTCCTACAAAATTATTTTTGAATAGAGCAGGAGTGTGCTTTTGTGCGTTTATGTGTGGCCATCATCCCCAAAGGCTCTCGGAAAAGATACGTCTGCAGGTATTCTCATATATTCTACAGCCTATGCATGATGAGTGGAGCACCATGCTCAGGGCGAAGAGTTAGAAGAGAGTAAGGCGCATGTGCATACGAGGGCGAAAGCTCGAAAGAGAAACGCTGCAGGATCATGGCCAAGGCTAGCTTTGCTTCAATAATGGCAAAGTTCTGCCCAATGCAGATCCTGGGTCCCCACCCAAATGGGAAGAAGGAGACTTGATTGTTTGTTGCCTTGGAGACCCCTTCAGCAAATCTATCAGGTCTGAACTCCTCTGCATCCTCACCCCAGAGGTCGCGATCATGATGGATAAAGACAATCGACAAAACAAGCTGCACCCCAGCTGGAATAGTCATTCCTCCTAGACGCATTTCCTTATAAGCGCGCCGAACAATGAATAGTCCAGGTGGATACAGCCTAAGAACCTCATACAAAATCATGGTCACCTGCCATTGGTTTCAGCATCACAATTCAAGCTCTGTTGTCCCATGTTAAGAGAAAACATAAGAGGGAAATTGGGGTAAGCATGAAAGTGGTCAAATTGAGGGTGAGTCTGGGCACAAATTGTTGCCTCTGCAACAAGTAAACAACCTCCTCTAATAAAGCAAAGGGTAAGGCCACTTACATGAACACCCCCAAAACCCCACAATGTGAGAGAGTTTCATTATAAAAACGAGTAAAAAAGTCAATCAATTGAGTAGAAAGACCAAGCCATGAATGGCCTCTATTGGACAAATGCGAATGACTAAAATTAGAAGAAGATTAGGGCAGTTTATCAATTGTGCCACTAACATGTGGCCAAGGCCTGAAATTTAAGGGGGAGGACTTCTTGGCCCAGTGTCAGAGAATGATTGGTAAACTCTCCTAATCCACTTTCACTAAAAATGTCCACATTCATCCACGTTTAATGCAGTGTCTGGTTCAACAGAAAAAATATTACTGCAAACTTCAAAGTTTAATCAACGAACTGCTTGCTATGAACACCTCTTTTCTTCTCTAAAATGGAACACTCACAGTTTTGAGATGGCTTAAGCCATCAAAGTCCGGTTTATTCTTCCCATAGACTTGCAAAACTTCTTTCCTTGCGCGCTCTTGCCAACTTGGATGCATTGACAGTGCAATCATTGTCCATGTCAGCAAGCTCGAGGTAGTCTCCTGACCTGCAAGGTAGAATAACTTGCACTCCTCAATCACATCTTCAATTGACATCCCAGCACTCTTGGAGTTGCCTTTCTGCTGAGATTCAATGAAGTTGGACTCCAATAGCAAGCCCAGCAAATCATCATTCCCTGCTTCCCCTGCTTTCACAGCCCTCTCCCTTTTGTCAATCATAACCCTCAAAATACTTTTCACTTCTCCATCAATTTCTTTCCTTCTTAGGTTTTCTTTCGTTGGCCAATATCTGCAGATGATATCATTAAATTTCCTTTAATATGTTTGGAATGGATTAAGGGGCTATGGTTTTCTTTCATTGGCTAAAACCTGCAAATGAAATCATTAATTTCATTGAATATGTTTGGAATGGATCAAGGGTTGATTCGGATGTGGAAAAATCAATCAAGAAGAAGAGGAGGAAGAGGAAGAACTAGCACATTAGCCAACAAAAAGAAACACGAAAGAAGAGACTGAAAGCATACCTTATACCAGGGATGTACATCTTTCGAATCATCTGGAAAAGAAGCTCTGATAATTCTGTTAATAGTTGGAAAATCCGCCTTCCTTCTTCATAGCTACTACCAAATGCAGTCCTCGAGATAACATCACCAGTTAAGGATTGGATTTCAGGCCAAACATCTATTTCACTGGGCTCGTTTGAACCAACGTGCTGCTCCCATCTGCTGACCAGTTCACAACAGCTTGCGATGAATAATGGCAGCATCCCCTGTCAATGGCCCGAGGCAATGAAAAAGGCTCAAACCAAAAAAAAAAAAAAACAGAAATTGGCTGGCAAGATCAGCCTTCATGAGTCGTGACCAAGATTGAAATTTTGGGAACAAAATATGGAAATGGGTTGGTGCTGCTTGCCTTCAATTTCTCGATATGGAAAGCAGGGTTGATGATCCTCCTATGCTTTACCCATTTTTCGCCTTCATGAACCACAAGCCCCCCAACCAATAGCCCCGAGAGCGGATGCTTGGGCTTGTCATAGTGGCCGAATTTATTGGAGAGAACTTCTTTTATCAGCTCTGGATCCATGATGTGAACCCTTGGATTAGGTCCGAACCATGTTACAAATGTTTTACCTGTATTTGTCAGTATTTTCAGTCTCCTTCTGTTTTTCAAAGGTCCATGATGATTGACAGAGAAGCAAATGTGCATGTACTTCATAAACAGTAAAACTATCATGGAGAAGGAGGCTGACAAATCCATACACCTCAAAAGCAGAACAACTGGAATTTTTGGAAATTTAATGCAAGAAATTCAACCCCATGTAGCAAATTTCTTAAATAAATCTTTCTGGGTTGTTTTTCCCCAACAGACTTATTTCCTTTTGACAGAACCAAAAATGAAAATGGTGATGATAAATCCCATACCGTAAGTGCTGATGGTATGAAGAAGGAAAGGAGAAACGCGGGGTAAAATCCGGTGGGAGAGCTCCATGGGTTTGGCCCGTGCTTCCTTCAAAGCCAAGAAATCGTCCTCGAGATTTCCAGAGAAGGGCTTGTACAGCGGGCCCCGGATGCCCTGTTTCCTCAGTGCCTTCTCCAGCTGCTTGGGTCTCAGCCAGAATGCTTTGAAGGCCTTCCAAATCCATGACAGGAAGAAAACAACAGTGATTGCTAAAAGAAAATTCAGAACAGAGACTCCCATATTCTCTCTGAATTGAACTGGGTTATTCCAGAATTGAAGGCTATTTATCAAGCTGGTGATGGAATAATCGGAATCTTATCCCATCTCAGTCACAGAAAATCTGCTTGGAATTGGTACATTAGACACTATCTCAACAAAATGGAAAAAGTCAGGATTTGAAACAAGACTTCTTGCATGGTGGACTGTCTAGCTTCCAGACTTGTGGTAGCTTTTCCCCACCGAATAGATAACAATGGCTGAAAGTTCAAGGAAGCTGGCATTACAATTGCTCGGTCGGACACGCCGCCAGATAAGGACGTGAAACAGCGCCGTGGATTGAATCCTATGTTTGGGATTTTGACATTTTGACATGAGCAGCGATTGGCTAGCAATGAGGCAACTTGGGGTGGAATGAAAATCATGCATACACGTCATCTCACACATGATTTAATAATTTAATAATTTTATTTTTGTATTACGATCATTTTTTATTTTAATTACTTTATTTATTCCAACTTTACTCTTATCATTAAATGTCAATCATATATTTTTTAAAATATTTCTTTTTTTACTTTCATTCCATTCCAAAATTTTACTAACTTCTACCTTCCTAAATTTGTTCTTAGTAAATAGATAACATCATGTGTATCCTTTCAAATACGTGGGAGCTTATAGTCTAAATGACACTAATAGATAACATCATGTGGTATCCTTTCAAATACGTGGGAGCTTATAGTCTTCTAAATGAAGAGGCTTGATATATAATTGGTGCTAATAGTCTCCCTAATAAATGAACTCAGTTCTCACTTATCACAATGTACACTATCAGTCAGAAAAAATAAAAAATAAAATTGGCATTCTATTTCAGATCCACTCATTTTTCACACGTGGTTGTCAACGAAACACCCACCGTAAAATTTTGTGGTTATACATTACTGGGGTCAGTTACAAATAAAACAGGATAACTAATATAAAGATCATATGATCCCTTTCATGTGTTAGAAGTTTGTTACTTATTCGTCTATTTGAATAATATGTTTAATGATTTGGATGGCATGCAAATTAATGAAAATCAACGTTGGGCAATCTGAAAAAAGAAAAATCGTACTTGTTCACGCAGTGCAGTGCGTAGTGTTGTTCCCTTCATTGGCGATCATTAAGCTATCTATTTCTAAAAATTCGCCAAAATTTTCCCTTTTGTATACTTATCTTTCTAATTAATTAATAAAGTTGATTGGGGTGGAGTTATTAAAAGAGTGTGAAATAAATCAAAAAGCAGGTGTACTTATAACGTGAAAATTATTGTTTTGGGTATTCATATATTATATATCACAACTGATATTATAGTATTCAACAAATATCTTATCAATATTTCTATTTTTTCCTAACAATCAGGCTCCTAAGTTACTTTTACAATATTTTACAAATATCTTACCAATATTTTTATTTTTCCTAATAGTATTTTTTAAATATCGTAACTGGTGGATGCTCCCACACAAACCGAGAGAATAACACCACCACTAATCCTCCTATGCTGTCGCCGAGAGTTGAAACAAGGATGCCGAGCTCATTGGGGCCAGCCTCGTACCATTGAGGCAACGATCTTATTAAATGATTAAAAATATAAAACAGAGACACAGTACATAAAAATTTTCAAAATATTTGAATTTCACCCTCATAAAACATAAACATGGATGCATATTTTCATATCAACCTACTGCTACAAATGACTTTACCAAACTTCAAGCCCCGTAGTTCTCACCCTTAACTCACTCGTGTCAACCACTTGTCAACTAAATGATAACCACACATGAATGAATATTGAAATGGTTTAGATTTTTAAAAAATAAAATTTTAAATATAAAAAATCAGTTTGTTGTTGCATGATACATTCCATTTCCCTCGTTATGAGATGGGGAGCACCAGTACAATTGTTAAAGCTGGTAGCAACGTAGAAATAACTTCTGCTTTGCAAAGTATGATTGCCTAGGTAGTCTTACCCTTCACTCCCTTCGCCGGGCTGCCCTTTCTTTCAGTTCCATACTTCCATTTTCCTCATCATCGCGACCACCCAAACACGATTTTTAGTCGATATTCACTGGACCCATATCAATATATCATACATTTTTTATGTCAATAACAAATCTGCTGTCATAGATAAGTTCAATTATTGGAAATATAAACAGGCGATAGACAGATTAACTATAAGACCAAAAAAAGAAAAAAAAAATTTATAATGAAAAGTCTTAGTCGGTCGTAAATGCAAATAAATATTGGGCACAACAGGCATGACATGAGTCGTGTTAACACCAAGTTAAGCCACAGCAGGTGGCAGTAAATGGATCCCCCCATTCCTAGTTGCAAATACAAAACTCAGATCGTTGTAAACGGTACAAAATACAGGAAAATCGAAATAAAGATATCATGTACATTCACGAATGCTAGCATATGCTAGCAAAAGATAGATATCAGGTATCCATTATTTTCCACAGGTTGTTGCATATCTCGAATGGGTTCCCTTTTGCAGGTCCAAAGTCGAACTTCTCAACCATCTTTTTGTCTCTTTGAACAACCCCTGCATTGCCTTGTTAAGAAAGCATACTGTTTGTACTTTATAAATGGAATGGGCTAAATGGCCTCGGTGCACTCAGGTGCATTTGATCCATCTTTTATTTTTTTTATACAACTATTAATCTAAGTGTATTTAAAGTGTATCAAGTTTTACCATTTTTTGATATTTTTAAATCTTTTTTATTTTTGAAAACTCAGTGGCAAGACATGAGATTTAAGGAAAGAAAATAATGCAAACAAAACAAACAGGAGGATACGGCCAGAAATCCTGCTTTCATCGCCTACATCTGGGATGATATTCGTCACAGAAGCATACATGGAGAGCTTTTTCCTGCATGATCAACCAAAATGCAACCAAAACATAAATAGCCTCAAATGGGAAGCAACATGCAGTGAGAAGCAACTCTTAAGACTACAAGAATTCTCGAGGCTGATACCACTGTTAAGGAAACTAAGGGGAAATGCGGTAAAAATCACTCAGTCAGAAGGCTACTAAACTAGAATTTCAGAAGTTGAAAAAAACCATATAATAACTGCACAAAATATGACATTTTTGCATCGGATGAAAGGCAAAAGAAGGATGAAATTTGGGAGAAAACCAGTCATCATCATCATAACAAAATGTTTCTGGCCTAGGTAGTGCCAAACTACATGAATTCTGTAAATAAATTAACTCCTAACGATGTAGTTTCTAGTTTTTTACTACACGCGGTAAACCACCCAAGTCCATTTCCCTCATTTTATTACATATTGATTCTACTTTTATTATCTCAAATTACTGCATCTCTAATTTTACCTTCTTTAACTACTCATCTATGTCAACATCCTCTTTTTGAATATACCACCCAACATTCCATTCTGCAAATATTACTGCATCTCTAATTTTACCTTCTTTAACTACTCATCTATGTCAACATCCTCTTTTTGAATATACCACCCAACATTCCATTCTGCAAATATTACTGCATCTCTAATTTTACCTTCTTTAACTACTCATCTGTGTCAACATCCTCTTTTTGAATATACCACCCAACATTCCATTCTGCAAATATTACTGCATCTCTAATTTTACCTTCTTTAACTACTCATCTATGTCAACATCCTCTTTTTGAATATACCAGCCAACATTCCATTCTGCAAATATTACTGCATCTCTAATTTTACCTTCTTTAACTACTCATCTATGTCAACATCCTCTTTTTGAATATACCACCCAACATTCCATTCTGCCCAGCTTCAATTGTATGTAAAAATGTGATATAGAAGCATAAGACCATGAAAGAGCATAGGAATATATTACAGGTAATTTTGGAACCTAACAGCAACTGATCATAATTATCAAACCAACAACAACTGTTGGCATCAACCAACTGCTAGCAATGCATAAGCTACAAGATATTGAAAGATCATGGAGTTAATGCCTTTTTTATTGGGAGTTAATGCCTATGTTAGGTGCAAGCTAATGATGTGATTGTAATCAAACAGACTAAATTATGAAACCAATTTCTAGTTACTTTGCTTACATGTCACATTGGCCAGCCCTGATAAAGAATCTTTTTCTCATTGTAAAATATCCTTTGAAATTAGAAAAAATATTTCTATTGCAAATAAACCCATCATGAGTTATCATTTTAAGTAATATGAACCGTCTGATCGACAGAAACCACATTTCCTCCTCCCTCGATCGTACCTTATTTAAAATTTTCCTGATGTTCTTCAAATATCCCAAATTCTTCACCCTATCAAAGCCATAGTGACAGCAAATCTTTCCATAACTAATATCATTCATATTGAGTTATTTGTGATCATACTAAAGATTTTTTACTCGAATTGCAGTTATGCTTATGATGTGAAACTTAGTGCAAGCATACCTATTGATATTTAAAAATATTTGCAGTTGTCCCTATTGGTAGGTATGAACCTCTTGGTTTTTGCAAATTATGATACTTTGGAAAAATCCAAGCCACTCATTATATTTGTTTGACGTCAATTTTGTTAAGAGATCAAAATCGCCATGATTTGATACTGTGGTAAGCGATAACCAATTTTAAAGCAATCTCATTACAGCACACCAAGGTATCAAACCAAAGTGATTGTTCGTACCTTTAACGAAATTGACATTAACAAACAGAATAAATGGCTTAGATTTATCAAAAGTATCATGATTTACAAAAACCATAAGGTTCACACTTCCTGCTTGTCATATGCATAACTGCAAATACTTTAAGAGCATGTTTGCTTGTAAGAGAATGAAGCAGAGGGGAATTAGGTGCAAAAGTCAACACTCAACAATATTTTTAACCCTACATTCCAATAATTTCTCATATATTTTTCATACAAACTATCCTTTTTTTTTCTTTTTTTTCTTTACCCCTTCCATATCTATTTCAATCTTATTCCCTTCCTCTCCATCTCCTCTGAACAAACACACCCTAAATATCTATAGGCATGTTTGCAATAAGTTTCATGCCATGGGTATAACAACAAGTTGCATAAAAAGTCAGTATGAGCACAAATAACCCTTTTATATTTAAATACTTTTTTGTGGGATACCAAGGCAAAAAAACATAAGTCATAGATCATAATCCCAGCCCCTATATTATAGAAATTGTTTTTATGCATTTTTTTTATGTGAATGGAGACTATAGCTCCAAGCCGGAATCAAAACTAGAACCTCACTCACACATACACTAATGTCAAACTACTTGGCAATACAAATGTTGACATTTCCTTATGTACTGAAAAAGGCTAAAATTCCCACCCCTACTAAGTGCCAAAACTAATTACAGCAAATACTTTCCAACTACTGTAGCAATATGTGATATAGAAATTATGAGACCATGAATGAGCATGGGAACATATATTGGTAGTAAATTCCAAACCTACAACCTATGTATCATCATCATCATCAAAAGTAACACTAACATGGGATCAAAAAACCTATTAGCAATGTAAACATCATAAAAAAGTTTAGACCACGAAAGATTATGGAGTTAATCACTACGAATTTGATTTTTAGAAATAAAAAAGCTTACTTGCCAAAATATTAAATTGTCGCATATGTGCTGTCACATATACTTTTGGGCAGCTAAAAAATTAGTTTTTTTCCCCACTGATAGTGACAGAATATATAAAGTAAAACCAACTAAAAGGTTTTCATCACTCAAATGATTGCCAAAGACCTATTTTATTGCAGTGAATGTCTATATAGCATGCAACCCCATCCAAGTGATTGTCATTAAGAAAAAATAGAAATAACCAAATTTATCAAGAATACTGACTGAAATGACAAAAATGAGAGAAAATTCGCAATACAGTAGGGAAGACTCCAACAACATTAAAAAAATAGAAGAAAGAAAAAGCCACGCTTTCATCATGCTTACTGTTGTCTTAATTCATCCTTGTCTGCTTTCCATAGCTGCGTCTTTTGTTCTTCAATGATCTCCCTTCGATGTTCCAGATCATTTATCTCATCATTCACAACTGTGTTGATGTAAGAAAAATTAAATTATCAAATTTAAAGCATTTACATTTTCCAAGAATCAATTTGCTGTGTACTTTCCATAAAACCCCCATACATTATGATTATTATTTATATTTCCAATCATTATCCACTCACATCAATTCCATCGCAATCAAATCCATCTTGTTAATTAGGCCCTAAGATGACATCAGATAGTGCTAAAAGATAGTGAATGTAAAAGAGAAGTTTATTTGAAATATACTCTAATATCAATCATAAAGAGAAGAAAGACAAAATACATACAGCCT
This sequence comes from Annona cherimola, assembly GCA_030490835.1. Taxonomy (NCBI): domain Eukaryota; kingdom Viridiplantae; phylum Streptophyta; class Magnoliopsida; order Magnoliales; family Annonaceae; genus Annona; species Annona cherimola. The sequence continues at coordinate 73,260,707 of CM059971.1, forward strand.
TTCTAATGGAAAGCTAACAAGAAATGATTGGAAGTGTAAGTATTTATGGAAAAAGTAGAGTTGTTTGAGATAAGTATAGTGTCGCATAGGAGCAAGGATGGGCTATGCACCAATCATACAAACACCTCAAGTAAAATGATACTTATCTAATCTCCTCTCGAAGAAGCTTTTCCTTCTCAAGTTCTTCTTCTAACTCATTTTGAAGTCGCTCTAGTTGTGCATTGGCATCAGTTTCATTTTTTGCCTCATCTATGCTTCGTTTGCATGCATGTATCTTGTTTTGATAGTCTGAAACACAAAGGTCATGTCAAGTTGATCAGGGAAAGGTTGTTGTGAATCTTTATGCTTCTTTGTTCATGAAAAAAAATAATTATGACATAAAACAGTAAGCATATTGGTTCTTACAATCGAGACGACAGAAATATGATTTCATTTGTAAAAAGTTGTAAAGCACAAGGCATTTTTAAGTGGGAAATCGCCAACTCATCACAAATTGATTTTTTTCTTGATTGAATCACAAGTTGAATTTTATTTTTTTTACGCAAATTGAATTTTTTAATTTAAATTTCAGCATTTGTGTCCAAAAACAGGTTTTGCTTATTTTAGAACGAATTATCATGTCTCACCGAACTCCAAAAAACAATGGCTTAAATGCTATAATACGAGTTCAATGTCACTAATGTCAAACATACAATGACTTAATCACTAGAATAAAAGTTCATTTAAACTTGCATAGTTATCATTGAGCAGTCGTATAAGCCTTACTCCTAACCCTGGATAACCTCCAGAAGAAAATATAAAATATTGACTGAAATGTGGCCCTAACTTAATACAAGTAGCAGCAGCAACAGTGGAATAGTAAAACATATAGCTTAGTAGAAAGTAGTAACGGCTTTTAATAGGACAATATTGCATTGTAGAAGATTATCCAAACAGCTTATATCAAGACATGCAAAATAACATGAACTAAATACTCACCAAAATTGCAGCCCACTCCACTGACAAGATTGCAATAGCATGAAATGACCAAATGTTTACACATACCAATGTGGATTTGGTATTCAACAATGAGTACGAAGCATCGAATCATTTCCAGTCCTTGTAAAACAGAAATTGGCTTTGACATGACATTTTGTATGTTCTAGAAGTTAGAATGTGGACAAGATATTGTAATCCTAAATCTCTGAGGCCAACACTCAATGTGATTACTTCTTATATTCAATGAACTAGTTCATTATTTCAGATTTTCAGCACCATTGTACCCTCATATTTCTGTTGTATGATGAATTTAACATTTGCAACTATAATCAAACAGAAAGAAACTTCAATATCCCATGATAAGTTCATGAATTAGGCTACTTTTTGTGGCCTGCCCTGTGCAATAATGCCCAAATGACTTCTTCTAGAAGAAAACTTCAAACTGGCAGTTTATGCGACTTTTAGAATCTCAAGGTTCAAGGGGGCCTCTCCGTCCATTAAAAACTGGCAATGAGACTGCAAAGGTAATTTTTATTCAAGAAATTCATTACTATCTTGTCCCCATTTTTTTATCATGACCAATATCAGTCTCTGGGCAAGGGTTAACATAACTCTTAAGTCTGCTTCTCCTAATAAAATCATGAATAATTCTGTCAACATGCAACACAGCAGGAAAATGATGTTGCCCGATTTCTCAAAACATCCAGCGGACCTGGAGTCATCAAAAACCAATTCAAAATAAACTATGGTTGAGAAATCACAAAACTGTTACCAAAATGAACATGTTCAATCAAAAGTTGCATATTTATTGGGATCATATATTACATTGGTGCAAGCCCAAAACAGAATGCATTTCCCAAGATCAACTTCCTGAAACGCAGGGAACATCATCATACCAAGTACTTATGTTCTAAGAAGCCTTTGCCTCTTGCTGATATACCATGACTAGAACTTTCAATGATCGAGATTATCATTTGTTTTTACCCCTAGACAATTTCCGTAGGTATGAACTCAATCACAAACAAACAGTTTATACTATGGGTTAGCAGCCTCAACCAGCATAAAAATAGGCATGACTCCGGTGCATCTTGCCAACTTCAGGGTGCGACCTGGATCAATAAAGCGAGGTGTCATAGAGGAAAAACACCTGCTTTTAGGAAGATGTGTTCATGCTCCACAGAATTGTTGGCATTTCCTGCTTGTCATGGCCACCTCATCATCATGGTAAGCACATGTAATCTAAGGAACAAGCAGGTAAATAACTCTTTTCAAATAACCAAATCATCATGGTAGAATGAGTTAATTCTGTAATGATATACTATAATCAGCACCCAAATGCCACATAAATAATATAAAATGTCAATTGGCAATTAGTGGATGAAAACGCAAAAATTTATTAACTTTCTGAATGCTGATCAATGTGTGTTTTCTTGCACAGTACGTCATCGAATTTAAGAACCAAGAGCCTAAATTCGTTTTAGTTCCAAAACATCCTATGATGTTTGACGCAGTCAAATGCACCCAGACCAAACAAGATAACAAGTTTATGTTAAAAAAGAAATCTTTTTTGAGGCTGCAAGTTAGGAAAGGGGAGTCTGACCCTGTATTTGGATCTGAAGCTCAGAGCTCTCGGCTTGGCAAGATGACAGAAGCTTCTTCGCCCCATCCAGCAAATAAATCAGACCATTGATCTCCTTCTTGTTCTTTAGCAATGAGATGAGATCGTCACCATACGCAATGAGTGCAGGAACATCCACTGTTTTTGAGCCAGAATCAGCCATCTGAAATGCCCTCTTTCTATCGTCCTGATTCAATCTTGCTAACAGAGGAATTAAAGGGAAATTGGAAGGATAGAATCCAAATTGTAAGGCTGTCAGCTGTGTAACTTCTGCAATCTACAGCAGAGCCAATGTTGTCAGAACCAGGCTAGTGATCAAAGCAGTGAATAGAATGGTTTGGTATGAACCAATTTAACCGGTTAATGAAACCAATTTGGACCGGTGATGTCAACATTACATATTTGTGATGTCATCAACATGGTTCAGGAAGGTAGAATACAGATAAAATTCAAACTAGGTGAAACAAATGGCATTGTCTTTTGGTATTTTATATTATCCTTGTGTCAATTAAATTAAAAAGAAGATTTTAAAACGACCAAAAACAGCTATGTTTTTGGGGGAAGAATGTCGGCAAGTTAAAGAACAGCACCATACATAAAATGAATATGGCTAGAACAAGATGAATGATATGTAAGATGACAATGATAACAATAGAAATCGAGTAATATGAAGCGATCTGAAGGTAGAATCTATGGGTTTGTGTGTGTGTGTGTGTGAGAGAGAGAGAGAGAGGAGAGAAGAAGAAGAAGAAGAAGAAGAAGAAGTGGATTTGCAAGGCTAAGTAGTGTGAAATGGAAACAAGACACTAGACCTGCTAAGAAGAATGAAATCACAAATCACCAATGTAGCAGGTTATAAAAAGAACTAGAAGAACACCAAAAGGGGCATGGCTAGAAGTGATTTAGAAAAATGGGACAACATCAGGGATTACCAGAGAAAAGCCAACGATCTACCAGCCTGGTGCAACATTGTTCATAAATAGATGAGGCGGTATTAAGACTAGGGGTGAGAATCGAGGCGGGTTGGGACGAGTCAAGGTGTGTCCAACCCTAACCCTATATTTTAAAAATCTTATTTGACCCTTATTTTTATATTGGGTCAGGACAATGTCGGTTTAACCCTTACTTTTTTCTAGTAGGTCTCGAGCCAAACTTCAAGTCGACATCGAGACAGCGGGTCGGACAAAAAGTTGTAAGTCAAATTAAATAATTTTAAAAATTTATGAACCTATCAAGTATAAAAACATATTTATACTAAATTTAAAAATTATATACTATGTCCTATTACTAATTAATCAAAGTAAAACATTATTACTTAAATAAAACATTAATATTAGAACAAGTTAACGAAACATACCTTATTCAAAATTCTATTCACAGCACGAAAAACCACTAATTTCTTGAACTCATTCAATGTCCTTTGCTATTCACTTTCAACAAAAAATAATATGGATGTCATATTTTGAGTTAAAATGAAAATTGATTAAATATGTAGTATGACAACAGTTATACTTGAAAAGTGAAAAGAACATTAATAATACTTTCTATGTTGTTTTAAAATCCCATAGAAGACATAACCTAAATAACATCAATGCAAAATGCAATCAATAAAACAAAATTATGTCCAATAATACTTTCCGCTGCAGTTGGTAACATATATGCACATAAAAAACAAAAATCACAACCAATTTAACCAATGGCATAAGTCATTCATCATCATGAAAGAAAAGTTCTAAGCTTAGCAAACACGCATATTCACGATCCAAGATTTTATTTTGATTATGATCTTCCGTGTTCTGCAAACTTAATACATTTGAGAGTTAACTGATTATGTAACCGTAAATTTAAAAAATAAATGAATATATCATATAAAAATGTTTTTAAAATATTTAATTTTTAAATAATATTAATTTATAGTCTAAACAGTTTAGATTTTAATAGCATTTTACATGAAAACTATACGCGATTGTATAATATCGTAAAAGTAAAAAAAAAAAGCCTTTCGCGGAGGCATAGGTAGTGTATTAAGTTCTCATTGGCACGTGCAGCTCACTCTGTCCAGTTCGACGGTAGATCCTGAGTCGGTTCGAACGACACAGCAATGACATCTCCTTAGAATGAACCTCCTAGGAAGAAAAAGGTAAACCTACCGAAACTATAAAAATAAATTCCATACCTCTCATTACTTATGGACCCAGCATTAATCGCCTTATAGACTCCATTTCTCCACCGATTCCAGTGACTTTCACTCAAATGGTGGACGAGGTTGCTGCAGGAAAGGAAAACCGAGATGAAAACCCAACAGAAAATGGGAAATGGAAAATAAAAAAGGGTAAATCAAAACCTAAGAAGGGAAAATGGCTGTCGACCACAAACATTAGCTGCCGGATGCTAACGTGAGTAGGATGCGACACGCGCCAGAGAAGGGAAGGATGCCAACATGCGCAGGTGGAGCGTTGTCGGAGAATAGAAAGAAAAAAGATATGTAGGAAGGGAAGACAGGTGTGGAGACAGGAAAAGGCAGAGGCTGGACGCTGGCAAGGGCGACGCCGGCACCGGCAGGGGTGGTAGAGTTGCGGAGAAATGGGGACGGTAGCTGGATGTCGACTGGAGAGACGATAGGTTAGGGTTTTTCTAATTTTGACACTTATTATTTATCTGGCAGCAACTGCGGGTCAAGATGGGTACCGGGAGGTCCGGGTAATGATAGGTCCGACCGGACCGGAAAGCTTTTTAAAATCCTAAACTGGCAACCCGACCCACCCTGTCGGGTAAAGAACTATTACCCGCCCCTATTCTCGCCCCAAATTAAGATAACCACTACGACAACAATGACTAACCACACAGCCCATCTGAAGCGTCCAAATGAAAACAATCGAGAATCCACTAATTGGATCATAACATGGCGATCCACCCACTTGTCCTAATTAAGCTTTTGAAGGCACAATATAATTAAATTATTTAAATAAGTCCATTTAACTGCAATTAATTAATTTAAAATTAATCCATATACTTTTCTATTTATTCATTAAATAATGACGCTTTTAACTCCGCTCTATTTATTTATAACATATGTACATCCAAATATTAATTCCATTAAATTGTTTGGTATCATTAATCCATTCAAACATATTAGTTTGTAATTACTAATATATGGTTTCCATCATTCTATCTATAATGGCACATTAATTTCTTTTCGTTATCATTAATTTATCAATCTTTCTTATAATTTTAGGCCATATAAAATTTAAGTTCTCTATTTTTAAATATGTCAAAAATTTTCATTTATACATGCTACATTATAAGCTTATAATCTAAACGTTGAGGTTCCGCACTAGATAGCTTGGCCCTCTGAGCTCACTTAGAGTTTCTCTGCTTCTCAAATTGTCAAAATAGGGGAAATAAAAATAGAATAAAGATTTAGCCGTACAGAAATCACCGGAGACAATAAAAAAGAAATTTTAAAATAGGTATTGAAATATGGAGCTGCACCTGCTAGAGATCGAAGAAAAAGGTCAAAAAAAAATATACGAAAAAAGTGAGTAGGGAGTGGGATCTATGGGATCTATACCTGAAATCTGGAACAACGGGTTGACAATGACGTCTACAAGGATTCCGGCATCTATGGTTGATGATGGTATTGAAGAGAGGTCGCGACCTCTTTGGGGCTGGAGATCTTTGGGGCGGGAGATTTTTATTGTTGGCGTGTTTGGTTAGGGATAAAATTTTTGATGAAAAATTTTTAAAGTAGAAGTTGTCATATTGATAGAAAATAATATTATATAATAGGAGTAACGATGAGAAGTAAAGAGAATAAAGTTAAAATAGATAGGTTAATTGTGTAGAAATGATTGAAAAGTAGAGTAATTTGTATAGGAAAATGTGAAAAAATAATTAAAAAATAGAGTAGTTACGGAGAGTGAAAAGTTTTAGATTGAAAAGTTTTGGTTGACATGTTTATATCCCAAACAAACACACCCTTAGTGTTTAAAAATGCCACAAGAGGAAAGTTCTTCTTACAGGTTGGGCCATTGGCTTTTATTTTACCCTATTTATGCAACCTATGTAGAATAATAGAATGGTTTATTGGCCCACAAGCCACAACTCATTTGAATCCACTGCAAGAATACTAACACTAATAAATCTTATATAACCATTGTGTTTTATCTACTGGATACGTTTGGCAAATAATAAAAGATGTCATGCTAAAACTTTTCACTTTTCATAATTATCACGTTTTTAATTATTTTTTCACATCTTACAATATAACTATCTTACTTTTCTATTATTTTTACACAACTTATCTATTTATTTTAACTTTATTATTTTTTCTTTTCATTATTATCCCTACTATATTATTATTTTTTTCAATTTAACAACTTTTATACAAAAAAATTTTCATCCAAAATTTTATAACTTTCCAAACCTATCCAAAACCTTTCAAAAGGCTTAAATGTTGAAATAAAAGTATCTAAATCATTTTCTTAATGAAACAATATTTAACAGTTTAGCATAATAGCATTCGCTCTTAGGTGATATTACAGTGTGAGTTTATATCAATCTCTAATAAAATGATTTTCATGGGCTTAATCTCAAATATTATATTTCAAAAAATGCCTTATATACTCATTACTTATTTATCAAATTTCATCTTCTGTCTGCTATCGTATGAATGTTTAAAACGCCCGCTAAGCGTTTTATCTATGCTATTGCAGTATGGCTGCCTAAGCAAGGACGGTCATGGATTGTTATGGTAGCATTCAGAGCATCCCCTCCAACGACCATCTGATCTTTTGACGAAGAAACACCAGTTTTCCCAACCTCGTCCTGTTGGGAAGCTCTAGATTCTGACTTTTCATGATGCCGTTTCTCACGATTTTCGCCGCGAAAGCTTTTTACAAATTGTTAAAATGGGGACTAAATATTCTGCTAAACGGCAGATCAGCCCTGTGCTTCCGACGTCTCGGCTGCACGGCTAAGGTCCTGTTTGGCCGTTTTTGTCTAGGGACGTTGCGTGCGCTTTCTTCCGTGGAAACCATGTCCATTGAGATTTTTAGATGCTTGTCCAAATTCCAAGACTCGTTGTATGCCTGCCGCTAACGGTAAACTGCATGGTATCTCTAAGCGCCAAGTTAGCGCTGTCTTAGGCAGCTCAAAACGCTTTTTTAGGGTACGTTTGGTTGGGTTTAAAAAATGTGAATCAAAAATTTTCCCACATCATAACTATCTTATTTTTTAATTATTTTTCATATTTTCCTATACAAATTATCCTATTTTCAATCATTTTTATACAATTTTATATATAACTAACCTATTTATTTTAACTTTACTCTTTTTACATATTGTCATTACATTTATCATATTGCATCATTTTCTATTAATTTGATAACTTTTCATCAAAAATTTTGACCCCAAGCCAAATACACTCTTAGGGTGTGTCTAGAAAGTTATAAAACTTTTGGATAAAAAGTTTTTTATTTAAAAGTTGTTAAATTGATAGAAAATGATGTGATATGACAGAGGTAATGATAAGGTATAAAGAAAATAAAGTTAAAATAGATAGACTAGTTGTACAGGAAGATGTGAACAAATAATTTTAAAATATAGTAGTTATGGAGAGTAAAAAGTTTTATATTAACTTTTTTTTACATATTGTCAAATACACCCTTAGTATAAATTTTAAATGTCGAAATAGGCCTTCGTTTAATTCTCTATTTTATATAAATTCATCTACAGATGACTCTTTTTTCCTATCTTTGCTCTACACGCTAGACATCGAAAGTATATCAAAGAGTTATCTAATATTTTTTCTTTTTTATTTTATGTTTGTTAATTTATTTATTGTAAAAAATATGGTTCTGCGTTTTACGCTTTTCTAAAATCTTCTCAACATCTCTTTATATTTTTATTTACGTATTTATACTCAGATAGAGGTATCTTACAGTTGATAAGGATAAATATTTGTTAAAGATATAAATGAATGTTACAAGCTATATTTCTTATAGTTTAGTATGGCTGTGTGAGATTTTTTTTTTTGGATAAAGAGAGAGACGCAAGCTCTATCCCGACACCCTCTGTGCAAAACCAGAAGCAGAGGAGGAGGGGATGAAGCAATCCTTATATTTCATTAACAAAAAATTGTTTGTACATATCTTTTCTAATATTACTTGTGGTTGATTGCCCCATCAATCCTGAGTATCCAAACAAGAAGAAGAGGCGAAATCAGATAAAAAATGCGCCATAATATTTCTTTGCCCCAAAACATGGTGGAAAGAAAGATGCCCAAAAGAAGAGACTACGGACTTAATCTGACTAATTGCAAACCCCATTAAAGATAATATTGGACTGTCATTAACCAAAAAATTAATTAGGAGTAATGAATCCGATTCCACTTAGAAATGCCTGAAGTTGAGGTGCTTAGCTCAAATGACAACCATCAGGAGAGCTATTGCCTCCATAACCAATGCCTCCATCAAGCCTTTCCTTTTCCATCCCTTGGCTGCGATGAATAAGCCTCGAGAATCTCCAATGATGGTTGCAAATTCCATAACTTGATGTTTTGTGCATCTTCTGCCATCTACATTCATCTTGAACTGTCCTTCTGGCGTAGTGATCCATCTAGGCAGAAGAGGACGATGTAGAATGGTAGGTGCCGAGAGGGATTTTGCATGTTCGAATTGGTCTAGATAGTTAACACACCAGTCAAGAAGATGAGAGAACTCAAGCTTAGTGCCTTCCTTCCTCGATCTGTTCCTCGTGTGCCACACTTGTAAGCAAAAAAAGAAAAAGAGGGCAAGTAAATCATGAGTTTTCCTTGTAATGAGAGATCTGATGGTGCATTGTGGATCCTATTGATTAGGTAGAGAGGGGCTAGCACCAGTAACCCTCTTACATGCTTGCTGAATCATATCACGTTTCATAAAAATATGATTAGTGTCCTCCTTATCTTTCCTACAATAGAAACATAGGATCAACTAGGATGTCTCGTTGGAGAAGATTTTGCTATGTTGGTAGGGCATCTTTGAAGTTTGAATAGCTGTCATCTGAATACTAGCACTTTACTTGGAAGGTGAGTTCTCCATATGGATTTACACGTGGTTTTGTGAGATTAGAAACAAATATAAAACTTTAAAAGGTACAATCATATATCTGTATATGTTTGCTTATAGAACGTAAAATTTAAAAATATTTTTATTTGTTTAATGTATATAAATCTAAAAATTGTAATATTAGAGACATGTTTGATAAAATATTTTAATTTTAATAGCACGAGTTTATTTAGATTTTCATATCTAATATTAATTTTCATTTTGATTTAACAAGTTAAAATTAACAAAAACATTTTAGCTTTATCTTTTAGTATTAAAAAATTTACTAATGCATATGTAAACAAAAAATCTAGTAAAGATATATTTACTAATTACTTATATTTATAAAGATACATTGATGTATTATATTATAAGTTGTATACATTATTTGTAAAGATATATTGATGTATTTTCTTATAAATTGTATATACTATTTATGAAGATACATGTATTGACATATTATCTTATACATAATAATTTATATTTATATTTTATAGAAATATAATTATAATATGTATATTTTATTTTTATATTATATAAAAATTATGATAGTAAAATATATCGATGTCTAAGTAACTAAATAAATAAATATATTCGATATCATAAAATAAGTTGTTTAAGGCTTATGTTATATTTTTTTGTCTTTTTTTGTAATTTTACTTATTGAAATTAAGTACTTTCAAAGTGTTTGTGCCAAACACCTAATTAATTCTCATTGAAAGTACTTCTTAAATAATAAAACGAAACACAAGAAATTTGAATATTTGTAGTATTTTTTAAAAATTCCTACTTATGACAGCACAAAAGGACAGTAGAAACATGAGAGCATGACCAAACAAGCAGCGAGGCTTTCTTACCCAACGACAAACCGTAGTTCCTATTTTAATGATGTGTTTGGGCGATTCAAAATTTGATTGTGGCAGCTAAAATTCAACTTTCCGCGTAGGAGTAAAATGTTTATCACATTCAGTGGGAAGGACGTAAGCCTAAACGAAGCTAGAACTGGTTTACGCAAGCACTTTTGGATCTCAATGCCACACAAAAGCCTTAAGCCATGCCTGTCCAAGCATTTAAACCCTTCAAATGGAATTTTTTTCTTTTTATGCCCGTGGCCAACCGCAAGGACACAAAAATATGGGACAGACGTAGGCTTCAAAATATTAAATTTTTTCATCAAGATTATATATTTATTCTTTTTATTTTTGTATGTCGTTAATCACATTTGTACACTTAAAATATAGGCTTTGTCCATCAAGAGAAAATAATATAGGCTTTGAAATTTTATATATTGATTTGTTTTTGTTGTTTCTAAAATTATTTTATTTTACACAATCGGTAAATGCAGAAATGATCTCGTATCATTTTTAATGTTAATATCATTAAAAGGTTTTAATACTAATAGATAATATTTAAGTCTATTCATTCAACAAATTTAACTTAATTTATTGTCTAACAATTCAATTCAGCCGAGTCAACTTTCATGGCTTTATTTTGAATATCTTCGAATCTAAATGGATGTATATTAATGTAAATTTAAAATTAATAAGTTTTAAACATATATTGTCAGGAAATTGGACACATATTGTCTTTTTTTTGCATTTTAAGGTTATAAAATATATTTTTAAAATAAAATTTCACAATATCTAATTAATAATGCATGATAAAAATATTTCTATTAAATAACTAAATTTTAATTAAGGTTCCATATGTACTCAGGCTTTTCTTAATCATTTGTACCCAGTGCTACTACCAACCGGGCCGGTTGGCTTGGATACATTCTCTTTATTCTAATAAAAAGTCTACTTAGTTAATTATATCATTCTTTTAGTTCAATTATTTATTACGTTTTCTGTCAATTACATATTCTTCCACTCGACTGCTTTCCATTCCACCTTATAAGTTTGGATGTCACATATTAACCAGGGATTTTTCATACATTCTCTAACACCCTCATGTATTCCTTCGCCTTTGAAAATTTTATCTCTATTTATGTGATGCAAAGCAAAAGGAACATAGCACCAAAAAGAACGATCCAGGCAACTTTTTAAATGGAAAGGGTTGGTAAGCAGACAAAGGGAGCTGTTGACAGAGGGCAATAAATGCATGGAAATGGAAACCTGCACGCGCAAGGACGACAACCCATGTTGCTGGCAGCTACCGGAGAGATCACATGCAACGGTTGCCACCGACGTCGATCATAAGCAGTTTTCAAGGGCCCACATGTCCCTAACAGTGCACATGTAGCATGGCAAACATTTGGCCCGTTCCTGAAGTGCCCGATTAACAGTTTTGACTGTGCTTCTTACCTTCCAAATATATCCAAACACGTACACAGAATTCTTTGTTGTTAAAAACTAATTTTTGGCAATAATAATTACTTATGTTATTGCATAATATGTTTTGACAAAAAGGTATTCAGCAACACGCGCTCGTGAGGATGGGGGAGTAGTTAAATCTCCTGTGCTATGGTCTCTCAATAAATGATTTAAGAATTCTTAAGCTTCGTAAACATAAGAGTAGGAAATGAGATGTGATATAATATTAAACAAAAAAAAAAAATCTAAGCCTTGTGTAAAAATTTTGATATTCCAATAGATTGTTGTAGTTGCACCACAACAAATTTTGCTTTATATAGCTAATTTTTTATTAATATACAATATATATGATTATATTAATATATGTGTTTAACTACAATTGGTTATTTAGGATAAATGCCTGGCTTCTTTCAAAGTGACAGCATTTCGTTCACTGTGAAATGGGGCTTTATTGCTACTTTAGGAGAAAAACCAAAGATATATACTTCCCAACTCCCTTCACAACTCCGCCATTTAGCTATTAACTTTAAAATCTTTAAAGCTGATACGCTTAATATTAATAATCCATATTTACATTTTTATGATATCAAGATCGTGCATTGAAATTTTGCAAGATCTAAATTTATTTTAAAGCTTAGGGGGTGTTTCGAGACATACAAGATTCTTGGATTAAATTTGTATCATTATTTTCAAGACAAATTTTTAATTTCTAAGACAGTTTTTTAAATTTCCAATACAACTTTAATCATTCTCAATACTTATCATTGCATTCTCATCCCTGATACAAATTCGGAATCTAGTATGATTTGAAACAGGCCCTTAATAATTAAATATTTACTCTTGCGTGGTAGTTTAATTTTCCAATTAATTAATAATTAAATATTCGCTCTTAAGAGGTGCTTTGGACTTCAGATTTTATAATTTCTAAGTATATTGTTTTTTATATGATAAAAGGATTTCACTTTCGGCAAATTTTGTGTGAATCCAGTTCAAACAGGGATCAATCTCCACGATGATATGAAACCCATTTCATTCAATGCGTTTGAAAAAAATAATTTATTTAGATACGAAACTGAATTTCATACAAAATCAAAGATTTGTAAAGGCACTTATAGATAACTATGTAAAATCAATGTATTAAAATTATGTAACTTATATATCAATTTTAGAATTGCTAATTCAACGTGTAAATCTTGCAAAATATTTTTTCTTTCTTGGATGAGTAACTGTATAAATTATTATAACATTTTAATTTCATGGTTGGATAAATTTTATATTTTTAAGTATAGCTCACTTAACACTTTGAATTGAAATATTTTTAGTATTATGGAATATGAATTGGTTACCACCAAGTCCAATCCTAGTTTGATGGCTAAAGTCTATAAGCTTCGAAAGAGCAAGCCCCAGCCCCAGCTACATCTGACGTCTATAACAAAGCGAATGTATGATTGTCTTAGAAGCTTTTTTTAATCGTTATTTTTACAATCATTTTAATTTATATTACGTTTAAACTCGTAAGACATTCTTACAATATTCTAATAATCATCTAACAATATTTCTATTTTCTGCAATTTTCCTATCCATGGACACTTTGTACATTCTTACAATATTCTAATAATCGTCTAACAATATTTCTATTTTCTACAATTTTCCTATAGGTGGACACTCCCATGGAGCTTAGGGAAACCAACCACAATGTTTATATATATATATGTATATGTGTGTGTGTGTGGGCTCCGCTTTTATGTAACTGGGTTACATACAAGTAGACTCACATAACCATTTCAAAATCTGCGATTTTGATCTATGATGAAAAATTTTATTCATTCATTGTATTTAACATCATTTATTTATCAAAGGAATCAACTTTCATCTCAATCAAGTATGTTTATGGGCTACCATTTGTTAGAAAATATATATATTCATGTGTAAATTGTGAAAAATACTAAAATATCAATTTTAAAGTAGTATTTTCAACATCTAAACCGTCCAAAATATCATTTCAATGTGCATGAATGATTATATAATGCATTATTACATTCTAATACATGTGTAAATAGATCTAAGTGTTTTCATAATTTACACATGAATATATATATTTTTGAATAAATATAACCCTTAAACATATTTGATTGGGATGAAACTTGGTCTCATAGATAAACAAATTATGTTAAATACAATGAATAGATTGGATTTTCCATTAAGCATCAAAATCTTATATTTTGAAGGAGTTACATGGGTTCGCTTCTAGGTAACCCAGTTATATATATATATGGGATTTATTCAGGTGCATTCAGACTGCACGCGAATTACCCTGCAGACGCCCCATCCGCCCGTTCATTTCAGCGGGCGAAATCTGCGCCGCTTGTTCGATTGTGCGTGTAGAGAGAGACGACGAGCCGAACGGAGATGCACGTACATGCGCGTAAAAATTCGGAGGATGCATTTTCCCTCTCGGTGGACTGAAAATTTACAAAAACCCACCCGAAATATTCCCTCTTTCATCTTGCCGAAAGCAGCATAGCATTTGGGAGCCCGCTCATCCCTCCCATTTCAAAAACGGAGACGCCACTGCTGCTGCTGCTCCCAAATCTCCTTCTCCATCGAGATTTTGAAGATCTCCGTCGATTTCAAAGTTCTCCGTCGATTTTCGAAGTTCTGTGATCGATTTCGAAGTTCTGCGTCGACGGAAGGTACGATGTTTATTTTTGCTTTCGTCGTCTTCTCCGAAAATCCACATGCGGATTTATAACTGCGCAGCAAACATACCTCCTATTCGCATCTCTTTGATGCGAAAATCCGCATGCGGATTCTGACTCCCATTGGGAGGTACGTTTGCTGCATAGTTATAATCCGCATGCGGATTTTCGCGTAAGAGAGATGTGAATGAGAGGTACGTTTGCTGCGCAGTTATAATTTGCATGCGAATTTTCACATTAGAGAGATGCGGATGGGAGGTACGTTTGATGCGCAGTTAGAATCCGCATGTGGATTTTCGGAGAAGACGACGAAAGCGAAAATAAACACCGTACCTTCCGTCGACGGAGAACTTCGGAATCGATCACAAAACTTCGAAATCCACGGAGAACTTTGAAATTGATGGAGAACTTCAATCTCAACGGAGATCTTCAAAATCTCGACGAAGAAGGAGATTTGGGAGCAGCAGTGGCAGCAGCAGCAGTGGCGTCTTCGTTTTCAAAATGGGAGGGATGAGCGGGCTCCCAAACTCTATGCTGCTTTCGACAAGATTAAAGAGGAAATATTTCATGTGGATTTTTGTGGATTTTCAGTCCACCAAGCTGGATAATGCATCCTCCAAATTTTTGCGCGCATGTACGTGCGTCTCCGTTCGGCTCACCGTCTCTCTCTACACGCACAATCGAATAAGCGGCGCAGATTTCACCCGCTAAAATGAACGAGCAGATGGGGCGTCTGCAGGGTAATTCGCGTGCAGTCTGAATGTACCTGAATAAATCCCTATACATATATATGCACACACACACACACATATGAGATCTGATCATGAGCAGAATAACGGTGCAATCCGCTATAAAATGGGCCTTACACATATTAGATTACAATGAAACTTTATATAGTCATTTATCTATATAAAAATCATACTTTAGATGGTTTAGATGTTGAAAATATCACTTTAAACTTGATATTTATGTTAAACTATTTTATTACGTTGATTTTGCACTATTTTAAGATGGGGATCATATACATGTTGGATTTGAATGAAAATTGGTATGTTAATAAAGTGGACAATTCTAAATACAATGGGTGGCATGGATTTCCCATTCATGATCAAGTGGGGCCCACAATGCATGGGTTGCACAGTGCAGTCGTATGCACTGAAATATTTTTCTATATATATGTGCAATTATGATGCAGTCCATTGTAAGATGGGCCCCACACATATTAAATTGTAATAAAACTTTGTATAATCATTTATCCATATAAAAATCATACTTTAGACAGTATAAATGTTAAAAATACTACTTTAAACTTGATATTTATGTTAAAGTATTTCATTACGTTCATTTTAAGATATGGACCATACACATGTTGGATTTGAATGAAAATTTGTATGCTAGTAAAGTGAACAATTCTAAATACAGTGGATGGAGTGAATTTATCATTTATGATCAAGTGGGGCCCATAGCACATGGACTGCACGGTGCAATCACATGCACTATAACATATATATAGGAAAATATTCAAGTGTAGCACCACTGCACCGAAATTACTGTGCAGTGGCGCTGAAATGGGCCCCACATGATGATAAAATCATAATCTACACTACCCATTGTATTTAGAATAATGTATTCTATTACCATATCAATTTTCATCCAAATCAGATATGTGTATAGACCCCATCTGAAAATGATAAATAAAATAGTTTGATGTAAATAAAAACTTTAAAGTAGTTTTTTCAACATGTAAACCATTTTCTATAAAATTTATATATGGATAAATGATTGTGTAAAGTTTCATTGCATTCTAATATATGTGGGGCCCATTTTTGGGCAAATGTATCGCTGTTCCGGTGCAGTGTATATATATACATATACATATGTATGTATATGTATTTATGTGTGTATATATATATGTATATATATATATATCAATGGACACAGACATCAACACCAAGGATGGAACACTGACGGAGAAGCATGTGAGGCACAAACCCTATCCAAGAGAGAGAAAGAGATGTCATGCTGGCCAACCGTCCTCTTCATCTAGCACCATTTTCTCTCACATCTATTTTAATGATCAAATCTCACTTTTTATCATACAGAACATACTCCTAATTTATTGGACAAATCATTTTCCGAAAGCTCAAATCCTGCTAAAAATCCACATTTAATTAAATTAGAGCAGTTCAAGTAAATGATGTATATAAAGGTCATCCACCCATCGGAGTAGGGGGGAACCTCTATAGTGATAAATCATCAATCTCAGGTACTTTCTTCTGAATCTTTGATCTCCATTCCATCCTCTCATTCCTCTCTTTTTCTCTTGGCACATAGTAATCATTTGGCTATCTCTTGCATTTGTTAAGGGACATTCTTGTGCTCCTAATTTCTTCTTAGTTAAATTTTTCTTTCATGATTTTTTAAGTTAACTATTTTTTATTGATATTATATACAATATAACATCTAATATTACAAATCAAACACTTTTATAACCCTTACCATGAAGGGATGTTTTTGTAAATACCCCAACATGTAGGTAAATATCCCCATTACTAGGAGGACACAATATACACACTTAGAGGGATAACTATAAATACTCCTATTTTCTTAGTTAACTATTAAATCTCCCTTTTTACATAAATTTTTTTGATAATAAATCAGGTGTCTCATAAAAAACCAAGTTTCTCATCCAAATAAAGAAATGATGTAATAGAAAAAGAGTGCACCTCCATGTCATTTATTTTATAATGGTTTTTCATTACATAATTTATCAATTCAATGACCTTCATCATCAAAATAGTTGTTAGCCAAACTCATAAATGCAAAATCAGCCAAAATATGGGTTACTTGGTGACACCCTATCCAATTTAAAGGAATGAAATTAAATCTCTTTTATAAGCACTTCTACAATAGATATGATTGGGTTATCACTAATCAAGACGTTTATAAGCACCACAAAACCACTCTTCATCTTTATGTTTGTTTGTTATATGTGGCGCCTCGAACCTAAGGAGCCTAAACCTTACTCCAGAATTGTTTAGTTAGTAAATTGTGAGCAGGATTGTAGCCCTGTTCACGCGACGAGATTTTCAATTCAATCTCATTTCAATTTATAAGCAATCATTCATTGGTAATTAAAATCACATAATATTTACAAATCATTAAAATTTATTTACACCATCCGTCTTTGAAACCTAGCAATATTGCATCCTCACAACATTTTCATTCATCCAAGTATATGAGAACACTACAACCTTAAGAGTCTCTAAATTGAGACTTTTTTTTCCTTGAACTTTCTGTACCTGTCTAAGGTTGGAAGAAATAAAACATGAGTAGTAGAATCAGTAAGCAAGTATTTTTATTTAAGTAAATATTTTCATTCCAAATTTTGGCATTTCATAAATAATGCACATGCAAATGCACATTTCATATTCATGCCTTACACCTTCATTAGATGGTGCGCTAGTTAAGCAACCATCAATTCGTCTACTCCCTATTTTAGGGAAGGTGTCACCGACCTTTGGCTTATATCAGCGACTCAATCGCATTAGAGGGGGACTTTGTCCGCTTACACATCTAAAATGAACTTGTACCTTTGTACACCATGTATCATGCATATGCTAGCATAAATTTAAGAAATAATCGCATTTATTATTTTGCTCTTTTTTCAAATTGAAAAAATGGCATAATCATTTATAAAACAGATTAATAAATACAATTTTTAGACCATATTATGGGGATGACAATCCTTAAATAATATTGAAAAATGACAATAAGAAATGAATTGCAAGTTATTTAATCATTTTAAAAATAAATCATTTCAAGGCGTTACTTGCTTACCTTAAAATTTCAGATTACCTCCTCAATCTTCTCTTTTCCTTTTCCTAAATAAATGAAATGGACTATCTTACATTTTACTATATATATATCTATTTTCTTTTATACCTATACGTATTTTCTTCTCGTTTACCCATACATAATTATTAATGGAAAATGCTTTCAATCCATAACATATAAGAAAAAAAAGGGCGCAACTTCTATTCAAAGTTCCATTAACCCAAACTTTATAAGGTCAATAAAATTTTAACTTTTATCTATTTATTCTCAAAATCAGAATTACCTTTTTAAGGTAGAATTTCCAACTAAATTTGTGCAATCTATTTAATTGTTAAGGGGAGTACGTAAACTATAAATTGAAAAATCTATTTGAAGATGACGTAAAATAATTTTATGAGAATTAATATACTGATGTTCGTTTGAATATTAATGATAGTCATACCTAATACATGATTAGTTGGGGATTTTCAGCTTTGGAGGTTAATAATAAAAAAATTAAATGTGCAGAAAACGAATATAATTTCAACATCATCAATACCTTAAAACTATACAGAAAATAATTTTTTTAAATTAATTAACAGCACGTATATCAGCCCCATTTAAAAAAATTCTTATTTATAAGGGTTGTTTGAATTGTGAAACAAAAATAAGATATATATACCTATACCTATTTTGGACATTGAAATAGATAAATAATAAAATAATAATAATTAATTCAAGCACCTTTAGACGTCAATAGGTTTTAGAAAAATTTCTGCAATGCCTAATACGTGAGATTATGTATGGTAGAATAATGAAATAAACAAAACAGAAACTATTTTATTTGAATGAGAAGCCAAGCACTAAAACTTTTTTTTGGTTATCTTGATGTATAATCATACAAGCAATAGGCTGGGAATTTTTCTAAATTAACTACATCTTATGAAGGCTATGTTTATACGAAACATAGGGAAGGAGAAGATACAGAAGACCTTGTTGGGCTCATGCTGTACTTGTTTGTTCAGCTCCTTACCTTGGCAATGTGATTGTTCATACTAACTCATCCCTATTTATATTTTCTTTATGCCAGTTACCCTGGTTAATTTATTTTAACCAGGCTTGGGTGCTTTAATATAATGCTGGCACGTCCCACTTTCACACATCGGCCTCTTCTATTTACTGCCAGCAATTTCATTCATCATTTTTTCATTTTTTTAAAATTAGCCACATTATTTAAAGGTGGTAGATTTTTATTTCAATGCTAGGTCGGCACTTGCTAAAACCGACTTTTATCTAAAAAAAGGACTATCCCATATCTTTAAAAATCGTACTTAGCATATAGAACATTAGTGAATAAAATTCTATTTTAAAAATTTTCTGAAGAGGTTATTTATAATTTACTGTGTCTATATTTTAAAGCATATCAAATTAATGGTTCATGACAAGTTTCATGTCAAAATGATTAAGATATAAGCATTTGAAATTAACCAATGCAATTCATTCATATTTCAATTTTGATTCCCATATTTAATCACGTTTTATATAATCTAATCCGTTCACCAAGTAGGGTACATTAATTTAGGCTTACCCATGAAATCTCATATGAAATGAAGTTGTATATATATAATAATTCAACTAATAAAATGTGAAACATACAATGAAAATGATACATATGCATGTACCAAGGGTAGGACTAGGTTGAATTTAAGCCATGCACATTACCAAGACAATAATTGAATTTTCATAAATGCTTTATTAAATCATTTTTCATGATCCATTCCATTCATATTATAGAGTATATAAATTTAACTGCCCATCTCAATTTTTATATTAAAATAATTCGTATTGCTTAAGATATTGGCATTTAAAATTAATTCATGAAATCTCATGTAATTTTAGTTGTTTTAAAAAATTTTAAACGTAATTTTCATGATCTAGTCTTTTCATTATGTAGGGTATGTTAAAATAGATTTGCCCAAAAAATTCCATCTTAAACAGCCTTAACTATACCAAGATATTGATTTAATGAATAATTAACTAAAAATACAAATTTATGAATAGGAGGTTTTTGGACGTGAAAGCTTGCTTGGGTTTGACTTCTAGGCACGTTTTCTGATGCACTTAAGTTAAATACTTTAGTCAATTATTTTTCATAATTTGATCCATCTAGATTAAAAGGCACATACTTTAATACTTTCCATTAAATTCTCATGTCAATCTAAGTTATACATGCTTAGATCTAATGAAAGTAGTGTAGATGAAAAGAAACCCTTAATTAGGACCTGTAATTGTCTCAAATTTTCTTATTTATTTTTAAATTTCCATTAGGTTCATAAATTTAAATAGTTTCAATTTATAAGATTCGGAATTTTAAAATTCTTTCTCAAAAAATTTGTAGAAATTCATTTTCATATCTAATCTTTATAAAATCATAATTTACCACTCTTTTCTTATAAATCTCGAATGTATCCCTTTTGAATTCCAATTAGATCCCTTCTTGTCTCTACCCTTTTTAAACTTATCATTCAATCCCTTTTTTCCAGATTTGCAATTTGATACCACTTTTCTAAAATTGCAATTTAGTCTTTTTGTAAATATACGCATTTATCTGTAACTTTATAGTAATAATATACACATTGTATAAGCTTTAAATATACATCATATTCGCAAAGTTTCAAATAATATGAGTTTCACATTATATCTCTAGAGGCCATTTAATATCCAATAACATCCCGGTATCTTGCTGCAATAAAATTGCTCAATCCCCCATCACTGCAACAAATTCTATGGTACTCTTATCTACCATGCATCTTGCATCAACTTTTATCTTTACTCTCCCCAATCCTGATCACATTCAACATACTGCATTTTCTCTCATCGGGTTACTAGTAGTTATTAGGTAATTGGCTACTTTATACTCATCACATTAGTCCATGTACACCATTTGTGCACCTCTGTAAATACCAATTGTTCTTCTTTTGCATAACACTGACTCCTTAGACCTCACCAACTTAACCAAGTCTCATGTCCATACCCATGGTCAAATAATGTGAACTATTAATTTTAATTTTACGATGAATTCCATATATGCCCACAAAAAGTATTTGAATGTGATTTTTATTTATAAATTCATAATTAAGTTTTGAGCATATTCGTTATTTATCAAATATTGTGGATATGAATAAAATTTTAAACAAATACATGGGTATATAAAGAATTTTTGAAAATTCATAGTTATAAGTGAAATTATAGATAAAATTTATACGTATATGTGAAAATCGTGATTAATTTAATATTAAAGTAAGCGTCATTTAAAAAGAGGGATGATTTTATACATCTGGATGCATGGGAGCTCCCATGCATCCAACCTAAAAGACATATTTTTTAAATTTTTTGTTTTATTTTCATAAAAAATATTATTATAAGTGTATTTGATGTATGTAACAAGTTTTACTATTTTTGAAGATGTATGTATATATTTTTCTGTGAATTTGAAATATATGGTATTTTAGCTATTTTTAAATAACTAAAACCGAAATTCAAAAAAATGGATATACACATATCCAAAAATTAAAAAACTTATTACATGGATTAAATACATTTAGAATAATAGTCTTATAAAAAACTAAAATAAAAAATTTTAAAAAAATATTTTTGGGCTAGATGCATCCTGATGTATAAAATCACAACACTTTAAAAGTTCTCACTTTAATTTGTGGGAACTTCAATTCCTTTACAGTGCTAACTAGAGTAAAAATATACACAAGTAGTTTAGATTTTCAAAATACTCTTTTTAATTTATAAGCAGGTATTTGTTTAACACTAAAAATTTTTAATTTAAAATTTTTCATTTTCTTCAACTATTCTATTTTTATTTTTTTCACATGTTCCTACACAATTATCATATTTTTAATCATTTTTATACAATTATCTATGCAATTAACTTATTTATTTTAATTTTATTTTCTTTACTCCTCATCATTACCCTTATCACATCGCATTATTTTTTTTATTTCAAAAACTTTTACAATAAAAATTTTCATCTAAAAAATTTATCACTTCTCAAGCACACCCTGAAAAGTGGTTCCTGATGACAAATGCAACATCTAAACCAGACTATAAGCATCAAACTTATCGTATCCCTGACCTGACATTTTCATGTGTTTTGTGTTGGGTAATATTTCAATGCAACGCATTGAAATTTCACAATGCACAAGAGTTGAAAACCCTTTTTTAATTTTTGAAATTTTAAATAAAACTATTAATAGAGGTGTATTTAATTTATAAACTAAATTTACTATTTTTAAAAATATGTATATTTTTATTTTTAAAACAAGGAGGTTTCAATCATTTTTAAATAACTAAAAATACCCCTATTTTTTAAAAATAAAAGGCTAATTTGCATATATACCCACCTAGTTTCACGAATTGCATATTACCCCCAATAGTTTCACCAAAATTGTGTATTAACCTCACGTCGTTGCCTTCGTTGATACCTTGCATGATATTTTGGAAAATGATAAAAATGTCATTGTTGGTAATTTGCATACATACATAGTTTGACGCTATTTGCAGATATACCCACATAGTTTTATGAATTGTATATTACCTCTATATAATTTCATCGAAATTTCAGATTACTCCCGTATATTTTCACCAAAATTGCATATTACCCCATGAAACCCCTACATAGTTTCATGGGGATAATATGCAATTTTGATGAAACTATATGGGGTAATATGCAATTCTTGAAATTATGTGGGTATATCTCCAAATAGCATCAAACTGTGTGGGTATATATGTGAATTACTAACGAGAACATTTTCGTTATTTTCTAAAATATTAGGCAAGTTATTAACGGAAGGTAAAAGTGTAAGGGTAATACGCAATTTTGGGGAAACTATGTAGGGGTAATATGCAATTCGCGAAACTACGTGGACATATCTATAATTAGCGTCAAATTATGTGGGTATATATGCAAATTATCTAAATAAAAAATATATATGCACATTTCTAAAATGGTAAAACTTAATATATATTACATACACCTAGATTACTAGTTTTAAAACAATTAAAAATGGGTTTCACGCCCAAGTACGATGAAATTTGGATGCATCCATATATAATGAAACACGACTTAGCGTGTTTTGGAAAGAAGTAAAATAAAGTGTAAAAATAATTAGAATATAAATGAAATAATATAAAAGTTAGGACAGGTAAAATGTTCAATAATATCCAAGGGTGAGTAAAATGAATTTGTAATTTTTTTCGGTGTTCTAAACGGACTGGAAGGCTCCGTTTGGTATTGCGTAGGAAATGAGAATAAAAAAATATAGATTAAAATTTTAGAAAGTTAGAAAGTGACGAGGATAATAAATAGCAGTAAGGAATATAAGATGATTGAACCAAAAGATGTAGAAATGATTGAAATATACAAAAAAATGATTAATTAGAAAGTAGATATTAAATGTCACATCATATAAAAATATATAGAAAGTGGTAATTTTTTCTTTACATGTCAAATAGAGCCTAAAAGCATAATAATTCTATATTATGCTAGAAAGTGGGAATTTTATGGCGACAGTCTCCTTTAAAATGGGCCCCACGTATATTGGATTGCAATGAAATTTTATACAATCATTTATCTATATAAAAAGTATACTTTAGATGGTTTAGATGTTGAAAATATCACTTTAAATTTGATATTTATATTAAACTATTTTATTACGTTGATTTTGTATTATTTTAAGATGGGGATCACACATATGTTGGATTTAGATGAAAATTGGTATGATAATAAAGTAGACAATTCTAAATACAATGGGTGGGGTGGATTTCCCATTCATGATCATGTGGGGCCCATAATGCATGGACTGCATGGTGCAGTCGCATGCACTGTATCACATTCCATATATATACAAGGGCTGTTCCGGTGCAGTATAACTGCACCGGAACAATAGTACATTTGCCTAAAAATGGGCTCCATACATATTAGAATGTAATGAAATTTTATACAATCATTTATCTATATATAAATTTTATAGCAAATGGTTTACATGTTGAAAAAACTACTTTAAAGTTGTTGTTTACGTTAAACTATAAAGTTGTTGTTTACGTTAAACTATTTTATTACGTTGAATTTGTACCATTTTCAGATGGAGTCCATACACATATTCGATTGGGATGAAAATTGGTATGATAGCAGAATACATGATTTTAAATATAATGGGTGGAGTAAATTATAATTTAATTATCATAACGGTGCACCTGAATATTTCTCTCTAAATATATATATATATATGGGTTGCAACTGTGCATTTGTATCCCACATGGTTGCAATCTCTCCCTTGGATCCGTCCTCGATGAATTCGTTGTCATCCGTTCCGTGTTTGCAGTCTCGCGTTTATTTCTCCCTATCACAAACTGCTGCAACCTCGTATGATATTGATGCCTTTCCCTTTATAGAAAGCAATCAATGTTGCATGTACAAAACCCCACCTTTTAGAAAGCAAGCAACGAGCCCATTAATTTTACTGGAAGAAACAAGAAATCACGACCAATTGTTGGTGCCGTGAATACATTTCATCTTTTTTCGCCAACGAATTTTAAACTTACGGCATATTTAGCAAAGGCAAAAACTTTTTAAACCAAAAGTGTGTATACAAAGTGATAAAATCTATAGATGAAAAGTTTTTGATATAAAAGTTGTTGAAACGAAAGAAAATGATATAATATAATAAGAATAATGATGATAAATAAATAGAATAAAGTTAAATATTGAAAATTTTTTTACTCTCCACAGCTACTTTATTTTTTAATATATTCTTCTTATCTTCTTATATATCACACCCTACTTTTCAATAATTCTGCACATGCCCATATAATTAATTTATCTATTTTAATTTAATTATCTTTCTTGCTCATTATTATCCTTATTATAACATATAATTTTCTTCCATTTCAAAAATTTTTTATCCGAAAGTTTTATCACTTCTCAAACACACCCTTAGGTGCGTCCAAGAAATGATAAAACTTTTTAAACAAAAATTTTTGTGTAAATTTTTTTAAAATTGGAGAAAATTGATATAGTAAAGATAATAAGAGTAAAAGAATAAGATTAAAATAAATAAGTTATGTATATGAGTGGTTGTGTAGACTTAATTAAAAGTTTGGTAGTTGTATAGCAAGATGTAAAGAAATAATTAAAAACTAAAGTAGTTATAGGAAGTGAAAAGTTGTATTATAGCCAAATATTCCTAATTTCTCATTAATGTAAAATTAAATGAAATTCAATTGATCTACGTACTTGACATTTTATAGTGTATTTTGTAAGGAAAAACTACAATAACTTTTCATGCTTTTTTTAACTACTATATTTTCCAATCATTTCTACACATTCTTGTGATACAAGTAGCTTTACTCTAATAATTAACTTTATCTTATCATATCACTTTATTAACTTTTTCAACATTTTTCCCACAACTTTTTCACCTTTTTTGTGGATTACCGACATTAGAATACTTGATATTTTATTCTCAAAAATTCTTTGCAATTATTAAATAACTTTAATGTTGATATATTTACTATAACACAATTTTATTTTTTGACCAGCACAAGTATCCAATCAAAGTAATTTTATATGTTATAACTTAATATCTTAAGGCAAATATAATATGTGAGTTTAGATTATACATGGAATTATAATGATATCAAAGGTTAGTGTGTTTTTTGTTTCAGAAAAAAAAGTTAGTATTTTGACTCAAAACAGCCTAGCTATTTTGAATGAAAACCTATATATTACCTAATAAAAAAGAAATTATATATTTATTAATAATATGTAGGTAGTGATTTAGCATTTTCAAGTTTTTCAAAAGTCTAAACGTCTTATTTGGGCCACCCACAAGATGATTTTGTGAATTTGAACCACACGAGATGTTCAATGTATCATATTTTGTCATGAAACAATAAATCTCACATAAAATAACCATAATATAATATAAATAAATTTTAATTACAACATATTTATAAAATAAAATCATTTGATCATATATAACCTTTTAAAATTTTAAATCAAGTTTGATGCTTGGATATATAATTTCAAATGATTTTTATTTAAAAATATTTAAAATAAATATAACACCAAAGAAAATAAATTGTTTAAATCACAAAATGGCTCTAAATCAAATGTTTTCGCTTCTGTGGAAAGTATAAAATATTTCATTGAACCACAACACCACAAAGAAATTTGCATATGCAACTAGGATTTCCAGCCAAATTTATTTAGGCACCTAGCCATAAAGCAATGGCTTCTATGATCAATGGTTCCATGATCTCTTTCTTGTTCCACCCTTTTAATGTAATGAAATATTCTTTGGAGTCTCTAATAACTATAGCAAAGCCCATGTATTTCTTTTGTAGGTTTCTCCTTCCATTCACATTAATCTTGAATTTGTTGTCCCCCAATTTATCCCATCCAGCCATCGTAAATTTATCACACATACTTGATCCCATAAAATTTCTAGCCTTCTTGTACTACTCACAATAATCAATGCACCAATCATTGATATCATTGAACACCACTTGGTTACTTCCTCATGAAGTTGATTTCGCATATGCCATGCTCACTAGCAGAAGAGGAGGAAAAGTGCAAAAGTGTGTTGCCTTTTTGCCATAGCAAGATGCCTGAAAATATCTTGCATAACCGACGATTCATTTACTAAAAAGCAGTCTCCAATGATTTTCTATCTTATTACCAACTCACACCAGATAAAAAGATGGTCTATCTTTAGCATAAATAATGCTTGATTTCTTGCCCCTCTAATCTTATCACCCCATCTATGTCATTTCTAGTGGTTTGGCCAGTGTTAGAGCTAAAATATATGGCAATTTTTTTATGTTGACCACCTATCCTGAGCACTCACTATATTGCCTAAGGATGTCTAACATTCGATGAGCATCTTCTCTTTTGGCCTTGAGAAAAATTAAAGCATCATTTGCAAAGAAGAAGTGGATGAGAGTTTGGAAAACATGGGCAAGTTTTAATCCCATTGAGTTGCCTTTATTGGTGGGTGTGAGAGATGAGGAGTGATAGTTCTTATGCATAAATTAGAAAAAAGTACAGGAAATCGGGTCTCCTTGACTCAACCCTCTAAGTGGACAGAAGGGCTTCATTTTGTATCCATTTAGGGTGACCTCATATGTCACATATTGCATATAGCTCATAATCCAATTTATCCACACACCACTGAATTTCATTTTTTCCATCATGAGACTAAGATAGTCTTATTCAACTTTGTCAGATGCCTTGGATATATCCAACTTTACTGCTATCTCTAGCCTATTTCCTTTCTTTTGGCATCGTAGAGAGTGGACGGCCTTACAAGCGATTAGGATATTGTCTATGATGTGATGAATTGGGACAAAAGCACATTGTTGAGATGATATAACTTCATGGAGACAACTTTTTAATTTGTTGGTCAATAATTTGGCTAAGATTTTGTAAGCCACATTATTTAAAAAAAGTGATTCTATTAGCTCGGACAAAACAAATACTCTGCTTAGCTCATCTTAAAAAACTTACTTACAATAACTTTTATTCGCTTTTTTCTCTATACACTTGTTTATCTAAGTGTATTTAATATATAATAAAATTTTACCATTTTTAAACATGTTTATATATTTTTTTAGATTTTTAAGCATCTATGTATATATGTATTTAAAATACCATTACCTTTAAAAATATAAAAAAATATATACACATATCCAAAAATAGTAAAACTTGATTTATATGTTAAATACACTTAGGGTGTGTTTGGGAATAGATAAAACTTTTGATGAAAAGTTTTGAAGAGTAGAAGTTGTCAAATGATGTGATATAATAGGGGTAATGATGAAAAGTAAAGATGATAAAGTTAAAATAGATAGGTTAATTGTATGGATAATTGTGTAGAAAATGATTGAAAAGTAGGGTAGTTGTATAGGAAAGTATGAAAAATGATTAAAAAATATGATAGTTATGGGGAATGAAAAATTTTAGATTAAAAAGTTTTAACTTGACATTTTTTATCAATTACAAACACGCCCTCAGATAAAAAAGTATATGAAGAAAAAATAAAAAAAAGGTTATTGTAAATGATTTTTTTAAGGTAGGCTAAGTGAGATATTTGCTTAGCCTGGGCTAATAGGATTATTTCTCTTACATAAACTTATAGGGTAAAAATAAAGTGTTCCTACCGCCTTCTTTAAGATCAAAACTATGGTGGTTGGGTTCATATCCGAGAGTTGCCTATGTTGTTGGAGAGAATTTTTGGCTTCCATGAAAGATTTGGACATCATAAAAAATCATGCTCCACCATTGACCAATGCTTTTAATAAAAGTCGGCTAGCATGTCATCTAAACTGGGTATTTTTGCCGGGTTCTTAGGTTTTAGGACTTTAACCAAAGCATCCATGGAGAACAGCTTGATAAGATTTACTTATGAAAATCAAAAATCTTGTTGTAAACTAAAATTGAAAATTCTATACATATTTGATGGTTTTGAACTAGTGAAAATATTTTTAAAATGTGATACAATAAGTTCCTACATTTTTTTCTATTTGGATAACTTGTTTGCATTCTCATCAAGTAGGGCTTCAATGCAATTACATCTCTGCTTGTTGGTTATTCTATGGGAAATTGATGTGTTTCTATCCCCTTGCTAGAGCTAATGGACCTTAGCACTTTACCTTGACAATTCCTCCTCATCTTTGAAAAGAAGATGAATATGGTGTTTTATCCCTTTAATTTCTACATCATATCTTTAGTCAGACGAGCTGTGAGAATTTAGTTTGTGAAGGTCATTTTGCATGTCTTGGATAGCTTGACTGATGTTTCTTCTTTGTTCATAGTTCTATTTGGATAGCCCGATATTGCATCTATTTATTTTTCCCATCAAAATATCATGTGGTTGGGCCATAAATAAATGACACGAACTCCATATATGATCAATAATGGTGTGAACTTCTTTGTCTCTAGCCCAAAATAATTTATACTTAAAATCCCTCTTGAGTCTCTTTCTATTTTACTATGTGTTGAGAACAAGCTTGAGTGGATGATGATCTGACATGATTGTGGATAGGTGAAAAACTATTGTGAAGAGGAAAGAGTCAGCCATTCGGGACTCAATACACGCCTCGTCTATCGTTTCGCCATGTCATGGTGGAGCTAATAAAATCTAGATCTACCAAATTGCAACTATTGATCAATTTTCAAAATAGATCCATTTGACATTCAGGTCTTAACCGATAGCTTCTATATTCTAAAGGACTTGCCACCTCATTAAAGTCTTCCATGATAAGCCACAACGCATCACATTGGTGTTGAGATGTCTAATAAGGTTCCAACACTCCACTCTCTTAGCAATTTCAAGATGGCCATAAGTACCTATAAACCTCTAACCAGGCAAATCGACATCAATATGATTTTTTGAATAGCTCCATACCTTGATTCCAGCGTCCCCATTCCATAGTAAAGCTAGTCCTCTTCTTTCCTCCGAGTCCACTACAAGACAACGCTCAAATTTAAGTTTTCTCCTCACACTCTACATTTCATGTGCTGATCATTTGGTCTCACTACGGAAGACCACTTTGGAAGCTTATTTCCTGATTAAGTCTAGGAGGCACTGATTCGCACATGGATTCTTAAGCCGACGACAATTCTAAGCTATCAGCAACATTAGTCCAAGGTGGGGCTAAGGTTTCTTTCAACCACCACCTCCTCATCTGCAATGCTCTTCCTTCTCTTTAGTCCTGTGCTCTACTCGTTGTTGGAGCCCATTTATATCACCTTTAAACAATCTTTTGTCGGATTTGGTCATGATGTGTTCCCTAACCTTTTGTCGAAGTTGACTCCGCCACCTCTTTTGCCCCTCTTTATCATCTTCCCTTGAGATTTAAAATTTCTTAGCTAGTCATTTAATTTTTCAGAGAAGATTTTGTAGTCTCACGATTTGTCAGAGTGTGCTCAGTTTATAATTAAAAAATGTCCTTCAACAGTGTATCACTACCTTCAATAGTGTTCTTAGTTTGTTATTGAGAAGTGTCCTTTGGCAATGTACACGTCTGTTTGTCTAATTTGGCCTTCTGTCCTCTTTATCACATTGGCCTCTATCCATTATTTGCCACTTCTCATCCCTTCTGCTCTACTGTGAAATGCTAAATGGTACTTCTGCTTCCGTAATTTGTTATTGGAATCTCTTCTTTGCGGCTAGTGAACTCTCCCCCAAAGGCATCCTTTCCACCAATTAGATGTGATAAATTTATTAAAATAGAGTTATTAACACTTATTTTGTATTCATTTTGAATGCTAGTTTAAGAGAAATATGTAAGTTTATATAGATTTTGCGTTAGTTTTTATCATGGCTGCATTTCTTGCATTATGTGTAAATTTCATGTATTTTTAGTTAATTCAATACAAATCATATCATTTTAGGATATTGTAATTGCATTAGATCATTTACGATAACATTTACTTATTTTTGTCTTTTATTATAGGGAACAAATGGTGATTTGCTCATAGACTTTATGCCAAAGTGGTGGAAAGAGAATTCACTACAAGAAAATATCAAAATGCAAGACAAAGGGTTGGCGCCTCAACCTCAGTTTTGGAATATAAATAGATATTTTAGGGTTTGAAGCTAAGAAGCTAAGGAGCTTGTGGCTGTGGAGAAAAGAGGAGAAAACCAAGGGTTTCAAGGCAAGAGAGTAATTCAAGCAGACATTCAAGTTGTGTCGCTACAATACATAGAGTTTTATCTCATATTCTCATTTCTTTTTTTATTTTCTTTATTCCTTACTTGGGATGATTGTAAAATTAGTTTTTGTGGAATTTAAAATTATGTTTACGAGCTAAATTTTCTTGTGGTAGGAGATATGGATAATTTGAACTCATAGATTATATTACTTTGATTCCTTGTGCTTGAAATAAATATGTGATTGTACTGTAACTTGTGTTGCACGGGATTACCCTTATATATCATGCTTAATACATTTGCAAACTTATCTACCTTGTAGATTGATTTAATATCCAGATTTGTAATTAGAAAAGTAAGATTTAGATAAGGTCCATTATAAGGCACATGTTTCTATTTGCTTGTGGTAGTTAGATGTTAATATGGATAGAGATATATCTATCAATCTTATGTAATCTTGATTAGGTTATATGGTTATCAATATTATTTTACTTAGTTGCATGAGAATATGATAATTAACTAAACCATAGTTAGGTTTGTATATGTTGGAAAACATATACTTGAACGTAGGATAGTAATCTTTGTATGACCAATCTAAAAAGGAACCAATTTGACATAGTTGTGAGTCAATAAATTCATACTTCCATTCATTAAAATCATCTCAAGGTAATCTTAACCCATTGCTATCCCATCCTTAATCATTTAATGTTTTAATTAGTTAAGTTGAATTTAATTGTTTAATATAATTTTCATTAAATTTTCAAATCACTTAAAACAATTGAGATTCAAGGTAGTACTACGTTTAAATGCAATCCCCATGAGAATAATACTCTATTAACTCTTTATTACTTGAATGATATGTATACTTGTGTAAAAATGAGTATTTTATTAGACACATACACAACTTGACAAGATGTTGTTAATAAGATTCTGATTTCTATTCACTATTGCACTCATGACAATGTCTTTTGTCCTTTCCATGTGGGTGTATATTTACGTCCTTCTGCAAATGTGATAATGGATTCGGTATCTCAACATTACGACTTAAAGCACAAGCAATTGGACTTCCTTTTGAAGTTGATTGTCCTACTACATTTAATTTTATACTTGTCCCACTTAGGAAGTGGTGAAGAGTAATAGCCAAAGAAAAAGTATCAGTTGCCTCTGCCAAATTTCCTGTCTTATGATGTAAAAGCAAGTTTTGTTCCCCCAAAGCTTGGTGAGTTGTCTCTCCATTACCGCCCCTATATAGCTATTCTGTGATGCCATATGCACATGAAGCTTGCCGATTCCCCCGATTGCTAGATAGTTTGCACTTGTACATCCAAATTTTCGTGGCTTACCCCACATTCTCCTTCCCTTTACGAGTGCTCCTCTCTGCCCTTTGTTTAGCTATCCCAAATTGTCGCATTTCCTCCATGTCATCCCCATTGTTTGGATTTTTCCATAATCTGAGCTCTAAACTGGGGGCTCTGTGATGTCCACAATGTTGTCCTTCTCCCATTCCTCTATCTAATAATCGATCTATTTTGCTGCTTGAGTTGTCCTCGGATATATGTTTTTGTGGCTCCACCCTATTTCCCTTGCCTTGGTCATCTTTTAGCCTCATAGATCTTGTCCTTACTCATAGGTAATTGTCATATGAGATGTCTCCCTCTCTTAGCTGCTGCCCCTATCTCTTAAACTCACTACACTTCTTGTATGTGCGTTCCATTACCCCACAAAAGTAGCAAAAGATGAGGAGTTTTTTATATTGGAAGGAGACTCACCTCTTACTTTGGTTACCCATTTTGATAAAAATCCCTCTCCTTAAGGGTTCCTTAGCATTGATGACCACCTTCAATTCTAGCATTGGCCTATCAAACTACTCCAATGTGATTTTATACAAAAAAGGAAGACTACTAAAATGAAGCCACAAAGGAGATTAGTTGTCTCTTAAACAGCCATAGCCACTCTTTCAAAATCCATCATTTATCTTCATCATCATTGAATGTTACAATATATATATTCTTCCCAAGTTCAGTGAAGAGGAAATTTTCTTTGGATCTCCATAATTACCACATCATTAATTTGAATAACTCTTTAATGTAGGTCTTGGTAGCCCAGATGGAATGGAGAGTTGCAGCTTGTTCTCCTGGACCTATCCGTTGAACATACCCCTTCATTAATGTCGATGTCTAAAGCTTATCTAGCCAGAAATTATCCATATTTATAGCCATCTACTCCTTGTAGCTGCTCAAGCTGTCTTGCCTCCTTATTCGTTCAATTTCCCTCTTTCGTTCGAAACCTTAAATGACCTCCACCCTGTCTGGAGTGCGAAAGCTTTACCTATCGACACAAACATAGGAGAGGATGGAGTAATAATAATTAAGAGTAAAGAGAATATTTGCCACCAATCGAATAGCCAAGCGGTTGACATAAATGAGTTGAGAGTGTGTAGAATAGTAAGTCCAAGATTCTAAGTTGGGTAGAGCCATGTATCTCATTATCTCTCTTCGGGAGTTGTCATCTATGAAGTATATTTTATAATAGATATAATAAATTTTTCATCAAAATATCAAAATACTAAAAGTGAAATGAGTTATATACAGAAAGAGTATCATAGAAGCATTACCCTACTTTAATTAGGCGCACTTTACCTGGTCCTTTCCTATCTTTTTATTTTTTTGGTCTTCTTTTACATATTTTTATTAGATATAAAATGCGTTTTAAGTTACATAAAAATTGGATTGTTATTCCATATACGGTATTCATTTCCAAGGAAGTCTTCACTGCCGTGAATGGCGAGGCTTTGGCGTATGGCAGCAGCAAGCCAGCAACGCATGCATGTGAGAAGTCCAGCATAGATAGAAATGGAATTTTTGCCGAAAATTTTATATTTTTATATTTTTTAGCCAGGAAAAGAAGTGAGACAAGGAACTGACGAAGAAGAAAAAAGAGAGAAGAGAAAAAGCAGGATGGCCCAGGCCCCAGGCTACTGTAGCCGTCTTTGTTGGCATTTGATTTTGTTGCTGCCATGCAATTGCTGCAAGCCTGCGAGGCAGAGGCGTGCATGTGGCTGTGCTTTTGGCTGCTGCCATGGCGCGCATGCGAGAGTGTCTTCTAGAAATAATGCAGTCCTTTGAAATTTTTGTACATGTTGGTCAATGAAAAAGAAGGTTTGGATGGATGGATGCACAGCTGTGAATTTGGACATCCTTTTCGATCTAGCCAATTGCTCACCTCCATGCAAATCGCAATGCGCATGGGCATCATCCCTTTAGACTAAAGGATATCGTTCAGATTATGCAGTTCATTTAAAATTAAAAATTTATATTAAAAATGAGAAAAATAGTATGAAAATGGGGAAAATTAAGGTTGCTATATATTAGAAAATAAAAAATTACACTGGAACTATCGAAAAAGAATTTTAATAGACAATTTCGTCTAATTCTCAACTCCACGCATTTAATTATAGGATGATCTTGATCAGGCCTTTAAAAAATTTGGAAAATATTACGGAATAAAGGGTAATAATTTGGAAAGCTCACAGGAGAGTGGTTTCCCTTCACTCCCCGAAATATTTTTGACCTAATATTTTAAATCTTAAATACTTAAATATCATACTTTTTTCATTTCTAGCCTTATATTCTAATATTTTTTTTACACACTTACCTAATTTATTTTCACTTTATTTCTATTCTATCATATCATTCTCACACCTTAGAGTGAACAAACCAAAGAGTAAAAGGAATAAATATAAAATGGATAAAGTAATTGTATACAAGAATATACAAATGATGAGTCATGATAGTTGTTAATTCGGGCCATAAACCATTTTTTTAAGAAAATTATTATCCTAAAGATTCGTTTGGTAATATGAGCAAGGATAGAAGTGGGGAAGAAATTAGGAAGAAAATATTTTAAAAATATATGAAAATAATGTAATATAATAGAGGTAAACTAGTAATAAATAAGATAATTATGTGTGATAATGATTAGTGTATATGAGTAAAAAAAAAAAAAGTATGATCATATCACTCTCACACCTTGGAGTAAATAAACTAAAGAGTAAAAGAAATAAAGATAAAATGGATAAGGTAATTGTATAAAAGAATACACAAATGATGAGTCATGATAGTTGTTAATTCGGGCCATAAACTTATTTTTTAGAAAATTACTATTCTAAAGATTCATTTGGTAATATGAGCAAGGATAGAAGTGGGGAAGTAATTATGAAGAAAATATTTTTAAAAAATATGAAAGTAATGTGATATAATAGAGTTAAAATAGTAATAAATAAGATAGTTATGTGAGATAATGATTAGTGTATATGAGTAAAAATGGAAAAAGTATGATAATTAGATAATTATAAAATATCAATTATTTTTTGAAGTATACGA
Source organism: Annona cherimola (assembly GCA_030490835.1). Taxonomy (NCBI): domain Eukaryota; kingdom Viridiplantae; phylum Streptophyta; class Magnoliopsida; order Magnoliales; family Annonaceae; genus Annona; species Annona cherimola. The sequence goes on from CM059971.1 coordinate 73,296,331, forward strand.
GTGAGAGATAAGAAAGTGGATTCCTATTCACTTTTATTATCAAAGTGAATTTAAAAGTGTATTTAATTTATATAACAACTTTTACTTGAGATACATATATTTTTTGAATTTTGAAAATGAATAAAATACTTCTCCATATTTAAAATCTTCAAAAATATATATCAAAAATAGTAAAACTTAGTATATAAGTTAAATACACTTAAGACAACAATTTTACAAAAAATAACAAATAAAGGTTTATTGACCAGGATGGTAAATGATACTGTAAGCAAAAGCTAACAATATCACTACTAAAAATGATTAAAATATAAATATAATATAAACAATATTAGAATATAAAAATAAGGTAAGAAAAAGGAGCGTGTTTTATTCAGGCGCCGCATCTTGTACAGATGACGAGCCGGTTTCGCACTTCCGGTCTCACACATGGATGCACAATGTTTTGAGAAGCATGTGATGAGATCGTTCGTGCCGACTTGTTGCTCCTGCTTTGTTATTTTCTGCATGATTTCTGATATTAGACAGAGAAAGACGGTAGCCGCATGCTATCGAGGCGCATTGCATGCGGCGGCTCGACGCGAACAGGGGCAGACAACACCCGAGTAGCATCCACGCTCTAATAAATATTAAATTCTGCAAAAGTAATTGAACATATTTATATGTTCAATAACAATTAGTTTTGTAAGATCTCTACGTTAGAAGGGTGGACCGAAATTAAAGGCCACTACAATAAAAATCTTTTGTACAATTATGTATTTGCAGTAAAATATGGTTTGACTGTAAATAATAATTAAGGTATATATGAACTCTTAATTATACTTGCACCCAACTAGAAAATCACTATATTTAATATTATGTGTAGGAAATTTTTTTTTATCAAATAGCATTATAAATTTTTTAAAAATAAAATGATCTCATTCTTTGGCACGTAAAGTCCCGCATGTAGCCACGATCAAAAAAGTTCCCGTATGTGGCCAAAAAACGCAACCAATATATTTGCTGCAAATACTTATTTGTAGTCGAAAAATCAAATGCAGCTAAATTCATGTTCATAGCACCAAATTAACTACTTTATTTAAGAAATTTACGATAATGGGCTTAGATCACTAAAAGAAAGGAATCATTAAATTAACTAAATAAAAGTTAAATTTATTTTAAGAAGAATCAGTAGATTTCAAAACTACAGCCAATCACTCAAAATTTTTAAATTTCCAATTGCACTTCTTTAAGATTGGGTAATTGTTTGGACAACCCTATTATAATTTTTACAATCTTATCATAAGCAGAGGCATATGGAGCTAGAGGCAACTGCCTCTCTGAATTTTTGTTGTAGCAAAACACGCAACTAGTTTATTGGTTCAATATGCTTGTTAGTAGCCAAACGACATCAAATGCACCCAATTCACGCTATATAGAACCAAATTAATTACTTAAGAAAATTTGCAGTAACGGGCGAGAAAAGAATCCCTAAAAAGAAAGGGATCAAATAAAAGTTAAATTTATTTTAAGGAGAATCAGAAGATTGCAGAACTGACTTCTACTAATCACTTAAAACCTCTTAAATTTCCAATTGCATAATTTCATTTTAGAATTTATATGTTTTACTATTGGCCTTTTCAAAAAAAAAAAAAACATTTTCAAGTTTTAAATCGTTATAAAACAAACCTTAGCTCACATATTACTTTAAGGGTCCATTCATTAAAAGGTAAAAAAAGCTAGGAAAAATTTTGTGAGAAAAATTTTAAAAAGTGAGAAACTTATGCCATATGATAGGAATAGTGATTGTGAATAAAAAAATAAAAGTAAAGTAGATGTCACAGTTGTATGAAAAGATTTAAAAAATATTAAAATACATGGATAACAACAAAAAATATCGCAATTTTTTAAAATTTCTTTCCAAATAGACACTAAGCAGCGTGTGAATGGAAACTATTGTAAAATTTTCTAAAATGTCAAGGGTCTACCGAAATAATTGACTTATAAGGGTAATTTTTCCATTCGATTGAAAATATCAAGCATGTAATATTTTTCTGTAAAGAATTAAAATTCATAGGATTTATTTTGGAACCATTATACTACCCATACTAGAAAAAATTTATTTATTTGGAATATTTATTAAATGTAGTACGCATATTTGACGTTTTTGAAAATAAGTGGATATATTTAGATTTTTGGTCTGAGTATATTTGAGATAAATCGTATACTGTTTAGGATTATCCAATTGTATATGTAGTTGTTGTTTGGCTATTCTAGATTTTGAATATTTTGAAATATCTCCTTTTCTCGTATATAACATCTGCACTTTTTATTATATAACAATTTTAGTTTTCCTGCTTATTGTCTATATTTGCATGGCATATTCAAAAGGATATTAAGTTGCTGGATGAGATAGAGAAATGAAATGAGAATGTGATGTGCAATAAGAACGAAAAATTATAGCAAAAATAGAAAAAATATATTATAAATTGAAAATTGAAAATCTCATTTACTTCATGATTTTAATGGGATGAGGATGTTAAAGGCATGTTTAGCAACACTAAAAACTTTTCACTCTCTCGGTAACTATCATATTTTTAATTATTTGTTCATATATTTTTTTTTATAAAACTACCATATTTTTCAATCATTTATACGCAACTACCTACATAACTACCTTATCTATTTTAACATTATTATATTTACTCATCGTTATTACTCTTATCACATGATATCATTTTTGCATCATATCACATCATTTTCTTAGATTTTAAAATTTTTTACACAAAAATCTTTTTTTAAAAGTTTGAATACTTCCCAAATATAGCATAGATTAAAAAGTATTGTTGTATATTTGAAATGGATAGAATTGTATGAGAATAAGGAGAAATTATATGGTATATAAGAAAAAATGGATAATTATTTATTAGGAATAAAAAATATTTTTGAAAATGAAGAATTTTATTTCATCGCATTATAACTGTGAACTAAAAGGTCTGCCCAGGAAAAAGTTAAAGTAAAATTGTAAAAGTGGGAAGATAATTATATCATAACGTGCATAAAAATGAGTAGGGTTATTTTGAATAGACCCACTACATATGATCTTAATTTTACATATACTCGTCAAATTTCAAATATACATGCATCCTATTGATTAAATTTCATTTATGCCCATTTTGTCAACATGGGTATGAAGAATTGTTCATGCTCATGTGAAATGTTTGAAATATCCTTCCCATGTTAGGACGACGTGCTAATGTTGGATTTGATGAGCTTGTTGGTACTTGCTGTAAGGAGGGATCTGAAAATTAGGTTGCTGAGGGCATTGACAATGTAAAGTTTCTCTAATTTTTAAAATTTTCAATTCATAATCGAAAACAAAAACCACAGTGGAGAAACCCTTGCAGACAGCGACAATGATGATTTTGAAATTACAATTATCTGTTGTGATTTCGATAAAATCCATGGCCAGTAGAACTGAATTTTTTATGCAATTAATTGGATTTCAATTACAATTATCTGTTGTGATTTCGATAAAATCCATGGCCAGTAGAACTGAATTTTTTATGCAATTAATTGGATTTCGGCCATGTGTAGTCGAATTTGAAATCCTAATGAGCCACCTTGATCCTAGTTGTTTCGATGCTTGCCGAATCTGGCTGTTGCCTAAAGCCGCTATCATCTCGATGTGCCGGATCAACTGAATTTCATGGATTTGTTATTGATGGGTGAAGATGGTTGTGCCACTAGCATCGATTCCATGGTTGTCACTATTAGATTGATGAAAAAGGCAAAGACAAAATCTTTCATACATTTTTTAATGATATCAATTAGATGCCCAATTTGGATAGATCAATTAGGAACCATTTGCACTAAAGTTGAGACAAGTTTTTAGGTCTCCTAAAGAGCTGCTGCACCAATTTTGGACTTTGCAAGCTTATTGACCGGTATAGATTAACCAATTAAGGTTTGCCAGCACCAAATACATCTGAAGTAGGATCTTCTCTTTTTGTTTTCTTTTTCTTTCTGTGTTGTTTTGGGTATTGTTGCTTGTTGCCGACATTGAAGAATCATTGGAGGATCTATCCGCGGGTGACCGAATGCACCCGGTGCATTTCCCTCATTTATTTTTATTTTTAAAATTTTTTTTATACAACCGTTAATTTAAGTATATTTAACATATATAATAATTTGTATAATTTTAAGAAATTTTTAGATATTTGTTTTTGATTTTTTAAAATCAATAATAAATATCTAAAAGTATCTTAAAATAGTAAAAAAAAATTATATATGTTAAATACACCTAGATTAACAGTTATATAAAAAAAATTTCAAGAAAAATTAAAAAATGAGTTTTTGTACCCGAGTGCGCTGAAGCTAAGCGCATCCAGGTGTACTGTATCATGTCCTGGATCTATTTGCCTTATTCTGAAATTCGAACCAGATGACTTCTTTTTTTAACTGAAAGAATACTAAAGTGTAAGAAGAAGGAACCGGGAACAGGGGTGCAACTTGGGCCGGGCTCAACTAGAACCTGGCCCGCCGAACCGAATTGAAACAGTGTTAAAACTGCCTATTGTAAAACTCGAGCCTGATTCAGGTTCAACCCGAATTGAAAAAGAACTTGAACCCGGGTTGAGTTAAACCCGAACCCGGTGAGCCCGAACCTAAATTATATATAACACATATATTTTATATTTATTTTATACTCCATATAAATCTAGTTCTATTCCCCTTATATATATTATATTTATTTTATACCATATATAAACATTATTCTTCCTTAAGTTCAATTATATAATATAATATTTATATATTTTTTTTAGGAAAAAAAGGTTTGGTTTAGTGGTAGTTTCAAAACAAAAAAATGAAAACTATTTTTAGAACTTAAAATATTTTATTTGGTGTTTTAACTTAACTACTTATGTAGGATGCTATCATTTGGTCGTTTCAATATGATATTAGTAGTTAGATGTTTATTCTACTTGAAATAAATTTGTTGTAATTTATTTGACTTAATACTATGATTGTCGAATATTTTTTATTATGATTGACATTATAAGGTTTTTCTTATAATTAGATATTAATGCTTATGTCAATGTTTATCATATTAATATTAAATTGCATAATAGAAAAATAATGTAACTTTTCATTTTCTAAAAAAACTACTAGTTTACTTTTTTTTTTTTGAGAAATGACTATTAGTCTACTTAATATAAAAATAATATTTAAATGAGATTTTTCATCTTTAAATTCTTAAATACTATTGAATTTTTGTTTGAAAATAGAAAAATATTATTTTTGATTTTTTTTATGATAGATTTAAAGTTGAATAGGTATAAGATAGATAACAAATATATAGAATAATTTCAAATCGAATTTTAACTTGAAACTTAACCTGAGCCTGAATTTCAAAAATAGAGTTAGGGTTAGAATTAAGGTTAAAGTTTTAGAAATAGGATTAAGATTAGCGTAAAGGGGAACCCCAGTTTCATGAACCTGAGTCGCACTCTTAACCTGAAAGTGCATACATGATATTTTGCATTTTTGAAATGATTGTTATTTTCATCTGTCACTCAACAGGCTTATAGGCATAGTCGAAATTTACTCAATGAGTTGTGAGTATATTTGAAACTTTTAAAATTTATTAGTACATTTGAAATTATCGTTAAATATAATATGTATATTTAAAACTGACCCTCATGAGTCACGAGTATGAAAAACCTGTTGCTCCATCCCAGACTAACCTTATACACGCGAGTCAAAACTTTTGGCTATCACGTGGGTGACAATTTTCCAAATCTGTTTTGTTTTGCTCTTTCGTCTGTAATTGTACGATATTACCTAACAATGCATGTAGTGGATTACGTGAATTTCATAGCTATGCCTTCACAATAATTAAATGCACATGCCAATGACAATACCATCCACGTCAATGTGGACCGTCGACCCTGTGGCTCCACAAAAAAGAAGTACCATCTAAAATCTAAAGATTCTATTTCTAACCACACCCGGCGAAATCCCATCACACCAGCCCTCCCAACTGGTGAGCACTGAGCGGAAATAGTAGGACAGCCTTGCAGCTCCATGTGGACGGTAAAGATTGGTACACCTGTACCCATTGCCACCGTCCAAATCCGCATTTAGGAGCACGGTAATACATACTCCTCCATGTCGTTGAATATGCGACTCAAGCGAAACCTCGCCGGCAGGTGGGCAGACACGTGCCCACGAGAACCGTGAGGGCCCACCATCCTTCCCCCACGCGCGCGCCGGAATCCAACGGCTCACGTGGATCTGTGATCAACGGAAAGACGTTCACGAGGAGCCCATCCAACGGCTCTGGATGCTTCCGGGTTCGACTCGCTTCGGTCTGCCGGTGCGGGCTGGCACGCGTATCCATGCGCGCGCTTGGGGAAGCTAACCATGGTTAGAATCTAAGCCGACTCTGGAGTCAAATCCATCGCCCTCGCCTCGCCCTCGCTTCTTTAGAAAGGCTTCGCTCTTTCTCCGCTTTCACCTCTGCTGCTGCTGCTGCTTTCTCTCTCGATCTCGAAAATCGTCTGAAATTGCACTTCAAGCCTACGTCCTCGGTGGATCAGATAATTTTTTCTGTTTTTTCGCGTCGTGATCTTTCTGGAGACCTAAGGTTAATTGATGTTCCTGTCATTTGTGATCGATTATGCTGGATTTCTTCCTTTTGGTTGGGTTTCGATGGATTCGTGTGGAATTAGTGGTTTTCTCTTGATACTTTATTTGTACCCTTTTTTTTGTGTATGCTGGTTTCATTTGATTTTTCCTTTGATTTCTGCCCTTGTTGGGGGTTTCCATGGTGCAACTTGTCGACTTTGGAAATCTGGATGCTTGTTCGGTTATTTTTTCGATTCCCTTGCGTAGCCTGTTCAATTTCCTTCCTGATTCATGAGCTTACTGTTTGTGCTTACGTATTGGTCGCTGCTATGCTTATTCGTGAGACATGGGTAGTAAAATTCTATTTTCTTTGCTAGGTTTTCTGTGCTTTTTTATGCGTTTGTGGACTTTATTCTGAATAAAATCTTTCGCTCTTTTGGATTTTTTTTTTTTAAAACATTGTAGCTTTTTCAAATTCTACCTCGTTTGCTGCGAACAGAGTTTTCCTTGGGTGGTTTTGGTTTTCTGTGCTTTCCGCAATCAAACGTGTCTGCAGCATCTGTTTCTAACGCAGATTTCCATTCTTCGGGCCAGATTTTTGAAGGATTTGAAGGAAGCCATCAGCATGCCTTGGACATTTTCGTTTGTTAACTACAGTCGTAACAGTGTCCGCTTCGTGGTGTTCTTCCGTGTTATAGTGTAAGATTCGGAGATTCTATATGCAATATCTTCTTTTTTTCGTGTTCGAACTTCCTCTTTCTTTATCATAAATGTGTATTTCGACGATGTGATTCAACTGAGAATTCCAATTCCGTTTGGGCCATTCGATTCACCATTTTTTTTTATTCTTCTGGTTGATACTGATACAGGTGAAACAGCTTTCATTTGTGATCTGAGCTCCTGATTTTCTGCCTTTTCTCCTCACCGGTGTTGAAAGTGTGATAATGTACATTGTGGTTAATTTGAAAAGATACAGAGCAGTGAAGGACCTTGGGAAAATTACGATGAATGTCAGAATCATTGCGTACTACCAATTGATGCAAGTTTGTCAGGTGAAACAGTGATCTTATTAACTTTACATGCATTGCTTTGGCTTTTCACAGATTATAGTCGAGTTACTGTTTTGATTCTCTCTTCTCATGAGTTTCAAAATCTCGCAGTATTTTTTTTTTTTTTTTTTCTTTTTTTGTCTTTTTGTCAGTGTCTGATTTGTGGTGACATATATTGCCATAATCATTGGTGTCTGAAATTGCGAGGTTGAGGGATCGACTCTGGCCTTGAAAATATTGTCAGGTTTTTCTACTCAACGAAAATAATAACTGCCTGTTTCTCTGATAATGTGCCGGTAACTGCAAGGGCTTACTACTGCTTAACGTGATATCTGGCCAGTGACTGCAAATTTAAGGAATCAAGATTGGCATGGAACTTTATGGCATCTCTAATTTAGTTGGGAAGTATTTTCCCGGTCAATATAGAAGCATTTTTGCAATCTCTCTGAAAGGGAATCGTGTTGTCATGTAGTCACTAACCAAACTGATTGGGCAGGGGGCTTGACGTAATCAATGAAATGATTGGTTGCTTAGTCTGTGGTAATTTGCATGGAACAAATTTATTAGATTTGTTTGGTACAGTGTAAGAGTGGTTTTATTACTTACCAATCTTCAGTGGAATTGTTCAAAGCAGATCTTAGGAGTGAGATTATGCTATGTTTCTTGCTAACCTAATGCATGTGCTTAGGAATTTGATTGTTTCTTTATTTTTCTGTTTATAGTTTGCTTAGTTATTGCTTCGATCTTTTGCTTCAGTTGTTTTCTGTAGTCACTGTATTGATTGTTGGTGATACCTGTATGGTGTGCCATGCTGACCAGTGATGGGACTTATGCCAGAGTTTGTTCATCTCAAAAGCCCTAATGGGCAAAGGAGGGTTGTGAGCTTGTTGCAACCTATTGTAGGTCTATGGCATGTTCATGTTTATGGCCCACAAATCTGAATCATGGATCAGAACTTTCTATCTAACCAGAATTAGCTGTGATGAGGGATCTGTAATAATGCTGGTGATGTCATTGAGGGTCGGAATGAGTTTTCCAGTTAGATGACTTGCTGAGGCAATTTAGGAATCAAGGTATTGGCGGTATGTATAAGATGATACAGAGAATAAATAAATACATCCAACAGAAAGAATTACATACGACCTTTATAAGCCAGAATGTAAGATAAGAATTGATCATACGAAAATCAAAGTGATGAAGAATCACAAGCAGGATAAATTGCAGACTGCATGATAGCTTAATGGGAATATTTCATTAATTGGGTCATATATTTTTCCATTTTTGTACAATTCAAGTGGAGGGGATTAGGCAGGGGCAATCGTTTTCCTTCATAAATAAGCAATTTATACAACTGCCACAAAGCAATATCCATGGAAGTGGTGATACCCTTTTTATGCGAGCGCTTCAATGTTAATTCATCAAATTTGCTGACAAATGTTCACTAAATTTTTCTTTTCTGGTGGTGGTGAATGAGACAGCTAGTGGTGAAATGCTGATGCTTTCCCACTACTTGCATAGCATGACATGAGAATGAGGTCATCTAGTTCCTGTCTGGGGTTCGTTTTGAAAATTTATCAATCTAAATCTAGAAGAATGAATGAGAACTAGTTGAGAATAACATGACTTTGCTTTTGAATTTGCAGCAAAACATATTTCTCACTGTTGTGAAGATGGTTTTATTTATTAACGTGTGTTATGATTTGCAATTTTGCATCAAGTAGTTCGATTAATCTCCTAGATATATTTTCTCAATCCCTTATTATATTTCTTTCTTTTGCATCAAGTAGTTCGATTGATCTCCTAGATATATTTTCTCAATCCCTGAATATATTTCTTTCCTTTTAATATTCTTGACTTAATTATTGCAATATAATTGATTTTGTTTACTCTTCACATTTGATAGGCTGAATACTTTCGCCAGTTGCTGAAGCCTGTTACGTAGTCCTACTGTTTAGTGTAAGATCTGAAGCCCAGACCCTGATTTACTCGTCTCAAAGAATCGAAGAAATGGAATAATTATGATGGCTGTATCTGTCTTCCCTACATTGCAATTAGTGTAAGATCCTGTTTAGTTTCCCCAGCACAGCAAATTACCGTCAGCATATATGCTTGAGCTCAAAACCAGTGCCATCAAACCGGAAAACACCGAGTAAAGTTGACATAGCATCCATCTGTATTTTGTACTGCACCATCCAGAAGACGCATGCAGAGTAACCAGAAGCTTTATCCTAGAAAGATGATGCCCCCAATTGCAAGTGAAATGGGTGGTTATTCTTATCACATCCCATCTGTGCATGCTCAAGATCCAACTGTAATGCATTTAGACCCCTTTCATGGGGTTGAGATCCAGGCTTCCCAGTTGTGCCCCAGGAACTTCATCATTTTTGATCAGACTGATGACAAAAGCAGAATCATGCTCCACCCTGCAACAGCTGGCAGGTTCCATCGCCCTGCCTTTGAGATGCATACAACTCATCTCCAAGAGAATTTTCGGGGTAAAGATGGAGACAAGGGCAGAGAATGCTCCGTACTCAAGGAAGATACAGAGGATATTGATGCTTTGATGAGTTTGGAAGAAGAGGAGGAAGAAGATGAGGAGGTAAGCACCGGCCGCACAATGGGTGACTACAGGGTGAGCTCTCCTGATTCCTGCTCAATTGACAGCTGCAGATCCCACAATAGCAGGCCATCATCCCAAAAGCCTTTCTCTCAGGGTGCCAGCAGCAATGATGCCAACAGCTCAAAGAAGAAACAGAGAATGAAGAAGATGATCCAGGCATTGAGAGGTATTGTGCCAGGTGGTGAACAAATGGATACTGCAACTGTTCTTGATGAAGCGGTCAGTTACCTGAAGTCTCTGAAGGTCGAGGCAAAGAAGCTGGGGATGGGGAATCTCAGGGATAATTAATCAGAACATCTCCAATGCAATCAAAGCTGATCCCCCTTGTTGATGTTAATTATCATTATTATTATTGCCATGGTAATATGCACCTTATACACCCGCTCAATTTTATATTTTAAGCCACTGTTCCTTTCCAAGGATAATGACTGGGGCATATTGTGTGAGATGGATGATGCCTCACTTTGTAGTAGTGGGTGTTGTTGTTCAAGGAGAGCTCTTTTTCCTTTGTGGGGTTCTGATTTTTTTAAACTTTTCTGACCTTGACCTTTATTATGAAAGTGTGGGTGGGTGGGCTTGATGATGGAGTGAACTTATGAATGCGATCTTCATAGTCTGTCAAATCTTTGTGTCGGACATAATGCTAGCTCTTTAATAGTAGTACCTGATTTAAGAATATCCTTTTCCCTGTTGTTTTAACTTTTGGAATCTTGGGAATGATTCTTTATTGCTATTGTGCCTCATTTTGCTTCGAGATGGGAGCATAGAGATTAATGGTCTGATTATAAAATCATTTGTCATGACTGTGCGGGAACTGGCATGTCTTGTTTTGCATAGGTGCTTCTGCCAAGGATTTCTTGGCTGCGCTAATCTGTGATCATTCTTGTATTCTGTTGTTCCTTTTCTTTACATCGTCTGCTGATAAAATCTGTCATCATTATTGTATTCTGTTGTCCATTTGCATTTCATGTCCTTTTGCATTTCATGTCCTGAATTTGTTGGGTGTGCTGCCCTCAGCAGGAGGGCATCGTGGAGACGTTAGCTTCCTGGGAAGGTGACATTTGCTATGCGGCGTCCTTCAGAATCATCCAATAGAATGAGATTTGCAAGAGAAAATTGGATGACGAGGGATTGTTGTGTATTGAGAAACAAGAGATTATATTTAGAAAAAAATATTATTGAGAATAAGAAAAATAATGATTTTAGGACATCCCATAAAAATTTTTTTTTTCATAGGACATGGGAAATGGGAAAAGTAATATTTAGATCTTGGTCGTTCTTGGAGGAATGGAAAATTCTACCCCATCCCATCTAATAGATAGGATGATCCTGAACGCTTCTAATGTTTGGTCATTCATATGCAAGTGTAGAGACTATAGATGGGATTTCGAGCACTACCATGATCTTGTTTGATCAAGTTCCTCAGCAATTGGTTTGTTAAAAAGAAAAAAAAAAAAAGTTATCAATTGGGGGTGGCTTCTCCTAACGGGCTTGGAGACAATGCAGCATCCCTATGCCATGCATGACCCGACATCGTATTATTTCACACTTCTCCTATGTGCAGATTATCATCTGCTTGATTTGCATCTGAGTACAATGTGCTACACTGAGGTGTGTAATGTGAGAGTTTTGTCCATGCCACATAGAGATGGCCCAACTGTTTAAAGAATGTAAACTTAAATCGCTGCAGATTTCTTTGATTTGATCTTGAACGAAATCATATCACCCACTTGTTTTTGTCAGTTCATTTGTTATGTCATTAATTGAGGATAAGATGGCTGCAATCATGCATCATGTTGACGCGAGATCGAAGACCATGACACTAGTCATAACATGCGGCGGCCTTTTTGCTCTTGAGAGGATATTTGTCATAAGCTTTCTCAATAAAACCTCATCATCCCATCAGCCATGGTTATTGTAGCATGATTCGGATTTCTGCGATATCTCATGGTGGGTGGGTCTCCTGCTTTGCCCATGCTGTCGTCACAACTCACAAACGCATGGTTTGCTGGCGTGGGGCTTGACTCATAAAGATAGCAATTTGAGCTCACCAAAAGCGAGGTTAGGAGATCAGATGCCAGGTCTCATATGATAACGGACCGGAATACATTTCAAATGCTTATGCTGATTTTTCCGCCGAATCCTGCTGTTCTTACTTCCATGACAACTTGAGATTTACTCTGCCCGTTATCTTTAAAATCATTTGTTTGATTAAAAAATTAAATTTCATCTAAATCAAAGATATGCCGACGAAATCAACGCAACAAAATCATTTAGTTTATATATTAATTTTAAAACTGTTAATCCAATATCTAAAACATTCTTTTTATGTGGATAAATGATTCTACAAATATTTATAACATTTCAATGCATATATAAATGGATTGTGATTTCCTGCTTAGTGCACCAGGGTGTAGGAAACCTATTTTGACCTATTTTTTTTAAATTTTTTTGAAATTTTTTTATACGAGTGTTAATCTAAGTGTATTTAACATGTGTATCAATTTTTACTATTTTTGGAGTATTTTAGATATTTATTTTTTATTTTTGAAAATCAGTGGCATTTTAGTAATTTAAAATTACTAAAATGCCACTGATTTTCAAAAATAAAAAATAAATATCTAAAATACTCCAAAAATAGTAAAAATTGATACACATGTTAAATACACTTAGATTAACACTCGTATAAAAAAATTTACAAAAAAAAAATAAAAAATTGGGTTTCTTGCACCCAGGTGCACTGAAGCTCAGTGCACCTGGGTGCAGGAAATCATGATCCTGTATAAATATATTTAAGTATTTTTCATAATTTATGCATAGTTATCTATTTTTAAATACGAAGGATCCGCCCAAGATTCAATCGACATAATTTATGTTCACATGATAATATAAACTATACATGTACTCCGTTGGATTTTGATTTATACATCAAAGTAGGTCCCATCCAAGCACTTCCCACCGAAACCTCGGTTTCACCAAAGAGAGAACCCCAATTGTCCAGTGCAGATAAAAATTTCGATAATCCCGTGATGTTAACCAATGATCGGGATCATAGAGACATGGTCAGGCACAAGCCTGTTCTCATGTGAACCTTGGCTATTAATTAGATAATGAGAAAGTGGTTCTTTTCACAGCAGACCATTACTCCACTAGTCAAATTCAGCAGCCAAGTAGACATCCATTTAAGGAATGATATGTTATTTTATCTTCTGTGATGGTAAAAAGGAGAGATTCCTTCAAGAAACACATAAAAGTCAATTAATAAACCTCAAAGTGGGGTTAGTTAGGCTAGCCTAATTGATTGACAAATAGCTAACTCACACCACTCAATCACATGTATTGTTTTCCTATTTCACTCATGGCCAATTGTCCACAAGTCTAGACACGCTCGCCATTTCATGGCCCACGTTACGAGGTTGTTTGGGGGCATGGAAACCTTTAGTTTAATTTCACATGGATCATCATAGCATTCTATACAGGCCAAATGACTTTCATAGCAGCTATTGATTAAGTCGGCACTATCTACAAATTAGTTTAACTTGATGAATCAATGTTAACAAAAATACCCCAAATTGTTCTTTTTTTTTTTTTGTCAAAAAAAACTTCATATACAAACTTTTTGATGTTTTAAAAACTTAATGGTGCATTATTCAATGCTCCCGAGTACAAATACTCATTTTTTTGAAATTTTTTTTTACATAACTGCTAATTTAAGTGTATGTAACTTGTGTCGATTTTTACCATTTTTGAAATTTTTTACATTTTTTCATTTTTAAAAATAGGTGACATTTTTAATAATTTTAAATTACTAAAAATGCCACTGATTTTAAAAATCCATAAAAATATAAAAATCTCCAAAAGTAGTAAAAATTGATACATATGTTAAATACACTTAAATTAATAATTATGTACATTTTTTTATAAAAAATGAAAAAAGGGAGTTAAATACAACCTTATGCATTAAAACTAAGTGCACCCGGGTGCATTGAATAATGTTTCAAACTTAACAAACAATAACACGGGCATAGCATAGTTGATAAAGTTTTGGTTTTGCGTCCGGTTAGCCAGGGTTTTTTGATTCCCACTAAGGAAGCTTTATGTCTCTCGTTGGAGTGTTGGTCTCCTCGCTCTACTGATATATGTTAATCATCATCAATTGTAAAAAAATATAATATCAGAATTGAAAGGTAAATTGAATATGAATTATAAGAAAAAAAGATATTATAAAAAATCATAAAAACCTAAACTAGTTAATCATAGAACGAAAAAAATAGAATATATAGTTTTTTTTCGTGTGAGAGGCAAATACTTTTCAGGATTATAGAGAAAAATATATACAACATTAATGAAGTTAAAAGTTCTTTTTGTGACTATCACTGCAAAAATATATTTTTGTAACGAAAAATATTTTTAAACCAGTTTAATCGTTTCTTCAAACTGCCTCGAACCACTAAATTATCATTACGTTTGGCTATTTTATTTTTATAAAAAAATAATAAAATTTACATCTTAAATTGATTCTAAACTCAATGAACGAATTGATGTATTGATTGTTTATGCATATGCGTATTATTTTATAATTATTAAACAACTAAAAAAATGCGAAGAAACAGGAAGCCGTGCCAACTGGATCAGAAATGCCCCTGGTCACCGGTTGGATCGGTTTTACCATTAGTTCCGGTTGGATCGGTTAGATCATTTAGTTTGATCCAATTTTGATAACATTGGCTCAAAGTCCTTGCGAAGGAGTCTGGGAGGTTGTGTCTCAGTGGTGCAGGACATGGCTCCACAAGTTGGGTGGTTCTGGGTTCGAGTCTCCCCAGTAGTATTTTTGAAGTGGTGGGGTTGCAAGTCTTCCCAAGTTTGTCGGAAATATTAGAAATAGTAGATAATTATTAGCAAATTATAAGAATGTTTCAGAATTTAATTATAATACCAGTTGAGATTGTAATGCATAAATACTCATAAAAAAAAAATTCTTGCGAAAGGCATTTTTGGAATCATCCCATTTTGGAATGAAATAGATCGAATGTCTCATTTTCAAGAAATTTTTTCTCAATTTTAATATTAGGATATATCCATTTACTAAGACATACAGAAATTTTTTTCCACTTGTTTTCATATTTTAATAGAATTTGACATATAAACTATCTAAGTACTCTACCTTTTTGCTCTTTTTTTTAAATTTTTATTTCTTATATTTCAATTATTTTTGATATCATTTCATAGAATTGCTCAATTTCTTTTAATTTTGTTCTCTTAGCTCATAATTATTATCCTACTTTTTCAAAATTCCCCCGCAAAACTTTTCTCATTTTTTTTGACCTCTGAAAAAATGGTCACTTTTCTTATTCTATATAGACTCTCATTTCTCGACGCAGGGCAACCTTATTATTATTATTATTTTTAAAAAAAGTTCTATACAACCTCTCATTAAATGTACAAGGACCCTTTCTCACTTTATTTCGTCATTTAAATCCAATTCCAATGGATGATTCCAGCAGGCTTTGAGCAACGGAAAGGGAAAAAAATTAACTTTTTGCTGGAAAATAGGATGCACATATGCTTTTGTTCAAAGCTGCTATAGCTAAAATCCCTTGCCTAAATGCAAATTTGCTTTTACTTTTTGTAAAAATGTTTTGGCTGCACATTCTAGGGTGGGCACCGATCTAATGCATCTAATGGTACGTTGTCGGTGTAAATATTTTTTTTAAATGTTAAAATAACTTTTTTCACATTGAGCCATTTATATCATTCATTCATGCGCCTGTCAATATATACAGGGCCATTATTGGAGACTTTTATAAGCATGTATCCAATCCTTTTCCAGTGCTTTAATTTTTAAAAATTAAATAAAACGTCAAAAATTTTTAAAAAAATTGTCAAATTTCACAACATAAAACCTGGACAGCCCACGTATATTTTTTAAAAAGGGTATGGGATTGGACCCCTCAACATTTGATACTTAAATGGGTTGCACTTTTCCACCTCTTTTTGGGCAAAGGAAGGAAAATCACAGATGGTGGGGCCCCAAATTTCAGAAAGAAAGAAAGAAACCAAAGGGATGGTTACTCGGAAACGCACTTCGGTTGTATGCTCCCGGGAGCATGCAGCCCTGCATGCTCCCGGGCGCATACACCTATTTTTTATTTTTATTTTATTTTTATTTTTTTCATAAACTTGTTAGTACAAGTGTATTTAACGTATGTATCAATTTTTACCATTTTTGGAGATGTTTAGATATTTATTTTTAATTTTTGAAAATCAGTGGCGTTTTCGTAATTTAAAATTACCTAAAATGCCACTGATTTTCAAAAATAAAAAATAAATATCTAAAATACTCCAAAAATGGTAAAAATTTACCCAAAGATTAAATACACTTGGGCTAACAATTTTATGAAAAAATTTTCAAAAAAAAAAAAAAAATAGATGTATGCGCCCGGGAGCATGCAGAGCATACAACCAAAGTCTGAAACTGGAAACGGGGGTTATCAGTTATCTCATGCATGCGTTAGTGTTTACTTCCATACATACATGGATACATGCACTTTTTTTTCTTTTTCTTTTTCAAAAAAAATGTTATATATGTATTGTTATTGAGTGCATGCAATGGATCGAGAACACCTATGCTGCTTCGTGCATGTGATATGATTATCATTAAAGAATTCTTTGGGCATGCAGATGCAGTTGATCTCCACTTCTGACTTCTCCTTACTTCACAAAAGCTTTTTTTGGGCTATCTAATGCAACTCATTGGACTACTCATGTGATTATAGACAGAAAAAATTAACCATGTATAATATTCTTATTTACAGCGACTCATGGTTGCATAGTATATATAGCAAATCATCATTGTGTATAATATTTGTTTGGCCACATTTTTTATTGCAACAAACTAAAACGTAGCTGCATAAAAATAGTAATTTGAAGTGAATTTTCTTATAGTGATATCGTTAATTTATTCCATCCTTTAACTTCATTTATAGACTTTTTAAGAATTTTAATATATCATTTTAAAACTCTAATGGCTAAGACTGAAAACCTAATATCTATTAAATAAATAATTCTTACCCGCATTTATCGGGGTAATTAATATCATGATAAGCACTCGGTAATAACCGAGTTAAAATTTGATTGTAACGAATTGCAGTGGATGCATGCTAGTTAAACCCTATGTTAAATCCAATTTGCATGGTTCAAAGGTATAGGAAAGTGAAAATGGTTTTAAATTCATAGAGTGTACTTCCAATCAGCTTTATTGGCATGATAGCTTCCAACTACTTCTTAATGAGATTAAACGCTTTGTTCAATTGAATTGCGAAGTTGAGTTTTAACACGTCTATTATGATAAAACTATTATATAGATTGGATTTCTAAATTCGGTCTTGCTATAACTTCATATTTTTCACGAGCTAACATCTATCACAGAGGTCCTTTATTTTCTTCTTAATGATCAATAAAATTCTTAGATTCCTATATTTGGAAAGTGATAAAATTTTTGGTATAAAAGTTTTTTAATTGGGATAAAATGATGTGATATACAGAGACAATGACGAGGAGTAAAAAAAATAAAGTTAAAATAGATATATTAGTTATATAGAAATAATTAAAAAGTAGAATAATTGATGTAAAAAATAATTAAAAATAGGATAGGTGTGGAGAGTTAAAAGTTTTTGTATTAAACAAACATACCCTAAATATAAAATGAACTTAATAGAATCAAATTGGAATTAATAAAGTTTTATTTGGGGTTGCTGTAAGTAGCGGTATTAATTGATCAGGTTGAATGAGTTAAAACTTAATTCTAATCATGATTCATTTAAAAATCTTAACCCTAATAAGTTTGTTAATCTATTTTAAAAACTGAACCCTAATCCATTTATGACCTATTTAATAAATTGGTTGGCAAGTTGTTAACATATTATCTATATGTCTTGCAATTGGGTTAAAACTAAACCAATTTGAAATCTTGATAATCTTCCATAAGAAAGTTTTGATAACCAAAAAATATATTGATAACTTAGAAACAAACTTGATTAGCTTCAAATAAATGCTCCAATATGAACATCTTTTAAAATTTTTGCTAATTTAATGCAATGTTTGTTCGTTCCTATTTCAAGATGCGAATAATATTTTATTACCATTTAACAACTCAATCAAGATAAATATATATTTGCAAAACTCAAAATATGTAATTAACACAAGGATGCACTAAACAAGACTTTCAATTATCAAACAAACTCAAATAACATTTCAAATATCATATATTTAGTTTAGGAATGTCTCTTATATATCATCTTTAATAGGTTGTAAAAGAGTTGGTGAATTGGACGAGTTATTAAATAGGTTGATGAGTTGTAAATATTTGACCTTAATCCATTTATTTATTTAAATTATTAAACGGTCTATGTATCATAAACCATTTATTTAAAAATTATAATTGCAACCCATTTATAAATGGGTTAAATAGAAAGGTTCATAGGTTAACTTAATCCATTAACACTCCTAGTCATGAGCACATGACTTTTGCTTAAAGATAGTATACCATGCTTAAAGAAGCAACTTTTTTGCTCTTCAGCCATAATATCCATGCTTAAAGAAGTCAAGTCACCATTCGCATGAGCAAATGGTTGATGTGAATGTGTGTAAGGTAGGTAGTCAAGGGTTCAAAGTTGGTAGACACATTTATCTCATTTACCTTTCTTTTGAAGTTATTTTTTGTCAATTGCTTATTCATTTAAGAGTTGACATGCTACAAAAAAGAAACTATAGTTTTGCACTTCAGTTATACTATGCTTCTCTATCTAAATTTTTCCAAAAAAATAAGAATAAGTTTGCCTAAAAGCTATGTGGCTATTTGAATTTATGATGGTGAGACGGCGATATGTCTTAAAACATAATCTAAATGAAAATATAAGTGAGTTGGGCATAAATTCTAAAAAAAAGAGATATTTTGAACAAGTCATAAGAAAATAAGTGAGAAACATGTGGCAGTATGCCCTGCAAGCCAATAGCTTTTACAAGTGGTGGTCGCTACTTAACACTTGCCAAGACTGGTTAAACTGCAGGAAAAAATGCTAAATCAATAATTATCTCTCTTTCATAATTATAAAAATTTACATCAACTTCCTTAATGTCAATCAAAATTCTTTTCTAATCTCACTACCTAAATATTATAAATTCAAACGGTCAAATTATAAATATTTAACTTTAAAAGAACTTGAATCTAAATAAATGTTTAACCCAATTTTCATATTCTATTGAGGCCTGTAATATCCTACATCCTTTAATTTTCCTGTTAACTGAAAAATAGAAACTAGGATGAGTCTGGGTGAACTCAATAAGTAGAAAAGCGAATGAAAATTGCTAAACACTAAAAATCAACTCAAAAAAATCAATTGAAATATTGAAACTTTCATAACACTCAACACGTCAATGTTTATGCTTATACAACAAAGCAATTGCTCATGCTCATGCACTTAACTATTTAGTTTTACTTCCTCTTTAACTCAGTGGCCCATAGACCAGAAT
This sequence comes from Annona cherimola, assembly GCA_030490835.1. Lineage (NCBI taxonomy): Eukaryota > Viridiplantae > Streptophyta > Magnoliopsida > Magnoliales > Annonaceae > Annona > Annona cherimola. The sequence continues at coordinate 73,316,137 of CM059971.1, forward strand.
CACTTTTATTACATCTGTACAATCCCTTAACTGTAACTTTAGCTTTAGACAATCTTTCTCATGTCATGCTTTCAAACATTATGTTCATTACATACTATGTCGTGCTTTCTCAAATCCAAATCAATTGCATAAACTAAAGTTACCGTGCAAATCATTCAAACATGCTCAATACTAAATAAATCGTATAAAATTTGTTAAAAATAAACATCTATCAAATTCACATCAAAATACAATGGCATGGTCCATCACATATATAGGAAAACATAGGAATTTTCCAAACTTAATTCAAATCTCCTACTTCATTTCTGCAACCAAATTATTCCTTCTTGAACTCCAACATTTAAATTTAACCCCTTGAGTCCTTTATCACTAAAATACGTATAAACATTTATCAATAAAATTTCTAAACTTAATATACATACATGCGTTGCACTAAAATTCACAAATGTATGAATCATCTATGACCAAATTTCCTTCTTGATGCTAAAAACTACATTCCTTAAATTCAGAAAATATAATTACATCCTTTTTTCTAGTTAGTATAATCTGCGAACCAGACAGATTACCTTTTAGAAGAAAGCACAACTCTCTCAGTCACTTCACACTATATATGGTATAAATTTGCAAGTCAAGATAGAGATACACAACAGCATCCATATGCATTAAACATATACAACATTAATACTCTACACAGATAGCATTATCTCACATCTCTTGTAGATATCTCTATATATGTATTATATGGATACTATTTTTGTTTACGCCATGTTGAGATTAGCAGCTACATACTTTCTATCAATTCCTCTATTAGATTTACAAGACCATCAACAACCAATATATCTCTGCCCATGCTTTTGCAGTTATTAAAATAATACTATTATATACAAAAATTTAATTTAACTCCATCTAATATCCAACAAATACTACAAAGAAACTCAACATACAAAACAAAATCAATTTCCGGTATTCACCTCATTTGATCTTCTGTCCACTAGATTCATCCAAGCCATCATCATATTCACGTTAAATTAAGTAAACAAAATATCGTTTCTTAAAGAAACTTCTTCATCAACATATTAATTTAAATAAAAATCTAAGTCTTTTAAAATCGTTACCTTCCTTTTTGAATCCCATCTTCTGGTCGTCCAGCCCTTTACACTTTAATAGCTTGATGAGAAATCCAATAAACTGCACCTGTTTGGCTTAGTTAAAAATCAAAGTTTTATGTGCTTCAACGTTCACCTCACCATCTAACCTCAACCATGATTTGATGGAGTTCTCAGGATCCACCAAACAGCCTCTCTTCCATTTCTTCTTTTACATGATTTAATAGATCCAACACCACCATCCACACCCCTTTTTAATATTGTAGGTTTTCCCTAAGAAAATAATCGCAGCTAAAAATAAAGCTATACAACCTAGCTTTTTAATTACCCGTGCCCCCAATTAATACCATTTCCAGGAATTATAGATATACATGCACTCGTCCTCCATCCTTCATAAGTCACCAAGGGGATTGAATTTGAATAGTCCTTATCCATTATCACCACATACTTCCTAACTTTTTGTAATTAGTGTGAAAAATATAAACCTCCAATACTGTATTCTCTACATCTCCTTCTATATTAATAAAGTGGGTTCCATTTCATTAAAACCTCATACTAATTAATATGACCGGACCATATACAAAAGCCTTACATGGGCCACATTTGAAATTTATATTATTGGTTATCTCATAATCCACAAAACATATACATATATACATTAAATTATGGCTTGGCTTGATAAAACAAAAATTAATATAATATTACCATTAGTCCATATATCTACACACTTTTATGTAATCGGGTTACATAGAAGTGATTTCGTGTAACCCTCTACATTTTTGATATTTTTATATTTGATGAAAAATTCAATTCATTATATTTAATATCATTTGTTTAACTAGGAGACTAAATTTAATCCAAATTCAATATGTGCATAGGTCATATTTGCTCAAAAATAGGTACATTCATGTGTAAATAAGGAAAAATTCTTAGATCCATTCATATATGTATCTGAATGTGACAATACTTTATACGATCATTTATCATATTATTGATATTTTAAATGGTTTAGATGTCCAAAAAACTATTTTAAAGTTGACATTTTAACATTGAACCATTTCATTACATTGATTTCACACTTTTATAGATGAGACCCATATATAGTAAAATTAAAAAAATAAAAAGAGTTTTCAGAATACTAGAAATGATATTCAATATAATGGATGGAGTGGATTTTCCATCAACTATTAAGATTTTAAAAATAGAAAGAGTTACATGTATAGGGGGTTTCATAGAAGTGCTCCCGTATATTTATTTATGCATATATTTTATTCTAATACCTTCATCTCATTTATCGAATTAAAATTCTAATCTTGTCTTTTTCTATTTTTTTTTATAAAACTATCATAAATATAAATTTACAATTCGCTTATCTAAATGACTATATTTAATTATATAAATTATTGACTTCTGAAATTGGACTTTTATATAAATTATATGATCACCTAATTCTTTTACTTATAAAAAAACCAATCCATTACTAATTTTTAAATATAAAAACATCCAAAACTATATATTCATCATATCCAAATTCATTGATTTATATTACATAATTTTCAACTCCACAAGCTCGTTAACAATTTAAAACCAGTATTTAACAAATATTATAGTCAATTTAATTACGCATTCTAATTAAAATTTCACAGTATTCTCCTTTGATTTACAATTCTATATAAATTGAGAAAACACCTCTAATCTTCCGCATATAAAAATTCAACCATTAATAATTTATAGATATAAAATCACCAAAATTTATACATTATCGGATCTTGATTCACCTATTCATATGACAGTAAATTAAAAAATCATTTAAAAATTAGGGGTTTTATACCGTGTTTCTAAAACTCATTTTCTTTGTTTATTTCTTTCCTTCTTCAAATTTGATCACCATACACATATAGCAGGGGCCCAATTTCTTCAGTCAACACCATATTAATTAATTAATAATGAGGTCCAGCTGATGGACAGTTTGGATCTCATACACGTGTCACTGTGGTACGTGAGTGATGGATTTCTACTCACATGAACAATAACCGAAAAATTACCTGTAACAAATGTTATGTGCGTAGCAACCAGCAAGGTGATTAAGCTATGGGGGGGGGGGGGTGCTGAATATGAACTTTTTTTTTTTTTTGAAGTCACATAAACTTACTTTAATATATATATATATATGGTTTAATGTATGTGTTCTGGCTCACTACTGGCTAGAAGAACCGCTTGTATTTATTTTTCTTTTTTATTTATGGAAATGTGGACTTTACTTTGATAGTACCTCATGCAAAGTTTGACTTTTTATTTTTTAAAATAAAAAATTACATTAATACATGCACCTGATACATGTATTCATGCCGATTTTTATTTTCAAAATAAAAAATTTAAAAATGCAAAATTTTGTATAAATTGCATTCTGAGTGGGGCTCGCATCTCTATAAAAAAATAAAAAGTTCTTCTGGCTAGGTTAAATATATTTGCCATAAAGTCGTTTTTGTAAGTGACAATGCCTCAATTTTTTGTGAATATGCGTAAGCGTGTGTGTCTATTATATATATATATATTCAGGAACATTCAGGGGCCGCGTAACTGCACCTTAACAACATTTCATGGTTTACCCCTAGTAACTGATACAGCAGCTTCACCAAGGGTCACGACAGGAAAATCACACATGGATGATTGATAATTGGATATCACTTAGCTAATTATTATCGTTTTATCTGTGGAAAATTCCATTTTGTGTTAGCCCAAAACCGTTTTTTCATGGATGACCGCACTTCTCCAAAACACCCTTTTCTCCGGAACTTCAAAACAATTAAAAACTAATTCTATTGGTCGATAAAAGTGGCTTTTAGCAATGAATTCTTTCTTCTAGCTGACGGTTTATAAAATTCCTTTCTCCTTGTCAACTGAAATCTTCATAAAATAAACCTTGTAACAGGAAGTTCTTTATAACAAGGGATAAAAGATTTTTTTTGCAAAAGGCATACCTGTAGGCAACTAACAGTTGCTTTTAGCAACTATATTCTACTAATTTCTCTTTAATTCTCAGTCTATACCGCAAGAAAATCAACACTTCACAGCATGATTTTAACGATGATTACCTTTTTATTACCATAAATCTAATTAGTGTAGTTAATAATTGTTGTTGCTAAGCTTTTACGAATGTAGGAATAAGTTTTAGAGCTTTTAGAGGCTTTAAGAATCTTTTACTTATATGTCTGAGAAGAGAAAAGAGGTTTTCTAATTTAAGTAATTGTTTTTAACATAACCAACACATTTCAAAATTGTATTAGGGTTTTTTCAAAAAAATTGTATTAGGGAAATTAATATTTCTATGGCGTAGATATCATTTTTGATTCTAGTAATTTTAAATATTTTGAAGTAACGAAGTACTTCCCTTTATGTTTACCCTTCCGGGCTCAAGATGTCTAAGGTGTGAGAATTTGGGAATCGGTCATAGACTCACAGTTGAGAGCTTTTCTTGCAGGGGGAATAGTGAAAAGATGAGGAAAATAAGTTAAATATTAAGCAAAGCATATAAACCTTCACAAATTAAAATAGTATGATCCTATTACAAAGCACAAATATAGGAGATCCTAACGTTCACTCTAAGGCTTATTTGGTAAGAGGGGAAAAAAAAACTTACCACTTCATTTTTTTATATGATTTTGATATTTTAGCCTACCTTATTCTATTTACTTCTACATTGTAATAATTTTTTTACATTTTACTATTTATTTATCTTTATGCTCTTTGCTCTAATTATCATTATTCTTTTATTATTACACAATTCTCTCATTTTAAAAAAAAATTCTCTCAAAATTTTACTAATTTTTACAACATACCATAAGACCCGAAATTAAATTATAAGGCTAAGAATTTTTTTTGATGAAATTATAAGGCTAGGATTTGACTTCAAAGAAATGACGACAAATCTATGCAAAATCCCGCGCTTTGGTACTTTTGACCATGATGCTGATTGCCAATATCTTATCTCAGTTGATGAAATTTGTTACAATCTAAGAGATAAAGTAGCCATGAGTCCAGTAACAATGTAAATCTCATAGCATATCTCAGCCGATGGATAACAACAAAAATATGTCGGTAGCTTTTCCAAAGGTGTGTCATAAAAATGAAGAACAATAAAATCCAAGCACAATCTTGGTTGCATATGGCCAAATACGAGACATTGATGGTTGTCCTGCAGAATCTACTGAAAAGGCTAATTTATATCGAATAATCAGTTCCTTACATTCAATTCATGACCCATGTTCACTGAATCATTCAATTTCGAATAGAGTTCTGGCTTGCCTGATCGAGTACAATAGGCTTGCTGACCAGTATCCAACAAGGATCTAGCTTTCTCAGGATGTTGGTCCTAAATACGCTAGGAGAGATTTACGAAAATCAGCAACCATTTGGTGGTATAATGGTTGTTGTTGGGTCGTCCTATATTCTCACTAACAACAAAAATGCACATTTTTTTTGTTACATATGTAATAGTCCAACAATAATTACAGTGCTACCAAATTTTATATAAAAAAGCCTTACTTTGTTATGGTAATATTTTTTTATTGGTGTACATTTACATTACATATCAACTCATATTATAATGAATCTTTGAGACAATTTTTACAATTTTTCAAAAAGAGACCACAAACTCCCAAATATCAATAGGTGAGACCATAAGTTTCCAAATATTAACAGGGAGACGAAGCTCCCAAATTGCGAAAATCTAAATTCAATTCCGGGGCATGCACTACCAAAGGCATTGCCTCGACCACTTGCGCTAGTCACAACTGATTGTTATGGAGACATTTATGATACCAAAATTCAAAAATTTTCAAAAATTTTACATATCACATACATTTATTTAAAATTTAACAATTTCGCATCTACCCTTAGATGATGTTAAATATTGATATAAATTATACATATATAAGTTTTTAATCAAAAAAATTTTGGTATCATAGACATAGGCATATTGAAGAATATCGTTAATGGTTGAAACTTTTAAAAAATATCTTTTAAATATAAGAAATTGATTGGATAATTTTATCCTTCCAATTAGTTGTTTAAGATCAAGCCCCACCGCATGTAAGGAAATTCTAGCTTAGTTAGGGTGCTATTGGATGTAAATAAGTGCACACCCAATAATAAAATAAAATATACCTTACCGATTGTATTTAGAAATTTCAGTAGCAGAATAAATTTCATCTAAATTAGATATATGTATGAGTCTCATTTAAAAATAGTGTAATATTAATATAATAAAATGGTTTGATTTAAACATCATTTTAAAAAAGTATTTTAAACATTTAAACTATTTAAAACATTATTCATGGAAGGAATTGACGTTTACTGTAACACCTAAATCCAGAAAAATTATCCATCCTAGACCTATGGATTATGGGTCCAATATTGTAATATTGTCTGTCATGGCCTAATTTTTTTCCCTTTTCAATATGAGATTTAGTTTTTCATACCATTTGTAATGTCCAGAAGCAGAAAAACTATCTTACCAGCGGGATCCGCATGATAATATTTGTAATGTCAAGACCTAAAAAAATATCCTGGGCTTATGAGTTATAAGTCTAATAGTGTCATAGTGTCTGCTTTTGCTTAGCATCTCAATCAGTCACACAATTTTAAAATGCGTCACCACGTTCAAGGAGTAATGTATGCATTAACGTGCAAAACCTCATTTTTAAATTTTTTTTTAATTTTTTTATAAATTTTTTGATATATTTGTATTTAATCTATAAATTAAAATTTGCGATTTTGGATATTTGTATATAATTTTTTAATTTTTCAAAAAGGGGAAAGGTTTTAGTCATTTAAAAATGCCTAAAATACCCTTTTCTTAAAAAAATTTTAAAAAATATATTTATAAATTTCCAAAAATGGTAAATTTTAATAAATAAGTTAAATACACCTAGTTTTATAAAAAAATATTTTCAAAAAATATTTAAAAAATAGAGTTTTGCACGTTGATGCATTGAAACATTATTCATGTTTAAGTTCATACTCACTTATAAATCCTTGAACTCTCTCCCTTTTTCGATGTAGGATTTGGTTTTGGGCTCTTACATTCACTTATAAATATAAAAAAAGTCTCACTTCTTGAGCTAGCTTTTTTAAGCTATCTTTTCAAGATGATAAGACCAAAATGCACCTAACATGAAACATCCCTAACATGAAACATCATTTCTATATGTATAAATGATTACATTCTAATACCTTAATAAATAAATCTAAATATTTTTCATAATTGTTGATACCATAGTAAAATATTGATGTTAAGTCATGTGACCTTTGAAAATTTAATTTGATAATCGGTGTAAGCTTCATTTACAGTCAGTTGAACTCTAGCATACATATAATTGAATATGGATTAATGTGATCATCACTTTGGGTTAATCTCTAGATTAGCTTTGTGCTCATTAGATATGTTCAATGAGATTATATAACTACCAGCAAATGAACTTTGAGTGATGTTAAATATATCACTATTTATATTACGGTGTAACTGCACTTTAGTAAAAGCCTTTAGCAACAATTTTTTCACAAAATGCATGCTATCTGGACGCGATTCTCTCCTGTTTTGATTTACACGTCTCTCTAAATATAGTAGATTACCTATACATGAGAACGATATGATTTTCCTTTCTATATTTCTATCATTCCATTGAATTTAACTTATCCTTGAGCGGCTCTCTTATTTTCCACCTGGGTTTCTATCCTTTTTCCAATTTTGGTATTAAGAGAAAATGCCAAAATTGCTTTGGTTGGTCTGACTCTCTCTAAATAATTTGAAATTTATTTAAGAATTCAGTTATATGTTTTCTATTCTCCTTTTTTAAAAAAACTTTCTTAAAGAGCTTAATAGATTGAGCTTGTATACGATCTCTATCACATACGATAAATGCGCACCTCCCATACGTACATTTCAATAACAAATACACACAACAACAAGGAAAAAACACACTGAGATGTTGCAACACTAATTGTAGTTGCAAAAAATTATATTCAATGGTGTCACTTCGTCTATCTTTATGGTATATTTTCTGGAATCTAATTACATAGTCATTAATGTTATTATATACTATCTATTTACTGAAAACACAAACATGATCTTAATTAAAGACTTGTGTATCCAACCAGGCTAAACGATCAACTCTATTTTAATACATTCACATCATTAATTAATTAATCCAGCTGGTTAGCTGAAATCATATATAAGCCAACCGGAAGATCAGTCGTAACTCAACTCAAATTAGTTTGAACTAACTGCAAATTTTTATTCCTAGGCGTAATTGGTGACTGAATCCAACCTCGCAGCATATTAAAACTAGACCGAAGTCCTCTTTAATTGACAACCAGTAACTCAATGTTACTTCTTCCTACACTACAAAACTGTCATACGCATCAGGCTGCATGTTATGCTCTATCATATCCCAGAGCCTACCATGTCAAAAAATTCTTTTATTGTGCCTAATACACGCTGATCATGCCCATATTGCCTGCAGGAACGTAGACATGGCGCCACACGTATGCAGGATTTCTGAGTGCTGGGAATAATATTCGTATGACGATCTACCAGCTGCATATATCCTACTCTCTTTTTCTCAGTCCCTTTCATTGATCCTAATGCTACAAAATAATTTTAGTTCAAAAACATAATTGGCAAGACTTTGTTGCTAATTTGTTACCTTTAACGAAAGCTTGGAAATTTTGTTGCCATGCTTCTTTGCTTATCTCCTTGGCAACAAAATTATTGCCGCAATTTAATTGCCCTGAGGAATAAGCAATGGAGTAGTGGTAACAAAAATTGTAGCAGCTTTTGTAACTGAAAAAAGATTCGTTGCAGTGTAATCCAAAAAAGATAAATTGACATGACTAGTATTAAGAATTCAAGTAAGCCCAAAAGCAGCAAATAATTACCATTTTCCAAATGGATATGTACAATACAATATTCCTCCTCTTAGTCCTGGTAGAGAGAAGAGGCAATTGAGTACAAAAAGACCGGTTCGTTCAAACAACTTGTATGTATAACCCAAACGTTTTCCGTGCATTATCCATGTCATTCCATTTCTCAACTGGGCCCTTCTCCAAATCGATCATGTGTAGCCTTTGGATGGCGACCTGAGGCTGCCACAGCTGAGAGGTGTATGCATGAACTGAAGTCATATGCATGCGTTTTCCAGCACTGTAGAATATGAAGGTAACGTGCATGCAGCTTCAAAACAAGTCGAAGAACGGCAGGACTGTCATTAATTAATCAGTGCCTTTCCGGCTGCATGATATGCGTTTTGCTGTAGCCCACAGGAAACGTACGTACCAATCCAAAAGGAGTTATAATGCATTTAATGCTTCTCTATATGCCACTATATAAATCTACCATCGGTTCCATGTTCATGCATGCGAAATCAACCCACATTTACAATAATAATATATGTAAAGAGATGTAAAGAGGGAGAAAAAAAAAAAAAAATCCTGCTAGGGTTACTTAGAGAGTAGGAGTAGGAGTAGGAATGTGCGCGTGCTAACATGCCCTTTTTGTCTCAGAATCAAGCTATTCACATGCATAGTGGGCACCTTCAACCATGCTAGTGAGACTCGTATACGTTGAATCTCTGAGTTGGATAATCACTTCAGAGACCACAACACATAGTTGGGTCACAACATGCATGCAACACAATATTGGCATGTATAACATACTATGCTAGTAGAAAGAGATAGAGATAGAGATAGATAGAGATAGATAGAGAGAGGGAGAGAGGGGCGGAGGGAGAGAATGTTCATGGTTGTCTTGGGATGAACGAGGGAACAATGTCATGCAGAAGGCCATAGTCAGGAAGCTGGAACTGCTGGTTTTGGAGGTACATGGAGCTTGCATTGCCTTGTATATTTCCAGCCTGGGGCAACTGCATCTGCATCAGCATGTCGTGGTGGAAGCCGGGCAGAGATGAGGGTGGCCCCGCGAGCATAGATGGCGCCAGCATTCCTGCGCCACTTCCTCGAAGTGTTGCTGGGCTTGGATGTGTGTGTTGTCCTTCATATGTTGTGATTACAGTGGAAGGATCATGGTATGATCTCTCCACGCGTTTCTTCACCGAACATTTCTGGCTGGTGCAACGATAATAGCTCCTGCAATTCAAAGTGCAACTACGTTTGGAGGATTTCCAACAAGATAAAATACTCATGGGGAGAACTTTCATCAAGTGAAGTGCATGATACATAGATTGTGTGTGAATTCTCCATTAATTAATTCGCATTTTTTCTGACTAATTTATGAAGTGGAAGCCAGCACGTGTATTTTCTTGCCCGTTCAAAAAATGTCTTACGCTAGTAATATATTTTCCTCTCAAGATTTATATATATGAGTTGTCCATTGGGTAGCAATTGCCTCAGTTTAATCCAAGTTGACGTCATTGTATTTATAGAGCTATTCTTTGTTTAGTAAAAAAAGAAGTTCAAGGAAACAAGATTAATTTTGTTATTCCCACTTGATAAAACCGATTGTTGGGAAGCGAGTGATTTTTTTTTTCCTTTCTTTCAATCCAAATACAGCCTTAGTTTGACGCAAAACAATACCAACCACAGACAAATCGTCTTCCCTGTGAATAATTCTTAAAGTTGGATTTCATGATTGAACAGAAATCAAACAAGCATTGGCAGTGAGCATTGGTTCCAAACTCCCAAGTACTTTTATCATATGATTGTCTAACAAAATACATTTACAATAACTAGGAAATGTTAAGAGATCGCATTATCTTTATGGGATTATCATCGATGGCTGTATTCCTGCATTATTAGCTCCTTTCTCTCCACGAAAGACATTTGCAGATGCACAAAAACATATTTTCCGAAAGCTCAAAAACACCAACCTTGGATAAGGGCTGTTCTTGACGGCCTTTTGGCCATATTTCCTCCACCTGTATCCATCTTCGAGATGATCAACCTCACTCTTCGTGATGAAGGCAAAACGGGGCTCCCTTGGCCTCTTCTCTCCTTTCTTCCTCGGCTTGCTCCTGATCGAATTTCACAACAAAAACCACGTCAAAAAAGCCAGCTGCTGAAAAGATGACAAATCTCCCAATTCCCTTTAGCTCACATTAGACAAAGGTATCACTTATTTGAATGTCCCAAACCAGTAGCATGAGGACTACTCTTATGTGTGCATGGGAAAGAAAGAATTCCCAAATGATGCATTGATCATTTGGAGATTTTGATATATTTTTTTTTCTGGGTGTGTGCGAAACCAATTATCAAGCACCGTTGAAATTAGGGATTAAAAAAAAACAAAAATTTGCATGGGTTTGAAATGCCTGCCACACATTATATTCCACTGACTAAAACAAATGACATCGCATCACTAGGAAACAACGCCGTCTTATACGGCGAACAAATAATCTGGCTTTTATGAGATTTTCCTGATGAGGTGCAAACACCAGAGGGGGAAAATCTCCCATTCCTTCCGCTTCTTTCAACAAGGTCTAAAGCCCCACTTTTGAAAAAATGGCAACCTTTCCACCGAAGAACGGGATCTTACTGCAAAAGAAAAGAAAAATACCAGGAAGACTAAAAAGGAGAGACTCAAAAGGTTTCCTGATCACCTACACTTTCTTAGATCTCTCCGTCCCATCTTCGCTTCCTTTCACCTGCTCATCTTTCTTACACTTGGACGAATCCTCTTCGTTGGCGGCCTCAGTCGAAGACGACGAAACGGACGAGTTCGGCGTAGTCGGATTGCCGCCGCTGGGCCCGGCTGACTCTACCAGCTCGTTGGCTGTGATCCCACTTTCGGCGGCGCCGAAGACCTCCGGCGGGGAGTTGGAGAGGTCGAAAGCCCTGGACAGCTGCCCGTAGTCCATGGAGTCGTTCAAGCAGTCAGTGAAGGTCATGTAGGCGGGAGATGGATTGAAGCCATGAAGGTCTCGGATCGAGTGAGGCTGTGGGGAAGCTGGATCTTGGGTGTACAAGGCATGGTGGGAGGAGAACGGAAAATGGTATGATGGGACATGGTCTCTATTCTCTGACATGGCTGTGGTGAGACTGTGAGAGAAATGGGGAGGAAGGAAGAGAAGTGAAAGAGAGCCTGGGGTTTGGCTTTTATGGTGGGATTTTTCTTTTGTTGCTTTTTCCTTTTGAGGAGGAGAGGGAGAGGGCTTTGGCTTTGGCTTTGGTGTGTAGGACTGGGGGATGTAGAGAGAGTGGAGAGTCAGCGACGGGAACCGGCTGGTGCCGGTGGCGCAGGTAGATGAAGGTCAAATTTTCAACGTTTTCCGGCTGGGACCCGGCACGTGTCGAAGGCGAGCACCGGTGTTTGACTGCACCAAAAGGGTTCTTCGGCACGTGGGACAGTGGACGGACTGTACCACGTGTGTTGCCGCTGATGGCCGCAGACGTCAGCGTCGTTATCCTCGCATTCCTTTGAGGCCCTTCCCCCTCCTCCACCAGCAGTCAAAATGTTAAAAATTTTCAAAAGAATAACCAGCAAGAAGTCGTTTTTGTATACACGCCTTCCTTGCAGGTGGTCCGAAAAAGAAAGAGACACAAATTTGAAAATATATATATGCAATATTGCAAGTGGTCCAAAAATAAAGACCAAGAGCATTGAAATTTTATGTGGGTAAATTTTGATATATTATTAATGCAGGCATCTACGCTATTATTTAAGGCAGCTTTTGACAATATAAAGTGGGAAGCGGGAACATATAATTTAATTGTTTTACTTTTTAATTTCGATTCATGTATTCTCACATAATTATCCAATTTACTTCTATTTTTACTGTTAATCTCCTGTTATAAGTGGAGCCATTTAATCTTCTTAATTTTAAATATTTTGATTATTGATAGAAAATCTAATCTATTTATTATATTTAACATCATTTGTTTATCTAATAAACGAAATTTCATCCGATGAAGTATATTAATGATCACGTCTGTTGAAAAATATATATTCATTCGTGAATTATGAAAAATGCTTAAATCCATTCATGCATGTATTAAAATATAATAATATTTTATAAAATCATTTATCCACGTAGTAGTGATATTTTAAATGGTTTAGATGTTAAAAAGCTACTTTAAAATTAATATTTTAGCATTAAACTATTTATTACGTTAATTTTATATATTTATAGATGAGACACATATATATTAAAACTAAATAAATAAAAGAGTTTTCAAAATACTATAAATGATGCTAAATACAATGAATGGAGTGAATTTTTCATCAACCATCAAAATTTTAAATATGATAAAGGATTAAATAAAAAAGAGATTTCATAGATATAGAAATTACATCTCTTAGTACTTTATAAAAGTTTTCAACTTTCACACTTCCAAATATCAAACCGACACCATAATTTCTTAGGCTACTAAACCAAGTAATTAATTGTTATAATTATTACTGACATCATTTCTTTCTTTCCAATCCAATGTGGATAAATTAATGAAGTTTCAAGTCGTAGTAATGTCTGTATTGGAAATATTTTAGAATAGTTAATTGCCAAATTTCCCCTAATTAAAATGCATGTCGACACAAGGTTTGCATGTGTCGGCTGATCAGTGGGGTTTGGCACATACGGGTACGTAAAATTGCACATGGACACGGCAACCCAAGTACAAGGAACGAAAGGATTAATTAGGCAAGGTTCCATAATTTGAGGCATTGACCCATATTTCCTGCCCAAATGGAGCTCCTCTTGCAGACCATTGTCATGATTTCAAGGTAGGCCAACCATCAAATTGCACCCAACTCAAGCTTTAATTTGGATCATTAATTAGGTGGTCTTACTACAAGGGATTACTTTGACTCAAGGTGTTTTAATTAAGGGTATTGTGATACGTCCAAGACACAGATGAGTGCTTTAGGTACGGAGATATGCCCCAACCGCAGGGAGAATGGAAATATGGGGTAAAAAACAAGAGACACGCGGTTTGGACTTTCCATCAACCTTTGCATGCATTCACATTTCAAAGCTCATAGAGCAATGAAACTCAAAACCGTGCATGGAATCTGTGTCTGTAAAGGCGTGGAAATCCGAGGCAATGATCTGTTTGATTAGTGATTGAAGGACGGCACCTTGAATTGTGTTCCACCCGACTAATACCTTTATACGTGATTGTCCATAAATGCCAGTCTCCTCAGCCAGCGGAAGATGTGAAAACAACTAGCAGACCGTTTGAAATTCATCAGCAGTTCAACCTCGCAAAGCCATTTTTCGGAGCACCCTCTTTAAAAAACTGCCAATATGAGCTGTGTGTTTTCCAATTAGGTGGGGCCTAGCTATCAAGATTGCAGCCCATATAGCAGCATCCAAACAACTGGAATTCTAGTTATATAAGAAGATGAAAAGACAAAATGAAACATGTTTCATGAATTTATTTGTTTGTTTGTGGAATGCCAGTGTGAAAGTATTTTGTACAGCTATTGTATTTCACCTTTATGTTTATTGGGGTATATATGATTAAGAAATTACCCGATGTGAATTCCACCAACTCAGTCTCTATCAGACCAAGTCGTTTTTTAGGACCCAAAGCCTGTTATCTTGGCCTGTCTGGGACGTGTCCCACCACACCCAACAGCCACCCAGTCAAAATGCAAGGGCTGTGGAGATGTTCCACACACCATAATTCGGGCCGGATGGATGTTGGTGTCTCAGGTCAATTGGTGGTTGCCGCCATGAATTATGGTGTGAGCTAGACATCTTCACAACGGCATGATAGAAATACCTTCCTCTTCTTCTTTGTCATCGGCCGGTGAGTGGGGACCATCGGAGGGATTCACTGGTCAGGTGGCGGCCTTGACCAGCGGCACGAGGCATCTGATCTGGTAAATTAATAGATAGACAGTTTTGTTGAAATGCATTATCACCCTCAGGCCTGAAGGCTGAAGTGGGTCTTCCACGCTAGCTAGACCATGTCTTCCTTTTCTGAGGTCAAGGTTCCCGTCACTTCATCATCCGAATGACGCAATTGCCGAAGGTGGGCCATAGATAGATCATGACACATGAACATCAGTACATTGCTTATTTTTCTTAATTTCACCCTCAAACAACGAAATCGATTGTGTCATGCCTAGGTCAGTACCAGGCCAATTTCAAGGAGTATACATTTGTTGAAAACAAACCAACTCAAGCAATAGAGTCCCCCCGTTGATGATTTCAAGGTTAATTTTGTAGAAATTTATAGGGAAACTTCGTGTGTATAACATTTTAGCATTTATTGGGTACTTCGTCTTACTTATAATGGTAGAACTATGTATATGTATCAATGAGCTGTAATTGAGTTTTGATAATGAATTGTCAATAGAACATTCCAATCTTTTTTTTTTTTTGATTGGTACAAGTACATATCTCAACACATATCATACTTGAAGATCTGAGACATTCTTACAAATATAAGGGATACATCTTTCCCAAAGAAGTCTGGAGACACAGCTCCACGAAAGAATAAGGAAGACACAGCTTCCAAACAACCACCTGGGAGACCACCCGCTCCCACACTACATCCATCCGGGAGACCTACTTGCTCCCACGCATATATCTATCGAAATCCGCACGCCCGCGGATTCGAACTCTCGACCGACTGCGCGCACGCGTTTCTGCGCCGCGGTCGGCCACCAACCGAGCTAGCCTCGGTTGGTGAACATTCCAATCTTATATGTGTTGCATGTGGGGTAAAATTAACAGGCGGCGAAATTGATGCTAATTAAATACGGGTTACACCTCAGGTGAACAAGATGGAATCCACTCCAAACCATTACATTTAGAATATGAATTTGATTATCTAGGACCAAATCTCCTTTTAAAAAAAAAGTTTAATCCAAAGCTAAGATGTGCAAGACCTCATTCTATAAATATGTAAAATTTTTACAATATAATAAAATTATTTGATCTATATTTTAATTTCAAAGCTATTAATTCAACATTTAAAACATCTAAAAAACTTTTCTTTGAGAACAAATAATTTTATAAATTATTATAATATTTTAATTCATACCTAAATGAATTTGAGTGTTTTGGCAAGGATTTCCAGCATTATCATTAATTGTTGATGCGACAATATTGGCTACCAATACCATTATTTGACCACCGTAGAAGTTTCTTAGAGAAAATGAAAAAATTCAAAATATAGATAATAATATATACAATAATTAACTTGTCAAATTACATTTAAGAAGTATGGAAAATGTGGTGGAAGGAGTGAATATTACTTCCTACCTCACCCCTAACCAACTTAATTAGGCATTGTCAATGCCTAATTTACAGTCTGAATTGTTTTTATCACAATTTACAGTCTGAATTAGTGTTCGCTTTAAAATATCCGCAATAGTTTCGTTCTAAGCTGCCATCAATATAAAAATGCAAAGGAAAATGATAATTTTCAGGATAAAAATTATATCTACCTGAAAAGATGCTCCACAGAATGAGTTTTAATAGTTTGAATATGACATAAATGACAATAAATGCTAGATCAATCAGGGGTATTTTGGGATAATTTTCATATTGGGTATATTTTAAATTAATGAAATACTTAGTGGGTATAGGTGAAAGTTTTCAACTTTTGTGGGTATATTTGTAATTAAGAGCAAATATAGTGAATATATTTGAAATTAATCCTAATTTTCAAGATAAAAATTATATCGACCATAATGACAGATTTTCAGCAATATGACATGTTGGAATTTCAATATCTTATGTCCTGACGACTTTCCCAAAAGAAATTAAAACTGACTGCCCCTATTTAAAAAAAAATAATTAATTAAATAATTAAAATAAAAATAATCAATTTAATATATGTCTACAATAAAAATTCATAAATAATAAAAATCAATTTAATAATGTCTGCATTAAATAAAAATGAAATAAAATTATTTTTAAAATATTCTTTAAACTAATAAAATTTTCTTTTATCCTTCAAAATTTGAAAATATTCACGATAAATAATTTTAAAAATTATTTTTGAATATTGTAGTATAAAATGCATTAAAATAATTTTTTTTTAAAATATTCCCCATATCAAATAGATCTACTTTCTGCAAGTTATGGTTTGAAAATTACTATGATAAATAATTTTAAAATTTTATTTTTAACATTATAATATTAAAATAGAAGAAAATATCTTTAAAGCATAATCATATTTTTAAAAATATTTCTCACATTAAATAGATTTATTTCATAGTTATTAAATTTTAAAAATGCAACTATTAGCACAGACTTTAATTTATAATTATTTTACAAGGGAGAAAAAGAAAAAATTTCTTTACTTTTTCATATATACTCCCATATAACTACCCTATTTATTTCATATTTATTTTCTTCTTTCTAATTATTATGTTTATCATATGCCATTATTATCCTATATGTATAAAAAAAATTCCTCGTTTCTCCTCTTCTAAAACACTTCTATAATATTTCTATTATTTATTAAATGCATGTTTTCATTTATAAAATTTTTGGAATATGTATTCATATTAATTAGAAAGTTCCAGTAAACTTTTTATTTTTAAAATTTTCTTTTTTTAATAAAATTCCACTGAAAACAACATTATCTTCGATCAATATGATAATATTTTTTTAAGCTTACCGATACTGATAATAGGAACACTGGTACGAATAAAATGAATGGACATAATATAGGGAAAACCGTTGCATTGGATGCGTGGATCGCAATAAAAAAACCATATCTACGAATTTCTCTCAATTAAATATATGTTGTAGATTCTCTACCACAGGCTGCAATTTATGGTAGTTAGGAAGTAGAAGATGACTCTAAATACTATACCAATAAGAACCCCAGCATGATTCTTGCGCCATGGCTTGCCCCAGATGATATATATTTGTTTGAATAAAACATACCCAAACACGTCGTCCACAATCTTGGTTATTGATGCTGGCAACCCACATAAATAAATAAACTCACGCATACGTATGTTAGTGTAATTGAACCTTTTTTTATGGGAAGGAATAGAAATAGTCATACAATCGCATATATATATATATATATATATATAGGGATTTATTCCAGTGCATGCGACTGCACTGTGCAGTCCATGCACTGTGGGCCCCACCTGATCATAAATTGAAAATCTACCCCACCCATTGTATTTAGAATTGTTCACTTTAATAGCATACTAATTTTCATCTAAATCCAACATGTATATAGTCCCCATCTTAAAATGGTGCAAAATCAATGTAATAAAATAATTTAATGTAAATATCAAGTTTAAAGTGGTTTTTTCAACATGTAAACCGTCTAAAGTATGATTTATATATGGATAAATGAGTGTATAAAGTTTCATTACAATCTAACATGTGTGGGGTCCATTTTACAGCGGACTGCACACGATCGGGTCTCATATATATATATATATATATATATATATATAGAGCTATTCCGGTGCAGCGTTACTGCACCGGAACAGTGGTGCAGTAGCCCAAAAATAGGCCCCACATGATCATGAAATCATGATCTAATCCACCCATTGTATTTAGAATAATGTATTCTATTACCATACCAATTTTCATCCAAATCAGATACTTTAAAGTTGTTATTTACATCAAACTATTTTATTACGTTGGATTTATACCATTTTCAGATGGGGGCCATATACACATCTGATTGGGATGAAAATTGGTATGGTAATAGAATACATTATTCTAAATACAATGGGTGGAGTAGATCATGATTTCATGATCATGTGGGGCCCATTTTAGCGATGCTGCACCGAAAATTCCGGTGCAGCATGTTGCACCAGAATATATTATATATATATATATATATATATATATGGATTCTGTTCTTGTGCAGCGTCATTGGACCGGAACAGCGGTGCAATGGACCCAAAATGGGCCCCACATGATCATGAAATCATGATCTACTCCACCCATTGTATTTAGAATAATGTATTCTATTACCACACCAATTTTCATCCCAATCAGATATGTATATGGGCCCTATCTGAAAATGGTACAAATTCAACGTATTAAAATAATTTGATGTAAATAACAACTTTAAAGTATCTGATTGGGATGAAAATTGATATGGTAATAGAATACATTATTTTAAATACAACGGGTGGAGTAGATCATGATTTCATGATCATGTGGGGCCCATTTTGGGCCCACTGCACCGCTGTTCCGGTACAGCGAACAGCCCTCTACATATATATATATATATGAATTGAGGAGTCAGTCCGCTTCTGGGTACTTAGTGTTTTCACCTTTTCAATATTGATGGTGGATGAAAAATATACTTCATAAATTATGTATATATTTAGCGTCACTAATGAGTAATTAAATTTTATCTAAATCAAAGACGTGCATAGGATATGTTTGCTTTAAAATATATATTCATGTAAGAATGATACTTTAAGCAATTTGAGTATTAAAAATATAATTTTATAATTAATATTTAGCATCGAAACATTTTATTACATTAGTTTTTCAGATTTATACAGAGAACTTATACACAATAATACCAAATAAATGACAGAGTTTTAATGATAATATAAATAACACTAAATATAATAACTTTGATAAATTTGATAAAAATAATACTAAAATAGATGGAATTGTACACAACAAGGTTTTATAAAAGCGTGACTTTAAATTGGGAATGCATAAATACATGGATTATATGTGTGTGAGGATGAGACACACGGATGAAGGTGTCAAACTCGAATTTTTGTTTGGATGGGAGGAAGGGAGGTCGCTTAAGTGGGACGACTTTTAGGCATGAGACATTAAAAAAAGAGCATGAGATTGTTGACTTTTGGGGTACGTAGGTGTGAGACTGTGGCCCAGCACATGTCTCGATCAGCCCCAAGCGGGCAGGTTTTTGGTTAGGTCTGTGCATGAGGAATCTTACTGAAACGGACGTATCTGACTCATAAAATAAAATAGCACCTCACTTTTCATACTCCAGCAGACCACCGAATCGCCCATGCTCATCTTTCTAAGCCATGGTACCACGTTTTCCTCCCAATCAAAAATCATGATTTGCAGACGTGGTGGGCCATCTAATGGGGGCACGAGGCCTGCGTGTTTCTGTTTTCTCGAAAGCACGTGACCATGCACGAGCACGGATGAGCGAACTCCGCCACCTCACGCAATGAGTGCGCTACCGGAAGAATTTTCAGAGCGCCGTGTGAAAAATCCATGTGAGGGCATGTAAGAAATTGCACGCATCCGCATGCACGGATGGCATGCTGAGAGATTTTAACCAGCAGACATCTGCTCTTACATCCTCCTGATCACGCGGATTCCGGCATTGTTCTGACACACGTGCAAGGATTCACATGTGCTTGCCATTGCATGATTTGACCATGCACATTTAAATCTTTAAAAATAAACCAATGACGCCCAAAAAATAAGAACGAGAATCAAGATTATGTTTTTGGCAACAAATTACCACACCATCGTTTTCAATGAGCTTTTGTCAATGATATCGGTTGGCCAAAGATAAAATTTGTCCTAGCTAGACAAAGGCTACTTAAAACGAAAAGATATTAAGGTTTAAATTTTTTTCTTTAACCTACTATTTTAGTATGGACTTTGATATATGAGGGGTGATTCTTTTAGGCCGGCACAAAAAACATATATATATTTTATTTTTTTACGGACATGTAGAGCTAAGTATATTTAATCTATAAATTAAGTTTTAACATTTTCGAATAATTTTAAGCATTTTTTATTTTTAAATACAGTGGCATTTTCGTAAATTTCTAAAACAAAAATTTACGAAAATACCATTTATTTAAAAATAAAAATACTTAAAATCATCCAAAAATGGTAAAATTTTATTTATATATTTAATACACCTAGCTCAATATGTTTATGAAAAAATAAAAAAAATGTATATTTTGTGGCCAGCCACATGGCGGCATATATTGAAAAAAATTAGTGATGCAATTTGTTATCAAAAATTGAATTTTTCTTTTCATGTTTCTTTTTTTTTTTTAATTGTTATCGATGATAGTTGTTGGCCAAAGATAAAATTTATCCTAGTGAGATGAAGGTTATTTAGAATGAAAGGATATTAAGGTTAACATTTTTTCTTTAACCTGCTCTTTTAGTATGGATTTTAATGATATATCAAAAGCGATAGTGTTGCAATTTGTTATCAAAAATTGAATTTTGCTTCTCATGCTTTTTTTTAAGATTGTTGTTAATGATATTGGTTGACCAAAGGCTATTTAAAAAGAAAATACGTCAAGGTTTGAAATTCTTCTTTAACTTATTCTTGGCATGGATTTTAATATTGATTTCTCGATGGCAATGTTCCCCGTTTTAGATGGGCATGTGTAAGTAAATTTTATTTTAGCTGTTAAATCATTTCTTTGTTTGATACGAGAAGTTTAATTTATCCGTTCAAGATTCATAAATCCTTTTAATTAATCTGTCTTATTCTAGATCTTGCATAATGGACAAAGCAATGTTCAATACACCTTTTTTCACTACAAGAGTTTACTTTTAGCATCAAAGTTTAGTAATAAAATGAAATATAGCTGCGAAATTTTAAATTAATTTTAGCATTCATCCATTTTTTGTTTTAATTGCAAAATATGCAGGTGCCACTTGGCCTGTTTTAGCAATGACAATTTTGTTACTTTTAGCAACAAACTTCACTAATACTGACGTTTTAGCAATGAATCTTATTTATTGCTAAAAGTTAGAATCTCGTTGTTAAATAATTTTAGCAGCTATATAATTTTATTGTCGTTTTTTGCTAAAAATTCATTGCGCAAGAACTTTTGAAAAAATAAAATTTATTGATGATATTGGCAATAAAAAATACTTCTTTGTGAAAGGTTAATACCCTTGTAGCTCTTTTCACACATGCCAGCTATGCAAATGAGTCATATGATCATATAAATTAAAATTTTCTTAGGTGGAAGCCCAAAAGAAGGATTTGGACATGTAACAACCAAAACAAATTGCATAGACACCTATCTTTTATTTAATACATGTTGCTTTGTCTGATCTCCACTTTTATTTATGTTTCCTGGACTAAAATAGCGATTGGTTCTACTGCTTAGATAATAACGCACTGACAGCATCCTGAAAATCTACTGTTATATATATATATGGAATATATTCTGGTGCAGCATCGCTGAAATGGGCTCCACATGATCATGAAATCATTATCTACTCTACCCATTGTATTTAGAATAATGTATTCTATTACCATACCAATTTTTATCCCAATCAGATATGTATATGGCCCCCATCTGAAAATGGTATAAATCCAACGTAATAAAATAGTTTGATGTAAATAACAACTTTAAAGTATCTGATTTGGATGAAAATTGGTATGGTGATAGAATACATTATTCTAAATACAATGGGTGGAGTAGATCATGATTTCATGATCATGTGGGGCCCATTTTTGGGCTATTGCTCTCTCTCTATATATATATATATATTTGTTTTGGGCTGGTTGACTCAGTCGCATGTTTAAGATCCCATCCTACATATAGAGCTATGTGACCACCAAGTCAAGTTCAGCTGCCACCAGACTCATATAATATTATTCTAGTGTTATATTCAAATGGGTATGATTGGATGTATACCGCAAACAGACTATATAAATAAAAATGTACGAAGAGGATGATCTCCTGATGAGTCTGTAAGTCTTTCTAATGCTTCATTGTGATCTATGCGGAGAGAGAGCTAAGATCCAAGATGCATGATTTCACCTCTCCATGTGATTTTGCTCCTTCCCTTTTTATTAGCTGATCTGGCTATCTATCATCAAATTGACAATGAACCGATTCTCCACGTGAATTTTTTTTTTTTACTTTCCTTTATATTAGCTGGTCTGGCTATATATCTATCATAAAATTGACAATGAAACGATTGGGATCATTTCATGAGCCTGGTCATGTGCAAGGACATGGAGTTTCCCTGGAAATTTTGTCTCCTTATGTCATGCACCCAAGTCCGGTCACCAGGTCAATGTCTTGTAGGACCATATGCCAAGGTTAATTTCAAAAGGATGTCGTTTGATTTTTTAAATATTTTTTTATTATAAGATAGAAGAGTGAGAAAGTGGGGATGACTTGACTTAGTCTAAATACACTAAACTACTTTTAGGATTGATTTTGATGTGCTCTTCTCTCTCTATATATATTTATCCCCTCTAAAGAAGCAAATGGTGCCAATGTGTTTGGACTTGCAAACAACCTCGCCAAAAGGAACAAGATCACCACATTGCTACTCTACCTCCCATCTAATTAATCCTAATCAAATATATATATGACATGTGTTACTTGCAACGTTGAACAAGTGACGCTGTCCACAATCCTTGCATTATGATTGTTGACCAATAATACACACTGCACATGAACTCCACATGCAATAGGTTTGACTCATCATTCTAGTGGTTCACAAAGTGGGACCTGACATACATAGAGATACTTTGGTAGAAAAATGGGGCCTAACCCAATCATCATCATTCATCAATTAGTGAGGGTTGTGCCTGAACATCACAAGAAAATTTCAATTTTAGCAACCATAATTGATAAAAACAAAATTATTATTTCAGTTATACCTAACTAAGCATTTCATGGATGATGTTCTAATGCGACCTGTCGCATGGACCATCCCTTCTTTTATTTTAAAATTTTGATATAAAATACTTATAATTTCATTGATATGTAATTATTAATTATAATTCTAAAAAAGTTACTTGTATCGAAAACTTTAATATCTAGACATTTATTTTCTAATTTTAATAGTTATATATTGACTCTCAAGCTAAAGTTTTGCAACATGTAATTAAGTTTCCAATCAAATTGATTTTCGGCATTATAAATAAAAACTTATTAATGAAAATAATAATTTTTATATATTTGAAACAAAGGCAGTGCTGTCCACGCAACAGATTGTGTCAACCAAAAATTTCCTGCAAAATGTTAAATTTAAATTACTAAAAAACACTTAGTTTTAATAATTCGTGTTACGTGTTATATATATATATATATAGCAACTACTTGAAAAGAAATTTGATTGCTCATAGTTCATCATTTTTTTACTTACACAATAAAACTCGGATTTAGTTTGCAAAACATTATCTTAAGTAAGAAAATTTTTGGTTATCTTTGTAAGTAGCACCACATACAAATAAGAAAATTTTTCCTTTGTTTATAAAATAATTATTATATATGTTTTTTGCTAATAAAGATTTTTTTCTTAGTAATAAGAGTTGCCAAAAACGAATTTTCTTTTAGTGATATTACGTAGTAGCCAAATTCAATGTTTCGATGTGTACGCAGTTACTTCTGCATTATATGCAACGAAATTTCTTCTTTTTTTTTTAGAGAAGAGAGTATTTCATTTACAAAACAGAAACAACTGAATCTTTACAAAGCGGCTCACCCAAAAAGTCTAGTCGACATCCCCACCATGCCTTATAATTTTCACTTAAAGAAGAAACAAATTTTGCAAGAAAATAGGCTACCCTGTTCCCCTCACGCAAAATGTGTTTAAATAGGATCACCTCGGACATATTCCTAGTTGATTTAATACACTGTATTTGGCTCCCCATCATCATCATCATCATCATCATCATCATAAGCCATTTCTCACCTAGGTGGGGTCGGCTGTATGGATTCTGTTACGCCATTCTTGGCGATTTAAGACTAAATTCTCTGTAATTTGTAATATTTTTAAATCTTGTTTAATTACTTCTATCCATGTTTTTTTGGGTCTTCCTCTCATTCTCCTACCACCTTCTACTTGAATAGACTCTGTTTTCCTAACCGGTGCTACTTCAGGCCTCTTTTTAACATGACCAAACCATCTTAATCTATTTTCTCTCATTTTATCATAAATTGGTCTCACTTTTAAGTTTTCTCGAATTATTTCATTCCTAATTTTATCTTTTCTTGTTTTACCACTCATCCACCTTAACATTCTCATTTCCACTACGTTTATTTTTTGTATATATTATTCTTTAACTGCCCAACATTCTGCCCCATAAAGCATATCAGGTCTAATTGCAGTCTTATAAAATTTTTCTTTTAATTTGATTGGAACTCGATGGTCACATAAAATTCCTGAAGCACTTCTCCATTTCTTCCAACCTACTTAAATTCTATGTAATATATCTTTATTAATTTTCCCGTTCTCTTGAACTATTGATCCTAAGTACCGAAAATGATTAGTTCTTGTTATTACTTGATCTAAAATCTTAATTGGTTCCTCATCCGGGTTCTCACTATTATTAAAATTGCATTTCATATATTCAATTTTAGTGCGATTAATTCTAAAGCATCTACCCACCTATTTAATTTAAAATTTAGTCTTTCTTTAGTTTCATCTATTAGAACAATGTCATCTGCAAATAACATACACCAAGGTATTTTTTCTTGGAGATGTTTAGTAATTTCATCTATTACTAAGGTAAAAAGGTAAGGACTCAAGGCTGAGCCTTGATGTAGACCTATTTTAACTGGGAAGACATTAGTATCTTCACTAATGGTTCTCACATTCGTAACAGCCCCCTTATACATATCTTTAATAATATCTATGTATCTGTCATTAATTTCTTTTTTTCTCATCACGTGTCTTATTAACTTTCTTGGTACTCGATTATAAGCTTTTTCTAAATCAATAAAAATCATGTATAAGTTCTTTTTCTTCTCCTTATACTTTTCAAATAGTTATCTAAGTAAGAAAATAGCTTCAGTGGTTGATCTTCCTCGCATAAAACCAAATTGATTTTCTGATACATTAGTTTCTCGTCTTAGTCTATGTTCAATTACTCTTTCCCATAATTTCATAGTATGACTCATTAATTTTATTCCACGATAATTTGCGCAATTTTGAATATCTCCCTTATTTTTATAGATTGGAACTATAATATTTTTCCTTTATTCACTTGACATTAACTTTGTTTTTATAATCTTATTAAAAAATTTGTTAATTATGTTGCACCTACATCTCTCATGTACTTCCATGCCTCAATTGGTATATTATCTGAGTTTAAGGTTTTTCCTGTTTTTATTTTCTTTAGAGCTTCCTTTACTTCAGATATTCAAATTTTTGAAAAATAACTGATATTCCTATTTTCTTCTCTATTTAAACTAACATTTAATGTTAAATGTTCGTGTAGGGTATCATTTAGTAAACTATAGAAATAAGTTTTTCATCTTTCCTTAATATCATCATCTTTGACTAGAACGCTTTGGTCCTTACTTTTAATATATCTAACATGTGTTAAATGTTTACCCTTATTTTCTCTTAATTTAGCCAACTTAAAAATATCTTTTTCACCTTGTCTAATTCCTAATATGTCATATAAGTTCTTATAAGCTTTATGTTTAGCATCGCTAATAATCTTTTTAGTAGCTTTTTTTGATAGTTTGTATTGTTGTAAGTTTGTATCATTTTTATTTTTCTGCCATGTTTTAAACTTTTTTTGTTTAAGGGTGTGTTTGGGAATCGATAAAACTTTTGGTAAAAAGTTTGGAGAATAAAAGTTGTCAAATGATGTGATATGATAGGGGTAATTATGAGGAGTAAAGAGGATAAAGTTAAAATAGATAAGTTAGTTGTATAGGTAATTGTGTAGAAATGATAGTTGTATAGGAAAATATGAAAAAATAATTAAAAAATATAGTAGTCATGGAGAGTGAAAAGTTTTAGATTGAAAAGTTTTAACTTAACATTTTATACCTATTGCCAAACACACCCTAACATTTATAACTTTTTGAACATCTTTATTCCACCACCAAGTTTCTCTATGTGAGAATCTACGATTTTTATATATACCTACAATACTTTGTCCTACTTCTTTTATGTTAGTTGTCATTTTATCCCACATTGATTCTACTTCATCTTCTCGTGTGTCCCATTTTCCTTCTTCTATCATTCTTTTACTAAAAGGTTCTATGTTGTTTCCCTTTAAATTCCACCATTTAATTTTTGAAATTATATTGCCTTTAATTTTTATTGACTCTTTTTGTGTATATATATTCATCACTAATTATCTATGCTGCATAGCTAAGCTCTCACCTGGTATAACCTTACAATTAATACAAAGGGATCTATCTAATTTTCTTATAAGGAAGAAATCTATTTGGCTAGAATTGGTCCCACTCTTAAAAGGTATCAAGTGTTCATCTCGTTTTTGAAATAAGGTATTTGCTATAACCAAATCATATGCTATAGCAAAGTCCAAAATAACATTCCTCATTTCATTCCTTATTCCAAAGCCGAAACCTCCATGACTTCTCTAATATCCTACATTCCCCTTTCCTACATGTCCATTTAAATCTCCACCTATCACAACCTTTTCTTGGTTAGATGTCCTTTGCATAACACTATCTAAGTCATCCCAAAATTGTTTCTTGATTCTATCATCTAATCTTACTTGTGGTGCATAAACACTAATCACATTTAAGACCTCTACACCTAATATAAGTTTTATTTGAATAATTCTATCATTTACTCTATTGACATCTACAACTTTATTTATGAATTTGTTATCTACTATTATCCCTACACTATTTCTATTGTTATCCTTTCCTATATACCATAATTTGAATCCATTAATCTCTTTAGATTTTTCTCATTTTCACCTAGTCTCTTAAAGACATGTTATATTAATTTTCTCCTTCTCATAACATCTGCTACTTTCATACTTTTTCCTGAAAGAGTTCCAACATTCCATAAGGCAAAACGGACCTTGTGTTTTGGTACCACCTTCTTCCCTAAACCACGTCCATAAAGGCATGAGAACCTTTGCCGATTTTTCGTCACAACCGGACGTTGTTGTGGCGCGTCACTTCCGGGGAGACGCCCTAGCAACCCTTGCCCATTTCTCACTACATCCGGGCTCTGATGTAGCGTGTCGCTTCTGGAAAAACCCCCTAGCAACCCTTGCTCATTTCTCACTACAGTCGGGCTCCGCTGCAGCGCATCGCTTACAAGGGACGCCCTAGCGTTAACAACTTTTAATTTATTTTCAGAATTCATAAGAGATGTGGCGGTGATTTTTAATAGCACTGGCTGCCAACCTGACATGCCAACCCTCACTTTTTTTCGGTCTTAGGACCGGTAGTAAGATAGAAACTCTTACTGGCAAGGTTACTGTATTTGGCTCCCCACTAAGGCAAAAATCAAAATCTCATTAATCAAAAAACTGATCAAAATGAAGGAGTTACTTTCTACCTCCAGATGTGTTAGAAGTAGCTCCTTTGCCTAATCAATCCCACACTAGGCCGCCATAATCTCCATAAGCAGAGCTTCCCTTAAGCCCCCACCCTCCAGCAGTTTGCCGCTTGGAAGTTCCCTGAAGCATCTCTCAACACCATTCCAATACCAATACAGTTCATCTTTACATTCCATCTATCATCCACATTTAGCTTCAATTTCCCAGCCTACAATCTGACCCACCTTAGATCCAATTCCCTACTCATCAAGCTCGACCTAACCAATGTACAAGCCGAATCAAAGTTTTCCTTGTATCTTTTGCACGATTCTAGAATACCATTGAAGTTTGGTCTTGTTCGCTCCTCTCTTACCAAATTTCGCATTTGCCAGATTCTACAAGCAAATAGGATAAACATCTCCATACTGCGCTCTGCTTTTGCTATCCTGAGTTTCCTTAAAATGTAGCCAAGTGCATTTCTTGGAATTCATATGTTCTTATCACGAAGCAGCTACCTTTGGGCTTCCACCACCTAATCACAAAACACGAAAATATGCCTTAGGTCTTCTTCTGCATAAGATACACTACTGATCAACCGTAAGTCCCCGTTTACTGAAGTTATCCTTTGTGGGAAGCACATTCTTTACTAATCTCCACCGAATAATCTTTATCTTTGTTGGGAGCTTTGACTTCCAAATAGCTCTATACACTCTTTTGTCTACCTCCAGCTCTAGATCTCTCTTTGCTCCTCTCGATCCTGCGACATAAAAAGAGTTAGATCTTATAAACTTATAGGCTGATTTTATCCCCCATCTAGCTCCAAAGACCAGTACCATCCATCCTCCTCACTATGAGCTTTCAGCTAGATCTCCTCAATAACCCTCCATCTCATTACCCCCACCACACTGATAATTTTATCCCTCTTCCACAATCCATGACTACTGTCAATGAAAGAGCTGACTTTCTCATTTTCAGAAATTGATTTTAGAAAAGGGGCAGCTCTTTTCATTTTATCTTTTGCCCAAAAATCCTTGAAAAAGTTGACTTTATTTCCATCTCCTATCTTCCATCTGCCATCCTTCATTGCCATCTCCCTTGCCTTAAGTATAGACTTCCACGTATAAGAGGCACCCCCTTTAGCTTTTCATCTCCATAAGTCTCGCCGTGAGAAGTATCTACTTTTTCATGATCTCATAACACACAGATTTCGCGTTCTTAATTAACCTCTATATCTGCTTTGCTAAGAGCGTATAGTTAAAAGATATGAGTTCTAGGAACCCCATACCTCCCATCGTTTTTGCATTACACACAATCTTCCAGGAAACAAAGATTTTTTTGCAACAAAATTTCTTTTAAGCGTATATTAATAATGAAGTTTTGTTACAGAAATATTTTATATTAGCAACAAATTTTAGCGAGGAATACAAGTTTCTCCGTTAAAAGTCTGGCAATGCTTACAGATTGATATTAAACGATGAAAATTTCATGGTAACAGGTACACAATTAGCAACCATTTAATGACGAAATTTTAATTTTTAGTAACAATTAAGATCTAAAACAAAATATTATTATAGTAGATATGAAATGTTATGAGTTTAATTTGTTATGGTTGCCTAAACACATGTAGACCATTTACAACCAATTTGACTATTTAGCAAGAAATTTCTTACAATTTTACATGGTCGCAAAATCAAATTTAGTGCATTTTTTATTTCACTGCCATCTTATTTTAGCTAACTAATTTTTTTAAACAAACACACATTTTGTCAATAAGTACCAACCCTAATTAGCACTAAAAGAAAATTTTTTTTTACAACCTATATTAGCAATTAAAAAATCTTTATTATTAATAAAAAATATAAATGCAAACAAAGATATTTTTTTCTCATAATGATGCTTTTATAAATAAAAAAATTCACTTAGTATGCTCCCGTAGGTTAAAAAAAATATCTTTGATATGATAATGCTTTTACACCTAAAATAAAATTTGATTACATAAACATAAAAATTGAATTAATTGACAACCAAATTTTTTACTATATTTGGTATATAGCATATGCCATCAATTTTTGGTAACGATTTTTCCTGAAAGCTAAATTATAACATTTTGGAACAAATTTTTTATGGTTAAAAATCGAAATTTTTGCAAAGTAACAAGAGACCACTCGAGAAAAAACCAGTCTATAACAAACAGAGACCACTGATCTTAAGGCTCTTAGAATCTTGTTTTCATCAATTTTCTTGGATAAACTAATTAATACACAAGTCCATAATCAGTTATTTATAATAAACGACCCAATGACAGGAAATAGCGTATGCTTTCAATGGCCAATGCATGATAAGTTGTTGTTAATTAATCAGACGAATGCTGCTATGACACATATAGAGATTGTTAGAGAAGATTCTTCAAACAAGTTGAAGGGCGCATGTCATACCAGTAGATATTTTTGACTTCTAGTCCTTCTCCTGCGCATTCAGAGCTTTAGTAGGTGAACAAGGCTAATTTAAAAATCATAAAGTATCACCCCACCTAATTAAGTCCTAACTCGATTGAGTTTACATTAAATTAGTTTGGTGGGACCCCATCATCTAATCGGTATGGTGTCCAAAATTAGTGAAGGGGTTACATTAATGTAATAGTCCACCACTTTTTTGAAGCTAGAACGTGACAATCATATCATAAGGCTTGGGTAATTAATTCGATATTAATTACTCTTCTACATCTGGACCAGGCCATTTAATTAATTAATTAGCATACGTTGAAGTTGAGGCCATCAATATTCAACTAGGGCTTTTTTCCAAATGTACCCATTATATTTTGGAACCCGATTTTATGCACCTGGGTGCACTTAGCTTCGGTGCACCTGGTCGTATTTAGCTTTTTTTTGAAAAAATTTTACATGACTATTAATCTAAGTGTATTTGACATGTGTATCAATTTTGGAAATTTTTAGATTTTTAATTACTAAAATGCTACTAATCTTAAAAAATACAAAAAATCTCTAAAAATCTCTAAAAAATAGTAAAAATGGATACAAATATTAAATACACTTAGATTCACAGTTCTGTAAACAATTTTTCAAAAAATTTAAAAAAAAAGATATTTGCACCCTAGTGCACCAAACTTAAGTACACCCAGGTGCATGAAATCATTGTTCCTATGCTTCATCCTAATCCTAGATATAACTACTATATTTTCAAATTTTCAAATACACTCATCATGTTTACAATTAATCTCAAAAATGCCAATTTCGTTAAAAACTGTTAGTTAAATTTTTATAAATGCCTAAAATATCTTTGTTATAAAATAATAAAAGATGAAATAAAATAGGAAGAAAATGAAATTAAGGCTCTTCAAATTTAGAATTCATGTGCAATTAGGGCATTGATGAGTTATGTCATTTAATTTTTTTTAATTATGTTCAAAATTTGATGGGCATATTTGTAATTTCACTTATTAACTAACAATGTTAACTCATGGATTGAGTGTTTTGAAATTAACTACAAAGATAGTAAGTGTGTCTAGAATTTTGGAAATGTAGTAAATATATTTGATATTAGGGTCAAACAGGATGAGTATATTTGAAAAAATCCCATTCAGAATGAATGTTTGCTTCTTCTTTTTTTTGTCTTTTTCTTTTCCTTCTACCGTTGTTAATTTCCTCCTTTTCTTTCCTGGGTAAATAATGGAATTAGTTTCGATAAGAGATCTGTTTATAGTATCCGCTGATTTCAAAGAGTAAATACTTTCTTGATCCATCACTAATTAATCTTAACGTTCTTCATGGGTGGATGTAAGTTGACCAAAGTATCGACCTTAAAATTTTTTATGATTAGTTCCAGATAGGAAATTTATAATTAATTTTTTTGCCAAGAATTTTATCTGCTACGAATTTTTTTAAAAAAAATTAAAATGTTATATTTGATATTTAATATGGTCTTTCAATATAATTTTGCGCTCCCCACCAAATTAATACGGTCCTCGTCTCAGCCATTAATTAATAAGGAGGTAGAAATTAACATCATACACAGTGTAAGACAATGATCATAATTAATCGTGATGTGTAAATGAGTGGGCTAGTAAAAATTTTTTAGGTTATATACTAATTTGGATAATATATCTGATAGAATACTGTAAAAGGAAATGGGGAATGATCAAAAGCAAACAATTGCATAGGTTTGTCCAAATGATTACTTTTAATATTTTTGAATTTTTATCTAAACCATTTAAATTTAAATTAATATTGATATATTTACGGTGTCAAAAATCAATTCCAGTAAAAACTTAATTGTAATATGCAAATATCTAACATCATTTGAGGTTGAATATGAAGTACATAATTGTATGTCATTTAACATCATTTGAGGCAGAATACGAAATTGTTAAAAATTTGAACATAAATATATAGATGTAAATGTTTTCAGAATGTTTGATTTTTGACATCATGACTAAATATACTGATGAATATTACAAACGGTTTAGGTATTAAAATCTTAAATGGCAATAAAAAAGTCTTGAGTGAAAAAAAAAACATTTATACCGTATAAACATTTGTTTTAAATCATTCCTTGACGGCAATTTTATTTGACGCATTAATTTAACGAAGAAAGAGCACAATGTCAGTTCTAAAATAAATAAAAGTAAGATAAATCGTCTCAATTTTATCAATTAAGAAGTAAAAGATATCGATTGAAAATTAAATTACGAAGAATAAAGTGAAGTTCTCATTGATAGTAATGATAATGCATGTTCGAGAAAAAAAAAAAAAAGGTGCTGTTCATGTATACGTGGTCAACAAATGCACTCGAAGTTTTCAAAGGAAGTAGTCCTAGTGAGGAATCTCTCAGTTTATGCAAATCATAATAATTTTCATGAATCTAAGTCATTTATTATATTCAATAATATTTATTTAGTTTTAATGATTTTTTTTATCTTGTCACCCTCTTAGATGACAAAGCAACTGACGAGGTACCACTCTAAATAATGGGTAAACAAAACAAATTCCTCTACGGTACTTCAAAACCAAGGTTATCATACAATTTTTGTCAAAGCCTATTGGATAAATTCCTTTTATGAGAATAGAACAAAAAAGAAGTTCACATTATTCAATGGCATGTATTTTATCATGGGATCAAAAATTATCTCAATCAAATGGTAAATGGGACATATTCACTCAAAAATATATATTCATATGTAAATTAAAAAAAAAAAAATTTTATTACGTCATCTATCTTGGATGATCGTGCACCTGATAAAAGTATACTTCAAGGGCAAGATAATGCGGCCGCTGCCTTTACCCATCATTTGAACTCTAAACCCTCTACTCACACTAATACACACACTTATGTAAGCCGTTTGAGCATTAAAATATAATAATGTTTCGTAAAATCATGAAGCATAAAATCATTATCTATATTAGAATTATGATTTAGATTATTTAAATGTTAGAAATGAAGGAAAGAAATTTACAAATAAATGAAACAATTTTATTATGGGCAAGATAGGAAAAAATAAAAAAGTTTTTCAATCTAAAACTTTTTAATTTTCACAACTACTATATGTTTTAATTATTTTTTATATTTTTCCATAAAACTACCATACTTTTCAATCATTTTTATACAACTACTATAAAATTAACCTATATATTTTAACTTTATTCTTTTTTATTTTTCATTATTATCTCTATCATATCACATCGTTGTCTACTAATTCAAAAACTTTTACATAAAAAACTTTTCATTTAAAATTTTTACAACAAAAACTTTTTATCTAAAAGTTTTATTACTTTCCAAGCACAGCCTATATTTTAGATAAGATTTATACATATTTTGATTTAAATGAAAGTTAGTTTCCTAGTTAAATAAATAAGTCTAAATACAATAACTGAAATGGATTCCATTTATCATCATCTAAGTGGGCTTGATACAATAAATTAAGGTTTCATTAAATGACAAGCCATTTGTATTTAGTTAAGGCTTGAAAAATCACCTTAATGTGATACTTTGATGGAACTTGAAAAATGTAAACTTAACCTATTGCTCTAAAATTTGAAATGAACTACTAATTTTAAGGGTGGGCCAAAGCGTTGGGAAACATAATTTGATTTAATATGAGTTGTTGGAAAAGTATAATAATAAATTAAGATCAAATAAAAAGTTAAAAATATCAAATACACAAGACACAGAAATGTATAATGAAAACTCTTTAATCAAGAAGGGGAAAACTACAGAAAAGAAATAACAGTCTACTATCATCAACAAGTTATAAAGATACAAATATAACAACTCATACTCATTATCTAGACACCTCACATACATCCTTAATAAAGACATTCTAATAACTCTTTTACTCACACTTTGTCTGGATACCTTAGAACTATCTGACGACTCTTTTATCTTTTAAGCTTCTCTTCAAAGTGCCACTAAACTCTAACTAATACGCTATTTTATAAAACATCCATGGATATTTATGCAAAACCAATATGATTTTTTTTTAGCATTCAGTGTGCACCCTCATATGTGAACCATTATACAAATATTTCATATGCAAAATATAAGATAAATGTTAACAAATCTCCATATTAACTTGCATCCAACCAATTTACGAAGAAATCATGTTTCGACCATTCCATATCTTAATCATCAATTAATTTATTAGTTATCATACTCCAACTTCGCATGACCAGAGATTGCTATATCTTTATGCCTACACCAGATATCCGCTTGAGATAGTCACACAATCAACCATTATTTCCTTTGTGACGGTATGTTTTTCATCTGCTAGCACTTGAAGAGATTACCTACCTGTCACCATGATTAGAGATCAAGAAGACTACCACGCAATTCACATCTTTTCGTTTTTCTTGTCTCTTTATTACGAGATTTTAGCGAACCTTGTTATAATTTTTTGACTGAATGGTCATTATCGATCATTTATGCACCACTCAAAACTATCACCATCTGCATGCTTGAATTGGTCAAATCCAAATGTTTCCATGCTACTAATATGTGCACCAGTAACAAATTCTTTTACTCAAACATCACATGAGTACAAGAGCTTCATCTATTCTTGCACTCAATGTCTCCGCATGTATTTGTCAATCACATACATCCTAATCATACGCTGAATCTTGCATGTCAATGCATTAAGCATGCACTTGATCGTGAACCTCCGGTGCATTAGCTACAACCAATATGAATTAAATTTATTTTTCGACACTAACACATTTATATGAATCTCAAACTCTCCATATGATCCAATGTCATCACATTTTTTAAGATCCATAACCATCGTACAATATGGAACTAAAAAAAACCAGTCTATTTTCATATACTCTTCCTGCATCCTCAATATCGACACAATTATAGATAATGAAATAATGTAGAACATCCGTAGTTCTATAACATCCACTGCTCCACCTGCGTCTAATACATCTTTGCACCACATCAATGATATATCAACCAAATCTACTCTTGAATTGCTGCAAATTAAATCAAGCTTAACTCATTTTGATCAACTTGATCTCATGATCCAACTTAACCATGCTCAATAGTGTAGCACCCTCTTGATATATACCATTTGTATGAGTCCTAACGCCTTAAAATATCTAGATCTCTCATTGAAATTTCTTTGGTCATCACGTGACCATTTATTTGAGTACCTCATCACATTCACACCATTAAAAAAAATTTGCTTAATATGATCCTACCGTTAAGTTCATGACATTCAAAACACAGAAAAACATACTTGGAACTCCAAAATCTAACTCTAGAATCATCTAATTTGAGTTATACGTGCACTAACTCGATGCTTCTTGGATGCATTACATATGTGCATCTTCTTCCTTCTCAAAAATTGTAACCTTAGCTTCCATATAAAGGTTGTGTTTAGGAAGTGACAAAACTTTTGAATGAAAATTTTGTCATGTAAGAATTTTTGAAAATTTTATCCATTACCAAATATGCCCATAATTAAATACTCCAAAAAGAATATTCAACTCTTACAGTCTACATAGTTGCCACATCAATCAATCATCATGGATTGCCCATCACCCGTCATCACCAATTTCAATCCATATCGTCTCGCCTTCATTATGAAACTCATGCACTAAACTCATGGTTGAACATGGACAAACTCTATCATGGATCCAACAAATTCGGGCTAAATGTGCAACTTGGGTAGGATATCCAAGGGTACTCATCAACCTGATCCTAAATTGAGTAGGGTATAATAGAAAATTTTACCTATTGATACAAATAATGTAAAAATCATTACCCAACCTCTTAAATAGAATAAAGGTATGGTATATATGCTAGGTAACCAAAACCGACCCGAATGGGTACCCACATAGGTACCTTAATATGTAAATAACTATAAATATATATACATAAATAAATACATAATAGTTTTTATCCCTCATTGACCAATAAATTATTGTTGGTTGATTTTCTTATTTATTTTTTTTTATAAATTGTATTTGATTTGTATTTCTAATTGTGGATTATCATAACATAAATGCAGATTATGATATTAATATGATTATTAATATGGATAATGAGGCTACAAATAATGTAGAAATATATGTAAATGAGTATTGCTTTATATAATTTAAAACGGCACAAAAAATATTTTTTTACATATCATCATTAGTTATTGTAGGAACCGACGCTATGGGTAATTGATATGATAGAGTATAGTAAGAACAGACCCTGTAAGCAGATAAGGTAAAGAAGGTTTTTTGAAAATAGGGTATGGGTAGAGTAGACTATTATCCGAACCGAACTGACCCAAGTTGTACTCCTAATTTGAGCTATGCAATTTGCTGTCAAACCCAAATTTGGCCACATCCTCAGTGTACAAAGTCACCACCATGTAAATTATGCTTTTTAAATCAAATTACCCACCGTGATCTTGCCTGATTAAAAGCATTAATCCAGTGATAAATTTGTCTTCTTAATCATATATGACACCACTTGTTAGGGAACGTAATTCAATTTGATATAAATTAATACGGAAGCATATAGAATAAATCGGGGTGAAATAAAAAACAATGTAATTGAATAAACAACCACAAAATCGAACACATATGATACAAAGATTAATGTGGACAATCCTTCAATCATGATAGAAAAATACAAGAGAGATGATATCCAATGTGATAAACGAATTACGTAAGTACAAGAAAAATGATTTACACTCATTCTGTACTTCGTACACATCCCCAATCAAGATACTTTAGTAACCCACTCTCTCATGCCTTGTTGTAATGCACCTTAAGAACTGTATGACAATTCCTCCATCTTCTAGCTTCTCTCTGGGGCTCTATTAAGTCCTTAACTAATACTCTATTTTATAGAACTCACACTCATTCTGTACTTTCTACGCATCTCCAATCAAGACACTCTAGTAACTTACTCTCTCATGCCTTGTCAAAATACACCTTAACTGCATGATGACTCCTTTTCCTTCTGGCTTCTCTCTAGGGATTTATTGAATCCCTAACTAATGCTCTATAACTTTCACAGATACTTATGTAAAATCAGTGTGAATTTTTATACATTTACCGTGCATTCTCATATGCGAACCATTCCACCAATATCTCATATATAGAATACAAGAAAAACCACAGCCCAAAACAAGACCGGAATTTCTCAATCTTTAAACTATGGGTGTGTTTGTTTGGGATATAAACATGTCAACCAAAATTTTTCAATCTAAAACTTTTCACTCTCCATAACTACTCTATTTTTTAATTATTTTTTCACATTTTCCTATACAAACTACCCTACTTTTCAATCATTTCTACACAACTATCTATACAACTAACCTATCTATTTTAACTTTATTCTCTTTACTTCTCATCATTATTCCTATTATATCACATCATTTTCTATCAATGTGACAACTTCTATCTCAACAACTTTTCATCAAAAGTTTTACCCCCAACCAAACACACCCTATATGAGGTAATTTTTTTTTTTAACGGGAACTCTAGGTAAAAGTTAGTTGAATATAGATATACAGTAAAGAACTTGATGGATTTACATGCACTCATAAATTAGCAGTTCGAGTCTTCAAAAAAATTAATAAATTAGAAGTTTGCGTAAATTAATAACACAAATGGCCATGATTAGATAATATTCGTATGAAAATTCCTCAATTAGATTATAGGAATAATATATTGTCAACCCTCTGTATTTAATCTGGAACTGTCCAGCAGTTGTTGAATGGTAAACGTCGCTTTGCTGCACTTAAAATCCACGCCGTACGCCTAACTGTTGGGCAGCGCAGTTGGCGCGGAGCGTTGGCAAACATTCGTCGAATATTGCTGGCTGCTTGTCGGAATTTATCTTCCTTAGTATTGGTTCTTCTAGTTTAGAAGTATTCATAATTTTTCTTGCTGAGGGGATTAAAAATTCTCTTCATGACATGAGGACTGTAAAATTGTGTCTGATTATTGTGTCAAATGTTATCATGTATGAGTATTAACAAAAAAATCCACGCCGTCCAAATATTTGACCAAATCGACCAAAAATAATAACTTTCTGCCAATCTTGCACCTGATATATAATGTAAACAAAATCTAAATTGACTAAGAATTCTTGGATATTAAACCTATCAATGACATGTTATAATCATGGATAAGGAAGAAATATATGAAGCGCTATATGGTAAGTTGAAAAATTGGAAAATTTTCGTTTTCTTCTTTTTAAAAAAAAAAATTCCTATTGATATTTAATTAGACTAATAATCCTATATTTCTTTATTATTATTATTATTATTATTATTATTATTATTATTATTATTATATCATCGTCATTATCAATCATTAATTAACTTGAATCTTTTTATCTAAATAGTCTTTTTAATTTTTTCTGATTTTCCCTCAATTGATTTTTCATGTTTTTTTCTATTTCTATTAGGGTAACACTCCCTGAATGATTAATTTGTGCTTAAAACAGGACAACTGCACGTATTAATTATTGCACACTTAGCTATCCATTCAATACCCACCAATTATCACTGTTGCTTCATTTATTAAGAAATTCAATACGGTTCAATTCATACAAAATTCTCCTCCCACATGTGCGAGGATGATGAGTCCATTTGGAAAATAAAAAATAAAAATAGTCCCAACAATCATGGATAAAAACAAATATTTCCGCTTGGAGGTTTGTTAGTCTAGTTGGAATACCGATTTATTAATTACCATTTCTATACTAACATTGTGTGACTTCTTTGTTTTGACCACCTCGGAAGGCGAATTAAGATGTCCCCTCTTGA
This sequence comes from Annona cherimola, assembly GCA_030490835.1. NCBI lineage: Eukaryota > Viridiplantae > Streptophyta > Magnoliopsida > Magnoliales > Annonaceae > Annona > Annona cherimola. The sequence goes on from CM059971.1 coordinate 73,355,692, forward strand.
AATAGAACCAGGATGACCAACATGCTAGGTAGCTTGGCCCAATATGTTTATATTAGAACCCGTCATTGTATGGCCCACTGGACTGATCAAGCAAGGGAAATTACGTAAGTGGTGCTAGTATTCAATTGGTCACTCCTATTTTGTGCTTACTAAAATGATCAGATCAAAATTTTATTCATTTATTTTGTTTAACATCTTTTGTTTTAATTTGATATGACAATCATTTCAATCAAATTATTAAGTGGATGGTACCTGTAAAAATATGTTTAATTATGTGTAAATTATGAAAAATACTTAAATTCACTTGTAGATATATTAAATATAATAATAATTTACGGAATCATTTATCCACCTGGAAATAATTGTTTAGATATTGAATATAAAACTTTAAAATTGATATACAGGATATGTGCGACAATAGGCAAAAAATGTAGATATGCGCGGAAAATCTACCATGCAGTGTTTTTTTTTAATTTCATATTTTTACATATTTTTAAATGCCATATAGTGACGAATACATTCATGTGCTATAAATTATTGTTGACTTCGTTTCGGTGATATATGCCGAATTGTTGCCCGGTGGCTAAAAAAAGACCATCCAACTTAGCAAATTAAGCTACACTAGGCATTTGTCAGTTTGGCTGAAGCTTGCTTGTTGTTTTGAAACTCTTTATTATACACTTTTGAGAACCAATATCATATGACTTGGCGCTTACTCAACCAAGTAACCAAGTCAACTTTCCAAGGGAAATTTTTTTTTTTTTTTTTTTTTTTAACATCCAAGGGAAGTTTTTGGGTAATCGGTACGTGGGTTCCACCCAAAAGTAAAAATAAGGTCGGATTGACCTTTGACCCACTTTGATTTTACACGAGGTTAGGTAGGGATTATGGCTGGGTGGGCCCGCTATTTTAGACTCGTTTTTTAATTTTGAGGTCAGGGCAGGTCAATTATGTTCTTCATATAATTTTTTCAGTGAAATAAAAAATATTATTAATGTTGTTTGCATCTTTTAAGAATAATATTATCATTTTGTGTTTTAGCAAGTATAATTATAATCAGCATTTATATTATGTTATTTTTGTTGAATGTAAATATACAGATTTATCAAGGTTAAGTTGTAAATAAAATTATCAAAAACAAATATTTTACTAACTTTTGTTATTATAACTATATTTTACTTTCACTAAATAGTAAAATTTTAAAGCATTGAATCTTCTTTAATGAATAAAGCATTTAATCTTTAAGTTTATTATAAATATGACTTTATATTGATATTTATATAAATTCTTTATATTATCACATCTTAACCCGATCTATTGTCTCAATATTGACCCAAAATCAATTTGAAGTTTATCTAGAGACATACTGAAGAAATGTGAGAGTCGAATCAATCTTGACCTAATTCGATATAAAAAGTGTAATCAAATATAATTTTCAAAAGTAAGATCAATATTAGGCACACCTTATCTCGCCCGAGTTTTCATTCCTAAGTCCACCTCTTGCCATATGATCATTTACAAAGTACAAAAATGATCAAAGTACAGTTTTGTGAACGGGATAAAACCTAGCCCACCGGCAACTAATGATATAAAATAATTCACTCCATCCATCATCATGAAGCTTAATAGCATGTTTTGATGAAGCTTAATAGCATGAAAAACATGCCTAACAAATGGTTTGGATCTTTTATTAGTATTATAAGAGTGCTCTTTAAAATTCGTTTCCCTTTGTCTACACATACAACCAAATGTTTTTAAAACACATCACAACATGCTTATCTTCTCCTTTGTATTTAAACTATAGAAAACACAATACTTTCTCCATGTGGTATCGATTTGTCCACGATGCCAGACTCGCTCTCTTCTTAATTTATGCCCTTCTTATGGCGGTCTCATGTCATCACAACAGCCATAAGAAGATAATCGACATTAATAAAATTTTGGTCTGGTTGCGGCTCATCATCAATTTCAGAATATACTGACACCAGGTAGATAGATTAATTTATATTTTTATACGTGCGTGCAGCGTCTTCTAACAGTGTTTATAGGGCACAAACCTAAAGCGACAGTTCTAAAAAAGAATATATAAATGTCATTATTACGACATGTAGTTGGCAAATCTGTTACGTCCACCAACAAATGGTTACAGTATATCACGATCAAAAAAAAAATGATTACTGTATATATAATTAACTCAATGATATTCTTCACCACTTGGATGACCAAGTAGTCAATATAAGTGTGTAGAAAATATTAGAGTAGGGATACCTAGAGTTCGATGTTTGGTAGACATGAGTAAAGGCAGTGGCTTCTCTTAGAATACACCTACTCAGGTATCTGATCATCTAAAGTAAGTAGTGCCATCTCCAGGATGCTGCATCCAGAGGGCCAGGCTGACAGATTAATTTGGAGGATCTTGGTTGTTGTACAGCTGAATGCGCTGTAGATATATCTATATTTATGTCTCAAAAAAAAAAAAAAAAATTCATTCCCTGTCAGCAGAATATGACCTCAAACCCAATGCCAAGTGTTGGTCGTGGTTTAAGTGGAATATGGGTATTCAGGGGTAAATTAATTCAAAATGGAACTATTTTTCAACCATGATTTAAACTTGTATCTAGAAGTACATAAATTGAGTCACAACTTTTCTGTATTAATATGTTCAATTGGGAACTTCAGAAATAATTTTTTCTTGGGTAATTTAGATATAATTTTTTCTTACTTTTTTTAACTTGAAACACAACTTTTCTGTATTAATATGTTCAATTGGGAACTTCATATATAATTTTTTCTTGGGTACTTTAGATATAATTTTTTCTTACTTTTTTGAATGCATACTTTTCTTACTTAATTCTAATACTTTGTCCTTTTTCTAAACAACAAGCTCATTTTATAATTAGCCCTTGCTAAAGAGCCAACTATATTCTGCATTAATAGAATAATAAACATTAGAATGTAATTAAAGAGGATGTATAGAAATTCCTTTTCTGTATCTTTTATTATGGTTAATTTCAAGTATACATACAACCTTTATCCTTAATTTCAAATATACCAAAAATGTCTCAAATATCAAGTACACCCAAAACCATCACTGTCCATTAGAAGATCGTCAATGTGAAGAGAAAATGACAGATATACCCTAAGCTTAAGGCTTAGTTTGAAACCCTTTTAGACTCTCTAACATAAGAAGTCATTTTCTATTTACGGATATAAGGAAAAGTTGATTAAAAGATCTGCTATTGCGCATTGGCATCCAAAAGGGCTTCAAACTAAGCCCTAAGTATAGGGTATATCCATAATTTCCTTTCCATATTGACTATCTTCTAACGGATAGCGACAGTTTTTTATGTATTTGATATTTGGCATTCTTGGTGGGTATAAAAAATTTCATACTTAGTGGATATATTTAAAATTAAAAAGAAAAGTTATGTGTAGATTTGAAATTACCGCCTTTTATTAATTAAATAGACATGTTTCAAAACCGAGTGATGTGTTTGGAATCATACCCTAAAAATCGGCAGTTGATCCTCAAATTAACATGTAGATTAAATGAAACCCACTCCATCTAAGATATTAAACATTATTTATTTAATTAGAATGTATAATAATATCTTGATAAAAAAAAAGCCCTTTACAGTTATTAAATAATTTTAATGGTGATACATTTATTATTCCAGGGTTCAAGTCCGGGCATGGGGAATTTATCTTCCATTTTTTGAAATCTAAGTTGGAAGATATATCTAAGTTGAGTAGTAAATACAAAGAATAAAAAATTATTCGTGATAATATTACTTTAACTTAGTCGACATCATCTGTACGTCACTGATATCTTTATCTCCTAGCCCTTTTTTATGTATCTTATCTACATTCCACTTTCAATTCTCGTGACCAAATTATATGTGCTATGTCAAAAACTTGACTTCTTCCTATTTGTTGTTGTTGCCTTTATATCGTTCCACATATGCGGCTGGTGGTAGCAATAATATTTATATTATATTCACTCACATCATAGTTTTAAATTTGTTATAACTAGCCCTTAAGCACTTTTTGTAGATGTGAAGTTAGTCAAATGTATGGGTTAATAGCTTAAGCTCAACGCATGCAATCAACGAAATTAATCGTGGAACTCACAATCAATATAGAGGCCACTAATTAACTTGAGAAGAGAAGCTTTAAATTTATCATGCCCCAAAATGTGGTTTTTTAGATTATCAAATTCGGTTACTTCAATAACTTGATGTTTGTTGGTTAAACCCAATAAAGATCCAGCAAATGGGTGTACTTACTGGAAAAACAAATACGCTTGATGAAGTTGTACTCTAGTTTTCATGTCCACTTTGAACCCAATTCTTTTATGCTCCTATGTGAATTCCCATGCAATTTTGCTTTTATTTTTTACTTAAAATATTTGCTTGGAAGGTCTTCTACTTCAGCGAAACTTAGGATAGACTTTTTCGATGGAGCCCATCTTGATGATAAAATCATGTACCAAAAATCATTTGATTAACTGTTCGTGCTATTTATTATCATTTGTTTTATCATATACCAAAAATTATTTGATTAAGAGTCTGGCCATAACTATTTTAAAATGTATATAATTATGTATAAATTAAGAAAAACACTTAGATACATTTACATGTGGATTAAAATGTTATAATAGTTTATAGAATCCACATGTTAAGAATTTTTTAGTAAGTTCGGATTTTATTTTAATAGGTTTGAAATTGCTATAAAAATCAAACTATTTTATTATATTGATTTTATATATTTATTAGATGAGGATCATGCACCTTTTTGCTTAGATAGAAATTAATTTCTTATCTAAATAACTGACTTTATCCAATCAAACATTACTCAAATAGTCACAACATCTTAAATAGGGGTGTGTGTCATACATGTCCATGGTTCGAATCCTAAATTTGATAGAAACCTAAATTTTGATATTTCTATCAAATTTTAGGTGGCATTTGGCCTCCCTTAACAAATAGATGAGAGGTCATAGTCTCTAGGATGAATAAGCTCGATATGTAGCACCAGACGTAATGATATACAATACCAATCAAAAAAATAATTTTAAATGCAATAAGTGGGTTTTTTTATAAGTTAATGCAATAAGTGGGTTTAATTTCACATCATCACCATGGTGTCGGATAGGTATGCGTGCGTCCTCATGTAATATTAATGATGCTGACTTAATACATATGTATGTATAATGTGTGCGTGCATGCATCTTGATGACTCCTACAATTTTGTTGGGATGGCCACTTTGAAAATTGAAGAATGCAGTGAATTTCATTGAATGGCGCTGGAATTAGGAGGTTGTCCTTGTCACCTTTTTTTGGTGGGTGCGGGGGCAGGTTATGAATTGCAAAGGAGGAGATGGTGGGTTTTGAGGTCGCCTAGAGAAGAAAAACGTATACATTGTATTGTACTGATGTGATAATGATGACCAGTCAGGCCTTGCACTCCTCCTTGCAATTGCATGTAGGCCATCACTACAAATCTTAGCTGCACCGCCTAACAAATCCACATGATAGGGAAGACCGGGGATGGAAAAGGAAAATTCAGCATATATACCAGTGCCTGGCCCCAACAATATCGATATGAAAAAAGCGCCTAAAGACACTTTTCCTATATATGGCCATCATATATTGAAGACCAAAATATTTTCCTAGGACCATCATATATTGAAGACTGAAAAGTAGATAATGAATTGCTCAAATGATTCTTGTGACGGCTAATCATTTCAAACTTACTATAAGCATGAAGCCTCTATGCTTATTCTTAGTTTTTAAACATAATTTTTTTAAAAAAAAAAAATCCAAATCACTTACAATGCTTATTTATCCTTGTGTAATTACTTGTGATTTCAAAACTTAAATGTATTGCAAATTTTTATAAACTCTATCTATAATATATATTTTTTAAATTTTAATAGTTAGATATTCATTCCCAAAAGATGTCATCTTTTACAACATATACAAGTATTCAATGAAATTTATTTGATAGCATGATAAAATAAGATGTGGTAAACATGATAAATGGCTTAGACTTAAAAATACTTTTAAATTTTAAAAACTAAGAGTAAATATAGTCAACTAAATTTCTTACTGCTAAAATGTCAGCAATTTATTGTCAACTAAATTCTTTTTTTGGTAACACGATAAAATAAGATGGAATAAATATGATAAATGGTTTAGATTCTTTTTTTAAAAAAAGTACAGAGTCTCAATACTTATAAGTATTGAATTATTTTTGTCTGCGTATCTCGGTCACAGGGACAATTCCTGATCAAAATTTCGAACTGCTAAAATGGCAACAATTTGTTGTCAAATAAATTTTTTTTTTTTTGGTAGCACGATAAAATAAGATGGGGTAAATATGATAAATGGTTTAGATTTTTTTTAAAAAAATTAAAAGTACAGAACCTAAATACTTATAAGTATATATTGAATTATTTTTGTGTGCATGTCTCGGTCACAGGGGCAATTCCTGGGTCAAACTTTTAATTGCTAAAACGACAATAATTTGTTACCAGAACCCGCACTAAACGTGAATTAATAATATTAATTAGCTGCTAATATTATTGCTGCTGTATTACTATTAATGGATATCAACAAAACTTATTGCCATCATGTTAACCACCCCGTCAATAGCAATGGCGTTGTTGGAAAATCGTTGTTGTTGTCATTACCGAAGATGCTGTAGCAAACCAATTTTCGTTGTTAAAGACAGAATTTGTCATTAAAGATCATTACCAGAGAAAATTTTGGCATCAATTTGTTGCCAGAGGCAAATTTGTTGTGGTGGTGAAAAGATCGGGGGAGGAAAAGAAATTGAATAACATTAGCTAATGCGGCAAAGCCAAAAATAATGTTGAATTACATTTTTAAATATTTTTTAAAAATTTTAAAGAGATTTTTTTTATTTTGAAAAATTGGTTCCGGCACTACGTCCATGCACCCTGTTGTTTTCTAATTTTTAAACTTTCTTTTAAACGTAATTAATATTCATTTTTCAATATCGCTTGTTTTATCGTATTAAAAATTAAATAGTTTTTATTGAAAGTTTATATTTGCAAAAACTTAGCATCTTTTAAAAGTAAATATATAATTATATGTTTTTTTTTGGAAGATGCACACGGAAGGTAAAAATTTTCAATATATGTGATTTTTGGTGTCGTAAATAAATTACATCTAAAATATCATTGTCAGTCATCTAGCAAATTTTGCTATGGGCGATTAGAGCCAGGAATATACATGGTGGGGAAGGCCCTCTAATTTTATTGTTGCAATGAATGTTTGCATGCATCTTTATGTATTGAAAGTTTAATGCATAAAGACTCAAAATCTCATTTTTTAATATAATTTTTTGAAATTTTTTTACCATATTGTTAACTTGATGTAATTAACTTTTGTATAAAGTTTTACCATTTTTGGAGATGTATAAATATATTTTTTTAATTGTTAAAAATAGGGAAATTTTAGTCATTTAAAATGAATAAAACGTCTTCTATTTTAAAAATAAAAAAAACACATATGTATATATAAATCTTCAAAAATAATAAAATTTGATTTATAAATTAAATACACATAAATTAACAATTTTATAAAATATTTAAAAATAAAATTTTGCACTTGGCATTGCTCCTTAAATGCTCTCACAAAGATGACCAACTCCCAAGTCAAAAATTCTTTGGAAACCACGACTAACGAATGGCTGTAGCAGCGCTCTTGCCAACCTGTCAGCGCCCCATTGGCAGGATTTGCTTGGTTTTAGTATAATAAGAAAAGGTACCATCAAAAAAAAGTTTAATAAGAAAAGGTTTTAAAAAAAATAATTAGAAATGATTTAGCATAATAGGTACCTTGAATAAAAGGAAAACCTATTGAAGATAACAATAGTAGTAGTAGTAGTAATAGATCAATAACAAGGTAATATATGTCCACAAAGTTCACTTCTGAAATATATTGCAATCTTGTATATTATATATTATTATTGTTGTCGAAGGCCAAATGTAAGGTAGAATCGACCGCAATCTCATATCATCTCGTCGTCAATCATGCCGGCGGAAATAAATTTTTTACAGTGAGATTGTAAGAAATAATTAAAATACTACATCAGTCTAAGAATACATTACACCTTTAATTTTTCTTTCACTTCACCCATTCAAACAAATCATAAGATGATAATCGAAATAGTTAAAATTTTCTTTTGCTGAAAAGGAATATTTCCTTCACCCATATATAGCTTAATCATGTGCTTAATTATAATATATATGGTCAACTGGATGATATCCCAATTAGTCACAACCAATGGCCGGTACTGGTGTGGTCGTGAGTTCGACTCCTGGTGGGTGCGAAAAATACATTCTCTTGATAATATGAGTTGTTATTTATATTGCCCCTATAGTGAAGGTATTTATAAAAAATTTCTTTAGTATGTGAGGGTTATAAAAGGGTTAGTTTGTAATATCAGATATCGCAGTGTATGTAATATATATCAAAAAAATTATAATACATATGGCTATCCTATTTTGATATAAGTGAAAAATATTTTTTCTTTTTATATGTTCCCAAACAAAGCCAATTTTGAACGGATAAAATTAAATGAGTGGAACACAGCAACAAATGTTGGTATAAGTAGTCAATTTTTTTATTGTGTACAATATAACTTTGGCTATATATAAATAGATTTAACTATAAATGCATATTTGGCTATAAATATATGTGTGATTTAGAGTAGTGGTATTTACTCAAATGCTGCCAACTTTTTGTGTTATTCAACCAAAAATATTAAATACAGTTATTGAAATTGACATTTAATTGCAAATAACAATAAGATTGTTGGTTGTAAAAAGTAGATAAGTCTACATTTGATACTATGCAACCAGATCATCTAAATTTAGCTCGAAAAAAGTGACTAGCGGTGTATTTTGTATTTGATAAAACTTTTTAACTTTTGAATGAAAAGTTTTTAAAATGGGAGAAACGATGTGATATGATAGAGATAATAATGAAGAATAAAAAAAATAAAATTAAAATTAAAAGGATAAACGTATAAATAATTGTAAAGAAATTATTAAAAAATAGGATATTTGTACAGAAAAAATAAAGTAGTCATCTAATGCGAAAAGTTTTGAATTTACAAGTTCATTGGAATTCCAAACACATCCTACATTATAAACCATTTTGCAGTGGAAGTAATTACACGTGGACTTTAATTTTTATTCCACTGGTTGATTTCCAACCGAGATCAGCGTTAGGAGATAGTGTTAATGATCATAAAGAAAATCCAAGATGGGACCATTGATTACAATATGAAAAAACCTTTGCGACCTTTTTTTCATTTATTAATTATTAGCTAGCTTTTTTTTTCCCTTTACTTATGGATGAGATTTTTTCCCATTTCTGGAAGTCCACTTGAATCATTCACGGTTAGAAAGTGTTTCAGGAACCGGGGCCCATATCAGCCAGCAACATTGAATCTGGTCTACTTTTATCAATCTATGATTGGCACATCTTAATTATTAAATTCCACAAGGGATTTGAAAACCATGTTGGCCCACTGCCTACGCACGATGCACTCAGTCCTTCAACTAGTTTAATTTCAACCGGTGAATAAAAATTAGAGGTATTATCCTATTAGTATAATGCCAAAAAAAAACCTTTTTTTTATTTTTTTTTCTTTTTTTATCAACTTGTTAATCTAGAAATTTTGGACATATGTATTTTTTAGATTTTTAAACATAAGTATTTTAGCCATTTTTTTATGGTTAAAATTTTTTAAAATAACACTATATTTAAAAATCTAAAAAATATATATGCATATCTCTAAAATTAGTAAAACTTAGTTTATATATCAAACACATCTGAATTAACAAGTTTATGAAAAAAGTAAAAGAAATTTTTTTAAAAAAAATAGATTTTTCGTGTTGACTAAGTAAGTTGTTACTTAGTTTAAGCTAACAAAATCATGCCTCTACGAATAAAAAAATAATATTCAATTTTTTTAAAACAAAAAATAAATAGGCAAAAGTTAGTTAAAATAGTTAAAGATAATATCATGGTGATAATAAGAGGAAAGGAGAATTTCACTTCTCTTTTACCAAAAAAAGCATTTATACATCTCACATCTCAAGCCAAACACACCCTGCGTGTACATGGAAAAATACTAAAGTATAAAATGTAGCTACTTTTGGCCTACTTCGAAATCAAAATCTAATCCTTTTATTTGTTAAAAATAATTTGATATATTATGATACTAAAATTATTTTAATCAAAGTTTTAGAAAGTCGTACCTACTTAAAATATTTATAATCATATGTAAAATATAAAAATCAACTAAATCCACTTTTAAATTTATTAGCATGTTATCATAATTTATAATCTTATTTATCTATAAAGGAAGAATGTTTTAGATAGGATAGTTGTTGAATTAATATAGCTTTATAATAGATATACAAATCAAATAATCTTATCATATTACTTTCGCACTTTTATCACATGAGGCTTATACAAACATTTAATTTAGATGAAACTTGATTTTCTAGTAAACTTGATTTTCTAGTTAAACTAATATTTTTAAGTGCAATAGACGGATTGAATATTAATTTAGTAACCAAAATGAGAGCACCCTGAATCTTTCAATGCTATCAATTACACAGAAGCATTTTCGTAGGGAAATGTTTCATTTAGTATGTATTATTACATATTAATAAAATATTATTTATAGTTATTGAATAATTTTAATGGTAATATTTATGACCATGACGTGATTTTATTTTTGGGCCATCTAATTAAGTCTTCAAACAACACAAATTTTTTCTTATAATTCAATATCTTAAATAAGATTTATTTAACATCATCCAATTGGATATAATAAGATGATATTTGGATAAGTTGTTATTTATTAGAAAATAAGAAATTATATTCAGAATAGAAAAATTAGTACTGAGAATAAGATAAGTAATATTATTATTTATCGAAAATAAAATATTATTATTAGAAGTTTTTTGAAAAAGTTTTAGGATATTCTCATCTTATCCAGTCTAATGGGATAATGTGACCAGGCCCCAAGTACAATGAATAGTTTAGATCATTTTAAAACATTAAAATCATTACTAAATAAAAGATCTTTGGCTTATTGTTCAAAACAATATGCTGATTTGAATTCAACCCATCTAATTATATAATTAAAACGATCCCCAAAAAAGAGCAGCATGGCCGAGGGCTTCATGGATGATACAAGGGCATCAAGTCTCATGACGTCCAAAATCCCTCATTAGTCATTTCATGGAGGCGCGTGCTTTCCTTTCGAATCCAATCACATTTCATGGAGGCGCGTGCTTTCCTTTCTAATCCAATCACAACCGTAGATATGTATCGGAGTCTTGCGTTATATACGTCGGGGACTACCAATAAACTTTAGTAGGAGTCAATAGTTTGGTATCATCTTAAATTTAATCCATTGGTTGTATTTATCATTGTTTATTTTTCTTGGATTCTAAAAATCAATAAATTTATTTATTATATTTATCATCGTTTATTTTACTTTGATACTAAAAATCATATCGATTGACGTTTTATGCGAGCTACATCTTTTAAAAATATATATAAATTTGTATCAATTTAGAAAATTACTTAGATCTATTCATAAAAGTTTTAAAATATTATAAAATCACATAAAATCATTCATCTAAGTTAGATAAATATTCTACGTAGTTTAGATATTGAATTCAAACCTCATGGGTCCTTATAATAAATAAATTATTTTTAATGCATTTGAAATCATTCTTAAGTAATTCTTAATTTTGAAAATGATCCAAATTATAGATTGATATGATTTTTGTTATAAGGTAAAATAAATAGTGTTAAATATAATATATGAAATAAATTCAATAAAATCTTGAAGATAAGACTCAAACTAGATGGTCTTACCAAAGTAAATTGGTAAGACTGGATGTATAGAAGTTAAACTCATAATTATATATATTGAAAATGCTCCAAAATAACTGATAGTAATGTACAATTGTATGTTTTTTATTCTTACTTTTGATATTTTATTTTATATTTAAGTCATTCATATATTTTACTCCAATGATATATACATAACATGAAAAATCATGTTATTTGTATTGAAAATTTTCTCATACATATATGAGGTCGGCTTCTATACATCCAGATGTACCAATTCACTTTAGTAATTTTGTCTAATTTGGTCCTCCTCTTATGATTTTATCAAATTCAATCAATGTATCCATTATATTTAATACTATTTATGTTACTAAATACCAAAAATTATATGAATTAGAGTTATGTGTGGACCATGTCTTCTAGAAATGTATATAGATTTAGAAAACCATCTAGATTCATATACTAAAATTTTAGAATGTCATAAAATTCTACAAAATCATTAATATGGTTTACATATTAAATTGAGACTTTACGAGTCCTTATAATAAATAAATTATTTTTAATGGACTTAAAGTCAATTTACAACTTAATCAAAATATATATTTCAAAATCTTAACTATGGGATGTAAAACTAACAATATTGCTAACCAAGTAGATATGAGACATTGTTCTCGAAAATGAAAGATAAACTTCTCAAGCCGAGACCCAAAATTCAGACCTCCCGCACACAAGATAAATTCTTTTGTGATTATTAATTTTAAGGATAACGCAAGTTATGTATTAGATAATTTTTTAGTGTTTAAGTAAAATAAATAACGTTAAATACAATAAATTGATTAAATTTAAAAATCATCAAGATGGAGCTAAACTAAATAGGATACCAAAGTAAATCAGTACATCTAGATGTATAGAAATTGTATTATATATTGAGAAAGGGACGCTTCAATGCAACTAATTGTAATATATAATCAGTTCTTTTTTATTTTTTATTTTTTGATATTTATTTTAAATATAAATCAACTATCATATTTTACTCCATTTATATTTGTATGATATAAAAAATCATTTTATTTGAATTTATATATAACCACAGTAAGTGTAAATGCATAATATTTATAATTATATTTTTAAAATTACTGATTAAAAATTTTTCTATTCACCTAATTTTTATATAACCTAGATAAATAATATTAAATACAATGCATGGATTGGATATTAAAAAAATCAAAAAATCAATTGTATTAAAGTATTTCGTATATATATGCTATCTTCAATACATATGTCCTATTGAAGTAAATTTGTGCATTCATCTAATTTTGAGTCTCATCTTGCTTTTTATGTTAAATCTAACCACTATATTAAAATTATTCATTTTACTAAAATAACTAAGGAGTTGATCATTTCAAACCGGCTTGAAATGGGGAACAAAAACAAATATATTTTTTAAAATTTTTTATAAAATTATTAATTTAGATATTTTTATAGATTAAATATATCTAGATTAACTATTTTATAAAAATTTTGAAAAATTTAAAAATATATTTTTTGGAATGGTCTCAAATGAGCCCTGAAATGATCATTTGCCAATAACTAATATATTAATTGGAACTGTACCTGGGTCGCATCCTATAAAACTGTACAAAAGTGCATAATTTAGAAAAACACTTGCATCCATCCATGCACTAAAGTTCTGTAGTGTTGTAAAATCATGTAGAATCATTATTCTAAGATAGATATTTTAAATAGTTTAGATATTGAATTGGAATATTGTTGGTCCTTGTAATAAACAAATGATTTTTAATAGTTTAAAAATCTTTCTTAACTTATGCTCAATTTCGAAAATGATGCCAATCATGAATTGAATTCTCGCATGTGTTCTGAGCAGACGATTAGTGTGCTCATGATACGGCTGATGTTGCAGCAAATTCTCTAGATTTTTATAAGATTTGGTGGGGATGCCCATTTAGTTTTCTTATAAATCCTTGGATGTATCGGTTCAAATAAATATACAAAAAAGTGATCGTGTTAGCTTGGGTTAAGAAAATGTCTCACTTAGCCTACCTCAAGAAACTCACTTATAATAAATTTTTTATTTTTCTTCATATACTTGTTTATTTAAGTGTATTTAACATAGAAACTAAGTTTTACCATTTTTGGATGTGTGTATATATTTTTTATATTTTTAAAGATAAGTTCATTTTAAATATATATATATATCTAGATGTTTAAAAATCTCAAAAAAATATATACTCATATTCAAAAATGGTAAAACTTGGTTTATATTTTAAATACACTTAGATAAACAAGTATATGAAAAAAATAAAAAAATTATTGTAAATGAATTTTTTGAGGTCGATTAAATTGGACGTTTGCTTAGCCTAGACTAACAGAATTATTCCTCAAATATACATACACATTTCCATAAAGACTTCCATAACAAATGATAAAATCAATAAAGACGAATAATCATATTAGTCCTGGCTAAGCAAATATATAGCTCGCTTATCTTACCTCAAAAAACTCATTTAAAATAATTTTTTTTCTTCATACACTTATTTATCTAAGTGTATTTAACATATAAATCAAGATTTATCATTTTTGGATATATGTATATAATTTTTTGAGATTTTTAAACATTTACGTGTGTATAAGAGTTTTTTAAATACATACATACACGTAAATATTTTAAAATATTAAAAAATATACATACATATTCAAAAATGGTAAAACTTATTTTCTACGTTAAAGATACTTAGAATAAATAAGTGTGTAAATGAAAAGGCAAAAAAAGTATTTTAAATGTGTTTTTTCAGATGGATTAGTCATTTATTTAGGCCGGGATCATTCCTCATTAATGAATTGAAGGGATTAAATTTAACATAAAATAGCAAAATAGAACTCAAATTCGACAGATATACCAGTTCACTGTGGTAGTAATGACGTAAGGACGCATATAATATTGATGGATCGATCCAATCTCGTCGTCCGGAGCTGATGTATATGTTGTGTTGGCACTCGGGAACAGTCCAAAACTCGAGCAGATTTTTGCACGCAAGCAATACGATTATTATGTCACGTTCCCGCCGCAGTAATGAATTGCACGTACACATGCATGCCTAACTATTTTCCATCACAGCTCTGATCATATCAATCAATCAATGCAGCGATGCAGGCCTGCGTATATATCATATGTAGCTTCTGTAGCTGGTTCTCAGTACGTCCTCTTCATTGGTAGCTAGCTCACGTGGCACGAAGCTGGAATGTTTTCGTAACGCACGCAACGCCATGAAATTTGCATGGTTGATATCGCAAACCCACTCATGGATACCATATCATGTGCTTGAAAGTTGAGAGCCACCTACTTATCCGGTTGGTGGTGATGGATGGACAAATAATAACAAAAATAAGATACAGCAGAAGAATTGTAGCTAGTAGTTGCCACTTGCCTGAGTATAAATAATTGGTTACCATGCATTTTCTTGATGATGATTATCTTCGTTGAAAGAATTTTTTGTAATGTAAGAATATATATAATTGTATCAGACATTGACATAAAACTAACCCCAAAATTATTGAGTTTTGCAATTATTTACCCACCCAAATGAAATAGTTAATGGGTTCTCCATATGATCAAAGGAGTTGATGGGATGTTTGAGATTCAAATTAAATTGGAAGTTGTTAAAGACCCGAACGATGAAAAGGACAAACTAAAGTTATTTGAATAATTTTATATTTGGCGGGTGGTCAAAAGTATCTAAAATCCTTGTGTGGGTTATGTATGAGATCAGATTTTCCATTTAAAAAAATAACTTTTTCAATTTTCAACACTATTTCTTATATTTTTAATATAACTTTTTTTTTCCAATGTTCATCATTACACTCTCGTGCTATTTCTCCATCTAATTCAAGCTTCTTCAATCTTTCGAAACAGGACATCAATTGCTCGAGAAGGCTTTGTGATTAAAAATTTCTAAAATTATCCATTATAACGCAGCATCCAAGAAACCAGTCCATATGTCTACCTTGTTTTCAATTTGTAACTACATTTTAAGAAGGAAATATGATCCAAAAAGGAGATAATCATTATATAGGAATGCAATTACGAATAATTAAAGATAATTAATTAAAAGTTTGATTTCCTTTAATTTCCTTTTTGGCCAGCCAATCAGCCGGTCCGAGGCTTATGCGCCCGCATTTACAGCAAATTGTCTTCTAAAATCTGGCTCTAACTGCCGGCACTATAGCAAGTGAAAATTCCAAATTTCTAACTTAAGAAGACAAAACAAATGCAATTCCAATTTTCTAATAGCACACTATTATATTTTCTTGTAAACAGATATTTAGTGAGCAATTGACACCGTAAGTTAAACATTTAACCTTTTAAAATATTTTTTGAGTAATTTATATTGTTATTCGCCAAAACTTTTGATAATGTAATAACTACATTCTTAACACATTTTAAAATATAATGAATTGTTTATATCTTATACCCAAGAGAATAAATCTCGTTGGATCGTTCCAGAATCTTGTAATCCTGATCAGCCATCATCTATAATAATTCTCACGATTCCCTCCAATAAATTTTCTGAAATTTTTCATAGACAAGATTTATTTAGGTCTCATACTGAATTTTAATTAAATTCAATTTTTTGGGTCCAATGACTCCAATCGTTTTATTTGTGGTAATTTTTTTGGGATAAAATTTAAAATTTATCTTGACTGAAAATGTAAGTGGGCCATGAAATCTAGGAGAGTACTTTTAATATATACATAGTCACTCTCAATTTTTCAAAAAGTATATATAATTTATAATTAGCCAAATTGCTGGATTGAAATATAAAAATAGGGGAAATGGTGTGTTTATGTAAAAGTAGAAAAGTAGAAATTGAAAAAAAATTTAAAAAGTGATGTGATATGATTAGAATAATAATTAAGAGAAAATGGAATAGTTATATAAAAAGATATAAAAATGTTTGAAATGTAAACATAATAATAAAAAGTTGTTAGTTAGACAGTTTAAAATGTTGAATCAAATGAAAAGGCAAGCAAGAGAAGCGTGAACAAAAATTCTCTTTTGCATGCTCAAAGAGGAGCCCATCTACTCCGGGATGTGAACAAGATGCCACACTAACATGCGCCGGGCCTTAATCTCTTTAAAGAGCCGAGCCTGATAACTCGGGTCTTACTGAGACAATGGGCCCACTGCAAATTGTCGAGATTCAATCATCGATGTTCAAGCATCAAAATTCGACCGTCGATTTGCAGATTATCACATTCCACGGATGAGATCCTCCAGCAGGAAAGCTGTTGTGTGGCCCATCTGTACCCCTTGACCCGAATAAGCAGCATTGCATGGGCATTTCGTCCTCAAGGGATGCGCAGGCACGCCCTATCGTGGGCCGAGCTTACGCTAGCCTCGGCCTCACCCCCAACAGTCGGATTTGCCTCCGCCGTTGGTTTGAAAATTCCGATCCGCCATGAGTTCGGTTTGCAGAAGTACTACGCCCAACTCTTACGAATCTGCGCTGAAAACTCTGCAATTTCAGGAGGAAAATCTATACATTCTCGAATCCTTAGGACCATACCCAAACCGGATCTTTTCCTCTCCAACAGCTTGGTCAACATGTACTGCAAGTGTGGTTCGATCCGTTACGCCCACATTCTGTTTGTTGAAATTTCTCAACCAGATGTTGTCTCATGGAATACGATGATTGCGGGCTGTTTCTCTTCTGGGCTCTCATCCCATGCTTTTGGCTGCTTCAGGAACATGTTGTCCTGCAGCATGATGCCGGATCAATTCACTTTTAGTAGCTTCTTTAAAGGTTGCATTTGCTTGGGATGCTTTGAACAGGGATTGCAAGCTCATTGCATAGTGATGAAGTCTGGGCTTGGTGAAAATGTCTTTGTAGGAAGTACGCTTCTTGACTTCTATGGTAGTTTCTATTGTTTTGAAGAAGCAAAGAAGGTTTTTGATTGTTTTCTGGTTAAAGACATTGTTCTAGTTAACAATATGATTGGTATTTGTGCGAAGAATGGAAATGTAGGGGAAGCTTTGGCGGGTTTTCAATTTATTTTCTCATCTTCTTTTGGAGCCACCAGAGCAACTTTTGTTAATATTCTTAATGCTTTCCAAGGATATGGTTTATTGGGCCAAGGACAGCAAGTACATTGCCTCATTATTAAATCTGGGTTTGAGAATGAAGGCGCCGTAGAGAATTCTCTTGTCGGGATGTATTGTAGCTGTGATTCCATGCACAATGCATTCAGTCTGTTGGTTTCTTTGGGTAGTGTTAATGTGATGTCCTGGACAACTCTGATTATGGGATATTCTAGTCACGGATGCATTAATGGTGCCATGGATGTGTTCAAGTGGGTTTACCATGAATCGCTAGAGATAGATGATATCCTATTAGCTTGCATTCTTTTTATTTCAGCTGCTGCAGAATGTTTGCTTTTTGGTATGCAAATTCATTCTATTGCTTTGAAGAGGGGGTTTGAAATGACAAGTTCCATTAGGGATGCCCTGATGGATATGTATGCAAAGTGTTCGTGTTTGGAGTATGTAATGCGAATTTTTCAGCTTTCTGGTGCAAATGATTTAGTCTCATGGACAACATTGATTTCTGGCCTGGTTCATAATGGATTATCTGAAGACGCTCTTATTAATTTCCGTCAAATGCAGAAAGACGAAGTTAATCCAGATTCTGTAGCTTGTGTCACTGCTCTAACAGCATGTATTGATCTGGGTGCCATTAATCAGGGAGAACAAATCCATGCTTATATTTTTAAGTTTGGATATGAGGCCAATGTTTCAATTCAAACCACGCTGCTTTCATTGTACTCCGAAGGTTGCAGACTGGATGCCGTGCTTAAAGTGTTCAAAAGGATGGTTGATCATGATGTGATTTCATGTACAGCATTAATATCATCTTATGTAAAGGTTGGTAACAATGAAAAAGCTATGGCTTCATTTTTAGAAATGCTTCAACAAGGAATTTGGCCAAATAATTTTACTCTTTCCAGTGCACTAACAGCCTGTGGCAAGCTGACGGCACTTGAAACTGGAAAATCACTCCATGCCCATGTAAATAAAGTTGGACTTGAACATGATAGATTTATAGGATGTGCTGTCATTGACATGTATTATAAATGCGGGAGCATGAAAGATGCAGTTTGTTACTTTGAAGGGACAACAAAGAGTGATGTGGTTCTGTGGAATGCTCTACTTTCAGGTTATGCCCACCATGGGAATGGCTTGGGGGCATTGGAGGCTTTTGATGAAATGCAAAAACTTGGAGTGAGGCCTGATCACATCACATTCCTTGCAATATTTTCAAGTTGCAGTCATAGCGGTCTTTCCGATATGGTGGTCCACTATTTTGTTTCAATGTGCAAGGAGTATGGAATCTCCCCAATGAAAGAACATTATGCCTCTGTGGTCGACGCTCTTGGACGAGCTGGATTGTTTAAGGAATCCGTTAGGTTCATAAATGCAACGGCTATTGCACCTGGGGCGACAGTGTTAAGGACACTTCTTAGTTCTTGTGTTGCTCATGGATGCATTCAACTAGGCCTGGCTGTGGGAGCAAAGATGGTGATTTTAGGCAACAAGGATGCTGCGACTTATGTGTTGTTATCTAATTTATTTGCTATTGATGGGAAATGGGATGATTCAAAGAAGGTCAGAGAAGTAATAGAGAGAAAGTGCTTCACAGGAAAGGAGACTGGCAAGAGTTGGATTGAAAGCCGGATCTCTCTGCTAGGCTGATTCTCCATATATAATGCCAGGCACTTGGAACATGTTAGGATATTCTTGAAGAAGGCATCAAAATCTGGTTGTATGCGTCCTTTTTATAACCTCACATCTCAACCGGGAGTTTATAATTCCATTTTTGTATGTGAGGGAGGAATTTTAAAGGAGGGCCTAATCCCAGAGGGGTATTCAGCCCCCTGAATGTTTTCTTCTGCTGCCAAACAAGAAATTGCATCCCAATGATTCCTCTTTGATTGATGCCTCTTGCTTTTATGCAACAGAAGAAGCTGTTGAAGACCTTGGTCAGTTTGAATGGATTGCTCAAATGCATGGATGTTACATTGCTGTTTCTGGTCATTCTGAGATTATATTTGGCGAGAAATTTTCCCATTTAAAGCCCAAGAATCCTTCATAGAGAAATGCTACCACTCTGCCAGAAGTAATACTGTGATAAATTCTCGACTCCTGGTACAGAAACACACTACCCCAAACAAGCCGTCCAATCACATGATGTTTGTTTGGAGTGTTCAAGTAATCAGTCATTAGTTGACTGATTTTTTGGAGTTGGCCCATGAATATTACTAATCGTTGTTCATTTTTTTGTAGTGTGGCAGTCAAGAGTCGAACCTTAGCATGAGATCTGGTTGTGAGGATCTGATACAAGTTGGGATGAAAGGCTCAAGTTGTCCCCACAGAGCTCAGAATTTCTCTTAACCAATTCCTATTCCCCTGTTACTATCTTGGATCATACCAAATATGTGTAATTTAGAATTCATTTTTTATACTTTTTAAAAGTGTGACAGATGAGGGCCAGCAGGTTCAGACACAAGAAATAGCCTCGTTGTAAAACAAGGGAAGGCTGTATACATCTCGTGTATGCATAAGAACATTATGACTACTTAAGTGAACTACTTTAATGAAAATGATGATTTTGCAACACGAGGACATCTGATTACAGAAATTACGGGTCTTACAAGCGATTTTTTTTAAAAAAAATTTGGATAAGTGCAAGAAAGATTTCTATTTTCAAACGATTATATATATTTTTAAGCTGATGTGCAGCAGGCTTTTAAGCGTTTCCAAGGTGCTTATGTGCTTATCAGCTTCCCAACATAATATATTCAATGAGCTTTGCTTCCATAAAACCTCTCTTCTATGTAATTCCTTCCATTTTCAATATCTTAAAGCTAAATAGAAAATCAACTTCTTGATGGTACATATGGCATTTCAGAAATTTGTATCGAGAAACAGGGGAACAGCGTAGATTCATGGACATCCCTGATAAATGCATAAGTTTCTTCAGGAAATTGAGCTCGAAAAGTTCAATCCAGATGGTAATTGTCTAATGGACGTGACCTCCAACAGATGGATTCCCCCTTGAAATGGTCAGGTTAAGATTAATATAGATGCTGGTTGTAAAAAAGAAATGGTGAACTGATTGGTGTTGGGGCTATTGTTCGTGATCATGATGGTTGTTTTCTAGCAGCTTCCTGCTGGTCGTGGAGTGGTTTAGAGGATCCCTTATGATGGAGACAAAAGGCATGCTTTTGATCATGAAGTGGATTATGGATCTTCCTTATGAGGGAGACAAAAGGCATTCTTCTGATCATGAAGTGGATTATGGATCTTCCTTACGATGGAGACAGAAGTCATTCTTTCGATCATAAAGTGGATTATCGATCTTCCATACAATAATGTTATTTTTGAATAGACTCCCTCATTTGGTATCATTTTTTGACTAGCCAATGTGTAATTAGATCAATTGTAGGCAGCTTGGTGGAAGAAATTTTAGAATGCAGTAGGAATTTTGCGAGTTGCACATTTTCTGATGTAGCTAGGCCAATTAACAGTGTAGCTCATTCCTTGGTGGAATATGCTATGATGCAAGACCTAATCTCGTCTTTGGTGAGATGTGTCTCCTACCTACATATCTAATGTCATATATAATGACTTTCATAGTGTTATATTTCAACAAGGTATCTCCCAACCTCCCGAGCCCAATGGCTGGTTGAGGATGGTTTAAATTTATTTTTTTCATAAAAAAAATCAACTTCATTTATTGTATTTAGTATTATATATGTTATCACGGAAGCTGTTCCATTTGCTTAATATCACTGCGCATGGCTCTATCTACGAATGTATAAAATAAACTAAATTAAACGACTTAACCTTATATATTAATTTTTTAAGTTGTATTTTCAAAATCGAAGTTATTAGATCTCAGTATTTTTTATAGTTTACACATAATATATATTTTCAACAAATGTGGCCATGTACATTTTTTAAAAAAAATAATGATGTTAAATATAATGAATTGAATGAATTTCATATTAAGCATCAAAATACTGAAAAAGAAGAGGATTATGTAGAACTACTTTTGTGTATCCTTGTTATATAAAAGCAAACCCTATATATTCAGTTAGGCTTTTAGGTGGGTGGCACAGCAATGTGCTCTTTTCTATTTTTTAAGAGAAAATTGGGTTCAAAAGTAGACGTAACCAATCACGGATTAATCCATTAACCCGTTTATTCAACCTATTAAGTAACATGATATATAAGATTGGATGAAACAATTAAAGGGGTTTCAACCCAGTAGCCGATTTAAGTAAATTATAGATCACATGTTCAAGGTCTTCGGCTGTCAACCATATATATGGCCGATTTAACTCACCCAACCCATTTACAACTCATTATTTGTTAAGAATTTTTTCCTTTATTTTTATAATTACATGATTATTTATTTTATTTCTAAGCTGTTAAGATTTCTTTATTAATTTACTTTTAAGTTGTTAAGATTTATTTTTAGCAAGTGTATTATTTGTTTTATTTCTTTATGTCTAAGATATTAAGATTTATTTATATTTGTAGAGGTATATTATTTGTTTTATCTCATGATTGATTAATAAATCCGCTTGTTTTCATCCTCTTACAACCCATATAGACAATCCATTTACTATTTCAAGCTCAGTGAGATAAATGGGATTATAAATGAATTGGATTGAGATTTTGATAAACAGTTAATAAATGGATTAAGATAAAAAATTTATAAATGAATTAAGATTAGAGTTAGACTACAGTTCGTGTAACACAATTTGATTATACCTCCTATTCAAAAGCGCATATTATGGAAAGCACCAAAATATCGTATTCATAAAAAATGCTTACATAATTTCTTCTAAGATCCGTTTGGGGTTACGTTTCTACGAAAGGCTTACGCGTTTAGCCAGACCTCTCACGGTAAAGAAAGCGGCGTTTGGATAAAACTAACTTTTAATTACAGCTTTTTCCTATTTTCTAAGAAAAATTACAAGGTAGTAGCGGGTAATGAGAGGCCTTAAACAATAAATTCAAGCCACGCAACCCCCAATATAGCCTGAATTAAATATCTAACGTACCTTAGGCAGATCTACCTTACGTCGAGGTTATGCAACCATTGTAAATTTCTGCAAAAGTTTGTCTCTTTTTGCAATATTCAAGTCATAATAACAATTGCACCTTAAAAAAAATTCATAATAACAATATTTCAAAATATGCTGAAGAAGTAATGACTTTAAGAAACAACTAATAAGCTCTCCTACTTAACAATATAATAATTTCCCCTCTTATATAGGGGTGTGACTCAGGCAAGACACCTGTGGGGGTCCCATTTTGAAATTTTCAAAGGATCCCGACATTTTGGATGGTACATGTATGAGATGACTATTCTTATTCCTAAAGTAACTTTTTTAATTTTCAATTAAATTTTTTACATTTTCAATAAAAATTTTCTTATTCTCAATACATATTATTACATTTTCATCTCATTCAAGAATTTTATATCCTTCTGAACAACGTCTTAAATAAAATATGTAGGAAACTCATATTTTCACCTTTTTTTACATACTTTTCGAAAAAATATTTCATATTTTAACTACTTTACTTTTTATTTTTTAGTCCTACATCATCTCACACAACTACAATATTTATTTCCATTTCATCACCGTCTTATTGCATCAATCTTACATTATTCAAAAAAATTCTCTTTGTCACTTACCCACTTCATTCCCTACCCTCATTACCAAATGAACTCTTAGAAATGTAATAATAAATCATAAAATCATTGATCTACAACTCTTGCCAAGCTAGCACCCGATGCTACTGCTCAGCTCAGCTCTGATACTTCACTGGTACTTCAAGAACAGTACTTGATTTATTCACTGGCCTTCCTCTTGCTGGTTGGCTGCTTTCTCCGGTGCCAAGTGCCAGCTCTAGTAGACAAAGCACTGACTCTCTTTTGAACTTTCTTTCTATTTGGCCTCCCCGATATGCCGACGTTTCGAGAACCCCCACGAAATCTCCCATAATCTTTATTCCATAAGTTGAGTTGAGTTCTTCCATCCGATACATATTCCGCTAAGAGGGATTATATCACATTTCTCTTGCGGCATCACGTTTGGCCCAACAGCGTTGTGCAAAACAATCAACAAAATTAAAAAATAGGGTAGCGCACTGTGTGCACTGTATTGGTACCCTATATCTTTTATTAAAGTTGGTTTATTAGTTGAGTAAATAATTTTAAATATAGTGGTCGGAGGGGATTTGAATTTCACCACTAAAGCGAATTGTACACCACGGTACAACCTAGTGCATTCTTTTAAAATATAGAAAAAAAATTTATTTATCTATTAATCAGTGCATTTAATAATTGTATTTTGAAACTATATTGCTATCATACTAATTATCAATTTTTAAGTAATATTTATACAAGAAATTATAAATTTTTAAATATGACATGAAGCTCTGTCTAGAAATAAAACTGACCCTTGAAAGAATATATATTAAGATAGTTTGAATCGACTTGGCCTAATATGAGGGGTGATCCTATGCAGCCAGATGTGAGATATTTCAATAATTATTTTTTTGATTTTTTATTAACATATAAAGTTACTGTGGTTAATCTATAAATTAAGTTTTATCTTTTTTTAATATTTATAAGTATTTTTATTTTTAAACCCATTGGCATTACAAAATGCTACTATGTTTTAAAATTAAAAAATACTTAAAAACATCCCAAAATAATAAAACTTAATATATAGATTATGCATAACTAACTTTACATGTTTATCAAAAAAAATTAAAAAAAAAAAAACAGGTCCCATGGTCGGAAGCATGGAGTCCCGTGTAACCAACCGCATAGGATCACGTCTCAAATAAGATAGTTTTTCCCAAACAATTTGAAGATAAGGCCGACCTCCAATTGTACCTACACGGAGAAGTTGCACCCTTACTTGATCTGCCACTATTCAAATGTCGTTTCCTTCTTAAATGTGTAAGTAAACATTTAAGGGGCATTCATATTTTTGCAAAATATATATATGCATTTTTTAAATAATTTTTTATATAGTTAAATATGATGAAAAATGATATTTCATATATTGTATCATCTCATCTGGAATTACAATTAAGCCCCGAGACATTTTCACAGTTTTTTTAGCAATATTCTACAAACATATTCTAAATAGCACAACAGATGTACGCTCCCACAAAAACTCTAAGAAGAATAACGCTACCGCTACTTTTCATGCACTTGTTGCGGTCATGCGGCTCTAGAACGTCAAACCCGCATCTTCTTCGAATGGGGCAAGATGTTTTACCACTGAGGCGTTTCCTTAATGTCAATATTTCATATAATTTTTTTAAGAAAAGGTCATACTGCTGTTTTTTTTATATAAAAAGGACATGCCCTATCCCCTCTCCTCTGCACTTGGAGGGGAGTATGGGATAAAAGGGCTCTGGCTATTCATTGCTAAAAAATTATTCGTACAAAGTTTTTCCAAAATAATATGAGGGGGATTGCCCCACCACACCTGACAGTCCACAAAAGAAATAGAAACAAAATCAGCAAGGGAATGAGCCACAACGTTACCGTATCTTAATACATGATGGGTAGAAAAATGTTGAGATTGCATGACAAGAATTGGGCTGATAGGTGGAGTTGAAATTAAATAGAAAGAAAATTTATATCAGCGATATAAGGAATGATGGTACAAACAACAATTAAATGAGAATAACATGATAATGATGAAAAGATACAATTGCAACGAAAAGTTCATGCCGAATTACCGTGAAATGTATCTTGAATTTCATGGATTTCAGAACAACCCTTCTGAACGGGTTCATAGAAACAGAATATGACTATTATTGTGAGCGGGGAAAAAGCACTGATGGGCCACCCTAACATGGGACAATGATTATGTTCAGTTGTAACGGTAGGATAAGTGGTCGTTATTAAATAATCAAATGCAATGAGAGATACAGTCAGCCTCAGGAAACATTTCATCAATAGCTCACAGCCTTTTTTCGGATAATTTGCATATATAGTTTGACTGAAATTTTAAATATACTTATGTAGTTTTACGAATTGCATATTACCTCATAAAGATATACTAAATTTGTATATAAACCCCATATGATCTCTTTTTCCTAAGCAATCGTTAAAATGTGTGTTAGAAAACTGGATAATAACAAAAATAACTTTGTTTAAAACTATATTAGAATCTCATTGCTATGAAATACTCAATTATGTTGGTGCTATATCCAGAGAAGAGATCGTGTAAAAGGAGTAATTTCTTAAAAAGGACGCAAGTGAGTTAATATAATTTTGAACAGAATTATTTCTGTTATTATCCAATTTTCTAACACACATTTTAATAGTTGCTAACGAAAAGGACAAAAAAGAGGTCACATGAGGGTTATCTACAATTTTAGTAAAATTATGTAAGAGCAATATGCATTTTTATAAAACTACATAAATATATTTACAATTTCGATCAAACTATAGGGTATATATGCAAATTATCTTTTTTATATCAATAATTGTATTGTTAACTGAGCATTATTCGTGTGCAAAACATTTCCACTTTGGCTTAGAAATGTAGAAATGCTTAGTTTGGCCTCACAGAGATGATTTTTCCAAATCTAAATCATTTATTTTATGTGCAATTTCTGACATTATCAATTATAATCATTTTTAAAAAAAATTGATATATAATCATTTTAAAATCCATGTCCACAGATTCACATTTAAGGTAAAATCTTTTATAGGTTTATGTGTCAAATAAATCTAATTTTTGGTATTAGAATTATTTCATTCAACAAAAATATAATAATTACTTTTTATGTTTAATATTATATAAGATTATAGAGTCGATCCATTCCCCCCAAGAGTCATGTCCAAATGTTTGTATTAGCTCGATGCTCACACTTGTATTATCCAATTTATTATTATTTTTTATAAGTAAATAGTCCCAAGTAATACTTTTTACATATGAAACATTTTATTTTATTTTAAAATATTTTTGAATTTTAAAAATTAAAAATAAGTAGTTCGTAAACCAGCACATGAAAAATGATTTTATTTTTTATCTTCGAAATTCAAAATATTTAAACATAGATCCGTATTTCTATATTTAAAAAAAAAATAAATCTTTTAGAAAAATGGGTAGCGCGAGCAAGCGCTGAATCATGATTCCTCCCTTGATTCGTAGAACGGATTCAGGAAAACGTTTATTTTTCACGCAAAGCCTTTTACTTTCCAGGACTGCAGTTGGACGGGCCAGTTGTCTCCAGAATCCAGATGCAGTAGACACGTGCGACGGGCACCACGCGCAGGCATGCGGTTGGGCCCACAGCCATAGATGAACGCGCAAAGCTGGCCATTCATCACTGGAGGGAATCGCATTCCTCCACCTTTTTTTCTTTTTTCTCTCGCTCTCTCTCTGTTTTTTTTTTCTTTTTTGGAAGGATATTCCTCAACCTGTTGACAACTTCAGCATTCATCACGCCGGCCAAGGCATCACAGCCGACACCAAACTACAGAAGGTTTGTATACAAGCCTCACGTTCGAACTCACTGTTCCATGCAACCTTCTGATGCAAAAGAACATCTGATCCGTTAAAAGGCTGATCATTCACGTCAAATTTAGGATCATCAATTAACTTATCATCCAACGGCAGAATTCTTCCAATATTTATGATAGGGTGTGTATGGGAAGTGCGAAAACTATAAAAGTTTTCGAATTGAATGAAAATATTAAAAAATAATTAAAAAATAAAATATTTATAAAAAGACAAAAAGTTTTAAATTCATTGTCAAACACACCTCTGATATAGTGTAGTTCGTACC
Organism: Annona cherimola; assembly: GCA_030490835.1. NCBI lineage: Eukaryota > Viridiplantae > Streptophyta > Magnoliopsida > Magnoliales > Annonaceae > Annona > Annona cherimola. The sequence continues at coordinate 73,383,523 of CM059971.1, forward strand.
GGGATGTGAAATGTCGCGTACATCGGTGGCACGGATACATTTTCAGTATCTCCCCGAATCCCGACTTCCTTCCTCAAGACATATCATGCAAAAGGAAGAAAACTGTAAAGTGGCCCTTGATTGCACAGCGGTCCTGAAAGTCAGAAAAAAGCAGAATCACCCACCTGTTTGATTCACCCACCGCCTCAAAAGTTATAAATGGGACATATTCCATTCATATTTAAAATCCACAGATCAAGAATTTGGGTGTGTGGCTTTTATCAAAAAAAAAGAAAAGAAAAGGAAAAAGGAAGGAAGAAAGAGATTGGGTGTGTGGCAAACTGGCAATAGACATACATCCCTAGATGAAAAGAAGAGCATTTTGCCATTGGATTATTCTATAGTTATAGATAATTTATATTATATTATATGTATAGATAATTTATATTATATTATATGTGTCCCCTAATCAGTAAGAAGAATATTTTTATAAAATAGCTATTATTTCATTCCAACAGGCTTCGTGGAGATGTTCAACCCTACTTTTTAAACTTTTTTAGGGTGTATTTGAAAAATGATAAAACTTTTGAATTAAAATTTTTATGTAAAAATTTTTTAAATGGAAAAAAAATAATATCATAAAGGTAATGATGAGAAGTAAAGAAAATAAAGTTAAAATAAATAGATTTGTTGTATAAATAGTTATATAGAAGTGATTAAACAGTAAAATAATTTTATAGAAAGATGTGAAAAATATTAAAAAATACTATAATTGTGAAGACTGAAAAATTTTAAATTGAAAAGCTTTAGTTTAAAAATTTTGTGGGGGTAACTTGAAAAGTTTTTTGTGAAAATTGACATCTAAATTATTTACGTTATTTAGTCTCATTTGTCTTATCTTGTTATTAAAAATTATTTTCACTTAAAATTTTATTTTTTAAAAAAATAGCATCTATTAGTTATATAATATAAAAAAAATTCAACATATGTAATTTTTCTAACTATAAATAGATGCATAGACATGATGAATGGGTTAAATTTAGAAAAAATATTTTTAAAAAAATAAAGGCTGCATGTACATCTCCATATTGCCAATTGTATTGAATCATTTCCTTTATGAAAAAAGTTAAAAAAGAATAGTTCAAAATATGCGTAGTGTATTGTTTGCTTTGGGCTCCGCGCCTGCACAGCTTTATAGTTTTGAGCTGACCTCAAAAGATGTCTTGACCATTTAACCAGAACCTTCACTTGTAGCCTAAGTTTCGTTCTTCATCCTAATCCATATGAGATGTTACGTCCATCTCCCTTGGGGCTGCAGTGTCCTCGTTGGATGAGTTCCCGCTTAACGCACCAGCAGAACATCGAAAAATGGCTTTTATACTATTTTGTCACACCCTAGCACTTATGGTCCAAGCTCCCTTCTTCATCTTAACCGGTATGGGGTGCTATGTGTAATGATAAAAAAAAAAATTTGGTTGTTAAAATTATCATAGTCTTATATTGGTGTAAAAGGGCTATATCGCTGCACAACCTAATTAAATACATATTTTAATAAACAAAAGAAATGAATAAATAAATAATTTTTTTTACTAATGACCACCCAAGTTTCTCAAGGTTTGGAATTTATGTACGTAATTTATAGTTAATCTCCACTTTTTTACTTTTTGTTTGCAAAAAATCCTTCATTTTTGAAATGTTTATATAAATATCGTTTTGCTTCTAAACTTTATTTATAAAATACCCCATAAGTGGTTGCCAAATTTAAAATTTCCGAAGGAAAATTAATTTTATAAATGCGGACGAAAACTTTGTGAGAATAACATGTGCAAATAATTTCATACAATTTAGGATGTGCGTGTGTAACAATTTCGCAAAGAAAATCTGTTATTGAAAATAAATTACAAATTTTGAAAAACTCAGGTGTCATTGAGTGTTTGTTCCTAGAAGTATGATTATATACACCATGATGTATTTTAGGCTAAAATACAATATTTATTTATTTTTTCTATTAGTTATATTTTTCTATTTTTTCTTCATAAACATGTTTATTAGTTATATTTTTCTATTTTTTCTAGGTAAACATGTTTACCTAAATATATTCAATCTATATACAAAATTTTTCCATTTTAAAATGCTTTTATATATTTTTTATTTTTTAAAAATCAAGCTTTGTAAGGGATGCAAAATGACTTAAATGCTCTTGAAATTGATATTTTTAAAAAATTTAAAATAAATGTGTAAAAATATTGTAAAATGACAAAACTTTGTATATAGAATAAATATACTTGAGAAAACATGTTTATAAAAAAAAATGAAGATATAACTAATTATAAAAATAAATGGATGTTGTATATTAACTTAAAATACATAATGAATATAATCATACTTAATATTCCTAAGCATTCGCGAAACTTGGATGAAATATAATCTTTTCAATTTTTCGAAATAATTTTTTATTTTACAATACAATTTTGTACTTTTCCACTACCGCTTTTCTAACAAGCATGATTTACGTTCACATCCCAATTTTCCCAATTTTCTGTTTCATTCAAGCTCCTTACGTGCAGGCCAACAACCCTTAATATCCCTTAAAATATTTCGATTTCTATCTTTCTTGCTATAGACAACAGCTTCATTGCCATATTTGGATTTTTTATACAAACAAGAACATATCACCTTTAAATATTTTGGGAGATAAAATGAATCAAGCATTTAGGTGGCCTTATTTTTTTTCCCAAGTTTGTTCTGATTCATTGTATTTACAATTTAACTTAAGTATATATTTAAATATTAACTTAAAATTATAAATTTAATAATATTGCTAACAAAATAACTGTAAAAATATTCCTCTGCACGAAACCTAAACCTCTCATACCTCAGGCCAGGTAATTCTTTGCCAGCGTTTGGGCTGTATTCCAATATTCCATCCGACGCACTTTTTTGATAAAGGAAACAACCTATCCCGGGGTCTCGCTCGAGACATTGCACGTGGATTCAGACGTTTTCACGCCCACTGCACGGAAGGAAATAGATTCCAGACCAGCTGGACTTAGCCGTTGCTTCACGTCTAACAAAATAATAATAATAATAATAATTATTATTATTATTATTATTATTATTTTTATAATAATATCAATGTATATTTATTCGTATAATCTATTAAATTAGAAAATGGACTGGTCCCTACTATCAAAAAATAATAATAATAAATGGAGTGGTCGCACAATGTCAAACAGCCGTTAAAAGGAAGACCCATAGAGAAGAGTTCTTCTCATAAAAGGCTGGCAACTGGCAAGCACTCGTAAAACGGTAAGCACGTAGCAGGTATTGACTTGCAACTGACCACGCTATCGTCTATGGGTAATGTCACATTGCAAAAGTTTTTATTTTTCTGGAATGATATTTATTGTATGGCTTACTGAAATATTCAAAGGACTCGTATATAAATAGTTTTAAACGAAAAATAATAACATAATCAGTCACAATCTAATCAAAACGTCATAATAAGCTCAGAGCCTCAGACAAAGTTGGTTATATAAAAAATTTAGAAATATAATATAAAGAGTCCGTTTCTTATTTACGGGCGCCTGTAAAATTAATTATTTTTATTTTTTATAAAAGTATGTGCCCTATCTCAGTCTTCTCATCCCTTAAACTTTGATACATTTTTAAATTTTCTTGGATACTTTTATTTTTAAAAATCAATAAAATGGACATTTTCTGTGCCTTTTTTGTTTTCAAGAATAAAAATTAAATGTGTATCTGAGAAGTGTTAAAAAATTTTTGGTATAAAAATTGTTAAAATGAAAAAAAATGATTTGATATGATGGGGATAATGATGAGAAATAACGAAAACAGTTAAAATAAATAGGTTAGATATATAGATAATTTTGTTTAAAAATGATTTAAAAGTAAGCTATTTTGGTATAAAAGTTGTTAAAATGAAAAAAATGATTCGATATGATGTAGATAATGATGTGGAGTAAAAAGAATAAAGTTAAAATAAATAGGTTAGATATATAGATAATTTTTTTTAAAATGATTTAAAAATAAGCTAGTTATATCATAAGAAGTAAAAAAAATAATTAAAAATAGGATAGTTGTTGAAATTAGAAATTTTTACGGTGCTTTTGGAAAGTGATAAAATCTATAATGAATATTTTTTAGCATAAAAATTTAAAAATTTTGAAATGAGAAAAATAATGTGATATAATATGGATAATGATGAGGAGTAAAGAGGATAAAGTTAAAATTGGTAGATTAGATGCATGGATATTTGTGTAAAAATAATTAAAAAATAAAATAGTTATGTATGAAGAAGTGAAAAAATAATTAAAAATAGGATAATTATGAAAAGAGAAGAATTTTAAATTGAAATATTTTTAGCATAAACAAACATCCCTCAATTTGAAATGTTTTTTTGTGTAAATAAACACACTAAATAAACTCAGCAATTGTCAAACTCTTGGGAGGGCGAGAGCTAAGTCAGCACACATATCTATAAAAATTTTAAAAAATAAAAATAAAACTTACTGTTCCTCATAAATCATTGGGCGACTGTACGAGTCGTGCCACTCACGAGCCACCATGTGGGCATGCTAGGCAAAATCTAGCTAGTGTATGCCTATAACATTATATATTACTGAATACAACTTGTTGTAAAAGTAATTTCATGTGGCGAATTTATCTTTTCTGAAAAAATGTGTGTTTAAAAACTAACCATAACAATTATCTAATATATTCGTCTAATTAAGATGTCCAGATATATGTTTTTTCTTAAAGGATCAAGATATATGTTGATTAAAAATATATGAGTCAAAAAATAAAACGTTTAAGAACGAATCTGCGTTTAAATGTTATCAGCCATTGTTTAAAACAAAACGATATTGATGCATTTGATGAAGTGATTGGAAGACCAAAGTAGCAATAATTAGTTAATTACCCGCGCATGTGCATATGTATGCAGAATTTCTGGCTTTTTTTGGTTTAAGAGCAGAGTACCTTTTTCACCTAATTTTTTAGCCCATTAGCGATGGGGTTTCTTAATTTGGGATTAGCGGTCCACCCACGTTGTGGGTCATTTGTGAATTGTGACAGGCAGGTTGGGGAAAATGAGCGTGTTCTTCGTTCAATTTTCTCATCCAAATTCTATTTCATTTCATCCAAACATGTATGTTACATTGCTAGTTAATCAAATGAATCATATATAAATAGTTAAAAATAAAAACTAATAATATACCCAGTTACAATCTAATTAAAAACATCATAAAAGCACAAAAGGCGTTGTTTTATTTTAAAATTTTTTGATATAGTTATTATTATATATTATTCAATACAACCGGTTGCAAAGGTAATTTCGTGCGAATTATTTATTTTTATGAAAATATACTTTTGAAAACTATCCATGAGAATTATTTAATGTGTTTATTTAAGATATCAAAACTTATGTTGATTAAAATATATATGCTCGTCAAAAAATAAAATATTTAAGAGTGAAGATGTGCCAAAATGTTATCAGCCATTAAAATAGTCATTTAAAACAAAACGACATGCGTGTACTGCTGGAAAAATAGGAAATTGTAAGAACTGCTGTGAAAAAAAATAGAAAATTATAAGAACGGTCTCGCTGTTTCATTGTAATAGATATTGAGATGAATGTAAAATATACATTAATAAAAAAAACAAAAATAATATGAATAGTTTAATACATCTGATGCAGTGATTGGAAGCCCAAAATAACGACGGTCCAACAACGGACTTCTCTCACCTAATTTCTAGGCGACTAACAAATGATGGGGTTTCTTTTGTATTAGCAGCCGACCCATGTTGGGTGTCTGGGAGTCCTTGGGACAGGGAGGTCAGGGAAAATGAGTATGCTGGGGATGGTGCATGGGTTGTTTTATTTCTTTTGACCTCTTCCACAAAGGTGGTCTTCACCTTTCTGCCTCCGGAATATGGGTTGAAGGGGCCCCATCATAACTGAACTCGTAAATGCCTATGATTGTTTGTTGGGTAAAGCAGTAGGCTTTTATTTCATTGGCAAACCTTTGTCATAAATAAATACTTTTTAACCTCTCAATCCTCTTTTTTATGTTAAAAAATAAAAGAGGGTAACGCCTTTTCCCATCTTTGAGAGGATATTTAATTAACTTGTAATTATTTTTATATTAATTATTATCTATCCACCAACATTTCAACTAAGGATGTGTTTTGTATTTGATAAAAGTTTTAGTATAAAATTTTTAAAATGAGAGAAGTAATGTGATATGATAGGGTAGAGTTAATGATGAAGATTAAAGATAATAAAGTTAAAATATATAGGATAGTTGTATAGGTAATTGTGAAGAAATTATTTAAGAGTATGGTTGTATAAAAATGTGAATAAATTGTTAGACAATGTAATAGTTGTAGAATGTGAAAAATTTTAATTTTACAAGTTTATGAAAATGTCAAACATACTTTAAATTTTCATTTATTCTATAGTTCATATTTTACTTTTATTTTTCTTTACTTATCTTTTGACTCTTTTGTGGTCCACCTTTATCTATTTTTAAATTATAATTTAGACTTTTTAATGGAATTATAATGTAGACTTAATTAAGTATAATATTAGAAAATTTATAGGCACATCGCGATATTTGAAAATTTTGGATATATTCTAGTAATTGTAGGTAAAAGGAAGATTGTACAAATATCAGCCAAGATTTTATGCAATGAAGCATATACGAGGCCTACTCTCTTTGATTTTTCATCGGTTCCCTTCATATAGCCAGGAAAAATATAAACCGTGAAGCAATTTTAAAAATGCTTTTTTTTATCTTCGGGGTAGAAGCAGCTTAAATTTTCATATAATTAGAGGATAAAAAAATTCAGGTAATTAGGAAAATATCAATGACGAGGTGATAAAAAAATAGTATGCCATATGATTTTATGTATAAAAGCATAGCCTAGAATTTCAGATGATCAAGAAAGATATCAATCATGGAATAATAGATATCAATTAGCGTACAAGCTTTTAACTTGAGTGTAATTAACAGACTTGCTTAAAATTTCAGAGAATTAATAAAAAAATGAACATGAAAGTCCTTTATTTCTTTATTAAGAATACATATGTCTTTTCATTAAAAAAAGAGAATACATCTGTCTATTTCAGCTATCCCAAAAATATCTATTTTTATACATTATTACCAATATTTTCTTAAAAGTTATGGTTGAAATCATTCTATATTGTTAGAATTATTTTCTCTCTTTTTAGTTTGATATTATGTATTTTAACTCTTGCACTAGTATATTTTGTATGTCTTGTTCTTTTATTAGTATTCATATAACATGATAATTTGATATTACAATTTAACACAATCATAGTCCTCATATCATGGAAAGAATTTTTATTGTATATGCTATTAATTTGCTTCTGTTTACACTTATATTGGAGATAAAATCAATGAATTTAAAAATATAAATTTCAATAAGACCAAAAAATGCAAAGTGGGTCACACCTGGTTAGTCACCGGACAACATCTAAGAGGCTGCTCATGCATGTTCAAACTCCATATGGATAAAAATTACACTGGAAGCATAGTCTTCCATGAAAATAAGGTAAGAGCTTGTAGTATTCTGTGTGAATGAGTTTGATTGTAATACTAAATGTCATATTATACAAATATTAATAAAAAATAAGTTTTTAAAAATATAATAAGAAAAAGCAAAGCCGATAAACATGGATATATCACGTTCCATAATTTGTCATTACCCACCTTTCAACGACCCCTCCTCACGTGTAATGATTCTGAACCCTAATTACGGTGCTTTAGTGCTCATTCCCCAAAAGCCTAGCATTTTGCCAGTTGCTTGTACTAAGCTAGCCATAATAGCCGCCTAACCACCATTTGCAGGCAAGCAGCAAGTTGTTCTATACTTTTTATTTCGGTAATTAGAACATAGTAATGTGCATACTGGGCCAAACAACTTACCATCTCCGCGCAATTATTTTTCATTTATTAGAATTACTTAGTAAAAGATCGTCGTAAATGAAAATTTTAGAGAAGTACACACGCCGTTGCCAGAAAAAATATTTCTGATCACAAATCAATATATATGTATATAAAGAAACTTTCTTTGACAGACTAGTTATTAACTACTTACTAACATTTTTTATTATTTCATCTATATTTCAATATTTTTTTACATCTTCTCATACCTTCTCTATTTATTTTATCTTTATTCCATTTATCTGTAAATATCATTCTTGCGGTACCACATCACTTTCTCACTTCTTAAAAAAAAATTCATAATTTTTTTTTTTCAATTTTCTTACCTCATATAAGAAAGATCATGATCAACTAAGTGTTTGTTTGCTAAGCGGTAAGGCATGTTGGGAATGATACCATGGATTGAAATAGAATAATAATTTCTTGTTTTCCAACAAAAGTTTAATTTTTGATATAAATTTTCATTTTTAATACAAATCAACTTTCGTTTTATATTTTCAATATCACTTTTTTATTTTCAATGCATAGTAATCCTTATTCATTTCAATTTTTTATCTTCATTTCATTTGAATGCACGGATGATTTCAAATAAAATCTAAAAAAAAGTGAAATTTTTGAAGAAAAATATTGAAAAAGATAAAATGGATAATATAGATATAAAACAAGTAAAAAATTGAATCAATAAAAAAAGGATAATTAAGTAATTAAGAAGTAAAATTATGTCAATAGGTGTGATGATGAGGTGGAAAAGTTTTTTTTTATCAAATGCCAAGTGGACCTTGAGAGTTAAATAATTAACGTTTTAGATTTATTTTCAAATTTGAGTGTGTTCGAAAAATTATCAAATTTTTAATATAAAAGTTGTTAAATTGAAATAAAACGACATGATATAGTAGCCGTAGCGATGAAGAATAATGAGAATAAAATTAAAATAAATAAATTAGTTGTGTGGTTAATTATGTAAAAATGATTAAAAATAAAATAATTATATAAAAATTATAAAGAAATAATTAAAAATAAAATAATTAAGATGAGTAAAAAATTTAAATTGAAAATTTTTCGGATGATGTATTTTACTATTTGACAAACAGACCCTCTGTCTGACTGAGGGGTCACTGTCGACAGAGGCGGGCAAAATCAATCGCGGCGGACACGAAACCAAGGGCAATTATAAAAGCCGGGTCTGGCACCGTTGTGGCTTGAGACTCGCCAGCCCTTGGCCAGCGATACCGTTGGGGGGGAAGAAACCCAAGCTGTACACCTTTTCGCCATACGTTTAACATTTCGGTCTTCTTCTTCATTGACCCACTCCATTGATAGAACACCCCACCTTCCCTATCTCAATTCTCGGATTCCCAATGGGGAAGCTCTGGTTCAGGAAGAAAGCGAAGAGGGAGGGCTCCAGGTCGCGGCCCTGGAAGTTCAGCTTTCCAGCGTGGAAATGGAAGCGCCTCGAATTCCAGCTCTCGCTCCTCGACGACGTTCTTTTCAAAGTCGTCTCCGTCTTCGAGGCAATCGTCCTCGTCTCTACCCTCTGCTTATTCTACCTCTGCTGCGGTTGCCATTTCTAGCAGAGCGTTCCCTTTTCCTGACTTCTTCGATCCGTTTCTAACATTTTGGCCCCTGTAACGATTCTTTTATTCTGGTCGATGGAAGTTTCGTAGGAGTAGCTCATCCCCTTTTCGGTGAAAATATATGTGTATTTCTGTTGTTTTGGCCTTTTGGGGCTCCTGGAGGTGATTTCGATGCTTGTTTGTCCTTCGATCTTTTGTCTAACGAGTCGGTTTTCGTCTCTCTCTCTCTCTCTCTTTTTTCTTTCCTGTTGTTCATTTGGGATTTGAATGTCTTCGGTTGTCGGATCAGATGATTAGGTTGGCGCATGGTCGCTTTGAATTCCTTCCCCGGTTTGCATCTTCGCACGACTTCGTGGAATAGGTGGCTGGGTTCTGGATACAGCTGGCCGTGCTTCTTTTTCTAGAAGCATCAATTGGAAGTTCATTAGCCGCGAGAAGGGGAGCTAACGATCCGGTTTGGGTGGACCGGAATTTAATTTTAATTTTAACTCATTTAAAATATTTCGTTCATAATTCGGTTATTAACCTATTTAAATAATTTTAATCATAATATATTTACAACTCATTTAGGGTGTGTTTGGCTGGAGTTAAAACTTTTGATAAAAAATTGTGGAATAGTAGTTGTCAAATTGATAGAAAATAATATAATATAATAGGGGTAATGATGAGGAGTAAAGAAAATAAAGTTAAAATAGATAAGTTCGTTATACAGGTAGTTGTGTAAAAAAGATTGAAAAGTAAGATAGTTTGCATAGGAAAATGTAAAAAAATAATTAAAAAATAAAATAGTTATGGAAAGTGAAAAGTTTTAGATTGAAAATTTTTTTTTGACTTTTTTTCTCCAAACAAACACACCCTTAATAAATAAGTTGCGGATTGTTAACAATTTTATAGCAAACAACCCGAAGGCTTAAACTCTAGTCAATGATATTTTTGCTGAGAAAGACAAAAGGGTGGTTTTTAGCTTACAGAAAATGAAAATAATGCAACAATAGGGATATTATATTAAGGCTGTAGTTGAAAAATGAAAATTAGATAACGAGATAAATAATCAAAGGGTTTATCTTTATATATGTATATATATAATTTTAATAAGTTAAATGAATTAAATGTGCTAAACAGATTACTAAACTGGTTGACATGTTATAAAATTTTAATCATAATTTGTTTATTTAATTAAATGGATAAACGGGTTGACGGATCATAACTTATTCAAATATATCAACTCAAGCCCATTTATAAATAGATTTGACAACGAATTGAACTTAAACTCATTTATAAACAGATTAGACGAACGGGTTGACTATGACACTAATACTCTTAAATGTGAGAAAGACATTAAAATCATCCCATAAGTTAGAAGCGCTAGATATTATTTGCAACTCTATTAATGTTGGTAATGCTCTTCGAATTTATTAATAAGTTAGTAATTAATAAGTTGGTAAATGCTGTTTGTAAAGTAGATGCGAGGAGTCTATGCATTATGCTTCCCAAATTAGACTTGTGATGTTGTGACTTATAGCAGCAGTCGGATTGTCGTAGCCTAAAAAGGGTACAAATGTGCCTCTTGAAACTCGGATGACTCAACCTTAATTTCTAATTTTATATTTAAAACAGAATCTTTATTACCAACCCTTTTAAAAACCTAGAACCTGATGCTATTTATTGAGTTTCATGATTTGAAATCTTGATTCTAATTGTATTTTTAAAATTTAAACCCTAATCATAAATCCAAACCTTATTGTGTAACTTGCATCAAAATGAAATTCGGATTAAAACTTGGGTTGGCAAGTTTTTGTTTTTGTTTTTTTCGAGATTGCAAGTTTTGTTCGCAAGGTTGTTTGTTTACGTACAAGATATTTCAAACTAAAATTTTCCAATCTAAAACTTTTCATTCTTGGTAACTACTCTATTTTTTAATTATTTTTTCATTTATAACATAGTACTTTCCAAGTTATATCGGATGCTTCTGTAAAACCCTTTTTCTATGTAATCTCACTTCATTTTCAACATTTAGATAGTTAATAAAGAATTTACTCAATTTATTGTGTTTAACATCACTTATATTATTATCAAAATCCTTTCATTTTTTTAACATCATTGTACGTAAGTCTTATTTACAAATATGTAAAATCAACGTAATAAAATGATAGGGGCTGTTTGCCATGGTTTAAAAGTTTTTGACATGTTTTGTGCCTTAAAAAAATGTCAACCATCAATTTGATAAATCGCCAATGCGTGCATTAACTGCATTGGCTTGGTACGGGTGGTCAATTTCATCCAAAGAAAGCTGGTCTGGTTGGCGCATTTAATGCTACTAACTAACGTTGGCTCCCCTGTGCTGCGCATTTTTCTGTTACGGGTCTTTGTAGGGTATGGTGAATGGTGGAAATAAGCAACTTATGGTAGTCTTAGGTGGTGGTAACAAGTGCGAAAATGTAGCAACACGGTAAAGTGAAAGCTTGGTCCCTTGAAATGATGTTTTTTTCTCAAATGCCCTGCTGGTTGAAAAGTTTTATTAGAATATATGAGTTTTACCGATTGCCAAACAACCCCTTAATGTTAAATATTAATTTTTTAAGTATATTTTCAACATCTAAACCGTCTAAAATATCATTGCTACATAAATAAATGATTCTATAAAGTATTATTACCTCAAGTATACATGTAAATAGATCTAATTATTTTTCCTAATTTACACATGTAGTAACATTTTTTCGAGCAAACATGACCTATTTACATATTGTATTTAGATGAAGCTTAAACGCGTAAGTAAATAAATGATATTAAATACAATGAATAGATTAAATTTTCCATCAAGCATCAAAATTTTAAAATTAGTGGCATTAGACCTATTATACGATTTTCACTCATTTCAGAAATTTTAATACTAAAAAATTTTCATCAAAAGTTTTATTACTTTCTAAATACATCCTAAGTGTATTTATTATTTACATACTCATCAAAAAAGTGTATTTTTTATTTATAATAAAATTTTTCATTTTTTTATCTTCTTATATAATTACTTTCTATATAATTATATATACAATTAACTTATCTATTTTAACTTTATTCTTTTTTACTCTTCATTATTACTCTTATTATATTATATTATTTTCTACCAATTCAAAATTTTTTCATTCAAAAGTTTTATTACTTCCCAAACACACTCTAAGTTAATAATTATAGGTTTAAAATTTTATGTAAATATAAATTAATAAGTCATTTAAATGAAAATAATAATAAATTGTCTAATTAATTAAAAACATATAATATATCTAAAAAATTATCTTTTCCAAAGGATAAAGAAGAAAATTGATAATTATAGAAGTGCATAATATAAACATGCATATAAAATGTAAATAAAAATTATATAATTTACTTATCATATAATTTTAACATGACAAGCATCACTTCAAACTTAAATATAAATAATACAAAATTATGATATATTTTTATTTTTAAAATAAATAGGGAAATTAGGTTAAGGTTTACATGAACCCCTCACTTTATTTAAAGAACAGGTTTATAAATTCGGATATTTCAAGTTTGAGTTATGCGAAAGTACCTGTGGAGTAGAGTTTAATTTTAGTATTAACAGGTCAGGTTTAGGCTTAAGTTGACCCAAGTTGCACCCTTTAAGCTCATTCAACTTATTGTTTCATACTTTAGTTATTATTTTGTAATTTTAAGATTAAATGGGATGAGATATCCATCATTTTTCTTAAAATTCAATATGATTTTTATTTGTTGATAAATAATAATAATTTTATTTTTGATTGTAAATATTACTTTTTCATTTATATATATAATTTCTTATTCTCAAAGCATGACACCGATTAAACATGATAGGAAATTCTGGACTAACTCAACAAATGTTTGAAAATGAGGGTGCATTGCCGTTGTCAACTATAAAATTTTGGGTACACTTGGTAATATGTATTTTAGTAGAATTTAAAAATAATGTGGAAATTAGGGAAGAGAATATTTTAAAAATTATATGATTTATATGAAATAACAGGAATAAAGTTGAAATAGACAGCCTAATTGTAAGAAAAATAATTAGAGTATATGCATAAAGTCGAAAATTTAAGATGGTTGAATAATTAAAATATTTATGAGAGAATGTGTATGTGAATGATATTTATGAGAAACCATAGATTGAGACTACCAAAAGTGGCTTTTCTTTCCCGAAACATTAACTATATTTTTAATCGGGCTCATTTCTATTTAACTGTGTTACATAAAAGTTATTTCATGTAACTTTTAAAAATTTTAGGTTTTTGATATTTAATGGAAAATTCAATTCATTCATTGTAATTAACATTACTTCTTTGGCTAGGAGATTAAGTTTTATATAAATAAAAAATGTACACATTTGCTAAAAAATAAGTATATTCGTGTGTAAATTGAAAAAATGCTTAGATCAATTCACATATATATTAAATATAATAATATTTTATGAAATTATTTATTCACATAGAAATAATATTTTAAACTGTATAGATATTGAAAATATAGCTTAAAAATTGATATCTATATTAAATTATTTTATTACGTTGATTTTAAACATTTATAGACGGGGGCCACGTACAACCATTCTAGACAAGTAAATGAGTTTGCAAGATATTATAAACGATGCTAACTATAATAGATAGAGTAAATTTTTCCTCAATTGTCGAAATATTCAAAATTGAAAAAGTTTCATAGATGAGGGATTTCGAAAAAAATAAATATTCTCTATTTTTAATAATTGAAGATCATATGTGATGATGTATATTTTGAACCATGGGTCCACTACGATTATATGATTGATTTCAGTCTATGAAATTATATGATTTTTCATGTGTAAAAAAAAAAGAAAAAAAGAAAAAAAAAGAAAGAGAAAAATTACAACAAAAGGAAAATTAATGGCAAAAAAAATAAGAAATAAAATGCAAATGACTAAAAAATTATTATTATGAAATCACACATAGCCAAGATTTTTATTAAGATTAAAAAAAAAGGTAACAGAAAGAAATTTATTTATAGACAAACAAATTTATTACAAAAAAAAGAAAAGAAAGGTTGCAAAAAAATGAGCAAAAAATATATATATGAAAGAAAATGAGCAAAAAATAAATAAATAAATAAAATAATAATAATGATAAAAAATATATATATATATAAATTAATTAATTAAGGGGCCTTTGCCACAAAGAATTTTATTGTCCAACACCGAAAATGTCAGCAACAAAAAAAGCCTCAACTGTTGAGAAGCGTGCTGCTAAGATTTTGTTTGGTCTTTAGCTTCAACAAGAACATGCAAGAAAAGAAAACTCGTGGTTTTTTTGGTGGTTGGCGTATGAGGATAACACTAGCACAGGCTTTGTTTATGAACCCAACAATTCTTCCGAACCTACAAATCATCTGGATTTGGAAGCACGTGTCTGGTTGGAGGAGGACGACGACAAGGCGGAAGAACTGTAGGAGAGCTACACGTACGGGTGTTAATGGTTATGGTCAACCCGCCAACCTGCTTGTTCAATCCGTTTATGAATAGATTTGGGTTGAGATTTTTGAATAAATGAGTTATGATCTGCCAACCCGTTTAACTATTTAATTAAATAAATGGATTAGGGTTGAGATTTTATAACTCGTCAACCCGTTTAGTAACTCATTTAACCCATATAATTTGTTCAACCCGTTTAACTCGTTCAACCTATTTAACTCGCTTAATTCATTAAAGTTATATATATATATACATGTAAACCCCTGGGTTATTTTTCATTTCTAAGTCTTCCTTAAGTTACCTAATTTTCATTTTTTCACTACTTTCCTAATTTCATTTTCCCGTTACTGTCCTATTTTCATTTTCCTACACCGAAAACATCCTCTCGTCTCTCCCTACGAGATCATTATCTACTAGAATTTAGGCTTTCAGGTTATTTGCTATATAATCTGTTAACAACCCACCAATCCATTTATTAAATGGGTTGTAAATGAGTTAGGGTTGAAGTTTTTTAAATGAGTTAATAAACGAATTGGGGTTGAGATATTTTAAATGGGTTAGGATTAGGATTAAGCTCCAACCTGTCCAACTCGATCCGTTAACACCCCTGGCTACACGTACGTCATATGGCGTGTAGGGAACGAGTCGACTCGGAAGCGTGAGTACTTTGAAAAGCCCAAGGCGGTGTTCGGCGGCGCTAGTGATAATTTTGGATCCCAATCATATACACCCGGGTGCATTCAGCCTCAATGCACCCGGGTGTACTACACCCATTTTTTTTATTTTTTTTTGAAATTTTTTTCATTAATCTGTTAATATAGGTTTGTTTAACATATGTGTCAATTTTTACTATTTTTGGAGATTTTTAGATATTTTTTTAAGATTTTTAAAAATCAGTGGCATTTTCCGTAATATTTTTTAAAAATTTATACACGTATTAAATACACATAGATTAACAATATTGTAAAAAAAATTTCAAAAAAATAAAAAAATGTGTGTATGCGCCCGGGAGCATGCAACGCTGCATGCTTCCGGGAGCATACGATCGGCGTCCATCCGCGCCAAGACTCTTCACAACGGGTGTTGCAGCAGCTTAGTTAGTATGATGAGACTATACAAAATAATATTATAAAGCATGTATGGAGAAGTATTAAAAAAATTCAAAAAAAAGAAGGGTACCTAGAAATAAATAATGGTACCGCGGGCATATAGGTAATAATGCATATTATAAAGTGTGTATGGGAGAGAGAGAGAGAGGGGGAGTAGAGGAGAATCATGGAGATGAACGAGCGTAAACGTGTATTTCTCAAAGGCTTTTGAAGCTTATTCTAGCAGCCGGACTTCCTTTACGCAACCAGATCCATCTTTCAGAACATCCACCAAAATGCCTTCCTTTGTCCTCTATGCTAATCCCGTTATCTCATTCCAAATCTCTTCAGAAGACTCCATCGGCTTGATTCATACGAAAAAACCAACAAAACCTAGCTTCAAATTTCCAAGGAACTCCTCGGATTCTCGGTTGCGAATCGCAATCGCTTGGTGAATTGCTGGGGCGAGTCAACTCTCTTTGTTCAGTCCTATTCAAAAAAGGCAGGTTCCAAGTGCTTGGACGCTGAGTCAAGGATGGAGAGGGGAGTGTAAGACGAGGCTGCTGATTGTGACGGGACGCTCGAGCCGCGCGCAACGGAGTTCCGCGGGAATGGTTTCTTACCCGCAGGACTGTATCCCCGGGCTTATAAATAAGACCGCAAAAAAAAAAAGGAGAACGAGGAGGGGACGGTGAAAATCCAGGACGAGCCCTCTCACCTCAAAAAGAAAAAAAAACCAGAGAATGTCAACCCTTTTTGAATTTTAATTCTTTTCAAGTATTTTTTAATATATATATATATATATTCAAGGTCTCAAAAATATATATTATTTTTTAAAAAATATATATATATATATATATTAAAGGCTTCTAAAAATATATATATTATTTTCTAAAATATATATATATTAAAGGCCTTCAAGATATTTTTTTTTATTATTAAAAAAAAAGAAAACCTTTTTACTCAAACCCGAACCTTAATGTCCGAGTAAGGCCATTATGTGAACCTGCTCCGCTGCCGGAACGGAATTGTCAAACCCCTGGTTTTCATCATTTGAGCAATCAAATCATGATGGATCTAAATAGATTCTACTATTGCTATAGTAAGAGAGTTTTTATAATATATCTACTGCGGATACTTTACCCTTACTTGAGGAATATGCGTGATCCATGGGACCCTCTAAGTGGTACCGACCTATGGACATAAAAATTCAAATAGAGGAGGAAGATGCTTTGTATTGAAAAGTTATAAAAACTCTTTTCTTAAGCCATGATCGGGAATTTATAGATCCATTGCGATATGTATACGCGTAAATTCTACACTGCTTACGCTTGAAAGCTAGGCGAGCAACTTCCACGCGTGCCCCTTATTTAGGCTCAAATGGGCCCAAAATTCTTCAACAGGTTTGAGTGGGCCCAAAATCCTTCAATAACCTTATTTGAGTTTAAAACTTCACAGGGTTGCTTAAAACATCCTAGTTTGACCCAAAATTTTATCAATAAGCCCACTTGAACCCATTTGAACCAAAAAGCCTACTTGAGCCCAAGTTGTTTAGTCAAGCCCATATAGACCCAAATTCTTTTCGACAAGCCCAGTTTGGCCCAAACCTCTTCAGTTGGTCCAAGTTGACCTAAACATATTTTTAAAATTTGGTTAAATCCATTTCTTGGTAAAACCACTTAATTTTTCAATTCAGAGACTGAATGCGAGACACGTTAGCTTATTAAGCTGAAAGCGGGAGACGCTAGTCTGATATGAAAATCCAGAAGCTGAGAGCGTACTTAGCTTGCTGCGTAGGGTCACTAGTGTAGCCGAGAGACCTCTCACTATTCCCAGACCGAGTCATCGCTGGTTGACGGGCTAACCGTAAACTCACATTTAGTCATGGCGCGTGGCTTCATGTACCACACATTTGAGTCACGGCGCGGGGCAAATTGTACTCATTTATCTTTGCATTTTTGTGAGACGCGATTTTTCGTGCATTTGTAAAGTCGTAGAAAAATCTTCTACGCATTTTATCAATATTTCAATAAATTAATCATTTTTTTAAGACTATTGTATTCAGCTCTTTTAATCAAGGGCTTTCTCATTGGAGATGTAAAATCAGAGTGTGGAACACAATGTAAAATATTTCTGTGATATACTTCTTGGACTCGGTTAAAGAATTAAATGCTTTAAAATTTTATTGGGAAAATAATTAAGCATTTATTTTCCAACCAATCGAGCAAGGAAATTTTCGAGGCCGGAACAATATGCGACCTCCCACGTTGCGTCTGCAACATGGGTGTCATAATTTTTTTTTTATATTATCTTTTAATATAGGGGTAAATATATTAATTTTTTTAAAATTAAAAATATATGTTTTTTTGGAATTGAATCGGGTGTCAGCCAACGTCTTTTCGCATTTTACAAAAGAGATATTGCGAGCTGAAATCTGTATAAAATAAATTGCGGATTAATTTCATGAAGCATCTTATGGATAAAAAAAAATTATTATAAATTCTTCTAAATCCCAGGGGTTCCCCAAAGAGAGCTAGCTTGCACGAGTGTTTCCCATCTCTTAAAAATCTAAAGAAAATAGAAGTTTATTTTGCAAGGTTTCGAAACCATAGGGTGGCTAGAGACTCCGTTTCCTAAAACCGTCAATATGGTCGGGCACAATAGCCTAATTTCCCCGAGGAGTGGCATGATTCTCGTCGAACAAGCCACTTCTCTGTTAGGCTGCTATCGCTCAATGCACCGTGGAAAACATCAAAGAAGGATATAATGGTTACTCAGTGGCCAATGCCGTACAACGATAGTAGATATCATGAGGATGCTGAATTGCTGATTAGTTTCAGAGCTGTTAAGTCCTCTGCTTGTATGCAATAATCTCTTGCCGGCGACTCTGACATTACCTAAATGAGATCTGTGAAGAGGGTATCAGACTGGATATTTTTTTACATCCCTAGATGGTTGCAGATGATATGCATCAATTTCAGTCAGCTAACCTTCTCCAAAAACCTTGCTCGATGGATCAGTCTGAAGATGGGATTGGTAAAACTAAATGTAAATGCAAGTAGCAGATGAAAGAGCAGTGGTTTGGGATCCGTGTAAGTCTCATATTTTTCCGATCTTTTTATTGCAGGAGTGTAGATTTAACAGAATAATTACAGAAATATTGCTTTAGAAAATGATAGATAAACTTTCCAAATTGGGAATTGAAGTCCAATCCTTCTGCACTATTGCTGGTCACATTATTTGCGTGTTGGCAAGCTAATCCAATTTTAATTTGAGTTAAATGATTGTTGGAAATGCAATGAGAGTCGAGATTGAGAATGATTTTTCTTCAAAAAAAAAAAATGAAAACGATTCCTTGGTGCTTGTTACTATACTTTAGGGAAGCTGAGTAATTCTATCCAGCTTGGATAAGGTTCAAATTTTGTCTTTCATAGAATTTAGGATCTAGTATCAAACTAAACTGCAATCCTCTCTCAATCTTTCGGTGATCCAGCAAAACCAGTGACGAAGCACTTCACTCGTCAGCTTTTTGAAAGAGCAAGATTGGACAAGAGGGTTAAGAAATGTCGCCAAAGGAGGATGAACTGCCGGTGAAGGAGATTCAAACTCTAGAAATCTCAGACAAAATGATGAAAACACCGAATCCCGAGAATGGCTGAAATGCACTATGTATTGTTTTAATGTACGGTTGGCGACGAAAATGTGTCATACATAAGTAAGTAATTTGGGTAAAATTTTATGGGATAATATGCGATTCGTGAAACAATAAAGGTATATTAGTAATTAGAGTTAAACTATTGAGATATATCAGTAAATTATATTTTTTATTTAACAGCTATTAAATTTCAGCCGTTAACTAAGGTACACAAGCAATTCATGTGAAAATTTATGAGTTTATATGCAATTTGTGAAACAATGAGGGTATATTTGCAATTAGTGTTAAATTAGGAGGGTACGTTTGCAAATTATCTAACATGATATTAATACAGGAAATTTTCTTAATTGCGACTTGCCTTCAAGTGAATGTGCTTGCATGTGCATTGCATAAATTTTGTTTTATTGAGAAAAATTTCGCCAAACCTCATCTAAATATCCGGATGCATTACGGTCGAATTCAATTTCTGAAACCGCACGTGACATCTTTTGTTCTTTATCGGCCTAAGTCCGCAGCTGGGGGCCAGCACAGCCCCGGGTAGAGTCGCCAGACCAGCTCCGAACGCCAAACGTGCGAGAGTGCAGAGGAGTCCACGTAATAATCATCGGACAGAGCCCCGCGTTTTCTCAAATGCGAGAAAACGAGACGTTGACCCCAGTTAGCACCATTCCCTTTTCCAAACAAGACTAGCATTTTTTAAATCCCGAAAATACCCACCCGCCCTTCCTACACCGCCTGCCTTCCCTTTTCAGCCTCTCGCCTCCAAAACCACAGACGTCGCGCGGAGAAAAACCCAACCCAACCCACCGAAAACCGTCCGCAGATCTTCGAAAAACGCACGGAGAGTTAGAAAGAGCGCCGATTTTGAAAAACCCTAGAAATGTCGTTATGGCTGAGTCGGAGGGATGGGCGGATGGTCCTTGCGAACTCCTTTGAATCCACGCCGTTAGATAGAGGCGAGATGCTGCACGGGGCAAAGGAAAGCGGTTGTCTTCCCCCGACTCTGTCCGCCGTCAATGTCGTTCTTGCCTGTGTTGATGGAGCAATCGGGGCGGTCGCATTCTCGCAGGTGGGTGGCTTTGCCCTCGCTTTTGTTTTCTTTGTAGATCTTTCCTGTGCTTCCGCGTGGTCGATCGGATTTTTTTCAAAGTGGATTTGCTGTTGGAATTCGCGATAGGATGACTGGGTGTTGAGGTTTTGTGACTTAGGGTACGAAAAAAGAAGGAATAAGAAGAATTGGGTTATAATTTGTGGAAATAAGGGGTGCAAATCATTTTTGTCAACTGCCACGAAATAAATTCTATACGTTTTGCTATAAAGAAATTCCTTGCGTGATTTTTATTGTGCCATTTGTCGCAAAAAAGAAGACTTTAGCACCCCTGTATTGACTGATGATCCTGTTGATGGTCAGGAGAAATGGTGGAACTTGTTCTTGAGGCTCACTCAATTTGTTGGGATGAAGCCTAGACAATGCGGATAATTTTTTAGCTAACTGCTCAATTCTGTTGCTTCGTATACTTAACAGGTGTTTCCTCGTATGCCATGCACTTTAATGGTTCTGGATTCCCAATACATTTCTCAGAACGAGAAAGAGACAATGCCTTGATAGCAACATTTGCATGATATCTTTATATGTTTTCAGAATCTTATTCTTCGCATTGTGAACTTAATTCTATGCTCTTAAGCTGTTTTACTAGATGACATAATTGAATTCACCATTAGCAAAATGAACTTATGTTCTTTCTGTTGCTACCAACCAATCATGGATGAAAGAGCCATTTTTTTTGGGCTCTGAATATTGCACCAAGGCTCGCCCTCATGTTCTTCTGCACGAAAATTTATAGTTCTGTAACTTCAGTTTATTTGTTTGCACTTTGATTGTCATGTCTTTCTTTTTGCTGAAACTTCTAACATCAGTTTTTGATACAACAGTTATTGAGGATTCATTTGCGTAGCCGACAAATTGGGTGGACACGCCAAAAGGTGTGTGATAACACGCGTCCTAACCATCATTGCTTCTGTCTTCTTTCCTTCATTGTCCTGAAAGGATATGTCTTTGCATTTCCTGTACTGTTTGTAGCAAAAAGGATTGTTTATATTCTTTTTTCTTAGGTAATCTTCAAGAAAAGTGCATAAGTGTAATCTCTATAGCTGCTATATTCTTGTTACTGAGGTAAAAGTGCTTGTGTGTAGTCTCTAATAGTTATGTTCCAAACTTGCTTTTGCATTCCAACACATTGTCAGACAGATTTGACAAAAGTTACCATAGGGACCAACGGAATAGCATGCCCGATGCTTCTTAATGGTGGCAACCACTTAGGCAAATCATTACCAACCAGCTCTTTGAAGCTTCCCTGCAGCTGTTGAATTTTTTTGGCAGAATCCTTCGAATCTGTTGGATTCTAATCTACCCGAAATTTACCAACTAATGTGCACATCATTTGTAATTCCTTGCTTGGGACTTCAAATTTTGTAGGCTTCAAAAATCTAATTATCTTGCTATCCAAGCGTATTGGATGCTTCTTACTCGAAAAGGATTGCACATTATAAATTTAATTTCCTCTTCCAAATAATATGCATTTGGCATATGTGGTGACTTATCTCATTATCATGCAAATATGATCTAAATATGGTATGCATCGGCATCCATGGGAACTGTACTGTTTATCACTTAATTTTTGTATGCTGTCACTTTTGTGATCTAAGTATGAGAAGTCATTGGTACCTGATTTCCTTTCCAAAGATATGGTATATATTGTAGGGGGATTTTGGCTAGAAATCGAGAGGAACATAGTAGAGGAAAGAGAACATAGTTGAAACAGAAGAAATAAGG
This sequence comes from Annona cherimola, assembly GCA_030490835.1. Classification (NCBI taxonomy): domain Eukaryota; kingdom Viridiplantae; phylum Streptophyta; class Magnoliopsida; order Magnoliales; family Annonaceae; genus Annona; species Annona cherimola. Next base: position 73,406,134 of record CM059971.1, read on the forward strand.
TCTTTATATCTCATTTTCTTTTAAGCCGATAGCAAAAAGACTCTTGAAACATCATTAAAAGTTTTTATATTAAGGAGGTGTTTGTTTATACTAAAAACATTTCAAACTAAGACTTTTCAATGTAAAACTTTTCATTCTCCACTACTACCCTATGCAACTTCTTATTTTTCAATCATTTCTATACAACTACTCATACGTCTAATCTATTTATTTTAACTTTATTATTTTTACTTCTCATCATTACCCCTATTATGTCATATCGTTTTCTCTAATTTCAAAATTTTTACACTTAAAATTTTTCCCCAAAAGTTGTATGATTTTCCAAACACACCCTAAATCTGTAAAACTTTAGCGATTATGGGATTTCTAGCAACTTAATAGCTATTGAACTGACTCACGAGGCTGTTAGGCCTAATTGGACTTTAAAGTCTCTGAATGCTCTTTCATTTAACTAATGTGGAAATCAAAAGAATTCGAAAGAAGAGGATAGATCCTCTCAAAGGGAAGAAAAAAAGAATTTTGGGGATGGAAAGAATCTAAGAAGAATGAGGATTAGGAACTTGAGATGGAGAAGAGGATATCTAGGATTGAGATAAAAACAAAATATATATTCACCTAATTGAGTTGTGAATCTGAGTGCAAACTACTGTGTTCATAGAGACTTCTGCTTAAAATAAACCTCTTATTTTTTGCAGTCATAATTAAAGTCTCAAATAAAATAGGCAAAAAAAAGTCTGATCTAAGTTTTTCATAAAGTGGATTTGTATTTTGGTCAATTGAGGCCTGCATAAAGGAAAAAAAAAAGATGAAAAAATTGTTATAATCAGATTCTACATCATATGAGTTTCGATATTGTGAAATTTTAATGTTCAACTTATGATATCTATACCTACACAAATTGCCTACATAAGATATTTGAATGTAAGAAGTGATATGTGCAGTCTGGCTGCCATCTTTTTGTTGAATGAAAACTTTCTAGCTGTATTACTGTAATGGAACTTCAACTGTTACTGGCATCCTTTGTAAGACTAAGTCTCTGATGCAAGCGTTCTGAATGGGCTCCTATTTTTTTGACACTTTCTGCCTCATTGTTGCTGCATATCTTTGGTTATTCGACGAACAAGATGCACGATTTGCAAAAAGGTCATGTAGTCATTTCTACAAGAAGAATATGGTGGGCACTGATTCATTCTTCTCTACGAAGAAGGAATAACAGGGTGTGGCTGCTCTAAAAATTGTCATGAAGCTTCCATGGACCATAGTGCAATGCGCCATTAATAACTCTTCCATGACAGCTTGGAAAGTGAGATAATGATATAACATCTGTCTCTTGCAAGAAAGCAACGATTTTTAATTGCTGTAAAAGATATGATAACAGTTCAACCTCCCTTCTCCCGTTTTACGAAATCGTGCAAAACACATAATCCTTTTATGTGGTCCTTATGCAGGTAGTCCATCTTCTACTTGGGACTTCGAATGTTGGTAAGTCACCTTATCTAGAAATAATAAAATGCTATTCATGAAGTTGTGCATGGGTATTCAGTGCATCATGGGCACTTTTTCATGTCCTTTGTTTATTTTTAATGTTTGAATAGAAAACAGCATTCTTACAATTTTTTATTTTTTTTATTTTTTATAGCAGCATTCTTACAATTTGATTTGACATGTCAAGGTCTAGGCACTTGCTTATTCAGTCTAACATTCTGTCATCGGTATTAGATATTCTTGGTTTTATTCTATCTATCCATATTAGCGTAGACATCAGGGGAAACTGCAAATTTACAAGTCAATGTAGCAATTCTAGGTTGCTGGTTTAGCCGTAAGAGTTCATTTTTCTTTTTCTTTCATTTTATTTTAAACCTTGTGCTTACAATGCTTCAGGCATTATCAAAGACTTCCTCAGCATTTTGTCAAGAATGATCTCAGGGATTCTCAAGTAGTACGTGTAGATAAATATATATATATTTTTTTTGTTTTGAAATATTCTCAATAACCTTAAGGTTAATAATTTTTAAGTATTGCAGAATAGTTTAGATTATGAATCGCCAATTAATTTTTGTTTATAGTTTTCACTCCTTGAATTAGTCACTTTTGGGGCATTAAAAGTGTTTATTTCTCACATTAGTTAGATCTATAAGAGGATTATGGATCTTTAGTGGTTCTTTCCATCCCCTTCAAATTCAGGGTGTGTTTGGTATTTGATAAAACTTGTAAAATTTCTGAATGAAAAATTTTTAGTGTAGAACTTTTTGAAATGGGAGGAGATGTGATACGATATGGGCGATGACGAGGAATAAAGATAATAAAGTTAAAATAGATAAGGTAGTTGTATGGATAATTGCAGAGAAATTATTGCAAAGTGGGTAGTTGTATAGGAAGATGTGAAGAAATGATTAGAAAATAGAATAGTTATGAAAAGTGAAAAGTTCTAAATTGACAAGTTTTTGGGAATGTGAACGCATCCTCAAAAAATAAAATATTTACATCCATGCCAACAATTTTAAACTTGTTGAATCTGTGCCAACAATTTTTAAACCTTTTGCATCAATGTCAGCACCGTTATTATCCTTTGTAATGGCTCAAAACAACTGTTAGCTTACTATATGTTTTCTGGATCACCCAATATGGTATGCATGTCCAGATACTTCCTTAGTCCACAGATGCACCATACTCCAGTGAATCATCTTCTTCATCAGTGAGAAACCTAGCCATGAGAAAAACCTATCAGCTGTTGCTATCCAGTAGCAGCCATCTACATCAACAGTCTAAATAGTCAATCCACACCACAACTCCGATCACATCCTTGCTGCACCGGGTTGTCTCTGTCTGGTCACCAGAACATATGAGACCATTGCTGTTTCTCTGCAGTCACCACAACGCCAGAACATGGATGCCTCACTGAAAACCCATCTATTTCTGCTTGTCCTTCCCCTATGGCACAAAAAAATCACTGCTGGTGCTGCTTTATTCATGCTGGAGATCTATGCTGCCCAGATTGGGACAACTGCTCTATTGCCAGTGAAAGCTGCCTTCTTCTTCCGCATCAGTAGAACTGCGTCACTCTTAGATCCAGTGAGAACCCGTCATGCTGACAGAACCATCTGGCCCAGATCTGGCTGTTCCCAACATTCAGTAATAGGATCTGCCCATGATAGATTACACATTTGCCCATGTAAATCCCAGTTGTCCAAATCATTCTGGCTCCAAAACTTCTAAATCCAGCATATGCCCAATCTACAATTCCAATTATGAGAACATTGGTAGAAATTTAATGGCAATTTTGAGCTGTTGGATGGAGACTCATGGCATTGGCATAGGTGCAACACAATTCAAAAGTAGCAAGTTTGAAATTGCTGGCACAGATGCGATTAGTTTACCTTTGAGTTGGGAATTTGGCATGAATACAAATTACTGATTTTATGGTGTTTCATTATTTAAAAAAAATTTCTCATAGCATTATTGTAAATATCTTGCTACGGATAGCACTGAATAGATGAACTTTTTTAGTGAATAAAGTTTTCCTTTCCAGTACTAGATCCTGGGAATGATTCTATTGAGTGATGCTCGACTTCTTTACTTATTCTTTGTTGCAATTCTAATCAGCTTTAACTTTCCCCTTTCTCATGAAGGCCCCAGTTCCTAAAATTCCTGAAGAAACCATAGTCATCCTATTTGTATTGTTTAAATGAATCTTCTCTGTGTTGAGACAGTTTTGTGTTAGTAACACAGTGTTGCTTGTGTACTAGCCTCTGGTTTCCATCCATGGATGCACATGCTTGCTTACATGTGTGTCTTTTGTTTAAACTTTTAGACCTTGACAATGGTGCATACTGCCTTTGAAGTATACCTATGTGTTTGCTTAGGTGGATGCTTCTTCAGAGTGAAAGTTGAATACCTTTGAGATCTATTTAGCTGATGCAAATATGATGGATCCTTCATTTTTTCTTTCTGTTAAAGATTTTATATAAACTTATATAAACTACTTAGTAAGATGACTATTCCCGAGAACTCTTGCTGAATCCATTTATTGGAGCTTGTCACAGTTCATATCAAATATGCACTCAGGCTATTTATCTGCTATGCTTCACATTTTTTGTAAGACCTGTGGAATCCATTTCTTATTGCAATGCTGGACCTTTGGATATTAATTTGGTTAATATCAAAATGATGATTGACTTTTAGGGTCCATTTGGCATGTGGTAAAAGAAAAATGAAATTTCCCACGTCATCCTATATACCTACTTATCCTATTATCACCTCTACATTCAAACCATTGTTTCACATCTTTTCATATAACTACTGGTGTATATTGTCTTTATTCTCTTTATACTTAATCAGTACCCTATTATACCACATCACACACTTTTTCAAAAATTTCCCACCTTTTTTACCTCTTAATAAGAGGACCCTTGCTTTCTTTTATTTATTTATTTATTTTAAGAAAAAAAAAAACAAAAAGTTACACGATGAATTAATGTAGCAGATTTTATTTGATCCTTTGGCAGGTTACATGCTTTACTTCCTATTGTCTCTAGTTGCAGCTTGTAAGAGGTGGTCATGCTGGGGCTTTGCATGCGGATTTATATGGATGGGTATTTATTTATTTATTTACACATTACACACATGCTCTTTTTTTTTTTTTTTTGTGATGTGATGTCCCATTCTAGCATTCTAGGCCCTTCTTTACATTGACCTGAGTTTTTAGAATCTAAAACAAGTTTTAATGCTGTTAGTTGCTTTGCAGCGTGGCCACAGATACTTTTCCTGGCAGCATTTCTCCTGCTGTTGTCTTTCTGGTACATACTTCCATCTCTTTATTTCTTTTGTTATTATTGATCTGTTGCAGACTGTAGACACCCCATTTTGTCCCTTTTATTTTATTCATTTTATTTTTATTTTACTATTTTATTTTGATAATTTACCTACCATATTGTGTTTTGGGCATTTTGGAAACCAAAGGCTGTTTTAACGTCATGTCACCATGCAATTTTGAAAACTCAGAATCATCAATTTGTTATTTCTACTCATGATAATGGTTTGTGAGGAGATGGAGAGCATCCATTGGCTGATTCAGTTACTTTTGTGCTTTGGTGTAAGATATTTTCTTATACACTGATATCATGGGGTACATATTCTGGGGATATGCTTACAACCTGATAGTGTTGTAGAGCTAGTGTGCCAAAGAGTATGTTATTGGATTATAGACAAGATGCTGATGATACGGTAAATCCATGAAGATTCAGTGATGCAAAGTCATGAATGATTTCTCAATGTGTCCTCATCTAGCATACAGTTACTAACTCTTCCAAACTGCTGCAGTTCCAAAAAAGGAACCAGTATATGAAATCAATTCTAATCGTGAAGAGGAAGTTCCATAATGAGTCATTCACATACAATAAGTAACATTGGCTGAATTTTTACTATATGCTGCGTGTGTTTGCATTCAGTGTTCAAAGACTGAAAAGGCTTTGGTTGTGATTGTGTGAAGATCATTTGCAAATTCGTGTTTTAGATTCCCAGTGCTTTGTGTTTCAGAAGTTGTGATATAGTTTATTGCTTCAGCTGTGTGATTGTTAGTGTGACTTTACAGGATTGACCTCTGTCATCAGGCAAATGATGAAGAAGAAGAGGATGAAGATAATTGTTATTCTGAAGCATTACTGGAGAAGTCAAGGGCTAAGCCTGGATCATTGCATGCAGATGATCATTGGAAATGTTGTCCATTGCGAGGCATCCATGTCGGAAGTCGTCAAAGATTAGTGATTTTGGTATGTCTGTGTCAAATGTATGAGTTGTTACATTTAACTTGTGTACATCTGTAGGGTGTGTTTGGTAATAAGTAAAAGTTGTCAAGTTAAAACTTTTCAATCTAAAATTTTTCACTCTCCACAACTACTCTATTTTTTAATCATTTTTTCATATTTTTCTATACAACTATTCTACTGTTCAATTATTTCTACACAACTACCAACACAACTGACATATCTATTTCAACTTTATCCTATTTATTCCTCATCATTATTCCTATCATATCACATCATTTGACAACTTCTACTCTCTACAACTTTTCATTAAAAGTTTTATCCATTCCCAAACACACCCGTAGTCTTAATGTTGGTTTTGTTGTCTGGACATGAAGAAGTTAGACATGCATTACATGTTACTCCAGATTTTATGGTACTGACAAAAATGGTTGATGACAACTGTCAAGGTTCACTCAGTAGCATACAGTTCCTACTTTACTTTTAAAAAATGTTGACGGCTACTTTCTTTTTGCTAGGTGAGCATGCTAGTGTTTGTCTTGATGATAGGATTTGCTTTACTGATCTGGATTGGGAGGGGCAAAAGCCCTATTGATTCTTCAGTTGTTGCTAGGGTAAATGGCTTTTAATTTCTTTACTTTTCATTCTTGAATCAATTGCTTTTTCATTTTTGCATTTATTATAGAGCTACTGTAATTGATAGCCCTTTGATTGTGCAGGTCTATCTGGATCTTTTTTCTATAGTGATTCTTTTATTAGGGGGAGCTTTAGCTTGTTACGGTGAGCAACTATTATTTTCAACATTCATGTTTCTTTTAGGTTGAAAAGCAGAACGTATTTGTCCTTGAACACTCACCCTTAGCTTAACTTGATTTTCGATTTGTGATGTTTAGTTTAAAAACCAGTAGGGTCTGAGGTTGAAGGTTTCGTGTTCAAATCTCAATGAAGTGATGTGAGGCATCTTTTGGGTTAGAGGGCTAAAGCCCAAAGGGACAATACCATGTGCACTATGTGTGCCAGTGGAATCTGGTGGGACCCAATATAGACAATAATTTACACTAGGCTATGGCTGGGAGTTACAAGGTTCCTCGTTACAATTTGTGATATATTTTCTTTTCAAGAGTACACAATTTGTGATTTGTTCAGTACATGCTTATACTATTATTGGACTTGTTTGATTGTATTTTATGTCTGATGCAGTTGAAAAATTGCTTATCTTCATATGTGTATCTATTAACTGCTAAACCACTTTGTGAACCAGGGCGTAACCCTGTGGTAACACGTTGGGTGGGTGGGTGGGTGTGAGAGAGAGAGAGATCCTGGTATTGAATCTGGAGGAGAGCATTGTCTGCTTGAAATGAACTAAAATAACTGCTAAACCACTTTTAGATTGTATAGCTATAAACTGCTAAGCTGCTGAATTTAGATTAAGTCAACTATTAGCTTCTTGTTCTGATTACAAATTGTGAGCGCTTCAATCAAAAAACAAAAAACAAAAACAAATTGTGAGCGTTAAATCTGTTATTGAATCAAGGATCAAAATGCTGAATGCAATTTTAAGGATTTCATAGTAGTGCCCTTGATCTTCTAAACACAGTCCTTTGAAATGTGGATGTGAGTTTTGTGATTATGAGATATGATGTTGTTAAAAATAGCGATATTTATTTACAAGTTAATCCTTCCATTCAAGGTCTTCGTATTTTCTCTAAAACCTATGGTTAAACACTATCTTTATGAGAGATGTCTGCACGAAGAATCTCTTGGAAAGAGGGAAAGAAGAAAGAAAGACAAAATTCATGGGGATGGTTTGGCCATTAGTGGCATCACAACATGCAATGAACCGTAGACTCTGGGCTCTTGTTTTCAGGCAAAAGTTGCTGAAATTTTTGAATGCCTGGGTTTCTTTGGCACACTGCACTGTTAAGATCTCCCATGTAATCATTTTATGAAGACCAAGCTTTTTAGAATTGCACTTGCAACCCTTAATTTCAGTCCACTGTCCTCGCGAGAGCATTTCCTTAACCTGGGATTTTATGCCACTTCTAAGCATACGTAAAATGCTGAAATAAAAATTCAAGAATTAGATGATCTAGGTCTTTGATTATCTGTGCAGCTTCCATACTTGTTGGTCTATTGCATTCATATTTTTATAATGCGTCAATTCATCATTTTCCTATACTCCTTGAAGAGTACCATATGGAAAAAGTTGATCAATCATCAATAATAGGTGGATGATGTTTTCCTCACTTGGAAATATGTTTATCTGTGTCTTTTGCATGATCAAGTTCAGGGCTATTGCTTTACTTGAAAATGAGCAGGGTAATATCAGAGAGGACTACTGAAATGTGGAAGGTATCTAATCAATGGTTCCTGTGATAATATCTTACACAGCGCAAAATTCTTTAGAGCAGCTGTGTTCAATATTTAAAAGTTTGCTAATTTGTGCAGGTTGGAGGTTTGGCAGTTGTGTCATTCGTGTGTTTCACATCATGTGCTATAGTTGCTCTTGTAACCAATGTTCCTGTATGTATTCAATATTCAAATTCCAACAGAATTTGATTCCTCCTGAATTTGAAGGACATTTGAAGTTTCAGTTTGTTAATTGCTGCCTTTGAAGTTATTTTTCCTTGTGGCAGATGTTGTTTGACTGGGATTCATTGCGACAAAATTGTCTAAAAACTTCACTTCTAACAATTGTGTATTATTTTATAGGTAAATTCCTTGTCCTTCTTTTCCTATTCACCTGTTTCTTCATTTTATGTGTCAACTTGATCTGGATGGGGGCTCACTTCAAGCAAATTTTGGTTGTCTAAATAAGGCTAAGTGTATGGAGGAATAGAATATGGTACTGATTTGTTCTGAAATTTATTTAACAATCTGGTAATAAATTACATGCTTTGATATCAATTTTTATATAGTTCTTACGTGATTTTGATGTTATAATCCATTGACAACATGATCAATGATGACTCATGCCTAAGATTCTGGATGCTTGTATGGTTGCCAGCATACCAGCTAAAACTGCCAATTTAGTCTTGCCTGTATGAGTGCTGATGCTTGGCCGTGTCGGTACAGTTAACTTTTGTTTTGGGTAAATACCATGAATGGAATGAACTTTATCAAGGGTGTGTTCGGTAAAGCAGAAAACTCTCCCAAAATGTTAAAACTTTTCAACAGAGGGTGCATTTGTATAAAACCCCTCATCTTACCACTGCAATCTGTCTTTCAAATAGCCTCCCTCTGTTCGCCCATACCAGGCTTAGGTATTTTCTGCCAACCATTGCATTAAGAAGTCGTCCACTTTAATGCTGTTCACACTCGTTTTTGCATTAACTGCTGGCGTATTTAATGCTCCTGGCACTTTTAATGCCGTTGTATGTTTGCATTGTATAATCTTGGGCGCAAGCAGCAAGCATCAGAAATGGGACAGTTTTTACCCTCCTAAAAATTGTCAACAAGTTTTATAAAATACCAAACAGATCCCAAATTATCTTGGTGGGCTCCATCTGAACTTGCTTCATGTTTGTCTTTTGTGGAACCTGTTTCAACTGATTACTGCCTGACTGCAAAAATCAATGGCCAATTCTCCTTTTTGATTTCTTTTCAGAAAATGAGCTAACTTTCTAGATTTGGGGCCCATGATACCTGAAATCAGCACCTCAGAGTCTCAAACAGCCTTAACAACAGTACTTCTTACATTGCATTTGCAAATGTTGCTTGAAAATCACTACTTCAAGCTGCAAAGCTCAAAGATAACGGATTTAACAATTAGTTTTGACTTTAAATTCTCTTGGGTGTCAGTCCTTGCATAGCGGCCGCTAATGCGATCCTATATACAGTGGCAGCAATTGTACCCTCTGTTGGAGCATTTATAGCAGTGCACCATGCTCTGTCAACTGTAGGTTGATGTTGTTTATCTCACCACTTGCTTGCACTGCCACTTCAGATGCCATTTTGTGCCTTCAAAAACCTGCATCATGACCTTTTTCCCAGTTTGCATAATAGACTTTTCCCGGAGGTAGGTCTTCCAACATGCTTGTCTTCCTTTCCTCCACTTGGGTGTTCTTTTCTGAGTAATGGAGCATTCATGCAGCCCCTTTTTTAATTTTTAAATATTTTTTAAATTGTTAACCATTTATTATGTTTATCCATATGCATTCCAAAAATTACGTATTTACATGCATTGCAAACTTTTAAATACTAGACATTTTAAAAAATTAATAGTTATATATTCACTTTCAGAAGACGCTATTTTTTACAAAATATAATTTTCCAATGAAAATTATTTTTGGTTGCATGGTAGAACAAGATGTGTTAAACATGATAAATGGTTATATTTAAAAAAAAAACATTTAAAAATTAAAAAACAAGGGGCTGTGTGTAGGCTCCATGCAGCCCGGATGCATTGAATTGTTACCTGTTCTTTTCCTACATAAAATGTTTGACGTCACGTGATCCACTGATTTGACCCCTGGTGCCTTGGTAGTGGAGGTTTTGTCAATATAAAACCATCTTCAAAATTAGATGGCGAAATGTGTGGGGTGTTTTTGGTTATGAGTAATGTGAATAAAGTCAAAATAGATAGGGTAGTGCCATGGAAAAATGTGACGAAGTGATTGTAAAGGAGGGTAGTTGTATGAAAAAGTGCGGGGAATTTTTTTTTTTTTATTTTGTTTTATTTTTTTACCAAACATACCTGTGATATAGGCAAACTATAATTGTATGGACAGTTTTTCCTTTTTTCTTTGTTAATTGTATGGATATTTTTTCCGTTTTTCTCCGTGCAACAAAAATGTGTTGCTGACTTGCGACTATTTGTCTGCTGTCTTTTTTGTTTGTTTGCTAATTCATTATTGATAGCTTTTTCCGTCTCTCTCTCCGTCTCTCTCTTGAATTTCCTGGAAAGTGGGTTGCTGCTGCCACCTTTGTAGTTGTCTTTCAGTTGTTGTTGTCTTTCAGTTGTTGCTAATAATTCTTTATACATTGGTGGTTGTTACTGGGTGATTTTATTATCTTTTAATTCAGATTTGAATTATTATTATTTTTTGTAATTTATATCATATGACCCACACTCAGGCATGCACCTCGTTTGTGCCTTGTGCCTTGTGGATTAATTGCTTTCACGAACATTATTATTCAATTTAAAATGTTTTTCCAGGTTTATCAGTACCTTCAGCATTTGTTCTGTGGGTCATGAGAGAGATGCCACCGCAGATTCCAGTAAGCAGACAGGCCCAATCAAGCATTGTGACTTATGTCAGGGATAACCAAGTAACTTTCCCAAATCCACAACGGTGGACAGCTGCAACAAGCTCACAGAACCAGGTGCAATTATAGCTTCTTGCTGTTTGGAGTTAGAGGAGTTTTTTCAACTTCTTGCAAATACTGAAGCAGATTTTTTTCCTAAAAAAATGGACAAACTAAGAAATTTCTCTAGAGATATTACATTTTCAACAATATTGATGACCGTCAGTCTGATTGTCAATTGTCTGTCTTGTTTGTATCTTTGACAATTCATGGTAAAAATGTTAGATATCCAATCTTGTTACTCAAAATATTTCATTGTTTTAATTGGGGCTGCCAGTTTTTACGGAAGAATGAGTCTTTGTAACCTATGTCAGATATGGAAGATAAGAACGAATAGTATTATGCACAACACTTGAGAACTTATATTATGGCTTTCTGAATCTATTGCATTAAATTTGGAACACTTTGTATAGTCGAATTTTCTGGCCTTTTCATTGTCTCAAACTTGGTGAGTCTTATCAGCTTTGATTCTGTATGAACATTTGGAGACCACTGATAATAATTTAAGAAACCTAAATGCCTCTCATCTTTTATAACAGTCATCTTTCCTTAAGGGTTCATTTCATGCATGTTGTGTACCTGGGATATTACCAATTAAGACAATGAAGTGTTTTCTTAAGTTGCCTATATTCCACATTATATCAGATAAAGACCAATAGAAATGCTACTGAAATAAGCAGGATTGGGAATTCTGAATAGAGTATGACTTGATAGGTTCTGGGACATAAGCCTTCTTTTTCACTTGTTAACTTTGTTGTATAACAATTTATGTACCTGTGTCTTTTATTTGTTATATTGTCTGCACTGCTTCAAGTTCACTGAACGTTGATTTAGGATAGGAACCATCTTCGCCTTGTTATAGGCCTACTATGACTAGCTTTCCCCTGAAAATAAATAAGAAACTAATGTCTCCATTTGAACGCTCAAGATTGTCTCCCTTCATTTCAATGCTACTTTTCATGGATTATCCATTGCTATTTTATTTCAGCATTTATCATGTTAGTCCGAAAGCTTGGATTCTTCTCTGCTCAATTTACAAAATGAAATTTTTTTTTTCAAGCTGGAGAAGACAACTGAGCATCTCTTCTCACTTTTTTCATTCCTCCTGGTAACTTTGGTTTCAACATGTCCAACCTGCCTTAGGAAAGAAGTATAATTGTGTCTGGATTTCTATGTGCATAACATACACATCCGGGCACATCCCTGTGCATCAGTGCGATGCATAGGCACACACATTTGCACCTGAAGATGTGCAACTACATTTCCATCATGTGAAAGTGATGCGGTGCACGCACACAGACAATACACTGATAAAATAAAGTGTCAGCACCAAAGTTGGATGACATTTTCTTTGAAATTTTGATTCAGAGTGATGCAGTGTTGGGGCTTTGGTATGAATGAAATGATTAAAGAAGATATTCAGTCGTTTGTTTGATTTCAGAATATTGTTTGCAATTTGATTTATCAGCATATATCCAGATGTTCATTTAGTGTTCAACATTCCTATAGTTTTCCTTAAAATAGAAAGAAAACGACAATGATCGAGCAAGGGATTTTCTTCACAGCATAACCCGGATTTGAATGTGCAGGCTTTGAAAGTGAGCCCCATATGATTGCAGTGGGTTAAGATCAGCCATGTGATGCTTATATGCTTTTTAACCATGTCTTCGCCCATCCAGTCTATGGAGCAAGGCTGCGGAAATGGCTAGCAAAGTTCGCCTGCATCAGCTTTGAATCTATCATAGAAGCTGCGAACTTCCTCAAAGAGGATGAGCATCCGGATACACTGTTAGAAGGTTGAGAATGCTGGCAGGTCCTGCACACATGTACATATGGCCGGCATTTTTTTGTATTTGGATTTCACAATTTAGATAAAAAATCAAAGTTTCTGCAATCATTCAAGTTATGGGCCTTGGATATTTTCCATGTTATCTCGCTGTTTCATGTTTGGTCCCTTGTATGTTTGCTTCCGCATCTCAGCATCTCTTTCTACCGTGGACTGTTTAGACAGGCAATGCTCCTGGAAAACAGTCGTTGCTGAGCTGCTAATTGCCTTTACCGTCCATTCTGGCGGAGGCCTCCAGTTCTTCTATCAACCAATGTCATGTTCAGATTCTGTCCGAATTTTCAGTCTTGTCAACCATTTCTACTTTGAAAAATTGAGGATTATAGAAAATTTTAAATAAGAAAAGTTGTAGGCAATATCTATGTTTTGTATCTATTCTATGTATTCGGCTATCAGGCTTTTTACAAGTTATTATGGTTATGAGTGTAGTTTATTGGTAAAAAAATGCAATGCATAATTTCTATAAATCTATAATGGCAAGAAGTTGATTAATTTGGGTTGATCTGTCAATTTGAAGTCGTTTTATCATAGGAGCATGATTATATATACTATGGTGTATTTTGAGTTAAATTATAACATTCAATTGTTTAATTTTATTTTTTGTTTGATTTTTCTTCATAAATAAGTGTCTTTAAAGTTTAATCTATATATCAAGTTTTGCCATTTTTTCAGTACTTCTACATTTTTTATTTTTAAAAAAATCAATTTGAGGGGCACTTGAGTCATTTTGCACCCTTTAAAAATTGATGTGTCAAAGTATTGTAAAATGACAATATATATAGGAAAATATTACAATGCATGCGATTGCAATGTGTAGTCCATGCATTGTAGAGCCCACATGATCATAAATCTCACGTGATCATAAATGGGAAATTCACCTTACCTATTGTGTTTAGAACTATTCACCATTAGTATATTAATCTTCATTCAAATCTAACATGTGTGTAGTCTCCATCTTAAAATGATGCAAAATCACCGTAATAAAATAGTTTAAAGTAAATATCTAAAGTAAAGTAATATTTTGAATATCTAAATCGTTTAAAGTATGATTTTTATATGGATAAATGATTGTATGAAGTTTTATTACATTTTAATATATGTGAGGTTCATTTTATAGCGGATCGTACTATAATTAGGGTGCGGTCTATATTGAATATACTGAGAAAAACATGTTTATGAAAAAATTAAAAAAATATAACTAATTGTGAAAATAAATGAATGTTGTTTTTTATTTTAAAATGCATTATGATATATGTAATTAGGTTTCTTTGTCATAAGGCTTTGTTTGATTCTGCTTATTCTAGGTGCTTATGACTTGTTTACTAAAAATTAAGAGCTTTCAGGAATAATTTGTGTTTGATGATGCTTGCCTAAGGGATCTTGTTTTTCTATTTCGATGAATAAGGAGAGTGCTATCTTGGGAGTGCCACTGTTTTTAAAAATTCAAAATAAATATTTAAAAATATACAAAAAATGGTAAAATTTTGGTTTATAGATTTGATACACCTAGATTTTCTTGTTCATGCACGTAAATGAAAAAAATATATATTTTTGGGCTGGACGCATGGCTGCCTCCATGCTTCCAGTAGTAAATGATCAGGCTTAATTGTGTCGTGATCATTTACGGCTGGACGTATGGGTGCAGCCATGCGTCTGGCCCAAAAACATATATTTTTATTTTTTATTTTTTTATGGATAAGTAAATCTAGGTGTATTAAATCTATAAATCAAATTTTACTATTTTTAGATATTTTTAAGTATTTGTTTTGGATTTTTAAAGACAGTGTCACAGATAATTACAGAAATGCCACTGTCTTTAAAAATCCAAAATAAATACTTAAAAATATCTAAAAATAGTAAAACTTGGTTTATAGATTTAATACATTTAGATTTATTTGTCTATGAAAAAAAAAGAAAAAAGAAATATTTTTAGGCTGGACAGCGACAATTAATGATCACGGCACAATTAAAATTCATGCTTCGTGCTTCGGAGTTCAGTTCTTATCCGGACAGCGACAAGGGTTAGTGATTTAAACAGAGTTCTACAATAAATTTCTATGCTCTTTTTTCGAAGATGCTGATGGGTCGTACATAAGACGTTGACGATGTTGCACAGGGAAAATCTGAGCTCTAGGTCATTCTGTGGGGAGACATTGGCAAGATTACAAAGGACCGTAGATCCCGCCAGGGTTTTCTTATGATGTAAGCCTTATTGTAAGATTTTTAAAAAATTCGAACTACGTTATTTGTATGTATTGGCCGGGAAATGGAAATATTTAATAAACTAAATTTATTTCTAAAATAAGTTATTAATTCCATCTATTTCCATAACCTTTCTCATCAATAAAAAATCTACTCCATCTGTTGCATTTAGCATAATTTATTTAGTTAAGAAACTAAATTTCATCCAAACTAAAGATGTTCGTGAAACTCAATTCTTAAAAATATATATTCATATGTACATTATAAAATATGAATAGATCTATTCAAATGCATTAAAATATAATAATACTTTAATAAAGTCATTTATCCGTAGAATAATGATATTTTAAATTGTTTAAAATTTGAAAACACAACATTAAAATTTATATTTAGTATTAAACCATTTTATGATATTAATTTGACACATTTATAGATGAAAGCCCATGCTTAACAGTTCCGGACAAATGGAAAAATTTCTACAACAATATAAATAGTTCGTAATTTTTTTTATTTTTTTTACTAATCATCAAGGTAAGAAAAATGGATGAAGTTATGTCCACGTTTCATAAAAATGGAACTCCAAGATACAAGCTATTTTATTATTTTTTTAAGAGAGGGTAAAATCATGTATTTAACATGAAAATGTTGAGTAAACGAAATGGATAAAAAGATTGCAGGCAAGACTAGAAAGATATACTTTTTTTTTTTACACAAATGATTGAGAAAATATTTTATTTGGTTGCGTTGAAAATTAAAAACTTCTCCCTTTTACCTCAACCAAAGGGCATATCATCTGTCAAGGACGACAGCGATACAGTATGTACAAATTGGGTGGCGGAACTAAGGTGGGTCGACCCGTGACCCGACTTTAACCTGTCCTATTTTTAACCGGGTAAAACTAATATATTTTTGACCTGTATAGGGATGAGTCAAAAATTTTGACCCGAATTTAAAAATAGAATTACAATGGGTCAATCATGTCCCGACCCATCCCGCATATATTAACTTACTAAAAATTCTAAACTTATGTTTAAATATTATTATTATTTTCTTTTAAAATTCTCACTTTTTTATAATCAACTCCATCAATAATAGAAGAATCAATTTATTCAGAAAGCAATATAAGAATAAAAAAAAATTATACATATATAACCCTTATGTGTAATTGTATATTAACCTATTTTAATAAATTTATACTGTATTTTTAAATGTTTTGTTTGCTTAATTATGTATTTTTTAATAATTAGTGAAATATTAAAGCATACAATATTTAAATTTAGTAGAGCTGTACACTTATATTTGATTGGTATATAAATTCTTAAAATTATCTTATTTAACCCGTATTTTTTACCCGACTCGTTATCCCGAAACCGATCTAATATCAATCCGAAATTTGTCCCAAAACCTATTAAAAAAAGTGAAGGTCAAATCAACCTTGTTCCTACCCAGTATAAAAAAAGAGCCAAACTCAATTTTTTAAAAAGTAAGATTATAGTTGGCAAACCTTAACCCGGTATGGGCCGTCCCAGTTCCCACCACTAGTACAAATCCTTATCCAAATGTCTAACACAGTTTGTATAACCATTTATTTGCGGAATGCTGAGTAATTTATCAGACTTTTAACTCTGTTACCGCAAGGACAAACGAGCCTAACACTTTAGCAGGCGATCAAAACCACACTTTCTACGGGACCATCAAATGCTTCAACCAAGGACAAGAAATAATTATAAAATTCCATGCTCTTTTTTTTTTTCCTCCCCTGCGGGATCATATTATGAAAAGTTGTTCAGCAACACTACAACAGCCATTTCTTTCTCATTTTTCCCAAAAAGTTTTTTTTAGATGGATGCTCACTCTGACGACTTACATAAAGCAAACAAATTCAGAATGAATGGAGCAGAGGAGGGGCAAGAGGGAGGCAAAAGAAAATTGCAAAAATCAAAACTTTTCTGCCAATCTAGCAGTAACAGCCCTGAGTTTGGAATAAACTTTACCAGCTGGTGATCCTAATATCAGACTACACAGAGAATCCCTGGCAACCTTGATGTTCAGGAATGATCCCAGAATGTGGATCTTGGAGTCTGCTATCACAATCCGTGTCCTAGTGGAATTCTCAATAGCAAACTTTGTCTTGCCGCCTTTGCCGGATAACCGTCCGATAGCTCGACTGAGGTGCTCGCCTCGTAGTGTCTTGACATCCTTGATCTCAAAAGAATCCACATATAGATCATCCAGCCGCAGCAGTGCAACAGCATCAGCGACATCAAATCCAAGCATGAAAGCATGGACAAAATCAGCGCACTTCTGAAGGTTGCTCACGTCTGGAGTATCAGCTCTCGTCTTTAATTCCACCTTCCGTGACTGGAAAAGTTAGAAATTTAGATCCCCAGATGTTTACGTAACAGGATATAAAAGAAGAACATGAATCATCAAAATTTTTTTTTTCTGTGACAAAGTTACGAATATTTCACATGCATACGAAATCCTGTGCACACATTCCTGAAAGTACAATTTATTTCAGGCTCGTCATGATTCAAGTCAATCGTCCACCTGATGGTTCAACTGAGAAGCAGTTCTGTAAGTTAAGCAATAATCTTTTTGATTGAAAGGGCATGGCTGACACAGCATAGTACAGATTTGAAATAGACATCCATCCATTTTAGCTAGATCAGGGGAAATCATGAGGGTGCGATTGAAGCACCCTCCTCATTGCTGATGTTCCTATCACTTCAGATGAAGATTCTTAACAACTTTTAGACAATGAGCTTTTTCATTTGCTCTGAACTATTAGAAATGGTTATAAAGGATTGAGTTGAATAAAGGACAGATACCATGCAAATATTACAGTAAATGATACAGTTTGATGGATAAGACAATGTTAGTATAAACACAGCGTTCAAAGAAATAAAGAGATGTCTTAGACTTATGACAGAATAAAGATATATGGTTGCTTAACACATACGGTGCCCTAGATTGAACATTCACGAAAGTGGGGAAGATCAGTAAAGACTTTCCAAGCTCACTTAAGTGGCATGCTCATGTGCAATTCAGTATATAAGAGCAAGGGCCAATAAGAAATCGGACTGTTCTATTATGATAGGCATGGAGGCATATAGCCTAATAAACTACTAAAACAAGAATGGCAGAACCCACAATGAAGCGACCTGAGACAATTCAAGTAGCCAATTACAGCATAATAAAACCACGCAGACATAACATATCTGCATCGAGTAATGATAATAGTAACAATGATGATGATGATGATAAAAGAATTCGATATTAGATTGGAGTATGAGAAGATACCGAAGGAGCATATGATGTCACATGCTTAAACCAATTAGGAGCATCAAAGCAACAACTGTAGAGAGGAGAGCAGAATTTTTACAATGATATACCTCCTGTTGGTAGGTGGTTAACAATTATCAAATGCACAGTCAAAAAGAAGTAATTTTAGAAAAAAAATTGCAAATTTTCTTAGGGTAACACGGACTTGAAAGCTAAGCTGGCCCAGAAGACCTTCCCATCGTTTTATTTTTCCTCCTCTTCTTCTGTCGTTTCTAAGACGAACTTGGTATCTGATGAATAACCCAAACACATCCCAAACGAATCAGTAGCCTCTAACATGCCCTACTTTTTCTTGAATTTCCAGATTTCTTTGACAAAAATGTCAGAGACCTTAAGGTTTTTCAAAAAACACCAAGAACCGAAAATTCAACTCCATCCTCAGGCTCGAAATCCAAATACACCACAACAGGCAGGATTTAGAGAAAAGACGAGACATTTCGAGGTAATACCTTTAGATTCATACGGATGTCGATCTTCATCTGCTCATATATGGGAGTATAAATATCCATCCAAGCCTTCTTCAATGGGGAGTATCGGTGCGGAGGGACCGAAACTTTTCGAAATTGAATTCGACCGTCCGACATCTCATGCGCCGTGAGAGGCTCGAATTGGGGCTTGGGTGGAAGAGCCACCGGCTCAGATTTAGAACCGGAAGTAGGCTGTTCTACCTCCATGGACGAAGCTCCTACGTCGAATGGAGTAAAAAACAAACCCTAGAAAGAGAGAGCAGGCGCTCCAAAAACCCTACCTCGCAAGACGGGAATTAGGGCTTTGCATGAGCAGGAAGAGGAGCCAACCGCCCGTCGCCAGAGAGCTATATAAAGAGTAAAGAGTTTTTAGCGTTTTGGTCCCTCTAACTTAGTGTATTTACTTTCTAGCTCATGAGTTTCTTGCATTTGATTTTTAGACATCACAATTTTTTCTATTTGCATTTTAGTCCCCACTATTAATGCACATTAGTAAACAAATGGAAAATCTATCAGAAATTGTACAAATTTTTTAATGACAATATTGTCCTTAAAGAGTCAAATCAACTTGGCCAAACAAAAATTGTATTGTATATAAGTTTAAGTCGACTCATGACTATGACTATGAATTAACTCATGATCATGAGTCGATTCAACTAAGTTATATAAAATTGTCTTATCTGTATATATGAGTCGACTCATGACATCAGTCAACTCGACTTAACTAAGCAATAAGGATATTTTAGACTTTTCATTTGCAAATCGGACATTACTTGAGTGTTTTGACGACATGGACTAAAATACAAATAGGGCAAAGTTACAAGGTCTAAAAAGCAAACATTCGTGGGCTATAAAGCAAATATGTTAAGTTAGAGGGGCCAAAATGCAAAAAACCCTGATACAGTGTAGACGTAGTTACTAAACCTCAATACATACATATGGTTTTATCTTTTATAATTATCACGGTTATTTATATTTTATTCCCTCTAATTATGCATACTTACTTTTTGACTCATGAGTTTCATGTATTTGCTTTTTAAATTCTACAAATTTGCCTTATTTGTATTTTAAACTTTGCTATTAATACACGTCAGTAAACGAACGAAAAATTCATTAGTAGTGTTGTACAAATTTTTTAATGACAACATTGCTCTTAAAGGAGTCGATGCACTACTTGCAAATTTAAGTCAACTCATAAATATAAGTCATATAAAATTATGTTGATCGCGTATATGAGTCGATTCATGTTCATGAGTCGAATCGACTCAACTAAGTTACAAGGGTATTTTAAAACTTTCACTTACAAATAACAACTGTTGGTTGAGTGTTTTGACCATAGTATTTAAAATTCAAAAGGGCAAATTTACGGGGTTTGAAAAATAAATACGCATAGTTAGAGAGATTAAGATGTAAAAAACTCACTTTTACACATCATGTTCACACGTTTGTTTATATAATCCAAACCATTAATTTCCTTACATGTTAAATCTAATGAGAACAATGTAATTTGAATTATTTAAAGTCATGTATACTTAAGAGGGACAACTATATAATAATGAATTATATTTTTAAATATTTTAAAAAGTTGAAGGGATTTTCACTGCAGACATATTTGATATTGTTGATATAAACTTTATAGAAAATATTTGTAAGATATGTTGGAAAATTAAATAAAATGAAAAATATAGATGTTTTAGTGATTCTTTACACCCGGGCTAAGTCGACGTTAATGCGTCTGCTGCCCGTACGATGCATCGTGTGCTCAGATTGGGCTGGATGAGAGGGAGTCGTCGGATGGAAAAATTGCGCTCGGGTCCCCGCAGGTTCAGTCGATTCGACGATGAAGACGAAAAATTCAAAATTGCAAGCGGTCAAAATTGCAGCAGTCAAAATTGCTCACTCTCTCCCATTCTCGCCTCTCGCTCTCCCGGATCCCTCGCCGACGGCTGCTGCTGCCACCCGCCCTCTCTCAGTCGCCGTCTCTCTCTCTCTCCCGTCGACGGCGCCTGTTGCCACCCGCCTCTCTCCGTCGCCAGCCGCTGCCATCTGCCTGCTCCTCGTCTCCGTCTCCCTATTCCGTCGACGACACTTTGGCAGCTACCCTCCCTCTCTTCGATGGCGTCTCCCTCTCCCTCTTTCGCCAACGACGCCTGCTGCCACCCTCCTTCTCTCCATCTCTGTCGACGGCGCCTGCTGCCACCCTCCTCTCCATCGCCAGCCACATCCGTCTCACTCCTGACGGTGTCATCGCCACGGTACGTTCGATCATTTCCTTGGCATCTACGGGGACATTGAGAGTGCATGCCAGGTATTCGTCGGAATGCCTAGGAGAGATTTCGTCTCTTGGTCGGCTACCATTGACTATTTGGTGAGTAACGGGCTACCTGAGGACGCTCTGGGATTCGGTCTCCGTCTCTGTCTCCCTCGATGTTTCTGAGCTCCTCTGCTTCTTTGAATCTAACTGCAATCCCTTGGCCTCCTCGGCAGCGTTCGTCTAGCTCTTGACGGCATCAACGCCATGGTACGTTCAGCCATTTTCTTGGCATCTCTATTTGTCCGACAATCCGTCTGTCCATCCTTCCTTCTTTTGTCGCTATACTGCAATATCCCATCTCTTCGTTCTCGTAATCCATTGGCTTCTCAACACTTGGGCAATGTGATGAATTGTCGGGACGAATCAAAAGTGGGATCCTATTGCAGAATGCTAGCAGTTTGGATCATGCATTGTTTCGGGATAGCTTCAAGTCAAAATCGTGAATAATCACAACTTTTTGTTTTGGGATAGCTTCAAGTCAACTTTTTAGGAAATGATCATTACTGCTTTTACCATACATAAGAAAGATTACAACTTTTTGTTTGTGATTTTTTCCCCAACTGTTTGTAGATGTCCCTTCTTTGAGAAATGTAGTTTTTGCAGAGGAAAATGGAAATGATCATGACATGCTAACTTTAGGATATTGTCCCTTCTTTGAGAAATGTAGTTCTTTGGATACATGCTAACTTTAGGATATTGTCCCTTCTTTAATATATATTCTTCATTAATATTAGAAGCATATTGTTTTTTTTCTTCCTTATAATTTCATGGATATCAGATACATGTTTTTCCTTTTGTTACTAATCTTAGTTTTCCAATTCCCATATGATGCAGACACTGTTTAGGTAGTTCAGAGTGCACCCTTTTTTTTTTATAATGTATTGTAGTTTGAGTATATCATTGAAAACTTATCTTTTATTTGAAATTGTAGTTGTTACCAGACTCTTTATCCTTACTAGTTATGGAAGAATATATGAGAACGGATGAAAATAACCAAGGTTTGATACAAAATGACTTCCACACAATTATACATGATCCAATGAATGAGGAAGTAGAAGTTTTATTGGTGTCACATCAGTGGTACATGTACACGAGGATGAGGTAGCCTTTATCGGTGGTTCAGTAAATGATTTGGATGGGGAAGAAACATCTACTAAAGAAGTCAACATACGTGGTATTCAAAATACAGATGGGTTGTTTATGGTTGATGTTGCAAGCAAATTGAAACCAAAAGTTGGCATGGAGTTTGTGTATCTAGAAGAAGCTTTTAATTTTTATAACACTTATGCTTGGCATTGTGGGTTTAGTGTTAGAAAGGACAACACTCGTAAGTTAAAGCCTGAGGCAATTGGTAGGTGTGTTTTAAGATGTTCGAAGGCTGGTTGGTCTGAAAAGAAATCAAGAAATGAAGATCCAAGCAAACAGAAGATTGCATTTATCAGTCGTTGCTAATGCCCCGCTAAGCTATATGTGAACTTAAATGTGAAAAAAAATGTATATTATGTGTCTTAGTTTGTAGAGACACATAATCATGCACTTTGTACCCCTACAAAGACTCGTAAATTGCGATCACACAAGAAATTGACGGAGGATGACCTAAGTATAATTTCGTCTTTAAAAAAATCTAGAGTTGGTGTTGCGCGGTCCATTGATTTTATGATGAATGAAGCAGGTGGTTCTTCTCACCTCCAGTATTCAGCAAGGGACGCTAGGAATGCTATACGAAGAAAGCGTCAAATTATGTATGGGAATGACGCAAATACTCTACTGCACATGTTTCAAATAAAGAGCCGTGATGACAGTCATTTCTCCTGTGAAATCCAACTTGACGAGGATATGAGATTCACCTCATGTTTTTGGATCGATGAAAAATCAAAAGAAGACTACATAGTATTCGGTGATGTTGTATGTTTTGACAATACATACAAAACGAATGAGTATGATATGCCACTTGGTCCATTTGTTGGCGTCAATCACCACAAACAAATATGCTTATTTGGTGTAGGGTTACTTTTCGGGGAGACAATTGAAGACTTCAAGTGGTTATTTTAAACTTGGTTAGATGCAATGGGTGGAGTTCATCAAAAGACAATTATTACAGATCAAGATGCAGCAATAGGAGCAGCAATAGCAGCAGTATTTCCTAATACTAATCATCTACTGTGTTTGTGGCATATTCATAAGAAATTGCCAGAGAAGCTATCCCATATCATCCACCAACATCCTACATTCAAGAATTTGAGAGCACTTGGCAAGCAATGATAGAAGAGTTTGAATTGCAGGAGAATTCGTGGTTGCGACACATGTATGAGATTCGCCAAATGTGGATTCCTACTTACACAAGAAAATATTCTCAGCTGGCATGAGAACCACTCAATGGAGTGAGAGTATTAATGCTTTTTTTGATGGGTTTGTGTCACAAAATTCAAATTTAATTGATTTTTCAAATGGGTATGACAAGGCACTTGAACGGAGGTGTGAGGCGGAGGCTGATGCTTATTTCAAGACTTCCTATGCCAATCCTGAATTAAGAACTAAATGTTGCATTGAAGGCTATATGGCAAAGGTGTATACCCAAAATGTTTTTCTAGAATTTCAAAAAGAAGTTGTTGAATGTATGTATTATATTGCAGAGAAGGCTGCAGGTGAAGTGGCAATTCGACAATGGCAAGAGTTCTTGTTAGAGGGGGAAGATGAGAGCAAGCGGATGGTCTTAACATGGAATGCAGAAGAAATGATTGCCTCATGCCCGTGCTTGAAATTTGAGTTGCTGGGTATTGTCTTTTGGCATATTATCGCATTGTTCCATTTTCTAAAGATAAAAACCATCCTTCCACATCATATACTACCACGGTGGACACAGAATGTTAAATCTCAGTTCAAACGACCCACCACAACAACAGACAAGAGAAGAACGTAGTCTCTTGCTGTTCGTAGCCACACATTATCCAAGTGGTGGTCTTATGTTAGAAATGAAGCTTTGCATAACCCAGAAGCATTTGAAGTTATCAGAGAGAATATGGAGAAGATGATTGCTGCGCTTTCTGCAATGCCTAAGCCCCCATGTCCTGAGATTGTTGGTAGGGATGTACTTGTGGAAGGAGGGTGTCCTATCGTGGTATCAAGTGATAACTTCAACCTTATAGCCCAGGGTCAAAGTGCAAATGTTGCCTGCACAATAGCTTCACAAAGTTCTCAGGCATGTGACATCTTGCCTGCACATGTTTCTCTCACAAAAGGAAGATCTTCTAAACGCATGAAAGGTCATTTAGAAGTCTCACGCAGTGGAACAAAATTTTATCGTGGATGTAAAAAATTTATTGTTGGTCATGACAAAAGGAATTGCCCCACTTTCAAGGTCCCATGTTCAACTGATGTGTCCACTTCAGTTGGTAATGAGTTTGTTACTTTTATTGGCCGAGGTCGAGGCCGAGGCCATGGTATATTTTGGTTTTCCATCTTACATTATAATTTATGTCTTTGACCGCATGTTACCTCCAAATAATAAGTACAATTATATATTGAATTAACCATTATCTATTTTTTCTAACATGTAGGTGGGCGTATGTGAAATGGCATCTTCGGGTACAAGATCTAGATCACGTGGAGTAGGACATGTGTTTGCTCATGTGGTTTACCAGCTGTAGTGCTGATCTCCCATATCGCCAAAAATCCAAGTCGGCGATTTCTTCGTTGCCCACAATATCGTGTAAGTCAAACTTTTTCATTATATGTACATTCCACTCTTACTCGTTGCCATTCCACTCTTACTCATTGCTTGTGTTTTCTTCTTTTTGTAGGATGCTTCCCATGCTTGTAAGTTTTTTAGATGGGTTGACGATGATTTCTTGCCAAAAACTGAGATTGTTTCAAAGGACGATGTTCCACTTAATGTCCAACCCAAGACCAAGTCTCTATGTTCAATTCGGAGCAAATAGTGGTGGATATGGGAGACCTGATACATTGTGTTGATGATATAAGGGAGCGTCATATGATGGAAATGCGTCAATTAAAACAAACAGTGGAGATGAGAACCTCGGAGATGAGAGAAACAAATGAAAGGAGGGATAAGAGAGAGATGGAGCTGGTTAAGAGTATCAAGAGAAACGAAGTCTTACTCGTTACTCTATGTGGTCTTTTTCTTGTGCTTGATATTTATTTAGCAATATGAGAATTTTTGAAGTCTTTTGTATTAGGCTTGGACTTGTTTCAATGAAGTCTTTTTCTCCGACGTTGATACGTTGTCGTCTTTTTCTATTTCAATGAAGTCTTTTGTAATGGGATATATTAAGCTTGGACTTGTTTGAATGAAATGGATATAGTCCTTTGTTATGTGTTGCTTGAGTTCAATGGAATGGAATCGAATGTCGAATGTGACATATTGCTTGAATTTAAATGTTAAAGAATGCTTGTTGAAATAAGGATAGTTTAATTTAGCGAATGCTTGTTGAGCTGGAATGGAATCATGAAAAACCAGTTGTGTTGACCCTTTTGGGTCCCCCTAGTTGCATTTCCAGCTTCATCTGAACAGGCCACCTTCTCGTTAATAGCATATAGAAAATGAGATCCTACATACTTTTCATCAGTTCATTGAATACGAGATGTCATTCGATATTGCTTGAATATTCCAGACAGCATATCATCCAGACCTTAAATTGTTAAAATAAGAGCGTGTCAGGGAGTCATTGTGCCCGAACAGCAACTGTTTATTGTAGCTCTGGTTTGGTAGATGATTAGTTTCGGAATCCGAAATGTAATGATATTGTTAGATTCATAGCTGATGTTGAAGCCATTGTGGTAATTAATATTTAAGAATAGTTAAGGTTCCATGCTTAGCATATGTTACATGAGTTGGATATTTATAAGGTGGCCTGGGCAATATATCTGACGGGTGGTAGTTCTGGGAGCCTTGGCAATTGGATGACATTGCCGATCTATTTCTAGAGAGGTTTGCACATTGATTGATTTTTGTACTTCTTATGCAGTTACACTATTTTGGCTGAGAAAACATGAAACTAATCAACGATTTTTTGTTTCCATAAACAAGTGTGCACACGCGCGTGCCTGATGTATCTGTTTGGAGTGTGCTTCTCAGAAATGGTTGTAATGACATTTGCATAATTTTGATCACAGGGTATGCTGATCAGACTGCTGGGGAATCTTTCCCTGCTTTCATACTTTGCGAAAAAGAAGGAAACAAAAGTTGTTCTTGTTCAAATGCTGGGAGTTGTGTCTACTTACGTTGTGATTACGCAACTACTGTTATTGTGGCTTCTGGTCTAATTCTGAATTTTCTTAATTACTTTAATTTTCTCCACCCTGATATCTGGTTGTTTTGGGAAGATTTCATCGCTGTTGGAGGCCTTACTGTTCTTCCGCAGGTGTGATTATATTGAAATGGAACCTTTTTAATCATTTTGAAGTTTTTTCCCATCTTTGCTTAATTCATCCCATTCAGCTTTTGATGGTGATGGAATATGGTTATTTAATCTATTCACTACAGGTGATGTGGTCCATGTTTGTCCCCTTCCTTCCAAACAGTAATTTGCCAGGAGCATTTGCTTTTGCACTAGCAGTTGTGGCAGTAGTCATGGTATGTTTGATAGCTGCAAGCAACGTTCTTCTCAATCTCAAGATGTTTGGTTGAGTTAGAACCGGCCAAAGAATATGCTTTTCATGTTAGTTTGGCATCCATAATTTATCAGTTGTTCACTTCTAACAGCAAAAGTGCTGCATTTCAGTGTCTACTCATTTCCAGAAGAAAAGAAGAGAGAATTTTATGTTATGTGCTTTAAAACCCACAATACTAGCTCTCATTATGGTTTCATTCAATGGTTGTCCACGATTTTTTCATTGTTCCATCTTGCAGAAATCACTATTAATATTCCCCAAGTATGTTATCCACTGTGTGTTTTTTTTTACTATTCTATTTTAGTCATGCAGTATTATGAATCTTTAACATGTTTTTCTATAGAAAAGATCTACTTGTGTTCTTCTTAATTGTGCCATCCCTGAGATGTAGGCACTGTCAGGGAAACTATCATAAAAAGCTGTTAAAGCATAAGCAGTTGTATTTCAGTTTCACAGACTAGAATTCAAAAATGATATAGACAAATCAAATATAATAATAACGAAAAGGACAAATATTTTCCAATCACTCATACTGGGAGCTTCCTTTACAGGAAGGAACAATCATTTACTGAAAGACACCATAGCAGACAAGAATGAGTATGAACCATCAAGGTGCTGCTAGAACACAAAAATAACAATGTTCCAACAACCTACATAAATGCAACAAATTAAAGGATGATATAATGCCCTAATGGTGTCTGTTATCCATCCATGCAAATCATG
The DNA here is from genome assembly GCA_030490835.1 of Annona cherimola. NCBI lineage: Eukaryota > Viridiplantae > Streptophyta > Magnoliopsida > Magnoliales > Annonaceae > Annona > Annona cherimola. The sequence goes on from CM059971.1 coordinate 73,433,731, forward strand.
CCAAAAACCATTCTTGTTGATTCAGCAGAAAAGGGACACGAAGTTGAGGGGCACAGAAGAATAAACAACTCTAAAGCAATATGCAATATATACCATTTTGGAATTTAGAGAAGTTTCTTTTCTCTTTTCTTCTGCAATTAAAAAAAAACAAATAACACCATGTCATTTCATATCCATTCTGCATGCCATGACCAACACTTCGCTATGCATGCTGTTTAAACAAGATATCCTATCCACCAGTACTCGTCCACAATACATATTTTTTGTAACCATAAACACAACATTCAACTCCAGAAGTTCAACTGATCCATCCATGAAGATTTACAGGAACCAAACCTTGAGGCTTCACAGATAATGGACAAAATTCCACCTCTGTCTACCGGACTTATGGTTTTATATCCAAGCACATCCAGAAAATTATCCTTGTTCATTTTATCTGGCAAGAAGAAATGGATCATGATACACATCTAGTAGCAGTACACATTCAAAGAAGCATAATGTCAATTCCTTCCAAAACATCTGCTTTCAATACACATCCACACTTTCAATTCATATCAATCAGTTCCAATATATCCACACTTTCAATACATATCAATCAGTTCCAATGCATGATCATGATACACATCTAGTAGCAGTACACATTCAAAGAAGTATAATGTCAATTCCTTCCAATACATCTGCTTTCAACACACATCCACACTTTCAATGCACATTAATCAGTTCCAATACATCCACACTTTCAATACACATCCACACTTTCAATACATATCAATCAGTTCCAATACATCCACACTTTCAATACATATCTACACTTTCAGTACATATCAATCAGTGTTGTCCCCATTGACACAGTGAGCTCAAACCCACTCCTAACAACATAAAAATGCACCCACCTTCCCAAATCCAAAGCGCCCAAGCTTGAAATAGCAGAAACCACACTGACCATGATGATTTCATTCGGCGTTCGGCCTTAGATCAGTCGCAACCTTCATCTCCTGCAAATCCCAGAGCGTCCTCAGGTAGCCTGTTACTCGCCAAACAGTCAATGGCAATTGACCAAGAGACGAAATGCCTCCTAGGCATTCGACGAACACCTGGCATGCACTCTCAACATCCCTGCAGATGCCAAGGAAATGACTGGACGTACTGTGGCAATGACGCCGTCAGGAGTGAGACGGACGTGGTTGGCGACGGAGAGGAGGGTGGTAGCAGATGGCAGCGGCTGGCGATGGAGAGAAGGAGGGTGGCAGCAGGCGCCGTCGGCGGAAGAGGGAGAGGGAGACACCGTTGGAGAGAGGGAGGATAGCTGCCAAAGCGCCGTCGACGGAAGAGGGAGACGGAGAGAGGGCAGATGGCAGCGGCTGGCGACGGAGAGAGGGAGGGTGACAGCAGGCGCCGTTGACTGGAGAGGGAGACGGAGATGGAGACGGAGAGGGGGCGGGTGGCACCAGCAGCCGTCGACGAGGGATCCGGGAGAGAGCGGGAGGCGAGAATGGGAGAGAGTGAGCAATTTTGACCACCTGCAATTTTGAATTTTTCGTCTTCGTCGTTGAATCGACTGAACCAGCGGGGACCCGAGCGCAATTTTTCCATCTCACGGCTCCCTCTCGTCCCGCCCAATCCGACGGCACGCGATGCATCGTACGGACAGCAGACGCAGTAACGTCGACTTAGCCCGGGCGTAAAGAATCACCCCTCTTTACAAATATATGTTCTTTAAATAGAAAATATGCACTAATTATGAATTTGAATAAATTATAATCTATCATTTACATAAAATAAAATTTAAAAATTGACTCTTAATTTTAAAGTTATATTTTTTAACTTGAAAAAAAGTTATATTGTCAACATCGAAATGGTCTAAAAATATCATTCTTATATGAATAAATAATATTATAAAATATTATTACATTCTAATACGTATATGAACGTATTTAAGTATTTTTCTTAATTTATATATAGGATTCGATAGTATGCAATCGTTGACGTTTATATGCAAGTGCTGACTAGAAAAAATATATATATATATATATATATGAAAGCCTCACTTAGATCTTATATTATGTAAGCTTTGGTAATTTTTGAAATTTTTTTTTATTTTTTTATTTTTAAAAATGATGAAATGGGCATAGATCGATGCGCAAGTCCATGAAATCATTTTTTAATTTTTTTCAAAACGATTAATCTAATTATATTTAATATATAAACTAATTTTTACCAATTTTAGAGATGTCTATATATATTTATTTTTGAATTTTTAAATATAGGGGTATTTTAGTTATTTTAAATTGTTGAAATATGACTAAAATATCTCTATCTTTAAAAATCTAAAATAAATATATATACATCTCCAAAATTAGTAAAAATTGGTTTAGAGATTAAAAACAATTAAAATAATAATTTTCTAAAAGATTTGAAAAAAAAAATTTAGACGAGTCTAAAATAGCTTCATTTTAGAACGTTGTGAAATGATCAGGCCTCTTTATCCATAGCATGAATTCATGCACATTTTTTTCCATTTATGGCCATGAATATATTGTTAATGTGGAATTATTTTTTTCTTCTGATGGAATGTGGAAGAAAATATAATAAAGTGACCTAATACTAAATATCAATTTTAAATTGTATTTTCAACACTTAAACCATCTTAAATATTATTACTATGTGGATAAATGATTCTATAAAGTGTTATTATATTCTAATAAAAATAAATAAATCTAAATATTTTTCATAATTTATGCATAAATATTTTTTTAACAAATATGACCATGTACGTACTAGATTAGGATGTGCTTGGTTACATAGGAGTAATCCCATATTTACGTTACTAAAAATGACTTTGATTGAAAGCTTACATATTACAAATATAGGAAATGATTAAAAATAATCGGTTGGATAATAGGGGTTGTCCAATTGATTTTTTATTTTTATAAAATTTTTATTTCAATTTAAATAATTTATAACACTTACCGAGTTTTAATAATACAAGCGTTTCAAGCTTTTTTCATTTTTCATTTTTAAAATTTTTTATTTGGTCCTAAGTGTGTATGGTTTATATATTAAAGTTTATCATATCATATTTTTATAGTTTCAAATGAAAACTGTTAGTTTTAAAATTATAAAAAATATAAAAATTTCAAAAATCAAAATGACGTATATATAAAGATTACTTGCGGGCCCACATAAAATGAAATGAAAATACATAAAGAAATAAGCTGCAATACCTATAGATATTGAGCATCATTATGTATTTATTGAATCATTATCCATAAACAAATATATATGTCTATTATGTAAAGATTACTTTGATTGTAAATTCATATCTAAATAGTTAACATCATTTAGGAGTGAATATGAAATGATTAAAATTTTCAAAATTCGGAAAAAATATAGGAATCAAATTCAGAGGAATCTATTGAATTAGTTCTAATTCATGAAACCTCTTAATTTTTGGCCACGTGGATGTTTAATCAAAATCCAATCCTTCTATTCATTCAATATCATTTAATTAATTCAAAATATGAAAATTCATTACAATCAAAGGTCTGTGTGGGTTGGCAGCGAGGGCATAGCCATGCTGCTAACTCTCCCAGCTTTGTGCGGCGCACTAGGCAGCTTTGTCTGATTTTGTAGAAGGTTTGCATTTATTTGTACACGAATTGGAAAAATGTATTTGGATAATTGGAGTTGTAAGTAAAAGACACATAAAAAAGGTTTGTGTATGTTAGCTCCCTTAAAAATATATAAAACCATGATTAAAATATAAAAACCATATATATCAATTCATAAAAGCATTAAATTTTATAATAATTTATACAAACATTTATCTGTATATTGTGAATATTTTAGAAAGTCTAAATGTTTAATTAAAATTTTTAACATTCTATAACAATATAACAATTTTAAGACATTTATATTGGCGTTTAAATAATATTGAGCTGTATAAGCATTTAATTTTCATGAAGTTTGGACCCTCGGTCTAAAAGATTATTATAAATAAAAAGTTAGATTGGATTTTGATTAAATATGATGCTGGCCCAAAATTCAATAGGTTTTATGAAACCAATTAAATAGAATTAATTCCACTGAATTTGTTTACATAAATATATAATATATAAAAATTAATTTTCAACTTTTACGAAACCGAAGTGAGAGAGAAAAACCAATTCAATAGAATTAATTCTACTGAATAGGTTCACATAAATATATAATATATAAAAAATTTTAAGTTTGAGATGCTGGAATGATTATTGTGACAAAATTTTATGTAGGATGATTCTCGATGTAATAATAAAAATTTCAACTTTGGCGAACAAAAATGCTTGCGCCGTGTAAACTTTTGCAGGGAATCGCCTCCCTCGTATATATATCATGATTACAAGCTTTTTCCCCACTTAAGATTAGCTCAATTTTAATTTTTAACTGGTAAAAAGTACAGAGGGTGGAAAAATATTATCCCCCTAATATATCCACTGAACATTAAAACTTGTTTGACAGGTAGTTTGTATTGACCCAAAACCACTAATTTAAAAAATTTTGACATGAGGGTTGTGAAGGGTCCCTCTATTGTGTAAGAGTTTTGAAGATACTTGATTGTAATATTGGATGCCACAAAATGTGTATAAAATATTTAAACAATTTTGACGTGGAGGAGGACTCATGGGTGAGTACTTTTATTGACAAGGAAAAGTGGGAGTGAATGAAACAGAGAAATAGAAGAACAACAGGGAAAAGAGGAGAAGAACAAGATGAAAATTTCAGTGTTCGATCCCCCAACAAATTAGCCCTTTCGCGACATAAAAGAGAAGAGTCACTGAATAGGGACATGGTTGTCCAAGAGGAAAACAAGATAAGGAGGACCATGGAAGTTAAAAATCCCAAAGAAAATTCAGCATTTTGGATGGAGATTATATACAAATACACTTCTTCCTATAAGAGAAAACTAATTGAAGAAAGGAATCCCAATTGAGCAACACTGTTTGTTATGCTGAAAGAGAGAGGAAGCAAAGACTTGTCGCCATGTTTTCTAGGAGTGCCAAGAGGTTCATAGTATATTCTCAATCCCTTCTTTAACTATATGAATAACAAATAAATTACTAACATGGGAGAAATTTGTGAGCAGTTATGTGCAAACAGGCACAACTATCCTCTCACTTTGTTTATAACGTATTGTTGGAAAATTTGACACACAAGAAATAGAAGTTTAATAAATGGATGTAAATCTGAGTTAAGGAACAAATTACAGGAGAGTGAGGACTACATTGATGGTACACAGAATCAAATCTTTTGCAAATGGGAGAATTGCTACACATAAATAATCCAACTAGGTGGACAAAGCCCAAGTATGATCTCCTAAAACTGAATGTGGATGCCGCAACAATTTAGATATTCAAATATTGGGTTTTTAGCGCTGTCGTAAGGAATGGAAGGGGTGAAGTGATAGTAGTTAGCAGTTGGAGGAAGATGGGCATAAGGAACCCTGTGGAACCAGAAGCAATAGCTATCGCACTTGGAATTAGATGGCTGGAGTAACTAGGAGTGGAGAAGGCGATTGTGGAATCTAGCTGAATGGTGGTTATCAACTGGCTGAAGAATGGAATGGAGATAAAATCATACTATGTGGGCCAAATGAATAAAATCAGATGTTTTTGTAGTCAATTTGAGTATATTGAATTCAATCATGTGCTACGGGAATGGAATCGGGTGGAACACCATGTGGCAAAATAGGAGCTAAGTTCCAATGGTGAGTTGAAGGAATGGATGGATCATATTCTATTGTGGATTCAACCAATGTTCTGTAATGATATGTATCTGTTGTGTGTTTAATTTTAGTTTGGTTCTACCTTCTTTCTCATCTAGTTGTATATAGTTTTTGATGTGGAGAAAGGAGTTGGGAAACCATCCTATGTATTGTTATCTTTCAAATTTTATTTTTTTTTGCAAATATTCAATACTCTAACAAGGATGAAAAAATTCATATATAGTAAAAACTGATAGAACATAAATTAGAATCTATGTAATATCTAGCATTTCTTAAGAACTGTCACAAGAGTTTATAAAATAAGCCGAATCATCTACCATGTGGCTAGGCCCGACCACTTTCCCAAAACCCATTTGGGAGAGCCTTGTGTGCTCAGGCAACAGCGTAATACAAAGACGGCGTAATGATTACAAACATTGATCTCTATTTTTGTCATCATGTTTTATTATTATTATTATTATTATTTACTTTGCATAAAATATCTTTCTTTTTTGGGTGTCATCTTATAACACAGATTCTATCACATCATCATTGATCGTTTTTATTGAGGGAAAATGCTTTTATGAAACCTTTCTTTCGTATAATTCTCTTTTTTTTTTAACATTTTGATGATTGATAAAAATTTATTTCATTTATTATATTTAGTATTATTTATATTATCATTAAAATACTTTCTAGTATTATTATGCATAATCCCATATATAACTGTGTAAAATCAACGCAACAAAATAATTTAATAATAAATATAATCTTAAAGTAGTATTTTCAACATCTAAACTATCTAAAATATCATTACTATGAGATAAAAAAAGATCATTATTCTATTATATGTGTGAATTGATCTAAATATTTCTTCTAGTTTACATATGAACATATTTATTTTTAGGCAAATGTAGTCATGCAGATATAGGAGTGCAACTTGAATTGGATAAGTCTGATTCAATGTTGTACCTATTCTTACCTTATTTTCAAAAACTATATCCTACCTTTTTTTAAGACTAATTCGGTTCTGGTTCTGGTTTGAAATCGTTTGTTTACATTAGTTTTCATATTATATTTTAAAATTATAATCTTAATATAAATTTTACTTAAAAATTTATAATTAAAATGACAATGATATAGTTTTAAAATGCATTTATTAGATATATTACATACAAATACATTAAACAAGTTTCTACATTATTTTACAATACATATTTTATATCTCGAAGATATAATATATTTCATAAAGAGATATCGAATATATATATGTATATATACAGGAGTATCCAAGTGTAGCGCCACTGCACCGTAATTACGGTGTGGTGGCACTGAAACGGGCCTCACTTGATGATAAAATTATAATCTACTTCACCCATTGTATTTAGAATAATATATTCTATTACAATATCGATTTTCATCTCGATCGAATATGTATATGGACCCCATCTGAAAAATAGAATAAATTTAATATAATAAAATAGTTTGATGTAAATAATTTTAAAGTGGTTTTTCAACATGTAAAGCATTTGCTATAAAATTTATATATAAATAAATGATTGTATAAAATTTTATTGCATTTTAATATGTGTAGGGCCCAAAAAGGGCAAATGTATGTATGTTCCGGTGCAGTGGTGCTGCAGCACAACTGCACCAGAACAACGGTACATTTGACAAAAAATGGGCCTTACACGTATTAGAATGTAATGAAACTTTATACAATAATTTATCTATATATAAATTTTGTACCAAATTATTTATATGTTGAAAAAAACCACTTTAAAGTTGTTATTTATATCACACTATTTTATTACGTCGAATTTTTACCATTTTTCAGATGGGGCCCATATACATATCTGATTGTGATGAAAATTAGTATGGTAATAGAATACATTATTGTAAATATAATGGGTGAAGTAGATTATGATTTTATGATTATGTGAGACCCATTTCAGCGTCGTTGCACCTTAGAACCTATCATACCCTAATTACATAGAGTATTTTTTTTATTGGGAACAACAAGAGAAACATACCCTACTCATTTTAGGGTACCTAGTACTCTACCCGAGTTGCACTACTATACATCTTTGATTTGGATAAACATGGTCTCATAGCCAAATGTATGATTTTGTGTCAATTATTAACATGTTAAGAATAAAAGGGATTATATGGAACTCTGTTATGAAACCTACAGAGCCCTAAACTTGTTAACTTCTTATTTTCATTGAACAACGGGCTTCAAGGGTTGGTTGAATGGTCCAAAATTGAGGAACAAACTTTGGTAATCCAAATCATTAAAGTGTCCTGTTTACAATAGCAGGAATTTAGCTTTGAAATAGGAGCATTGAACACGTTGAGCTGTTAATAATAGCAGTAGCAGATCTAGTATCTCTAGTAAGGAGAAAATTTAAATGGAAAGAGAAAAATCATTATCTGAAGAGAAGTTTAAGAATTAATTGTATTGGAAAATAATTTTAAAAATTTTAGGGGTTCTAAATATTTTTGCAAAATTTCGAAGGGTGCAATTGCACAATGCACCAGTGTCACGTAGATCCATCCGCCCGTGGATGGCATCTTAATATCTACCAATATCAAGCATCCAACTAACTGAAGCGGATTACGTACGTAATTATTATCTTCGCAATCCCTCTCCATGTGAACATATATAATTTATTCCAATGTATTATGAGTTTTTTTTTATACGCCATGTAAAAGCTATGGTGCATGAAAGGCTTTTCCCATGTTATTTAATTATCATCAATATCTTATTTTTCATTATTTTAATAATCTTCAAGAACAATCTCTTATTTTCCATTTAAAAAATTTATCTATCTTTTCTTTATTTTACTTCGTGGATATAGAAAAGAGTAGGTATAAATATGTAAAAGGTAGGATAAAAAAGAAAATGATGGGGTGTGATGGAAAATAACGACAAAATAAAATATTTTTCTACAGTATATTTGAAAAATGATAAAACCGATGAAAAGTTTTTAAATAGGAAGAAGTGATGTGATATAATAAAGATAACAAGAAAGAGTAAAAGGAATAAAATAAAAAGGTGGGTTATTTATATCAGTGTTTGTGTAAAAATAATTGAAAAATATGATAGTTGTATAACAACAGTTTTAGTGGCAGTCAAGTACACCCCTAATAAAAATGCAAAATTTTCATTACAATTACGGTAAATTTTAAAAACAACAATAACTTATATCCACATTTACAGATATGATCAACTTATATTTATATTTATATTTAGATATATAATCACATATTTATAAAAAATAACATAGATGACCATATATTTTACTTCTGGATAACATAGTAAAATTTTAAAAATGACAAAGTTGCCTTTGTTTTCTTTAAATGGCGCAGTTAGTGACAATTTGTGTCTATAAGAGCGGTTGAGTATGCTTTTATTTTGTATCTATTTTGCATTTTATATCATTTCGTCGAGTCGATTTTATAAATGAATAGGAAAGATAAATTGTTTTTATTTTCTTGTTAAGAATAATTTTGTAACTTCACATCAATTTTGACACCTGTTCTAATGGCTTTGTCATATTTGTGACGGGTAAAATCTGTAACCATTTTTATAAAGTGGTGTGACCATTTGCAACCGACGGCAATAGGATCCATTTGCGTCTGATCAGCAAATGTATTTTTTATTTTTTATAAAATTATTAATTTAGGTATATTTAATTTATACACCACTTTTTACCCTTTTTGACATGCGTATGTATTTTTTATTTTTTAAAACATATGATTATTTTAGTTATTTTTGGAAAATGATTAAAATACTCTTATGTTCAAAAATCTTAAAAAATACTTACTTATCTTCAAAATGGTAAATTTTGGTCTATGTCTATAGATTAAATACACTGCGGCCCGAAAAATGGCCAGTCTTATGCCGGTAGTAATAAGCAATGGCATTTTTATAAATGTATACAATCAAATATATGAATATGAGTGTAAGTTATTAGTTATAACCATATTTAAAATTAACTCCTAAGATGCAAACGATGACTGCATAGTTGTGCATTAAGGAATCCAAATATTAAATCTCATTCATTACTTATACTTTTTAATCATTATAATACCTTTTAAAAGGTTTTTCATGCATTTTTTTGAAACATTTACACCTATTTTAAGTCATCCTCAAATATACTTTTGAACAGGAGGGGAGCTTTTATTTCTCATTTATCAGGAGAACTTGTATCTCTCACTTATTTTAGGAGGTGGTCTCCTACTATTTGAGGTAAAAATCCGTGGAAAACATGTACTTTTGGATGAATTATATATATAACAATAAAAAAATACACATTCTAGTACGTACCAACATTCAGTACAAAGCAAAAAAGCAAGAGGCTTGAGTAGGTTAAAATTTCTCACACAAGATAACTTTTTAATTTTCAATACCATATTTTATATTCTACTACAATTTTTATATTTCAAATATCACTTTTTACTCTCAATATGCAAAATTTAGGCTTGAGTAGGTTAAAATTTCTCACACAAGATAACTTTTTAATTTTCAATACCATATTTTATGTTCTAGTACAATTTTTATATTTTCAATATCACTTTTTACTGTCAATATGCAAAATTTCATTCTCATCTTATTTCTCCATTCCATTCAAGCCCCATGAATAATTGAACAGCTCATAATATGACTAAACGAGGATGGAATGAAAATTTTAATTTCTAAAAAATATTTTTTTAATCTCAATGAATAATAACTTAGGCATAATTTGATAATGTGGGTAAGGAAGAGCTTAGGGAAGTGAAGAAAAAATATTTTTAAAAAAGCTTGGGAGTGATGTGCTATAATAATGATAATGTGGGAATAACAAAGTAATTCTGAGATAAAATATTTGAATATAAGGATAAAATTAAAAAAAGATAGTTAAACATTTAAAATGTCAAATATTTTTTTTGAAAAAGAAGTATGAAAAGAAGTGAGAAAATATGTTTGCCACAACACTTGTTACCAAACCGACCCTTACTTTTCCAATTTATAGCAATTTTTCTCATCTCATCTATCCTTTAACAGCAACCTACCTAGCCTTCATGTCGCATTGCTTATATGTCTCTTTCATTGACATCGTTCTTAAACTTTTTTCCCTTCTATCTTTTGACTTAACATTTTGTGTCCTTTATTGCGCACGCTGCTGGTCTCATATTTCCATTAAATTTAAGGAAGCATGATTATATATATTATGATGTATTTTAGGTTAAAATGCAATATTTTTTATTTTTTATTTTTCTTCATAAATATATTTTTCTATGTGTATTTACTATAGATACCAAGTTTTGTCATTTTAGAATACTTTTATGTATTTTTTTTTTAAAAATCAACAGGGTATTTAAGTAATTTTTCATCTCTTAAAAATTTGATTTTTAAAAATAAAAATAAAATATTTAAAAGTATTCTAAAATGTCAAAAGTTGGTATATAGATTGAATACACATAGGAAAATATGTTTACGAAGAAAAATCAAACAAAAATCAAATAAAATAAATGAATGTTGTATTTTAGCCATAAGTATATAATCATGCTCCAAATTTAAGTCCCATCAAAATATCCTGCGTTGTGTATCATCCAACTTGGCAGGAGCATCTGAAGTTTTCCCTTTTGTCTGCCTATAAGAAAAAAAATTAATAAGAAAAGGATATCTTAATTAAAATATTCATGACCCATCAATGTCACGTCTCCAATCAAAATCAAGTAGGTCTTCGTTTTTGTTTGGACTCTGTCCATCTCTTATAATCCAAACCTGTCTTTCTCAACGTGCAATGGACGCACAACCGCACACACTCAAAATGATGAATAGTCATCCTCCCAAGTATGACAAAATCAGGACACCTAGCTATAGCTACCCATGAATAATTAATGAATAAAATTAGATATTTTTAATTTCCAAGATGCATAATTTTCTGTGCCGCGTTCCTCCCCTCATCAGAATTTTAATTCATTTGATTTTTCTTCCAGTCAGGCGTTGTTTTAATTTGAGCCCTGTGATTGAATGAAATTGTAACCGATGTTGAATTGATCATGATATGATGGACCAAGATTAAAAAACAAAAAAAGAATCCACGAGACGAATAGATCAGAATCAGGGTCCTTTTGTTTATTGAATGTCAGACTCTAAACAAAATTCCATAAATTGACATCCGGTTTAGCTAGTTCTAATAACAACTTCGGTTTCATCCCATGCAAATTAGAGAGTGAGCTCATAATATAATGGCCATGAGGTAACCTAAGAAATCGATGGGGTAGAGAAGCAAAAATTAATACACTGGCCCATTGGACTGAAAATTGTTATAATAATAAAGAAATTAGTTATAATATTATATATAAAAAGATAATATTTAAAGGTGAGATGGATAAAACATTCTTTTAAAAAAGAAAGACGTTTAATAACGAGAATCTATGATGAAAAATATATTAATTACTTGGATATATGATAGAACTAATCAGGATTATGTTAATATCTCGTTAGTAAAACTCTATCGCAACTATTAACCTCCACCGGAAAGCAGTAATGTTCCTAATATCGAAAATTATCTTTTTAGTTATCCACCAAAATGATATTTTCGTATTTATCGATATTATCTAGAAATTGCAAAACACGTCTCCTAATTACTTCGTAAATGTACCAATAAAAATTACTTCATAAATACGATAATTTCCATTATTTATCAATATTGCCTAGGATATTATCTTTTTTACATTGATTTTTGATAAAAATGTTAAGTCAATTTTTATTTTCCAATGAATGTTTAATCATTCTAAAAATATATGATTATTCATCAACAATTATGCAATTTTTTATTTTATTTTTTAAGAAATTAATTTAAAATGAATATTTAGTTATTTTTATCAGATTATATTATTTGCGTCACATATACCTTTGGATGTGTAGTTTTTGTTTTAAAGAAATGTCAAGGCGTATACGTGTGCGTGTGTTAGTGTTTTATCTTTAATGACAAAAAATTTATAAACTATGTGGTAAATAATTTTTTCCTACTTAAGATATTTTTCCTCAAAGACTAAATAATATAGGATTTCTTTAAATTAAATTCTTTTTTGAATACATTGCAGTCCTTCCATTTATCATATTTAATTTTTATGTGTCTCTATTATTTATTAAATATTCGCTTTATTATCTAAGTATTTAGATTTATCATTATTTATAAGAAATATTAACCAATTTTTAGAATTTTTCTAAAATTTTAAAATTATTTCATTTTTCTGATAAAATTTTCATTAGAGATGACAGTATCTGAGATAAATATGATTATATATGTTTTTTCCAACCCACAATCAATAACATAAATAAGTATTTATCCATATTTATTAATAACACTGCCGGTATGTGTCCTGCGTCAACTAACAGACATATCTTCTCCCGTGCGGCTGCGTTGGCCTTGGCTGATCCATTTCTCAACACTGCCGGTCTGTCTTGCATGCCAAGATATCATATCCATGCCTGTCTGTACTGGCCAATTCAAGTTGACATACCTCTTTCAATCTCTACTCACAATATCAAGCACAATTCAGCGTGCTCAGGATCTTTCCGTGGGATGAGATTTCTTATTTCTAATTTTTGTTATTTTTAATATTACTTTTCTTATTTTTCATGTAATATCTCATTTATCAATGCATAATAAGTACCTACTTTTGTCATTCCAATACTATTTTTGCTATTGTTAATATAAATTTTCATTTTTCTAATTCACAATGAACTCTCATCATTCAAATTTCATTAGATTTGATGATTCCGAATAGAAGAACACCAACTAAAAATATAGTGTGTTTCAAACTATATAAGATTCTTATATTGAATTTGTATCATAATTCTCAAGACAACTTTTCAATTCTAAAGACGGATTTTTCGATTTCCAATGCAGCTTTACCCATTGTGAATATAACTATATTCATTCCTATGCATATTATTACATTCTTATCGTGGATACAGATTCGATAAAAAAATCTTATATAATTTGGAACACAAACTTTTTAAATAATTCTGGTGCACCAAAGTTTTACGTATAATTGTATGGATGAGGCTCCATTTTGATGATGGAATAGAAAACTAACCATTCGCATTATCCAACATCACTTGTTTTTAATTATCACAGACAAAATAATTTCGATTGGAGCGGGAGGTGCGTCACATTTTCTTACTATATATAATTATGTAATTATATGAAAAATGCATAGATTCATTCATAGATAAGTAAGAATATAATAATAATTTAAAGAATTGTTTAGCCAAATAGAATGATAGTCTGGACAATTTAGATGTTTAAAATACAGCTTTAAATTATTATATAAATAAAAGCATTTCATTGTATTTTTATTAATATATTTATATCAATCTCAAATATCTATTACAATGAAATTTTTAAGGAATATGATCCTATGCTCCTGGGTACATATACCCATTTATTTTTATTTTTTTTAAATTTTTTCATGAAATTGTTAATCTAAGTGTATTTAACATGTATATCGATTTTTACTATTTAAAATTACTAAAACACCATTGATTTTTAAAAATCTGAAAAAATATATAAAAATCTCCAAAAAGGTAAAAATTCACACATATATTCAATACACTTGGATTAACATTTATGTAAAAAAAATTTCAAAAAAATAAAAATAAATAGGTATATGCACCGGAAAGCATTGGATCATCTTTCAATCTTTAAGACCTTCTTACAAATTTAAGAAGACATTTAACTATAATCTAGATATCTGAAAGTACAATTATACTAAATGAACTTAGAGACACAACTCTACTAAAGAACTAAGGAGACAAAGCTCCCAAGTAAATTGGAGGATAAAATATTTTCAAACCCTTGTGTACTATTTTGAGGACAATTGTGCTATCTGTCGGGCAAAGGGCGGTTGGTGCGTTTCGTTGTGTTAAATTTGCACTTTTCATAAGAGCATTGTACAAATCTTTTATTAGGATAAAACTTTGTTTCTTAGTTAGTAATTGTTTCATAAGGTGTAAATGATGGAAATGGAATGAATATTACAAGAGCAAATTGTGAATAAATGGAATACTTATATGGAAAAATATGATAAAAAGATTGGAATATATAATAAAAATGAAAAAAATTAAGATACAAAGTTAATTAATAAGACTTACTTTTGGCATTCTCCTCATTCTCATTCTCTCTAGGCCTTCCAAATATTCTCTTAATAAAGGATTCCTAATGCTATGAGTGGGTTGGATTTTGATTCTGCCGTAGAAATGAGCTTCATCCATAAGGTTATTCAAAAAATTTTAATTAACCTAATTACTAAACAGTTTGGTAAGATGCAAATGGTGGAAATAGAATGAAATAAATAGGATAAAGGTAAAGTGAAAATAAAGTAAAAATAGATGGAGTAATTGTATAGAAACATATGAAAATTAATTGAAATATAGAGTAAAAATGAAAAAAAATTGTTGAATAATTAACCAAGTTGGTCGACTTTTTGCATTTCTCTTGTTCTTGTTGCACAATAAAAATGACAAACCAAATAAAAGTGCAATCTTTTTAAACACATGCAATCAAATACTTCAAAAAAGTCTGGTGTTAACTAAATTCTTATTCGGTTGCAAAGTTAGCGAGCCATGAAATTTGGTTGCTAATGTCACCCAAGCATCGATTACAGCCAGAGGTTGCCCTGGGAACCAAAATTTATCCTTTTACAACAAAACTTTGGCCGCCGAAAAATTAAAATTTTTTTTTTGGTAGTCAACACTGCTAATTAAGCCCTGTCACTAACTAGTTTGGATGGTCCTTCACACAAGTCCAAAAGTAAGACTGGCCATATCACAAGCACAAGTACACGTTTTACGTTTGCCCTTGTATTGTTGACCTTTGAATTTTGATCTGTATTTCAGCCATAACTTAAATAGACATGCTGCCATGTTTTAGCAACGCATCATTGAGTCCAAGCATTGGTACTGCAAGCAGCCTGATAAACGGACAACCCTGACAATTACCAAACCCCAACGCTCTCTTTTGCCACGTGCCCGCCAAGATGGTCTCTATGTCATCAAACACAACCATTTTTTTTTTATTGGATTGAAAACACACAACAAATTAACAGTGCAATAAAATTCATTATATGTGACCATTTTTTGCCAAATTTTAATTTGGCCGCATTTTTTGATATGTTTATAATACAATTATCTTAAACATTTGTCTTACATTCAAGCTCTTAAGGCATTCTATAAATTTCTTACAGAATGCTACATACACCTTCGTAAGTTCTTTCTTTTTTTTCTTTCTTACAAATGGTCAGCCGTAAGCCTCTTGGGGACGCTCCTGTTAGAGAGGAGGAATAATAGTATAACTCCCGCGATATGGCCGCATTTGGTACCAAATAAAACTAGGTAATAGATTAATTGCAGTAAAAGTTTTATTACAATATGAAATTAAATCTTAATAATTAGAGTTTTTTCTAAATATATCCACTGCATTTAGCCATAATTTCAAATATATTTATTACGTTTCAAAAAATCAAATATACCCATCATGTCTTATTTAATCTCAAAAGTGCCCATTCCGTCCCACTCCGTTAGCTTAGTTAACGACCGTCTACTAAATTGCTCTTTAAAATTTTCTTAATGCCTAAATTGCCCCTGATATACGATGATAGAAAATGAATAGCCATCCTCAAGCACTGGTTGATTGTCGTCAATGGTAACTGAAACTAGCAGTGGTTTGAGGTTTTCATGGCTATAGTAGTGGTGGTCAACAAAGCTTTGATTTTCAGGAGGAATAGGGGCATTAGCTGGGCGTTGATGTGGGTGAATCGTCGGTTCCAGCAATTTGGGAATGGGGATGAATCATCGGTTCCTGCAATTCGGAGATGGGGATAGATCTGATTGGATTCATGGCTTCTAAACCAACCAAAGATGCGGCAATTTTGTTGGAGATGTGCTAGGATTTTAGATCTAGCCAGAGAGGGTGGGTGGTGGTCATGAGTTTGGTGACAGTAGGTGGCCGCAGAGAGGAGAGACAGTTAGCACTTTAGTTGACAGGGGTGGCGGGTTGTCATTCGCGCCGGAGCAGATGACGGTTGTGGCGTGTATGTGTTTCGGATGAAGAAGATGAAAGATTCGGATAGCGGTCATGAGGGGTTTTCGTCGCCAATCGATTGGTTGTCTCCGATTGTGCAATCGCCGTATTCCGCTGTCAGATCTAAGAAGAAGATGAAGCTTCAGCCGGAGGTGCCATTGGTTTCAGATCTGGTGGAGGCCGCATGGTAATAATGGAAGCCGGATTTTGTAAAGAAAACACTACCTTGGATCTGTAAGCAGCAGCTAATGGGTTCCAAACAAGGGTAGCCATGAACGGAGCTTGGATGGAAGATAGAGCATGGGATTTCCATGCTCTTGCAATGTAACCAAACCTGTGCACGTGCGGGGACAATTGCTTCACTTTCGGCCCAGAGCATTTCTGGAATTTTACCTATTTGCTAACGACGTTTAATCTCTGACGGAATGGGTATTTTTAGGATTATATGAAAACATAATGTGTATATTTGAAAATTTTGAAACATAATGAGTATATTTGAAAAAAGTCCTAATATTTATATTAAACATTGCTTTTAGCTACATTTGATTCAAAAGTCCACTTCTAAGTTCTAACTAAGTACCGACACTCACCAATCCAAAAAAAATATTGACACTCAAATAGAAACTACGTATTTATAGCCGCATCCACACTTTAGCACAGGTGGCATGCATCCTGGGCACACCCTTGCCCACGTCCAAGGTTCGACGCTGGGAAATAACAAGTTTGTACCGGGTGTCAAACCGGGACCTCTTAAAAAAAAGAATATTTATAGCTAAAATATATCTACTGCAGTTAAATATACGTTATATGTGACTAAAAATTAGCTAATGAAATTAGTTAAAATGACCACAACAAAATTTATTATATGTGAGCACCTTTCGCTGCATTTGGTACTAAATGTAGCTAAGGTTTATGACAATTTGCAGCCAAATTTAATAGCTACATAAAACAGTATTTTTAACTGCGTTTAATGTAAAAAAAGTTACATTTAACCAAATGTCATCACTCAAAAGTAAATAACTATTGAAGTTAAATAATCAATCAATACATATAATGCAACCAAATACTTGTTATAGTTAGCTATATAAAATGAAATTTGTTGTGTAAACTCAATTAAATCATTTGACCTGCCCCAACACTAATTTGCAGAATATTGCAAGGATGGGATATCCAATTCATGATTATGGGGACACATATAAAACATAGGTTGCAGGTAGTCATTTCATGAGCTACAGAACAAAGAATAGCATATGTCTGATAGGGACTGGGATTTTTTTTTTTAAAAAAAGAAGAATAATGGCAAGATGAATCGTTTGTCATGAGCCACTATTCCATTTGTCACATGTAATGGCAAGTCCGTTTCTTTTTCAGCATCTCCTTCCAATTTTTTAATGGAAAAATCATCAAAGATAGTTATCTATCCTCTTCTGCCTCCTGTTTCATATATATATAGAGAGAGAGCATTCATCGGATCCTCCGCGACAAGGAAAAAGGAAAATTAATTACAAGTTCCTGACGCAATGGAAAAGGTTGCCCAACGGTGCAGTCAGGGGCCACAGAGGCCATGCAAGAGTGATGGGAAGCAAGCAGATGAGATGTTGAAGGTGGTACCTCCAAAAGTCTACATTACAGACTCTTCAAGCTTCAAGAGGCTTGTTCAAGAGCTCACAGGGAATGGAAGACATGCCACGGCATCGCCCCCACCTCCACTCACCCAACAAAAACTGCATGATCCTGTTCCCATCATTAGCCCGAAAGAGCATGGAAAGCCAGAGGCAAGTAGATGGCAAGGGCCAGAAAGTAGTGGGGGCACGACAATCTCTGATAATTCTCAAGATTCTGCTATCCCAGTTTGGACACCACTTCTAGCTTTCACAGCTTTACAGACAGGGTGGATCAATCAACAAACAGATGAATTCCAGTGCCAGGGGATTAATGCATGGTCTATGGAGATTGATCAGTTTCCATTCTGTGATGGCTATGGATTACCAGATGATGATATCTTCTCTTACCAATATGATCTGTCTGAGCTATCTGACATTCTTTGATGCACATATGTGAAATAAAGAGAGCCACCCCAGAGTCATGAGACTTCCCTACTCGATACGTAAATATCTGTGATTAGTACCTTAGAATGTTGTTTGGGACCTGTAATTTTCTTTCTTCGTATGATTAGGGGTGGTGTCTATAGTCTTATACAGTTTGAGGGCCTGTATTCTTTTGTATGATATTGGATTATTTGTATTAAAAAACTGCTGCAGCTCCCATTCTACTCCATGTAATTCAACAGTTTCATATGAAACCTGATGTGTAAAGCAGTAGGTTGAAGACCGCAGAGAGCTTTTCATTTTTGTTTCATTTTTTTCTGCTTGCCTATGCGGGCTATGCACAGAGAAACAACTCTATATCTGCAACTCCTGCCATACTCCCCATCTCCCGCAACAGTGCTGCACTGCAGTGTGCCCCTGTGATGCCAATGTTCAACCCAAGATGGATTTGATAAAAATCAACAAATTAAAAGTTAATTCCTTTCAATTTGGGGCTGCTTTTTTGAGTCATGTAGTACGAAGTATTGCAAAATTCCCACAAATTCAGTTGCCTCTAAAAGGACATCAACAGGTGCCATGGACTTCATTTTCCAACTACTCATTTACAAATACCAACATCGATGCATATAGAGATATGTTTAAAAATACCAACAATGCTGCAGCTGATGAAGAAGTTGTAAGATTCGAAGCCATTGCTTATAGTCCAGGAGAATAAATAAGATTGTTGGGCATGGATTGACAAGATACGTTGAATTAGGAAAGAACATATTGATGAAAATGCCTGTTCATAGCAAACATAAGAGGGAGCTTTATGCATCTAGATTAACAAATTGGAGGGTATGAAATTGGGAAAGCGCTATAACATGAAGCCCAAACTAGATTAACAAACAAATATTCCTCGTATTTTGATGTGGAAAAATCAGATCGTTGAGTTCAAACATGAAAGTTCGCAGTAATGTGGAAGGTTCTTGTTCTAGTTATCCCATCACTCACCTGTATGATACTCAAAACAGACACCGACCTGAAGATGATCTTGACAGAGTACCTGTACTGCATGATTTCCCAGCTTCTAATTGATGTTGTTGTTTTAAAAAGAACGATTATTCTTGCTGTGGGCAGAAATATATTCAAAAGAGAGTTTCAATGTCTTCAAATGCTTACGTGATTGCATAATGTTAATTACATAATTTCTGACCACACAGCCACAGGAATGAAGTATTAAATGAAGTGCAGTAAGTAGTTGCTGTACCTCATTAGCCCAAAAGATTTGAGTGGAGCATCATCCGCAGTTTAGTGAGCTCAATTCCTCCAAACGAAAACACATCTGATCTTTACCCTCACTTCTATAGTCAACAACCTAAAAAGAAATTCCAATATGTAGTCCTTGTTCTGGTACCCTTCCCATTCAAGTCTCCAGACTCCAATAGAAGCAACCATCGTGCTCTAACTGTTGTGCGTACAGGAACAATTTCATGGTTTTAATTTTCCTGCTGCCACTTCGAAGGAGACTAACATGATCAGTCAACAATCAGAACAGCTTCAAAAGGACTATGTCTGATTATCGAATAATAAAATATCACATACATTTCCATCAAAAAAAAAAAATTGTATATGTGATGCATGGACCATTCGCTTCATTCCAGTATATAAGCGGATCGCCCATCACTGCAGCACAGTAGAAAAACCCAGATCGGATTGCCCATCCTAGCCCAGTATACTGAGCTCAGAATAGGACGCCAATACTCCAGCCCAGTTATTAAGGCCAGACCCATCTTTCCAGTCCATGAGTCAATTCCCAGAATCCGATCGCCCATCACTTCCGCTATTTAGACAGAGATCAGCATCGCATCGCCCGTCACCCAGACTAGTATCTAAAGGTCAGATCCGTCGCCTTCACTCCAGACCTGCAACGAAAGCCCAAGATCGGATCTCTCATCACTCCAGCCCATATAGAAGACCAGAATCTGACCAGCCCAGACACCGGTTTAGGGTTCTGATCCAGACCATCATCTGCACCCGGCTCCGGACATGAACCTCGACCAATCCAGAAGAGAGCCCAGATGGCCCCGCCCATATATATAGCCCTTCAGACGAACCAAGGGAGGCCCACCTATCTTTACGATTGCGAATAGGTCTTTTTACCTCTCTTGGAACGCCACACTGTTACATTTGGCTCTTCCAATAGGTTTTCTACGGGCGAAATAAACCCGTATTAATAAATCCTTGGCATTTGTTAAAACACGACTCTTGTATTAACACAGGGTTGCAACTCGGTTTGGCCTAAAATAAAAATTCAACCCTATTTGTAAAACATAAATTCTAATCTTATTTATGTAAATCCGGTCCAGGTTGAAATTTGGATTAATTTTAGGTTGACAAATATTGGATGTAATTAAGAGTTGCAAGTTTAAAATCTCATGTAAATGCAAACTAACAAGTCATCTAAACAAAATGATAATACATGGCCTAATTAAATTAAGTAAAAGCATAACGATATAATATATCTGTAAAAAAACTTATCTTTTCCAAAAAAGGAAGAAAACTAATCAATATATAAATATAAATAAATAATATAAACATAAATGTAAATGTACGTGAAGTTGATGTAATTTACCTATAATATAATTAAACATGACAAATGTCAATTCAAACATAATTTTAAATACCGTAAAGAACATAAACATGAATAAATATCATTTAGGTTTTACTTATACAATACATTTTATAATAAATATAAATAGGGAAATTGGGTTCGGGTATGCTTGAGCTAACTCTACCCTTATTTACCCATTTACAAATTAGGTTAATTGTGCTTGGGTGCATTAGGTTCAGGTTCAGCAAAAGTATGTCCAAACAAGAACCTGGCGCAAATTGTGTCCCGTTCCTGTAGAAGCGTGTCCCATTTTAATTTTCTATAGCTTAATTACTGTTTTTTTTTTATTGTTATGATTCTAAAAATCAAATATTTTGAAAATTTTTATCTGTTTTCAAATCTTAATAGCCTCATGTTAATGTTAAATACTTATAAAATATAAGTTTTCAATTAAAATGATTTTTGGCTTCTTTGAGATCCAAAAAAAAAAAAAAAAAATTGATAGAAAAAGCAATCATTTGTATAAACCATCCCATTCAAACATTTGCAGGGAATCGCTCCCCTTTTTGTTGTTATTGTTAGTGAAGAACGTGACAGGATTCTATTCTTACTGGAGGACAAAACAAGCCTGGAAAAGCAGCAAAGAAGGCTGCCCGGCACTATACTGCTGGAAGAGCATGTGGAATTAACAAGCAGGATTTTCATTTGCTAATGACACTTACTGGAGGGGTGTCGGCCGACTCCAGTCTTTTCTAAGACAGCCTTTAATTATATGTGCTTGTCTCGATCGAAGCCCGCTCTTAGTTCAATGAAGACCCAACAGAATTTTACTCGTATTATATATTCCCCATCAACGAACGTGATCTGATATGAAGAGAAAATTATAAGCTTCTTCTCTATCTTTTTTTTTAAAAAAATTTATTTTAAATATAGCTTCTTCTTTATCTTAATTTGTCTGATGAAAAAAATTCTTGATGGGAATTATCTAATATGCATAAATTAATTAGACAAGTTCTAAAACGTTGTAACCATCCACCAAATGATCAGGAGATATATCAAGATCAAGCAGTAATTAAAAAAGGCACAGATAGTGATGTATTCATCAATTTCAAATACCATCAATTAATCCCGAATGTTGCATGCAAAATTACACGCATTTCTTAAGGGCGTAATTGCCGCAAGGAAAAAACACACCAAAAATGCTACAATTTAGCAAAAATACGCAAGCACAATTGTCATTTGAAGTGAGAGGTAACCAGAGCAGAAAGGATGACATGTTTTTGCTGACTGTGAAATAAGCTTCTAAAGAAGTAAGAAGCAAATCAAAGGAAGAAGAATGAAAAGGAGATGAGATATATACATGGATACATGCAGATGGCGGAGATTGGAATAGTTGGTTGGCCTCCTCGGTTTTCTTCTCACAGTCACCTGCCGCTGCATGCTTGCATGTCTTTGCCTTTAATTTTTAAAACCACTCTTTCATTCCTGCTGTGCCTGTGCCTGTGCCTGTGCCTCTGCCTCTGCCTCTGCCTTGCCGTTAATTCATTTCTCTCCCTGTGATCATTGTTCCTAGTCATAATAGGAGAAATTGTGAGGTGGGTATAAAAAGTCTGATCACGTCTATTTAGGTGCCTTGCATAGTAGACTTTTTGGTTTATAAAACTATATTTGGAGTACAGCCGACCCATTTCAGAATAAATTAAGATCTTCAAACAGCAGTCCAGTAATTATGCTAATGATCACATGGAATGCCTTACAAATACAGCGGAAAAACAAAACAAAATAGGCCAAAGTTCGAATAACAAGACAAAATAATTGGTTACTGAAAATGATGAGGGGACAAGAGAGACAGAGGTTGATGTCGGGTGTGATTCATTTAAATAATACACTCGATAAAAGACACAATAATCACGGAAAAAGTACAATTAAGAAGTAGTAATTGCTTGTGTTGCAGCCAAAGTCCAGATTCTCCGCTACATATTCATATGAATATGTATGGGTGGGAGCTTTGTTTTATTACCGTCGGTGGAAGTGGCGGGCGTGCTAGTTAGATGTGAGAGGCCCTGCGGATGAAAAAAAAAAAAAGCAAAGCGACATAGACTTGCATGCATGAGAAAACAACCAAAAAAAAAAAACAAGTGAAGCGGAATGATCAAGGGAAGGGTTACCACTTAATGCCAAACGCAAGGACTGTGGTGGTAGTGTTCTCGATTTCCATGTTCACTTCCTACCTCTCACGTTGCCTTAGCTTCCTCCGCCCTTGATCCCTCAGTCGGTGCTAATTAAGGCGTTTGTACGTCGAAACGTGGTGGTAGTGTTCAGCATTTCCATGTTCACTTCCAACCTCTCACGTTGCCTTAGCTTCCTCCGCCCTTGATCCCTCGGTCGGTGCTAATTAAGGCGTTTGTACGTCGAAATGAACGAACTAACAAACTAAGTGGTCTCTTTTGCAATATTTTGCAAACTTCTGGAATTCTATCTGTAAATATTTGAAATACAAATGCCAACTTACAATGCTTATATGTACAAAGTTGGGCAATGATTTTGGGCTCCGTAAGTATGGAGGCTCTATACTTATCCAGTTATCCTTGGTCGTAAAACACTTCTTTCATGTAATCATTTACATTTTTAATATTTTAATGTTTGATTGAAAATACTTCCCTTTTATTATATTTAATATCATATGTTATCATAAAAATCCTTTCATAATTTTAATATTAGTGCGTATAGTTCTATCTACATATATATAAATTTGACGTAATAAAATAATTTAATATTAATTATTAATTTTAAATTATATGTTCAACCTCCAAACTATCTGAAATATCAATACTATTTCTTAAATGATTATGTTAAATGTTATTACATTTAAATGCATATGCAAATGCGTCTAAGTATTTTTCATAATTTACATATGAATATATATATATATATATTTAGTAAATATGACCGTGCTCATTTTTTATTTAAATTAAATTTAGTCTCTTGATTAATCAAACGATGTTAAGTATAATGAATATAATGAATTTACCATCAAACATAAAGTATTAAAAATAGAGAAAGTTCTACCAATTACATGAAAGCGAAACAAAATATAATATATAAATGTATGCAATAGATTAATTTTTGAGTCATAAATAAATAATACACATGGATAAACATGATAAACAATTTAAATTTAAAAAAATATTTTAAAATTAAAAATCGAGGGTAAACATAGATAAGTATTGAATCATTATCTATAATTCAACATAGCCGGTCCATGGAGGTGTCCATGCAACCCTCTATTTATCTTTTATATTTAAACAATTGATCATGTTTATTTATGATTCTAAAAATTAGATGTATTAGAAAATTTTAGTATTTGTTTCTTTTTAGAAAAATTGATAATTGTATATACACGCTCAAAAGATAAAAGTTTTGTACAGCAAAAGTTTCCAATCGAAAATTACTTTTTGGAATATAATAAAAGGAATGGTGTTAAACAAAGTAGATAAGGTTTGGAAAAAAAATAAATTGAAGTTGCGTGGACATCTTCATGCATGCACGACATCAGCCGACATTTTTATTTTTTAAAAAATTGTACATCGAACCCAACAGGCCCCCCAAAAACAATGATAAATAAATGATATTAAGAATAAATAATGATAAAGTAATTAAATATGTTACACAGGCTTGGGCCAAAAGGTTTGGTCTTTTATGAAACTTGTCTTGGACTCGAATTTTGGACGACATTACTCAGAATTTTGTCTTGCCTAGATTTTGTCATTTTTTGGACCCATTGTCGTTTACAAAGGTGGGCTAACTTGGTGTCATCGAGCATAGTTCTTCTTGTGGTTTTCTAGCTCTAACTGCCCGATATTCCAAAGATAACAATGTTTAGAAAATATTAATCACTACACGCAATTAGTCAGTTGTCTGCATGATGGCTACATGAACCTAGGTGTCATCCATGTCCTTTTTGATTAAGTAGATGACTAAGAACAATTATCCTATCTTATAAAAAAAAAAAGAACAATTATCCTAACTAACCAGGGCCATTAGTACAGACGGGACATAAGTTCTACCCCTCGTGGGGTCAATTTGGTGGCCGAAGTTTGTTGTCTTGTGTAGTTGTGTGTGGATAATTGAGTGTCATTATAATATAAGACGAGATATAATTTATACAACCAAACGAAAAATAGTTGTCCTATAATTAATTATTAACTGACACTGCATCCCCTTCCCGTCCTTTTTCTCGCTCAACAAGAGGAGATTTTGTGCAATCCAATGTTGGTGTGTTGGTGGATGAAATTATAAGTATTGAGAATTGGTTTGAACAAATTATCTTTACTCATGTACTTAGATGTGGCAACCAATGTGCGCATAACCTTGCCAGATATGCGTTGAACAGTGAAAGCAGGAACTGTTCATGGAGGGATGATATCCTAGATTGTATTGAAGCTTCTTTTTGTATTAGTGCGGGTTCAATGGCCTGAGGTTGTGGCTCTCCCTTCATCCTGCTCTGTTAGTTTTTTAGGGTGGTATGGGTTGAGAGCCATTTCTTTTTGTAACCACTGTAAAGTCCGACGTAAAAATAAAAAATAAAAAAACAATTATCCTATAATTAAATAGGAAATTGATTGATAAGCATCGATTATGTTGCTCGAGGTTAATAATAACTGACATCTCATATTTAATAGCCTCACATGAGAAAATCATGTTCATATCTAGATTGAAAGTGCCTGGCATTAATTCGTCGATAATTCGATTGAAATTAAGGTGCAACTGAGTTTTTTGTTTTTACATAGTTAATTTATTTTAGATTATTGGTCCTCTTTAGTTATGTGATTGAAATATATGTTTTGTTTATGGAGGTCTTTCAATGAGAATTGAATTATGATTGATGCTTTCGTTGGTAGACTATTTTTACCGAATGTGTCAACAAGATTAATAAGGATTAGACACTATCGGGTGAATATTCATATACATAGAGTCATGGTATTATATAATATATTGTAGGTTAGTTTATGGTACAATATTCATTTTTTTCATTTTATTTTTTATTTTTTTATTTTTTTGTTCATAAACATGTTTTCTTAATTATTTAATTCATATACTAAGTTTTGCCATTTTACAATACTTTTACATATTTATTTTTTATTTTTAAAAATCAAAGGCATATAAGTCATTTTATACCCCTTAAAACATGTGATTTTTAAAAATAAAAAAGAAATATTTATCTGTGATGGTTCGCATCATTGTTTGCTGTGTCTAGCCTACAGTTCACATACGGTGAACTTTTTTTTTTTTTTTTTTAAAAAAAAAAATTCCTGGCTGCAGCGATTGTTTCCATTCAACCATAAACAATGTTGATCAGAAGTAGGATGTGATTGAATAGATGAAAGTACTGGTTTTGTTCGAATTGGTTTAAGTAGTTAATTTTAACAAGTTTGAACAGTAGAAATCAATATTATAAATTATAATGTCATAGATATTTAATTATTTTAAAATAAACTATTTCATCATCATCATCATCATCATAAGCCATTTCCCACCTATGTGGGGTCGGCTGCATGGATTCTGTTACGCCATTCTTGGCGATTTAAGACTAAATTTTCAGTAATATGTAATATTTTTAAATCTTGTTTAATTACTTCCATCCATGTTTTTTTGGGTCTTCCTCTCATTCTTCTACCACCTTCTACTTGGATAAACTCTGTTTTCCTAACCGGTGCTACTTCAGGCCTCCTTTTAACATGACTAAACCATCTTAATCTATTTTCTCTCATTTTATCATTAATTGGTCTCACTTTTAAGTTTTCTCGAATTATTTCATTCCTAATTTTATCTTTTCTTGTTTTACCACTCATCCACCTTAACATTCTCATTTCCGCTACGCTCATTTTTTGTATATGTTGCTCTTTAACTGCCCAACATTCTGCCCCATAAAGCATAGCAGGTCTAATCGCAGTCTTATAAAATTTTCCTTTTAATTTGACTGGAACTCGACGGTCACATAAAATTCCTGACGCACTTCTCCATTTCTTCCATCCTGCTTGAATTCTATGTATTATATCTTTCTCGATTTCCCCGTTCTCTTGAACTATTGATCCTAAGTACCGAAAGTGATTAGTTTTTGTTACTGTTTGATCTAAAATCTTAATTGGTTCATCATCCGGGTTCTCACTATTATTAAAATTGCATTTCATATATTCAGTTTTTGTGCGACATATGTTAAAATAAACTATTTAAATATTAATAAATTCCGGTATTCATAACTCCAAAGATCGATATATGTTAAACCTAGACACTATCACTCTAATGGCCAAAACATCAGAAAATCAATATAAATTAAATTTAAAGAAAATTAACATTATTAAATGACCTAAAAAGATATCACTTTAATTTTTTTTTCCTTAAAAAAATACCTCAATCTGTCAAACTGCCCGAACCGGTTCAAGCAGTCTGACCACAATTTGTCCGGTATTTAAACAATCAACAAGACCGGTCATAAATGAACGGAAGCTGCGGCCGGCTCTTGATTCGACCGATCAATTGTACCAGAGTCTAGTTCGATTTTAACAACAACGACCATAAACCAAATTTTCGTGATCAGAAGATCATCCAAACATTACTCGCGTAAATGGGGATTGAGATGACAAGTGTGATGAAGAATGTTATTTTTGTGAAACTTAAGTCTTTTTGTATTTAATAATGGTAGAAGCTGTTACTACTTGGATGACTAAGTAGTTTGACATAA
This sequence comes from Annona cherimola, assembly GCA_030490835.1. Lineage (NCBI taxonomy): Eukaryota > Viridiplantae > Streptophyta > Magnoliopsida > Magnoliales > Annonaceae > Annona > Annona cherimola. The sequence goes on from CM059971.1 coordinate 73,461,938, forward strand.
GTTAAAAGTGCATAAAGTAAGAGTCATTTGCCCAATATTTTGTATTTTAGTTTACGAATGGAAATATGTTAAAACCAAGCATCAGTAGTGTTTACCCTTTTATACTTGAAAGATTCTACCCCAAGTATACAACACATCATGGCCCTATCCCATGCAGGTTGGAGTGTGACAACAACCGTATGAGAGTCTATGGTTCTAGTCTTAAATTGGTTTTCATTTACTCAAATAAGGCTTTAGATTTTAAAATTATCATTTTCAAATCTATAATTTATCCATTTTAATTTTATATATTTATTTGTAAAATTAAAATTTAAAAATTTTATTATTTTAATATATCAAATATTTAAATTAAGGGTTCCAATTCAATGGAACTCGTTCCATGAATTTAAATTTGAAGGTGATTGGCTATGGTTGGTCTCATGAGAGATCCTATGCATCCGTTCGAGGGGCCTTTTTATTTTTTTAATAACACATAAAGTTAGTTGTGCTTAATCTATAAGTCAAGTTTTATGAATTTTAGATGTTTTAAAGTATTTTTTTATTTTTAAACACTGTGACATTTTTATAATTTTCTACTTGTGAAAATTAAGAAAATGTTGTTGTGTATAAAAATAAAAAATACTTTAAAACATCCAAAATTAGTAGAACTTAGCTGATAGATTAAGTACAATTAACTTTACGTGTTTATAAAAAAAAAAAAAAAATTTAAAAAATGAGTCCATGGCTAGACGCCGGCTGCCCCCCATCACCCCTCTTTAAAATTCATCTCTCTCGAGTTAGGGCCCACCTTAATGATGATATGAAATCGGCTCGGCCTATCGTATTTAAAATTTTTGTTTAACTAGGTAATTCGTCTAATATTGCATGGGCTCGTCTGGTTAAAGTGTAAAATTAATATAATAAATTATATAATTTATATTCCAATTTGAAAGCTATTAGTTAAACATCTATAATGTCTAAAACATTTTTCTTATCGATGATTTTAAAAGTTAATTATAACATTCTAAAAAATTCGTAAATAGATTTTGGTGTTACATGATTATATATATTTTAGACAAATACAACCTATTCAAGACTCCTATTGAAATAATTTTGGCCGTGGCTCCGAAATGAAGAGGTAAGACGGTTCCCTTGATTTGAAACCCACTACATTAATCAAAATAGTATTCTAGCATTTCATCTATCAGCTTCGGCTCATCAAACGAGCATAACAATTATAAGCTATTTATTTTCCAGTTCTACTTCTATGAAACCACACTTAGCATTATTCATATTATTATGAAAACCTTATCATTTGTCCGGTATTATTCTACATGAGCTCAATTCCAAATGTATAAAATCAATATAATAAAATAATTTAAGGCTGACTATCAATTTTAAAGCTTCATTTTTATCATCTAACCAATCCAAAATGCCATTACTATGAGAATAAATGATTCCATAAATATAGTTACATTCTAAAAGCATACGTGAATTAATCTAAACGTTTTTTTTCATAATTTACATATAAATATATAAATTTTAGAGCAAATGTCTCCTGACAAAACTAATTATGCAAAGTTTTCCTCAATCATCAAGGCAGAAAGAAAGGATTATTTTCACTTGCACACTTGTATCTACTTCGTCCAACTTATTTGACCTTAGAATCCTGAATTCTGCGCTTTTTTCATTAAAATATTGTAGAAGATGGGTCATGGTACACGCCGTTTAAGAGATTGAAGCCATGCACAAATCCATCTTACTATATTTACATTAATTAATTTTAAATGCAGGGCGCCATTTTAAATTCCAGAGGTTTGTAGTTTTCATTGAGAAGTTCACCCTGTGGAAAGTTAGTGTCGCTTGGCAAGGTATCCATACAGCTTTTGCAGTTTTGCAGCGATTTTAAGCAAAAACACTTCTGAAATTGGCTTCAAGCTGAATGACAACAATTCAGAAGATGCCTGATATGCTTTTTTGTCCCATTTCCAACAGCTGCTTCATTCAAAGAATGCCGGGGCCTTGGATCTAGATATTCAGTGGACATGAGCAGTAAGATCTGACCTGAAATGGAGCCAACAAATATCATGTTTGCAAACTGAAAACATTTACAGATGAATCAATCAGAAGGAATATGGCTTTTTGACAAAAGAGCAATGCTCAATCAAACTGCAAATTCTGCACACTAACAATTTTCCAATGCTCTTATTGTTTCCGCTGAACAGTTAGGTGCATTTGGCATTAGTCTTTTTTTTTTTTTTTTGAAAAAAAAAAAAAACTGTCTCCCTTTCCTATACACCTTTTAATATCTTAACTAACTACCCCACTTTTTCTATTATTATTTCTATATTGTAGCCAATTTTTCGCATTTTTGCATGTAACTAACCTATCATTTTATCTTCATTAACCCTATCACATCACAATACTTTCTCAAATTATTAAAAGATTTCCCCCAATTTTTTTTTTTTTTCACCAATTACCAAACACCCTTAGTTTAAAAATATTTGGGCTAGGCATCGACTCATCACATCTTTCAATTGAATCATGATGAATGACAAAAGTGCAACAGGAAAAATGTAATAGATCAGAAAGAGAAAAAAGGTAGCTGCAATGTAACACAGCATAAAAGAGCAGAAACAAAGGAAGAGGACTAGAAACATCCAACAACTGTATCCTAACTTTTACTCATCCAGCTAAGTTATGCAATATGCAAAACTGCCAAGATGCAGATGATGCATGTTGATCAACTAAAAATTGCATATTCCAAAGGGAAGCCATCAATTTTCATGGCTAGTCCTCATGGCCTGTAATCAACATCATCATCACCATCTGGGCTATACTGTTCACGGAAAAAGCAAAAAAGATATGCCAGATGCAACAGTAACTGAGTGGGATGTGGGATACATGCAATTATTGGGCCCGGGACTAACATTCAATAGTGTTGGACCTATGCCATTTGGGTTTTTGATTGTGATCCATAGCCATAAAAATGACAACTGATGTCAAGGGAGCTGTACAAGTTTGGAATTTTCCAACCTATCAACTATAAGCTAAACCGATTGACATGAGAAAAACAAAGTAAAAGTATGATAATACAGCATTGTAGCAGATATTGCAGCTCTGAGATGGTAACTTCACAAGTGACAAATGAATACTCTTTTTATTGTGGTATCATAACAGGAAATAACCTTGCAAAGATGCATCTATGTATTAGACAGAGAAAACCAATTTTTTCATTGAAAATGTTTTCACTGCAGTTAATTAAGGGTGTGTTTCAGTGTTTGTAATGTGATAAAACTTTTGATAAAAAGCTTTTAGGGTAGAAGTTTTTGAAATGAAGGAAAATGATGTGATATGGACCATATGGTAAGGGCAATAATGAGGAGTAAAGAGAATAAAGTTAAAATAAATAAGTTAGATGTATGGGTAGTTGTATAAAAATTATTGAAAATAATATAGTTGTATAGGAAGAAGTGAAGAAATAATTAAAAAATATAGTAGTTGTGAATAGTGAAAAGTTTTATGGATGAACAAACACCCCCTAAAAATGTTCAATTCAGTACCTGCATGGGCAGAAATTTTTGCAGACTTTTGAAACAACTGTTCCAGCAGCCACTCGAATTTCTTCCCACACTTCATCTATGTCAGAATCTTCATTAAGTAATAGTTGCAGATTGTAGTCTGCAATAAAGAATGATTTAATAGGGTCATTCAAAGATCAAACTAAGTATACATCAGAAGGCTTCTGTTCGAAATAGAAACTTCATAGTTCACAACAGTTACCCTGCCCAGAAGTGGTGGCCAAGAGGAAGATATTCCCTTTGCCATTAACAATGCGCATTAAAGATCCATTCAACTGGGACTGTGCAAACAATAACAGGAATAAGCTCATGAAAGATAATTGACTGGTGAAATTGTTTCAGTCACATGGTGCAAGAGATTTGAGGCAATCTTTCCCCTCACCCATTTTTCTCATTTGGATAGATCACACACCTCTTTTATCCCACGCAGTGGTGAACCTTTGAGGCCAAGTATCAGAAGTGGTTCCTTCTGCAGATCAGGTTCCTGCAAAAGATTTTAAAAAGTCACCAAAAACTGTTAGTCATAATTGCATGAAATCTACAAAGTATATTGATTCCAGCAACAGCAGTCCAAGTAAACAGACACGTTTTTTTTTTTTTTTCTTTTTTTGTGCACAACAAATAAAAATGAACATGAGTTATGAGAGTTATTATTTAAAGCTCACACATAAAAAATATATATTATAGCAAAAGAATAGTACTACAAGTCTCCACATTGTAAATATGACTTTTTTGTTTTTTTGATTGGCACATGGTAAATATGACTTTATGAAAAATTTAATAATTGGTAAGATTGTAAGGCACAAAAGCTGTGAATTCCAGAAAAAAAATTAGGAATGCAAAAAACCCTAAATTGGAATGTAGAACCTGGAATGTAAAATGTAAAAAGTTTCATGCTTTATGTAAGCAAAGATGCTGATAGGGCATATGGTGTCATGGATTTGATATTGTTCCAGGATTTTGCACGACAGAAACTACCCGCATGTCCTTGGCTGCTAAGGGCCACCAGCCCACCAGAATTACTTCAGCTTGCCTACTTCAATTGAAAGACTAGGGATCAGTGAACTGAAATATAGTGCAAGAGCAGACCTCTACAGTTAGTTTCACCAATGTTCACCTTATCAATAAAATTTAATTTATTGGTCCCTTTCAAAATAGATAAAATCATATTTATCAGAGATAATATTGATCATATAAGAAATTTGTCAGGCAAATAAAAATTTTAAAAATATAAAATTAAAATTTAAGAAAATAATGCAGGATAAACTAAAACTAATATAAACACATGTAAAACATAAAAAAATGAAAAAAAACTAATATTACCCCATACGTTATTATTATATCAAATTTTCAATTCAAAATTCACAGTTAATTTTTTATTGAAATATCATAATAAAAATTGATATATTAATGAGAAAATCAATAGCCTCATGATAAAAATGATTAGTTACTGTCTTATCAATTTTTTGGAGGGATGGGAAATTGATCTTTATCGCTGATAAAAGCGTGGATAAATTTGAGAAGACAAACCATGGTTTCCACATACAATTCCTACTCCAGTACATTAGGTGTAACAGAAGAGTGCAAGGGATTCATCACTTGGCTAAGGATCACTGTCATCATCATCATTAGGTCAGCTACGCTCTGCCCATTGAGAACACTTATCTTTGTATGAAAGCCTTGAAGTGAACTCTTCTAATTCAAAGAAAAGAGTTCAATCAGAGATGAAATCTCAAGGCAAGACGTGAACTAAATTTTATTGATCACGAGCTCCAAGAGTTTGCATGTACAAAGTCCATAAAACACAGCCAAAAATGAAATTTCCATAAAATTCTGAGGTTCTAAACGTAAAATATATTTGAAACCTGGATTCTCATTTGAAAATAATAACAACAAAAATAACTATCTATGCATGCATAGGATGGCTCTTTAGATAAGTAATCTGAAACATCACTTCTCCACCCTCTTAATTGGTTAAAAGTTACATGGCACCCAAGCTTGACTTTGAAGATTCCCAAGATAGCATCAGAAAATAATGTCTGGCTAATATGTGGCATTTGTACCATGAAAACCAAGAGTAAACTACCTTAAATCTTCCATCCAGTTGAAGTCTCAAACAAAAATCTTTTAATTCATTGGAAGCTCCAGCATATGATGGCATCTCCAGAGAATCAACTGCTTTTGAAAGCAGTGCAATAACAGCTCCAAGTTCAGATTCATCAGTGCCAATAAGCACAATGCAAGACTTTGGTGAGTTCTCCCATGGTCCTCCACTAATGGCTTCTACCCTTTTGGCACCACTCCATTGGAAGACAAATCGGCTTTTTCTGCACGATAGAAGGCAACAGCTTCTCAGCTTCAATGGATCTATACACATCACGACCTACATAAGCTTTGGAAATTGAAGAAATCACTTGGAAAATACACCCATGAAAAGTAAATGAGCATCAGACCAGCTCAGCTGCCAGTACTCCAAATATGAAGGGTGACAGCAGAAACAAGGGCAAAATTTTCCTTAGTAAAATCCACGTGGATGAACAAAACTGATTCAAACATATAAGAACAACAAAAAAGCTGAATACAGACAACACAGTGCTCATAAAGGATATCTACCTGTCCTCTGCAAGCCATAAAACTCCTTTTGCTCTGAGAAGCCCACTCATGCATCTCATCTTTGTCAGAATTAATGATTGGAATAAGGCTAAAGATAATGGAACGTCACTTTCAAAAGTTAAGGATGAGAAAGATTCTCCATGTGATGAACCTGGAACAAAGTGGGATATTCAGAAACTAAAAAACAATGAAATTTTATTGGAAGAAACTCATGGAAAATTATTAAGGACATTATCCAATAATTATGTGTCAAATCACCACCATACAAATTTTCTCAAAATTTTCAGGATAAGAAACTTAACAGAGGAAGCACATAAGATGCTCACATTGTCTCATTTGTCAACTGAAGAAAAAACTGAACAAGAGTCTGCATTATAATGCAGCACCACAATTGTTTCTCCCTTTCCACCAAATAGAAAAAGGAATAAAAGAGAAATCACAACATAATAGAGAACCTTTTGGTCCAAATTGGCCAAATCAAATAGCAAGATTTAAAAAACAGAATCCAATTCTCTATGGTCCAAATGATATTCAACTCATATTAATCCAGACTAACAATTCACTAAAAATATAAAGACAATCTGATTATGACCATGCCGAAATGTCTAAAGTATGGGTTGTTAAAAAGTTGAAGGATAGTTGAAGGATGTATGGGTTATTTCAAAATAAAATCATTAATGTGTGATGTAAGCATGTCCAAATGTCTGAAAGTATGGCACTTGAATTACAGGGAGTTGGTTTATCAGATTTCATATTGGGCCCTGAGCTGTTATGCAATGATGTAAGATGATGCATCAAACCCCGTGTATTAAGAGAAACTACGAAGATGGTAAATTAATTTAGCCTATTCTCTTCATGAACTGCCAAATAGACTAAGATTTAAGGACAAACTCCATACCAAGTGAAATCATGAAGAATAGGCAAGAATTTACTTTAACAATATAATTTCAGAGTTCGAAAAGATAGATTGCGTATTCAAGGAGCTTGACAGATGAAACATTGTATGGAGATGATAGGGATCTCTTGATCAACCAAACCCAACTGTTACATGATACAAACGCAATACAAGCTAAGAGCATCAAAGCTTACAATTTTGCAAATCATTTGAGGTCCATCTCTTACGTGCCACTGAAGGCTGATCTCCAGTATGACTAGCAGATGACACACCTACAGAAATATCACCAGAGGTAACCTTGAAAGCCATCTTCGGCAAGAGTTCATGAGAAAGAAACGCAGGAGTACTAGCTTCTTCCTGCAACACAGGCTGGGGTGTACTTCTGCTAAAATCAATAACAAGTTCCAAAGGAACCTTGCAGAACTGTGACCTTATAATCTTTGCTCCTCCTGTCAGTTTATCCAAAATGTCTTCAGCATCAGAGATTTGACCAAGTGTGGCTAAATCACACCTAATGAACACAGAAAATCAGATTGGAATGTTGAATCTTCCCTACACTCCAAAACCAACATAGAATGACGATATTAAGGGGAATGCCATTAGGATCATTTTTGAACAGGCTTAAGCAATGCAGCCCGGTATAAACCTCCAAGGTATCTCTGTCTAGGAAATCCAAGTCAAGCATGTAGCACATGAACCAGCAAGGCAAACATCGGTCTGATTTCATCAGTATACATGGCCGCCTAAATGGGCCATCCTAATATTCAAAGAAGATGATTTTCACAATGCAGACCGCTTCTTTTATGCATTGTGGAGGTTAACCGCGCCCACAACACAACGGTGTGAAGGATGGGAAATTGGGAAGCATAAGATCACTCATTTCAAGTGAAAAAAATAAAAAGTAATACTTGTTCAGCAAGACAAGATCCACATGCTGCAACTGCCGCTTCACAACATCCATGCTTAGGATCTTAGGCAGTGACTCTGCATCCACCACAGCAATAACAATATCCAAATTTATCCCAACTTCCTCCAATTCCGCCACAAACTTGTCAGGTTCCGCCAATCCAGACGTCTACAAAAACAGAACCCCACTTAAATTTCTTTTTAGGTGTCTACAGTCCCACAGGACAGATCGAAATGCAAGCTACAGAACTCCAAATCCGCGGAAACGACTGAGAAGAAAGCCAACGCACCTCAATGAGAAGGCAGTCAAAGTTGTGATTGCTGTCCACAATCCGCTGCAAGGATTCTCGAAAAGGTCCGTTGACGTCGCAACAACCACAACCTGAGATTGGAAAGCAAGGAAAGAACTAGAGAGAAATTGATCAGAAGATTAAATAAATAGAAGGTGGGATTTTTTTGAGGTTGGATTGAATTGCTAACCGTGGGTGAGGGAGACGGTGGGGAGATTGGAAGCAGCATTGAGGTCTGCGGAGCGGAGAAGAAGAGAATCGACGTCGGAGTCCGCGAACTCGTTGACGAGGACGGCCAGTCGGAGGTCACCGCGGCTATGGAGGATGTGGTTGAGAAGGGTGGTTTTACCACTGCCGAGGAAGCCAGTGACGAGCGTGCAGGCCATGCGGGAACCGGCCAGGCCGGACCGCCGGTCGAATACCCGGTTCTCGAACGCCAGGCTCATCTCGTTGCCTCCGTACATGGTAGTCATGGCTCTCGCGCTCTCTCTCGCTCGGGAACTCGCTTTGGAACCAGCTTTGCGCCTGGACTCTGGAGTCCGGATGGTTGCTTGCTTTGATCACACGCGGCATAGGAATCTCTGAGCCGCTTTTTTAGAATTTTTTGCAAACACGTCGATAAAGTTCGACTAATATTGCATTCATATACCTAAATTGGCTAATATTATAAATATGCCTGTAAAGTTTTGTATGAAATTAAAATCGTGTCCCTTACATTAGGATGACATTAGAATTTTCTATAAAATAACGATAATGCCTTCTAAGTCAAGCAATGCATTTATAAATTTACAAATATTGTAGATATATTTGCTATTTCATTATTTTATATACATTATTATTTTAGATTTTTTTTGCAAATATGATTATAACATTTGCAAAAATTGTAAGTATATTAATTGGCTCAAAAGAGATTATCATCATTTTATAAAAAAATTTAATGGTGTCTTAACGAAATGGACATTCTTGTAATTTTTTTTATAAACTTTGTAGATATATCTGCAACATCGGCAAACTTAGGAACGCATATGTAATATTAATTAAATATTGTAAGCATATTTACAAAAATCCTTTTAGTTGCTTAGAAATATGATTCTTTTAGTTGACTAATTTTGTTTAGAGTGTCTTGGAAGTGTTAAATTTTCAAAAGAAAAGTTTTTTTTTTGTTTAAAATTTGTTGGCTTGAAAGATAAATGATGTGATATGAAATAGATATAATGATGAGTAAAAAGAAAAAATAAAATATGTAAGTTAGTTGTATGAATATTGGATAACGGATGCTGGTTCAATACACCCGGGTGTACTTCACCCATTTTTTTATTTTTTTTGAAACTTTTTTTATACGACTATTAATTTAAGTGTATTTAATATGTGTATAAATTTTTATCATTTTTGAAGATTTTTAGATATTTTTTTGAATTTTTTAAAATCAGTGGCATTTTTAGTAATTTAAAATTACTGAATATGCAACTGATTTTAAAAATTTCGAAAAAATATCTAAAAATCTTCAAAAATGGTAAAAATTTATACACATGTTAAATACACTTACATTAACATTTTCATAAAAAAAGTTTCAAAAAAAAAATAAAAAAAATGAGTCAAGTACACTCGGGTGTATTGAGCCAGGATAACTGTATAGAAAATAGCTATGCAAGAATGTGTAAATAAATAATTAAAAAATAAGATAATTATGAAGAAAGAAAAGTTCTTATTTAAAAAGTTTTTGTCTTATTTAGAAAATAACTATTACAAGTGGATCCTAGGTGGCCCGTAAAAGCCCGGTCGCACGTGTATTTCAGCCACGAGGCTCACAACTCTCGGGAATAACCTCCCGTCGCACGTGGCACTCTGTCTCCGGCACTTGCTTCCCGCCAAAACCAACGCCACCCTTTCTTCCCGCCAAAAAGCCTTAAAAAAAATTACAGGGGGAAAGAGAAAGGTGAGCAGGGCAAGAGCAGCTCTCTCTCTCTCTCTCTCTCTCTCTCTCTCTCTCTCTCTCTCCTTACAGAAGAGGGAAATGGATATCAGCGACGAGGCCATGGCTGCTCACAAGAGAACATTCATGGATTTCTTAGATCAGGATGTAAGTAAAACTTTCATCCTTCGCCCCCTTCTGCTACTCGTCTTTTCTATCAAGACTCTGCTGAGTTTTTCGTCCTTCGACGTGATCAGGTTGGAAAGGGCGTGTACATGAAAGCAGTCAGAGACATGATCCACAACAAGCGCCGCCGTCTCGTCATCGATGTCTCTGATCTTCGCAACTTCAGCCTTGACCTAACCCGAAGGCCTGCTGCAAAACCCTAATTCTCAACTTTCTGTACCCTCTTCTAACTGCTTGTTTAGATCTCATGGCTCCGTTCTTGATTGTTCTGTTTTCAGATTGATTAGGAATCCAGGAGAATATATGCAGCCATTTTCAGAAGCGCTGACGGAGGTGACTCGTAATGTGGATCCCAAATACTTGAAAGAAGGGGAACAAGTGCTTGTCGGCTTTGAGGGCCCCTTTGGATTCCACAGGGTCACCCCTAGAGATCTACTGTCGGGATTCATTGGTACGATGGTCTGTGTTGAGGGGATTGTCACCAAATGTAAGTACTTTTTATTCTCTCCTAAATATTCTTCAGGCAAGTCCTTTTCTGATTCATTTCAGTTGCTTGATAGGTTGGTTGTGGTTTGATTTTGATAGATGAGATGGATATGTATGGACAGAAGGGATTACTCAAAAAGTTGTAAATTTGGCACCGAAATAATTCAGAATGGGTCTTTTCACACGCTTACGCTTCTAGGACATTGCATGCAGTGGCGTTCATCGTGAATCAATCTGTTGGAATGCACCGTAATATTTTTTAATGTAAAAAGGTCATCTGACTATTAAATTGTCAGATGCCAAAGGACGGTATATAGCCGGGGTCTTATTCCCGAAGGTACCTGTCTAGAACTCAGATGATAAGCATGTTTGACTAACGGAATTTTTAGAATACGGGTCAGATATAGGGTTCCACAATTAAGTTGACCCCTCCTGTAAAATCTGCAAGATAATTCAACTAGAGTTACTATTCACCAAATGAGCTATTTTGAAGTCTTGTTATCAAGAGCAAGATAGGTGTTCCAATTTATGATCATGACGGCTTTTTAGTGAACTCCAACATTCTGACCATGGATGCAACTGCCATCTGATCTATATCTCCTATGAATGTAATTGAAACGTTTTAGCAACAATGAAATAGTTGATTTTGTCATTATGAGTTTGATGCAATGGATCCATAACGCAATGGTTAAATTATCACAAAATATTCATGTATTGGAATCAGATATTATTTGGAAAATATTTTTCAATGATGTCCTGATCCCTAGGATCTTTAACACCCATTCTCTGCTATGATTGACATCTTTCTGTAGGCTCTCTTGTGAGGCCCAAGGTTGTTAAGAGTGTACATTTCTGCCCCACGACTGGAACTTTCATGTCTCGTGAGTATCGAGACATCACCTCAAATATGGGTTTGCCAACTGGGTCTGTGTATCCAACAAGGGTAATACTTGCTTTTTGGAAACTGCAGATGCTTTCTGGTACCTTAAATTCATAATGGAAATTTGTACCACTTTAGAGGATGGTGGCATCTAATGATGAATGGCATGGCAGGATGACAAAGGCAACTTGTTGGTTACTGAATATGGACTGTGCAAGTACAAAGATCATCAAACACTGTCCATGCAAGAAGTGCCTGAAAATTCTGCACCTGGTCAGCTTCCAAGAACAGTTGATGTCATTGTGGAGGATGATCTTGTGGATGCTTGCAAACCTGGAGATCGTGTGGCGATTGTGGGGATTTATAAAGCTCTACCTGGAAAAAGCAAAGGCAGTGTGAATGGTGTCTTCAGGTTGATTTAATCACATTTTGGTCATCTCTTTCATTCCTTCTCTGCTTATTTACTGCAACATTTGTACTCTTTCTTATTAAAAATGTTGATCCTAGCTCTCTGATTCCTTAGGACTGTTCTTATTGCCAATAATGTTTCTCTTCTGAACAAAGAGGCAAATGCACCAATCTACACTGCTGAAGATGTAAAGAATATAAGAAAGATAGCTGCGAAAGATGATACGTTTGATTTGCTTGCTAATTCACTTGCACCATCCATATATGGGCACTTGTGGATAAAGAAAGCAGTCATTCTTTTGATGCTTGGTGGAATAGAAAAGAACCTGAAGAATGGTACTCATTTAAGAGGGTAAATGGAAAATACTTCAGTTTCTGATTAGTGTGTTTCCTCTGATGAATTATTACAAAAGTTCTGTCCTAATCTGCTTCTCTTTTCAGGGACATAAATATGATGATGGTTGGTGATCCTTCTGTTGCCAAGTCTCAACTCTTAAGAGCAATCATGAATATTGCTCCATTGGCTATATCAACTACTGGTCGAGGGTCATCTGGTGTAGGTTTGACTGCTGCTGTTACTTCTGACCAAGAAACAGGTAATGCATCATGCCGAGGTTTTTTGCATGTTGTTGTCATCTGTTATTATTTTTCTCATTCTTGCTGGGCTTGTATGGTCAGGAGAAAGAAGGCTAGAAGCTGGAGCAATGGTCCTTGCAGATAGAGGTGTTGTTTGTATCGATGAATTTGACAAGATGAATGATCAAGACCGTGTTGCTATACATGAAGTTATGGAGCAGCAGACAGTAACAATTGCCAAAGCTGGTATTCATGCATCACTGAATGCTAGATGCAGTGTAGTTGCTGCTGCCAATCCAATATATGGAACGGTAAATTTTCTTTGTTATTTCTTTTGAATTTCTTGTTATGATACTGTCTTTCTGTGTTTTGGGGAAAATGATAAATGTCATGTTTGGTAAAATATTTCTCAATATGCAGTATGACCGTTCCTTGACCCCTACAAAGAACATTGGACTTCCAGACTCATTGCTTTCTCGTTTTGATTTGCTATTTATTGTCTTGGATCAAATGGACCCTGAGATTGATCGTCAAATTTCTGAGCATGTCTTGCGCATGCATCGATATCGTTCTCCCCTAGAAGATGGAGGTATGAGTTTAACCCAATCAATGCATTTTTTTTCTTTTGGAAACTTTACATGGCATGATTTACATGAGCCATTCAAATTTTCTGTAGGGTTGGCCTCAATTGATGGAAATTCAAGATATGTTGAAGAAGATGATGCAGATGCCAACACATCCGTCTATGTTAAATACAATCGAATGGTCCATGGAGAGAAAAGGAAACGAGGACACAAACGGGAGACTCTCACCATCAAGTTCCTAAAGAAATACATTCACTATGCAAAAAACAGAATCCAGCCAAAGCTTAAAGATGAGGTGGCCCTCTTTTCCATTTGTTTGTACTCAATGTTAAGGTGGGAGCAATTTGTCTGGTGATTGAGTTAGTTCTTTTTAAATGACATTCAACAGGCATCTGATCATATCGCTACTACATATGCGGAGCTTAGGAATGCTAGTGCGAATTCAAAGGTCGATGTCCAGATCCTTTACATTATAGAACAACTTTAAGAAGCATTCGTAGAAGAGAAGTGATCCTGTTAGCCCAAGCCCGGGCTAAGTAAATGTCTCACTTAGCCCACCTTAAACAACCTATTTACAACAAATTTTTTTTTCTTCGTGCACTTGTTTATCTAAGTGTATTTAACATATAGACCAAGTTTTACTATTTTTGAATATGTTTATCTATGTTTTTTATATTTTTAAACATCTATGTGTATATATGTATTTAAAATACCCTTATTTTTAAAAATCTAAAAAAAATATATACACATATCCAAAAATGGTAAAACTTGATTTATATATTAAATACACTTAGATAAACAAGCGTATGAAGAAAAAAACAAAAAAAGTTATTTTAAATAGGATTTTTGAGGTGGGCTAAGTGAGACATTTACTTAGCCCGAGCTAACATGATCATTCCTCTTCTTAGGAGAAAGGTGTTAACCTGAATTTCACGCTGATTATTTTGCAGTCTGGTGGAGGAACATTACCAATCACGGCAAGAACCCTGGAGACTATTATCCGTCTCTCAACTGCCCATGCAAAATTGAAGTTGAGCAATGAGGTATGCATCTGCTCAAACTTGCTGCTTATCATGCTTGTCATTCTATGTTGCAGTTGTGGGCCGCTTATGGCTTTGTCACTTGGATTCTTTATAGGTCCACTTACAACTCATTCACCATACAGTCATTCAATCTCTTTTTCTAGTTCTGACCAAGTCCAACACGATACAGGTTTCAAAAACTGATGTTGAAGCTGCTCTTAAAGTTCTGAACTTTGCAATCTACCACAAAGAGTTGACAGAGATGGAAGAGAGGGAGCAAGAAAGGGAGAGGGAACTGGAGAGGAAACACAAAGCTGATCATGACAATGTCGATACTGATAATAGAACAAGACGCAGAGCTGATGCTTCTACTGGTGGGAGGTGAGCATACCATAAACCATAATCAGTGGTGGATCTAGGACCTTTGGCGAGTGGGGCAATTGACTTGAAGGGATATTATTATTATTATTATTATTATTATTATTATTATTATTATTATTATTATTGATGAAAATTGTATCATTATTATTAGAGGGGGCAATAGTGTCAAATAAATGATATTCTGAAATATTTTTCAAAAAATTTTAAGGCAAATTATATTAAGTTTTGAAATTTAATTGGCCCCAGTGAACTCTATGTAGATCCACTCCTATGATCATAATGTAAAGTTTTCCTTGATAAATGTCTTAAAGCCATAGCTTTTGTGGGGAATCCATGGACATATTTTTAGGAGTGCTTTAATTCTGAAACCATATTTGTTGACTAGTATGGTTGACATGCAATGATAAATTCTCCTGCAGCCCTGCAAAGAATTCTAAGACCAGCAGTACTTATGCCTCCATAAGGTTCCCCGTCGAGTAGCATGTCTTTAAGAACGGCTGCCCATCTTTAGCAACCAATGAAATCATCATTTTAATTTCGTTACTTGACAACCAAATAAGCAAATGACAAATGTTTCATGCCCCACGCATTTACTTGGAAGCGTAACCTAATGGCCAATGGCTTTCAAACTTTTAACCATCTCATCTCTGTATTTTTATTTTATCAGTGGTTTCTTACTTTGTGAGTTCATCAAGTCATGGTGCTGATGATGGTAAAATCTTGAATTGAGAAGATGTTAATGGCTTTTTATTGACTTTTGTTGGTATTAATTTTCATCAGCACTACAGAGGACCACATGGAAGTTGATGAATCTAATGCACAGCCTGATCAGGATATTTCTCTTGAAAGGTTGCTTTTCTTTCTACATGCAAGCTATATGCTTTTAGCTTCATCCTCACCTTGAAAAAACTTTAACTTCATCTCAGAACTTCAACAATAGGGATTCTAATAATTCTTTTTTCTACCAACCTGCAGAACTGAAACATTCAACTCGACATTTGGCCAGCACATGACAGCGAATCGCTTGGACCTCATATCAATTGCCGACATTGAACAGATTATGAATCGGGGAGCCACTATACCATACACTAGGGCAGAAATAAACTCTCTTTTGGAGGTAAACCAGAGTTGTTATTGGTAAATCTGTCAGCACTCAGTTTTTGTGTTCAGGGGAAAAATTAGTTGGTATTTGGAATTTTTGCAGAAACTGCAAGCAGCTAACAGGGTAATGATAGTCGGTGATGTGGTGCATATGATATGAAATCTGTCAGCAAGGGCATTGCAGTGCAGGATTGGCAGCAGCTATTTCTAATTCAAAAAGGCAGATTTTCTTTTGTATTATGGAAGCAGCAGTGTTGGTCTGCCATAACAGTGATTGCTCTTCATGCTTTCATATTTTCCATCAGTGATTGCAAGGTGAGGACCAATTTAGCCTGCACAGTCCCCATTGTAATGGACGGAGACTTGGATCTCATATTTGTATAATTCACCAATTTCACGGAAAAACTCATGAAGACCAACATCCGACTCTGTAAGGTAGTGCTGATGATGCATGGTCGCCCTCAGCTTTCCAACAGGTGCCTTCTGCCTCACCTCTTGTCAGATTCCTCTCTTTGGGATCATCGGGCCGATGGCACTCTGTATCTGTTCATTGATTTTCACACAATTGATGTATCTATTTCAGGTCTGATTTTATTGGAGATTTTGAGAAACTCATTTGGACCAAGTGATACTTGGATTTGAGTTTTTCTGTATTTGCAACATGCTTTTTAAAAAAAAAAAAAAAAATTTTAAACCACACCAGTAAATGCATTTTTATTGTGTTTGGGAAGAGAAAATTGAGAGAAAAATCCTTGGTGGAAAATTTTTGGAAATAGACGGTAATAATGTTCTAATGATAGGGGTAATGATTAAGAATAAATAGAATAAAGTTGAAATAGATAGCGTAGTTGAATGGGGTAAGAAATGATTGCAAAGTAGGTTAGTTATATGGAAAAATGTGTAAGAGTAGAGTGAATTTTTTTTTTCCTTTTCTTTTTACCTCTTCCAAACACTGAAAGTGACCCAGGTGCCACCCTGCAACTCCAATATGCATCTTATTTTCGAAATTTTTCTGAAAATAAAATGAGTGCGGAGCATTTCTTTTTGGCATTAGATTATCCAGTAGGGTCTAAAGTAAGGGTCCCCCACACTTATTTCAAAGATCTTATCCATTCATTACCCTTCATTTTTAACTTAAGAACTTCCCCAAAAAGAATGGCTACTATGGGAAGCTGGAATTCTTTTTAGGAACGTTGGATGCATATGGAACCTTGTGGAGATTGATTGATTGAAAATGGCATAGCCCGGGGCTAAGATTATTGGGCAAAGTCTAACATTATATGGTTCCTTCCAGATATGGTAGCTCGCCTGTCGGGCCCATCAGTCATGTTTCTTAGCACCTAATGTTCAACAATGATCATAAATCAATGACCGTTATCACTGAAAGCCAATACTACAAAACAATGCTAAGCCATGGTTCACAGAAATCAGGCTTTGAAATGGTGGCAGAGCCCATACAACGGCATTTAGTTGCATAACAAACCAGTTTCACAGAAAAAAAAAAACATTATGAGAATTCCCGTCAAATCAAATCTATGCTTTTAAGGTTGCAAAATGACTACAATCAAACAAACAATGCAACCAGAGAAATGAACGCTGCTGCCATTGATGCAGGGTCACCCACAACGTAACCCCCACTGTGCATGACTGGAGACGGTGCAATTGCTCCAGCATTGTCCACCACGGCTGCGGACCCCAAGGCTGTGAAGCCAGCAAGAACAAGGCTATAGATGGCGAATGCCATAGCCCATTTGCCACCTTTCTCCATTGCTTACTATAGGCTAATCCACAGAAAGCAGTATTTGAATCTTGGTTAATGTGGTATGTAGCCCCAGCTAGTGTTGGATGTGCTGAAAGAGACTGGATTGAAGCTATTTAAGGGTAGGATTTTGGAGTGAAGGAGAATCTTCCAGCTCCTTTATGTTGGGACAACTGCAAACAGCATCATTTGAAAGTAGTGGGGCTGTCCATTAATTAATTTACAAATATAAATACTCTCCCTTGGCCTATTCATTCGTTCTAGGCAGGCTGTCCTGTGAACTGTGATATATATAACAGCATGAAAATATGGGTATAACAGAATCTCAGTCATCAACTAAATCTTGGATGCCCGCAACAACGGGTTGTCTTTTTGTTGTCCCGGTGGTCGCTGTGCTCGAAAGTAAACAGTTGTGATTCTTCTCTGCAGAGGGCCGGAAGGCCAAGGCTTCGTTTGGCCTTGCTATTTACAACCGCTGTTTTCTAAAACTCATTTAGATGAATAGCACTTCTGCACATAATCTGATACAGAAAATAGCTTTTAAAAGCAATATCACTTCGGCCAATTTGATACTGCTTCCTTATAAGTGCTCTACTGCTCAGGCCCTGCAGTACAGCTCACCACCGCTTGCACAAATGAAGCCCAACTTTATTTTATTTTTTGTGGCATTTCACCGCGAAGTAAACTGGCCTACCAAAGTAAATTGATACATCTGTATATGTAAGTCTTGACTTTAAGTATGAGAAAGTGCGAGAAATTGGAAGCTGATTTCATGAACTTGGATTTGGTGCATCCGAGTGTAAATACTTATTTTTTTAAATTAATTTTTTTTTATAGATTATTAATCTGTTTGGGAATAGATAAAACTTTTAATAAAAAGTTTCGAAGAGTAGAAGTTGTCAAATAATGTAATATAATATGGGTAATGATGAGGAGTAGAAAAGATAAAGTTAAAATAAATAGGTTAGTTTTATGGATAGTTGTGTAGAAATGATTGAAAAGTAGGGTAGTTGTATAGGAAAGTGTAAAAAAATAATTAAAAAATATAGTAGTTGTGAAGAGTAAAATGTTTTAGATTGAAAAGTGTTAATTTGACATTTTATACTCGTTGCCAAACACGCCCTAAGTGTATTTAATATGTGTATCAATTTTTACTATTTCTGAGATTTTTAGATTTTTTTTTGGATTTTTTAAAACTAATTTTAAAAAATTCAAAAAAAATTTAAAAATCTCCAACAATGGTAAAAATTGATACATTTGTTAAATACGCTTAGATCAACAATCATGTAGAAATAATTCAAACAAATAAGTTAAATACGCTCGGGTGCGTCAAAGCTAAATGCCTACGGGAGTTTGAAATCGGTTCCCTGAGAAATCACCTGTCGTACAGAAACCAATAAAAAAGAAAGCCTTTTTTTTTTTTCTATTGAAAAGATTCTCTCTCGTGGTGACACTAACAATGACATAGTGAAAAAGAATGCCCACCATGACCAGACTATTCAAGTTGAATCAGGGATTAAGATGCATTCAATGAGGGCCACTAATACTTGAGTCAGGATTATTCATTCATCAACATTACCGTTTGGAGAATCCAACCTTTAATATTGATAAATTTTCTGCAAATTCCTTTTGACTTCTCCGTGTTTGATTGTTGTGCTGTGACATAGCTTTGAGTGATTTACTTCCATTTCCAAGCTGGTTGTGTCTATGACTTCTGTCCAATAATTACGTAGTGCGCGCAGTTGAGATTAGGTAAGGCTCGCTTGGGAATTATAAAATGCATCATTACATATGCAGTTCTTTAATCAAAACTTAAGGGAACAAATTAGGCTTAGAGTATACGCTAAGCATCTTGATTAATTAGTTTACGCCATCAGTCACTCTACCAACACATAACCATGATGTGAATGAATCGGCAGTGGACCTACATTGGGTGAACAACCAAGACTTCATTTTGGCAAAAAAAAAAAAAAAAAGACTTCATTTTGCCAGTCCAAGTCAGAATCATTACTCAGCTAAGATAATTAACCTGGCAGGCTGGCAAGCACATGGTTTTTGGTTGTGTCCAGTTGTTGATTCCAGCTGATCTCAGTGACATGGAACTCATGGGAAGAAGTTCTATCCTCAACCAACATGGGTTTCACCTTATCCTATGGTGTTCGGGAGCACACAAGGGATTGAATGAGGAGGGAATGAGATGGGTGAATTGGATGAGAAGAGGTGGTTGTTTATTGGGAATTGAGAAACTACAGTGTAGATAAGAAAAGTCGTAATGAAAATGAAAAATTAAAGTTGAAATATATTAAAAAATAAAAAATTGTATTAAGAATAAGAAAGTATTTTTGAAAAATAAAAAATCTCATCACAGCTTGTCACTGGAGAAGATAAATCTTATAATTGTGCCAAGACGTATTGTCTTTTTTGGTGATGTATGATATAGAAGCGAATAATGGAAATGGATGTTAGTACGTTTACTTGATAACACTATTATTAATTTTAATTTTAACTTGTTAGGAAATGTGATTCGGGTTGATATGGATCTTAGAAGAAGCACATAAAATAAAATATGATTAAAGAAACACCAACAACATCAAACACAAAGAGACATCAAAGTCTACGTGGAAAACCCTTCCACCCTTTAAACTAAGAAGGAAAAAACTACAGGAGAGATATGAAAATCTACCAGAATAAACAAGTTAAAGAGATATACATAAGAATACATTACACATATTCTCTAGATGACAAGAAAACTTTGATAATCTCCTCTCTTACGTTCTAATAGGACATCTCTCAAGGCTTCATAGAATCCTAACTGATCTGCTATAACTCCTACATGCTCTTACACAAAACTAATACACAATCCCAAAATCATAGATGTTAAAATACGCAAAACTAATACACAACCCCAAACTCACACAGCTAAAATATATAAAATATAAGACACACCTAACATAACCTCTACGTCAACTTATCTAAGAATCAAACCCGATTAGGTATTTGTCCGGCTTTTATTTGGTGAAATTGATTCGAAAAGAGAGAGCATTATCTGAAACTCTCCTCTAACCCCTCCTTTCTCCTTTGGTCTTAGGTCATGTCAGCTGGATTGATTTTTAAACTTCAAGAATCATAATTTGTGTTGTTGATGAATAAGAGGCGGTAACCGAGGAGGGAGATGGATTTGAAGTGCTATTTGTGGTGGCTCGATCGGATTAAATGAAGATACATTGGTTGGGTTGTATGTATGATATGCGAATGCTATTTGGTTGACCACTTACTGCTTCATGCGCTTCCTGTGCAACAAAAATAATAATGAAAAGTATCCGTTTCGATGTTTCTTCATGTGCGTATGCATGCATATAAAAAATGAGATTGATTGAAATTTCGTGATACCCTACCCGAATATCCAATCGCAATTAATACATTTTAGTATGTTAATTAAATGAATATTAATAAATATATTGGAAGGCTTGGATAAATATAAAAACAGCATGGTCTGTGAACAACTGAAAATCAAAAGGTGTGGAGCTTAGAACCGGTTCTACTGAAATAAAGCGCATACTTGTATGCCTTAAAAAAAGACATCTCATGGCTGCTATTTCCGGAGAAAACACAATTGTCAGGCCCATTAGACCACAAAGGCCAGTTATGAGGCCTATAAACTTATCAAGCCCATATAATTGAGAAAGGAAGGCCTATAAAGGGAAGCTCATCTTCAGGTTACACAGACAGCTCGCTCGCTCGCTCGCTCCTGGGCTAGTAAGCCACATATTCTGGCAAAACCAGATCCTAGAAGGTCCAATACTGATAGAGCCAATAGCCCAAAAGTGAGTCCAACGGGCTCAAGACTCAAAGGAAACGCAGATACTTGAACCCACACCCCCCACAATCTTTTTGGAGAAAGGGGAGACCAGCTCATTACCTGAGAGAAGCCAGTATTCCAATTCCATCGTCAGGAGAATGGGTCCGTTTGGGCATTTAAGAAAAAAATGTAAAAATGGACAGCATATTTTCCATTAAATTTCAATAATTTTATATATCTTTTTTTAAATTTTATCCTTATATTTCAATTATTTTTTATAATTTTTTTTTTTTTATTCTCGTTTTATCATTATCATATCACGTTACCAACACAATGCTCAAAAAATTTTCCATTTCCACACTCCCCCTAACTACTTAAGGGACCCAAATGACCGAATTTACGAGCTATTTTTGTCAGCTCGCCTAGCGAATTTCCGGAGCTGACGCCTGACGGCTTCTCTCTTTCTTCAACAGCAGCCAAAAATTTAGGTCTCGAAATCTACTAAAAGATGGTTGTCTTATTTTCACTACGATTTTACATTTTTCTTATAGATAGAAATCTAATTTTGCATTCCTTTTTAAAATTTTTTAATACTGCTTTTCTTATTTGATAACAATCTCGATCCGTCTGATTCCATCACTTCCTGCACTCATGAACACGCTGCCCTCTAAAGTGGCCTTCTAGACGGCCCGCTTGGGCTTCCGTTTTCTACTTTCTTTCTAGGAGCCCAATTCAGTGCACCCGGGTGCATTCAGCCTCAACGCACCCGGTTGCACTGCACCTATTTTCTTTTATTTTTTTTTGAAATTTTTTGTATAAAATGGTTAACCTAGGTTTATTTAACATATGTATCAATTTTTACTATTTTTGGAGACTTTTAGATATTTTTTTTAGATTTTTAAAAATCAGTGGCATTTTCGGTAATTTAAAATTACGAAAAATGCCACTGATTTTAAAAAATCTAAAAAAAATATCAAAAAATCTCCAAAAATAGTAAAAATTGATACATATGTTAAATAAACCTATCTTAACAGCTTCATGAAAAAAATTTTAAAAAAAAAATAAAAAAAATAGGTGCAGTGCACCCGGGTGCACTGAATTGCACTCCTTCTTTCTAAGGATAATTCCCTCCGCGTACATTAAGGGTGTATTTGGTATTTGATAAAAAATTTTAAAAAATTTGAATATAAAATTTTCTAAAATAAGAAAAGTGTTGTGATATAATGGTTGTATAGGAAAAAAACGAAAAAAAAGTGAGGGAAAAAACTCTAAAAAACGTCATTATGGTGTAACATAAAATACATAATAAATGAATAAAAGTAGAGAGAATAAACATAAAATAAATAGAAAAAGAAAGATGTGAAAAATGAATGCAAACAGACTCTAGTCTACGGTTGCTGTAAGTCCATAAATAGTGTTTTTTTTTTTTTTTTTTGTTGATAAAAGTCCATAAATAGTGTTGGATTTAAGAGATTTGATAAGAATTGCTGAGGGCAGTATATTTCTGATCTGATGTAACAGCTAGCGAAGCTGTCATCATCTTCCCAACATTAGCTGTTTCCCAATAGAATCCAGGCTCCTACATTTCATACCTAACCTCTCTTTTTCTCGCAATCTCTGACCACACATACCTTTAAAGCTGGTCAGTCTTTTCGAGCTTCTACGTTAGCCTCCGTTCATGATGTTCTCGATTTCTAGTTAACCACCTCTTCTCTATTTTTCCTATTATATGTTGAGAGATAAATGTACAAAAGCCCCCCACAATTTAAATTATTCCATTCGACTCTTTAATCCTCTAAGACTTGGTTCGGGTGGTGTGTGCTGTCCATTAAGCTACTTGAGTACAATATTAGTACGAAAGCAATTTTAAATTATTTATTTTATGAGCTATTTTCTTTATTTCTTATTACAGCACTTGTGCATCCAAATAGAAAATAGAATTTTATTTTGAAAACTAGGGGTAAAAATAGTGTTTTACGGTTTAGGCCGTGGGGCCAAGTGAAGCCCAAACATGGGCAACAGCATCCCCAGCTTTCGAGAGAACAGATGTGAATTTCCCAATCTAATTCGTATGCCACATTTCTTTATAAATCAATTTCATAAATCCTTTTAAAATTTCTACAGTTTCGGAGAAGAGACTTAAGCTTTTAACAGGAGACAACAGTTCCCACCAACAGACATAAGCTCCTCTGTGCACGAGAACTCTTATCACACCATTCGAAATCTCATGAGGGCTTTTGATAAAACAATGAAAATTATAAAATTGTCATGAAAATATGCGTAACTCTCCCACTTCCGAGTTTGGATATACACATGTATTTGGGAATGGGCAAAATTTTTGATGAAAAATTTTGAAAAATAAAAATTATCAAATGACGTGGTATGATAGGGGTAATGATGAGGAGTAAAAATGATAAAGTTAAAATAGATAGGTTAGCTGTGTAGAAATGATTAAAAAGTAAGGTAGTTGTATAGGAAAATGTGAAAAAATAATTAAAAAATATGATAGTTGTGGAGAGTAAAAAGTTTTAGATTGACATTCTTTAACCATTCACAAACATACCCTAATTAGGAAAATGATTGGAAAGTCAAACAAAAAGTGTAGTTATGATATATATTTGAAAAGCAAGATAAACAGTTGAAAATTATTTAAAAAATTGAAAAAAAGAAAAATATGAACTGATTGGAAAGATATAAAAGAATATTAAAAAATGTGAGATCAAATCAAAGTCCACGTGCCGCTCAAGGGATTTAAACATAGAAAAAATGAGAGAGAATTAGGGTATATTTGGTGATTAAAAAATGAAAAAATTATAAGAAATTTTTAAAAATGTGTAAGAGTGATGTGATGAGATAAGAATAATGATTAAAAATAAAAAATAATTGCGTGAAAAATACATAGACATGATGGGAAAGCAAAATACTCGCATAGAAAATAGGTAAAAATGATTAAAAAACATAATAATTGTATCGAAAAATTATGAAAAATTCTTGTAAATTTTTTTTTAACCAAACACTCTTAATCGATCTCATAGAACTCCCAAACAATTTAATCCATATTTCCAGGTATAAAGTTCATAGGTAACTGCGCGTCAACCGACCCCCACTGTGCCGAGTAAAAAACAAATAGACACGGCACCCAACTGTCATGCAGGCATCCACCGCCCCCAGAAAAGCACACTTTCAAGCCAGGTACTCCGTGTCGAATCCAATCTGTAAAATCGGAACCTTATATCGCGCGGGCCCCATTTAGTTTCTGCGAGATTCAGGGTCCATCTCGACCACTGCAAAAAAATTCAAGGGGTAACAGGAGGAGGTTTTTGAGATTATGAGGAAGCCAAGGGCTTATTTGATTGACCCAAAGAGGAGGATTCCCTCCGACATCTACAAGTACGGCAGCTTATTAAACTACTGCCGACTATTCTGTGTTCTTCTCAGCTCTAAGTTGTAATTCTCGATTGGGGCGTTATATTTACAGTCTCCGAGATGAGCCCCGCAACAGCAGGTGAGAAGAAGAAGAAGAAGCTGAAGATGGAAGAGCGGTTCCGAGAGATTGAGGTGCTGATAATCTCAGCCCAGGACCTGAAGAACGTAAAGCACCTCACCAAGATGCGCACGTACGCCGCCGTCTACGTCGACTCCGACCACGTGTCCAAGACGCGCGTGGACGAGGAGGGCGGCGTCAATCCGACGTGGAATGAGAAGGTGACGGTGCGTTTCAGGGAGAGGGAGGCGGAGGAGGAGGAGGAAGAGGACGTGATGAGAGCTTTGAACGTGGATATATACGCGGAGGGGCATGTGAGGGAGAAGGCGGTGGGGACGGCGCGGGTGCTGCTGTGTGACGTGCTCAAGGGCGGGGATGCAGCGGAGCCGGCGGACAACCCGATTCAGTGCATGACGCTGCAGGTGAGGAGGCCCAAGACCGGGAGGCCGCAGGGGCTGCTCAACCTCTGGGTCCCGCCCACCGGCAAGTTTTTGATCCGTAGGGAGTCCTTGTCGTTTAGCGTGAGGGAGAAAGGAGATGGCGACGCCGCAGCAGATGGGAAGAGCAACGACAAAGAGGCTGCTGTTGCGCCTGCGTCTGCAGGATCGCGTGTTGGCATGCGCGGTAAGACGCCAGCTGGCTAGGTTTGTTTGTGTTTGTAATGGTGCGTGGTATGGACTATGGACGGACTTTGGCGTGATTTGTAACTTCTGAATACTGCTGTTCTGCTGCCAACCCCTCTCAGCCTCTCTCTCTCTCTCTCTCTCTCTCAGTGTTAAAAACCACTTTCTTGATCTCTTGAGCGTAAAAAGCACATCTTCCTCTCTCTCTCTCTCTCTCTCAAAGCAACCATTCTGAAGACTTATTATTTCTGAGGGTAGATCTTAAGTACCCAAAAATGTATTTTATTTTTATTATTTATTATTTTTTTCATGGGTAAGTAAATCTAGGTATATTAAATTTATAAACCAAGTTTTATAATTTTTGGATGTTTTTAAATATTTTTTTTGGATTTTTAAACACATTGGCATTTCCGTACTTTTTTTAGACTCAAAAATTATGGAAATGCCACTATGTTTAAAAATAAAAAAATACTGAAAAATATCCAAAAATGGTAAATTTTGGTTTATAGATTTAATACACCTAGATTTACTTGTCTATTAAAAAAATAAAATAAAAAATAAAAAATATATTTTTGGACCGGATGCACGGAGGAGGCCGTGTGTCTGGCCTGAAAAGATCAGGCGGCCTTAAGTATACCCACAAGTTTTGCACTCACTAATTTACAATATTCTCCTTTATAAAATGGCAAATATATCTAAACTTTTAAATATAATTTTATAACTAAAAAGTCGCAATCAAATGATATATGATTCTACTATAAAAGAAATGATATATGATTCTATAATTGTAAAAATATAATTTTGTACTTACAGAAGTACTAAAAATTCAAATTACTGTGAACTTTTAGCTTAGAATTATAATTAAAACCTAAGCATAGTTGTCATTTCAAAGAGGGACATAAGCATGAATAAAATTAGCGTATATTTAAAATTAGTAAAATATGATGGGTATATTTGACTCATAAGTATAATTATGATTTTCACTATGTTTAAAGAAGCTTGATTTTTTCACACCGGTGTGAAACCGAGTGGGTTTCAAACCATCTTTGCTGGCCGTTGGATGCGGGGAGACGAATCTGGGACGTCGAGGAGGGCGGATGAGCTGGACACCTTCTGACAGCGGGAGAATTGCGGGCAGGTCCCTCTGCCAGGTCCACCGGCTGCGTGCAGGTACCTCTCTCTCTCCCCGCATCTCCCACGTACCCTCTCTCCCTCTCTCTCTCCTTCCAGATCGCACGGCCTCCCCTCCCACGCACCATTCTCTCTCTCTCTCTCTCTCTCCCTTCCAAATCGCACGACCTCCCCTCCCACGCACCATTGCAGCCTCTCCTCCCACGCACCATTGTTGCTTGCTTGCAAGGCAGCCATTACGGAAAAAAAAGAAAAATGTGATGGCCCTTCTGCTCCGCTCTTTCCCCGAAGTTGAAAAATTTGTTCTTCTTCCTCTTCTTCGCTCCGTCACTCATGGAGAAGATATGCGTCGCAATCCGCGTCCGGCCGCCGGCCAGCCAAGAAGCATCCAACGCCACGTACTGGAAGGTGGAAGAGAACCGGATTTCTCTGCAAAAGCCTCTTGGAACTCCCACCGTTGCTTTCTCCTTTGCTTTCAGTCTGTTATCATTGTAGTGAAGCTCCAGAAAAACGCTGCATTTGTCCCCGGAAAACTAGAACAAGTTCAGAAGCTCCTTCTGCCACTTCAGTGGCAATTTCCACTTGGTTTCGAGATTCGTCTTTTTCAATCCAACTCATTTGCAAGTTGCGGGTGAAATTTTGCTTGGATTTAGACGAAATTTCATCCACTTGATGAAGAAGGTGCCTGCATTTGATCAATTTTTTGGCATCTCCAGTGTATCCTATCTTGCAGCTTTCTTCTGTCGGATCCCGCCCACGTATGATATCCCATGAAATTTGCAGGAATTTGAAATAGACAGTTGGAATTTCGTTTTACAACTTGAATTTAATTATTGAAGTATTTTACAAATTCAAGCACCCAGATCCCCTGCCCCCAATGATCAGGATTCCATGCTACGCTTTTGAAGCACAATGGAGCAATGCATTACTGGTTTTGAATTTCGACTCCGAATTTGATGATGACAGTGTTTAGTTGTACCTAGAAATTGTTTGCGGCGATGCACAGTAGCTGAGATTTCTTTCATTATGGAACTGCATAGACGGAATTTCAGCAAATGCATGTGTTTTTCTTCATTGACTCGGTAATCTTTTCAGGAACTGCATTTGCTTATGGACAGACAAGCAGTAGGAAAACTTTCACCATGAATGGTTCTGAAAGTGATCCTGGAATCATTCACCTGGCAATTAGGGATATTTTCCGAGGAATTCAGATAGTATTCACGTCGATTTGTCTGAGATGTCTCAGTGGTCTCCTGTTACAATTCTAAGATTCTTGGAGTACTGATCAGTGGGCATTTTGATGTTCCCAGGCAACTGACCGTGAATTTCTAATTCGTGTTTCTTACATGGAGATATATAATGAAGAAATCAATGATCTTCTTGCACTAGAGAATAATAAACTCCAAATTCATGAAAATTTTGATGTAAGATTTAATAAGATTCTGAAGCTTGTTTTATAGCTTGGACAGTAGGTTGTGTATTGATCTGGGATGGGGGAGGGAGAGAGAGAGAGGGTGCGTGGGAGCGGAAATGGCTGCCTTGCAAGTGCGTGGGAGGGGAGAGACCGTGATCTGGGAGGGGAGAGAGAGAGAGAGAGAGAGAGAGAGAGAGAGAGAGAGAGATCGTAGCGGGAGAGGAGGGGAGAGAGAGAGAGAGGGACCTGCACACAAAGGTCCCTCTGGCAGAGGGACCTGCCCGTACATCGTCCGACGTCAGACGGTGTTCAGTCCGCAGCAGACATTGGACGTTCAGGATCGTTCTCCCCGCATCGCACGACTACGAGTCGTGGTTTGAAACCCACTCAGTTTCACACCGGTGTGAAAAGATCACGCTTCATGTTTAAAGTATGAAGTGTGATAAGCTCCAGCGAAAAAATCCTATCATCCTAGTTTTTCCAATAGGGCCTGGTGCGGGTTGGAAAGGGTAGATCATTGGGTATATCGAGAGGAATAGCGATGGTTAACATAGCTTAGAGAATCTAGAATCTCGGTAAGCGAAGCCACCCATAATTAATACGATATGTTCTGAAAAGGAGCACAAACCCTAGAATGGCAAGCAAAGATCTTGATCTACTGGCAAAGGAACTTCTTAACCCTAAAGATCGACAATAAAATTTTAGAAAAAAAATTAATCCAGAAGGAAGACCAGCTGCATTATGCAATATATGAGTTTCGAGAAACTACCACAAGGAAATATTCAAGACAACCATGAGACGACTTTAGATGGCAAAAGGGAAGGTAGATTTCATAAATGTGGAGGAAAAATCTGTACTTACTACAGTTTGAGCAAAGAGGAGAATTGTTATCAGTGTTAGAGGGGAGACCTTGGTTGTTCGATCGTCACCTGGTGGTCATAAAAGAGATCTAGGAACCCGTATACAAGAAGGAGGTGGCTCTCCACACATCACCTTTCTGGATTCAGCTAAATGATATCCCGTTCCTGCTTGATAAAGGAGCATTAGGAAAGTTGATTAGGGCCTCTTTCGACAAATGTTATCAGGTGTGTACAGATGACAATACCTTAAAGATCTAAATCGACATTGATATCCGAAATCCCCTCATGATGCGCATGCATATTGAAGAGGAAGCATAGGGGAAAAATGGTTGAGTTTTCAATATGATAAATTACCGAATTTCTGCTACACATGTGGAAGAATTAGTCATGCATTTAGGGAGTGTGATTTGAAGGGCACAAAAGATTTAGAATTATTGTAGGGTGAATTCAAGTATGGGAGTTCCTTAGTTTGGGTGTGAAGGGCATTGACCTACAAAGGATCTCAAAAAAAGAAGCAAGAGTGGAGTCAATAAAATACCTAGGTGGAGTACAAGACAATGAAGCAAGAAAGGAGAGAGACAATAAAAAGGAAGGTAGGGATGAAGTGATGCTTACAAAGATAGGAAGTACTAGAGGTGGAGAATCTAGGGCAAATATCTTGGAAAAGAGATCAACATTAAAAGATATCTCAAGCGAGCAACAGGGATGACAGGGGTGAATGATAAGAACAAACGAAGGAAAGGAGAATATGGGAGGAAAGGAGGGGAGTAACTATCAAGATGGGGTCATAAGAAATGAACCAATGCAAGGAATTATGATGCAGGGAAGTAAGATTCAGGGGGGACGTTCAGATGGAATACATGTGTAGCATGGTAAGGATGGCAATGATCATCTGCAAATATTAAATGAAGAATGGTGGATGCGTGTACCAGTAAATCATACCCAAAATCCAAACTCTACACAACATAGGATAGAAGATAAGGTAGTACAGAGGGGAACAAATTAGGCATCGAAGTTGATAAATACATCAAGAAGCTGGAAAAGATTAACTAGGCCAAATAGAGGGCAAAGTAACACTGATAGTCTGGAAAACCAAACAGAGTGCAGAGGAAGACTGAGAAATAAAGAATGGGAACAAGTGGAGGAGCCCAATCAAATGGAAGAGGCAACAAAGAAGCAGAAAGGAATGTAAGAAACAAAGAAGCAAACATTCAAAGTGGCAACGACTGAGTTCTCATCTCAGTGCTGCCAAAGCTAGATGGTAATATTAACATGGAATTGTTGTGGGCTTGAGAACCCACGTGCAATTTGAAACCCTCTTGATTTATCAAGAGAAAAGATCCCACTTTAATCTTCCTATCAGAAACAAAGAAGAGGAGAAGAATTAGAACTAGTAAGAAAGAGATTAAAGTTTGAGTACTTTTGCTTGACAGTTGATTGTGTGGACCGAATAGGAGAGCTAGCAATGTTATGGAAAAAGGAGCAGGAAGTGAATATTAAATCATATTTCGGTCATCATATTGATGCAGAATTCAATATCTCTAGTCAGCACTATTGGCGTATTACAAGATTCTATAGAGAACCAAGAACACATAAAAGAGAAGAGTCATGGAGTCTCCTTCGGCATCTAAAGAATCTAAGTGATAGCCCTTGGATTGTTGTGGGGGACTTCAATGAAGTAGTTGGTGCATCAGAATATCACAACAACTATATTAGGCCAGATTGCCAGATGGATTGGTTCAAGGAGGCCGTTGATGAGTGTGATCTAAAAGATTTAGGATTGTGGGATCCCCTTTTACTTGGAGAAATAACAGAAGGGAAGCTACTGGGGTGGAGGCAAGGCTGCATAGGGCAATGGTAACAGTTGAATGCTTAATAGCTTCCCTTTTGCCCAGAACTTCCATTGCAATTTGACGGCCTTTAACCATCATGCAATCCACATTAATCTTGAAAATCCCAAAAGAAGAAGAAAGCCTCCAGGCAAATTCAGATTCGAGTCATTTTATATCAAAGATAGACAAGCTAGAGAAATCATCCAAAAATTTGGTTTAGAAATCAAGAAGAAGAGGGTGTGTCTCTTGGCAGCATAAGATGTAAGCTACTGAAATGTAGTTCTACTTAGCAAAAATGGAACAAAAAAACCAGAGGAAATATCAGCTCAAAAATTCAACATTACCAAGAATAACTCAACCAGTTAAAGGCATCACAACCATCAGATATAAGAGATGATGAAATTAAAGTAACAGAACAGAAAATCAACAATTTACTAGAGGATAAGGAATTCTTATGGCGTCAAAGGCCAAGAATTAATTGATTACAAGAAGGGGATGGAAACACAAGCATCTTTCACAAAGTGGCGTCAGAAAGGAGACATAGGAACAACATATTGGAGCTTGTAGATGATCAAAACCGCCAGATCTCTAATCAAAAGGAAATGAAAATGCTTGCTGTCAAATATTTTTCTGAACTTTTCAAATCTAACGGATCCATAAATATTTAGAGAACACCTCCCATATCAGGCGGAGAATCACTCCAGAAGTGAACATCCAGTTAATGGCAAATGTAACAAAAAAGGAAATAGAAAGGGTATTAAAAGAAATGGCTCCATGGAAGGCACCATGGCTAGCGGGCTTCTATTAACAATATTGGCATCTTATAGGAGAGAAGGTCAACAAAGCATGTAAAAGTCTCATGGAGATAAGAAACCACACAGTAAGATTGCAACTAATGAGAGGCATGAACCAAACAGAGATTGTTCTGATACCAAAAAAGCCAAGGGCAAACAGATTAAAAGATTTTAGACTCGTTAGTTTGTGCAATGTCATGTATAAGATATTTGCAAAAGTTTTGGCAAAGATGTTGAAGGTTTTTCTCCTAAATATTATCTCAAAGAATCAAAGCGACTTTGTGCCTGGCCGGATGATAATGGATAATATGTTAATTGCATATGAGGCCCTCTACACACTAAGGAGAAGGAAAATAGGAAAATCAAAAGAAGTAGTCATTAAGTTAGACATGGCTAAAGCATATGACAGAGGTAAATCAGAATTCATTTGAGGAATTATGAGGGTGATGGGATTTAACGAGCTATGGACAGAATGGGTTTTCTCATGCATATCTATAATCTCTTTCTGAGTCATCCTTAATGGGCACAGGTCCGAATCTTTCAAAACAAGTAGAAGCATCCGTCAAGGTGACCTGTTATCACTGTATTTATTTCTCTTTTGTGCGGAAGACTAATCTACTCTTTTGCAGAAGGCACAAGCTCAAAGTAAAATTAGGGGAATAAAAATTAGTAAAGAAGGATCACGGATATCTCATCTTTTCTTCACAGATGATGTCATGTTATTTGCAAGAGCAGATGGAGTAGAAATTGACCTCTTGAGAAATATTTTGAGAGTGTATGGGGAATGTATGGGTCAAAAGGTAAATATGGATAAAATTGCCTTTTTCTTCAATGATAACACGGAAGTGTATTAGACCAAACATTCAAAGATTGTTTGGAGCCAATGGAAAGAAGATTCAAATAAATCTAAGGCTTCTTGCCTGGGTTGGGAAATCAAAGATGAAAGTATTCCAAAGCCTAAAAGAAAGAGTGTGGAAAAAGATCAAAGGGTGGAAATTGAGATTTCTCTCATGTGGAGGAAAAGAAGTTCTAATCAAAGCGGTTGCCCAAGCTATTCCAAGCTATACCATGAGCCTTTTTCTCTTACCAAAGACGCTAAGTGAAAATATAAATACAATGATGAGTAAATTTTGGTGGAGACAAAAGTGGGGCAAGGGAAAAATCAGTCGGACTTCATTGAATAAATTATGCGTCTCCGAGGCTGGGGGTGGTTTGGGTTTTAGAGACTTAAGGGATTTCAATATTGCATGGGAGGCGAAACAAGTTTGTAGATTGAATATCCAAACGATTCACTCTGCTACAGGATTTTAAAGAGAGAATATTTTAGAAAGTGCAGCATATGGGAACGCAGGTGTAGTCCTAATTCATTTCAGATTTGGAAAAGTATAATGCAAGCTAGGGACCTGTTAAAGGAGGGCTTCAGATGGAGAATTGGGAATGGGAAAACGGTGAGTTTTTTTACAGAGAGATGGACAATCGTAAAGCTGACAAAGGCAGGACCGCTACCAAATTAAGTTTCTGATCACATTCAGGTGGCATGGTTTATAGATGAGAGAAAAAAGAAGCGGATTAAGACTGTGTTATAACGACAGTAGGTGAACATGGTTGGGAGGAAATTAAATGGATCCCAATTCCTGAAATGGAGGCTGAAGATAATATATATTGGCATGAGGAAAATGATAGCAAGTTCAGAGTAAAATCAGCATATCGTTTTCTACAAAAGAGCAAGTAAGGGGAGCAAGTATCTGATTCAGCAGAACGGACTGTGAGAAAGGACATTGCGAGAGCTCTTTGGAAGCTGAATTTGCCACCAAAGATCCTAATTTTTGGATCGAGGATGATATATAATCTTCTACCAACGAATGAAAATCTCCAGAGGAGAAGTATTCGAACTGACACATCTTGTTTCTTTTGCAGGGACAGGCCGGAAAACAATGATCATCTTTTTAGGAGCTGCCCAAAAAAAAAGGGAGGCCTTTGATAGGCAGTGGTTCAGTAAATACACTAATCTAAACTATGTGAAGTTGAATGAGATCATCTAGCATATATTAACGAATGAGGGTAGGACCTGTTTTGATAATCTAATTGTTTCTTGCTGGAGAATTTGGAACTATAGGAACATTATGAAGACAAATGGAACAACCAAATCCTGAGCTAATATTGCTGAACGGAGCCTGAATTTTATCCAACAATATAATTCAGCAAAGCTATTAATGAGGAACAATTTCAATTCCCAAATTATGCAGATCAAATGGCTGCCCCCTCCAAGAGGCAAGATTGAATTAAATGCCGACGCGGGGATGAACATAAAGGAAAATGTATGTGGGATTGGAGCTGCAATAAGAGACTCATCGGATGAACTGATAGCAGTTAAATACTGAAAATGGAGAGGGACATTTGACTCATTGTGGCTAGTGTTATGCAATGAAGCTTGGAATTAACTAGTTGAGGATGCTGAAATACAAGGATGTTATTTGTGGAAGGGAGCGCAATTCAGTGCACTCGGGTGCATTCAGCCTCAACGCACCCGGGTGCACTGCACCTATTTTTTTTTATTTTTTTTTGAAAATTTTTGTATACAATGGTTAATCTAGGTTTATTTAACATATGTATCAATTTTTACTATTTTTGGAGACTTTTAGATATTTTTTTTAGATTTTTAAAAATCAGTGGCATTTTCGGTAATTTAAAATTACGAAAAATGCCACTCATTTTTAAAAATCTAAAAAAAATATCTAAAAATCTCCAAAAATAGTAAAAATTGATACATATGTTAAATAAACCTATATTAACAGCTTCATGAAAAAATTTTCAAAAAAAAATAAAAAAAAATAGGTGCAGTGCACCCGGGTGCGTTGAGGCTGAATGCACCCGGGTGCACTGAATTGCGCTCCGGGTGGAAGTGACTCCATCGTTCTTATAAACCTAATTACTGAAGACGGCAAGGCTTTATCGCCAGTGGGAAGGCTAATAGACTTCATCTAACAATTGAATAGAAATTTTGAATCTTGTAAATTCACACATGTATCTCATTTGAGAAACTTTGTAGCGCACAATACTGTTTTAGTCGCACTCCAACAGGGGCTGGGAACAAAAACTTGGTTGAACGATTTTCCCCAATGTATTTTTGATGTACCTTGTAAAGACAACAAAATTTTTTTGAATCAAAGTGGGGCCTCTTTCTCTGCTTCTCAGCAGCTTGCTGAGATCTCAGAAGGTTTCTAACCCAAAAACCTTTCCATCAGAAAAAAAAAGTATGACGTATGATGATCTCCAAGACCATCATTTTGTTTTTCTACCATTTCAAGCATAAAGATATACAAGGAAACAAGGGCAATACTACCCCTTCACTGAAAGCTGTCAGCAAGAAAAATTAATAATTCGTTTCATGCTGATTCACACCAACAGCACCACCTCATGGCGTCAGACTCATTA
This sequence comes from Annona cherimola, assembly GCA_030490835.1. NCBI lineage: Eukaryota > Viridiplantae > Streptophyta > Magnoliopsida > Magnoliales > Annonaceae > Annona > Annona cherimola. The sequence continues at coordinate 73,496,869 of CM059971.1, forward strand.
GATCATTTTTTGTTGAAATGGCCCACCATATATCCGATTTTGCGAGTCCGATCTCTGCCTGTGAGAAGCTTTTGTGATGCAGAGATGGTTGGCATTGACCTCCCAGTAGTGAACAAATGATTACGTCGGGCATCATTTAGCACTTCCCTGAGCCCATCAGTTCTCTTGTTCAGCGCCGGATTCTAGTGTTTTTGCGGCTTTCAATTTCTCCAGCTGCTTTCTCAGGTAGGCCTTTCTTAGTTTCTCCCTGTTTGCAGCCACCTGTGCTTGCCTTCGCATTTTAATCTCTGTTGCCTTCTCTCTCGCTTCATTTGCTTCCTCATGAACTTCCCTGGAGACACAAATGTGGAATATTCAGTTTTTCATTCCTCCGTAAATCAATGCAGTTCACATGAGGGCATTCCCATCTGAAGTTAGAAAGCTTGTTTGGGTTGAGCGAACCAAGAATATGGGCAATGATAAATTCACATAAGATCATTGAATATTGAAAGTCAGTGAAATGGAAATACAGAATAGTGCTTCTGTTGTCTGGTTGTGTGTGCAGTTAGTGTAAATATTTCAGTGATCAGGTGCGACAAATGGAGCCCTGTTCCTCACCGCTTTGGAAATAAACAACATTTGAACAGTCAATGGAAATCATTCTACTTGAACAGAGTAGAAGTAGATCTGCCACCTAAGGCTCCCAAACAGAGCAAAGTGATCATGTGAAAGGGAATCCTAACCTTTTACTATAGCTTTTCAAAGGTTAAAAAGCAAAGGTGATGAAGAATATAGGAAAATTTTTTCATGAATCCTTTCTAGGAACAAAACCATATGCAGGAAAACGGCAACCTTGTACTTCAATTGGATGGGGGTAATGTCCCAGCCCAACAATACAGTTCTCTCCATCTGCATTGCTAAGTTGGTAAATAACAGATGTATACAGTTTGTCACTTTCTTTGTCGAGGGTCATAATGCCTGTGTTACTTACCTTCCAAAATGCAATAGCTAATTTCTATTTGCACTTTAAATGCTTTCAAGCTATAAAAATGCACGTTAGGTGATGCTTTTGGGCATAAAAAAGCTTTCATGCTACAAATGATGCATTAACTTATCCAATCACCCTCACTATTATATTTAGTTCAGTGACGATATACCTCACAAATCTCTTGTGTTCATCATTGTTTATGAAAATTCCTGTCCGCCCAGGTCCTGCAGGCTTTGCATTAAACAGCATGGCCTCATTGCCATCATCTTCACCCTGTGCTGATGTTTCAGGAGGACTATTGTTGCCTTCTGGCTGCTCGGACCCATCCTGTGCAAGGCTCTTGCCGAAAAAATCCACACAGTATTTCTCCGTTTCTTCTTCATCAGGAAGCTCCCCACTTACAAGTTTATCATATAATTCAGCCTTCCGCTCTAGGGCTGCGTAACTTGCTGAACCATCATTGACTGCCTTGAGCTCAAGTTTATCCCTGTAAGTTCATCAAAAGTCAAACATTGAAATTCAGCATGTAGTCAGAATCAACATAAAAGCGCCATTTTATTTGCCATTTCTTTCTCCATTTTTATCAAAGACAAAAGCGGCACGAGATTTAATTGCAAATTTTGGAAATTGTAGTGAGTGCTAATTAAATAAAGGGTGTGTTTAGTAAACTCCAAAACTTTTTCATTTAAAACTTTTCTCTCTTCACAACTACTTTATTTTCTAATCGTTTCTTCACATCTTCCCAAATTACTACCCTACTTTTCAATCATTTCTCCATAACTTTTTATAAAACCATTCTCTCTATTTTAACTTTATTCTCTTTATTTCTCATAATTACCCCTATCATACCACATTATTTCTCCCATTTCAAAAACATTTTCACTAAAAACTTTTCATTCAAAAGTTTTATCAAATAACAAACACAACCAAATTTGTTTATGGAAAGAAATTTCCATGAATAATATCCTGGTTATGAAACTTGTACACAAGTTTTGAATGTACCGTAAGGCATCAAGGAATCAACAACTTGATAGTTTCTACCTGTCTGTTTTTCTCAATTCTATTCGATTCATCTTACATGACCCTTTCGATGAATTATGGAGAGAGATGAAATCAACTCCTTTCTTCCCGTAGCTTGGGACATGGACACTTAGTTATTTATAATCTATAGTTGCGCAGAATACTACTAATAATAGTAAAGAAAAAAAATATCTTATATCTCCCACAGTGGTGAAGCTTGATATGGTCTTCACCTACAAATATTGACCCTCTAAACCACAAAATTATGTAGATGCCAAAACTGCCTAGGGATGAAAACCAAGGAGGTTACATAGCTTTTACTGGAAAATAATGCTTGGAAATGAGAAAAAATCCAAGAGTAGCAATTTGCCCTTTTAGTTTCACCTACACATCAGCAATATATATGCAGCAGTTTTATGGTAATAATTTTAGTGTACAAATCAAGTTAAGGCATAGGCTAACTACCTAATAGGCTAATACATGTATTGCAGAAGAAATCCTAGATAAAGGTGCATGAATGAGCAAGCCTTTACTATTGCACCAAGAGCATGAATGAACTAGCCTATACTAGTGCACCAAGTGATGCAATGGTAAGATACAGGATGAGATCTGAAACTTTGCTTATACAGCTGTCATTGCATGAGCTGCCGCATAAATTGTTGTAGCATAAGAATCAATTTTTGAGATGTTTTGCACTCCTGGATCTACAATGTTTGGGAAACAACACTTTTGTAGTTCCAACTCCTGGGCTTCTTTCAGCATTTAGATATGGACCTCATCTGATGTCTCACACTGATGCATCTCTCCATAGATTTCCTACAACCACCATTGCATGACCTCACTTGACTTTCTATGAGATTCTTCTATGATCGAAGTGTACAAGGCTAACTTCACACTAAGAGATGGACCATTGCTAAGGTTCATGATTGGACCATTCCATGATTCTGGTTTCAGGTAAAGTAGACTCTTCTATGACCAAAGTGAACAAGGTCACTTTATACTAAGATATGAATCGTAAAGTTCATGACTGCACCATTTTCCCTGATTCTGGTATAAATTAATGTAGAAGGTTGACTTTTTTTCATTGCTGTCTTCCTATTTTTATATCGACTGTCGCTAATCTACTAATCATAGTACTAACCTCATTCAAGTGCTCTTGTAAGGATATCTGTCTTTCACTCGCGAGCTGCACAGTTGTCACCAGAGAATATTTTTCTTAGCATCCATTTTCCTTCATAATTTTTTTAAAAAAACTTATTCCACAAATCTTTGGCAGTAGTCTGATTAGACATATAGAATAACATTGAGTCAAAAGTACAAGAAGAAGATTTGCCACTACCAGCTGATCTTTCTCACTGAACTCTCATTTGTCATTTTTAAGGTTCTTTATCCACAACACACCCATCTTCCAACAAGACGACATGCATTTTTCATTTCCACAATGTATAATTGAATTGTTGAAATTTCACACATCAAATCGATTTGATATTTGACGCATCAGGACAATTGTGAATGCCCATGGGCTTTCACAACCTTTGGCTTTAATACCAGTTGTTACATAATTTGGGCCCCCACAATAAGTGACCAAGAGTAATAGCAAAAGCAAAGAACTAAACAAAGAGACAAGAAACACTGATTTACTTAATTAGGCTACTTACCTGCTCTACAGGACATCAATAGCAAGCAAAATTCATCACTGTGAAAGGAAAAAAAGGTATAGAGGATAATCACTCTCCTTATAACAAGGGAGTTTCAAACACCCAAAAAAATTCTCACTTTTCCACAATGCATTGAGAACATTGTGAAATCTCACACTCTAAAACCCTTACGTATATTAGAGAGATTTAATTGGCGAACCTAAGAAAAACGCCTTCAGTAAACAAGTATCTACAAGTGTTTTCATTTAGGGGTATTAATTGCATATTAGCTATTTCGCAATGTGCAAGCATCAGTTTATTTTTTAAGATCAAGAGAAAGACCCACATAACACCACTTGCCCAACTTATCTCATTTTCACACTTGCATCCTGGATTTGCATGGCTTGCAATTCTTGCATCCAACAAAAACATGAGGGATAGGGATAGGGGTGGGAGGCACTGCAAGTAAGTTTCTACAGTCGTCGAAGTCAAATGACATGTCCCTCTTTTAGCTAATGCAGCAGAGATCAACTAGAATGGGATTGCGGAACACCAACAAATTTCACCAATCCATGTAATTGAACGTTACTACAATGATAATATCAGTGAGTTACAGCCATATGTGCTCTATGAACACCAAGATGCTCAAAACCTAAGTCTTTCATCGTGCCACCAAGTATTCACTTTGTCTGTGCTGAGGCAGATTTCAACTGGATTGCGAATACAGAGAACCACAAATTTACAATTCATTCTAAGAAGGAAGCAGGCAGCTCAAAAACCTTAAATTCCTTCCAATTCAGGATTTAAGGGGATACATTGAAACTACAGGGTCGACCCATCATTCACCACTATTCTACAAATTAATCCGTGTAGCATTTGTTAAAAACACCTCGAAATCCAGACCACTTTCAGTTCTAAAATCACTAGAAATTCCAATAGAAAGAACATGAATTGTGAAAGCGAAACTAGGAAAACGGATGCTATTTCGTAGGAAGAGAGGAAAAAAACACCGTACCGGTGAGCGCGACTCTCTACCCCGGCATTCTTCCGTGCAAATATATCATTGGGGACGATTTTCTTCTTGGCGCGGTGGAATTCGACGTCCGGAGCCAATTCCTTGACCTTCTTGGCCTCTTCTTGCGTCTTGTAGAGCTGCGCCTTGAGCTCGAGGATGGAAGAAGCACCGACTCCTTCGATCGCCTTGTGCTTTTTCGGCATTATCGATGACTCCGTCAGCCATCCCAACGATTCAACCCTCTTCTTCCTCATCTCCTCTTCCACAGCCATTTCCCTCTTCTCCTTCCAAAGACAAAGGAATTTGTGGGATTTTTAAGAGTCAGAAGATGAGATTTTTGAGGACGCACAAAGAGGAGGAGGTGATGCTTTGCACTTGCTGTGGAAATTTCGTGAACGGAATTGCCCTAGCCGTCTCTCTGGCGTGAAGCAGTTTGAGCCTTTGAGGAGGTTTTTCATCGCTTGCTCGGGATCGGATTCGGAACACCAGAGGAGTTGAGGCCCTATTTGTAACTTTCACTCATAATTATTGATTTTGCAAAAATACCTTCATCTTAATTTTGTCTGCAAAAAAAACCCTATCACCAAATTCCTTCGATGTTTGGTGGTGGTCAAATTTCTTACTCAAACTCCTGCCTAATGAAGTCTTATGAAGCATTTATTTAATACGTTATTGCACCAAATTTTAACTATCATCTTGTACATTTTTAAATTATTTATTTTGTTGCCATCGGCCTTCTGACCAAATGGTAACCCAGGGGTTGAAATTCAGGCCCAGCGATCCTTTACGCCGGTCAAAAAATATATTTTTTTGTTTTTTTTTTAACTATTTTTATAAACATGTTAATCTAGTTATATTTAACCTATAAATCAAATTTTACTATTTTTTGATATATATATATATTTATTTTGGATTTTTAAATACAGGATTATAAAAATATTTTAAAAAAAACAAAAAATATTTTTTTTTTTACTGGTCGGAAAGGATCGCTGTTCGAAATTCAGCGCACCCTAGTGTGATTCTCCTCCTTTATATGAGTAGTTTTTGTAATTTAATCTTTTATATTGGAGATTTTATAATTTAGTCTATGGTGATAGAGGTTTTTAGAATTTACTTTGGTGTGGAAGTGCAAGAAAAATTTCTTTTTATGAAGGTAGTGAATATGTCACATTATAATATCAAGATGTTATAATGTATAAATATAAAAAAATTTATTTATTTTGTTAATGAAAATATATAATAGTTTTTTATTTTTTCCTCATAATTTTGTTCGCAAGAAACAAAAATCATTCTTAGCAAGAATAAATGAGGGCCACATCCCAAGTTTAGAGACAATAATGCAAATGCCAAGGAAGGAAAACATAGCATTTACCAAAATATATGGAAGCTGATTTCATGCACATGGGTGCACCTAGTTTCGGTGCACCTAAGTGCGAATACTTATTTTTAAAATTTTTTTGAATTTTTTTTTACATAACTGTTAACCTAAGTGTGTTTAATATGTATATCAATTTTTATTATTTTTAAATATTTTTTGAATTAAAAAAATTAAAAAAGATGGAATGCACCAAAACTAAGTACACCGTGCATGAAATTAGTTCCAAATATATAGATATTAAAAATAAAAAAATAAAATGATCAAAATTAAAAATAAAAATATTAAGTAAACATATAAGTCTAAGAATAAATATTTTCCTCTGGCCCTTTTCTTTTAAACATACAAAAAAGAAAAACAAAAATAGTTTTATACCGTTTTAATGGATCGTTTTAATTATTTATTATTTTCACTTTGATTTAAGTAGAGTAAATATTACATTATAAGTGGGATTATTTTTTTTATTGTTTTTATTTGCATATAAAGGCTAGTTTCAAGCCCTACAAGATTTTTGAAATAAATCTATGTCATTATTTCCAAGATAATTTTCAATTATCAAATAATTTTTTCGATTTTTAATACGATTTTATATTTCCAATATAACATTTTTTTATTTCTAATAAACATCATTACATTCTTATCCTAATAAAGATTTCATCCAAGAATCTTATATGTCTTAAAAAGACCCTAACTTATGATTTTATTATTTAATTTTCACGAGTACCGATCTTTTACGACTGGTCGGTGATTTCCGACCGGTCAAAAAATATATTTTTTTGTTTTTTTTTTGAAAAATAATTTTATAAACATGTTAATCTAGTTATATTTAATCTATAAACCAAGTTTTATCATTTTTAGATATGTATATATATTTATTTTGGATTTTTAAATACAGGGGTATTTAAGTCATTTTAAGAATATTTAAAATGACTTAAATACCCCTGTATTTAAAAATCCAAAATAAATATATATACATATCCAAAAATGGTAAAAATTGATTTATAGATTAAATATAACTAGATTAACATGTTTATAAAATTATTTTTCAAAAAAAATTAAAAAATATATATTTTTTGACCGGTCGGAAATCACCGGTCTGCAAATTATGTAATAAAAATTTCAACTAAGAAATGTCATTATAAACTTTTTACTTTCATAATTATCCTATATTTAATCATTTATTTATATTTTCATATATAAACTATCTTACCTTTCAATCGTTTTTATACAGCTATTTATATAACTAATTTATCTGTACTTTATTTTCTTTACACATCGTTATTACCAGTGTTATATTGTTTTTATTTTCTATGGATTTAAGGTATGTTTAGTTGGACACCAAAAATGTCAACTAAAGCTTTTCAATCTAAAATATTTTTATTTTCTATAACTAATATATTTTTTAATTATTTTTTTAGATTTTTTATATATATAACCTTATTTTTCAATTATTTTTACACAATTACTCACGCAATTAATGCATTTATTTTAATTTTATTCTCTTTATACCTCACTGTTACTTCTATTATATCACATTATTTTTTATCCACTTACAACTTTTACTCTGAAAACTTTTCATCAAAAATTTTTATCTCTAACCAAACACACTCTTAACAGTTTTTACCCCCAAGAACTTTTTATTAGGAAATTTTATACACCCAAAATAATAAAATATAAAGACAGATAAACCCCGCGAGAGGATAATTGCCCGCCAGAAGTTCCTCATCGTTCTTATTTCCATCAGTCGATTCAGACGCGTAGGACCAGAAGTTCAAGTTCTGATAGAGACAAAAACAGAAATGTAAGTGAAAAACGAATTACATGTGGCTGTATTAATTCCATAATAAACAGCATAAATTTCTCCTTTTTTCGACAGAGAATGGAAAAATTCAGAAAGCCACAAAGCATAGAAAAAGAGAAAGGGAAGCAAATTCCATCATGGCCTTGAATTTGGCAGCAGCTGCTACCCCCACTTCTCGGCCATTCCAGATTGCTAGAGGGAAGGATCCCCCGAACAGGCCCCCCACCACCACCCACACTTTTGCAGCAAAGAAGCAGCCTTCTCCATGCAGAGCTGCCCGATCAGAAGGTGTTACTGAGGAATCAAGTGTGACAGGTGAATATTCCTCATCTGTTTATCAGTTTTTGAGTTTTTACGCAGTGGTTGTTACTCACTAATCACAAGCTCTCAAACCACAGTTTTTGAGTTTTCCCATGTTTTCTGTCCTTAGTTGACATCTGGGTCCTTCTTTCTTTGATCAGGATCATAGGTTTAATGAATTAACTGTATTAGGTATATATCATACCAGAATAGAATCTAAAGGAATGATTAGCAACAACTAACCCAAAACTCCAGATGAATTTGCTGCATAGATGTTGTTTAGATACTTCCAGCATGAAAACGCGTACTCGGCCTTGTGGGCCGGCAGCACTTTTATCATACTGACAACTGGCGATCAATGAGGCCTGAAATTTTTATAGTACTAATGTCATGGAGTGTTCGATTCAATAGGACTGAGTATTATTAATTTGATGGGCTGTGATACACTGAAAACATTCTGCAAGATTTGATCCTATAAACTTTTGTCTTTCGTGTATTGAGAATTATTAATTTTACGGGTTGTAATTTACTGAAAGACATTCTGTAATATTTATCCCACGAAGTTTTATCTTCGGCATATTGGATAAAAATGATTTCCAACTCCAACCCAATGGAGATTCCAATGAGAGACTTTATTTCCATGGACTTTGAAATCAAGACGATGTAATTGCACTTTTATCAATATCCGGTTATCTACATCAATTAGATGTACTGAAAACATTCCATCAGATTAGATCCTATAAATTTCTGTCTTCCGTGCACTGAAAATTAATTTTACAGGTTGTAATTTACTGAATTGATCCTGTGAAGTTTTATCTTCACTATATTAGATAAGACTTGTTTCCAAGTACAGCCCAATGGAGATTCCCAGGAGAGACATCATTTCCAAGGACTTCAATACAATGTATTTGCACTTCTATCGATATCCGGTTGTCGGTACAATTGAGTTGATATTAATATCTTAATTCTTAGATGTGGAACCAATTGGGCAAAAAGAAAAGAACTCTTAGACATGGAAAGCTGCAATATCATTGTTTTCTGTACGGGCCATCATTTGAACATTTCAATGAATTTCTTCCTTCTCAAGGCGCCTTTATTCTTTAAATCCAGATATACCTGCTCCTTCAGGCACATGGTCTCCTATGTCTATTTTGCACTCGCTTTCGTAGTTGTTCTCTGAAGGAGATTTTTGTACTGACATCTTGTTTTTGTTTCTTAGAAGGTTCTTCTGCCCGTGCCCAGTTGGACCTCTTGGAACAATTGACATCCACTGGTTCTGTTACTGATGGTATTCTTCTCTCTTCCCCATAAAAGAAATCCTTTAGGCAGATGGCTTTAACCATGTTGTTTCAGCTACTTAGTGTAATGACAAATTTGTTGCACTTGATGACCAGGTTATGAAAGTGATGAAAGTTCCAGTCGACCCACAATTCGTGATCAGCTTTCACAGCTAGTGGGAGACAGAGTGGGTGATTTTAGCATTCCACTAGGTAAAAGACTAAAAGCAAGCTTGAATTCCTTGACCATCTCTCAGAAGAGAAATATCAGACGGCAGGCATACTTAAACGTTGTGTCTCAGAGGAATGATACCATTTTCTACATCACAATTGCAGCATTTGTAGTCCTTCCACCATTTCTTATACTAATCGTGGCTGTATTAACTGGGTATGTGGATCTTCGTCCTTGAGGGTTTGTAATGCTCTACAGCGGCTGCATGTAGGCTGCTTATCAAAATCTTACTCCTCTACAAATGTGTGTAGCCCATGTTCATCAATGGGCCCCACCACCATGTATGCTCCATTAATCAGCAATCCCTAGTCCAATTGATGTCTAAATGTAGAAGACACATTTTTGTTTTGGACTAATATGTAAAATATCTCCCTGTAAATATTATATGAATATAATGCTCATTAGCAGGCACTTATCCAAATGATGACTAGATGAGAGATGAGTAGATGTAGAGGACTCATTTTGTTTTCGACTAATGTGTTATCTAGGTGTGTAACTCGGTCTGGGTACATGCGGGTTGCCCTATTGGATCCCTAAAGAGGGTAGGTTCGGTTTTAGATTCTATTCTTGTGTAATCGGTTCGGTCCTAGATAAAAATTACCCATTTGAATTCGTATGAGGTTGGTTTCTAGGGTTTGAGTATCCGGAACTGATTCGAGTTTCATGTAGTATAATAAATAATATGCCATCTGTCCGACTTTTGAAGCTTTT